>CM066976.1:2678333-4000000 GCA_033971965.1 Cucurbita ficifolia
CAATCAACTTTGTCAAAAGTCTTTTCAAGAGACAATTCCTACTCTTTTTAGTTCCCTTTATTGGCTCCATCTACCTCTTAAGCCTTTTGTTTGCTTTTGGGATCGCAAGAGAATCACAAAGGAGGGGGAAAGGTGAAAAAAGGGTGGCTGTAAGGAGGACTTGCAAGGGTAAAGGAGGGAGGGGCTACACAATACTATAGTGAAACTCTAGTTAAATCCAAGCCTCCTGAAATCTTGGGAGTCTGGTTACCTCATAATTCACACTTAGAAATTCACGATTTATTTCTCAAACTCATAAAAAACCTAATGGTTAGATGAATCAGAATGTCGATTTTGCTTTCTAGTATTCTTTATTATAATCCAAATCCATAAATAAACACAGCATCAAAATAATCTCAATGGCATTCCTTAGCAAGCAGGAAGGGAAGAATATTCATTGACAAAGAAAACCTTATATTTACTCTTGACAATCGCATGATGCTCATTCTAGCAGATGGTGTGATCAAATATCAATTAGAAAAGATGGAAGGTTAAAAAAATTGATATTGTGATCATCTAAATGCATTATTTAAATGTTTAGGCACTCCCAGTAAACATTAAGAACCAATATTGTGCGTTCTTGACAAGTATCCCCCATCAGTACCACTGTAATTGATAAATCATAAATAATTTGTTAAGTTCAATTTGAAACTGTACCTCAACTGTTGGTTCCATTTGTGCCTCTGAAGCAAAGCCATAGAACCTGAACAGATGAAGTAACCAGAATTTCAGGACTATCGACATCAAGTTTAATTTTCGCACTATAACAAAAAGCTACGACAAGAGAGTTTTAAATAACAACTGGTGTGGGATTTTTTTTTTTAAACAAGATTTCTCCATATTTCGGAAGAAGGTTTTGGAGGATTGAAATGTACGGAAATTAATGCAGGGGAAAGTAAAAGGTACTGGTCTTGTTCCCGTTATGGCTAGATTACATACCTCCGCCCGAAATACATTACTTTTAGAGCAATATATCTCTTTGAACAGTGATCCAAGATCCTTGTGTTATAACCTTCGTCCATAAAAAAGCTAAATTTGAGAGTAGAAACAAGCAAATCATTCCAGTAGATAAACAAGGTTGATAATATGCATGAGAACTACCGTAAATTATTTCATCTAAACTTTATAAACATTCCAAACGTATGTCTTAAAGTGAATACATATATATATATATATATATATAAGACGAAGCTTGCTACATTTACACTGAGGTTCATCATTTTTCACCTTTTCCTCTGGCACGTAGGAAAAACTATTTGGTTTATCCAGTGGCTATCTGGGGACATGCTAATTTTCAAATCCATATGCAACATTTATTGTGAAACAGTCACATTTAAGTATTTTATTGTATAGCAATGCATAATTTGACTATATTTCAGACTCACAAATCGTCATTTCTTAATCTTGATTCTTGAATTTCATAAAAATCTCATTGATATATTCATATGAATTTCACTGTTATATATTACATTCTCCTCCTTCAGTCGTATTTACATGTGAGCTACTACTACTCTCCCATGGCACCATTTTTTGGAGATCCTCTTATCTAAAAGAAAAAAATTGATTTGATTTTCGCAACTATGGAGAATGAGAAAATAGACTCTATTTGTTCATAAAGTAACGACTAGCCTGGCGTTTTTTCTACTGCTTTCTTCTTAGTAGTCTTGTCTTTCAGACTTCCATATTTCTTGCTTTTCTCAATCGAACTACTCCCATCGTCAAAGTTCATCCTCCTCTGCACGAATTCATGTTTAGTTAGCATGACAACCAAATAGCTCTGATTTCATTCTAACATAGTCGACCAAACCTCAGAACAGCAGCAAGTTGCAAGTCGAGAGGATAGATTCGAATTTTCCTCCTCTAATTCCTGACAGATTAGTGGATTGAGATCGAACATCAGTCTTGTCTCTACCGATACTTCTCCATTATGTCATTAATCAACCGGAAGTTGAAATGAGAGTAGACATTCAAACCTTAACCCTGCCTTGGAGAAGACGAAGCTGGGATTGAAGATTGCCAATTAGGTTTCCATCGAAGGGTTGAAACTCGTCAGTTCCTGAGGTCGTTTCCATTGCTCCCATAGCTCCTCTGTGGTCGAGGGAATATTCCGCTCCGTCCATTAAACCTTGTACGTCAAGAAATACAGCCCCAAAGTTCAGACAGCCACTGAAAAACAAGTTATAAGGCCCCAACGTTCAGACAGAATTAGGAATTCATCGCGAGGTAAAAGAGAATTGACGCATAGAACACATACGAAAGCTTCTTGAAGAACAGAACAAGTACAATATTACTGCAACGGGAAAATGCCGCAAACCATATAACACCAGGTTACATCAAATCACGAAAGAAACCCTAAAACCCTAGCAGAGACGTTTCCCTGAAAACTGAGATTCAGAGGTTGAAGACGAGAATGAAGAGATGAAATAGACTACTTGTAAAGCCAAGTCAGAAGGCGGGAACGTATTTATAGAGCAAGTACGCACGCCGATTTACCACTTTGCGTAGCAGACTATGTACGGTATCTTCCGTGGGCTTAAGTACAGGCCCAAATTTATTTTATTACTTATTATTAATTGAACGTCCGTATTATTGAATCACTATATACGCTCTTGTGTATTGGGCCTCAGTTCAAAGCCCAAGCCCAATATTGTTATAAGCCCAAAGTGTGAACCACTGCTTCTGGACTTTATATAACCCACGGCCCATTGGACTAGCTTATTTTTCTTTTGAAATAAAAATATAAATAAAGTATTTTGAATAATTTTATCACATTATTTAATTAATTAATCGATGTTGACTATTTTATTTTTATTAGCTTGTGTTATAAAAATAATTTTAATTAATATAACTTTCATTAATTACTTTAAATTTAAATAAATATTAATAATCATCCTCAAACAAATAATTTAAATTAAAATTATATAAACTTTGAGTGGTTTCAAGAATAAAATATTGTAATTTTAATTGACACAATTAATTATACTTCAATATTAAATACATTAAGTGCATATAATTGAAGAGAGATAACAAAAGAAAGTAAAAATAAAAATGGAGAAAAATAAATAATATCACAAAAATAAAAATTGAGAAAAATAAATAATATCACACCCTATGTTTCATACCAATAAAAAGAGCATTCCTTGATTATAAACCCATGAACTTCTACTAAATTAACCAATGTGAAATTAAATACGTCATATTAATGGAAATAGTATTCCTCACTTATAAACTCATAATCTTCCACCAAATTAATCAATGTAGGACTCACTCTCAATAATCCTCAACAAATAAATAAATAAATAAATAAATATTTTTAAAATCCTTCAATTGTACACATAAAATTGGATCACCTATTTAATAGAAATTCAATACATATGTAAATAAAAAAATATATAAAATACGTAAATAATTAATATAAACCGGGAGCCACAAACGTTTCCGTCTAAAAAGGTGAGTACCGTCACATCCATAAAAGCGACGGTGTTGAAGTCCAAGGCGCTGCAATGGCGATCTCGGCGGTAGTTGGATGGCGGATTGTGTTCGTTGTCTTGGCATGTACGATGGCTACATCAATCGCTTACACAATCGCCATCGATGGCTCTCCTTTCCGCACGGAAAATTTCTCGCGGTACTCATCTCTTTTTATCCACTGAATGCTTTTCACTTTCCGTGTTCTTCGCGCTCAATTTACAGATGCGAGCTGCTTTAGTAGTTACTCTGTTCGTGTTTCTATTGATCGTTTTAGGTATTTCTATACTGTTTAATGAATCATCCTGCCGATGAAACAGTTTAAAGTATTGGCTGAATGATCTTAGGTATTTCTATACTGTTTAATGAATCATCCTGCCGATGAAACGAGTTTAAAGTATTGGCTGAATGATTTTAGGTATTTCTATACCGTTTAATGAATCATCCTGCCGATGAAGCGAGTTTAAAGTATTGGCTGAATGTTTTTAGGTATTTCTATACTGTTTAATGAATCATCCTGCCGATGAAACGAGTTTAAAGTATTGGCTGAATGATTTTAGGTATTTCTATACTGTTTAATGAATCATCCTGCCGATGAAACGAGTTTAAAGTATAGGCTGAATGATTTTTGGGAGAGTTCTACGGTAAAGAACAGATAATTTTATCAATTCTAAATGCCTCTTAAATTTTAAAAAATATCCCTAAGTTTTAGTAAGTTTTAATAATATTTTTAAAATTTAAAAAAGTCTAAAAAATATCCTAATTATTAATTTTTTAAACTATTAATATTTTGAATTGTCAATAGTATTTGAACACTTTTGAATTTTAAATAGTCTCGTTAATAGATTTTAGGTTCCGAACTTATTTTTTATTATTTTCTTTTTTTTTTAATACACTTAAGTTTTTTTTTTTTAAAGTTTAAAAGTATTCTTACCACTAATACTATATTTAAAGAATACCCACGAAATGTTAAAACTACTCTTTATAAAAAAAAAGTTTCATATTTTTTATGGTTAATAATATAGACGAAAATTGTCTACCGACGCCTACAAATTATCTCTAAATTTTTTTTGTGTAACTTTTGAAAGTTCACGAGTATTTTTTAGATGTGGTACTAATGACAATAGTATTTTTAAAATTTGTTAAAAAAAGTTTAAAGATGTTTTTTAAGTTTTTAAAATGTTTAAGGCATTAATTGAGGGTGTTTTTTAAACAAGTTAAAAGAGTATTTTTTTAAAATCCTTTTGAAAATTCAACTGTATTTTTTAAATGATTTCTATCCCAAACTAAAGATGAAAGTTTTTTTTTTTTAAAGTTTTAAGAATATTTTTTTTAGTTTTTGTAAGTTTAAAAATATTATTCAACTTGGTATTATTTTTTTATGCAATCCAAAGTTTAGAATTACTTTTATTAAAAAAAATTATAAAAATACTTTTATTTCAGTTAATACTTTGTTGCAGACCTATCATTGAACTCGTATTTAAAAAATGTTTCTAAAATGTTTTTAAACTTTAAATTTTTTTATTAATACCTTTTTAAACTTTTTTTAAATCTAAAAAACTTCGTTCAAAAGTATTTTTATGGTTAGTACATGAACGGTTTCAAAAAATTACTTATTAATTTTCAATAGTAATATTAATACCCTTTGAAAATAATCTACTAGAAGTAGATAGATGGTTTCCGTCTAATGGTAAAAACTTTTTTATAAAGGTTAAAGTTGTTGATAGAACTTTTTCAATATTATAAAGGTTAAAGTTGTAGATAGAACTTTTTCAATATCATAAGTATTTTTTATACAAAATATTAGTAGTAAGGATGTTTTTAAACTGTTTTAAAAAATTAAAAGTATTGATGAATTTTTTTATAATTTAAAGGATATTTTTAAAATTTTATTGAAAGTTTGGATCGTTTTAAAATATTCTAAAAAATTAGGTGTTCGAAGAAATGTCTGGCTGTACCGTAGAAAATATCTTGTTGTCTTGGTGAGTGTGAGACGTATTTGGAGTGCTGGTTACATGGACTTGTGTATATATCTTGCTTAAACTGCTCAGTTTTTGATTGTTTCCATAAAGAAGATGGGAAAGTAATTGATTGTTTGTTATGTCATTGTTTAACCAATTTGCTATAAAATTCTCATGTTCAAATCGTGGATCCAAGTGAGCAATTAGTCACGAGGAAATTGTGTTATTTGGTATACTTGCTTTTACTGTGAGATCCCACATTGGTTGGAGAGGGGAACGAAACATTTTTTATAAGAGTGTGGAAACCTCCCCTAGTAGACACATTTTAAAAACAAGCTCGAAAGAGAAAGCTCAAAGAGAACAATATCCGCTAGCAGTAGACTTAGACTGTTACAAATGGTATCAAAGCCAGACACTGAGCAGTGTGTGCCAGCGAGGACGCTGGATCCCCAAAGGGATGGATTGTTAGATCCCACATTGGTTGGAAAGAGGAACGAAACGTTCCTTATAAGGGTATGAAAACCTCTCCCTGAAATTGGACGGTTACAAATGGTATCAGAGCCAGACACTGAACAATGTGTCATCGAGGATGCTAGACCCTCAAGGGGTAGATTATGAGATCCCACATTGGTGGAAACCTCTCCCTAGTAGAAGCGTTGTAAACATTTGAGGGAAAGGCCAGAAGGAAAAGGCTAAAGAGGACAATACCTGCTAGCGGTGAACTTGGAGGACTCATTCTTATTCATCATCTTTTTTGCTTATATTTTCCCTACAAGTCTGGACCTGTTCATTTAGGTTTGTACTTACATGTTTCAGGTTAATGGTGGCAACCATAATTGATATTTATATCAGCACCGTAGCCATTGCGGTAAACATTTAGTTATTTCTATAGCTTATTCTCTTAATATTGATAGACCATTTGGGTAAACACAATAATACCTGCTGGTTTCACTTGATTTTATAATTTATCAGACATGGATTTCCTATAAGGAAGCAAACTGGATTGCTTCAACAATCTGGATAGCTTTTCTTGTATGTCTTGGCAGGTAATTACTTCGTTGGCTACTTTATTTATCACATATGTTCTTTTATTGGTAATAGTTACTGGCTGAATCTTCAGTTGATTTTTACTGCTTTTATTTTTACTGATTTAAATCTTCTTCGCCTATCATTTTCCACAGCATTACTACTTGTGCCTATATTCTTTGCCAGTTGTGGCAACTATCTTCTCAGAAATCCTTTGAAGATATTGTGTACCATGTTCTGATCAAGAATCCCAACAAGTATGTTAGCACTAAAGCTGGTATATATCAATGGCTTGTAGTACTTCTTTATAGTGGATAAGTCACTAACGTTTATAGTAATTCTTTCGAGAGTAATGGTCAACTTAACTCTAACCGCCCAAGTCTATCGCTAAAAGATATTGTCTTATTTGGGGCCCTTATAAAGAATGTTTTGTTTCCTTCTGTGAGATCTCACAATTCACTCCCTTTGGGACCCAACATTCTCGCTAACCAATGTGGGTTCTCATAATCCATGCTTCGAGGGGCCAACATCCTTGCTAACCGATGTGGGATCTCACAATCCACCCCCCTTCGGAGTCCAGCATCGAGATCCACACCCCTTTGGGGCCAGTGTTCTCGCTAACCGACGTGGGATCTCACAATCCATGCTTCGAGGGGCCTAACGTCCTCGCTAACCGATGTGTGATCTCACAATCCACCCCCCTTCGGAGTCCAGCGTCGAGATCCACCCCCCTTTGAGGCCAGTGTTCTCGCTAACCGACGTGGGATCTCACAATCCACGTTTCGAGGGGCCTAACGTCCTCACTAACCGATGTGAGATCTCACAATCCACCCCCCCTTCGGAGTCCAGCGTTGAGATCTACCCTCCTTCGGGGCCCAACATTCTCGCTATCCGACGTGGGGCTTCACAATCCACGCTCTGAGGGGTCTAACGTCCTCGCTATCTGATGTGAGATCTCACAATCCACCCCCCTTCGGGGCTCAACGTCTTCGCTGACACACCTCCCAGTGTCCGGCTCTGATACCATTTGTAACCGTCTAAGCCCACCGCTAGCAAATATTGTTCTTTTTGGGCTTTCCCTTTCGAGCTTCCTTTCAAGGTTTTAAAACGCGTCTGCTAGTGAGAGGTTTCCACACCCTTATAGAGAATGACTCCCTTCAGGACCCAGCATCCCCACTAACCGATATGGGATCTCCCAATCCACGCTCCGAGAGGCTCAGCGTCCTCGTTGACCGATGTGGGATCTCACATCAACTTTGACAGTGCGTCTAATTTCCATTAACAGATAAAGGAAACATTTTTAAGAATTGAGTGGAAGGATAGATGTGATTTTGTTATTCTTTAGAGTTTGAGAAACTTTATTATTCTTGATCCTTTTCTTAAACATAATTTGGTTGTTGGCATATAGGAATGGCATGGAGCAGCACAGGAAGCACTCCAATGTTATGATTGCAAAAATAATTTTCAGTGTTTTGGGTTGTTTGATGGCGGTAAATTTGGTCTATTTTTTCAGTGATGCTTCACCTTTCCGCAAGGAGGTTTTTACGCCGTAATTTCTCTTTCAACTCTTTCTTAATTTTACTGTTCATCAAGTGTTAATGCTTTGAAAGGATATTCGTTTCCTTTTAAAGGTTAATAAGCTTTTAACCCATTTGCAGTTGGATGGTAACAACACTGATCGATTTCTACATACATGCCACAGTTTTGTCGGTAAGGTTTAAATTCCTTATCATTTACATTTGTTGCTTTTAGATGGTTAAATATGTCATTTTCTTGTTTGAAGTCACATACTCGATCATGTCTCGTTTTTAAAATTAATATCGAGGATTGTTGGAGTTCCAAGAAGACAATCATGGATATAAGTCAGAGACAATATCTTTTTTAGTATGAAATCTTTCGGGGAAATTATAAGTCATGAGAGCTTAGGCTTAAAAAGGACAATATCATTGTGAGATCTCGCATCGAGTGGAGAGATGAACGAGTGTCAGCGAGGACGTTGGACTTTGAAGGGGGTGGATTGTGAAATCTCATATCGGTAGGAGAGGGGAACGAAGCATCTTTATAAGGGTGTGGAAACCTCTCTTTAGTAGACGTTTTAAAATTTTGAGGAAAAACCCAAATAGGATAGTATCGACTAGCGATGGGCTTGAACTGTTACAATCATATCATTATGGAGATCAATTTTCCTATAGCCATGTTAGCCTCGAAGGTGTAGTCATAGTGAAGATCCACAATAGAATTCTATTGAATTAGTAATGATTGCTCTAGAGAAGAATAGCCGTTCATATAGTGTTAGACGGATGGAGATGACTCTTTAAGGGGAGGTTAGCTGTGAGATCCCACATCGGTTGGGGAGGAGAATGAAGTATTCTTTATAAGGGTGTAGAAACCTCACCCTAGGAAACACGTTTTAAAACTTGGAGGGAAAACAAAAAAAAGACAATATTTGCTAGCAGTGGACTTTAGCAGTTACATTAACAATGTGTTCCATAGAAGTAGAGTCGTTTAGATAATGCTAGACAATAGAGACGACTGTTTAAGAGGAGACTTGCAACATGTTCCAAAGAAGCGACGACAATCGTCTAGATAATACTAGACGGATAGATACGACTATTTACGAGGATAAACTTAGCTTCTTGACAGTTTTTCTCGTTCTTTTTCTTTTCACGACTTCGTTAATCATCCGAAAGCTGAATAACGTTATTTGTCTTTCCATGTAAAATCAGATCTGGATGTTCTATAAAGAAGAATCATGGCTTACTGCAATCTTTTGGATAGTTCTAGTACTGAATCTTGGGAGGTAATCTGTCATTTTTATTGCAAACCGGGTTTTTTTATTTTTTATTTTTTTATTTTTTAAATATATATATATATATATATATATATATAACACTGGATTATCCTCTAAATATTTCAGCATGTCTACATGTCCCTTCATTGTTAAGGAATTGTTCAAGCTCAACTCCCAGGATCCAGCCCACCTTATTTTATTGAAAGCTTCCCACAGGCAAGTCCACTCTTCTAAGCATAATAAGGCTCTAAAATATTTATTTATTTTAATTTATATACTTTCAAATACTTTGTAACCGTCTATTTTGATTCATAACTTTTTTTAAAAGAACGAAGTTTTTTAATATGAATTTATGGTTACATTTTAAAATATTTAGGACGAATTGTTGTCATAAAAAAAATGAAAATGAACCGTTTTAAAGAATTGTATTTAAACCCTAAAATGAATATGAGAAAGTCGTAATTGTATTTGAACGGGAACATAAAACTGTTCAAATTTTCATTTGAACGGCCATAAATAGTTGACTTGTTTAAGATTAGTTTCGATTGACACACATCTTAATTTATGGTAGGTTGGGTTATCAACAAATTATTCAATGAGATCGTCGCGATGTGGCTGCCTTTTAATAACGGTTTAATGTAGATCTAAAAATATGCATGTCTCGTGCATCATAAAATTGGTGTATTTAGGCAGCTTTGTATTTAAATTTCTAGAATTTAAGTTTTATTTAAGATATATTAGGACTAAATTATTAAATATAATTCCTATTTTTTTTTAAAAAAATTAATTATATTACTCTTTATTTCCTGTTGTTATCATCATTATTTATTGAAATGTTGATATAATTTAGATTGAATTACTGTAATGTAATAATCACTTAAATAATGTGTATGAAATATGATTTTTATTATTTTTTTTTAGTGTAAGGTCATTAGTAGTGTAAAGTGATTTAATTAGAGTTTTATTTTATTTCTAATTTTTAAGTTTAAATAATTACATCACTTCATTAATTTATTTATTTGATTGTTTTTTTCACTTAAAAATATTTAATTTGTAATAAATTTCAAATTACATTTTGAAGAATTATTAGCTGCGTATAATCTGTAGCTTGCAATCATTAAATATTTCTATAAATTTTGGTTGCTAATTTTTCTTATATTTTGTTGATTTTTTTTATCATTTGTTTCTATTTTATTACATTTTTATATTACAAAATTTGTATAACTACTATTTTTTTAAATATTTTTAATTGGACATAAATTTAATTATTTTATATAATGAAACATAACATTTATCAATGTTTTGTATTTATTTATATATTATTTATGTAAACAAGACTAAACATATAGAATTTAAATTTAGAGGATTAGAAAAAAAAATTCAACGTGTAAATTTAATTAGATTTTTAAAAAATAAAAAAGATTAATATAATTAATTTAACATTTTTAATAGTTGCATTCCTGTCCAAAGAAATGAAATGGATGAAAAGAAGACACGTGGACACACAGTTTCCACTACCTTCCGTCTTCTTCAACTCCCGCGGTTGCTCTCGGCCTTCTACTACTCCCCGCGCTCTCTGTATCACTGCGTCTCTAATGGCGAGCTCAGCAGTAATCGGATGGAGGATTCTGTTCATTCTATTGGGCTGCACAATGGTTGCAACTCTCGGATACACACTCGCCACCGATGGCTCTCCTTTCCGCAGAGAACTTCTCTCACGGTACTCTCTATTCTCCGATATTCGTTTTTTACTTTGTTTATTGTCATTCCGTGTCCTTCTTCGTCTTGTTGCCTGTCCGCCTCCGCCCCTCGCCCCTTCAACATACAGAATTGAACTGCTTCAGCTGCTTGTTTCGTGTATTTAGCGATCGCTTGTGTATATTTCAGTTTGAATGTGCATCGACGGCTTCTTTATGCGATCTAAGTAA
Organism: Cucurbita ficifolia; assembly: GCA_033971965.1. Taxonomy (NCBI): domain Eukaryota; kingdom Viridiplantae; phylum Streptophyta; class Magnoliopsida; order Cucurbitales; family Cucurbitaceae; genus Cucurbita; species Cucurbita ficifolia. Next base: position 2,689,547 of record CM066976.1, read on the forward strand.
TGCAGTGGTTAAAGGAGTAACTATATTGACTATAAAGCGGGTGAAAATGGAAGAAATCAATAGGCCGAGTGATATTGGGAATGGTCGGTAGTGTTAATAAGATCTATAGGTTGCTTGTTTCACTACCAATTGATTTTGAGAGATGGAACCATGTTTGTATAATAGGCGGGTATACTGAATTACAAATAAGTTTTGCTAAAGTAGAACACTCAGGTTTGTTCATGAAATTAATGGCTGTTTGGGTGTATTTTTCTGAACTTATTTTGTTGATCGGTTTTTTGAAGTTGTTTGTTCTATTTTTGGTACTTGTTTGTTCGATTTTAGTCGCTCACAAACGTTCAAATTCAGTCTCCTTAAACATCTAAATTTAGCTTCGTACTTTAATAATTTTTACATTTAGTTTCTTGGTCAATTTTTATCAATCTCAGTCTTGATGATTTTGAAAATATATATTCACATTGCGTCTTATCTCATCTTATATGGAAACGTATTAATTTTGATAACAATTAACTTGAAACTAATTATAAGAACGAATTATTAATTTTAGATAGCACAAAGCCTTAGTTTAAAGATTTGATAAAATGATATTATTCTTAAAATATAGGGTTCAAAATGATATTTCAATTTTTTTTTCCAAGAATCCACAATATGCTTTTTTTTGTCACTGAATTTGTGAACTATCCAGATTGGGTTTTCATTGAATCTTCATGTATTCAACATAAATTTGGCCACCTGTTTCATATTTGCTAAGTGGTTATGACACCTATATTATTTTTTGGATTGAAGGTTGAAAATTTCACTTCACATTTATTGTATTTTTTTGTTACTTCGAAGAAAATGATCAAGTGAAAATATTTGAAAGTATAAAAATAAATTTGAATAAGTATGTACTGAGAAGAAGATTTCAATCTTGCCTTTATTCTTGTGCAATCCTCAGCATGGGATTAATATTGAAGCTTAATTTTATTTTCCATAATAAATCTTGTTATAATTATATGTGAGATGGCTCTGACTCCTGGAAATGGGTGCCGTTTTCTCACCTTCTTAACTATTAGTTTTTCTCTATCTTATTATTCCTACAAATCTGGACCTTTTCAGTTACGTTTGTATTTATATGTTTCAGGTTAATGGTGGTGGTATTGATTGATTTCTATTTCAACGTCATAGTTATTGCGGTATGGAACAATTAAGTTTTCTTACTATTCTCTTCTTATCAAAATTTTGACTTTGGGTACATTTAGTTGTTTCTATAGCTTAACCTCTTATGTGGTGAATGGAGCTGCTAGACCATTTGGGTAGGGGCAAAAAGTCCTGTTTATTTCACTTAATTGTATTTCGATGCGAAGATTATGAGTTTTGATAAGAAACCCTTCACAAATTGAAGTGAACACTCTAGAACCCCAAAGCCAATTTAGTTTCAATCCCAAGGGAAGTGATAGATATGGATTACCTCGACGATCAAAGATCCAAGATGGAGTAGATGGGCGAAACCAACTTGAATGTTCGAGCCACGCAATTTCTAAGGACAAGAAGTTGTGCCAATCTCAAGGAAAAAGAAAGAAGTTGTATTGATATCAAGTCTGATGCATGTAAAGAATGAGAAACCTTGATATTAATCTAACCCGACCGAAACCATGTTATGCTTTTGGACCATATATATGTAACTCCAGATGAAACTCTAAGCTAAATATTAAATAAACTGAATTTTAAGGCCACATGCCAGGTCAAAGTAAGGCTGTCCTTATTCTAACATGATCTAGAGGGGTAAAATTAGATGAATATAAAATATCATGAACGATTCATAAATTGTAGAAGCAATCTCCACTTTCATCAAAGGGTACGAACACAAGGACTTTCTAAGTGGTTACTCAACTTGTAACTTAATTGGTGAATAGTTTTGATCATCAAGGATGGGAAAAAGATATGCAAGTTTGAATTTGAAATAATCCCAGAAGTCAGTTCATGATGCTTTTTTTTTCTTAAGTTCTTCACTGTAATTTAAAAGGCTATACCAGATTTGGCTTATTTCGTTTTTGGAAATTTTATTTAGGGAAAGCTCATAGAAATTGCTTGATTAATTATAATTTCTATTAAATCCATATCTGCTTGTCATTATTGCAAGTTCAAAGGATAAGCATCTAGCCATCTACATCAGAATCATTTACAGACAATAGAATTAATCTTACATATGTGGTTAAGCACTCACGGTAATCTCTCTCTCGCTCTCTCTAATATATTAGGCATGGGTTTGCTACAAGGAATCAAACTGGATTGCTGCAGCGGTTTGGATAGTTTTTCTTGTGTGTCTAGGCAGGTAATTACTTCGTATCCTTGTCAATCTCACCTTCCAGCCTAAAGCTTGTTTAACCATAGGATATATTATTGTTTATAGCACTGATGAGTTCTTTTGAATCAAATTTTCTTGTTGGAGTTTGGTAGATATATTTTGACGCTTGATAATACTATTTTTATTTATTTCCATTCACGAACAGGGGAAATATCCAACGTTTTTTAATGCCTTATTTAATTTTCAGAAGATTATAAGTATTTTAATTAGTTAAAATATTACTTATTTACTTGCCCTTTTCAACTATACTTTTAGAGTCTGATTCAGTTCATTATTTCTTGCACATTTCTTTTTCAAAGCTGATTCTTGGATAACTTTATTGTTAAAGTTTTTGTAGGAACTTTGATTTCCAAACTCTTACTTGTTACTAAGACCGAATTTGTTTCTGAATGGGCTAATTTATTTCAATAAGAAGTTGCAGTTTTATTTTATTGGTAATCCTTGCAAATTGAATCTTCATTTTATTTATTTTTAGATCTGATTAACTTTTCTACCCCTATCATTTTCCTCAGCATCGCTACTTGTGCCTACATTCTTTGGCAGTTGTGGCAATTATCATCTCAGGAATCATTTGAAGACATTGTGTACAATGTTCTGATCAAGAATCCAAACAAGTGTGTATGCAGTAAGCCTAGTTTAGTATGTACTGTGAGTTTTAGGTCTCTTAAATGGTCAATTCCATCAGAAATCTTCCTTCATATGTTCTATTTGGAATTCCTTTTACGTTCTTCCTGACTATTCTACTGCATAGTTAAAGTCCAGTCTTTTTTCTTTTTTCATGTGTTTAAGAAATTAAGTGAAATGAAAGAAGTTTTTTCTTTCTTTCAATTCACTCAGTTAATAGATAAATTCAGCATCTGATGCTAATGTTTATTCTTTCTTCTAGACTTTCAGAAACTTTTATCATTCTGGTTCCTATTATTTAACATGACTTTCTTGTTGGCTTATATATATAGGAATGACATGCAGCAGCATAAGAAGCACTCCAATATTTTGACTGCAAAAATAGTTTTCGGTGCATTGGGTTGTTTGATGGTGGTAGCTTTGGTCTTTCTTTTCAGCGATGGTTCACCTTTTCGCAAGGAGCTTTATACACCGTAATTTCTGCTTTTATTTCTTCCTTAATTTGATTGCCCTTTTAAGTGCTAATGCTTTGAAATGATGTTTTCTCGTTATAGGAAAAAAAAAAAAAACAATGGTGTTGATATCTAAACCTTGGAAAGTGAAGTAATTTACTATTCATGTTCTTACATAATGGTAATTGCACTTTTTTGTTAGTATGATATACAACTACCAGGAGTTGATTAGTGAAAACAAGGTGTTTATGACTTTTCCTCGACTTGTTGGATACTAGGAAGGTTCATTGACCACCATGTTGAATCTCTCTGCCATTTCCTTTTCTTCCCTTTTGGCCATGAGTTTACTTGGTACCACTAGCTTTATCACAAATTTTTTCATCTCAATAGAATTTTTTTTCCTTCTCTTCCTTGTTGGATACTAGGAAGGTTCATTGATCACCATTGTCTATGCAATTTGTGGATTTTGCTTTGAGCAGATTTTGCATCATTACACTTTTTCCTGTTATTGATATAATAACCTCTTTGATCGATATTATGCAGTATTTATCTTGTTATAGAGGTTAACAAGCTGTTAGAACATTTGCAGCTGGATGGTGGCCACGCTGATCGATTTCTATATAAATGGCACAGCTTTATCGGTATGTCTTAAATTCCTCATCATTTACACTTGTCGCTTCTAGATGGTTAGATGCACCACCTTTTTGGTAGGAGGCACGCACTCGATAAGTTTCATTCTTCATGCATCCCTTTGTGGTGAAGAACTTTTAAGAAGCAACATGATGAATTTAGTAGCAAAATAAGATTGTTCTTCTACCCACAATTAAAACTGAAGAAGCTATAGTAGGCGAACTTTTTCTTGAGGAATTTTCTCTCCCGGAGGGTTTATTAGTGAATGTAATAGCAAGATTATATCTCTTAAGAGTCAAATGGCATAATTTACACCAAGATAGGCCAATAAAAATTATATTGTCATGATGGATATCTTTGGCTATTCTATATCATTGAAGTTTCTATTGTTTCTTTCTAACTAAAGATGCCAAAGAACAGATCTAATGAATTAAAGTCGAACCCTATAACCTTTTCCCTTATTGAAAGGAAAAGAAACGGTTGTTCCCTGTTAACAAAGCCTCTAGTTTGAACTGTTAACAAAGAAACGGTTGTTCAGAAGAAGCTTTACTTTGCTCTCTTATTTATAGCTTCTTGATAGTGGTTTTCATGACTTCATCGGTCATCTAAAAGCCGAATAACGTTTTTTGTCTTTCCATATAAAATTAGGTCTGGATGTTCTATAAAGAAGAATCTTGGCTTACTGCACTCTTGTGGATAACTCTACTCATAATCTTTGGGAGGTAACGTGTGACTTTTTGTTGGAAAAGTCACATATCTGTCTTTATTGCATTTGGAACCTGCCATTGGTCAAGGAAATAGTGATACATTCTTTCTCCACGGTCGATCATTTTAAGTTCATTTCTCAGCTCTCTCTATATATACACACACACACACATATACACATCAGTGCATTATTACGTTCATTAATATTAAGATGCTCAAGAAGACCTTTAAGCTTTGAAGGATGTAGAGAAAATGTGTTTCTAATCGAATGAATTTTTAGGAAGGGATAAAAGGTTCTAGCCGGAGGGATACACATTGTGATAATGACTGTATTTGTCTGTCCACATGGGCCTTGGTGAATATGTGATGTCAACGATAAGAAAGAGCACAAAACATGAGCATAGCTCAATTAACATTAACATACAGAATGGACCCTCGACCAAAAAGTCAGATTTAAATCTTCATCCAGTATATTGTTGAACCTATAAATAAAGTTTGTAAAAACTATTCCAACTAGTAGTAAATCATATGATATTACAAATATAAAACAATGGGGAGGACTCCATCATGAATATCCAAGAATTTAGGTCCGGTTCTATTTTAGTCTAAGTGCTTTTAAATTTCTAAATTTAGTCTTGTATTTTCTATGAATCTTAAAATTGATCGGGGTTGTTAGTTTATAGTTAACTTTTCAATAGTCATTTAGTCTCTACAAGTCTTCTTTATATGAATGTTGGTAGTATATTTACATTGTGTGGAGACATGTTTAAGAATCATTGAAAAGACAGAGATTAAAACAGAGTGGACGGACCAAAATAGTATTTAACCTAACTTTTATCATATCTCCTAATATACTTTATTTGTCAAAAGAGAAATGTAGAAATTTTTTCTGTATGCATTTTAGGGATCTTACTTTGATAAGTTATAATCGAAGTTATACTCACTTGGGCTTGGAGTATGGCTCCGCAAATATCTATCTGTACTGACAGTGTGATCCTTCTAATATTTCAGCGCCTCTTCATGTTCTTTCATTGTTAAGGAGCTATTCAAGCTCAACTCCGAAGATCCAGCATACCTTGTTTTATTCAAAAATTCCAACAGGCAAGTCCACTCTTCTTGTTATATCGCATAAGTTGAACAAACCAATTGATAACTATTTGTTTTTTGTTTTTTAAACTAAGCTATAGACACTACTCTCACCAATAAGCTTTCCTTAACCAAGTTTTGAAAACTAAAAATTTGACTAAGAATTTGAATTCGAATGTTCTTTAAGAAAAATGAAAATTACGGGCAAAGTAGTTGTCAGACAGGCAACTAACCTAAACTGAAGTTTGATTTATCTAATTTTATGAATGTGAACTCTCGTCTGCACTGACCGTTTATAACATTTTGAACAACAAAAAGAAATTTGATCACTTCTTTGAATTGTGTTGGGTTGAGTTCACTCCTTTGTATCGTGCTAGTTGAGATGTTTTTCCATTTAAATTTGTTATTGAAAATTTTGAAAAGTATGTTAGAATAGAATATTGAAAGGAAAGTATGTTGGGAGTGGTGCGAGTGCAGTTGGGAAAATCTGGTTGATAAATAAGTTTGTTCAGATCATTAGGTTCTTTTAATTACTTTAAACTATTTCTATATAACAATTACCATTTTGATTCTGTTTAGAAAATGATGATAATGGTTGTCTCTACGTAGCCTTTTGGGTTAATAAAGGTAAAAACTTACCATGGCTTCTTACTTGCGTCTTGTAATTTGTTTATGGTAGGTCAGAAAGAAGATATGAGAGAACATTCTGCTCATAAGCAGAAGTTAGATGACTTAAGCTCGATCCGGTACGTATCGAAAATGTTACATGGAGAGCAGAATCCATAAGATGTCATGATTTTTGTTTGAGTGAAGAGTTCAAAGTCTTATGATTTCTTCATGATTTTAGTGCATCTTTAATGTTGTTTGCACCAAATAACCTCAAACAACTAAAAGTTAGTACCTCTCAAGCATTTAAGAAGTTAGTACTCTGAAAGCATTTAAAAATATTTGAAGGAATTTTGGCTGAATCAATGGATGATATTTCTCCTTTAGTCCAAATGCTACTATGTTCATATTTAGTTTCTACGATTAATACCATTATTGAAATGCTACGATAACAAATTTGTTCCATAAGTTTTAGTTAAATTGACATGAAATAACAAATTGTAGGCTTTATTTTTCGAGTTTAAATAATTTGCTCATAAACTAATTAAAATTTTAAAAATGACTACCAAATTTGTCTAAAATCTTATTTAATTCGCGGAGTTTTTTTAAAAAATCAACTCTGAATTTTTTTCTTATATTAAATACTTTAAACTAATTTACAATTATATTCTTAATAATAATATTTTAAGCAATTAAAATATTACTATTTGATAATAACCAATTAATATGTGGGAATAGATAGATGAGAAATTATATCCAAAGTCTTAAAAAAACAATTATATTCATATATATATATTCTCACTCCCAATAATCGACAGGCTAAAGCCCATAGCCCAATAACCAGTCCAAAAGCCCATCCAATAAACAGCCAAAAGCCCACTCAATACCCATAGCCCAATAACCAGTCCAAAAGCCCACCCAATAAACAGCCAAAAGCCCACCCAATAACCCGCCCAATAATCTAATGTTTGAAAAATAATTACAAAATTAAAACCCATGTATTTTTATTTAAACATTTCATATTTTTATCAATCACATCATTACCACAACTTTTTTTAGTTAAAAAAATTGGAGCTACTTTAATTAAATCCTAATTGTAATAAAATTCTTGAAATAATTATTGGATTAAATTACCCCTCTAAAATTAACCAATTATAACAAAAATTGCGAAAAATCCATATTTAAAATAAAAGTTAAAAATAAGTGTTTTATTTTTTTGTAAATAAAAATAATTATTGTCTAACATTTTAAAATAATTAGTGAACGAGTTGTTATTTTAAAATTTCAATTAAAAAATTGAAAATGAACAATCAAGTTTTAGATGAAAAAAAAATTATGATAAGCTTAAATTTAAAAAAAAGTTTAAATTTAAAAATGTATTTTAATAATTAAAATTTAAAAATCATATTTTTATTATTTAAATAATTATATAAGTGGTTGAGATTATTATAAATTAGATACCATCGTGAACAACCAACCATCACACTATAAAAATTAATTAAGAGAAATTAGATAATAATTTTTTAAATTTAATTTATGTTATGCAATAATAATTATATTTTATTCTCTTTTTACTAAAAAAAATTATGACAAATAATCATTCTTAAATGATATTTTAAAAAATTATTTAAATTTAATATATATATATATATATATATTTTTTGGTAAAGTATTTTTTAAAATAAAATATATAAATAAAAATGAAGTTAAATTGTTTGATTCAATAATATTACTTTAACTCATTCAAATAATAAAATTAACTATTTTAAAAAATAAAATATAAAATCCAAAATTTAAACTAAAAAATATTAAATTATAAATTAGTAAAAAACTTGAAATAAACAAAAAAGTATTTATTTTTTAAAATTCAAAACACAAAATTTAAAATTACTTTACAATTCAATTAATTTTAAAAGATTTCGAATTTGTTACAAATTTCAATTAGTTTTAGAAAGATTTTGAATTTGTTAGAGATTTCTATTAATTTTAATATAAATATGTAATTATTATGTATACAAATAAAAATATAAATGTTTTTCAACATTAAATTTTAAAAATTATTTTTTATTATTTAAAATTAGATATCAAGTTAACAGTTAATTAAAATAGAGAAAGTAATAATATTTTTCAATGTAATTTTTAAAATTCATGCTTTTCAATTATAATTATATTTTATTCTCTTTTCACTACAAAAATAATCTTTTAATGAATTAAAAATATATTATTGGTAAAATATTTTTAAAAATAAAAAATATATATAAACAATAATAGTTTGAATATTTTAATTCAACAATACTATAATCCAATAATCAAATTAAAAAAAATACAAAATCCAAAATTTAAACTAAAAATATTAAATGTTTTTTAAATAAAAAACACAAAATTTAAAATTCAATATTTGTTATAGTTTTAAATTTTTTTTAGAATTTATTAAAAAATTTAATTAATTTTTAAAGATTTGGAATTCAAATTAGAGATTTATTAGATAATGAAATTAGTTAAGATTTGATAAAATAAAATTTGAATTTGAAATATTAGATATAATAGATATTTTATTTGACTTAGTTAAAATAGGATGATAGAAGATTTAAAAAAACCGAAAACCCCTCAACAACGTGATAAAAGATACGGCTGGGATGACACGTCAGCCTCTTCTAAACGCACCGTTTCGGAAACCTCCCGCTTCTTTCTTCCTATAAATACGTTAGTTACGTTCGAATCATTTCTCTCAGTTGTTGTTGTTAGTGTTAGAGGAACTGAAGAAGAAAAAGGAGGAAGAGGAAGAGAGGAAGGGGGAAAACCCAAAAAATAAGGCTTCGATTTTCCATCTTAGAGGCTATAAATATAGTGTTCTTGTGGTCTTCTTCGCCTATTCGATCGCAGTCGGTAATCTGCCTTCGACTTTTAGTCTTTTAGGCAACTATCTAATCTTCTTTCCGCCGGTGTTTTTTGGTACTGAGACGGTATGGCGGCTACAATTCCGGCACCAGTGATTTCTGCTCCGATTCAAACGGCGGTCATTCCTCCTCCGGTGGGCTCTGTGGCCACTGGAGACGTGTTTTTGAGTTCTTCATTGTATGTGGGCGATCTGGAACATAGCGTGAACGAGGCACAGCTTTTGGAACTGTTTAGCCATGTGGCTCAGGTTGTCTCCATTAGGGTTTGCAGGGATCAGACACGCAGGCAATCGCTTGGATATGCTTATGTTAATTTTGGCAGTCATCAAGATGGTTCGTAATTTCGTTCTTTTTCATTCTTTTTCGTTCTTTTTCGTTCATTGTGTTTCTTTTGTGTTTTTTTTCTCTCATTTCTTGATAATACGCTTCGATTTTGGTACTGCTGTGTTTTTTTTAGTCTGCTCAGACAATTGCATTTGAAATGTGTAAATTGAAAACTGAAGATTATTTTATTCTCATTCAATTTTAATTACTTTTTAAATATTTTTTTTGTTAATTGCGGATAATTTGCACAAAACCAAACGTAAACAGCAAGCCATCTTTCAGATGATTCGTTCAAGTTTCATATGATCTTAATAGATAATTATGGGGGATAGTTGGTTTCGACAGGATGGATATGTCTTTGTTTCTGTACATTCTTTGGATTCATTTTTAAAACTGAGTTTCGATTTCAGTTTGGAAGAATTTAACATTAAAAAATAATTTCATAGAAATAGTTTCAACCGGACCAAAATCAATAAAAGAAGCAAGGAACTGTTGTATTTCCTATTTAAGTTCAACCTTAAATTTTGAAACCGAGATTTTCTGTTAATTTTTTTTTTTTCAATCTGGAATGAATTAAATGTTAGAATTTACACACTCATTATTCTAGCATTTTTTTTTTCACACCTAGTGAACTGTGCATTTACAGGATATTAAGTTTATGATTGTGTTTCCTCAACTTTTAGTTATCCATTCATGCAGCTATGAACTTTATAGTTTGCAACACATTAGTTGGATATAGGTTTTTAAACGATCTTTTGATACAAATTTATATATTGAATCTCTTCTTGTTTCATTTCATAAATTCTCAGCTGTCAGTGCCATGGAACACTTGAATTTCACCCATATTAACGGGAAGCCTATCAGGATTATGATGTCTAATCGAGATCCTAGCATTCGCAAAAGTGGCTATGCAAATGTTTTTATCAAAAATCTGGACACATCAATTGATAACAAGGCATTGCATGACACATTTGCTTCTTTCGGTACTGTTCTTTCTTGTAAAGTTGCAGTTGATAGCAACGGTCAATCAAAAGGTTATGGATTCGTGCAATTTGATACCAAGGAAGCAGCCGAAAGTGCCATAATAAAGTTGAATGGCATGCTCCTCAATGATAAGCAAGTATATGTTGGCCATTTCATTCGACACCAGGAAAGGATGCGAGCAAATGGAACACTATTTACTAATGTTTACGTAAAAAATTTACCAGAAAATATGATGGACGATGACCTAAAAAATCTGTTTGCTGTACATGGTACCATTACTAGTGCAGTTGTGAGGACTGATTCAAATGGAAAGTCCAAGGGTTTTGGTTTTGTGAACTTTGAGAGCACAGATTCTGCTGCTGCTGCAGTTGAAAAGCTGAATGGTACCATCCTTGGTGAGGACAAGATTTTGTACGTAGGCAAGGCTCAAAGGAAAGCAGAAAGGGAGGCTGAATTGAAAGCAAAATTCGAACAGGATAGAAAGAGTAGATATGAAAAATTAGAAGGCGCAAATTTGTACATCAAAAATCTTGATGACCATATTGATGATGAGAAGCTTAAAGAATTATTCTCTGAGTATGGAACAATCACATCATGCAAGGTTTGTTTTTCTTTTGGCGATCTTCGCTACGTCTTCTTCTAAATTCAATCGTTAATTTTTGCTTAGATATCTGTTTGTTGATCTCAATGCTTGGTTGAATTATTTGCAGGTTATGCTTGACGAAAATGGACTGAGCAAGGGGTCTGGTTTTGTTGCCTTTTCTTCACCAGATGACGCAACTAGAGCCGTAATTTTTCTTTCCTTTGTGATCCACTTCTGGGTTCTATTTTCCGAATATGAATGGAAATTGGAACTGGTTTTTATGTCTTTTTAATGTGTTTTTTAGTTAAATGAAATGAATAGAAAGATGAAAGGAAGGAAGCCTCTGTATGTGGCTGTTGCCCAGCGCAAGGAAGATAGAAAGGTCCGGCTGCAGGTATGGTTGTTCTTCTTGTTATTGTAAATCCATAAATTCAATCTTTATAACTTCTGGTGATCGAATGTGTTCTTCTTTGTGTCCAGACACAATTTGCACATATCCGAGCAGGTGGTGGAGTATCATCACTGCCCTCAGGAATGCCAGGATTTCATCCAGGGGCACCCCGACTTGCTCCTCAGCAGCTATATTATGGTCAGGGAAACCCCGGTCTGGTGCCCCCACAGCCTGGATACAGCTTCCAGCCTCAACTTATGAGCGGAATGCGACCTAGTATGGGCCCCAACTTCATCATGCCTTACCAGTTTCAGAGACAAGGACAGCCCGGGCCACGCTCGGGGATCAGGCGTGGTGGAAATTCACCTGTACACCAGCAGCAGGTAAACTGAATTACGTTGTTAAGATCATCGATCAATGTTTGTGCCACATTTATCTGAGGTTTGTATATTTGTGGACTCGTTTTTTGAATCCAGTTAATGCTCCGTGGTGCTGGACAAGGTTTTAGATACATGAACAATGCACGAAATGGATTAGAGCCGCCGGTCCTGCCCCAAGGTCTTGTTGGTCCAATGATGCCTCTAGCTTTTGATAGTTCTGGGGTGTCTAGCCCACCAATCGACATCCAGCGCTCAAGGGCTGTGCCTACTTCAACACTCGCATCTGCATTAGCTTCTGCTACACCTGCAAATCAGCGTTTGGTATGGCACCATGTTTGTTTCCTTCATTAGAGAAAAGTGAAACCATATTTGTAAGTTTAACTCTAGCTTCTGCATTATTGTTACAGATGCTCGGCGAGCAGCTGTATCCACTCGTAGAACGTCTCGAGCAAGGTCATGCGGCAAAGGTTACTGGAATGTTGCTCGAGATGGACCAGCCAGAGGTGCTTCATCTCATTGAATCACCTGATGATTTGAAGAATAAGGTGGCTGAGGCAATGGAAGTCCTCCGCAAAGCTTCGTCGGAACCCGACCTCTCTGATCAGCTTGGTTCGTTGGTGCTGACCAAATGAACGACGACGACACCCGAAAACGAGAGTGTCGGTTCCCGGACATTCAATTTCCCTTAGAACATTCTTTATTCCGCATGGTGAATATATTTATGGTTGGGTTTTAGCCTTCTCTTTTCCTTGAGCATCCCTCAAATTAGCTCCCCTAGGATATTCTTTTTTTTTTTTTTTTGCAGGGTCTTGATTTAGTTCTAGTTTTGGATTTAGAATTTTGGTAGTTTTCTAGTTGCCGTCTAGTTTTGAGGATTTTGTTTGGTTTTGTTAGAGATCTATGATGACACATTTGTTATCGGCCATTGTAGGGCTATTGTAGGGCTAGGTTGAAATGACTTTCTGATAAAGTTTTTAGATTAGAAGATTTTACATCTCTCTTGAATAAATTCATCTCGAACTTGGTGGTTAAACTCTTATATGGTGATGATACTCTAGGAATGGTAAAAAACTTTTGAACCTATGACTAGAAGATCCATAATGCTCGCAATACGACGAAGAAATGTGTTGCTAAGCAGACGCCGCCACTTGACTTAGTAGGAAGAGGATGAAAATTTTCCACCTACTCCTTATTACAAGTCTTTCATAAAAAAATCCGAGTTTGTTGCTGTTAGTGAATTTCACCAAGTTATGATAATGAAGTGACCTTGATAATGTGCATTATAGCGGTTATGGTCTTGGTGCAGATTACCTCGCCTCCCCTGGTAAATAACTGCTATTATAAGAGAATGAATTAAGATATTATATCATCCTCCTATCTTCGACAAAAAGAACTCTTTTCTTGAATAAAAGAAGAAGGTTAGACCTTTGCTCTCACTTCTCACCTTAGAATGCACTGTTATAATTTCCTTTTTTAGGGTTCTTCGGGTTTACAGATCCGGTAGAAACAAAGTGAGCACTAGGGTGAGCCCTATAGCTCACGCGATCAGCAAACACTTTTTTTTCCCTATAGCGAACACGATTAGCGAACACTTTTTTTTCACTCCTCCGGCCACACCTTTGTAACTCCAAATACCAGGATTCGTTATAGTTCCTTCTGTGATACTCCAACCCCCCATGAATTGGTTATTCCTAAACGAGTCATGAAGGGTATAACGAACATGCCTTGTCTCCACATTGGATCAAGAACAGGATCAGAGGGATCAAAAACTGCTAATTCGTATAGAGCCATTGAACCGGCCCAACCAGCAACTAGAACTGTTATATGAACAAATTGAATGCATATATTGGAAGTATTATTCAATTTGCGAGCCACTGTCATTTGAAATCAGGGTGGATATCATCTTCAACAATTTCATCATTTTCCATCATCGTCAAGGTATCCATGTCCTGTTCTGTTCCCATACTTTCTCCCTTTCTGCCTCTGCAGTTGTCATCTTCAGTTAAGTATTCGCTCCACTTGGAAGAAGGTCCTCCTACCTTAGCTAATATGCAAGCATTTTCATCGTCTCTAGACATGCCTTTACTCCATTTTGACGCTCCAATGTCTGACGGCGATTCCAAGTTTCGAATCTCATCTGCAATTTTATGACTGTTTTTACTCATCTTTCTGGCCTGGAAAGGTGCAAGAAATGTTAAGATCATCTCAGAGCTTTACCTTTGGAGCTTAAATGATGCTTGGCTTTCAACGAAACTTTTTCATCATCTTCTCGGACGCCTTTACTCCATTTTGATGCGTGAATGGCTGAATTCTTGGCAATGTGTGTCCTCTTCGGGAAAACTGGTCTGTAAAATCGTTTTCCTTCTCCACCTTCCGGCCTGCTTGAACAGCTCGTTGAACAGTGCTTCCTGGTTTTTTCTTCTGGAAGCTCCGTCACAATCTTTCCGTCAGCAAAATCACTCCCTGCTCTAGGTAAAAAAAATCATCTGACGAAGATTTTACTTAGGAATTTTTCAATAAACTACTCGTAAAAATGCATTTGAAATTCAGTGACCTAATTCTCGTTCGTTTTCTCTTCCAGTTTGGCTGCGATCTTCCTCGAGATCGAGGTACTCACTCCAATCGCTACGTCTTTTTCTCTTCGCATTGAAATCAAGCTGATCCTCGTCAACAATTTCCTCATCAAGTATCTCATCGACTTTCGTCTGTTCATCCGCATATTTCCTAGACATATTGAAGCTCTGTACAAACTTACGGACGTCTTTAGCCATCGGAGCTCGAGCAAACACCTTCTGCACCGATTGCTTCTCGTTGCACACTGCACAGATCCACTTATTCCCGCTCCTTCGCTGCTGCTTCACCTAAATCGAAACCACAGCCAATACAGAAGTTACAGAGAGAGACATTGAAGGACAAAGAAACATAGAGGGAGAAGGAACGAGATCCATGCCTGCATCGTGGAGCATTGAAAACACTGGACGGCGATGAAGATCGTCGACATTCCTGCTTTGCGGTACGCTTCTTCGATTCTCAAATCTTTCTTTGTTTTGTGTTTCAATTTGGAGCGATCGTTCTCGGTTCCGATTGGAAATTTTGGCGCCATTTTTTTTGGGTATTTGGGCCATACGTATCTCTCTCGTGGCCCATTTTGGAAATTGGGCTTCTTGTTTCCGGCCCATATTTACAAATATGGGCCTCCCATTTATTGGTGCTCCAAACACCCGTCGCTTAACTTCCAAATATCTAATTCTCCGTAAAATTCGGAAAGTTATTGTACTTGACTTCTTCCCTTCCTCTCATGTTCCTCGTTCTCTCTTAATTTTATTTCCTTTTTGGATTCCAACATATTTTTGGGCTGAAGACTAAATAATGTAAAATGGTAGAAATTATTTATTATTATTATTTTTTTTAAATAATGAATTGTGGACTTTCAAAATATTCATTAATTTAAATAAGGCACAAATTAATCATTTAATAATGTTTAAATTTTTTCATAAATTTCAAGGAAAAAAAAACTCTAATGTTGACTTTTTCGAATTTGATTTTTCTCACAAATCCTTAATACAGCATTTTTTTTCCTAGTTTTTATCGTATACTTTTTTTTCTTTTTTTTTTTAAGTCCCGTCAAAATTCAGGGCTCAATCTTAGATAGCCGGTAGAAACTATCAAGCTAGAATAATTTTCGATGGAGCGGTGAGATGATGGAGATCGAAAAGTCCCAAACTAGTATATTTTATGGACTAAATTGCAAGTTTAGAGGGTTGGATGGGTCCAAGTATAGTCTCAAGAAACATGTCATGAATATTCATTCAATCCCACCTTGGAGATGCCCGACATTTCATGCCTGCTGCCCTTCCAAATTTGACCTCCTACTTAGGAAGAGGAAATGATCTCGTCATTTCCATTCTCCTCATAGTCACGACCATTGCTTCTGTTTCAGCTCTATACGAGGATCTTCGAGCTCATAGCCATAATCCAAGCAAGCCGAAACAAGAAGTATTTCTGTTTTCTTTTCTGATTTCGTTTCTGATTTTGAAAATGAGTTAGTCAATTCTAGCATTATTTATATGGAGTCGGACGACGAAACGTCCTCTTCAAATAAAGGTGTCTTCAAGGAGTCGGACTATGAAACCTCCTCTTATCAAACTTTTAGAGACAATTTGATCGTGTTTCATAAAGAAAAAAAATGACCATTTGGATGAAAATTTTTAAAATATTAAGATGGAATATACTATTTGAAAAATTTTATATTATTAAGATAGGAGCTATTTCCATTCAGCATTTAACACGTCATTAAATAATATATTATTTTATGAAAAATAGTCCCTTTTTTTTTCTCTTTTAGAACGTTCTAAATAGTCCTTGAAAGTTAGAAATCCATATACCCGTTTATCATATAAAAGTTAAAAAATTATTTTGGTTTCCTTACACCCAATTTTCGTTAGTTTATGGCTCTACTATTTTCAAGAAACAAATTTTTATTGATTTTTTTTTTAAAAAAAAAAATCATTGTGATTTTCTTAAATAAAAATTATTTGTTTTATGTAATTTGATAAAAAAAAATTAATTTCAAATTAACAAGGATATTTAAATTTAAGATTTATTGAAAGTATAGAGACGAAATTATTATTTTAACTTAAAAAAATATCAAATTTTTCATTTGTTCTGAACTGCCCCTTTGAAAAGATGTCTAATAAGAACAATTTATATCAGTTGGCCTAGAGTTTACTTTCATAATTTAAAGCGTAAAGTTTAATTTAGAGTTCATAATTATGAAATCTCTTGCATGAAACTAAAGCTGTACAAAATTGCAAGGTTCAATGATTTGTAGTGGAAAAGAAAGAATTATTTGAACTTACATTGAGGAGTGCTTGATTAGAGGTTGGGAGGTCTTGGTCCATTCTTCTGGAGGACTCTTCACCTCCATCAATAATGCTACCACTTCCTTCATTGTTGGCCTTTCTGCTGGGGAGGAGTTCACACAAAACATTGCTATTCCAAGTGTTTGAAGCATTTCTTGCACCATCTGATCTGGTAAACTCTGGAGCTTCGAGTCGAGTATCGTTATTGCGGGTTCGAAGCTTGCCATCTTCTTCTTCACCCACTCAACAATGTGAAGGCCATCTCCAACTTGCGTCTCGATTGCACTACGGCCACTTAGTATCTCTAGTAATACAACTCCATAGCTATAGACATCGCTCTTCTCGGTTATGTTCATGGTATATCCGTATTCTGCATCGAGTTTGAGGAATTTTAGAAAAAAATTATAAACGATGATCAAACTCATCATGAAAATCTGATAGATGCAGATAAAGCTTCAACTTATAATGATGTGACAATATTGTAATGTTGAGAAGCTTGACAAAATATGTTCCCATGTTGAAGACTGTTAATATCTTGAGATTTTAATATGAGAGGAAAAATCTAAGGAAAGATTATTGCAGTTTATATAAGATCACATTTTTGTAGATTATATCAACATAGAGTGTGTAACAATTCAAGTTCATTGCTAGTAGATATTGTCTTTTTTGGGCTTCCTACATCGATTGGAGAAGGAAACGAGTGCCAACGAGGACGCTGGGTCTCGAAGGGGGTGGATTGTGAGATCCCAACATGGGTTGGGGAGGAGAACGAATCATTCTTTATAAGGGTGTGGAAACCTCTCCCTAACAGACGTGTTTTAAAAACCATGAGAGAAAGTCCAAAAAAGACAATATCTGCTACAAAGTGAGTTAATATCTTGAGTTCTTAATATGAAGGGAAAAATCCAAAGGAAACATACCTGGGGCGATATAACCGTAAGACCCGGCTACTCTCGAAATCGCATGATGATAATTTGGAGAATTCATCAACTTCGCCAGGCCAAAATCTGCCAAATAAGCTTCAAACTTTGAGTCTAGAAGTATGTTATTGCACTTGACATCTCTGTGAAGAATTGCAGGCACACAATCATGATGAAGATAAGCCAGACCCTGAGCTGTCCCGACCGCAATCTTATACCTCGTCTCCCAGTCAAGATTTCTGTTTCCTTGCAAGAGTTGTTGCAGATTACCATTTGAAATGTAGTTGTAGAGAAGTATCTTGACACTTCTATTGGAACAATAACCGATGAGCTTTACGATGTTACGATGTCGAATATGCCCGAGAATCTGAATCTCTGCAGCACAAGAGTCAACTGCTTCTTCATCTTGCTTTGTTTTCCATAGTTTCTTCACAGCAACTAATTCACCATTGGGCATATCAGCCTTATAAACAACCCCAGAACAACCTTTTCCAATTATATTTTCATCTTTCATGGATTCCAAGATGTTAGCTATGGAAAAGTTCAGCTTCTGAAACGGGATGAAGGTCCATGGATAAGAGAAATCCTCGGCAGCCGATGCCGAGGGCAATGTCCCTGAATATTTCTCGTCCATGTACTTTCGATTTCGTGAAACCAGCATCCACAAAGCAAAAAGTACGACAACAACTGCAACAAGAATGATGGAGATTAATGCAGCAGCTTTTGCAGACTTCAAGCCATTTCTACGCAATGAACTCGACGAACACGTAAATCCATCAAGTGATTCACAAAGATTAAGGTTTTGATAATATGCATCTTCTGATAGTGTTCTAAAAAATGGTGTTACAGGCATTGGACCAGAGAAATTGTTGTAGGAAATATTAAGGGACGTGAGACTAGTCAGCTGACCCAACACTTTAATATTTCCAGAAAGCATGTTATGGGAAAGATCAAGTGACTGTAACTGTGTCAAACTCGATATCGACTCGGGAATTTCTCCGCTTATCCCGTTCGAGCTCAAGTCCAGACTGATAGACAAGCTCTTCATGTAACCAATTTCTGGTGGTATCTTGCCAGAGAGATTGTTGCAACTCCAATCAAGTAGAGTTAGTTTCTCCAGGTTCTTAATAGACTTTGGGATTGGCCCTGTCAGTAGATTATTATTGAGAATAAGTTTATTCAAATAACTGAAGTTTCCAAAGCTCTGAGGAACTTCACCAGTGAAGCTGTTCCGACTGAGATCTAGCTGCTCCAAGTTCACCAAATCCCCAAGCTGGTGAGGAATTTCCCCAGATATATAGTTATTATGCACATCAAGTAGCTCAAGAACTGTAATATTAGCAATCTCAGACGGAAGACCACCCGAAAAACGATTCATATACAAGTCAAGAAAGACAAGATTTTGCAACTGGCCTACCTCCTTTGGAATCTTGCCTGAAAGCTGGTTTTCTCCAAGCCTCAACCTCACCAATGATTGACAATTTGCAACACTTGGAGACAACCCACCAGATAAAGAGTTTCCAAGGAGCAATAGCTTGCTCAACTTCTTCAAGCTGAAAATTTCCTCTGGGATAATCCCAGAGAGCTTGTTTCTTGAAAGATCAAGAGCATATAACTCAGTGCAGTTGCCAAAGGAAGATGGTACAGTTCCTGATACAGAATTGCCCCATAAGAAAAAACTTTGCAGGGATTTTAAATTGCCAAGTTGGGATGGAATTACACCTGATAATTGATTATTATCAAGCTGAAGAGCAGTTAAGCTTGTGCAGTTTCCCAACTGCCATGGTATCGAACCCGAAATCGAATTGTCAGATAAATGAAGCTGTTCAAGAACGACTAATTTCCCTAAATCACTTGGGATTTCACCAGAAATATCATTCTCTGAAGCATCAAAAACAACAAGAGCCGAACAATTCGAAAGTTCAGACGGTATCGACCCTGATAGAGCATTACCCCATAGAAACAAACTAGTAAGTTTCTGCAACTTACCCAACTGAGGAGGAATATTACCAGTAAGCTTGTTCATATGTAAATACAAATCCCTTAGCTCAGAACAAAATCCCAACTCAGGAGGTATAGAACCAGACATCTCAGTGTCATAGAGTGACAAAGTTTGGAGGTTAATTAGGTTTCCAAATGTAGACGGTAAGGCGCCGGAGAGGGCAGTAGCCGCCGCCCCAAATGTAGTGAGATTAGTAAGCAGCCCAATTTCTGGCGGAATGTCACCAGAAAGATATGGATTCCCTCCTATTCGAAACTCTTGAAGAGACAACAAAGAACCTAACTGCGATGGTATGGAGCCATTAAACAGATTGTCTTGGAGGCAAAGACTTTGCAGAGAAGTCAGATTAGCAAGCTGAGGAGGAATCTTACCAGACAGTTTATTGGAATTAAGGAAAAGGAATTGAAGCGAAGAAAGAGAACCAAGCTGAGGAGGAATAGGGCCATAGAGATTGTTGGAGGAGAGGTCCAACAGGCGAAGATGAGTGAGTAGGCCAAAAGAAGGAGGGATTGAGCCAGATACATTGGTGGAAGATAGATTGAGAAGCTGCAGAGAAGATAGAGAAGACAACTCCGGAGGCAAAAACGATAGGTTTAGGAATGTTTTTGGGAGAGATAATGAAATGACTCTGTTCTGAGGAGAGCAAGTGATTCCTTCCCAAGAACAAGGGTTTTGGCTAGATGGATTCCAAGAATCAAGAACAGAAGAAGAAGATGTTGCAGAAGGACCAGCAGCCGCAATGAGAGAAAGAACCGCTTCTCCATCGGGAGAAAGAGCGGCGACTGATAAGCTTAAGCACATAACTATAATGTACAATAGCCATCGTTCAAGAAATCGATGGATCGCCTCTTCCATCAGAGCTCTGAAAACTATCTCGACCTTGAAATCCAAAAAGGCTAAGAAATGTCGCTTCAATGGCGGATAAAAAATATGTGAAAGAAATGCAATGGCGGAGCGGAAACGGAGACTTAAATCGGACTCAATACAGCATGTGATCGAAAAATATATATTATCCGAACGCAACCCCACACCGGAAAAAACTGCCTCAAATCAATCAAAAGCAATTAATGATCACCATCAAATTTTCTGTAACTCACCATGGACACAGAGATATCGCCGAAACCAGAAACAGATATATCGCCGGCGTCAGCCGCTTGAGTGCCGGCGAAGTAACAGAGCCAATGCTACCGGAGCAAAGTTAAACGGAAAGAAGAAAAGGTTACCTCCGAGGAGCTTGCAGGTGTTCAACAATGGAAGCCATGGCATGTGGTTGAAACTTGAATGTGTTTATGGAGCTTGGTGGTACTGCTTCAATGGCGCCTACAGTCACCTGGTTTAAGGGAAACAAATGTTAGTGAGAAAGACAGAGAAAGCGGGGGGCAGCGTGCATGTTATATTATCGAGACATGGAATTGGTATTGCTTTTTATTTTTTTATTTTTTTATTTTTTTATAATGTTTTTAAATTGGAAACGAAGATGACTTTGTTTTGATGCAGTGATTAGCTGATTTGGGCTCTACATTTTTTAACTAACTTTTGCCATTTTCTATATAAATTTGTATTTTTGGAACCTAATAAATTATTCAATAATAATATCGTCACAATATAATTAATAATTTTAATTAAATTAAAAAACATGCAAATTATAAAATAAAATATATATATAACATCGGCCTCATTAAATTCTTTTATCTGATGATATTTATAAGTTAAAATTATACATATTAAAAAATTATAATACATCGCTAACATATATTACAAATTATTAAATATTTTAAATTTTCGTAATCATCTTAAAATTATAGTTGAAGTGATAACTTTATTTTTGAATTGGTTGAGTTGGTTGGGTCGATCCCACCAAAAAAGTTAACTCGCGAATTAATTTTCAAATATTCAAATTAACCCAAATCGAGAAAAATAATTCTAACCTAACTCAACCCTTGTGACTTGAATTAGATGGTTCGAATTGTTCGGGTTACCGAGTCATATGAATACTCTAGAATTCAACATAGTTTAATACCTTTGTAAAACTTATTTTAATATTTAACACATTATCAGACATAGAGTAGAAAAAAACGCCAATAATTCTCCCACGAGGACTTACCTCCAAATCCTTAAAATCGCTCGGTAGAAAAACATACACCGAGCCATCTTGGTTGCGGTTCTTACCTTCGATCATCGACACTATTAACTCGATCAAAATTAATTAATTAAGATAGGTCTAATAGTTTGATCCGACGTGGCAAAAAATATAATTAAATAAATAAAATGCCACGTGTACATCAAAACTGCGACGGCGTGGGGGTAAATTGGGAATTTCGAGCGCAGGCGGAAACAGAATCAAAGATTTCAGGGCCATGTCCAAGTGTTAGAGACAGGTGTCTGCCTAGGCATTGGAAAGATCATTTAAAAAAAACCGGGCACTTCGGGCAGTGGCTTTTCCGTAATTAACACCATTATCCATGTCCTTTTTCCTCTCCTGAATCCAAACACTAAATTAAAACCCAATCCCCTAGACGCGGCCTTAGGACAATATTATATTGGAGGGTAGCATGAAAAGGGGAGCAAGCTCAGTTCCAGCGCCAACCCTGAGGGTATAAGCGACATTTCGTCAACAAATGAATTAAAATTTCCCCTTTTTTCACTGCGTCATTAATTACCTTGGTCGGTGAAAAATATGAAGTTGAGATGCAGGTTAGTTTGATTACCGAGGTAAACATGGTGGGCTTGTTTTGGGAACGGAGGGGGAAAAAAGAAAAATATATATATATTCTTTTTATAAAATTCACATGGTAGATAGTGAATTAACCATTAATTACCTTGGTCGGTGAAAATCTCTAATTACTTTCCTTTTTTGTATAAATAAAAATCTCAAACTAACTATTCTTTCAATTTAAATACCAAATTTTTATAATTAAATTAATTTAAATTATTGATAGCTATTTTAAAAAATAATTAAAATAATAACAAAAATGACCACTTATTAAAAATATGGGAGGATAAAGTTTAAAAATAAAATATAGAAAGACGGTTTTGCCCTTATGATAATTAATTTACGGGGATAATTTGGGGATTTTGATTTGTGTACGGGTGGAGATTAATTGGGTGCTGTGCTAGCGGATAAAAAATACAATAGATTAAAAACCCTAATTTAGATGTATATAATTTAAATGTACTTGATTTGATTGGCCTTGCCAAGTTCCCAAGTTAACAACAGTTAATAATTTGGTGTTCTTTCTCCAATAAAAATTTAGAACCCCAATCGATCCTTATCATCATTTTTTATTAGAAGCACTTAATAGGCTTTAAAAATGGGGATTTATTCTTTTATTTTATTAATATTCTACCTCTTCTAACCTTATTACTCATAACTATTGTCGGTCTCCGTCTCCGTTTATGACCGTTTATGAGTTGAGTTGAGATTTTATTTGAATTGAGAAAATTTCTTACACCAACAAAAAAAATTTTGGGTTGAAAAAATTGCCAACCTAATTAAATTAATCGAAAATTATCTCATAACTCAATTCAATAGGAGGTTAGATTGGGTTTGGGTTGTCTAATTGCATTTGACGGTAACGAGTGTAGGTGAGGAGTGTAGCTGGCAGTGTGGGTGTGGGTTGAGGGTGTCAAGGATGAGGGTGTGGAGCGTCTTTCGACGTGGGCATAGGTGAGGGCGTCTGCTTGTTCGGAGTGGTGAGATGGTCCTTTGCAATGAGCGTCTAGCAACCTAGGGTTTATGTTTCTTAGTTTTTTTTTCTTTCAATAATATATATATTAATTTTTTTGTCTGGTTCAGTTCGGGTTGACTCGAACCTTTGTCTAGTAAAAAATTCAAACCGAACTAGTTTGGTTCTAGAAAAATAACCCTACCTAACTTATATGACTCGGATTAGATTGGTCTAGTTTTTCAAACTTCAAGCTTGATATACATCCCCAAAATCTTGTGTTACCTCTTTTAATTAATAGGTATATGAAAAAAATTTAAATTTAAAATTTTAACTATTGTATAAGATAAATATTTAAATTTGATGTATAAGAAAATTCAATAGTGATAATTTTTTTTAAAAAAAATTAAGTTTAAGAGTGAATGTTATTATTATTTTTAGATAAAATATAAAATTTATGAATATTTTTATTAATTTATTTGAATTTTTTTTATTTAAATATTCACAAAAAGAGAGGAAGTTGGGGGATATGTAGGGAAGCAGTTATGGGCAATGTCTGGGTTTGAAGTCTTGGAGGCCCAAACCTATAAAAAGACATACGGGAGGTGACAGCTTTTAGACATTATAATTTATTATAAGCTTTTTCATAATCTCAGTGGAGTTTTCACTTTATAATAATAATAATTTAATAATAATAACAAAAAATATATATATATATATCTCAATACTCACTAATATCAATAAAAAATTTACCTAAAAATGCAAAAGTAAATTATTTTTTATTAAAAGCAAATTAGGACAATAGAATACAAAGCATTAATGGACATAATATTGCGGACAAATTTTACTGAATTTCTGGCCTTTCAGCTTCCACGTTCAAATCCCTTTTCATTTAAATTTTCAAAAATAATTTATTTGGTTTATAAAACTATAGGAATTAAAATGAAATAAATGAAAGTAAAGGGACTTAAGTGGTAATATGACAAAATTTATGCGTGGAAAAAGTGCGACAGCAACAGAGAACTAGGTAAGAACTTGAATGAAACAGCTGAATAAGACAGAATGGTGTTCAAAATTTGATCTTTTACACTTCCCATTCCCTCGATTTTTATCGTTCCCAAGATTCAATAATGATAAACGATAACGATAACGATAATAATTCGTCAAACTAAAGGAATGCTTGCCTGGAGTAAGGTGTGGTTGGGAAGCATGAAAGAGAGATAGTTTCGCTCCGCAACTACCTTTCGAATTTGAACCACTTCCAATTTGCATACATGCTCAATTCGTTTTCAAACGGAAGATCTGTAGTTGGAGCAGGTTCGGGCCTTGTAAAGCCTTCGACCGCAGGTAGCCGTTGCCTATACTTCTTCGCCATGATCTTAGCCTCTGAAAATACTTTCTAGTATAGGAAAAGAAAAAAATGACTCGAGTCAAATTTCAAAGAAAATGAAGTTTGTCGGTGAGGAAGATCGGTATGACTAGAGTTACCTCCTTGTTCGATATAAAGAGGCCAGGCTCACTTTCAAGGTCTGCAATGCTGTAAAACCACAAAAGAAAAATCGTCATCACGACTCTATTAAATTGAGTAATATACTCGTTAATTACCTTAGGGATATCTTGTCGGGAAACATCGACTTCACAACAAGAACTTTGACCTTTTCGCCCACTGCGAGTAAGTCGCTCACCGAGGTAACTCGAGCACGGGTTATGTTCGAAACATGGAGTAGCCCGCTGAGAAACATTCAGGTGGATGCATCAACAATTATTCAGAAACTAAAGATGAATAAGGTAAGCCCAGTCAAAGCAGAAATTATTTCTTCACAGCTCAACTTAATCAGCTATTTTTAGCTATAAAAGCAATCTAAATTGATACTCACCTTCTGTTTGTATCACCAATTCTTATTTGAGCTCCATAAGGAAATATTTTCTTCACGGTCCCTTCGAGAAGAGTTCCCTCACGGAGGTACAGCGTTTCCTACGATAAATACGCAAATTCGGCTAGTTATTGGTGTACTCGTCCAGTGCTCGAGGAGAAAAAATTTGAAAAAAATGTAGTAGTGAAACTGACCCAAGCTTGTCTCTCACTTAGTATCAAATCATTTTTAGCTTCATCTATTCGCATGATCTGCACAAAGATCCGACGTCCCACCTGCACGATAGGAGACCAATACAGTGAGCTAAGATCATTTCGTTCGTACCTTCCATTTGACTTATTATGTCAAGCTAAAATCGACATTGCAATGAGCCGAGTTCAAGGTATAGAGGTCTCTGATGCAAAAGGCACCAAATTTGAAGAGATCTGAGTAATCGAGAATACGAACTGGATGCGTATCCAAGAAACAAGCTAAACAAGACATGTGCCACAATGACGAAAGTCCGCAAGGCAAATTTTTGGTTCAATAAGCATATGACGAAATCATAAGTTTCAAGATCCCGCTCTAGAATAACGTCATGACAACGATGACCAAGTCGATTACAATAAGGCAGTGACATTGCTTACTACGTCAGAAGATTGAAAAGGATGAAGAGCGAGATATTTTAAGGCATTATTTACAGGCATGTTGTAACAGCCCAAGCCTACCGCTAGCAGATATTGTCCTCTTTGGGCTTCCCCTCAAGGTTTTTAAAACGCGTCTGCTAGGGAGAGGTTTCCACACCCTTATAAAGAATACTTCGTTCCCTTTCCAACCGACGTGGGATCTCACAATCCACCCCCCCCCCCTCTTTGGGACCCAGCGTCCTCACTGGCCCTCATTCTCCTCTCCAATCGATGTGAGATCTCACAGTTCACCCTCTTTTGGAAACCAGCGTCCTCGCTAGCACTCATTCCACTCTCAAATCGATGTAGGATCTCACAATCCACCCCCCTTCAGAACTCAATGTCCTCGCTGGCACACCTCCCGGCGTCCACTCCCTTCGGGGCTCAGCATCCTCGTTGGCACACCGCCCGATGTCTGGCTCTGATACCATTTGTAACAGCTCAAGCCCACCGCTAGCAAATATTGTCCTCTTTGGGCTTTCCCTTTAGAGCTTCCTCTCAAGGTTTTTAAAAGGCGTATGCTAGGGAGAGGTTTCCACACCCTTATAAAGAGTGTTTCGTTCCCCTCTCCAACCGATGTGGGATCTCACAATCCACCCCCTTTCAGGACTCAGCGTCCTCGCTGGCGCTCGTTCTCCTCTCCAATCGATGTGGGATCTCACACATGTCTTTCTCTTAGGAAACTATTTCATTGACTATGAAATTTACAAAAAAGAAAAAGATGCATAATCCATGAGGATTGCAAGAGGCTTTCCCAATTGGAAGAAAGGGGTGTATAACTCCGCGAAGCCAAGATGTTAGACAGTTTACATTATGAAATAGCATGATAAATCACAAGACCAGAGAACACTGCAAAATTATATTCTTTATCCATAAAAACCCATTGAAATCTTGAGGTTCAGCTGTCGAATTGAACATGATGAACCAGTAAAGGCTGCATATAGCAGCTCAAAAATAGAAGAAACCGAAACATACTCACATTTTCTTTCAATTCTGTGAAGTTATTTACTCGATTCAATAACTCAGCCTTCGGAAGAAACGCTCGCAAACCCTGTAGAACAACAGATCAAAACCGAACCGAAACATAAGCCATTCAATAAAAACATACAAACCAAAAACCAAATAAATTAAGATGGCATAAACAACCTCAATTCTTGTAAGAAGCCCTCCAGTATTCCACTCTGATATTTTAACTTCAATCGGCTCATCGAGTCGTTTAATCTGCCGACCAAGGGAACCACAACAAATATATACATTTCTTCTTTGTGCCCCCTAAGACAGAAACTTCAATAAACAAAGAAGCTAATCAAGAAAAGAACCTGCCTCACTCGATGCCAAGCTAACCGTCGAAACAACCTTCTAGTCGAGAGCAATGGCCGACCACTTAGTGTCCTTCCCAAAACCTCAGCAAACAAAACTGTGCCAGTCTCCACGACAGGGCGCCCTGGCCCCGGTCCACGGCTAACAGCATCATCATATTTCACCAGCCCCATCTTCCCATTCATCATAAAAGACTCGGCATCCTTGTCGAGATCACACATCAAGAATTCCACCTCTTTGTCATACAATGGAAGCACCTCTTTTGTCAACATTGTTCCTAATAGATCCGCCCCGACATTGATATCAAGCTTGTTTTCATTACCGGAGACGACCACACCGACCACAACATCTCCAGGTTTGGGCTCATAGTACTCAACATTTAACTTATTGGCTTTCACAGTCTCCTCATCTCCATCAATTTTCTCTTCAAAAGCTCTTACCGCCCTTTCCTCTTCTTCCTCTTCTTCTACAGAATCTGTATTCTTAAAGAACTTCATAAATGGCGCTAGGGCTTCATTCTCGTCGGGATTTTCAACTTCTTTGTCAAATTCTGATGAAACTCCATTGTTTATAGGAGCAGGGGAGGGTTTATTTAGCAGGCCAATCTCATCGATGCCTTGAGTTTCATCCTCGCTAGGCTTATTCGGCAACTGAGTGCTCGAGAAATTATCAAAAATTTCATTCCTAGAGCAAAATACAACGCTACTTCTTCTTCGCAATGGTAATTTCTTGGATATATTACAGTTATTAGACCAATTAGAAGTGGAATACAATTTGAAATTTGAGATTCGTGGAGTGAGAAATGCTGAATTCCTAACGGAATTAGATGAAACTAAGAAATCTTGAGGCTCAGATGACGAATTGAGAGCGCAAAGACACTTACAGGGTTGAAGTCCCGCAAGGATTAGCATCATTTTTTTGCTGCCCACCTCATGAGCTGAGCTCGGCTTCGTCGCTGGAAGATTTTGGCTTCAATGAGTGCCTTTGAAATTGCATTATCCGTTCTGTTCATATTATTCGGCGCGACTGTTTCTGGGCAAGCAGATGATGGGCCGTGGGCCTTGGGGCTCAAAGTGGGCCTGAAATTGGGCTTGTGTTGTTTTGAGTTCATGTGGCCTGGTTTGTTGGGATGAAGAAACACATTTGTCTCACATTCACATTCTTTTCAATTGTCACGATCATACTTTACTTATACGCTCACGACTAACCTTAAGAAAAACTCGAGCCCCATATATATTTCTCGTCCGAATTTGTGGCTTCGTCGGACCTTAAACGAGATTTGTCTTCGCCAACCAAACATCGCTTGTGCGGAATCAAAATTTGTTCGACCACATGCGCCGCCGCGTGTATGTTCAATGGCCTACGCACTCCTAACTTGCCTCTATACTAGGCCAAATCATTGGGCTCGACTTTGCCCCTACTTGGGACCAATGTCTCTCAATGCAAGTAGCATCCAACGTCATCTTGGTTCCCAATCAACATGGCTCATATGTCTCGACGTCATCCCAAATTACGGAGTGTCGTCAGTCATCATAGCTTATTCGGTCATACCATCTAGAACCATTATAACTTTTGAACGCCCACCTTTTAAAAACTTTTTAAGAAACCATGACAAAATTTATTAGACGCACAATAAATTTTAATATGTATTAATTGGAGATATTTGTTGCTTAAATGCATAATTAAAATTTTTATAAATTCATAAAATTGAGCGATAACTTAACTAATATAAATATCTAAAGTTCTAATCTCTTCCACTATTTTCTTACTACTAATTAATTACAAAAAAAATAAAAAATAAAATAAATCAAATTATTAAAAAAAAATAGAAAAAACCAGAGACACCGTATAAATCCTCGTTGGCATATATATATATATATATATATATTTATTTATTTATTTATATATTTATATATTCTGAAGAAAATTTGAGAATCTGTCTTAAAAAATAATAATAATAATAATAAAAAGTTCAGAATCTCTCTCTCGAGGAGCACAATATTGCAAAGCATCCAGAAAAAGCTCTCCAAATAGATCAAATTTCTTGAAGAAAGGCGGAGCTT
The DNA here is from genome assembly GCA_033971965.1 of Cucurbita ficifolia. Classification (NCBI taxonomy): domain Eukaryota; kingdom Viridiplantae; phylum Streptophyta; class Magnoliopsida; order Cucurbitales; family Cucurbitaceae; genus Cucurbita; species Cucurbita ficifolia. The sequence continues at coordinate 2,718,927 of CM066976.1, forward strand.
AGAAGACTGTCATCTCTCAGCTGCCAAAAAAATCCTCTAAGATTCCGCGGATAGAACTGAGCCTCTGTTCATAATCATCTTTCAGGTTCTCCTATCTCTCTGTGTCTCATCTTTTGTTCTCTGTAGATTGAATTGATTTCTATTTCGATTAGCTCTGAACATGAAACTTTTCAATTTATTTTAACAATAGAAAACGGAAAACACTTAATTAGTTCCCAGTTTTCTTATTCCGATTCTATGTTCTTCGTGTTTAGTTTTAATTTCCAGCGATCGTAGTTAACTGTTAGATCCTTCATTCTCGGTCTAATTTGCAAGAATTTTTTCATTTCGTTTCGTTTGTTTTTCATACGTATTGTGTATAAATTTTGTGGAATTCAGTAAAATTATAGGTTTAGTCGATTGTTCTTGCGGTTCTTAGTTTCAAATTGAAAAGACCAGCAATCAATCCTTTTTTAAGCCATAGATACCATAAAAATGATCGATTATAATTGAACCAAAGAATCTCCTTCTCACTCTTGAAGGAGTGCCCAAAGGGTGTGATATTCAAGAGAGACCATATTTTGTTGGGTAATGCATTTAACCAACCAAACTTTGCAATATGAAATCCCAAATGGGTTTGGAAAAAGAACAAGATATAAAGAGGTGGCTGTGAGATTATCTTGTTTGTTCAAGCATTTTCCTAGGATATTTACCAGTTGTACTTTTTGATGTGCTTACTTTAAATCGATCATTCTGTCTAATGAGAAAATTCTTGATTTGTAACTTTTGAAGTTCGGATTCATCGAATGATGTATGGTTCTGATATATAAGATTTCATTTGCCAACTAGCTCTCGTCTCGTGAATGATAACCTTTTTCTGAACTCACCTCTTCTCTTGTTGATGTGGAGATTCAGAGAGATGAAGAAGGTGGACGTGCCCATGTGGGGTTTTCTTCTTGTTTTTCTCTTGATGGTAGTGACATTTGAGCCCATCGCATCTTTGCCATCTACTATTCCTGCATTCCTCTGGTCCCCTCAGCATCGCCTTGGGTATGCCGCTTGATTTTTCGTGTTTCTTTTATGCGATATATGACATTTTTTGTGTATCAACTCGTTCCACTGAATAAGAAATAGGTTAAGTTTATACAATTGAGATCCTCGACATACCTATGTTCGATCATCCTTTTTCATTGTTGCATCCATTTGGCCTCTCCTAAAATTACTCATCGCACGATATGGTGCATCAAAGGTGGAGAATTTTCTGCTCGAGTGGTACGGGGAGTTTGCATAAGAGCTCAATAGCTTGTAAAATTAACGTTCACATAATACTAGCTATCTATGTATAATTAGTGAAGTTTTTTGCCTTTCTCCCTGCTTAGCTGATTGTAAGATTTATTGTTGTTATTTTAAATTTTAGATTCCCCATTATTCTATGTTCGATTTAAAAATTCTACTGTATGGCTGCAGGTTGTCTAACAACATCCTAGAAAAATATGTTGATTATCAGACCATTTCCCCACAGGAGCTGGCAAAGTCTGTTCTGTACGAAGGCGGCTGGTCAAAAATTCTGGTGTGTTTGTTAACATTTCAAATCTTGTTTTAGAGTTCTCCGTCATTTTTAAGAATTTTTATTTTTGAAAAGGCTTCCTGTTTTGCTTTTTGGTATATCCTTTTCTTTTCTCGTATTGATATATTATTAATTGTTTAATTGTTTAATTCTTTAGTGCACGAAAAAGGAAGTAGAGCAGCCTGTGGATCTTGCAATAATCTTTGTTGGTTCAGAGGTAGGAATATATGGAGTTTGGGATCCATCACTCACTCTTCATCATGTAATTCTTTCAGTTATTGTGAATTTGTTCTGCTCTCTCACATGGTTTATTTCATTCTTCATTGTATTTTTTTCTTATAGCTAAAAATCTGACCTCTTGTTTATCAAGTTCGAATTTGGGATTATTGTTTGAGCTTAAAAATAAACATAGCTTCATAAATAGTTGTTGAATCTTTATATATTTGTTCGTAGCCAGATTATGATGTAGTCTTCGTAGGGCGAATAAATTGCATTAGTATGATTTGGCTAGCTGAATCGCCTAGCAAATAACATTCTTATAATCTCCTAAAGGGAGTCTTTTATAGTCATGGTTCGCTTTATGAGTGCGAGTGCATGAGTTTGTTTCTTTTTTATTTGTTTTTTTAATTATCATTATTATTATCGAAAAAAGTATGTAAAGCTCGAAAATAAGAACTATGAACTTTTTAAGTGTCATCCACGTTCGACATGCTTACTTTTTTAATCTTTGTATATTTGTTCGTAGTCAGATTATGATGTTAGCTCAAAGCTTTCTTTTATGTCAATGTGCCATAAATAGTTTTTCTACTTTCAAGGATAAGAATTTGATGCACTGTTATGTTGGTTTCTTGATCAAAGTTTTTTGCCTTTTATAGTTGCAGTCAGATTTCATGTTGAGCAGGCGCATGGATCCAAATCTTATGGACTTACTTAAGGTTTGCAAAAGCAAATTGTTTTATAAATTCTAAAACTGCTTATGAGTCTCAACTCTAAATCTTGGATCAATTTTCACAGGTTTCTTTCTCAAGGTCCAACTTCTCCATGGCATTTCCCTATGTGGCTGCACCAGAAATGGGTTCGATTGAAAATATATTGATCTCGGAGTTCAAAAAATCATGTGGGCATGACCTCAGAATCAGCAATAGCGCTTTCGGGGAGTCGAATTCTGTTGAGGATGAATCATTTCAGAGACTTCCAATGCTGCAATCGGTTAATGTAAACCCGTCTTTATATGACCAAAGTCTGTTTTCTTAGAACATTTATGATATCATTCTTGATTCTTTCTGCGTTGAACGAGTAGGATTATTTGGTTTCAAGGATGGAAAAGAAGCCAAAGGGAGAGACGGATTTGGTAGTTTTCGCTCATGGAGGTCTCGGTTCTCCCAAAGAAGTCGATCCATCGACTTCTGAAAGTATGTTGGCTCATTGATGATTTATGTTGGGGCTGTAGTGGTATAAATTCTTATGTGTGAATTTTGAAATTATTATAGGCCTAACTTTGTTGGAGATAATGACTTCTGCGGAGCATGTTGGGGCGAAGTATGAAATTCTCTATATTTCAGATCCTTTTAGGTCCATTCGCCATTCTTATATCGAGCTGGAAAGATTTATGGCTGAAGGTTCCTCTGGAAACGGATCGGCTAAATCAGAAAATTCTTGTGATGAAGTCTGCCAAATTAAATCATCTCTTCTCGAGGGCCTCTTCGTCGTGAGTCGCTAACTGTTTTCATATGATATCCTAGCTTTATGATTCATATATTTTGGCCTATTGGTTAATCAACAGTACCTGGTATCATTTTAGTTATATTTTAGCCAATTTTAGAACTACTTGAAACACTGAAGTTAGTAAAAAATTGTGAGATCCCACATCGGTTGGAGAGGGGAATGAAGCATTCTTTATAAGGATGTGGAAACCTCTCCCTAGCAGACACGTTTTAAAACCTTGAGGGGAAGTCTGGAAGGGAAAGCCCAAAGATGACAATATCTGCTGGCGGTGGCTTATGGTATCAGAGCTAGACACGGGCAGTGTGCCAGCGAAGATGTTGGGCCTCGAAGGGGGGAACGAAGCATTCTTTATAAGGGTGTGGAAACCTCTCCCTTGCAGACGCGTTTTAAAACCTTGAGGGCAAAGTCCGGAAGGGAAAGCCCAAAGAGGACAATATTTGATAGTGGTGGGTTTGGGCTGTTACAAATGGTATCAGAGTCAGACACCAGGCGGTGTGCCAGCGAGGACGCTGGGCCCCGAAGGGGGTGGATTGTGAGATCCCACATCGGTTGGAGAAGGGAACGAAGCATTTTTTATAGAGGGGTGTGGAAACCTCTATCTAGCAGATGCGTTTTAAAACCTTGAGGGGAAGCCCGGAAGGGAAAACACAAAGAGGACAATATCTGCTAGCGGTGGGTTTGGCTGTTACAAATGGTATCAGAGCTAGACACTGGGTGGTGTGCCAGCGAGAACGCTAGGCCTCGAAGGAGGTGGATTGTGAGATCTCACATCGGTTGGGAAGGGGAACGAAGCATTCTTTATAAGGGTGAGGAAATCTCCCTAGCAAACGCGTTTTAAAACCTTAAGGGGAAGCCCAAAAGGGAAAACCCAAAGATGACAATATCTGCTAACGGTGGACTTGGGCTATTACAAAATTACTCTTGGAAACGTGGTTAGTTGTTGAGACCACGAGTCCGATTGTTAAAATGTGTCATTTTGGCTTACATTTGCCTCCATTCTCCAACTATGCAGGGGCTAGTTTTGCTTATAATCCTATTATCAGGCCTTTGCTGCATGATGGGTATTGACACCCCAACGAGGTTTGAGACGCCACAAGATTCTTAAAAGCACGAATTGTTCTGGGAATGTATATCCTTGAAGGGAAGAAGCTAAAGCTAATGGTACCATTAATTTTGTCATACTAGATATTAAGGTATTCTTTCTTAAACTTGTTTCTTGTGGCATGGTTTTTTGCTATGCTCTCTAGCTGCTGCTGCTGCTGGTGTGATGTTTTGAATATTTAAAGCATTTTGGTTTGTCCTCAACGCTTCTATGCGATATCATTCTAAGCAAGGAGAGAATAATAAAGATGTGTTATTCCATCAAGCTACTCTCTGCATCAAAGTGGATAGTTGTTTGTTTGGTCGAAACTCGTGCGATTGTTCGTTATCCCGTACTATGGTCTGAGAAATTATTTGGCGAGATCGCTACAACATGAGTAATAGTTTTTCATGGTTGGATGTCGAGAGAGTACTTTGAATTTATATCTAGTAGTTAGTGGGAAACATACATACTATGATTATCGTGTCCTTCTAGTTGTGTTTTGTGGCATATTGTTCTAATGTTTGCGTTGTGCCACCTTCCTTAATCGTGTCCAATGATAACGTGTGAGATTCCACATCGGTTGGAGAGGAGAACAAAGCACTCCTTATAAGGGTGTGGAAACCTCATCTTAGTATATGTATTTTAAAATCGTGAGGCTGACAGTAATACGCAATGGGTCAAAGCAGAAAATATCTACCAGTAGTGGGTTTAGACTGTTACAAATGGTTTCAGAGCCCAACACCGGATGGTTTGTCAACGAGGATGTCGGACCACCAAAAAGGTAGATTGTGAGATCTCACATCATTTGGAGAGGGGAACAAAATAATTCTTATAAAGGTGTGGAAACCTCTCCCTATCAGATACGTTTTAAAATTGTGATACTGACAACGATACGTAACAGGTTAAAGCGGGTAATATTTACTAGCAGTGGGTTTGAGTTGTTACATCACGTTTCATTTAGGTGACGGTAGACAAAGTGCACGATTTAGCTTGTGGCCTAGATACATGATTGATTTTCTTTATTTTTCTTGGACAAATGTATTTGTATATAATTTTTTAGTGACATCATTGTTTCAAATAACAAATAACTTTGCCAAAACAAGTGTAATTTTGCTTAAAAATTATAGATTTAAAATTTCAATTTCATATTTAAACTATAATAATAAAATTAATCAACAATATTATATTTTCTAATAAACTTAACTATACACTAATTAAAAAATAATAATATTAAATCTCATTAATTTAAAAACATGATAAAAGCATGCTTAGAGCATGATTAAGTCGTTAATCCACTTCTCTCTCAAATTTAAGAGGACGTAAATTCAAAATTGAATTTGTAATGCTTAAATAAATATTTTTTAAAACAATGTTCTTATCTCGATATCTTAGTATCAAACAAAATGATATTAAAAATAATTAAACGAAATCAACGGCTAAGGAAGCTAGATGACTTGACCAAAATCGAGAGTTTTGATCGTACAATCAGAACCGTTGACTTTAATCACATGGACAGTTGCCACCTGCCAATCCAGAATAATCCTATCCATTCATTTCAATTTATTTACCATTAATAAAAGGCATTTGATGAACATTGTTTTTTTTTTTTTTTTTTTTTTGGAAAATAATTTATAGAATATCCGTTGTTATTGAATCGTGAAAACGTGGCATTGGCATTAGAACAAGTCACATCACTAATAAATAGTAAATAAAATAATGATGTAATCAATATAAATAACATCGGTAATAAATATATTTAAAAAATTACTATTATTATACTTAATTGGAAATTTGTCATCTAGTATTAAAAAATAAAGTTTGATAATTAGTAAATATTTTTTAAAAAATTATAATATTTATCAAACTTAAATATAATTTTTTTTATAATTATGTGAATTTTAAATATAAAGTGTAAACTTTATAAAAATACAAAAATTAAAATTAAATATTTGAAAAAGTATATAAACTAAAATTAATCAAGTTTTAGAATAATGATATTTTAAGCCATAATATCATTTCCCTTATCCCAATATCTGATTTTCAATAAATTTCCACGCTGTCAATATTAAAGAAAAGTTTAAAATAGTCCTTAACCAGGGTACTTGTTTTCCGGCATTTCCATAAATTCGTGGATGACGTGTCCTCCACGTGTCAGATTACGAAATCTTTATCGATTCACTCGAGTAATTTTTTAAAAAAGTCAATACGCAACGTTTTGTGTGATTCGTAATACAATGAGATTTACATAATAATAATAATAACTACAATGACATCTGTTCCAATAAAAATCTACCACGTGGTATCTTGTGAAGCTCTTAATATGTCACCTCCCAAAATAAACGATATATAATATTTTTAATCCATAATTGGTAGTTTGACTAAAATATTAATATAATTGGTGTCGTATCTTTTAAGATATATTTATATTTTAATTAATTAGGAAATTTCTAAGATATTTATATAGTGATCCCTTATTTATTAGCACCTAAATTTTTTTGTGTTTTCTATATTTTATTTATTTGTTGTTGATATTAATCAAGTAATTCTATACACGTATATGTTAAGTTTTGTTGTGCGATTCGAACAAGAGGTTCCTCATTCGATGTGCTGGCTTGGTTCGTGTGGAGCTCCTTCTAGAGCGGATTCCTCCTCTTACTCCTCAGCGTACGAGGCACTAACAACCGTTTTTCAGTTGTTGTATCCCCTTCCAAGTGCAAGTTACTACATATTACTCACCCATCTGTCACGAGAAACACCACTTCTCATCTAACTTGTATGTGCTAAGTATGTTGCCATCATTCATCCCGAGCCAAGATTGAACTCTCGCTTAATACAATTTTCAACCTCCAAATAACGACAAAGAATCAACAAACGAATAAGCCTCTACAAACTATAACGAATCTGTAATATTATTTTCTCATCCCCACTTCGAGTAATTGCTTAACTAACAAAAAAAAAAAAACTCATCTACGTGAACTTTAAGCGATCGGTGATTGTAAATACAGTATATCAATTTTGTATTCAAACCCTAATTTTATTCTTAATTAATATTGATTTTTACTTATTAGTACAGTCTCCCTAATTAACCCGTAACAAGACCAATTTACGCTTAGGATTAGAACGCCCTAAATTAAATAAAGCATATTAAAGTTAATAAAATATTATTAGAGGATGGAGAGATTCCATTCTAGGATAAATTTTTTTGTTCCTAACGTATGTTTATAAATTTCACTTTGATTATTACCTCGTTGAACGGAAACGGTCTTTTATTATTCTAAATTTCAAAAAAATTGTAGTCAATATAATGCAACTTTCTTTACATAATTTTAAACTATTTGATAATTCATACATAAAAAACTAAAGAAAATAAATGTCTTAATCCATGTTTTTTTTTTATTAATTTATCCATTTAATTCATGTTATTTTTAAAAGTTTTAATTTAGTGTTTTAAAGTTTTTTTTTTGGTTACATAATAATTAATTAAAGTGCCTACCAAAATAAATTAAGCTTCGTTCCATAAACATTTTATTTTTTATTTTTTTATTTTGTAAATTTTAGCTTATTCACTTATTTGTCTCTTACATTTTAGGAGTGTTTTAAAATTTTGAGCTAAAAAAAAAATTAAAATAACAAATATTTAAAAACTAATTTTATTTTTAGAATTCATATATAAAACAAATGAAAATATTATTTACAAAATGTAAGAAAATGACAATTTTCGAAAATTTGAAACAAGGAATAAAATGGTTAAAAAAATGTATTAATATAAAATCAAAGCAATAAAGACTAAAATTTTAAAAAAATGTATATAAAAATATTATAAATTGAGATGTATATTTAATGAAAAAAGGAAATTAATAAAAACTTGTCACGTTAATTTGACATAATAGAGCGGCAGTCCCCAAGCTTATAAATAGATGGGATGTGAATTTTGAAGTGATTATTATCTTTAGAATAACAAATAATTAATAATAATAATAATAATAATATGATGTCCCATCTTAATCGGAGAGGAGAACAAAACATTCCGTATAGATACATTCCCCTAACAAACGCCTTTTAAAACTTTGAGGGGAAAGCTCAAAAAGATAATATATGCTAGTGGTGAGCTTGAGTTTGGGCCGTTACAAATGGTATCAGAGCTAGACACTCAAAGATGTGCCCGCGGGTGGATTTGGTGGGGTCCCACATCGATTGGAGAAAAGAACAAGTGCCAGTGTCTCGCTGGGCCCCGAAGGAGGGTGGATTTAGTGGGGATCTCACATCGATTGGAGAAATGAATGAGTGTTAGTGTCTCATTGGCCTCGAATGAGGTGGATTGTGATGTCCCACATTAATCGGGAAGGAGGAAAGTCGAAAGGAAAACTCGAGTGGTTACAAATAATTAATAATTAATCGAGTAGTGGTTGGGGTACGACGACGTCGCATTGGATCTTATCTTGGTGTATGCGGACTAGATTTCGGTGGGTTGTTGTTTAGTGCCTACTTGCAAATTTATATTAATTATTATTAATATAAACTATATAAAAAAAAAACTAAAATATGCTCAAATGACAATGAAAGTTAAAATATTGGACCCCTTCCTTTATTCAAACATTATATTATAAGCTTTTTTCCTTTTTAATTTGATCTAAACGACGATGAAAAAAGGACAGTTTTGATTAAATTCCCAATTTATGCTTCTATATTTGTGATCCATTATTAGAAAAAACAAAGACAAAATAATTAATGCCATTCTAAATTATGAATTCATTCGCTACCATTCTAAATTAAAATTTTATTGCATATATTAGGTCCATGCTCTTTATAAATATGTAATGAATTAATACATTTTTTTTATTTTGAATTTAATACATTATGATATAATTTATCTTTATTCTGTAAAATTATTTTAAAAAAAGGTAAAAAAATAAAAATAAAAAACTTGATAAAACAACCACAATTAAAAAAAAAAATTATGAAATTAAAAATTAGTAATCTACCTGGTCATATAACTATTTTATTTTTAAAATTATTTCTTTCACAAATTTTTTCTAATTAAAAATTTAAAATTTTAACTCGATTATAAAAATATATTTTGGATTTTTAAAACAAGCTTAATTTTCTTAACAATTTTATTAAAAATATATTAACTGTTAGATGAGAAGATTATTAAAAAATGAAAAACAAATACGATTTAAGGAGACAGTGTACAATAATTAATATCAATATAATTGGGGGAATAAAATATTAGGTCCCATAGAAATTTCAGAACCTCTCTCTCTCTCCTCCATTCTCTCTCTTCAATGTTATATAACTACCAGAAAAGCTCTCCAAATTCATCAAAAATTGTTGAAGAAAAGATAGAGCTTCCAAGACTTTCTGGGTGTCGAACTCGGCCTCTGTTCCTAAACCCCTTCCAGGTTCTTCTCTCTCTCTCTCTGAAAATAATTTAATTTTTATTTTGATTATTACCTCCGAATCTGAGAATTTTCAGTTTATTTATAAATAAAAAAACACTTAATTAATTCCTATTTAGACCGGTTGATAATGATTTGGTTTTAGTTTTCCTTTTTAATTTAATTATTATGATTTTCACAAAACTTTTGAATTATTAGTGAGATTTGTAAACCTATTTAAAAAAAATTATTGTTTTTAATTTTTAATTTTTGAGTTTATTTTTTGAAAATATAGATGTTAGTGTTGATTATAGATTAATTATTTTTTAAATGCTTTTTTAGGTCGTTTCTTTAGGAATTATTTTGAGTTTTTTTATATATATATATATAATGGGCTTTGAATTATATATTAAAATAATGGGTAAATAAAATTTTCCCAATGCGGGAATATAAAAAAGGGAAAAGGAAAAAAAGAAAGTACCACTAATTAAAGTTTTCATCATTCAGTTTAAGAAGCTTTTGCAAACGTAACAATGGATTTCTGTGGAAAAAATAAAAAGTATATAGCCTATATTTTAATTATATATATACACACAAAAAAATGCTTTACTTAATATTTAATAGGACTATTTTACAATATATTTATTTTTTTTTTTTTAAATAAAACTACCCTTTTAAAATTGAATGGTGAATTCAAAATTGTTCATATACTAAAAACCAAATAATATTATTTTTCCATTTTATAAAATTCAATAATGGTTTTAAATAAATAGTTTTTAAGAATATAATGTATAAAAACATTAATTCTTTAATTAAAAAGAAAAGAAAAAGAAAAAAATGAAGATAACAACATCGCCTCCTTCTCTCTCACATGTGAACATCTTAGTCCGCTATTTGCCGCCCCTTTTTTGGCAACACAATCACAACAGTTAACTTTCCCATTTTCCACCCTTATTTTCCCCTATATTTTAGAAAAATATAAAATAAAAACACACAAAATTCCGTTCCCGCCCTCTATTTCATTCTCGGCTCTATGAAATTTTTTATTTATTTTTGCGAGAATCATGACAGATTCTACACTTTAAATTTGTGGGTAATTCAATTCTACCCTTTGAATTACGAGTAATTTTTACCTATTTATTATGTTTTTTAGTAAAGTTTTAATTTTTCAATATAATCTTTAATAAAAAACGTAAGAAAAAAAAATTAATAAATCAATATATTTCCCAACTAGACATATATAAAATAAAAAAGTTTAGTTTTAAATCATTAATTAATTATATATATATATATATAAATTTTAGTTTATATGTTACAATTTAAATCTTAAAATTAATTAAATTTTTTTTAATATAACCAATATATATATTTTGTTTTTTTAATATATGTTAAAAATATATTTATATTAAACGGGACAAGACGGAGAATAAGACGAAAACGGAGAATATAATTTCGTCTCCCGACTACATTTATGTAACGGAAAAAATGATATTTATATTAAACTATTTGTGTAAATATGTTTATATTTTCATCGAATTATTATTTAAAAATAGATAAATAAATACATGAGTAGATATTCTATTCTATGTACTAAATTTGAGGAATTAGAACATTAATATGGTCAATATTGGCAAGATTCAGCTGATTTGATAATAACGACTTAACATTAAGCATGTCATGTGCCTGCCTCTATTTTTGCTTTTATAAGTGGAAGACCGGAGAAAAGGTTCCGTGGGCCAAAAGTCTCAAACTTTTGGTAAATATTTATTCTTAGAAAATCCAACGTAATTATTGAATTTGGATTATTGAAAAAGCACGATATTTCCTGATTTTATTTAAAGGGGTAGATTTAGCTCGGAAAAATCCGTGTCGAATGGAACGTAAAATGGGGAGGGAGCGGTGAAAGATTTCTCGAGATTAATGAGGAAAATAACAATAAGTCAATATAGCTATTGATTTGAACCAAAAGACTATCATTTTTACGGTTTCATTCAGAATAACCTGTCTCGAATGGAACGTAAATGGGAAGGGACCGGAGACAAATTTTTCTTAATTAGTAAGAAAAATAACAATAAAGTGAATATAGCCACCGACTTAAATCAAAAGATTATCATTTTTACACTTTCATTCAAAGAACCTCAATAGAATAGAAGGTAAAAAGGAATAACAATAAAGTCAGTAAGAAAAGTAAGAAAAATAATAATAAAGTCAATTTAGACTTTTTTTTACGGTAAAAAATAGAATTTTAGAGTCAACTTAATAAATAATAAATGATTTATGAGAGAAAAATTTATCTTTCCATTTAATTTTTTTAAAAATTAAATATTTTAGAAAAGTAGCTTAATTTCTTACTTAAATTTATGGTAGTGGAACGATTAACCGGATATAATTGAATTTTATTAAGTAAATACTCGAAATTTTATTGAGAAAATAATTGTGGATTGTGCTATTAATTATTAGTAATTACAGTTGTTGCACAAATTTCTAAATAATTAATAAAAGCATCTGAAAACGAGGAAGTCATACATCCACTCTCCCAACGCATAACTGCCGAATCAGCTCTGGCTGCTCGTAGACGCCTTCTTCTTCTTCTTCTTCTTCTTCTTCTTCTGCTTCTTCTTCTTCTTCTTCTTCGTCTTTGTCTTTGTGTTCTTCATTCGTCAACTACTCAAGCTCTTGCTTCGTTATTCTTCCTTCTTTTTTTTTTCTCTCTCTCTCTATTTCTCTGTTCTTAGTTTTTAGCTCATCAGATGAGGCACAATTCCAAGAATCAACCTCAGGTACTTGAACTCTATCCCGTTCTTCCTTAGCTCTTTCTATTTTCTTGCTGTTTGTTTGATTATTGTTGTTAATTTCGAAAATATGAGGAAATTTGCAGAGAACATGGGCTGAATTATGTTGTTTCGGTTGCTCGTGCCTACAGCTTTTCTGGCCGAGAGTGGTCTTGCGCAAATTGCTCAATATCAGCGCCTTAGAGTCGGATTACAGTGCCGATACCGAAGATGATGAGGATGTAAATTCTTCCGATTCTGAAATCGAAGGTGTGAAGTTTCTAACCCTTGAAATTTATTGAGCAATGTATTTTTGGCTCGGTGTGTGAATTTCATTGAATCTTCATGAGCTCAGCACAATACACTGTGCTATTTTGGAAATACCTCGTGTTCTGATTTGAATATTTGATTTCTTTTAGCAGAATGTCGTTTTAGGGGAAGAGAATCACGCTTTAAGGTAGACAACAGAGATGAACCACTGGTTGATGCTAATGGTAAATTTTGAAGAACATTAGTTTCTCCCTTACATTTCTCTTTACAAATTACAATTGATGTCCTTGAAGCAATACCATAAGATTGGCATTTGCAGAATCTGGCAAGAATATATGCTTTAATTTACTTGACGTGTTTGAGAATAAAAATGGATTTGGGGAAAAGATACAGTGCACAAAGAAAATTTAATGCAACATACTTTCTCTATCTGGAGTAATGGATTAAGAACTATATTTATCCAAAAATTTTAAATACTTCCTCATTTGTTTTTCCATTTGATAACCTTCAAAAGAAGGAAATAGGTTTTTCTGGATGTTCAATGCGAGTGTTGGACACCCCTTCCTTCTATTCAATTACTGTCAGATTTCAGCAGATTCATACCTTTCTGTATGACTAGTTTAACCTCAACTTCTCATTATCACCCTGTTTTACTTGAGGCTATTTCAACGTTCTAGATAATTGTTGCATTTAATATAAGATCACCTTTTTAAAAAGAAAATTAATCTCTATTTGACCATCAAATCCAAATTCCTGAGTCCCATGCTCTCGTTCTCTTTATTTTGAGTGCATAACATTATGCTTTTCTCCTAAGATAAGGTAGCTTTCAGCTGTATAAATTGCAGCCAGAGTTCTATTTGTGTGTGGGGGGGGGGGGGGGGGGGGGGGGGGGGGGGGGGGGGGGGGGGGGGGGGGGGGGGGGGGGGGGGGAACAATTTCTACAGTGCCCGACTATTTTTAACTTCTTTAGCTTCACAAGAAGCACTAAGTTTTTTAATTTCAGTTCATTGACTTTTCATTAAATTGCTTCAACTTTAGATGTGCTGCCGAGGTTGAGAAGAAGAAATTCAGAAACATTTAGGACGCAATATATAAACACAAAAGAACTCAGGTATGATTGACCATTTGGAAGTTATAGTATTTATGAAAAGTTTGATTAGTATATTTTTTTCTTTTGAGTTGAGCTATTTACGTTATCTTGTGTCAGAATATGTGTTGGGACTTGGAATGTTGGAGGAAAACTACCTCCTGAAGATCTAGATATTGATGGCTGGATTGATACCAATGAGCCAGCTGATATCTATGTCCTTGGGTGAGTTATTTTTTCTCTCTTTATATCATTGTTTTCCTCTTTTTAATGATTGAATTTTGGACTTCCAGACCACATGATGCTATCTTGATTTAATTAACTGCGTTAAATTTGTGTTCAATTATTTATTTTATATTTATAATGGTTATCTCATTTTTTGTTATTAATAGTTAGTTCTGCTTTGTCTTTGCAGTTTCCAGGAGATTGTACCATTGAATGCTGGAAATATATTTGGTGCTGAAGACAGTCGCCCAGTTGCAAGGTGGGAAGATATTATCCGCGAAACATTGAATAGGGTTAGACCTACTACAACTAAGATCAAATGCTTTAGTGATCCACCATCCCCATCAAAGTTTAAGCCATTTGACGACATCCCAAATTTAGAGGAGATTCTGCTGGAAAGTGATAGTGACGTTGGTGAGGAGGTGCATCCATGTGATGAAGAATTCTTTGGCAAGGAAAATGGTGACGAACTAGTCAGTGACACAAATCTAAGCTTGAAGATCCCAATTTCTGAACTTTCTGAAAATACCAAATCAGGGATACCTGTAGAACAGGATTTACTGAGGCAATATTCTTCTCCAAAGAGATTGGATCGGTTAAATTGCTTACGGACTGAAGACAGCACAGAGAATGACGAGGCTGTCTTGCAACCGGATAGAAGATTAACTAAAATGCTTAGTGGGTCAGAAAGGATTGGTTTGTGTTGGCCTGAGCCTCCACTACACTTACTACCCCATATTGTTTTAGAGAGACCTAACTCATTTAAATCAATAAAATCGTTTAAAACATCCAAGTCCTTCGGGAAATATAATTCTTTTAAGTCAACCATGAATGCAATGCCATCAGGGGTTGCTTTGCTTGGAGAAATTGATCTCGAGTCTCTCCTAAAACGAAAGAAAAGATCGTCATATGTTAGAATAGTAAGTAAGCAAATGGTTGGTATTTTCCTCACAATATGGGTTCGTAAGAGTTTGCGAAGGCACATTCAGAATGTAAATGTATCTACTGTTGGTGTTGGTGTAATGGGCTACATCGGCAACAAGGTTCGTTCCCTTTTTCATTGTTTTTCAATTTTTGTTAATCTATGGATCCTGTTGTAGTTAGCTTGTTCTGCAATCTTGTGAGTTCTCTCTTTACTTCATGTTGTTTTGGCTTTCTACTAGAGTTTTTATGTAATGCAATATTACATAGTATGGTTGAAAGGAAATTGGTGCTGCCTGCCATAGGTCAATAATACCTTTAGTTTCTAGATTCAATATTGGATCCTCGTGTTGCATCATTTGTGACCAAGCCATTCTGGGATATAGCCAAAACTTACTAAAGTCTGTTATTAGTTATGTTTTTCATATCTGCACATGTATGCACATTCACATTTGGCAAAGTTATCAAACTGCATCATCAAATGTTAATTCTTGACTTACCATTTTTTTTTTTATTTGTTTTCCCAATAATTTATTAGTCTCTGGTATTTTCTTACTGTTGCCTCGAACGATGAAATACTGGACATCCATGCAAATCACTGAATGATCGACGTTCTATTTTCTTTTTCTTTTTTTTCTTTGGAATATATGAACCTCAACACTATATATGGGTTTTGGCACTCCAAGGTTATCATTGTGGGTACCTTGTAGTTTCATGGTATTTAAGAACAGAGATAGATGAAAATCATAGTGGAACCAACCAATATTTGTTAGTATTAATTTATTCAATGAAAAAGATATCTTAAATGGTTAGATAGTTTGAATTTTCTTCTGATTGCCATGACTTGTTTCTTATTACATTTAGCCAAAAAAAATTCTGGCTTAACCATCGTTGTTACTCATAATGCATAGCGAATTTATTGTTTTAGTTGTCTCTTTATAATTTATCAAAGCATCTATTTCTTCAGGGATCCATATCTGTCAGCATGTCCATATATCAGACCCTATTTTGCTTTATATGCACTCACCTGACTTCAGGTGAAAAGGAGGGGGATGAACTTAAAAGAAATGCCGATGTGAGCGAAATACATCGAAGAACTTCATTCCATCCACTTAATGGTATTGGGTTTCCTAAAGTAATCCACGACCATGAGTGAGTATTCACAAGATGCCTATCTATATATTCCTATCTAATTGGGTTTTGTTTAGCTTCTTCTTCTAGTCCACACGTTAACCATTCATATTCCGTGTAAGCATGACGTGCCCTTTGATATTCACAAAATGTACTTTCGAAAAGAAAAAAAAACTTTTCTTAATCGCCAAAGACTCATTTTTGCCATCTATGTGGAACCTTCATGCGGTTTAGAATAGGGTGTAGGTCAAATTGTGCCTTTGACAGTTTACTTGAGGAACTTTGTATTTCTCGTGTTGTTATCCACTAATTAGAGAGCTTTCTGAAATTTATTTAGCCTTTAGGTTGAATTTGGACTTCCAGTCCTTCCCTATAGTACATGTTTCTATTTTGGAAAATAATTATTTCTTATCCAAACCAAAAATAAAAACCACTATATGCCTAGTCCAACAGGTTTTAAATTTCACAGAACATCTTAGTTGGAAGAAGGTAAAAAGCTGCAACATCTCGAATTAAAACAAACAATGGAATAATATTCAATTTAGATCAAATTAGTCATCTGTTCATTGGGATAATCAGGATTCTTACTACTGAATGCTCTTTCTCTAACATAAATTCTTCTTATTCTTGTTATCTAATGTTTTATAGCTTGCATGTTAATAGATATTCTTTTTCCCTATTTTCCTATTTGCTGCACATCTATATTTCTGTGTTCCCTAGATTTTGATGTAGTAGTTGCAGATCTATCATCTTGTTTTCTTCTTGAAAAATTTGTAGCATTAGGTCATATTTCAGTCTTGATAATACTTTAGGCTGATGAAATAAAACTATTATTACTACTTAACTCAAAGTCGTAGTTGTTGTAGTACTTACAGGAACTGTTGTATCCAACTCTCTGACAACTCATTCTCTTTTATTTGCAGGCGGATAATCTGGCTGGGTGATTTAAATTACCGCATCAACTTGTCTTATGAGAAGACAAGAGAGCTTATCTCGAGAAAAGAGTGGTCTATATTGGCTGAGAGTGATCAGGTACTTCCGTAAACTAAACTTCAAAAATAGACGATGCCTGAACCATAGGCATTTCTAGATTTTCTTAGTTTTTCTCTTTCTTTCCAGAACCAAGTAAAATAACATCTTCTTTAAGTGAACAAGAAAACAATTACTTTGTTGGCTAAAAATGTAGAATGTTCTTGCTTAAAAGTCATGTACAAGGGAACTTCCGTTCTAATTCCATTTCAATCCGTTCTTCGGAAACTGAAGTTTGTGATCAAAGGCTATGATTTTGAGAGAATGTCTGATATCATCTTGAAAAAGCATTTACTTAACAAGTTTTTATTGTGTTTTTACAAGGAGATTGGAAGTGGTTAAGCAGGGGCTCTGGAATATGGTTATTTTGTGTCGAACTATGAATTATGTGGCAAAATGTCTACTTGTTCATTGTGTTTTTCTTACATATTGTCAGTTATTGCGGGAGCTTAAGAAGGGTCGTACATTTGATGGATGGACTGAGGGAAACCTAAATTTTCCACCAACCTATAAATACGAGAATAATTCAGAAAAGTATTGTGGCGAAGATCCAAAAGTTGGAAGGCGTACTCCTGCATGGTAAGCTTTTATTATTGCAGTGCACGTTGATTTTATTTAGTTGTAGAGGGTCGTTCATATACAAACTACAAATGCATTGATGTCCATGTGTTTTGAGTAATGTGTATAAATGCTGTCTGTCAAATCCAAACAGACATGCTTGTTCATCCACGTACAGTTGAAAACTGCAGTTGCTGTCCAGTTTCTTCAGTATTGTAATTTTTTTTCTCGCTTGTGTTCGATTTGCAAAATGAAAGAGGAACTGTAGGAGAACACGAAGTGACAATAATATCAGAATACTTTTTTGTCTGAACATACTTAAGAAGACTTACCTCCGAAATGGTTGAGTTCATTCTGTAACCGTCCAAGTCCACCGCTAGTAGATATTGTCCTTTTTGGGTTTTCCCTTTCGGACTTCCCCTCAAGGTTTTTAAAATGCGTTTGGTAGGGTGAGGTTTCCACGCCCTTACAAAAAAATGTTGTTTTGTTCTCCTCCCCAACCGACGTGGTATCTCACAATCCACCCCCCTTTGAGGCCCAGCGTCCTCGCTAGCACTCGTTCCCTTCTCTAATCGATGTGGGACCCCTCAATCCACCCCCTTCGGGGCTTAGTCTCCTTGTTGGCATATCGCCCGATGCCTGGCTCTGATACCATTTGTAACAGCCCAAGTCCACCACTAGCAGATACTGTCCTCTTTGGGCTTTCCCTTAGGACTTCCCCTCAAGATTTTTAAAACGCGTCTGCTAGGGAGAGGTTTTCACACTCTTATAAAGAATGTTTCGTTCTCCTCCCAAACCGATGTGAGATCTCACAATCTTAACTTCAACAATTTGAATAATATATTCTCTGGACATCCTCTTAACATATTTGTATTTGTAGAAATAATTTGTGCTCCTTTAAAAGATAAAATTTAACCTTTGTATTTTCACAAACTGGTAAGCTCCTTTATAACAAGACTTACCTCCTTTATAACAATCTCATGCATGAAATTTATTATTTGTTTGCTGCATTTTCAGGTGTGACCGTATACTTTCATATGGCAAAGGATTGAAATTGTGCAGTTATAGGAGGACTGAAATTAACTTTTCTGATCATAGACCAGTGACAGCCACCTATGTGGCCGAGGTCGAGGTTTTCTGTCCCCGTAAGCTACAGCGAGCTCTAACATTTACAGATGCAGAGATCGAAAAACAAGTAGCAATGGATGTATACTGATATTTTATCAGTTGCTTAGATTGAGATGTGGCGAGAATTTACTTGATCATTCATGTGCCTCAAAAAAGATAATTTGGTGTAGCTTCCCGGTGCAACGAACATTGCAAGGTAAATCCAAGGAGCCTAATCTCTTACAAAACCAAAGATTTGGCTAACAATGTTGTGTTTGGAGATCATGTAGCTCATGAACTTTGTTGATAATTTGTATTTAACTCCATTCTTTGGATCATATTCTTTCTGTAGCTAGAGATGTGTATTGCAGTGGTTGTGTAAATGAGTTTACTCTAGGATTTCATTTACATAATATATAGGAATGTAGTACTCTTAGTTTACTTCCACGGGTTTTCCAAAGTATATGAGAGCTTAGCATTTGTATATCAATAAAGTTTGAATGTTTTGAGATTGAGATTTGTGTCGTCTATTGTTTTGCACTTTAATCAATTTTCTTGCAGACTGAAGTATTTTCCAAAGGGTAAGATCCATTTCTTGATTTGAGCAATGAAGATGTGAAGATTGCATTTATATTCATGGATATGTAAGCTCTTGAAGGACTTAGAATCCAACGCCAAGGTAATAATTATTCATATTTTCAAATCTTTGAACTATTTGTTTTTTGGTGCACATTGCTTTTAAGGGTTATTATAATTACGTGACATTTCATATGAAACTTAAGAGTATATCGCTTCTATAAAGAGCTCTTATTGTTACATCTCTTCCGAGATTATGATTCTTTATCGAGACTTTTGCTCTTTATTTAAGAATTATGATATTACTTACTTATTTTTCTTTCTTTTTGAAGTTCTTACATCACACCGAATAGGAAGAGTCAAACTATGATCCTTTATATTATTTGATCGCTCCATCTAATTAAGCATATAGAATTCTTTAGAGAGCGAAAATTTGTTATTTAACATTATATCAAGTTCATTTCCATGCTCCATACACATTATTTATTGAAAAAAAACACATAGAAATTACTTCTTTAAGGTTTAGAATGGTGCAGGTGGAAGAGCATCAAGTCTTCCAACACAATTCTTATAAACCTTCATAGGATTAGGCTTAAAGACTTCAAACTCAGGAAAACGATACCAACCAGTAAAAGCTTGAGCACATCTCTTCCCCATGACTTTGACGAAGACACAGCAATTTAGATCCAATTCTTTCTTACTTATATTGAAGTAGTAATTGTAAAGTTCCACTTGACATTTTGCGCTCTTCATCATATCCAAGCAAGGTCGCAGAGTTGTTCCTCTATCTTCGTCTATCCATCTATCCCATATAAGTGAATTGTAGTCGTCGTCTGCCGTTGAAGGTTGAACTAAGAATGCCAAGTTTATTGCCAATAAGAGAATCACCATTGCTCCCATTGCGTTGCTTCCCTTTGCCATGTCTAATTATTTGCCTTTTTTGAAATTTTCTTAATATGTTCGTGTTTTATTCGATGGAGATTGTTAAGCTATTTATAGATAGCATGGAAAAGAAAGTAACGAAAAGATTAGATCGACTGGGATTAAAACAAGTAATATTTGTAACTTATATATTACTTAAAGAGTTATACATGTTTAGTGAATTCGATCCACATTTAAATCACTTTAATGAAACAGACCATAACTGCCAAGAATATATATATAGAAACGGTTATAGTTTACATTTAAAAAGTAATTATAAACATATGCATCAATAAAAAAAAACTTAATTATATAAATCTTAAATATAAAAACAAAATATTTGATAACATAAAAATAAATAAATAAATAAGAAAAGTCAACATATGATACAAGCCAAAAAGCCGAACACATGGCCCGAGTCACTTATCACTCGACGTAACTTACTCTCCTCCTAAGTCATGCGATGATAAAAGACTAAAAATACTATTGAATTTACATTTTATTTAAAAATACTTATAAAATTTCTAAAATTTCAAGGATCATTAAAAAAAATTAAAAAACTAAAAAAAGCACATTTACATTAAAAAAAATTAAAACACTCTTATTTTTATAATTAGTAATATTAAAAAATTTAAAGATAATTGATGAGGTGTTGATAAATGGTAATAATTTTTCAATAATTTTTTTGAATTTTTTTATAAAGGCAGGGAGGATTAATAATATTTCAAAATTTTATTAATATATATATATATATAGTAATAGAATGGCGTTAATGAAATTTTTTAAAATTAAAAGGATATATTAAAAAAAACTAATGATTTAGATATTTTTTTTAGAACCAAATAAAAAATTTATTTTTATTTTTATTAATTTAGCGAAGATAAAAAAATGGTATAAAATTCCGATTTTAGTGTTTCAGTCTTCCGATCACTGACGCTAAAATTGAAGAGGCATTTGGCTCCAAATTTGTGATCGCGCTCACAAAAGGAGAAGAAATGAAACTTCGCTTATCGTTCTTAGTTCTCTCTGTTACTTCTTCAGTGATACTTCACCTAGCGAGCCGTCCTCAACCGCTCGATTTCGTCAGGTTTCTGCTTTGTTTTCTACGTAATGTTTCATTTTCTTTGTTTATGCCTATGAGAACGCGATGCTTTCTGTTTGGCGGCTGAGACATTGGTGTGATCGAGTAGTTGATGATTTTGAACGTAGGAATTAGTGGTCCGCAAGTTTGATTAGTTCCATACATGTATCTTTTTTACTTTATGTTCATTACATTTTGATTTGTTTTCTATGAGAATTGAGGCGAGGAAAGAGTAAGTACGATCCAAAGCGTTTGTCGTCCTAAATTTTATTTTGTTCTTCGTTTGATTTGTATTTTAGATTGCGCGTCTCGGACTTTGGATTATAGTGCTTGATCGTTTGATTTGAGTTTGTGCGTCTTTAAACCGGTGTTCAGTTCGTATATGCAGTAGTTTTCAATAGTTGAGGCTTTTTCGTTCTAAATTTCTTCGTTATTCCTTTGTCATGTACAACCTTAGATTGCGCGGCTCGGATTTCCGGTTATTGTCTATGATTATTTGAGTTGAATTTGAATGTATTTTTAATCGGTGTGATTCAGTATATTTCAGTGGTCGTGCACATGGCTGTTCTGCTAGATTTTTACTCGAGGACAATAAATCTCAAGGTAGCTAGCTAGTCCTTGGAGACTTCCAGTATTTTGTGGCTATTTATGTATTATGTTATTTTGAGGTCTGAAATGTTTGAAAATTTATTTAGTGATAGCATCATGCAAGGTTAAATGACCATTAAAGAGCTTGAGGAGGCCGTTAAAGCTTTCGGTCAAAGAGGTAGTAGAATTTCTAGGATATACAGGTAATTCTAAGAGTTGTAATTTCCTATTACCACGCGAAGTAGGCCTAGTTTATGTGCTGACGTCTCTCTCGCTTCCCTTTCCTTGCTCTTGGATGCTTGGTCAGTTATAGGGGAGAAAAGGTGTCTCTTGCATGGATTGATAATTTGAAACATGAAACTGTAAAATAAAATAAAATAAACAATGTATGTTGTTTTAGGTTCGAGTATACTAACATTACTGTTGTTATTTACCTGTTCTATGGGGCTATATGCCATGATCAACTGCTATAGCATGCGTCCATTGTCAAACTTCCAAATTATTAGTCATCTTTGGTCTACTGTTGATATAATAGTGGTCATTGTTCAGTGCCTGTTAACATGGTCTCTTTGACTGCATGTACTATCTAGAAAGAAAAATCATAGGGTGAAAAGCAAGAAAGCTCTTCGACTGCATGTACTGTTTCTGTATGTATGGGTGGCCAAGTGTAGAATTGAATGGAGTATTTTTTATAAAAGCACCTGTGGACTTTCTCGAGGAAGTTTGTAATGATTTTATTTGATTTTTCAGAACATAGGTAATGTACATGGACATGAGCCTGTTGGCTGAGAGTTTCTTTGGCAGTTTGCTAACTGGATATGTGATAGTACCTGAAGGATCCATTTGTAACTTACATATTTTATCTTTCATTTACATACATATCCATTGTCGTTCATATTCACCATGTCACATGCATTTATGTTTGCTTATAACATTTTTATCTATATAAAACTGCATACTTTCTGCAACAGTGAAATATTGTGGACTTAAACAAAATGAAAGTTTCAATACGACAACATGCATCAGTTTTTGGACCGAGTCTATTAATTGTTGCAATTACATTTCTAAAACTCCATTATAGTTTCTTTTTCCTCCTTCGTATTGTAATTCCCAGGTTTGAGAAAAGAGATGAACTCACACTTTAAACACAAATGGATTTTTGTTGTTGATTTAAGAGTTATTATTATTGTTTATGTTTTCTAAGTTTGCGCCTGTTATGTCGCTCTCTACTCTCAGCATCCCAAACAGTAGCATATTTTCTTAATTTGAGGATTTTCCCATCCTCTTACCTATGTCTATGCCCGTAAATAGTCGTTGGAAATGTCTTGCAGTTGATCTTAGGAATACTAAATATTTCTTGTCATATGAATAATTTTGGATGTATGGAGCAATCATTACATGTATGGTGTTTCCCAGAGATCTACCATCTCTTTAGTTTAATAGAGGAATAGGTCGTCTTAACCTTTAGGCCGGAGGGGTTCCTCCTTGTCCAATGGCACCACTAAAGGCTTCGGAAGCTTCTTTCCAGGGGCCTCCCATGTCTAAAGACGGGTCTTCTTTCGTACCAGTTTATTGCTTTTCTCCTGAGATCAACTGCTTTTCAACATTAAATGGCCAAAACCAATTCTATGATGTTATACGTTCACTTAGTGTCAATTCTTTGTCATCAACGATGATGAATATGCACGACAACTTGAAAGTGCATTTTAGAATTAATGAATTACTCTCTTTTAATTAAATTGAAATGAATGCTTATATCGCATCCATGTGTCATGATTTAATGAATTGCTCTCTTTTAAAGTTCATTTTAGGATTTACACAAGATTGCTGCAGGTACCCCATATATGGTGGCATGCAAGACTGGAACTGTACATACGGTGGCTGTTTTGATGGCTGTTTTGAGTAGACTTCAGAGATTACAGAATAGATGGCCTCCTGCTAATGAGGTTGGAGCTGAGTTCAACCCATCCCTGCTTCAGTAGAAAGGAATAAAAGTGTTCGTTATTCTATTACTCTCAATGAAGTGGAGGTTTATGAAGTATTGGCTGTCAATTTTGCTCCGGTTGATTTTAGTGATCTCTGTCATTCACATGACTGCCGTTTAATCTGAGATACGTGCAGCTTGCTACCATTTTGTAGTACAACAAGTTGAGCATGTTGAAGCTTGTTGCAAGCCTTATTCAGGTACACCTTAGTTGTCTTTGAGTTGCATTTACGTCTGTCAAACGAATTGGAACTCTATTCAATAAATTTAAAAGAACGTTGAAGACCTCTGCTTTGTAGCTAAGTTACAAATCATTACTATGCTCTATCCAGACAGGAATACATGGAAGAATTTTTTTCATCAGAGGGGAAGGCCGTTACCTGCAACCATTACACTCAGGGGAATAGATTACTCGGTACTTTCAAATCTTTAAATTTTCTGTGTTATTCTGCAATTAATTATTTGGGTATCCTTTTTCTTACATTTTGTATTTTATAGCTTCTATACATGCCACCCCTTTTCAGAAAATATCCCTTTTTGTATATATATATATATATATATATATATATATATATATATATATATATATATATATATATATATATATATATATATATATATATATATATAGCATTGATAGTGAATTAAAAATGTAACCACTCAAGCTCACCGCTAGCAGATATTGTCTGTTTTGGCCCGTTACGTATCGACGTTAGAAGACAAAAAACTTAACTTGTTAGCGGTTAGCGGTGGACTTGAAAATAAATGACAAAAAAAAAACATGATTTCCTTTTGAATCTAGTATCATATTCAATTGAATTAGATTTACACCAAATAAGTTCAAAGGAAAAGGTTGTATATACTGAGAGGTGAACAATCTACCTAATAAATATTCTTAAATTTAATTGACAGGTTAAAGCTAGTCAAAAGTTTACCGACTCTATCACCGGTTAGCTGCACCAAGACAGAAATATGAAGGTAAGTGCTTCCGTTTCCCTTTTAACTGTTTATGTGTAGTCTTGATCTTTGTGAAGCATGTTGAAATTCTCTCTGTCTTAGCCTCCTAGGTGAAATTTTTAAACACAAGATTCCAGGTTAAGAAGAATTTCATATGATATTTTACTTTTGCATTTACTTGAAACAATGGTCCTGATATAGTTTGTGTTTTAAAACTTTTTATTCATCCTTCCTCTTTTTTTTTTTCTTTTTTTTTTTTCTAATGTCAAATTATTTGAGCATTTCAAAAACTCGGTAACCCAGAGAATTCAATCAACCTAATCCAATCCATACGGTTTGGATTGGGTTATCAACTTATTTAGGATAGATTGAATTCGTGGGTTATACTCGAATTAGTTTGATTTGAATTGTACCAACTCAAATTTATTGTTAATTTTTTTAAAAATAATTTTTTTTACTGATGATACAATTTTTTATGCATATATTTATGTAAACTTTATTTAACTATATAATTATTTTTTTCGATTATTTCATAATTATTTTATTTAAGTAATGAAATTGAGGACGATTGAAAATAAATAAATAGATGTATTACATATTTTAACATTTTACTTTTATTAAAAATAAAATTTTGAATAAATGAAACCCCATTTAAAAAATATTGTTTTTTGTTAAAAAAAATAAGAAATCAAATAATTATGTTTGGATCCAGTCCATCATTATTATTTTTGGACAAAAAAACGTGTTATTTGTATTTAAGTTTTGCCTTGGCTGAATATCTGACTACGAGCATATAAAGCTGCCTCTTGTTTTAGCATATTGATTTTTTAAATATATATACATATATATATTGAAGGAAAAGTAGTTTATCATGTGCTTATGACGTACGACACTGATTATGGTCTACTGTAGACATGAATGTATTACCATATTCTTTTCTGTTTTATTGTTTGTTTGATAGCGTTAGGACAAAAAAAACAGGATTTTGAGAAACATAAATCTGTTTTAATAACTACTTTTTTAGTTTTTGAAATTCTCCAACTATTTCCAAAAAAAAAAAAAAAAAAAAAAAAAAACAAGGTCATATTTTGATAATCTTTTAGTTTTCTGTTTCGAAAATCATATTTGTTTTCTCGCTTTTTTTACTTCTTTTGGCGAGCTGCTCTCCTTTTAATCACATTTGAATTCTACCACTTTTTTTAGTTTTCAGAATTTGACTTACTTTTTAAAACTAATAAAGAATGAAAACTAAACACTAACTTAATTTTTTAAAAACTGAAAATTATAAACAAAATTGTTAATCAAACCGCTCCTAAACAAATGATTATCAAACCCGTCCTCTTTGAAATAGGAAACAAATAATAGGGCATTTTCTATCTTGCTAGCTTCATATAATCTCCTGTCCAAGAATTCACCGTAGTGAAAATTGCTTACCACAAGTGTTCTTGTCAAATATTAATCTAGTGAAAGAGTATAGGATTGGTCTTTTAGTTTATTCAAGTACCACAAATACGATCGCACGAGTCAAGAAGACTAAGGCTTTAAGCCCATTTCTTGTTTTAGGTATTATTTTCTTGGCTGTTGTTTTAGTATTTATTTGCTTTTTATTTCAGACGAGGATGAAATCTAGACTTTCCAAAGCAATGATTACTTGCATTGCCAAAGAGGAGGTGGGGTCTGAAATCGTTTTATTTTGTTTATTTATTTTAGGTTACTTTTCATTTATTTCCCCCAAGAAAAATTGGGTGAGTTTTTGTATTTCTTTTTAAAATTTCTGTCTGAATTCTTTGATTTTCTGTACCATTTTGTGGTGATCTGGAATTTTAGGTAATCGAAACTGTTGCAATCAAGTAAAAATTACTCCCTCTTTTTCCACCCTTTGCTTTAGGATTAAATCTCAGTTTGGTCAATTCTTAGGGCTTCATGATTTTAGTTTTTTAACTTAAGAAATGATTGTTCATTTTGGGCTCTAATAATATGCATTTTGTTGTTATTTTGCTACTTAATATTCACTCCCTTAGTACTCACTCAACCAACTTACACAACTTTAATGGATGTCTACATCAGCATATTAATACACATTCAAAGTTTCATTATCTATTATTTAAGAGTAAATAAAGTTAAGGGATCTTATGTTCATTTTAAAAGTTTTGGAGAATTTAATTTGAAAAATTGAGGGGGCAAACGAGACTTCGACCTTTGTTTTAAGATTTATTAAGATGCTTGGAAAGATCAAGGGTTTCTTGATACCTCTAGAGAATCGATATAAGAAGACGAGTATAGGTGAACGCCCCAGTTCCAAACCTGGCCGCTTCTTCTGTATTCTACAAGTAACAAAGCAGTCAGAAGCACTAGATTTAAATGAATCAATTCCAATTTAAAAATGGAATTATGCTTTATTAAAAAGGTTATAGTTAGAAAAAAACGAAGGGAGGAAGAACAAATGAAAATTAATAGAGAAATCAGGCCCATGTTTAAAGACGAAATAATAATAAGATGTGAGGCCTTAAAATGATGACCTGCATCATCGCGGCTGGATGGGTTTCTGGGGCATTGGACACCTCTGATTAGCAAGCATCTGCTTTGTTTTTTCAAGAACGCCAAAAAATATAGCGCCTCCTAACCCTATCCACAATACCCTTGGCCCTATGCCCTGCAATTACAAATCGAGTCACAATTTATTTGGTTCGTTTTGTAAGAGAGGAAGTTCGTGTCGTTATATCTCTTCGTCATAGAGAGAGTTAGTTGGGTTGGTACATAAGTTCGGGACTCTTAAGTGGAGCCGTTTTGAGTGATTTAAGGTTTTGAATCTATTATTTAATAATAATTATTATACTTATTTGTTATATTATAGATTTTGAAAATTTTAGTTTTTCCTCTTGAACTTCAAAATTTTTCCAAAAATACATTTTCAAATTCTATCTTATTTTAATGAAAAAAAAAACTATATTTCAGAACAAACGTTCCAGAGTAAAAAAGAAAATTTTCAAAATTTGAGAGTATGATTAAAACTTATCTTAAAGTTCAAGAGTACGTATAATTTAACCTAATATAATAATAGTAATCTCAAGTTTGAAGAACGAGCAACAAACCTTTAAAAAGGCACGCGCTCCTTCTTCCTTCATTATGGTCCTACAACAATCACGAATACCTTGATATTGACTATTTGATCCCTGCGTAATATTAAAAATCAAGTAAGAAAAATGTGTCCACACTTAAGATGCCTTTCTGCCCCAAAAAAAAGTTGGGAGTAGCACATGAATCAGTACCTGAATCATTAATCTAGTTTTGATCACATCAAGAGGAGTGGTTATAGCCCCAGTAATGGCACCTACAGGGGAAAATGTATCCGAAAGGATATTAAGCATTTGAAATAACTGGATTAACTGTTGGAAAGAGAAACTCGCATAAAACATGTACTCTCAATCAAGAGCTCGGAGGTTTGAATCCTCCACCCCACATGAAGTAAAAAAAAACGAAACCAAATATTATTTTTCCAATTCCGTGAAAGCAACGGCTTTAGGAGGTTAAACGAAATTCTGGCATTGATAAATTACTGCAACATCATAATAGTTTTCTTTTTCACGATGTGTTAAGCATGAAATGCATGATTAGGCTTTTTACGTCCACAACCAGATATCGGTCAAGAATAATTTGGGATCATAAGGTGAGTGCATGTCATTGTGGAGAAAGGGACTAGATTAGAGAAACTGTAAGATGAATATTGCATATTTGTAGATACTAGAAAAAGCTCCTAGCCACCTGCACAAAACGAGTCCACTTGAAACATCCATAATTTGACGTGCAACAAGTTTCATGGGACCAATATATGCAATGGTGAATAAGAACAAGACATGTAATCAATCTTAGTTGGACTGAAACGGACATAGAAATGCGTAGAGTCCAACTATTCAGTTTTATAATGTTCCAAAGATGAACCGATAAAGAAGAAAATGCTAAGTGCTTCGAGTTTTAAACGTCATGAAATTCCAGCCCGAACTCTTATAAAAACAAAAGAAGAAAAGATGTCATTCGATGATTTACCAGAAAAGGCACCAATTATAGCATTCTCAGGGTCATTTGGATCTCTTTGCGCCTGCATCAAGATGTACAATATTCATTCTCCTTAACAAAATTGTAAATTGGCCATGAGTTGTTAACATTTCAACTTAACAAAGAACAGTGGATGGAAAAGTAGAAGTCTATTAGTTGATGGAATAAGTTGAAGATTACAAAATCGTCTTATGGATTATTTTGTTGCATTTGTTCTGAAAGAGAGCTTGTATTGAACTTACCGCTAGCTTGTACCCTATCCTAAGCTGTTCGTAAATGCAGAACTGAATGGCATCAAATGGCAAATCTCGTAGTAAGAAAGATCCATACCCCTGAGACATCAATCAAAGAAACAGGAAAGCGATCAATTACCAATATGCAACCACAAGAAAAAATACACTCTCTTTTGCAATAAATTGGTAAAATATTTATCGAATAATGACAGTGAAGGACGTTTGGTATAATATGGAAAGATCAGTAATAAAGTGATTATACTATTACCGCATAAAGGCCTTTAAAACCTTCCCTTGAAACAATAACGTGGACAGCATTCGATGTAGATGCAAAGTGGCTAGTCTGCATCCTTTGCTTAACAACCTGGAAACAATGAACGAATAATGAGCTCAGCAAGCATGGACAGAATATTGTAATAGGGCAGCTAAATTTAGTTACCTCTGTTGGTACACGGATGATCGATGAAGCCACTCCTCCTATGACACCTGCAGTCTGTAGGTAGCTTGAACACCTATTAAATTAACAAATAAAGAGCTCTATCCAACATTCTGATGCAATAGTTCGCTCTAAAATATCATTGGGAAAAAAAAGACGGAATGCAACTTATGGACTTTTTTTTTTAACAAAATGGCAAAAATAGCCGAAGGGAAAACATGGTTGGTGGTAAATCTTACCAGATGAGCTAAAGCATTGAGGTTTTCAGGGAGAGAATTGAGCAATTTCTGCTTGGTTGGTTCATATACACCAACGAAAATGGCAGTGGCACTGATAATAGTGAAATTATAGAACATTAAGCACAGACATCATATGATGAGAAATAAGAACAATTACTGCATTAAAGAACCAACACAAATAATTTTAACTATGACTATTTCATTATATTAATGGTTGAACAAGAATTGTAAGCGACTCAATAACAGCCAAAAATCAAGGCACAAAAAGTTCCACGGTGCAATAAATTCTGAAAGAAAGAATTGATGTTTAAACAAATTTGTTTTCACTCAAATAAAGACATGACATGCTACAGGCCATAACATCAACATGAACAAAAGAAATTAAAGATTACTTAAAGGTGTTAGGAGAAAAATTACTAGAAACCAGGTTAAAAAGGAAAGGCATTTGGAGCGCGAGACATTCTCATCTTCCATACAAACTAATGGACTTTTTCAGTTTCTCATATGATATACCTTCATATTCAAAATCGCATTAGAGAAAGACTTCTGTTCAAGTTAAAATAGAGCTCCGACATTGCAAACATGATACATTTATCCAACATGGCAGAGGAGATGATGAAAAATATCGTACACTTACGGTAACATCCCAACAAGATTTGCAGCCAATCCAGAATAAAGACCCTTTAGTACAACTTTTCCTCCTCCATGAACAGCCTAGCAAAAACCATGATTGTATAATTCCGAAATCACCAGATGCTACACATTCAAAAGCCAACATATGACAGAATAAAAGCACGAAGGCCCCTATAGTTTGTTCAATGAGCATAAGAAAATCAAACGGGTAGACGGGTAAGGATATGACTTAAGAAAGGGAATGAAGTGCATCAGCAATAGCTAGTAGAGATTGTATAACTAATCAATCCAGGACAAATAATTTCAATGAAAAAAATAAAAATATCAGTCTCCAAGAAGCAGAACGTTTGAATAGACGAAATAAGAGCACAGCACCTAAAAGTATTAAGTGAACAGAATAATTGCAAAAAACAGTTGAAGCCAAAATTTTAAGGATCGAACGTTCCAGGGGCCTAAAAGATATTCACTATCCAATTGGAAGTAAACTCCGCATATAAGGCTACCTGTAGACGAGTTTTTACTGTATCAATTGGATATAGAGCTGCTTCTACAACGAGGCCAGCAGCACCTCCAGCTATAGCCCCTTCTGCAAAAGTTCATAACAAAGGAAAATTAGAGATGATACGAAATTGGGACAATCTTTACAAATTTCAGGCGTGAGAAAGAAAATATTTGGATACATGAGCAACTTCAAACGAAGAAATCACTAGCGAGTCATGATCAATATAATGCTGTTTAAACTGTTCATAGCTTTATGAGATAGCGTGATAGTTAGAACAAACTATTAGAAGCCTTGAAGACTAAAGGGCTTATAATCATTTGGATAGAGGTGCGAAGGAAGAGGAATGATTTAATTGGTCATTTCCATCATATAGATATTGTGTTTCAGGGGAGTTCGAAATGATGACTTCATACACATAATCAATAATACCATGTTTTAAAACCTGCAATAAAACTAGGCACACAAGCATCATGATGATTCTAGAGAGTTTGGCTCCTTATGGACTTTGTCCGTCTCTATGAGAATCTGAAACTACAGAGGTACTGGTTTTCCAAGCACCTGGGAAGTTCCTCTTTTTCTCAGAAGTAGTAATATCCTTTTTTTCTTAATGATAAGAATAGTTTCCCTGACAATTGAAGTGAATGGACAAAAGCATACAAGGAACCCAAGGAATTAAAAGTTCCTCTAACATATGCTAATCAAATAAAGCTCATAGTTACAGAAAGAAAGATCTATGTCCATGTGAAAAGTTAGTCACCCTTAAGGAAAATTACTCTCCCATAAGACACGTCAATCCCAAAAACACACTTTGATTCTTGATAAGGAATATACTTACTGAATAATGTCTCGTCAGTATTTACCCAAGAAATCCACTTACACATTAAAATTGTTCCTTTGCGAGACAAAAACCCAGTTTGTTTCACAAAGAAATAATACTAATAAGAATAAAATGAGAAAATATTAACTAAATTTATGAAGGATTTCTAAAACCTGGTTTAGTAAATCTAGAGTGAGGTGTTTGATCTCCCAATGTTGTTCAACTAAAAAAAAAAATCTATAGGACAACCATCAACTTAAGACTTAAGGCAACAGTAAAAGTGGAAACATAAAAGTCAAACAACCGAAAATGAAACTTAGAAAGACAAAAAAAAAAAAAAAAAAAACTGAAATTTTAATCTAATTTTAAAGAAAGAAATTTAAGAAACTAAAACTTAAAATTAAGTATAATTAAAAGAAAAAACTCATACAATGCTGCCTCTGGATAATAGAGAGAAACGCTCAGTTAGTAAAATATTATTACTACATTTTTGTATGGAACCTTAAATTTTACTTCCTCCTTGGGTGTGCTCAATTCGAGTAATCAGATAATTAGCCCAAGCTGAGCCATGCTCCAGTATAGCATGCTCTGAGAGTGTTTCCTTCCATTATATATGTTCTTACTATCATTCAACATGTCTCTGCAATTGTGCACTGAGACTTAAACTATGTACATCAGATCAATCATATGGAATGCTTAAAAGTTAACCACGACTTCGTTCAAGTTTAATAAATTAAATAATACCTACCATATAAGGTACGTACAAAATCAAACTCCTTATTTTCCCCGACATTAAGTGTTGCAGAAAACTTGACGGCCTTATTTTTAGCGTCTTTCACCTCGTGCACCAAAATATCTGTATGATAAATCAATTTTTCATTACAAACTGAATCAGAAGTACGAAGAAATTAAGTGAAATAATAATGATTATTAAAATGATAACAAGATTAGATAAACTGTTGGAGCTTGAAGAGATGAATATCGTAAGCAAGCAAAAATTCCACAAAGACCCAAGCCTTGAAGCTTAAAATTTATTTCGATTACTGACAAGCGATCAGTTCATTCGAAACAAAAAGTGAGCAACAAGCAATGACATGATCGTGCCAGGTAAAGCACAGAATTCATGGACTTCGGAATCTCGTAAAAGAAACGGAAGCAAGGGAACGGCAGCTAAAAGTCTCGAAGTTATTATAAGCATTCTTAATGATTTCGTTAAGGACGAGAATCAAGCCAAATTTGACAATAAGCAGCAGGATGGAGTCCGATTCTCGGTTGACTACTGAAAATAACTGAGAAACTAATGAACTCCAAACTGAAATATTCGGATAAGTAAAAGAGAACCTCCAACAAGGATTTCGTGTTCGTGGAAGAAATCTTAGTTTCATTACCGCCGTAAAGTAAAAGCTCCTTCACGACATTTTATTCCTATCAGGAAATAACAAATTACTCGTACAGCGCGCTCTTAAACTACGCTAATCGACGACTACTTTCGTCGTCTACATTCATCAAGCAACGACGAAATTCAAGCTCATCAAAATTGTTCCAGAACAAACTTATGATGGAAGTTCCAGTCCAAGCCAATAAAAAAAATACAAAAAACAATAACGAGTTAAATTTTCAGATAATTGACGGCGCGATACAGATTGAAGTGAACAAAAATCTCCACATCGATACTATCTCGTTTCGATAATGAAAATACGACATGGAGAAATCAATACAAGAATGAGAGTGAAAAGTAAGAAAATATGAATTGCTCTAGTGAAATTCCTGTTAGCAGACAGAGCGACGAGAATCAATGGCAGCTCGTTCGCTTTCGCCATTAACGAATAGCTAGACTTCAAAACTTCACCATTTTTTACAGCAAGAAAGAAGAGACGGAGATCAAACAACAAAAAGAGATCGGATAAGATGATCATCGTATAAAATTACCAGGTGAATCTCTCATTCTGGCTGAATTCTTCTGAAGAGTGAAGAGTGGAGACCCGGCGCGCCAAATCCATTCAAAGAAAGAGAAAGAGGGTTACATCTCAGTTTATATAGTTCTGGACACTGGCTTTACGGCCCATTTTTTAGTCGATTTTTACTACTAATTTTGTTAATTTTTATTATTTTTTATTCATTTTTATAAATTGTAAGTCCCTTTATCTCACGGCTGTTTATTTATATATTTTTTTCAATTTAATCTTTAAGCTAAATATAACCATATTCTTAATTCTAATAAGTTTTTTCCTAACCACATAAATCATAATTTATATATATTTATTTTAATAATTTTGAATTTCTCGATCACACCATATATAATTGTTCAAAATTAAATGTTTAATTTTGTAAATTTAAAAATAAATATACAATTCGTTAACATCGATAGTAACTATCAATTATTTTAAGTATTTCTTAACCATAATTCAATATCCTAATTATCGCTCTCATTCAAATGCAATTTCAATTCATTAATATATCCTTCTTAACCTCTCAAAATTCGAGATCTGATCCATCATCAAACTCGATCAAATATTTTTGTTTGCTTTGTGTTTGATTAGGTGAACTTTAACTAATTTGATCGGTATTTCGTGTCTGCTACTCTACAAAATTTGACTTTTTATCAATAGGTTGGGCTAGCAAAATTAGAAGAGTAACTAAGTTATATCAATATCATTTTATATTTAAAAAAAAACACACGAAGGAAATAAGTACGTCGTTTATTGTCTCGTGGGCCAAAACAAATAAGCCCATTTCATATAAATTGAACTTTGGATTTATTGTCACTTAATAATCGGAAAAAGTGCACTGCGTGTTTGTCTAATCATAGTTCAACTAATATCGACATATATTTTCGACGGAGATATCAAATGTTTGGATCTCCACCGTCTAATATGTTATAAAAATCATAACACCGTCTAATATGACATATTTTATGACACAATTAAATCGTTAAAAAATTATTTTTAATTGACCCAATAAAACACATCTTTAAATTTTTAAATATTACGTTGACATGTTTAACCTTAGTTACAAATAAACCAACATAAAACTCTCAAAAAAAAAAATTGTCAAAATATTCACGTTTTAAAAAATTAAAACAAATCAATAATACAAATTATTTTTTAGTTCTAAATTTTTTTATTAATACTTAAAAACTTTTTAAATAACTTAAAAAAACAGTTTTAATTTTTTTATTAAAAAAAATTACTATTAAAAAATAATAATAATAAATTTAAAAATAATTTATGAGACGGTGATATACAACTTTGTTTGGTAACATATATTTTTTTTTTATAAAGTTACACAGTGTTAACATTTAAAATTTTGTATATATTTTTTAAACATGGTATGAATGAATGGTAAATATATTTTTTAAATTAAAAAAATTAAGATATTTTTGAAATACAATTAAAAATTTAATATTTTTTAAAATAAAATATTAGTACTATCCATTTAAAACTAATCATAAATGTATTTTTTATATTTTTTTTAAATAAAAGGTATAATTAAAATTTAAAAGAAAAATTATAGTTATTTTTTAAAGATAAATTACAAATTCTATAGTTATTTTTATTAAAAGACGTGTCGAGCCCACGCTACCTATGCTAACATTGTCGTCTCCACGTGATTAAATAGGAGAGCTCCACGTAATGCATCATTGAACCAAACGTCCAAATTATAATAATTAAAAAAAAGAGGAAATTATACTTTATTTTCTCACCGAACAAGAAGGATGCCTATTGGCTACTGGCACCTGGCAGTCTATTGGAAGGCAAACGAGGCCCTCCGTTATTTGTGCGCTTTAGTTATCTTGGACCGTCCAACCTTTTTCAGTTTTCTCGACAGCGACAGTTCATAGGTCACGGTCACGGCCATTAAACGGCTCAACGTGTTCGCTTCTGG
Organism: Cucurbita ficifolia; assembly: GCA_033971965.1. NCBI lineage: Eukaryota > Viridiplantae > Streptophyta > Magnoliopsida > Cucurbitales > Cucurbitaceae > Cucurbita > Cucurbita ficifolia. The sequence continues at coordinate 2,754,664 of CM066976.1, forward strand.
TCGTGACACGTTTCTTACTTTCTTCATTCGCCTATCTTTTCTTTGGACCAAACGACGGTGAGTCACCGATCCAAACGGGAATATAATCATTTGGTTTACGCGTTTCTTTCCCGTTTACCGTCTCGAACAAGCTTGAAGCTATTAACATCGATCGCTTTCTTTTTTAATATTTGGAGAAAATTCGACTTTTAAGTTATAAGTACTTTTGCTTTATAAATTTGGTATTTTAAATTTGTTAAAATTCTTATATAAATTCAATTTTAAAAAATATATTTCTAAATGGTATTATAAAAATAATATTGAATTTAACTCGAGTATAAATTAAATAAAAATTAAATATTCTCGTAATCTTATTTTGGTCAAAGTTAAATTGAAAAAGATGCTCGTACTTTTACTCTCCATGATTTGTTTGAACACGTGTTTTATAATCAGTGTCCAACGATTTGGGCAGGTAATCAAAGCAGTGATCAGTGACTAGCACGATGGATTATTGGTCAATAGTATCTGATTTTGATTGTTTGTCCTGACATTTGTACTACAAGAAACAACTAATGGTTGACGACTATGACAACAACTGAGACTATGATCGTTGACCAACAACCACTTTTGCGGTTGATGGTTGGTGATCGTGGATCAAAACTAACAATTGACAGTTATCGTTTGGCAACGATTATCAACCACCACTTGTCGCCGATAGCTTGTGACAAACGACTGATTTGGAAATGATCGGTGGTCAACAATCTCAATCACCAATCGTTCGCTAGTCACCAATCAATGTTGTCAAAGTGGTTGTTAGTTAACGATTTTCACTTTCGATCGATGTCCACTGACGGTTTGGCGACCAAATCGACGCCATCGACTACCGTTGATGACCAATTTCAACCGTCACTAAAAAGTGAATTATTAATTCATAGTAATTAATACACATTCTTTCGTGGTAAATTCACGTTAACATACAAAAATTTTAGTACAAAAGTAAACTAAATACACTGAAAATAAAAACGCTTTTCAAAAAACATAATTAAACGTATGAATATTTTAGTCGTAAATAACATTTTTTAACGTCCCATGTGTATCGACAAATTATCGAGATTTTCTTTAATAATTTTTTTTTTAATTTTCTAAAAATGTCTAAATGTTGAAAAAAAATATTAATTAAAAAAATTCGCTTAAGAGATATAAAAGCTATAGAAAATAAGCTGAGGAAATAAACACAATCCAACGTTTATTATAACTAGCAAGACAGAGTGGGAGTTAGCGTCGAATGTGACATGTCCATTTATATATATATTTTAATAAAATAAAATATAATTGACAAGTTCGTTCGGTGCCGACTAGCCGACCAACGACCGTTTGTATTATAAAATTCACACAAATATATCTTACTTTTGTCCATTTATCCCCATTTTTTTTCTAAATTGAAATTTAATTTCTTATGTAATTAAATTTTGCTGAAGTATTTATTTTGAAGCCCGAGATGTTTTTTCGGCGCATTTTTTAAATAAAAATCAAATAATCTTAAATTAATAATGAGTATTAATTAATTTTAAATTTTTACTAAAAATATAAAGGAAGAATTTAGAGTTCTGTTACCATCTAAATTTGGATTCTTAAAAAAAATCAATAAATTTTGAACGTTAACTAAAAAAATTAAATTAAATTAAAATTAGAAAGACCGTATTAACTACAATAATAAAAGAAAATTATAAATTAATGGAGAACGCACACACAGATGAGAAAAGATTAAAAAATTAAAAAACTCCAACGAATCAGAAAAGAACACGTAAGAATGATGCTTCTATAGCTTAGCCACGACATGACATACATGTTCGAGATATATCATACACAGGAAGTGGGGACCACTTTCTAACAACGTGGGGGCCACGTGGATACAGCGCCCATACACGAAAATCGAGATCGATATAAGTTCCTCGCATCGTAATGGGCCACGTCAGAGGGGAAAGGAGAAGGCGAGAATTTAAAGATCTGTGTATATCTGGAGCTACGCTCTAATTGGCCGTTGCTTTGTGGGACCCACTAAGTGCAAAAATATCTAGAGAGGCAAGATATTTTTAGGCCCTGACCGTGAATCCTGCCCGTAGTTTTGCTACCCACCAATGTAACACGTGTCACACGTACAGCGAAGCAGCTCGATGCTTACCATTTCCGCCGTGGTTTTGTATTCCCTAAACCTAAACCGGACGGAGGGAATATATTTGCAAATATTTAATTCATGAAATTTTGTTATACATATATATTATTGTTTAGAAGGGTTAAATTACAACTTCAATGCCTTGATTTTAGAATTTAAGTAGTATTTTATTGATTTCGAAAAATAGCTCAATTATGAATTTATATTTATATAAGAAAATTGTATAATTGTCGACCAAAACAAGTAATGTTAAATATGGAGTGTGACGTTAAATCACGTACACTCTAACGTTTAAGTTATAATCAAATTTGTAAAATGGCTTAAAAGAGAAGTAAATAAATTTTAGCGTATCGTTCACACATCACTCTGTTTTGTTTAAAGAGGATTGTAATTTCATAAAGGTAACGAGAGATTATAGCTACTTTACAAGAAACACTCGAGATTTCTTAGTTATTATAAGCTAAATCATTATTTCACTAATGTGATGAGCGTTCAATCATTCTTGGTTGACCCATACATGAGTTGGTCTCAAAAAGGCTTGGTTGACTCGTAGGAGTTGTTCCCGAGTATCGTAAGAAAAAAGGAAGATGATTTTTAGGTCCTAGCTACGCTATGTTGGGTGACATGCTATGATACATATGGGTGAGGACAAGAAATGCTGAAAGAACTCGTGTTGGTTTGTGGGGACAGTCTTCACTCTTAAAAAGCGAGGAATAGGTAACGTGACAACGTCGCAGGGGACGTGGGAGAATGTCGGGGCCATCAAATGTCGAATTCAAATTTCGAATCCTTATCCAAATCTTAGGCACGAGGCGTTACATAAATCATACCACTCTTAAGAAGCGATGAGTATGTAATGTGATCATGTTGTAGGGGAACGTCGGGGCTATCAAGTGCCGTATCCGGATCCCGAATCCTGATCAGAATCTTGAGCACGAGGCGTTACACAAGTCGTATGAATTGGATTGGGTTGATCGAATTATTCAAGTTGTTAATCTTTTGAACACTTCGAATATAAATAGTTTTGGAACAAGCTTATAAAACTACTTTAAAATTAATTCTTAAAACAATATAATAAGAGTTCTAATTTACAAAATTGAAAAACATAATGTGACATACCAATACTTTATAACATAATTATGATAAATTGAAAGAACAAACAAAAATGTGACAAATTGAAAAGTAACATATGTTTTTTTAAGGAAGAAAATGTGTCGAGACTTTGGGAAAGTGGGATTATATTTTAAATAAAATCAAACACAATTCTATGATGGAAGTGGAATACCAAGTGGACATCAAGTTCGCGTCTTTCATTAACTCAAAAGCATTACGATGGAAAGCATAATATTTAGATATATTATTGTAAATGCCTTTTCAAATTAAATAAAAAAAAAGAATATTGTATAACCTTTTATAATTCTATTAAAATTTATTCGAATGTTAGATCATATTTGAACGATACGAGATACCATTAACATTATTCCTCTTATGGTAGTCGTTCTTTGAAAGACACTGTCTCGTATTGTTTCTAATGGTTTGTTACCCATTTTTTTTTTATTCTCGAGTCCTTAACAAATTAGCTTGGTTCTTGCTTTATGACAGGTAAGACTCCTTCCAACGATGTGTCGACACAAGACACTTTTGAATCTTGAGGAGCCTAGCTTCAACCCTCAAATTGTTACTGAGACCGACAACACAAATATCATGCCCAAACTGGCACTCTTGTCATATTAGTGAAGTTTTCATCATACCCTCGGGTTCATTTTCCAACTTTTTTGTTTGACTACACACAAAACGTGACCCTGATGTCAACTGTCACTCACGACCCACAGTTTGATACCAACTATCAAACTGAACTTTTTAGAATCGTTTTAATTGGAGTAGAGAGTTTTACCAATTTAAGGAATATGGATGGTCTCGTTGTAAGAAATTTGCATCTTTCTTTTTGTTTGTGAGTCGGTCCACCACGATCAAGACTCAGACTTCCTTTTTTGGAAAAACCACGATAAAATATATAGAGACACTTTCCCATGGTCTTTGTGGTACAGGCTACGACTCCAATAATCTCAAGAGTCTGTTTAATTCGACTCTGTCAATTTAAACAAAAATCTTTAAAGTTCAAAATAGTTAATATTTTTAATAGTAAAATAGCCTTTTAAAGAAATATAAATTATTAGTAATTTAGAAGCACAAATTATAATATTTATTAATAAGGTCAAATGAAGTGGAGAAGCACAAACAATAAAAATTAATTTACCATCTTTTGACTTGCATTGATTCTTGAGTGCTTCCACTTTGGAGAGTGGCTGTCCCTCTATTTCCCAAATGCATCTCTTCTCCCACTAAGCTACAATATTTAAATATTTTATAACAAAATTAAGTCAACTCTTTTTAAAGCACTTATTAAAATTATATAGTATACTATCAATCTTATTAATTTTACACTACGATTAAATAATTATCTCACAACCAACAAAAAAAAAAAAAAAAAAAAAAAAAAAAAAAAAAAAAAAATTATACTTAATTTTTTTTTAATGTTTTCTTACCAATTTTCAAACGTATTACTGTTAATTAAATAGTCTCGAATTTCTTGAATTACAAAATTAAAAATAAAAAAAAATTCAGTTATCGTCTTGGCTTCACGTACTACCACAGTCAACATCTCACGAAGACGGTACATTAAAATCAACGACTCACGTGAAGATGGATACATACATTGCAACCACACGTGATTAAAACCCTCAAAATATCTAAGATTAGTTATAAATATTGTCTATTCGTCATGCTTCGACCAATTTATTCTTTTTTCCTACATTTTTACCTTATAAAATAAAATAATTCCATTTATTGTTTTAAATACATAAAGATTTCAATTTTTTTTTGTTAGAATAAAATCTTATAGTGAAGAATTTAAATATTTATCTTGCAAGATTTTCAAACCTAAAAGCAATTTAATTAGTTGGATTATTATAATATTGACGAAAGTGTAATAATTAAATTTTGTCACAAAATATTATTTATTTTTTTAAAAACTTCATGAATGACATTATTAATATTTTAACTTCATTTGGAAGAATAAAATCGAAAATAAAATTTGTATTGGTCGAGTAATTTTATATTTGCCATCGCATACATATAAATATATTTTTTTAAAAATAAAATTTGATATCGATTAGTCGAACTATAATCAATTTAATATATTTAATTAATTTTAGTGACAACAAACATTTGAAACTTGATATTGGTATGTTCATTTTGTATTTTTGTCAGATTTTAACATTTTCGTGACAACAACCTATGATGAAGAAATTACGAGGAAAATACTTGAAGAGCCATCAAAATTAGAAGTGAAAGAGACACGAAAACGAGCGAAGAAAAAACGTGAAATTATTGTTTTTTTTATTTAATTAAAAAATGGTAAAGTGAATAAATTAATATTTAATGAATAATATTTTTGTGATATAAAAAAAAAAGAGAGAAGAATAATATTTTTATGATTTTTGCGGAAATTCGCTTTTAGTTCCATAAACCATAAAAAAAAGAAAAGAAAAAGAAAAGGAAAAAGAAGCCACGTGGGTATGGATGGATGTGATGTACATGGATGGGGGCATGCACGGACCTCTCCCGATGGGCATGACGCGGCACTGCGCTTAGTCCCCAAGGCGAGAGGAAAATATCAGTGCCACGTATGCAGCCAACTTAAGCCTAGAGCCCTGCTAAAGATCTGTCATATCTTCCTTCTCGCTCTCTCTCTCCTCTCTCTTCTTCATTCTCTCTCTACTCTTGAACCAAAACTCAGCCGCTGAAAATATTTCTGTAAAAATCCCTATATTTTTTTTGTTTGTATAATATCGCAATCTCAGTTGTTACTGTAATTTTTTGCTTCCTCGGCCATCGGAGTTGCTTGTTCAGGCGCTCGTTCGACTGAAATCTTCCAGGTTTTTGTTCTATTTTGTTTATGTTTTTTTCTTTTTTAATTTTTGGCCTTTCCTCTTTGTTTCGGGTTCTGGATGTTAATCTGGTTGAATTTTATACGATTTATCTCTCAGTCTGTGGTTCTGAATTTCCGATCCATTCTTGAGATCTCTGTACCCTGTTTTTCCGTCGAAATAGAGCTCATATGCTTCCTTAATGAAGGTCTTATGATAATATTAGGTTATAATCATAAATTTATATGTATCGGTTTATTTTCTTTTGTAATTATTGTCTAATTTCGGTTCATTTAGGTAGAATTTCGGGTTATTTGTTTCATTTCACGACGTTTCCTCTGATTTTATGGCTCTTTCTTTGAACAGAAATCAGATTTCGGCGTTTTTTTTTGTAACTTTGAAGGCGTTGGTATCTCTGGAGCAGATTTGAAAGGCAGGATTACTGGAAGCTTTGAGCTGCTCATACTTGTAAAATTTCTTTGAAGGAGCTGCTCCAGTTGCCTTGATTTTCAGTTTATTTTTATTTCAATTTTGCTAATCTTAATCGGGTGCCTATCTGGGATGTTGAGTTACGGTATTTTGATTCTTGACTGGTAGCGGTGGTGTTGGACGTTAAAGCTTGAGGTTTATCTTTTGGATGGTAAATGAGAGGCTGGCGAAATTGTGGACTATTCCCAGTGGTTATTTAAGTAGACTCTTTCTTGTTCTGTATGATGGCTAGTTCATCTGAAAGGTGGATAGATCGTCTCCAGTTTTCGTCCTTGTTTTGGACTCCGCCTCGAGACGAGCAACAAAGAAAAGTGAGCCAAGTTTCCATCTCTCCAATTTACTTGAGAATCCATTCATTTTTCAAAAACATTTTGCCTTGTTGGTTTTACTTTTGTTTAGATAGTGCAACCTGGGAAAATGGTTGGTTCTTGAAAGTTTCTCAAATGCTTTAAGATATGATGATTCGACTTTCCTGTGAATCAAATTATATTCATTTTTGTTTGAGCGGTAACTAACACGTGCTATCTTAAACCTTGGCGTTTAGGCTGAAATCACTACTTATGTCGAGTGCTTGGGTCAGTTCACATCAGAACAATTTCCGGAGGATATTGCAGAGGTTTTTCCCATTCCCATTTTCTACTCGAATATTATATTCTCGAGAAATCGTATGTTATGAGTGTAGCTTATTGATGTGTACTCTTGCTGCAGTTAATACGTAGCCATTATCCATGGAAGGAAAAGCGCCTCATTGATGATGTCTTGGGTAAGGGCCAATCTATCTTGTCATCAGTAGTTTAATTTTCATTTGATTGTCATTAAATGTTCTACGATTGAGCACTAAATAATTGCTCTTTACCGTTGAAAACATCGTCCAGCAACTTTTGTTCTTCATCATCCGGAGCACGGGCATGCGGTTATTCTTCCAATTATTTCTTGTATTATTGATGGTTCTATGGTGTATTGCAAGAGTGGTTCTCCCTTTTCATCTTTCATATCCTTATTCTGCCCCGATGCAGAGGTAATTTAAATGGTGATTTCCTACTTTATCTTCTCTTTTTAGCTTCGATTAGATTCAGAGTTGTATGTTGCCTCACATGTATTGTTTTCCTCAGCACGATTACTCTGAACAGTGGGCTCTGGCATGTGGTGAGATCTTGAGAATTTTGACTCATTATAATCGTCCCATATATAAGACGGATCAACAGAATATGGAAGGAGAAAGAAGTGGTTGTGACACCGATACAACAACCAGTGACTCAAGTTATGTGCCACCCAGCCAGACACCTTTGAATCAAGAAAGGAAGCCTTTAAGGCCCCTTTCTCCATGGATCACGGACATTTTGCTTGCGGCACCTCTAGGCATCAGAAGCGACTACTTCCGCTGGTGAGCAGTTATGTTCAAATTTTAGTATTTACATCAACAAAAGTAGTAGGACTCGGGAGGTTATCTGTCGTGCACATGCAATCATGGAAACCAATTTTGAATCTGTATGCGTACTTGGATGCTCTAAAAGAGAGGGTCACCTTTTATTTCTTCAGATTCACTTAACTAGAAGTGTTAGTAATGATGTGGTAGTGGTTAAGCCTCGGACTCGACTCTGAACTTATTTGGAGTTCCAAAGAGTTCAAATCCGTTCGTAACGAAAGAAATGTGTTTCAACTGTTGAAGTCTATTGATGCTCTAAGCGTGTTCATATTGACTTTTCTGTCAGATTATTTCACCTGATCTTACATAATTTGCATCCGACAGGTGTAGTGGTGTTATGGGTAAATATGCAGCTGGAGAACTAAAGCCGCCTACAACTGGTTTGCCCATTATCCTTTTAACGAACTGAATGAAATTTCTTCTTTGATGTTACTTTTTTTTTCTTCCATTAATGTATGATATAAATTTATTATCTAAAACATTGGTTAGTATTTCCATATCGAGACAAGGGTTTTTAATGCTATCTTTTTTTTTTCTTTCCATAGCTACATCTCGTGGGTCTGGAAAGCATCCGCAACTTGTACCGTCAACTCCTAGATGGGCCGTTGCTAATGGTGCTGGTGTTATATTAAGTGTATGTGATGAAGAAGTTGCTCGTTATGAGACTGCCACTTTAACAGCAGCAGCTGTTCCTGCACTTTTACTTCCTCCACCCACTACAGCCTTGGATGAGCATCTAGTTGCTGGGCTACCTGCTTTGGAGCCTTATGCACGTTTATTTCACAGGTCAAATTCTAATTTGGAAGAAAGAAATGAATGAAATTTTTAAATATTTTCAACTTAGCCTCAATGGCATACTCATATATTTTTTACTTAGGTATTATGCTATCGCTACTCCAAGTGCTACTCAAAGACTTCTTCTTGGGCTTCTAGAAGCACCTCCTTCATGGGCTCCCGATGCTCTTGATGCGGCTGTTCAGCTTGTAGAACTCCTTCGGGCTGCTGAAGACTACGCATCTGGAATAAGAGTAAGCCAGTTTTAGTGTTGATGCTATTATTTTCCTTCACATACCTTCTTTTTCCTTTTCACTCCCTTGAAATTATTCACTTCTGTTGGAGATTTTGGAAAAAGAGAGAAAGGTAGAAAAGAATCGGAAAAAAGGGCAAAACAATTTATGCCAAAAAAGAACAATTGCTCAATTCTTGAACAAGACCTGCAAGCCAAGATTATTATGCCCCAATAGGCTTAACATAATTGCTATCACCAGTCTTCTTATTTCCACATAAAAGCAAGCTACCCAACCAACAGATGAAAACAAAAAATGAGAATAAATTTGAGGTTTGATGGTTGATTCCCGAATATTAATGTAGTTTTAGTATCAACCGATTTTGATTATCTTTTCTGAAGATGCAAGCTAGCTGAGAAAAATAAAATTATGTCACTCTCTTTTTTGAATTTCCACTTCATTTAATCTTCTCTCTCAAGTTTAGGAGGAAAGTGATGTTGGATGGGAGTAAACAGATTTAAAAAATAATAATAATAAAAAATTGTGAACAACTATATATAACAACATTCTTGTTTTGTTCTTAAATTTGCAGGCTTCCTAGAGTCTAAGACTAGACCAATTTAATAAGGCACATAATAAACTAATTTTATTCAAAATATGGTACCCATCCATAACTTCATTGAACCCAACTGCAGGGTTTGTTCCACACACGAAAAGATTTAAATGTTGAAGTGGTATAGATATGGTTCGTCTCGCTTGCTTGCATAGTTGGTAAACAGGTATACATTGTTATTGAATTCCGGGAATTATCTCCCGTTGATGGAAAAATTATCTGCTGATTGCTATTGTTTGGGCAATGGATCTCCTATGTCCATATCTTCTTCTCTTTTTTCTTTTGTATGGATAAGATGTGATCAGTTGCTAATTGACTCGTCATGTTTCTATTTCATCTATATCTTAATCGAATTTTATTTACTGCAGCTTCCTAGGAACTGGATGCATTTGCATTTCTTACGTGCCATAGGAACTGCAATGTCAATGCGAGTCGGTATTGCTGCTGACGCTGCAGCAGCGTTACTTTTCCGGATACTCTCCCAACCTGCATTGCTTTTTCCTCCTTTGAGGCAAGTTGAGGGAGCTGAAATTCAACACGAACCATTGGGTGATTATATATCGTCCTACCGGAGACAGGTACAATTGGACTGCATTTGCCCAAAATTATAACTTGGGATGTTATGAATGCTCGTCTGTTACAATTATTATAGTTTCTAACATTCAAGCTATATTGGCTTATTCCAGATAGAAGTTCCAGCAGCAGAAGCAACAATTGAAGCAACTGCCCAAGGGATTGCATCCATGCTTTGTGCCCATGGTCTGGAAGTTGAATGGAGAATCTGTACCATTTGGGAAGCTGCGTATGGCTTGATTCCGTTAAGTTCTTCTGCAGTTGATCTTCCAGAAATTGTTGTTGCAACGCCACTACAACCTCCCCTATTGTCTTGGAATCTGTACATACCACTTCTTAAGGTCCTTGAATATCTTCCTCGTGGCAGTCCATCCGAAGCATGTCTGATGAAGATATTTGTTGCCACGGTAGAAGCGATTCTTCAAAGAGCATTTCCATCCGAGACTTCATCAGAGCGTACAAGGAAACTCAAATATCTTTCTGGAATTGGCTATGCCTCTAAAAACCTTTCACTATCAGAGCTCCGGATGATGGTTCACTCTCTTTTCTTAGAATCGTGTGCCTCTGAAGAGCTTGCTTCACGTTTACTTTTTATTGTGTTAACTGTTTGTGTAAGTCATGAAGCTCAATCAAACGGAAGAAAGAAAAGACGAAGCGATAGTGGGAATTTTCAGGAAGAAGAAAGGGTTGAGCCCGATCAAGACATGTCCAGAAAAAGAAAAGAAACAAAAAGTAGGATGAATAAACAAGGACCTGTATCAGCTTTTGATTCTTATGTTCTTGCTGCAGTTTGTGCTCTTGCTTGTGAACTGCAGCTATTTCCATTGATGTCACGGGGAAGGAAGCATTCGAGTTTTAAAAGTTTGCAAGATGTGGCCAAGTTAGTCAAAATAAATGGATCTTCTTTTGAATTTCAAAGTAGTATTGACTCGGCAGTTCGCCATACTCACAGAATCTTATCGATTTTGGAGGCTCTCTTTTCTCTGAAGCCTTCATCTCTCGGAACATCCTGGAGTTACAGTTCGAATGAAATAGTTGCAGCTGCTATGGTTGCTGCTCATGTTTCAGAACTATTTCGACGGTCAAGAGCTTGCATGCATGCTCTCTCTGTTTTGATGCGGTGCAAGTGGGACGAAGAAATTTACACCCGGGCTTCATCGCTGTACAACCTCATTGATATTCACAGCAAAGCTGTTGCATCTATTGTCAATAGGGCTGAGCCATTAGAAGTGCACTTAGTGCCTGCACCAATTTCTAACTACTCTTGTGCGTCTTCAGCAGGCCGAAAGCCAACTCAACATGATGACCATGTCTACTTCGAGAATGGACAGCAATCTGTCCCTAAATCCGAAGAGTCATGCCATGTTAGATCGAAACTTTCATTTGAAAGAGCATCAGATTCAAATGTTGACTTGGAAAACACGTTGGGAAAGCGTATAGCGAGTTTCCAGTTAGATGCTTCTGAACTCGCAAATTTTCTCACAATTGATAGGCATATAGGATTCAATGGATGTGCACAAATTCTCTTGAGATCAGTTCTGGCAGAGAAGCAAGAGTTATGTTTCTCCGTTGTTTCACTTTTATGGCACAAGTTAATTGCGACCCCCGAAATTCAACCCAGTGCGGAAGGCACGTCTGCTCTGCAGGGATGGAGACAGGTAAGCTAACTGCTGCCTTCTTTCTGTCCATTGTAAGCAAGGATTATGACTGACAAATATGCTTCAATTTTATAGGTAGTTGATGCATTATGCAATGTTGTATCTGCATCCCCAGCAAAAGCAGCTGCAGCTGTTGTGCTTCAGGTCTATTTTCTAGTCAACTTGTTTACTGCTTAAATTTATTCTTATATCATTTTCATTAAAACTATCACGATTCCTATTCGTGGTGAATAAATATGTTAATGCCATCAATTTTTTTATAATAGCGGAGAACGCCTTTTCCCATGTAGCAAAGAATTGTGGCTAGACGAACGATTTCTGGCTTTATCTCTATTGAATGCTTCATGTATTATAGTTGAGTCTATTGCTTTCTGGGATTGTCAGGCTGATAAAGAATTCCAGCCTTGGATTGCTAAAGATGATAACCAAGGGCAGAAGATGTGGAGAATCAACCAGCGGATCATCAAATTGATTGTTGAACTCATGAGAAATCATGATACGCTGGAATCATTAATAACTTTAGCAAGCGCATCCGACCTTCTTTTACGTGCTACAGATGGAATGCTGGTAGACGGAGAAGCTTGCACTTTGCCCCAACTCGAGGTGAATATAAAATTTTGACATCAAAAGTTTCACGACTTTACGTGGGCATAAAGGGGGAAAGTTTCGGGATAAAATCAAAGCAATCTATACTCTTAAGGGGCGAAAAACCAAAGAGATGGGAGGGAGGAACAATTGAACACTGAAGATAAGATACATGTTAATTGTAATACTATGAACTTAGTTGCTTGTTGGTATTTAAATTTCTCATTTATATGGACAGCTCCTGGAAGCCACAGCTCGAGCAGTTCGACCTGTGCTGGAGTTGGGAGAATCCGGGTTGTCCATCGCAGATGGTCTTGCCAACCTTTTGAAGGTAATTTTTTTCATTTTTCACGTGGTTCCTCAAATAAATTTTGATTCAAGGAAACTTGACATCATGGTTAGACTTGTTAAATTGATGATGCCTCTAAAATCAGAAATCATAACCCAATTGTCAATAAACTGCACGTTGATAGAAATGAACTTGTCCATACAGTGTCGTCTACCAGCTACGGTTCGGTGCCTTTCTCATCCAAGTGCACATGTCCGTACTTTGAGTACATCAGTTCTTCGCGATATTCTGCAAACTGGTACATATGTCGGTAGATCTGCACATAAGAACATAAACGGTGTTCACAGTTCATCTTTTCAGTACTTCGACATGGAAGCCATTAGCTGGAAAGATGACCTTGAAAAATGCTTAACTTGGGAAGCTCATAGTCGACTCGTAACTGGAATGCCCATCGAGGGTCTTCATGTTGCTGCCAAGGAATTAGGCTGCTCTATTTCTTTGTGAAATTAACTTGGGCATTGGCTGCAAATTTACTCGGGGACGATAGGCGAGAGGCTTACATAGAGAAATAGTAAGTATTGATTGATTCGAAAGAAGCGGGTTTCGTATTAGCTACTACTACTAAAGCTTTCTCATTCTGTTTGAGAAATAAAACCTCATAATGTCATCATAGTTCCTTATTCTGGCCAGAGGTTGGTACTTTTTCATATGATGAGATGATCATGTACAGTACAGTAACACTATGACAGAGTAACCAAGCCTCTCACCTATCTTGTTATCTAGTTGTATCTGTTTTGTATGTGTTATAAACCCTGTGTTATTTCAGTGATTGGTCTGGTCGGTCTAGCACATGTAATTTGGATCTTCTTACCATCAAATGAATTAAGAGTAACATGAACTTGTTGGCAGTGCTCTTTCTACTCTTATTTTCTGTTTCTCCAGGTAAATTCTTCATATGCTATCTCCATTTCATTCCTAATGGATCTCACACCCGGTCGGTTTTGCAACTATGCCAAATAAGGATTCTTATAAGGTTCGTATAATATGTTCGTGCCACGGTGTCGTCGGTTTTGGTGTCATTTGATAGTTTAGTCATGGCAGCAAATGGTTTGGAGAAGACCTGGTTATTCTCGGTTCAATCAATGGGGCCATTTCTAGTATGGTCGATCCCGGTTCTCACGTGATCCTGACGTTCAGTGCCCCTTTCTTTTCCGAGTTGAGACGAACACTTTCGAGCTAATCATCAGTCCGGAGTAGGCAAGTTTGATGGGAGTAACCAATTGGGAAGGCTTTTGGAACACCTATGTGACCAGTATATATATTGCACACAGGTCTTTCCTGCGTGCTGAAGGCTATGAGATATGGAGCCGTATCATTTTGTACTATTTGTTTATATCTGACTCTAATTGTGGTGCTAAAAAGTTAAAAGTTCTTAACCGATCTAGAAGATATTTATTATTTTGTTTAAACCTTGGTATTAAGGTTGGTGGTTCGATTTTAATTTTAAATATTAAATTAAAAAAATCAATTTAGAAAATGTGCCAATATCGAGTTACTACAAAGGATAACTATTAACGAAAACAAAGAATATAAAGTTCAAATTTAGAATAAAAAAAAAGAGTGGTAAATATCTCATTAAAGTATAATTTGTGTAAATTAGAATATCCAAAAGGGTAGAAACTAAATTATAACTATGCAAAGGTAAGAAAAATTACCAATAAATTCAAATTTCAATTGAGTTTAAAAAAAAAAAAAAAAAAAAAAAGGTAAATACAATTAGTTATAAAAAAATAAAAATTTAAATAGCTAAAAAGTACTAAAAAATAGTTATCTGATAAGGGATTTAAAATGACAAATTTCAATTAAATTAAAAATAAATGGGCCAGATCTTAAACGAAAACCAGGCCTGTAAATGGGCCGAGTTCAAAATGTCCTGAACAGGCATTTATGAAATTCATTTAAAGGGTAAAGTAGACTTTTCATAGAAACAATCAGCCCTAGAAGAAAAAAAGGCCTAATATAAAACCCTAATTTTCGGCTTCTTCACCAGGTAAGTCGTTGGTTTTGTTGCAGCCTCTGGGAGAAGAAGCATCAGGACCAAGCCGCTCGCCCTCTGCCGTCAAAATGGTGAACCCCGATGCTTTATTTTCTTCACCATTGTTGTACTATTACTTCTCCTTAATCGGAACAACCTCTATCTCTTTACGAACTTCTTAATGTTTTCTTTTTATCGTCGATACAGTCGTTGGTCGCGAACGAAGATTTCCAGCACATTTTGCGTGTGCTCAACACCAATGTCGATGGGAAGCAGAAGATTATGTTCGCTCTTACTTCCATCAAAGGTATTGGAAGGCGTCTCGCCAACATGGTCTGCAAAAAAGCCGATGTTGACATGAACAAAAGGTATTCTTTTTCTTGTTCATGTTAGTGATCCATGAGTTCGTAAAGAGATAACTCTTTTTTAGTGTGAGTTAATCAGATATGTTTTCATTGGATTTATGTTCGTAAACAGATTGTTTTTAGAACAGTTCCGCAAGCTCTTGTTTAAAATGCTGTATTTGCTCGATATTCTGTATTTGTGGTGTCAAGATCCAAATTAATGATTAATGCAGTTGTTATTTCGCTAGGATTTAAGGTACCTAATCTAGTTTAGGAGTATAATGAGAGAAAACCAAGGCGACTGAGTTCATGTTCTTCTGCCTATGCGGAAGCAATAATGTTTTTCGATGGATTCGTATTCAATCTAATCGTTGATTGTTTAGGATATGATCTTATAGTTTATTGTTGAGGATTTGTTGTTTATATTTGTGTAATCTCCCGTAATTTTTTTTATTTTAAATGTTTGCTTCTGACTTTAGGGCTGGTGAATTAACTGCTGCCGAGCTGGATAATCTCATGGTGGTTGTTGCAAACCCCCGACAGTTCAAAATTCCTGACTGGTTTTTGAATAGACAGAAGGACTACAAGGATGGTAAGTATTCACAGGTGGTATCGAATGCTCTCGACATGAAGCTGAGAGACGACTTGGAGCGGCTGAAAAAGATCAGGTGATTCTTATTAGCAACATATGTTTTTGCTTACATTGAGCACACAATACTAGATTATAAGGTTCTCTAAACTGTAACTTTATTGCCATTTGACATTGTTACTTGTCTATCCGTTCTGTCAAGATATGATATATTAGAAATATGCTGTTTAGAAACCGGAATGGATAATCTTTGCCAAATTAGAAAGTTCCCTAATGGATCAACCAAGTTTTTAAGTTGTCAATATTTTACTATGGTGTATATATGTAATCTCGAAGTAGTTAGGGTTGTTAGACTCTGTTTGAGTAAGACGCCGGGGCAGAGCTTTGTAACCTCCTTTCTTTGTAAGGCCTCTGCTTAGGACTGTTGATCGTCTTATTTACTTTTGATAACTGTTCGAGTGAGATGCCGGTGCAGAGTGTGTTGTTTATCTTTTACTCTTTGTGGCCTGATTTGGATGATGCAATCTTGACCTAAGCTTTTTATTTTGATGTCTAATGGCCTTAATACATAAGTTCTGTGATAAAATCCCGTGCAGGAACCACCGTGGGCTGAGGCACTACTGGGGTCT
Organism: Cucurbita ficifolia; assembly: GCA_033971965.1. NCBI lineage: Eukaryota > Viridiplantae > Streptophyta > Magnoliopsida > Cucurbitales > Cucurbitaceae > Cucurbita > Cucurbita ficifolia. The sequence goes on from CM066976.1 coordinate 2,770,982, forward strand.
TCGTGTCCGTGGTCAGCACACTAAGACTACTGGTCGCCGAGGAAAGACTGTTGGTGTCTCGAAGAAGCGTTAATAATCTATCTCCCTCTCTTCTTATTTTGCAAGCAATTTTTCTGTTGGATGAAATACTAGATCAATATGATTAGTGTTTGAGATTTTGGCTTTGGATCTCTTTGGATTTTGGCTGGGGTTTTTGAAACCTTTGGCCAAGATTATATTTCATTTCGGGCATTCATTTTTGGTCGTTATAATAGAGATTGAAATCCCAGTTGAGTTTATTATTTATCTTCTCCATCATCGGTTCTCTGTGAATTTTAATGTTTTGGCCACTTGATTGCTTGGGTTCATGATATTTTGATCAATTTAGTATTGATATCGAATATTATGTTTTTTTAAATATTTATATATGATAACTGAATTTATTCCTAAGCATAGATAACTACAACCTTCTTTACCTGTCAAAAAGATGTTTAAAAAAGATTTTAATTTTCCTTCATAATTGTAAATATTTATATATGTTCTTTTGTTGCATATATTCTTTAATCAACTGATTAGTATTTTATTTAATATTAAACTAAATAAATTTGATATGTTGATTATGCAGTCGATAGCTTCACGTATGCCACGATATTGGAAATTTTTGGTTCGTTGTTTCTAATTTCAACAATTTAATTTTTAATGTTTTATGGTATCCCGCAATAATTTAGCTATGCAGAAATGTGTTTGTCTTAATTTTTGTAATTTATAATTTATATTTCTATCCAGAAATGCTTATTAAATTTCAAGAATTAAAGGGTTGGTGGTAATTGAAAGTTGGATAAAGTTGTAATTTCACTTTAAAAATACTATTTTTAATCTTTTACATCTATATACCGTTTAAAGATCCATCTAATTCTATTTTTAACCTGGTGAGTGAATTATTTGAAGATTCTGTTAGCAATTTATAACTACATCCATTTAATTCTATTTAAAATATGCTCAAAACTATTTTATGAAAAGAAAAACTCAATAGTTTTCAATCAAAATAAATGTCAAAGTTAATTCATCTAAGAAAGTTCTAAATTTACAAATGTCTAATTTTTCAGATTTTAATTAATTATATTTTTTTTTTTGAAAATCAGTCTTTGGTAAATGAAGCCACGAACGAATTAATCAAATCTGATTTGATTAGAAGGTTGATTTTATAAGCTTTTTTCTCGTAATAAACGATGTCAAGCCAACAGACCGCCTGTTGGGTTTCAATCAAAATGTTTATGGCCAAAATTAGTAGTAGCTGTGATTGTGATAACAATTATAAAAAAAATGAAAATTCCAAGAACACTTCCCTATCCTGAATTACACAATGCCGCTCTCTGAGAAATCGAATACTCCGATAAAAAAAATGAAATTTAGAGAAATAGAGGGATGAATAAATATGAGAAAAATATGGATCGTCATTCTAAACTCAGCAAATTAAATTAAAAATTTTCTTTATGGAATGAGCCAACTCTCCTTTAGACCTTCCCCTCATGTTCAGTAGAATCTGTTAAACCACCACCATGTTTTGGTTGTCTAGCCGTCGGGAGCGTGTGAGTTCGACGTTCTTTTCCACCAGGTTTCGACGAGGCGTTACCATACCAGATCATCCCAATGACAGCTATGATCATTCCCAAAACTACCTGCATGTTAAGCCCCTCCTTCCCAAAGAAGAAGAATCCCATGACCAAGACAAGGATTGTCTTCATGTGGCCAAGAACTTGAAATGACACAGCTGTGAATCTGCCTATGCAGATAAACTGGCTGAGATTGGTCCCCACGGCAATGGAGCAGGACAGAATTATGAATATCTGTGAAATGTGCCAAATGGGCAAGTGTTGAGCAATCAAGTTCATGAGGGGAATAAAAGTGGGCTTCAAGTAATAACACGTAAACTTACGGTAGAGGGTAAATTGTAGTTATATTGGTCTATCCTTTTGGTCGTCAACCAGTAGTCGAGAAACGGTCCGATCAGTAGAAGAGACCCGGCCTGTGCTGGTGCTGTATGTCCTAACAGATTGAAGGAACTGAGCGAATACTTCCGTTGGAGGAAATGCACATACTGCATGTCATCAAAGTTTAATCAAATTCAATATTGTTACAAGGAATTTGGAATAAGGTTGCCCTGCTTTTGTTTGTGTTTTTAGGAATTGGATGCGCATGCTAGGTGATTCTTAGTTAGAAACGAGTGGTGGGTATTTATGCTTTCTGTTACAAAAAGAAATCTACAAGCATGATCCGGAAACAAAGAAGATTTAGGGATAAATGTTAGAGGAATGTGAATAACTCACGTATTGCTGCAGAGAAGTGCTCCATACGGCGATAATGGCAGCAATAAAGCCTCTGGTATTAACACTGACATCAGTTACAGTGCATACTCCAACACCCAAGAGAACAACTCCAATGCTCAACTTCGTGTCTCTGGAGTACCGAATCTTGTCCAAGACCACTTCCAACAAGCAAGAGACGGGTATCATACTTAGCTTTGCAATCTGACAACAGAACAAGATCAGTATGAAATTTGAATAGTTAAGATGGCCCAAAAAAACAGAAAGGCTGACTGAGAGTTGAAATTACCTGATAAAATCCCACTGAATTCAACATCAGGCTAACATTCATTCCAACAATAGAAAAGTTGGCAAATAGAACAAACTTTAGAAGCTCTGGTAGAGGGAGATGGGAGGGTTGAATATAACCAAGCCACCTTAGAATAACAGTCATCAGTGTGGTTGTCGCAAAATGCAAACCTGTTAAGGTTGTGGCTGCAAGGTATTGTTGTATGCATAATTAGAAAAAAAACATAAATCAAACTATATGATCTCTACTACGACCTATAATTTAAAACCACCAATTACCAAACTTCACAATCACACTTCAAAGTTAAGAGGCTCATACCCACCTACCTTTTCTAGGTTCATTGCCAAACTAGAGCAATTGGATTGTAATTTTTTACCGGTTTCTTTCTTATATACAATATATTATTAGTTTAACCTTTTCAACAATTTTCCATTGAACTTTAATCCAAAAAGTGCTCATTGCAATAATGCATATACAACATTCCCCCCAACACATGTTTAATATAGGTACATGAATAACAAGATTAGTAATGAGATCACTTATTTTACACAGGGTAAAACTTTCACTCGTTCAATGCATCAGTTAGCCTCTCTTCAAGATTGATGCTCAACCGTATTCCACCTGATGCTTGATTCATACCACACGAAATGATTCTCTACCAATTTCCATTCACATACTTTTTTTGTTAAAAAAAGGTAAACGAGCTGAAGCTCACTTAGAACGGATAACATTATGGGATGACTTTATTTAGGTGAAATGTATAGTTTTAGAAAACTCCAAAAACATATATCCAGTTATTGGTAAGCAATAAAATAAGCTGCAACGTTTAATTATAAACACCTATCCCTCGTATTCTACAACCAACCTATTTTTTAGCTAAGCCGCTTGGTGAGCTTTACTTTAATCTCCTTGGCTTTTGTTTGGGAAGAAATTTTCTAGTCATCGCATTTTTCTAGCTAATCTAATAATTTTATAATAGGGAGAGCACATAACACATGCATATCAGTTTCTCATTTCTACCCCTTTTTAAACTTATTTATATGTATAATTGATGACTATAGCCGTGTACGCAGATTACAGCTATGTTTCCTACTAGGATAAACTGAAGATATGGATTTTAATTTTTCTTTAAGGAAAAGATTGTACAAATTTAGACAGTGGATGAAACTTGAGAGTGTTATTATTTCTCAAGCAATCGCATAGACAGCACCAGAAAACAAACAGAAGTTACTAAAGATAGCAGGAAGCTTTTTATAACAGGAAATGATAAGACTAATAATGGAAACAGGAAAATGCCGATCATAGACCAAACTCGGAAATAAGAAAACGTCACTAAACTCTTAAGCAACCATATACAATTTCAGAAAATAACCCCTAATCATTACATACTAAAGAAATAGACATGATGAACACAAAGAAGGTACAGATAATAGAAACGGAAGCGATGAAGAAAATAATTACCGAAGCTGAAGCCATACGTAGCCATAAGAGCCTTATTCACGATTATAATTCCAACAGAAGTTACAACGTTAAACGTCCAAGCGGCTGCATCTACAGCCGCTTTCTTGTCAGCTTTGCTAGATGGAGCCATTTTCACAAAATTTTCTTATACGTCTTCTGCGAAAACCTTTATCCCTCAGCTTCCATGAAATTCGATCACATCTACACAAATTCCATAGTTTACAGCAGAAGTAACGAGATATGCTGTAAATCCAAACAGCATCAAGTCAGAAACTAAAAAAACGTAGGACTCGCACCGATTACACATTATCAGCAGTAGCAAATTCATCCTAATCAAACAAGTCGACAATACTACAACAGATCCAGCAGGAAAAAAAAAAAAAAAAAAAAAACCGCGATCAATGCAGAACGAAACGCGATATTAAAGCCGAAGCAGATCTAAATAGAAAATGAAATCAAAGGCAGACACAGAAGATAAAAAATTAAAGAATTGATCAAAAGCAAACACAGATCCATCGCCGATTCAACCAAGCACAAATCAAATCACACTCCAACACTGCACAATCACATGAAAACAGAATTTAGAATCAGAAGAAACGGCACATACCGTCAAATCGATGGAAGCATGAGCGCACGGTGTGGCTGAAGAAACGGAGAGGAAGAGTGACAGAGAGGAGAGGTAAGTTAGGGCAGATTGAAATGGAGAAGCTCAGAGTTAGGATTTCGAACGAGTATGGATTTTATTGACTGAGAGTTGGCGTTTGCGAGATTCAGAGTTTTTTTCTTTTCCTTTTTTTTCCCTTCTTTTTTGGATGTGTTTTGATTTGTGAGAAATAGAAATGGAAATGGAAAAGGAGCGGCAGAGGTGTGGGCGGGCAGAAGGTCAGTTGGCCAATGAAGGGCTGATGGCAAGATTTTGATGCCCACGATTTCCTAGTTTGGGCTCTCGTGGGGCCCACTCCCTCGCTCTGCCTTATAGTGTGTTAACACGTGTTACCACCTTTTTTTCATTTGAGTTCTCATCTATTATTATTTTTATTTAATTATGTAAATATTTAATTAGTAAATATCTCTCTGTATATAAATATTGTCATTTTCTTGTCAGCTGAACTTATTATATATTTATTTATTAGTTTAGTAAATAAATAAATATATTTATTTATTTTAAGGATGTTGAAATATTTATAGTTAAATATTTAGAAATTATGTTAGCAGAATATTATTTTTATATATTATATATATAACAGGGAGGAATTCGATCCCGTGATTTTCATGAGGAAAATATTTGATTGTTGAAAAAATAATTGAAAATTTTGATGGGGATGGGATTGAGATAGGTGGCAGGGAGGAGAAGCCTTATAATCCCCGACCCTACTCCATTGACATCTCAATATCACTTGATTGGTTATAACATATAATCTCGATCAAAATGTCTAAATTTTAATTGAAAAATGAGATATTTTATTCTCGAGTTCGAGAATTTTTATCAAATATCTTAATTATCAGAAGTCACAAAAGTTTGGTGTTGAAAGGTGATTTAGTAACTAAAAAAACCGACTATTGATGGTTTTAATTTATTGAAAAAAAACCATATTAAAAAATTTAATAAGTCTGCGTCACCATATTATAGGCAACTATAATAAATTTTAGACTTAAAAGTTGCATTTTTTTCAGTAAAATTGGTAAAAAAATATATATTTAAGCCTAATTTTAGCAAAGTGATTTTATCACTCAATCTAATTTTATTTAGACAAATAATAAATCAATCTCTTAAGTATTTTCAATTTTAGGAACGAGAAAAATATTATTTAATGGTAACAATTTGGTAAAATTCTCTATCATGTAATATTTTAATAACAATTATATATATAATAATTTTAAAAAAATTATTTCTTTTTTTATTAAATATGAAATCGATCATGGCTTGTGATTCTGTTGTCCCATGTTCACCCGCAAAGTAGTCAGCTGGCAACTCTCCACGCGTCATAGGAATGAAGAGGTCATGTGAAATAATATTCGACAATTAATAACTATATATTATATTATATTATATGCTTATACAATTATATGAAGCATATTAAATATTACATTAATCGTTGATGCCACGTTCATAATTGAATCTTATAAACCTCTCGAGTTAATATGATATATCTCTTAAAGAGAAACATACACACCCATGAATAGCAACGACGTAATCAAATATCCTCGGAGACATTTTTGCAACCCGACATCACTGATCGATGATGTCTATTATTCATATTGACTTATATACGAGTTAAAATATCATATCATCGTTGAGGTTCGTTGTTCCTATCAATAGAATTACGATCGTGAGCTTATTTTAACTTAGCTATGAAATAATGACTTGGGTGTCAAATAAAAAAGTTATGAGTCTCGAAAATGTACTATAGAGAAGAGGAGTCGTCTAGATAGTACTAGATGGATAGATACGACTATTTAAAGTGAGACGGAATGATGTATTTTGTTCAGGAAGTGAACAACATTATAAAATTAAATAAGTTTTTTTTGCCTAAATCAAAATTTATTACCAATAAGATAAAATAAAAAATTCATCTCTAATAGAATTGTAAAGTTTCAAAATTAGTTTCTACCAGATTTTAAAAAATAAAAGTTAATTTTTAAATAAATATATATTTTTTTAATGTTTGTGTCTGAATTTTAAAATTATAAGTTAAATAAATAAAATTTAAAATTTAAAATTTTAGACATAGAATATAAAACAATTTCATATAGCATAATTTGAAAAATGGAATCTAATTGAATGTATTAATTAGTTACTTATTTCAGTTTAAATTTTAATCCAAAAAAATTAAATGAGTTGTAAATATAATTAAAATTAAATAAACTAAAAGTCGTAATATTTTAAACTCAAATATATATAGTAATAAAGCGTAACAAATTTTCCGTCTTATATACCAAAGTCCAAAGAATGATGGCTTACTGGCTCACAGCCGGCCAACTCAAATTTGGACTCGAGCCATATGATGTGACTAGACCTTCAGCTTGAAAATTGATAAAATAAAATAATTAGCGGCAACAGAATTTTAGGTAAATTAATAAAAAAAATATTATTTTAACCTTTTTTTTTTTTTAAATATCTTAATTTTTTTTTAAAATAATACCTTTAGATTAAAATAATCATACAAATTTTTCTAAATTAAAAAAATAAAAAACAAATCACAATTAATTTTAGATGAAAATCGTTAATATTTTGTTAAAAAAATATCTTTCCATTTTTAAAAGGGTTTAAAAAATAGTAATATATTTTTTTATAAAATTTTATTAATATCTTCCAACTTTTTAAAAATATTCAAAAATATTTTTAATTTTTGTAAAAAGTTCAAATATATCTTTATAATTTTCAAAAAAAAAAAATATTCATTAATTTTAAAAAATTTAGAAATAATTTATGGTTGGTTTCATTCATATATTGACGGTGAGAATTTTTTTGAATTTTTTTAATATATATATATATAAAAGTAAATGGTATCTATGTTACTTTTAAAATCTTCAGGTTATATTTTAAATATAATATTAACGTGTAAGGATATTTTTTAACTTTTTAAAAAAGTTGAAAAATATTAATAATTTTTTTTTAATTCAAAAGTATTTTTTTAAACGTGGTTAAAAGTTCCACTAACATTTTTTGAAATAAAGTACTAACTATTTTTTTATTTTTTTTTAAATTTTAAGAGTATTATTTAAATTATTGAAAGATTAGAGTTATTTTTAGACAAAAATAAAATAAAATAAAATTTATAGATATTTTTATTAATCTAAATAATAATTAGGCCAATATAATATTTTTAATTTATTAAAAATTAAAATAATTAGTATTATTCCTTTTTTACGACATTATTAAAAAGATACACTCTGTTCCTTCCCCTTAAATTGTTATTCCAGTTGTCCCTCGCGTGTTTTGAGGAACTTTGTCTAATCCTCTCTACTTTTCTCTTAATAATTGTTCGAACTATTTTAAATTATATATTTAATATTAATTTATCTGGATTAAGAGTTAACTATTAAGTAATCATTTGTAAGTGAGTAACTATATAAAATATATTACATAGATCAAAAAGTTCGCTCTAAATAAAAAACTAATTATAATCTTTAAAATCTACTTATAAATATGAAATTAAATTTAGTTTAAATTCATTTTGTATCTTACTCTCTTAAAATTAATTTAATTCCATTTTTAAATATTTAAAATGTTTATATTAATTTTGAGCGGTTAAAAAGAATAATATTTTAGTTTTTAAATTTAAAAAGATGCATTATCCTCTTAAAATATGTAATTCCCTAATATTCTATTTTTAAAAATAACGACGGACTAAACAAAAAGTTACAAATTTTTAATTCCATCAAATATAAAATTTATATTTATATTTAATGAATGGATGGATTTAAAAAAAAAATAGATATTTTTGAAAATTGAAACGCTAAATAAACATATATTTTAAATTAGAAATTTAATTCTCTCTCTCTTATTTGGATAGAGGAGAGAGAGAGAGAGGGGTATGTTGGGCCTTGTTTGGGCCCACGAAGACAGGACTGAAAATGTCAAGTTATGTATAAGTGGCCTAGAGGAAGTGGTTAGGGACAGAATAATGAAATTCATCCATTGAATCCTTTTTCTCAGACTGCCAACCACTGTCGTTTCCATGTCAGAAATGTCAAATCTTACACAACCCATTCAAAACCTCCACAAACCTTTCTTTTGTTTTTACATGAAACTTTGGAGTTTGTTAATTATATATATATACCGACATAAATTAATTTAATCAGATCTCCTTTTAGATCGAGTATCTATTTGTGTAACGGCCCAAACTCATCGCTAACAGATATTGTCTTCTTTGAGCTCTCCCTTTCGGCCTTTCCCTCAAGTCTTTAAAACGCGTCTGCTAAAGAAAAGTTTCCACACCCTTATAAATGATGTTTCGTTCTCCTCCCCAACCAATGTAAGATATCACAGTTTGGCTGCCACGAGCTCCGATATCATATTAGTAATGGTGCAAACGAGTTGAGTTGGATTGGTTATAAAAATATTTTGAACCAACTCGAAATGTTGGGTTAGTTGAGTTGGTCACTAAAGTAACCCAAACTGAGTTCACAACCCAATCCAACCCTCTATTTTCGGATTGGGTTAAGTTGTCGGATTATATTTTGTTATTATTTAAAAAATCTCATTTATCCACGATATATATTATATTAGTAATTAAAATCTTAAAATTGAAATATCAAATATCTAGAAATCACAACTCATCACTAACATACACATTATTAATATCCGTCACAAATGTTAAATATTCTTAATTTTATTTTAAAGGAGTGATCATAACCCTATTTTATGGATCAAACTGTTTATATTTAAATTACTAACATTGAAAAAATATCTAATAAATTAATTACATATTAGATATAAAATATAAAATATAAAAATTTAAAGATCTTTTACCTCATTTAAAATTTAAAAACTCATGAAACTTTTTCAAATTTTTAATTGAAAGTTTATAAATGGAGCTAGCAATTTAAATAAAAAAAAAAAAAAAAGAAGCCTATAATTAGAGATGGGCTAAACCCTAGCCGACGTGTCATGAGAAAAAACAGTTGGCAATTAGTATCAAAAGTGAATAGTAAGCATTAATTATTATTGATTAAAAGAAAGAGTAAAGGGAGGACAAATATGTAATTAATGAAAAGCAAAATTACAATAATTTTTAGCTCAAAATCTTATGAGTGTTCCCCTAAATAGAAGCACGTCAAGAAGATTTTGATGCCTAAAAACCAATTCTCAGCATAAATTAAATTTTTTTTTTTGCTTTATTCTCTAATTGCCAAACAAGGAATAAAATTTGTATTTATTGCAGTTTTTTTTATTAAAAAAAACCATAAATTATTCCTCTTTTCTTGCAAAATAAATTCATTAACCATTTTTTTGTTATTTTAAATTTATTTATATATATATTTGGTCTTTAGAAATTCAAAGTGTAATAAATTTTGTATTAAAATTAGGTTATATATATATATATTGGGATAATTACTCTAATAATATAACTTTTGTCGTGATATGGTTATTAAATATTATATTTCTTTTAAATCTCAACTAAATATTATTTTACTTTTAAAAATTCCTTTCATAACTCTTATTTATTTATAATTTTTTTTTGGAGATAATCACTTTAAGCTTATGCAATATATATTTTTTAATATTTCTTTAAAATAACAACTAAATTAAGAAAAATACACAAAATTCAAAATTAATTTGTTTTAAGGTTTTTTTAGAGGAGTAAGAAAAAGAATATTTTGGTTTAAAATAATAATAAAAATATTTATAATATAAGGCGACCGTATTAAATAGTTGGACTATTTCTTGTCGAGAAATTATTAAAATTTGTCTCCATTTATTGGAAAGAGAATTTAAAATTAAAATCGCCATCGGAAATGACGATTGGGCCCACACTCACTTTTATCTGTCCATCTAAAAACAATTTATTGCTTGATTATAAGATAAAAACATAATAATTATAAATGGAAGATAATTAATTATAAAAAATAATAGGTGGGCCCATCACTATTATGCGCCTGAGAGCGAACCATCTTTGTCTTCCCGAAAATAATGTAAGCCAGAGACGGCTCTGACTCTTTTTTTTTTTTTTTTTTCTCTTTTCTTTCTTCTTTCTATTCTTTAAAATATTCTCCTCGCTCACCCAATTACTCGGCGATTTTTATCTCTACTGCCATTTTCAGGAGGAAAACCGTCAGAGCCGCCGATTCACTTCCGAAACGCTGCCGATTTTTATCTCTACTGCTGTTCTCTGTCACACGTAGTCTGAATCTGCAGTCAGGTACAGCCACAATTCTCTTCCTCTCCGTTCGATCTCTTTTTTGCGTACACGAGGAATCGAATCGAATAGATCGTTCTTCGAATTTGTGATCGTTTCGGAGAATGTGAATCCTCATTTTGCTAGAATTTGTTTGATAATTGATAGTTGTCTTCTCAAGTGGAAGTTGTTTTCAGATTTCTGAAATGGTTGTATAGTTCTTGTCCAAGTTTTTTTTCGATACGAGTTGTTTGCATTTCAGAGTTCGTGAACCGAGCGCTATGGCCAGTGAGATGTTCGATTTGACTGTTGATTTTTGTTCAATTTTTGCGCAGGAGATTGTAGATTTGAATTCGTTATCGGAGTTTTTGAATGCGTTTGAGCGTTTCAGAACAAAAGCAGAAAGCTATATCTTCTCGAGTTTCGTGAAGATTAGAATAACGGCGGAAGATTCTTTCCATGTGGTCCGGTAGCTCTTTATTTCCCCTTTCACCAATTAATTTTATCCAGTCCAATTATTTATTAGTTCGTCTGTTATTTTCTTGTTTTTCCCCTTCGTATCTGCAATGAATATGTTTCGTTTTTTGTTCCAATAATGTTGTTAATTTGAAAATTCTCTCTACCGCGTGAAATCGCCGCTGGATCCAAAGGCTTAGCTGAGCCAAGTAATCTAGCAGTTCATAGATTTCAATTGTATAGAATGTTGAAATTTCCGTGCCGTAGCCTCCAGTTTTCAATTTCGGATAACTTGTAGGAGAGGAAGATAATTTTCTGCATTAAAAACGCGTAAGAATGTTATTATCGTATCATGATCTTATCTGTTGCTGTTTTCATTCCTCGATTCTGGCATAGAATTTCTATGCATTGAATGCACATCCTGGCTTTTATCTCTTCGTTCTTTTTGGCACATTATTCAGCGATATCTTTAAGTAATTTGTGACTGATAAGGGCATGCCGATGGTGATTCATTTTCATTTTAAGTTCAAACTCCGTAGGATTTTGTTGTTTATGTTACCCCACGACCACCGATTTAAGCTATTAGTATGTATTTGAATGCCTTATGAAACTAGAACCATTTTAACTTTGTTCTAAACAACAGCCAACCGGTACAGATTATTAGACAGATATTTTAACACCAGAGGTGGATCTTACGAGCTGAGGAACACTTTCGATGGTGATAGGTACGATGGCCATTCTGATTCTGAGTTATAGATGGATGAATGAGAGGGTGTGTTCATAATATTCTTAGAGATTTTTGTCACAATTCTTTTTGGGTTCCCAGATGAGCTCAACCAATGTTCTTGGCAGTAGAAGGGGGAGGGTTCTTTTCTTCTTCAGCTTCTGGTTATAGCAGTAGCCTGACCCTTCTTCTTCTGGATCAGAAGAGCGAAGATAATCCCATGAGAGTTTTGCCGTTCTTGGTGGACCGAGAGCCTGACCTTAACATTCAGCTGGCTTCAAGAAAGACGTGGATTTCCTGGAGGTGCGCCTCCCCCTCCCTTCGCTGCTTCCGGTGGAATCCTGCAGGGCCAATTCCATCTCCTTTGAAGAAAGCGGCCTCTACACAACGCCAAGACAGTTCAAGAACATCTCCTCTTTCCGATAATGGCAAGGATCATGTTCCTAGTTCAGATGACGATAATCTTGCAAGAAAAATGGTGCTTAAAAGTAGCTTGAAAAAGGCATCGGATGCTCCTGCAGTTTCTGTACAGAATGCTGATGGAAATGAAGCATTGGGAGAAAAGGGTAGCTATGATTCTAGTCATGTAGAAAGAAGGAAAGTACAGTGGACTGATACTTGTGGAAGCGAGCTTGCTGAAGTCAAAGAATTTGAACCAAGGTATGAAAACTTCAAAATTTTAAACTCGAATTCATAGAAAAGGCATATCGTTTGTTTTGAAGCTTGCATATAGGTTCATGTTCCATGTGTTCTTCAATGTTCATCACATCATCCCTTTTGAACAATGGAAAATTTCAAATCTTCATTGACATTAATATGCGTTTATGTTGCTTAGATATTACTGATGAGAATTGGCATTACATCCTATCTTAAGTTTGTTCATCCCCAAATGCAGTGAAATAAATGCATCTGACGATGAAAATGATATTGGGAAAACAAGGTGTTTGTGCACTATCATGTAATTCAATCAAACCCCATTTTTACCATTGATGACGTTTGCTCAAGATTCTCAAAGATCTGCTGACTTGAATCGAATCAAACTTGTTCGCTCGAGAATTTTCCAAGACAGAGGAAGCTGTCTAGACAAGCAGGAACCATCCAGGAAGTCTTCATGGTGATATCTTGTCCGTGGTAGTGCTGATTTCAGTAAGTTTTCTTTTCTAATCTTCTTTTCACATGGATGGCCTCCACTTTTAAGCACTTTTTGTTGCCTTTCCACTGTATTGTTCCTTAGTTCTTTGTCTCTATTACTCTGTTCATTTCGTGGTTTTTTCTCCCTGTATGAACAATTTTTGGGGGTATTTCATTACTATTGAGTATTTAGAAGGAAGCTTTTGATTAGGGGGTTTTGTTGATTGATATTAAGATAAAATTAATGATGTGCAGTGACTATTGCCCTATGAGCTCTGTTTGTTGATTCAATGCTCTCAATAAGTGTGTTTCTTGCTCTATTTTTTTAGCTCAATAATTATAGGATTGAAAAATGAATGAGACATTTTGTGATTCTAATTAGTATTTTATCTACTAAATTACGATGAGTCAAATATGCTCTATCTATAGAAAGGTTTATGAGATTATAGGTCAAAGTTTGTTCATTATCGTGAGCCAAATATGCTCTATCTATAGAAAGATTTATGAGATTATAAGTCAAAGTCGGTTCATTACCTCGAATTTGTTTATCTAGGTATAAGCTAAGCTGAATTTGTTTATCTAAGTATTAACATTATTATTTTTTAAATAAGTCAAAACAAATTTATAATAATTATTATAATTTTGATTTAAAAAAAAAAAGAGCTCAAATCCCTAAAACTATGGAGATTAATTTATTAGTGGACTAAACCATTGCCAAAATTAAAATATGATTTGGAAATAACAAAACCTGTAACCTCAAATTTTCAATTATATTTATTATTGAAAAATGAAAGCAACATAGGAGTAGGGATTCTACATAGATTTGGATTGGTGTATATTTAATTCCTACCCTGTCTAATAAATATTTAAAAATTTAATTTTTTCCCTACTAAATATTTGATAATAAGTGTCTAATACAATTTTAAATTTAAATTTTTTATGTTTAATATATTTTAAAATTGTAATTTTAAGATTTTATTAGATATAAAATTTAGTTTTTTTAATTTAATACATTGAGACAGGTTAACTAACCATTTTGGTTATTATTAAATCAGATAAAAATTAGCTTGGAAATATATATATTTTTAAAGATTTATTAAAATTATAATGAATTTATTTTTGGATAAACCAAAAAGTACACTGAAAAAACATGAAATGGAACTTTAGATGAGAGGTACCAAAATATTATTTTAACAAAAAAAAGAAAAAAAAGAAGAAAAGCAATCGCATGGTTGAAAATCGATGGATCAGCCATCATCTTTGTTTCTTCATTCTCTAAGCTCCTCAATGGCTTGTATTTTACTGAAACTTGGCGACATCTTATCCACACCAAACATATCCCTAATCCATTTCTTCCAAAAACCCACAAGCAATCAATCTTTGGCTTCAATTCCCCAATTCTGATTCCATTTCAGTTCCTCAACAATCTGAAAGAGAAATTTCTGAGAGAACAGAAATGTCGGGGGCCTGTTCAATCCCCTTCGCCAAGATCAAAATTCCGGTCACTTCCTCGTCGCCGGCCACCGCTTCTCCGTCGGCGTCAGCCGCCTCTTCCGCTTCTTCATCGTCGGCTCACAGTTCCATCAGATTCTCTTCCTCCAAACCTTTCGTCTTAACCATTAGGAGTTCCCAGACCGAAGGCCCTCTTCGGAGACCGGCGGCTCCTTCTCTGAGAGAGCCATCGCCGCCGTCGCCACCTTCGCCGACGCCTCCTCTCAAGCCGACTCCTCCATCGCAAACGCCTCCGTCGCAAACGCCTCCGTCGCCGGCGTATGCTGCGAAACAGGATAATGTGATCACATTGGAGTTCCAGAGACAGAAGGCTAAGGAGCTTCAGGAGTACTTTAAGCAGAAGAAGCTTGATGAGGCTGATCAGGGACCGTTCTTTGGCTTCATCGGGAAAAATGAAATTTCCAATGGAAGGTCGATTTCATTTCCACTTTTTCTCCTCCGTTTCTATCGTGATTACTAAATTTTGAAGTGATATAATCTCATCTGTTCTTGCTGGCTGTTATGATATTCTTTTGCAAGTAAATTAACAATAGATCCTGCCAACAATTGACTGCGATTTGATTCATTCTCTTGTTGATATTTGGATTGGCTCCTCTTTAAGTTTCCTTTGAGGGATACAATCCCTAAGGATCTCTTCGTAACCTTATGATTTGCTGCAAGTTTTGATTATGTTCAAGAGCCTAAACTCCATTTCTTTACTTATCTTTATGGATAACCAATCCATTTCCAATATAGATTCGTTTGCAACACTTCCTCTGTTTGAGAAATCATATCCACTGTGTTTTGTCCTGATTTTATTCAGAGTTCAAGTGTTTTCCAATTCAGTGTATTGATTTTGTTCTTATTTATATGGGAATGGGTTTATTTGATTTTGATGTTGCTCCTGAAGATTTGCATCTGATTGAGTTAAACTAGTCCTTTTTGGTACCTTCGTTCCATAATTTACTGAAACTCATAGTTTCTAGTAGAAATCAGCTGTTCATTTTACTGGTTTTGGTTGGATCTTCACTACTCTTACTGGGTTGATTTGCACTAAACAGGTGGGCGATGTTTGGGTTTGCCGTTGGATTGCTGACAGAGTATGCAACTGGTTCAAACTTTGTTGATCAAGTAAAGATCCTTCTCTCAAATTTTGGGATAGTAGACCTCGATTGACACCATATACAAGGTCCATGTTGCTATATTTTTCCAATTGCTATAGTTTATATATCTACTTCTTGTAATTCATCTGATAGTCTTCATGAATTGATACTCTTAATGGCCATATAAGTGTGTGCTCTTTGCCAATACTCACTGTTTTTCTCTGTTATATATAAAGTCTTTCTCTTATGAGTCTGTGCAATTCACTGGGGATCTGTATCTTCATTCATTGAAGGTTACATAATAGAACTCGAAAATATGATAGATTTCTTCTTACTTTTGTTACTTACATTGCTTCCTGTTGCATCATTTTCAACTAGGGATAGACCTGCCCTCCTCTTCCTGTCTTTCGGTTTTTGTCGTTGATTGGTATCGATCGATATTATTCTATAGTCGGAGCTTCCTTTTGTGTTTAGCATTTGACTTCCTGTCTCTCTCAATTCATTCTTAATCATATGGAATGAATCTGCTTGTCTAGTAGCCTAGCTTGAAATTTAGATGAGCAGGCCTGTGTGTGTGGTGGAATTGTCGAATAGCTTTCCCTAAATCCTGATGAATCTTGAGGAGGAGAATGGTTCCTTTTCTAAAAGTAGTATGGAATTGTAACGGCCCAAACCCACTACTAGCAGATACTGTCCTCTTTGGACTTTCCTTCTCGGACTTCTCCTCAAAGTTTGTCAAACGCGTCTGATAGGAGAGATTTCCACACCCTTGTAAATAATGTTTCGTTCTCCTCCTCAACCAATGTGGGATCTCACCATCCACCTCCCTTCGGGGCCTAGCGTCCTTGCTGACACTCGTTCCCTTATCCAATCAATGTGAGACCCCCCAATCCATTCTCCTTCGGGGCCCAGCGTCCTTGCAGGCGCACTGCCTCGTATCTACCCATTTCAGGGCTCAGTCTCTTTGCTGGCACATCGTCTGGTGTCTGACTCTGATAACATTTGTAACGGCCCAAGCCCACTGCTAGCCGATATTGTCCTCTTTGGGCTTTCTCTCTCGAGCTTCTCCTCAAGGTTTTTAAAACACGTCTACTAGGGAGAGATTTTCACACCAGTGCTTCGTTCTCCACCCCAACCGATGTGGAAACTCACCGAATCTTCCCCTAGGGCGGTTAAGATCGACAACCCATAAAATAAACAGTTCCTCTACATGTCTCTCATTTATCATTGTATTCGTTTGTCCTTCCCCAATTTCTCATCCCGACTCTTGTTTATCGTCGCCCTCCACCATGGCCTCATCATCGCCTTTCACCATCTCTCCTCTCTCAACCAACATCCCTCCTTTCGTTCTCTCTCAAGCTGCAGCTGCAATCGTCAATTGTCCATCAATCGTCCTTTTTTGTTGGTTAGTAGGGGAATACCATTTCTGTTTTATTTTTCTTTAGTTTTTTGCACCGTCCATAACTAAATGGACTCAGCTCGACGATATATGGGTTGTATTGAGTTGAGTTGCCCGCTCGAATGGAAGAACCGACGGACTCAAAAATTACCCCAACCCAATTCGTTGAGCTCATGCTTCCCCCACCACCCTTTTTCTCATGAATAGGCGTGGGATTTTTTGGGGTCAAAATGGTCGGATTAAACCCATCTTAAAATGATTGTTAGCCATTTTCCTCTAACTCAACGGATCACTTCCAACAATAAGAAAATTAAAACCCGTATGCATTTTCCGCTCTTCACTGTAACTATGATAGCCCAAACCTACTACTAGTAGATATTGTCTTATTTGTGCTTTCATTTCCGAACTTTCCCTTAATGTTTTAAAACCCGTCTGCTAATGAGAGGTTTCCACACCCTTATAAAAAATGCTACGCTGGACTCTATAGGTGTGGAAACCACTTCACAGCAGACGCATATTAAAATTTTTGAGGAGAAATTCAAAGAGGACAATATTGGCTATCAGTGGGCTTGAGCTTGAGCGGCTTTCGTAACACTTTACACTTTTAGACAACTTTAATAATGATTTAAAAAAAACAACTTAAAAGATTGGGTGAAAACATGCACTTGCTTGAAAGAAAAGAAAAGAAAATAATTGAAAGATTACAACTTCCATGATAGCAAATATACATAACAATATAAACGACTAGTAAAACACATCAACCCCAAGTTTGTGTTAGTTTAAGAATATAATTGAAAGATTCAAATTTCTCTCAGCTATGTCTATAAAAAGAGAACAAAAGAACTAAGAACTCCGCAACCTCACTCTACATTTGGACCCACTTGAAAAAAATTGGCTCAACTCACTATTTACATTCCTTATTAATTGAAATGTTGTCCCATCTCATCCACATGAATGACGATGTCGCGGTTATTGCCAAAATTACCCGTCGACCTTAGTTTGATACAACTCCTCGTCGTCACACAACTTCACGTTGCAAATTCGATCCAAAAACTCGACGACATTAGACATAGGAGGCCTTTCTTTGGACCTCTCACTTGTGCACAAACAAGCAATCCTAAAATACTCCTTCACATTGGCCTCCATAAGTTCCTCCCTCGAAATGCTAGCATCCACCATTTCCATGTGTCTGTTTTGGGCCACTAAAACTCGAGCCCATTCTATTAAGCCCACTTCTCTGTTGTCCAATACCATAGGTAAATTGGGCCTCCGGCCCATAGCAACCTCGAACATTAAAATCCCAAAACTGTACACGTCAGCCTTCAACGTGGCCCCCGTCAATCCGCTCCTGTACTCCGGCGGCATGTAGCCCATGGTCCCGGCGAACTGAGTGGAAACGTGGGAATTAGAACTCTCAATCATACGGGCCAGCCCAAAATCCGCTATATGGGCCTCGAATTCGGAGTCCAATAAGACGTTGCCGGCCTTTATATCTCTATGGATAATGGGCTGAGAAAGCCCATGTAAGTACGAAAGCCCATTAGCAACGCCCCTCATGATCTTCAGCCTTGTCTCCCATGGCAATGGTAGCCGCGAGGGCAAATATCCATCGGATTCCTCATCGGCCTCCGCCGAAGTCGACGTCTCGTACAAGCAATTATCCAGACTTCCTCTCTCAATGAATTCGTAGATCAGAAGCCTATCGGAGCCGGAAATACAGTATCCTAACATTTTGACGATGTTCCGATGGCGGAGTTTTCCGAGAGTCTCCATCTCGGCTCGGAATTCTCGGAATCCTTGGAAGGCGTCGGGATTGAGCTTCTTGATGGCAACAGTAGCGCCGGAGGAGAGGCGAGCCTTGTAGACGAGGCCGAAAGAGCCATCGCCGACGATTAAATCGTTGCTGAAATTCTTGGTAGCGGCTCGGAGTTCGGCCATGGAGATTCGAAGTGAAGGATCGAAGGAGGCGCTCTCATCGACGGAGATGGAAGAGAGATCCAAATTGCGGTTGCGATGTTGCTGTTGGCGGGGGGTTCGATGCTTCGATTTGAGCTTTCGGAAGAGTAAGAAGACGCAGAAGAGGAATAGGGTTGCGACGGAGAAACTGGCGATGGATGCGAAAATCAGGATTGGGGTGGGTTGCATGGCCTGCTCTGATCTGCTCCGATCTGATCTGTTCTGAGGGAAAAAGTTGAAGGAATTTCAATGGCGGAATCAGAGATGGAGAGGAGAAGAAAAGGAAAAGGGAAGGCGGCCAGTGAAGAGATCAAGAAGGAGGCTTCCAGGAATCTGCCATTGCCGTCTGGGGTCGCTACTCAATACTATGCATTTCGAACAGTCAAAACTTCTTAATTATCTGACTTTCAAACTTTACAAATAAATAATTATATAAATTAATAAATATATTTTATTGGTCTTTATTTAATGCGATCTCTTGGTATTCTTCAATCATCAAAGTTTGGCCAAGTCAAAATTGTTGCATTAAGTCACTGCCCCCATGTGTTCATCTAATACATATATATGAAGCAAGCTGACAATTAATTGTGGTGGGCCCCATCTATTTCTTTTTTTAATTTATAATCTATATATATTAAAATCTAGGCAGAATAATAAATCAATATGATAGCTTGGCACAAATGGTAGACCTTAATTTTTTTTAGTTCAATGAGTTTAAGAACTTCAAAATTAAGACATCAATTATTCGTCTTTTAAAATGCTGAAATGTTAATAAAATTACGAAGACGTGCCTAGAAATCTAACAGAGTTTTTAAACGCTATTTAATACGCCAATGAACAAATTCTCCAGCTACCGATATTATCCTTAAAAAAGGATTTTATTACAATTCTATCCTTTTCGAAGTATATTTTATTTTATTTGCTAGCCTCTCATTATATAAATATTGTTGTACGATTTTCAATTTTCTCTGTGTAATATAAATATTGTTGAGTGGATTAATTGTCCGTGGAGGAAAAATAAATAAATTTGGCCCAAATAATTGAAGTTATAATAAGCACATAAATACAATAATTATTAATTTCATAATTTGCCTATAACACTCATCCAATAGAGTAGTTTGTTTGACAACGCAATCCTATAATTTATTAATCCAAACGGAATAATGAAAGATCTATATTGAATTATTATAATAATACAGCTTTCAATAGAACATTTGAACAGTTCAAAAATGAGTTCAATTAACTCAAGCATTACTCTTAACTTGGAAAAAGCCACATTGACCAAAACTTTTAATGGAAAAAAAATAGTAAGAATTCAAATACGATTCAAGCACGTATACGTTCACAACTAAAATGCAAACAAAACTATATTTTTTTAAGAATAAATAAATTAAAAAGCTAACCTTCTTATAAGAGAGACATAATGTGAACTTAAAAGAAAGACAAAAGAACAATAAAATCCATATTAGGTAAGGATATGGCTTTAGTTTTACTATATAAAAAAATATAGTAAAGGAAAATTTTGTACTGTGATTTTATAAAGGAATGTCTGTAGACTAATAGTATTAATAACAAATATTAAAATTAAGATCCTATGAATATTCTGAATTATGCTGTTCTTCTTCATATGTCACAGTCAAATATCAACAATAGCAGATTTCACCAAATAAATCAAACTTTAACTCATAAACAATAGCATTTTGAACAAATAATTACTATTTGATGTTAATAGTTACTGCTCCTACGTTCAAACCCCACCCCGACCCTACACGTTATGTAATTTTCAAAAACAAAATAGAAAAGTATTGAAACTTATACCTAATGCGTCAAAATTTCCAATACTATTTATTATCAATCACGTTAATATCATTTAAGAACAATATAAAGTTAATATCATTTAAGAGTGATATAGGGTTCAGCAGCACAGCATCAAATAGTTATAAGAAAAAACTCTTGAAGGAGTGAAAATCTTTCCAACTTAAGTACCTTAAATGGATGGGTTGAACAGAAGCATTTCCCTGTAGTCCAGAGCCAATACCTGTGATGAATTAGCAGCAAAAGCATAATAATAAATTTGGAGAATTATCCATGAAGGTTTCTTTAGTGGAAAAAGCTTAAAGCAGAAGGATATTTGCATCAAAAAATAAAATCATGAAGGGAAGGACCCACACGGCATTTCCTTTTTCAAATCAAATCCGTGAATACAGAGAAACAAAGACTAGAAGTAAATTTAGTCAGCCAGACTCCACATACTTCCACCGTGTAGAAACAGCAACACTTTTTGCCTTACGGGTCTCATTTCTTACATCAAATAATTTTATAGTTCAAGTTTCAATAAATGAGTAGAAAGCTCTGTGATTTTCCAGAGTATTCCATACCACTCCAGGGTACAGAAATATCACAAATTCTCAAAATAATGGTAAACTTATACTACTAAAGAGTATAGAATATACCTAAGACTTTAGTATAGAATATACCTAAGACAAAATATATCTTAAAAGTCTCTGAAGTTTCAATTTTGTGTCTAATAGATCTCTACAAATTTAAATTTTAATAATTAATTGATCTATGAGATATAAATTTGAATTTAATGTCTAACAGAATCTTGAACTTTCAATTTTGTGCAATGTAGAACATAAGTAAATTTTAAAAAATTCGAAGACTCGTGAACTAAATTTGTAATTTTGAAAGTTCAAGGACTAAATACACACAAATCTCAAGCCGTAAAAAAATATATAACAAAATATATAACAGAAGCAAAGGAATGAATGAATAAAAGACCATGTGCAGCCTATGAAAGGAGGTCATAGAGTGCAGAAATCTAACACCAATGTTCCAAACAAATTACACACAAAAGAATCAGTTAGAATAAATCCCACTCCAGGAGAATCGACATAGAAAAAATGAAATCCCAGAACAAATTGTCAAGACAACTTTTTTTTTTTTTTTCTTTCTTCATTGTATTTAGTTTTAGTTTATTAACTTAAATCTCAAACCTCCAAATTGCTGTTTTGGGCAATCATAGCTAGACAATTTTGGGTGTGTGCTAGTTTTAGCTGTTTGACTTCGAAGTTGAATTGAAGTCTTTATGGAGATTCATCAATAGATAAAGACTTCCCTATAGCAAGATGAGACTTCGTGGGGAGGCTAATCATGGCCAGTGGTTGAGTTAGAAGTATTTTGGTGGCAAGATTATGCAGAAATTCAAGTGATGTATTGGTTACTTTTAACCATTTTTTAAACTTAATTCTTATTAGAATGAATAGTGATTTCACCCAAAGAGAAGGTTTATTTTTAAGTAACTACAGTGTCTATGCTAGTTTATGCACAACTCAACTATTTTATTTTGACAAAATAATTGTCTGTTCTTATTATATTTAGTTGTCAAAGGATTTAAAATTCTAGGTAGACTGTTATCATGGCTTGAATTTATTCAATTGAGGTCTTTTACTACTTTCACAGTCCTTGTTGACCATTATTGACCATCAGACCAACCAATATGGTTAATATGATTTTGATTTTCAAGGGGAGAATTCTAGGAACTAAAATCTTTATTAACTTTTATATTCAACTGAGGCTCAATACATATTTTAGTCTTTAAATTTTGGATATTTTTTTTATTTAGTCCCTTATGTTACTTTTTTTTAGTTCATGTAGGAATAAGGATTTGTACCTCTAATTTTTTTTAATCAATGGTACAACACCTCGGCCAATTGAGTTATTCTCAAGTAGCTAATATTGTTAAATGTACACTACTTAGTGAATTTCATCTACAAGAAGATAAGATAAATGTACACTACTTAGAGAATTTCATCTACGAGAAGATAAGGTAACTAGAAACTTGTACTAATTTCTAATAAATTTGGAGGAAGAATACTAAGTATTATGTCATGCAAGTTCTAAGTTTATCGTCAATCAATTCTAACATTTATCAATAGCAAGGGACTAAAATGAGAACAATATATACGGGACTAAAATGAGAACAATATATACGGGACTAAATTGAAAACAGTAAAAATACAAGAGCCTAATTTAAAACTTTTTAATCAATAATGACTAAATTGAAGAAAAAAACACCAAAACATTAAACTACGAAAGAAGCCTTTAAATTTAATAAAGAAAAAACTAAATTAACTCAGAGTTTAAATGATTAAGGGCAACTCAAATTAACATGAAACACAGCAGATGAACCCACAGAGTTAATGTTTTCTAACTTCAATGCAAGTAATATGCCTTTTAATTCTATCAAACGCTTCTCACTATCATTTCTATCTAAACCCATGTCTTTTTTCCTAATCCACTTTTACAATTATCAGATCAAATGATTCCGATTTAAAACAAGTGCAGCACTAGGTAGCAAATAGGAGACAATAATCCTTGAAAGAATAGCATGAAAAATACGATCATAATTGAAGGCTTCGATTACCTCAAACCTGAGTACAATTTGCTCCACAGACCCTGTAGGCTGGCTCCCATAAGAACTAGCGTGCCCCGACCATCAACCAATGAACGACAGAAATGGTTTACCAAAGTAATTAATTAAGCTCCATATTATTAGAGACAAGCAAACTAATTAGTTAATAATTTCAGGTCGTTGTCGCCATCCACTTCAAGAGGTTGAGGTTCAGTAGAGACACCTGACCTTAAAGGAGTGCAAGCAACATTTCTGACTATAGAAGAATAAAGATCAAATTCCGCCTTCAGTTTCAAACAGCTTGCTTCTATCCACTTTTCCGCAACACTGGTAGCTACACTGTCTTGGCTGTCCCTCTCATATTCTTCAATGGCGGGTCGTATTTCATTGTACAACAAATCAAGTTCGGAGGTCGCTTTATTCTTCGTTTCCTTCATGAAAAAATTAACAACATATCAGCGGAGCAATGGTTTTGAAGCCTACCAAAGTGTTTTCTCGTTAAGACACCAAATGAAAGGATATTTTATCAGCAATCCACAGCTAGACAACAAAGAGTATAGTAAAACGCATTTATTACCTCATACTGTAAGACTTCTTCTTGTGCTTCCTTCAACTCTAACAATCGAGCAACATATTTTGCATCTACTTGCTTCAGGGTAAAATTTTTCGTCCTTCCATTCGTTAAGTTTCTTGCTCGTTTTTTGGCCGCAGGTCCAGGTCCAATGCGATAATTACGGCATGCGGTGTTACTTCGGATTCGAGATATCATTGCATTCTGCTGGGAAAAGGTCTGCTGCGTATTCTGTGGATGGTCTTCTGGCTCCTCTTTTGCTTCATTTTTAATTTCTCCCACAACTATATTTTGTAATTGAACTGAATTCTTCGAGGTATCAATTAATGCAGTGGATACCAGCTGCTGTTCAGCTCCCAAATTATCGTCCAAGATCATTGGGTTCTCATTTTTCAGATAACCCTCAAACTCAGAATATGGGTTATTTAATACAGTGTGGAGCTTAACGAATGGCTCATCCTCTGCAGAATCGTACAGTGGAATTTTCTCAACAGAATACCTAAAACCAAGCAGGATGATAAACGGCAGTCTTGTTAGAAAATAAGCAAGAAGAGCATGACAAAACAAAAATGCCTCCATATAGATATCTGAATAATAAATTTCAAATAGCTGTGATAGAAAACTAAAGGATACTAACAATGCAACAAATTTAATACTACTGCTGTTCATGAAAGCATTGTCATTAACCGCGCTAATAATATGATCACATTATGTTGACTAATTGGGACTAAACATTATCAATAATTTGGCATAGCAATCAAATGTTATTGTAATCTGGTTAGGAGTTCTTTCAGCCATGAGCCACCTACACGAGTTATTAAGCATCTCAGGTTTCCCTTAAAACGTAATATAATTAGGTTAACACCCAAATTTTAATTCCATGCATACATGAAGCCCAGAGAATTTTGGGGTATTGCTTCCCAAATCATAACATTTTCAGAGACATCCTTGAACCATCCATACAATTAATCAACAGGTATAATTGAATCATTTTCTAAATATTTTCCTTTGTACTAAATTATCTACATCCTGGCTTTAGAATGAGAAGTTTTCTCACTCCACCAAGGCCCTCAGTCTGTTGGTACCCAAACCTTAAACATTGGATATTTTCCATAAACAAGACTTTACCTATCATCGTCATCTTCCCACAAATAGGTATCCTCCTGACAAGGAAAACAGATTGATGTACGTCAGAAAATACCCAAAAAAAAAGTTTGCAGTTATCCAATTTGTGATGAATTTACACCCTCTCATCAGGAACCATGATCATACCCAACTTGTGTTCTCTATTTTTAAAAGTAAAACTACTCCACAAATAAAGAATTACCAGGAACCCACGAGACTTGGCTCCAAGGAATCCTGAACAGCTGCTTGCACCACAGAGGCAGCGAACCTTGGCACCTCCATACCATTCGAAATTATAATCATATGACAATTCAGTCCCAATGGAAATGTCTTGCTTTGCAAATATTCCAACCCTTATTTCACCCAACACATTCCACTTCCTCGTCTCACAGTTTGGACAGCTGCAAGGGTATAAAAACTAATTAACGACAACAACAAAGTACTAAAGGTAAATTATGTTTACTGGCATACTTTCACTCTTCCCCTGGTATATATATATATATTGTATATATAATATATGGTATATTCAGGATAAACAACTCACCACGAATGATTTATAAATCTAGCAAGACTTCCCTTCCTAGTTGCATCAATTGATTCAGAGGCATTGAGTGAGATGATGTAAGCATCTTTGAGTCCTACCATCAAGGTATAGAAAATTATCTAAATTTGCTATATTGCGCATAAGAGATGAAATTTGATAAAATTGATATGTTACCCTGATTCTCATAAGTGTGGGATCTCCGTTTTGCTTCCTTCCAAGATATAACTTCCCCACAATATTCAATAATAAATTGTCCACTCTACGTTGTCCCCATGAAACAAAAAGAAACGGAAAACAATCTTTAGAGAAGAAAGTTCAATTTAGTTAGTCAAGTAAAGATGAATTTAAAATTAAACTCCCCTCATTTACGTCTTTTGTTGTTGGCACAAGAATACCTCTGTAGCAAGCAATCTTAACAAATATGTTTTTTTATAATGCTACATGAGATTTAGGTGAGTAAATATAATAACAGGACTCAAAGATGCCATAGTTGATACTAAAATCAAGTTGGTGCGTAAGCTACATCTCAAGTCTGTTACTATTCAAAATCATCAACTGCATCTTGCCTCGGAACAAAATTAATTGATCACTATTATAAGAAAAGTATACAAACAGTGGGTTGGATGCCCAAAAACCAATGAAGGTATTCCAACATCATCTTAAAAATAAATTTGTCAAATCAATTACACCTTAGAACACTGATGAAATCATCAATCTGATCACATTAGCAAGGTGGCTGTAAGGATCAACAAAGTATAAGCACCAGCAGATAAAAAGGACAAATAAAAGAGATTTGATCCCATATTGAACAGCAATCGTCCAATGAGACATATGACAAATACAACAATATAAATGAGATACTTAACAAATACATCTATCTACCTTGTCAAGTAAATACCTTTATATTCTCATCAGCTAAAAGGCCCCACCCACGACCTTCAGTGTTGAACAACTTTGTTCTTGCATACTCACATTTCTGAAACCTCTGTTACATATTGGGAATTGAAGGATAGTTTAGTTTAGCTAAACAAGTAACAACTGCAAACCTTCGTTCTAATCCTCATTCCAGGCGCATACAAACAGATGCTTCCAATAACAGACCAATTGTAAAACTAGATTATATAAAGGCGTGTATGGTTAGTGATCTGAAAACATAACTCTAAAAACAAAAGATTCAATAAGAAACAGATTGGTATTTCATGTTTTTTCATGTTTTCAATATGCGTTTGGAAGCAGATTAGAATCTAGATCCTAATTTACAATTGTTCAAAATGTATTGGATAATATATTTATAAACCATAAAATAGTTCTAGTTAACAACTAAATATTAGGTTGATTCTAAACTATTGGTAACTAATTTAAAACCATGTTTATGTTATATACTTCGCATCATTATTACTTTACAATATCGTATAATTTATAATACATTTAATATACACTCTAATTTTTGAAGAAAAAACAAATGAGTTTATAACATGATGTATAGAAACCAAATTTGTTTGATAAGTACTTTTAGTTTTCTTTTTAATGTTAAAAAAATTATTAATTTTTTTATAATTGTGTTTTGGTTTTTGGTTTTATAAAAATATAACAACGGAGGAGTGTTTGTTATTTATGTTATATTTATATATTGTTTGTACAATAACAAAACCAAATCATATCTTACCATTTTTTTTATAATATACAACAATTGGAAAGATTTAAAATGTTTTTTAGTGACATCAAGCAAAAGATAAATAACCAAACAATGTCCTAAAGTATGACCATCAAATCCCACAATAAAATTTATAAAAAAAAGTCAAATATATTACAAACAATGTATTAGTTAAATTTGTTTATAATGTAAACAATACCCTTTACTTTTATCTTGGAAAAATAACATTTCATTTAAATAAATCACTCAAAAAATAATTATTATTTTTAAAGGTTGCCTAACTAATAAGATAGTACTTGAGTTTTAACATAATCTATGAAGATATAATGTTAAAATAATTTAAAAAATTACTTTTGATTTCTATATTTCATTGAATTAAAGATTTCATCCCTAAAATCTAATTTTTAACAAATTAGTCATTGAATTTTACAAGTTGTATTTAAATTACCTATATTTAGAAAAAAAATTATTGAGAGAAAAGAAATCAAAATAACATATTGTTATTTTTTTAGTTTAAAATAATATGTAATTCTGAACGCGAAATAATATATTATACATGGAAAGAATTAAATTAACATATTAAAAGATTAAAAGAACTCAAAAGAAAAAACAAGCAAATAAACAAAACAAAAGCTGAAGATAGAGACGGACAGACAGACATTCACTTACAAAGTCACAAGCCACAACTCACCATGCATATCTCCCATACCCCCACCACACACGGTTAGCCTGATTTGAAAACCAAAACTAGTTTTTAAATACCATTTTTGTTTTCTGTTTTCTCATTTCTTTATATATTTCAAAAAACGACTTCCAATTTTATATTAAAAAAAAATAGATTGTCAAACATACCTATACTCTAAAAACAAAAATAAAATAAATAAATTGGTTGTCAAACGGGCCTAAGTAACTGTTATGTTGCATAACTTGTAAACAACAGACAGATTGACAGAGAGTTCACTATAGAGCATAGCAGAAGGCCTCGTGAATTGATACTTCACATACGAATAGTAGAACAAATTTTTAAAGAAATCAAAAGAAAAGAGAAACGCCACAAGAATGTTAATTGCAAATCAGTAGATAAGTCAAACACAAATTCATTCACACACATCGAGTTACGTGTACCTCATAGTATAATGATTGGACAATAAATTAAAAATAATATTAATAAATAACTATTGTATATGAAATCTGTTATATAGACATGTTATCAAGTAGCCTCGTGATTACCTGATTTCTGCAATGAACACCAGAGGGACAATATCCAGGAGTACACTCAGTGCTGGTCAGTACATTCAAGCACCCTTCCCCACAACCGCTATCGTTATCATTAGCGTCAAATTTGCAGACACAGACGGCAATATCCTCCTCCTTCTGCTTCTTGTGTCTATGGAGAAAAAACCATTCATAAAATTTCCAATAGAACCTTTTTTGTAATACAAGAAACTATTTCTTTAAAATGAAAAAATAACCAAAAGGGGTGAGGAGAGCCTCAAACCAAGCTGAGGGAGTTACAAAAAAATATTTCTAAACTTCAATTAGAAAAAGAAAATGATAAACTATAAAGATTAAAGGTTAAATTACAAATTTAGCCTCAAAACTTTGAGGTTTGTGTTTATTTGGTCTTCAGACTTTCATAAGTATCTAGTTGGTCCCTAAACTTTCAATTTTGAGTCTAATAGGTCTTTGAAAATTTAAGTTTTTAAAACATTAATTATTCTACTTGATATAAATTTGAATTTTGTATCTAATAGAACTAACTTTCAATTTGTATCTAGTAGCCTTGAACTTTAAAAAAAATTTCAAGAACTAAATTTGTAATTTTGAAAGTTCAGGACTAAATTAAATTAAAGGCTTGTGAAAACTAAACTACCATTGATTGGCCTAATAGCCACAAGGGCAAGTGAAAAAAGTAACGTGATTCTAGAGTATGAACCCTGAATTTCTTAACTAGATGTTTCTAGGGTCAAACAATTGTCCTCTTGAAATTAGTTGAGGTACACATAAAAGGGCTTGGTTACCATCACAAAAATACTTATAATATTTGGCCACAAGCTTCAAGCTTCAAAGTGAAAAGGAAGACTGCCAAGGCAAAGATGAGAAGGCTTTTGATGTTGCAAGGTGAGGCAATCAACCCGCAAAAGGAACTAGGCCTAAATTGAAAGGCCAAAGGATAGTTGATGAAGCAATGGTCTTCAGCTTTGTCTTTTTTCTTTTTTTTTTTTTTTGGGTGTGCTCGAGAGTGTGTGTGATAACCGGGAGCTGGAGTTGTGCTCTTATACCCCGGGCCACCGACGTCTACCCCAAGGCCTGAACCCCCAAGACATCAAGGGTTTTTGGTACTAGCATGGCACATGTAGTACACCAATTTAGTGGTGGATAGCAACTTTTAGAAACCCTCAGAGATATTCATTCTTAATTCTCCAAGTCAATTAAGTTGCTTCTATTGGCTAAATCCAAAGGGGAGGCTGCCAACCAAATTTGACTAATAAGGAAGTTTTGCTAGTTGGAAATTGCAGAGATTCTTGAAACTTGAAAGAGAGACTTATTTCCTTTTAAAAACGTCTTCCCAGCATCTCATGTAATCAACATTAACCACCCAAAACTCCAATTTCGAACCCAAAAAATAATTTTGAAAATGTCCTTCTAAGAACCCATGGAGCATTTGATAGCAGCTAGGTTACTCACCAGTCTCCCTTTGAAACTCCGTATTTAGCATCTTTTCCACAGGCAAACCCTTTCTGTATTAACAAGAAACGAGTGCATTCCATTGAAAAGATGAAAAGCAAAACAGAAAACCCAAACCAGAGAAGCTAGCAAACATGTGATCTAATTGGTATTAAGTAAAAAAAAAATGCAATAACAAAAGGGGAAATAGTACCCTATAAAGAAGCAAAATCTATGGTATCCCAAAGTTCTGCAGAAGCTCCATTCTAAGATTCATTTCCCCCAATCTTCCCAAATTGAAGTTTGGATCACATCATAAAATGAAAACCTTGGGGTTAAGGCAAACCTCCCAAGCCACTTCGATAAAAGAGAGTATAAATAGAGGTTTCCAAAGTCAAACAACCAGAACAAATTGACGTTTTACCTTGTTCCAACTGACTGGATGAGAGACTTACCTAACCTAATAGAAATTACTCAAATCTACCTATATCGGAAGCCACTAAGGAGTAAGGACATAAAAAGATGACATAAAAGAAGTAGGAAGGTTTGAGAGAAAGGCTTGGATGAGGGTCAATCTACCACATTCCGATAAAATCAATGTTTGAAATATATAACATACTGAAAAGAAGGAGATGGTGAAAATGATTAAAATATCTTACTTTCGATAACAGATATCTTACTTTCGATAACAGAATTCATTTTGTTTGATATCTTTGTAATGTGGCAGTCCTTCAATATGTTGATCCTTCAAACACAATAACACTGTTATTAACTTTCTTGTAAAGTTCCAAATCAGAAGATAGATAAATCAATACATCAATTAATGCCTCATTTCCATGAAATATTCACAGGAAAAGATTACCAAAAAATATCAATGAAAGGTTCATCTAGAAGGCAAATTTTACTGAGATCAAGGACAGTGTGGTATATATACATTCCAGAGTGTCTAACAGCAATCCATCTTCCAGAAGTTTACACCTTTATACAAGAGAAGCTATAAACTAAAGAACAGACTGTTGACGAAACTACTTATTTATTTTTAGTACAGGCAACAAATAAGATGTATGTCAAAAAGGCCTACATAATCAATTGTATCGGGGCTAATATGCAACTTTTAGAATTCAATGAGTTCTTGCATCATGCTAATCTCCCCAATATCGTTTCTTCAACTGGTTCAGTAACTCCTTCCTTATAGGATTAGTGCCAAAAAGCATTTCAAGCTACCTCATAAGATATTCACCACCTATGCAACTTAACCTACCATAAATGCCATATAATTTACCCTCTCGCCACCAATTAGCCTGTTTCTACAAAAAGGAATGTACCATCAATAGATTATACAGTATGGACTCCATTTCTCCCTAATAGAAAGAAGAAGAAAAAAAAATCTATCATTGAATCTACCCGTGTTCTTTCATTTATCAATCTACATAATACATTGATTACCCTGCCTAAGCCTTTGAGTAACTACAATTTGTCCCAGCCTACTATATCAGAAAATATAGAAATTAGTTCCTCTTATGCACCCCATGATCCAGCTTATACATAGAGGATTAAATTCATTTTGCTTCAATACATCCTCCAAAAACTTCTAGTCAACTACGTCATGATTTCTTATAATTGTGAGGTTTATCCAACTGTTCGTTTTCCAAATTCCACAGCTTCAATAGCTACTAAGATTGAATTAATTATTTTCTTCCTATCAGAAATCTCATTAGCTACTAAGATTGAGTCAACTAAGAAAAGTCATATGTAAGGTTGAGTAGGACTAAGAAGGTGGCCTACTTTGGATTATGATGGTCAATTGTTGAGATTTTCAGAAAAGCCAGAGGGTGACAGTCTAGTTTGAATAACTTTATCGTTTAAAGATGAAAGCAGAGGAAAAAATTTAATAAATAAATAAAAAGCTCTTCTATTCAGTCGAATTAGAGAAAAGATCCAACCCAATCATCATCAGATAGATTTCATGTCTCAAGCTAAAAAAAAACTAAATTTTATGATCAACAATGAAGAAAAATGGATAGCATCTAATGATGGTCTAGTACTTCTTGAGACAAGATCAGTTTGGCAAATTTCCATTCAAATCAGGTAATGTGGGTGAAGCACCTAGAGTTAATCAATTACTGGGGTCTTGACAGGCAAAAGATAAATTAGTTGCATCCTAGATTTGAACTCCATCAGAAACCAAGAAGATCGGAAGAGACAGCAAATAGTATGGGAGCAGGAAGTATTGGGTAACTACAGAGGGGGCTGTGTGGGGCAAGGTAATGGAAAGAAAAGAAAACTAATGAAGTGGCAGTTGTACGATGTCATCCAGAAGGAAAGTAAAATATGTTTTTAGCAAAGCAATATTGGGACCGGGGAGACCATGGAGAGGGAGGGAGAGAAGTTTCTTCACATGATGTTAGCAATCAGTAGGAGGAACTTTTTTCAAAAATGTTGTGTGATGTTGGTAATAGTTTGGGGATCGAAGAATGATGGAGAGATAGGCAGTGGCTGAGACTAGATGGAACGATGGGAGAATTCTTTTTAAAATGCTGCACACAGCCAAAGGTGGATATCGTGGAGTTATTCCAGAACCCTTTTCAGAGAGAACATCTTAAAAAAAACATCTAATCAGAATCGAGAGTCAACTAACCATAAAGTGATTAAAAATCTGAAATCATCAAGATTCTGCAAGAACCACGTTCTTCATCTGCCGCATTGAATAACTGCACAAAGCATTGAGTTAACCCCGTAACACAATATAAATCCAAATACAGAATTATATATGAGATGAACTCTTCATACCATTCCCTTCCAAGGCATTAAACTCCACTTTAAGATTTCTAAAAAAACGTGTCATTAAATTTCAATGCAGTTAAAATTTCCATTCATAGGCACATTTCACATTTTCCTGATTCCTAACAAATATGAACTTCACGACACATCAGAAAGGGGCAAAACCTATCTTCACTGACAACCTTCAAGCTTATGAAACAAAAATAAATACTGTACAAATCATAGAAGAAAATCAAGGTGACAGAATAAACCAGACCTAATTACTAAGTAAATACAGCAGATGGTGTAACGCGAATTGACAACGGAAGAAAAAACAAATGAACCTAGCAATTTAACTTGCGACTAGATCACGAGTACGAAGTTTTCATTAATGAAACTGAAAAATTAGGAACCAAATTTCGGAGTAATTTTATCCCTTTCACTTGTTCAAACGACTAAACAAGAAAAATTGCTTAAACTTACAAGTTTCTCTTGCAGCAGCCTAAATTTTCAGATTCATTGTCAAACGAGGAGGAACTAACAAAATAATGTAGAAGAAATTTCTCACTACAACTTTCACTTTCTTTGGAAGGTGAACGTGATAAAATAGTCTGTATAATCAGTCAATTCTAAGTGTAGCAGACTGCTCAGAACACAACGATAATATCACACACAGAACAATAATCAATTATAACTGAGATTCGATCATTACAGGCGGCCCAAAATACCTGTGCAGCTGAAAATCCGAACAGAAACAACAAAGATAGCGTAAACATTCAAAACAAACAGAGACAAACCTTATTCTGGTACCGGATTCGACGCGGGCCTTTGGCGCGCGTAGGTGAATGATACGAATACGGTCTGGAAAAAAAAATGAATAAGAGCAAAAATAACCAAAATAAAATCGACTTCTGAAAAAGAAAAGAAAGAAAACCGAATACTTTTTTATTAAGATAATTGATGACAAAATGACTAAAATATCCTTGATTCAAATGTCTTAAAAACCAGCCAAAGAAAATGGTTAGTTAAATTAATTAAATTTTAATTTACAAAAATAGGTGGTCTATATTTGTGCCGATCGAATTGGATAATTTTTTCCCATTTTTTATAAATATATTTTTAAAATATATTACTTTCATCCAATTTCTTTTAATGCATAATTGTTATTATCTAATGTAATTTATATTAAAATAATATAAAATATCTTAATAAATTTTAAAATATTTGGTAGTCTCTTGATTTAACAATTATACAACTTTTTTATTATGAGTTAAACGTATGAATTCATAAATAAATAATAATATTTATTAATGCTAAGTACAATTAATGTAAATTGCATGAACTTATGATGAATGGATCGTGCATAATTCAGCTTGCGCAAGAACACGATAACGAGATACCAAAAAAATCAGTCATTCTCCACAGTGAAAAGATCGTGTATGAGTACAGTTAAACGAGAGTTTGATCCTACGTGACTGTTTAAATAACTTAAAACTTAAAATAAAATTTATAATAATGTTGAAATTTTGAAGAATACGCAAATCTATTCAATATAATTTAAGTATTCACAATAATATATTCACAGTACAATAAAAAAATTTATCGCGAACAAAAACAAAAATTTGATAGAGATTTAATTATAAATATATTTAAATAGGAAGAGTATGACTTAATTTTAAAAAGAAATTATTATTTTTTAAATGAGGATAATAATAATGTCAATAACCATACATTTAAATTTCTTTCATTTTCAAATAATATTACTATTAATAATACTCAGATATAAGTCTAGAATTATTTATTTATTTTATATTTTCAAATATAATATTATTATATATATAATTGTTTTATTTTATAAACAACTAAAACGGGATACCAATTTGTTACCATTTCAAAATTTAATGTGTCATAACTTACTTCAAACTCGCTTTCGAAAATCTTTCTGCCCCGTTTTATAAAACTTTCTTCTCGAAACGAGGTCAAAGGCTTGAGCATACGTTGTCCGGCCGTAGACGACGCAAATCCAAGTTGGCTTGACTCACTCGATGTTGAGAGTGAGTGCCGCACAATCGCAAAGTCCGCTACTCATAAAAGTGTGATTGTGACAAGTGGTATTAAAGTCAAGTTAGTTCCTTGACACATAGAGACCGAAACAATGTCAACGACAAAATCAACATCCAAATCACAAACTGACCGACTTACCTTGATAGAGGACGTGTCTTGTCGGGATGAGACGACCATTGGTCAATGTATTAGCAACAGTCTCATATGGATCAAGTTACTAGTATGGATCAAGTTACTAGTAGCATGCCTCATATGTTTGAGACAACCTTCGACTAAGCTACTAGCAACATGTCTCACATGACTAATGTGACCATCGATCAAAGTACTAGTGACATATCTTTGATGCATGTTATAACTATCGGTCAAGGTACTAATGACATATCTCGCATGTCTTATATGGCCATCGGTTAAGATACCAACGACACATGTCGTATATATATGAAACAATCATATATCAGTGACATATCTGTCAAACTATCGACCAAAATACTAATAACTTGCCTTGCAAAGGAGAAAAATTATAGGTATTAATAATCTAATGAACATTTGTACTAATCATTGTTTGCCATGCATAATTACATTAATTTGGATATTACAATGTGGCTATCTATTTACGTATGTTTGTAATTATTTTGTTATCCAAAAATTAAACGGAAAACTATTATATTTTTTAATATTTTAATTACTACCGTTTCGAAAAAATGAATTAATGATCGAGGCTAAAATGGAAAAGATAAGTTATGATTTTATTTATTTATTATTTATTATTATTATGTTGTTCCCGATAGAGTCATATTATATTGAGTTGCAAGTTTATCTTTTTATTTTACGGTGACTGAAATTTATAAATTTAAACAAAGTTTAAGTTTGTGTTAATAAAATTTTAAAATTTTAAACTTTGAATTAGATTAAAAAAAATGTTGGAAATTGAAGGACGTATTAAGTATAAGATAATAAATTGATAATGTCCACGTTAGGAAAAAAAACTGACCTTTGCAAAGTATATAAATTAAATAACTCTATAAATATGCGAGTTTAGAGATTAAGTTTTTTTTTAATATGAATTATATGGTAAATATTTATTATATAAGCAACATATTAAAAATAATATTTTAGTAAATATCGATTGTATGAACGTATTAAAAATAAAATTAAAAATTTATAAATAATAACAATTGAATTATAAATAGACTATTGTTAAATATTTTAATCGGATTGTAGATTAATAATTAGGTGTGAGTTAATGTGTCGTTTGAATTTAATATAAAAAAAGAGAGACATACAAAATTTGAGTGGAATTGATTGGTAGGTAACAAAAACTTTGTACATTTATTTTTATTTTAAATTCAAATAAAAAGAACTCGATACTTAATAGCTTAATAATTCAAATCGACATTATTTCGAAGTTCGGCATCAATAAAAAAAATTAATACAAATATGAAATCACACGATCAAACGACCACGACCATGACCATAAAATACCTAACTAAATAAAATAGCATCATATTAGATTTTCGTCGAATATAAATATATTTTTGCTCCCTTTTGTGGGTTAAGTAGAATATCTGCAGTCCTAGCAAAATAAAAAAATAAAAAAATATTAATTTAATAATATTTGATTTGTACCTTTTTATAATATTTAAAAATATTTTTTTCACCAAATTCTTTCGAGAATCATGGAGGACGGACTCATATTCATTACCACAAGTGTTGAAACTAACGTTGGATTTTAGTTCATGTCTATCGATGATTCTCGTCGATCATTATCTTTTCAATAAGATTCATATCATTCCATATTCTCGAGCTATTATCTATCAGAATCTTTACTTTTTTATTAAGGTATTAAGATAAGGAGATCGACCCATCATTTTGAACGGTTAAAAAAAAAATACCATTAGAATATATAATTTACCCATGGTTGAAAATTTGTCCTAACACACAAAAGGAAATAAAATTGCACACAACCCGTTTTAGATGTCAACTCCATTATTTTTTGAGAAAAAACATATTCCATAAGGCAATAAATTAATTATTTTTGGAAAATAATTAACATTCAAATATTAAATTAAACCAACCATAGCCATAGACTACAAGGTCAAAGGAGTGGCTATAGAAAGGGTAAATGTGTAATTTCGCTGGAAAAAGTTGAAAATTGAAAAAAGAAAAAGGGAGAGGGAAGCAAAAAAGTACCAAATTGGAGTGTGAACGAGCAGAGCGAGGAGAGTTTTCCTTTCCCGAAGGCTTAATTCAGTTTTTCAATTCGTTCGCGAAAGATTTTTCACACAAGTTGGGGAGAACGAGGGCGACACTGTAAATCCTGTTCTTCGTTCATTTGCCAAATCCTTTCAGAATTGGAAATAGAAATCGTCATTAGCCGCAAAAACCCGAATCCGAGCTTCAGTTTGCTCCATAAATCGCCGTGACTGATCGGGGTGAAACGTCCCCTGTGGCATTTTTACCTCGGTCGGTCTGAATGCCGATGAAATGAGCGTCCACAAGTTCCAAATATTCGACTCTCTTCCTGCTTAGCTTCGAGAGGACTCCGTGCCATCATGGCGAAGCGCGTGTACCAAGTCTGGAAAGGGAGTAATGTGAGCTTCTTATTACTCTGCTCGTTTTCGATTCAATTTCGCTTTTGTTTTCTTCTTTTATCATCTGCGTATTCTT
This sequence comes from Cucurbita ficifolia, assembly GCA_033971965.1. Classification (NCBI taxonomy): domain Eukaryota; kingdom Viridiplantae; phylum Streptophyta; class Magnoliopsida; order Cucurbitales; family Cucurbitaceae; genus Cucurbita; species Cucurbita ficifolia. The sequence goes on from CM066976.1 coordinate 2,808,603, forward strand.
TGATTTTTGAAATTTCGAGGGAATTTTTGTGGGTTATGATTGGATTTTGTATTGCTTTGCATTTGATTTGATGAAGCTTGAAATTAGGTCCAATTAGGTCTCCATGCTTTTGTAGCTCGTTATTCCCATGGGGTTTGGTTAGTAAGTGGAGGCAACGAGGATAAATTCGAAACTTCCTGTTTTTGTTTATTATTTTTCTTGCCCTTGAAATTGCCGAACTCGATGGTTTAGTCGACTAGAGAGCTTGTTTTCCGTTCTTTCAAGCAAATGGGTTCTTTAAATCGTAACTATCCCCTCTCTCAATTCCTTACAGACCCGTCAAGATTTGCTACATCGAAACGGCAGCTTATTGTCTAGGCAGGTTTTAGGGAGATTTGGGGCCTAAGTTCATTGTAGGGGAGGCGGCTTGCTTTTGATATCTAATTGTTGGTTTAGAGTTTAGTAAAAATGTGTTGTTTTCGGAGCCAGCTTACGGTTTGTACCATTTTAGATTGGACGTGTATGCTGCCTTTTGTTTACGTTGTGAATAGCTGTGAGTCTCTTGGAAGGATCAATATTAACGGTGTTTATTTGCAGTCGAGAGTCCAATGCATTGATTATGAATAGAATTGAGATTACTAAGGCTCCGTTTGACTGTGATAACTATTTGATTTTTGGTTTTTGAAAATTAAGCTTGTAAACACTACTTCAATCTGTAGGTTCCTTTGTTTTGTTGTCTACTTATTTAGGGATGTTTTCGAAATCCAAGTCAAATTTTGAAAACTAAAAAAAAGATGGTTATGAACTCAAATGTTTCCTTAGAAAAGATGAAAAGAACCGTAAAGAAATTATGAGTAAACAAGCACAATTTTCATAAACGTAATGGATAGCATACGGGGGTAATCAATGTTGTTTTCCATTTATTCCTTTTAAGTGGACATTTGAATTCTAACATATGGTTTCTATAATATTTTTATTTTTTAAGAAACTGGAAATGTATTAAAAGTAGATAACAAAACAAAGATGTACATGGGAGAAAGAAGTGTTTATAAGTTTAATTCTCAAAAGATAGATTACTAAAAAAATAAATGGTTATCAAATGGGGCCGGAGTAGTTTCATGATATGTCCCAACACATGCATCTTATTGTGAAAAGATTTTCTGATGCTGGGGTCTTGTGGAAATAGTTTTTTGGAATACAGGTGCTTTTAATTAATTATGGGTGAAATTAACAAGATCATGGTAGGCATTTTGGTAGATTTCAAACTGAGTAAAAAGTCGTGAATGCATATTGTAAGTATCATTTAATGGAGTTCGTTTTGTATGTTCTTCGTATTTAATCCTGTTGAATAGGTATAGGTCATCAATCGTCATTTACAAATAATGGAATCCGCCCCATGAAACTAGGTATATATATCTCCCTCATGTACAGTAAAATGGAAGGGAAGATTTGTTAGACCCACTGATAATGATGGAAATTAGATTGAAGTTAAAATATCAGAACATTCAAAATGGAGGGAAAAAAAAGTTGACCTGTGGTAAGGTCAGTTAACATATTGAACATGCTGGCAAGAAAAAAAATGTTACTTTATGCTCTTGCTGTCATATTCAAGGTAGACATGGTGTGAGATCCCGTTGGAGAGGGGAATGAAGCATTCTTTATAAGGGTGTCGAAACCTCTCCCTAACATACGTGTTTTATAACCTTGAGGGAAAACTCGGAAGGGAAAGCCCAAAGAGGACAATATCTGCTAATGGTGGGTTTGGGCTGTTACAAATGTATCAGAGCTAGACATTGGGTAGTGTGCCAGCGAGGACACTAGGCCCCCCAAGGGGGGGATTGTGAGATCCCACCTTGGTTGGAGAGGGGAACGAAGTATTCTTTATAAGAGTGTGAAAACCTCTCCCTAACATAGGCATTTTAAAACCTTGAGGGGAAGCCCGGAAGGGAAAGCCCAAAGAGGTCAATACCTGCCAACGGTTGGCTTGGGCTGTTACACATGTTCTCGTATATATCCCCTTGGTGCTATTTTTCTCTTCTATGTCGTTCTATCTTGGGCTTTAAACAGAGACTATGATCGTGCCTTGGAACCCATGATAGAATGGTGGGTAGCTTTGTACTTGTGCATGTTTTTGGCTTCTTGGATTAATCTGAGACTTCAGTGCTGTAGTAAAACTATCTCATGTCATAGATATTTTGAGGCCATTTGAAATTAGTCAACGTGTCCAAAGGAATATAACTTTGGGTTCACAAGTTCTCATTTGGAATTATTTTACCGATTATTTCTGTTCCCTTTTTTCTGAACATATATTTTAAATGATAATCATTATCAGTAATTATAGAAATTTTCATCAGCAAAACCCCTTCGACTCCCCAGTATTCAATGGATTTGATATTGGCAATATTGCACGAACGGCATGTAAAAATATTGTTTGTGCCCATCATACATCATGTTTCAGTTTTCTAATTATCATCCTGAAAATGAAGGAATCATACAGAGAAGTTAGAATCTGAACTAAGATATTGACAGATGTACATGTCTTCTACGTATGGATTTTAGTTCTTTGGACTTTAAAATTATCCTTCGTTTCATCCATATTTAAAAGCCATCCACTCCTCCTCGTGGTTTTATGTGGAATTGGATTTTTTGTTCAATTTTCTGATCTCTCTCCACTCCGACCCCGGGCTCTCTAATACATTTGTATCTCCACCCTGAAACTATTGCATCTTTGATGTTGAATTGAATTGCTTTTGTAAGCTTTTCTCATAAAATGAATTGCTTTATTGTTGTTTTCCAAGTTAACCATGTTCTGTTACATTCTCTTTGATGACTGATGAGAGAGTTCTTGTTTTTATTTGAATTAAGATGAATCGTGAAAAAATCTACTTGTTCAAATGTTTTTCCGTCTAAACTCATGTTTTCTTCAATATATTTTCTGAAAACTTGTTTGACCTATCTCTTGCAGAAGTTTATCCTTGGAGGAAGGCTAATATTTGGGCCTGATGCTAGATCACTCCTTGTGACTATATCACTGATCACTGTTCCCGTTATAATATTTTGTGCATTTGTTGCAAGGAATCTTCTGCATGAATTTAAGTCATATAATGCTGGATATGCAGTTCTGGTGGTAGCTGTTGTGTTTACAATCCACGTATGTATTCTCTGACCTTTACGTCTGGTCGAGTTCGAGTGTTTTGACATTTATTTAAACCTTATTTGAAAGTCTCTTCAGATTGTGTGCCATGTTTATGTTATAGATTAATATGCTTAGAACCACTGTTTGGTCTTTAAAGTTTGTAATATTGATCATTTGACCTACAGCATATTGATTTGGGCTTTGAACATGGTCACGATTATCATTATTATATAGATCCTTCAAGGACACTTAAGGTGTTAGAATAATGCTTGCCAAGTTTAAGTTGGAGGATAAGTATGATGTAGGTCAAGAACCGGTATAGGCCTACCTTTGTGCACTTGTGTAATGATAAGGAAGGCAACAATCTGATTTTATCTATTCGAAATGATGATAAAATATGCTAGTGGGAATACAAGATGACACGGATCATTATTATTAGGTATATATTTTAACTTGGATATTCAAAAGATAGCTGGAATATGTGGGGAATGCGTTTGAATAGGGGAGGGGAGTAAGGAAATATAGGAGGCTACAGAGATCAAAGTAAAAATGAGAGATTATATAGGCTTTCATTCTGTTAATCACCTCGTAGAGCTATCTTATGAACTTTACTCCTTGTTTCACAAATACGTCTATTCTTTTAAAAGTTGCAATATTACCTTTGACCTTTTATACATGTTTTAAAACTATCCTTGGAGTAGAACTCTTTTAAAATGTGGGACAACAAATCGACGTAGCGGCGAATAGAACACTTGTTTGGTTTAAGTTTGAAAGAACGATATTTAGATACATTGATTTTTTGTCGAGCATTCTAACGGTGTTTATACTTCAAGGGCAGTTTTGAAATGTTTATTTGGAAGGATAGAGGTATTTTTTTTAACCAAATGACATATTTAAGGGATTTTTTTTTATAATTTCACCTAAAATAAAAATAAAAGCCTAAAAGAGCAGAAATAAATTATGGGGGACTGTTTCATAGTCTTGTGATGAAAAAACTGATGGTTCAAAAGGAAAAAAACTGATGAAAAATCATGAGCATCACATAGTTGCTGTCTCATTATCTTACATAACAGCTCGACTTATCTCGTCCTGCAACACATCTTGGCATACTTTATCCTGGATTTATGGTACCACGGACAAATATAAATTTCAATGAGATAGTTCTTTAGTGCCAAATAGTCAAACTTAATGCTATTATGGATATTCACTGCATAACTGCACATGCTTGTGGCATGTCTACACCTGTATTTGACAATGTCTACATCGGGTCGACTTTTGAGGCCATGTATTTTTTTTAACTACAATATGAAATTCCAATGTACTTTTGCTTGAGAAGGATAAAAAAAAAAAGGTTCCCAAGATTTGGTATAAAGTGGTCACTTGGTTTGCTTCCATAGGTTTTGGTGCTGCTTTTTCTTACTTCCTCTCGGGACCCGGGTATAATTCCACGAAACTCACATCCCCCAGAAGAGGAAATTCCTTATGCGTCTTCTTTATCACTTGAGCATGGGGGAAGACAAACACCAGGCCGACAATTTCCTCGAACAAAAGAAGTTATAGTCAATGGTGTTGCTGTGAGGGTGAAATACTGTGACACATGTATGCTCTACCGTCCTCCTCGTTGCTCCCATTGTTCTATTTGCAACAATTGCGTTCAAAAATTTGATCACCATTGCCCGTGGGTTGGCCAATGCATTGGTCTTGTATGCTCTTAAACTCCATCTCCATTACTTTATTATCTTTTAAGTTCTTGACTGTCCTAGCTAAATTATTTTTTATTATCTTTTGTACTTGTGCAGCGTAATTATCGCTACTTCTTTATGTTTGTGTCGTCTTCAACTCTTCTTTGCATCTACATATTTGCAATGTCAGCCTTTTACATTAAAGTTCTGATGGAGGAAAATAGCAGCACTGTCTGGAAGGCAATGAAGGAGTCCCCTGCATCAGTTATTCTAATGGCCTACTGTTTCATCTCTCTGTGGTTCGTCGGTGGACTCACGGGCTTCCATTTGTACCTTATAGGCACGAACCAGGTTGGTTAAGTCCTGCTTTGTCAATATCCAGTTTTTGCATCCACGTGCGATATGCTCAATTGATGAAAGACCAATTAGTGGGATACTCATGTGGGATAAATAGGGATTTGGCTAGGATTTTACTAACCGTATGTCTTTACCCTATTAGTAAATAGACTGCTAGCTTGCTTATTGAAGAACACTGGAAGAACTTCGAATGATGTTGAGTCTTTGATTTTCAAATTTTGTTTTGTATTTAATGACGGATCTGTATCTGCCTCTCAACTATGATAGATATAGGCCTGAATTGTTTGAGCATCAATTTGAAGTTCTGAAAGTTGTGGCGGCTGGAATTAGCATGCTAGCATTGTACTGTGTGTGTATGTGTATCTGATTAGCGGTGGGTGGGTTTGGACTGTTACCGTATGTGTAAGTTTGATTTGTAATAACCAGCTTTAAATCGCTCCATTTTTCCAGACCACCTATGAAAATTTCCGGTACCGAGCTGACAGCAGGTCAAATGTCTACAATCGAGGTTGTCTGAATAATTTTCTGGAAGTATTTTGCTCAAAAGTAGAGCCCTCAAAGAACAAGTTCCGAGCCTTTGTGCAAGAGGAGGTACTGCCACCTCCAGCCCCTCCTTTACGTGGGATGGGAGCAGCCGAACAAGATGATTTGGGTGGGGATCCACGTTCAAAGGTTGAAGATGATCTAGATATTGGTGAGGACCTACTGAAGATTTCCCAGCGACATAATATCGACGACATTAACGAGGATATACGCAGCAGAGGGAGCACTGGTCCTCAGCTTAATGTCTCTGAGGCTGACTCTAGTTTGGGTTCTGATCATCGAGCACCCACAATTCGATCAGATGCTCGTCACTCAAGTTGGGGTCGCAGAAGCGGAAGCTGGGACATAGCATCCGAGGTTCTTGCCAATGCCAATGTTACCGAAAGCAAAGCCTATGCCCCTTCCAAAGAAACTCGTCAGTGACGAGGTTTATCGTATCAGCCATTCCGAATACAAACTATGATTCTAACAATCAAATTCAGGTGTCGAAAAGACGCTGGAGAAACGGAATTTGTTCACTTCAGGCATTAAGGTATGCTCTAATACTTTGTGGAAATGCTGCTTCTAATTGTTGGTTGCTGGAAGAAGGTGAAAGAATGTTTCTGCCAAAATCTACTTTGCTTTCATTCTCGTCTTTGATGTTGATAATTTGTGTAACATTGTCGGTGAACTGAGTTATTTCCTGTGTGGTTTATTCTTTGTGTAATTAGTCACTACATGAAGCTTGGACTTCAAAAAAAAAAAAAAAACAAGAACAATCAAGTTGTAATGCCTCTTTGAAGTTTGAACTCTGATGTATCAGTTGAATTTAGTCAGATATTTTTCGTATTAACAGTCGAACAAATCATGGCGGGAGATCTTTCCATTCGTTTGAGCATCCTTTTCAAGGAAATATAGAATAGCAGGAACGTCCATTGAATTGTAAAATTTTTCAATCTTCCTTCTATTGAATTTGGCCCACATAAAACACGTTCTAGCATTTCTTGATCGTGAATGTTTGAATTTAGTCAGATATTTATCAAACACATGGGCCTTGAATTATCAACACTCGAACAAATCATGTCTAGAGATCTTTCCGTTCGTTTGAGCACCCTTTTCTAAAAAATATAGAATAGCAGGAACGAATTGTTGAGTTCATTGAACCATCAATTTTCCTTCTCTTGGATTTGGCCCACCTAAAACACGTTCGATTATTTCTTGGTCGTGAATGTTTGGATAGGGTAAACCTCTATGTGGGTTGCTCGATAACTCGATACTTGGTTTATTATTGTTTGTTCAAACATTTGGACTGAAGTGTAATTAATATAAAAGAAGTACCCATATTTGCAAAGGTAATGAAAGTTTAGGGACTAAAGTGTGAAGAATCTTAAAAGAATTAGGCAAGGGTCATGGCAACGGTGGACTGCCTCAATTAGAGGCACAGATTGGCAGTGATTTTAAAAAATACCCCAAAATTAAAAAAAAAATCATTATTTTTTAATATTTTATCCCTATTTGGACCATCCATTTTAAAAGAAAATTAGGTTTAGAAACCCCACAATTTAATTTAATCCTTAGCTGTTCCAAGTTTGGTTTGGGTCACTTCTTAATTTCAAACAATTATTATTATTATTATTATTATTTTCTTTTTTAAATTAAAACAAAGAATTTATGATAGCCTCTTGTTCTTTGTTTATTATTTTTTTCTTAAAAAAGAGAATAATTTTATTGGCTTTGTAGGTCATAAAACAATAAAACTATAATTAGAATTAATGTTTATAAATTTAATATATATATATATATATAATTAAAAAATAAAATAATTATCAAACAAGATCTTAATTTTTTAATATAAAATAATAATTTCAGGAAGTGAGTTTTATAGCGTCGGATTCATCTACTTGTCTTATACTGTCGTGTTTATTATAATTTCTTAAGAATAATTATCCACACAAAATATAAAAATGTTTTTTTAATTTTTTTAATCTTATTATCTTTTAATTTTTTATTCCCCAAATAATTTATTTTTTCGATCAATAAAGTAAATATCAAATCATAGATAATAATTATATCTTTTTACAAACCCCCAGCAAAAATCCTTTAAAATAATTCGAAAAAAAACACACACAAAAAAAAAAATCAAAACAACTCATCGATAGCCTCTTTTTTTTTTTTTTTTTTTTTTTTTTTTTTACACGTTTGTTAATAATAATAATTTCTTCTTCTTTTTTCTTTTCCTTTTCCATTTTTTCAAATCAAGTAAAATAAAAAATAAAAAATCAATTATTAAGTGTTTGAAACCCATTTTTCAAAGAAGATATAAACTTTATTTAGATTCAAAAAATAAATAAATAAAATCAAAATACTAATAATAGAGAATAAAAAAGGGAATAACTCATCAATTACCCACCAAACTTTAGTGCTATAAAGCACAAAAATACAAAGCAGTCACCCAAGTAGTCTTCATTTTTCTTTTTAAAATATACTTTCTATTCCAAATATTTTTTAATTTAAACCCTTCGACATTTTTTCTGCAATATAATTACATCGTCTACTTGTCTTAAAGTGCTTCTAAGAATGCAAACTATATCCACAAACCATCACGAGTCATTCCAACATATTTGTCAACACTCACATACTTTTTAAGCACACTTAATTTTGAAATTTATATGATTACAAAATAGAAAACGAAGGAACACTGTGTTCGTACAAATATTAATGTCGATTCTTTTTAACCTTTCGGGTCATTCTCATTTAGACTGTCTCGATTAATCCAAGTACACTTCATTCACTCGAGTGTCACATTTCAAAAAATTATTTAAATAAAGTTTTTAATCAATTTTATTTAAAAATATTGAAGTGACAGCTTCCTTACTAATCTAACAAGATTTGACATCAAAATCTATGGTACTTTTTCATATTTCTTTTTTTGTTAGTTTTTTTCTGTCACCATTCTAGCTGCCTTCTACTACAAAATAGAGGCTGCAATTACTACCTACCTAGACCTAAAAATTGCCTTATTTTGGCCACTTATAAATAAAATAAATAATATAATATATATATATATATATATATATATATATATATAATTAAATAAAAAATCGTAATTTCCCCTCTTTAAAATTTTAAAATTTTTCCTATTACGTGTAATTTCATTCTTCAAATAAAATTATACCAACTTGTTATCTCGTACCATTCCACGCGACACGACGTAGGGTGGTTTAACATATATTAATAAAAAAGTATAAATTGAAAAAAATTGGATGATAGTTTATTTTTATATTATCAATTTTGTTGCAATTTAATCCATGTATTTTAACTCTGTTTTGATTGGTTAGGTTAATCCCGACCATTCAAATGGCAACTATCAAATTCTTTTGATTTTTTTATTTTTAAAAAATTTAACCTAACCCAACGTTTGTGATTTGAATTGTTCGAGGTATCGAATTATATGGACGTGTTTTTAAAAAATGGAATCTTTAAAATAAAAAAATAAAAAATCAATGAGTTAATGCCAAGCTAAACGACAAAATTTAAAAATTTTCTCACTTCTTCGCCAACCTTCTTCCACAAAATCGTTTTCAAAACGAGAATTTAAAAAAAAAAAAAAAAAAAACAATCGTAATGCAAAGGGACTCGTTATTGGTGGGTCCCATTCTAAGATGGTCAATGCTGACTTAATCTGACGTGGAAGCTCTCTATTGGATAAGATACACAACTGGACAGACATCCGTATCCTCCTTCATGGGTTCTCATCGTACCTTATAAATCTGCGGTAGGTAACTGACCAAACGGGCAACCGACCTAACATATCATGACGTATGGTTCACATCAAGGGGTATTTAAGTAAAACCGATTTTCTTTCGGGATTTCAAGTAAATTTAGGGTAATAAATAAATAAATCAAAACTTTTATCTATTATTTTGAAAATGTTTAACAAATGGTCTTTTACTTGTTACCATATTATTTTTTATTTTTACAAATGTTTCATAAAAACAAATTAGATTTTGGATTGTTCGAGTTTCAATTTTCATTACGAATTATTGTCCTAATTAATTTTTTAAATAATAAATATCGAATTTACTATCTTTAACGTTGAATTTTTTTTAAACTAAGATACTATTGTTTTAAAATGTTAATAATTTTTAAATTTATTTAGTTTATATCCTTAATTAAATTTTAGTTTTAATCTCCCTTATAAAATGGATTTAGGCTTTTTAAAATAAGATTATTGAAGAGAAATAAAGTGGACAGGTGGAAAACATTTAAAATAATAAACTAAATAAATTAAAATTTTATTTATCAAATCAGTACATATTTTATTTATCCGGTAACTATCATTATAAAAATCACAAATTCAACTCTCGAATTAAAAAGCTATAAAATCCACCAATTTTTAAATAAAAAATAATTTGTTTACCTTTTTGTTTTCAATTTAGGTTATGAGTGATTATTGTTTATTCTAGAGGATTTACCACCTGTCATATTTCTAGAAACATGTGCCTCGTATAAACGAATAGCAAAACGACACCTGTACATGTGGGGACCAAAAACACACGTTTACAATTTTGGAGAGACAATCATTCCCATTTTATCGATGTCAATGAAACATTCAATTGAATCACTCAAAACTGAATAAAATCTAATGAAAATAATAATCAACGAATTATTTTTACCATATACAATATTACTTGATATCCTTAATTAAATAATTACCTCATAAATAAAAATACTAGTCAATTACTACAATAAATAGATTTTAAAAAATCATTTCATTTTCAATAAAATGATATTTAAATATTATTTATTTTATTTCAATTTTTTTCGTGAAATATTGAAAAAAAAATGTAATTTATTTATGTAGAATATCATAAATTAAATTTTTACTTTTAGTAAATAAAAAAAAAACTTTAGAAAAAAAGTGAAAATAAGTATGGAATACTATTATATGTTTTTTTTTCATAAATTTGACTCGAGAATAAATATTTCTTTAAAGTAATCATATATATCGATATTTTATATTATTTTAGCGTGTAATTTCCACATATACAATCATTTAATAGTTTTTTTTTTTTTATGAAATTTCAAATAACAGAACTAAAAGGGTGAATTAATCTTCTTGTTTACTTAACCAAAAGCAAAAACTTACCATTTCTTCAAATTGTTTGACTTCAATTTGAAAGGAATGTTTGTCTTGTTTCTTTATTGAAAAATGTGATTTAAGATTTCATTTTAATTATTAACAAAAAAATCAACAAAATGAGTAAGAAATTATCTATTAAACTTTGATAATACTATCTAAATTACTTACCATTTTATCATAAATATATTTATTTTATATTTTTTCGATTAGTGTTATCATGAAATTATTTTGTGTTCGTGTTTCTCGATTTTCTCTTATTCCAAAATAATTATAGTACTTTATTAATTAAAAATCGTATTTTAAATATAATTAAACACCTATTTTCGATATAATTATCGTGTATTGTAAATTAAGCTTAGGGATATTGCATAAAATAAAGATTTCATATAATTAAAATTGGATCATATGATAATTGAAAAAAAATACATGCAAAACTTTGGATAAATAAATTACAAAAAAAAAATCATCTAATAACTAAAAAATGGAATGATTTAACTATTGAGCAAAAATAAATCCAAAACAAAAATGCTTTTATTTTACTTCTAAAAAGGGGGTAAAATCGTATAATCAACCGGACGACGGAGGAGGGTACTGGCTGCCGGGATCATTCCACGACGAAGCCGGAAAGTAATTGGAGCCACCTTGGTTTTGGTTTTGCGGCTGCTGCCGGAAAAACCCCATTTGCTGCTGTTGCGGCGGCGGAGGGAAATAAACAGAATTCGAAACAGATGACATCGACGGCGCTGACGCCGGCACCGGAGAGGACGAGGATGGAAATGGAGCCAACTGCGCATTATAAAACATTTGCTGTACTAAACTCGAAGGTTGGCCAAGGAATTCACCGGAGTTTTGAAGCAAATTGGAGTATTCAATATAATCCCGGTAATTTTGAGTCTGAAACGTCGCCGCTTGCGGCGGAGTAAACAGGGGACTGGCAGATGAAGCGGTGGCCGAAATGTCTTGCGTCGGAGGAATTAATCTGACATGTTCAGGGAAATTGAGTTTTGCTCTGTTTCCTCTGAATCTGAGGGCAGCTTCGTCGTAGGCTCGGGCGGCGGCCTCCGCCGTATCGAAGGTGCCGAGCCAGACCCTTGCTGCCTTATGTGGGTCGCGAATCTCCGCCGCCCATTTCCCCCATGGCCGCTGACGTACTCCTCTGTATCTCCGTCTTCTCTCGCCGGTGGCAGCCACCGCCTCGTTGGAGCTCACCGGAAACGCTAAAACGGCGGCGGGATTTGAAACCACCGTGTTTGGAATTGGAATTGGAATTTCTTCCTTCACTATTGAAAAATGGAAGTATAAATTTATAAATTTAACACCAAAAAATAAAAATAAATCTTTTTTACTGTTATATTGCTTAAAATAAAATAATAGTTTTTAAAAATTAAAAAACAACAAAAATATTTGAAAATTTGAGAAAATTAAGAACACGAAACCTTGAATACTTTCTTCTTCACGCATTCGTTTCTGCCCAACCCAATAACCACCGCAAGAACTCATCGCCGAAGCATAGCTCCGTTCCGAACCCGACGAGTACGCCGACAGAGGAGAAGAAGCCGATGCCGACGCCGACGACGACGAAGAAGAAGAAACAAATCCCGTCGGGAAACCCTGCCCGCCGCCATAGCCCCACTCGCCAGCTCCCTGTCCTGACATGACGTTAGTTAACGTCGACACAATCGTCGATACCTCGCCGACAGCGGAGTAATAATCGCCGTCATCATGTTGACTGTAGAATAGTCTATGAGGGTCGTCGCCACCGTTGTCGCCGTCGCCATCTCCGGCGCCGCCACTTGGAAATTGTGCCAAGTCACTTCCAATTCCTCGCGGATTCGCCACTTTCAACGAGCACATGCAAAATCCTTGGTAAAAATCGAAAACCCAACAAAAAAAAAAAAAACAGGGTTGAATTCGATTTTGTTAAGGAGAAGGGAAATTGGGGGATTTTTAAACACGCGCCGCCGAAATATAAACAGGGAATCTCTGTTCTAAGAATTAGGAACCCCAAACAAAAACAAAAAAGAATGGAGATTTTGGATATGAATTTTATATAGTCGGTCGAATTCAATCTTTTTTTTAAGAGAACCAGAGAATTTATATTGGAATTGTTCTCTGTTTTGCCGACTGAAAATTGCATATCCCTATTTTTTTTTCCTTCTTATTTTTAGTAATTGAATTTCAAGCATTTTTCTTTATTTCTTTTAATAAAAGTTAAAATTATCATACTTTTAAACTTTTAAATTTATCTAATCTTTATATTAAATATATATATTTAAAAATATCGAGCTTCTAAATTTGTATGTAATAGTCCAATTTGTTAAATCGAGCTGGTCTAATATCAACCTACCATATAATTGTTCAATAGTGCATTCGTCTAATAAAATATTAGATTTAAGAGATTAATGATAAGGAAAATAGGACCAAATTACTATATAAATAAGAGACCATATCTATTAGTGTGGAAAGATGAATGGTTTGACTAAAGTCAATAATATCATATTACTGTAGAGATGTAGAGTTAATCTGCCCCAATGACCCATTTAAAATAAAATATATGAAAAAAATTATGACGACTAAAATTGTGCGGGTTTAGAATTATAATTGAAGTATTAATTTAAATAAAATTTGAACATATTATATATTTAAAAATAAAATATTTATTAAATACAAAATTATTGAACTAAAAGGGGTAAGAAGTTGAAATAAATGTAAGAATAAAGACAATAATAGTTTTTTGTTTTATTATAATTATAGCCTTTTGTTTATCTGTAAAACTAGAAGACTGGAGAGGTATAATTGTAATTTGACCTAACTCAAATTTAGCCCAGAAGAAGCTTGTGCAATTAAACTAGCTATAAAATTATCTTAATTATCTTAATTAACTTAGTGCAAATCAGGTATAGACTAAAAAATCAAATATTATATAAATTTTGTTCGACAGTTATTTTATTTTTTTAATAATTTGTTATAATAGTTTGTGTAGTAATTAATTTTTAGTTAAATTTCAAAAAATAATGGGAAGATAAAGATTGACAAGTAATCTCTACATTTAAATACTAATACTAGGTAGACATATGTTTAGCTTTATCCACATGAAGAGAGGCATTAATTATTATTATTATTATTATTAAAATTAGAAAATAAAAAAAAGTAAACCGGGGATGGTGGACTTTGACTGAATTATTACATGATAATTAATTATAGAAACCCAAAACTAAGTCCAATTAAATTGTCTAATAATCAAGCTTTTTATACTTGTAAGAAACAATTTTTTGAAAATTCCAACTTCTTAATAATATAAATATTATACTTTTTTTTATTTTTTACACGTCCCCAAATTTCAAAATCCAACCACAGTTATATACATATATAAATGATTTTTTAATTGTTATTATTAGAATTTTTTTAAAGAATAAGAATTTAAATTATTCGAGACGGACAATTTTGACTAATAATAGGGAAATAGCGATATTAAAGTACCTTAAATTTATATTAAATGATTAATAGAATAACTCGATAAAAAACAAAATAAATATTTTTAAAAAAATTATAACTTTAATTTTGGAAAAAAGGAAAAGGAAAAGGAAAAGACCGAAATTTAAATTTGGATTTGATTTTTTAAAATATTTTGTCGGGGATTCTCTTTTTTTAGACACGTGGTCATTGGTTTACAAATCTTAGTTCGGTAGAACATTAATAAAATAGGATTTTAAAGAAATAAAAATAATAATAAAAGGTTGTAGTTTGGCGGTAACTAACTTTTCTCTCACTTGTCTCTCTCTAGATTCGGTGAGTTTTGTCGTATTATGAACTTTGTTTAAGACATTTTTGTTTATTTAAATTTAATGTTTTTCTTTTCATTTTTTAAAATAAATTTTCATATTTACTAGTGGTGGTATTTTCCGCTCGAAAAATACTATATTTTATTTTATATTATATTTAAATAACATGAATTTGTGGGACATTAAATTAAATTAATTTATTTGTCTAATAAATCTAAATAGAATATTTTCTTATTATGAGATTTTGAAGTCAAAATGTATTTGGTCAAACTTTGAAATCGTACGTGGACTAGATGTGGTGAAAGTGGGGTCCACTAAAGAGGCTTCGTTGGCACCGCCCGCCAATCATGAAAGGGATTGTAAACTTTTCAACGGCTTCATCCGCCTAATCCATTTTCGAATTGTTAAATTTATTAACATATTTTACGGCGATAATAATAATAATAATAATAACAAATTAATAAATCAAATATTTATAAATTATTTTTTGATTGAGAAAATATGATTATATTTTTAAAAGTGATTATTGTCAACGATGAACAGCGGAATTAAGCAAATGGGAGAGATTAGCTCATAACCACGGTCAATTAATTTCATATTTATCTACTTTTAATTAATTTTTTAAAATAATATCGTTATAGTTGCAATTTAAATTAATTTAATCCATTTCACACATTGAATAAATTCAACGGCTTCCCACCAATTTTTAGACCATCTTATTAAATTAAAAGATGATCAATCACGTTTAAATTCTCTAATCCTATTTTATAATAACTAAATAAATTGTTACACAAGATTACTTATAATAAAGTTTATCTTCAATGGTAATTTAAATTTGAATTGGAAGGTAGTAAAAAATAAAATTTTACGATTTACCTTTTGATTGGAATGGTAAATGTAAAGAAAGCTTAATATTTTGGAAGATTTTGGTGATTTTATAATTATATATATTTAAGATTATAATTAGTACTTTTTGGATTTTTCGAGGCGAGGGAATGGATCTGGTCCGATTTGTCGAAAGTCTCCGGCCGACAACGAGGAAAAGGATGCTTGCATGTCCCTTGCTAACAATGTTTTGCTTTTCTTATTTATTTTTTTTCGCTTTTCTCTTTATTTAATATGACAAAAAAAAAAAAAAAAAAAAAAAAAAAAAAAAAAAACTTCCACTTTTCTTATATATTATTCAAATTATAAAACGTAAATTACACCTTATTTAATTTCATATTTTGTTATATTTTAGTATTTATACTTTTAATTATTTGAAATCTTAATAATAGTTCAATTTATTAGTCTCTTTTTTCTTGCATAAAAATTAATGTGATTATTTTACCAATTTTTTTTAAACTAATACTCAATGGTTTAATTTAAAATTTATTGAAACGATAATCGATAATATTGGAAATAAAATGATATTTTAACCGCAGACATTTAAAATTTATATATAAACAATTATTTGATAAAAGGAATTAAAAATATTCCAACTATTTATTTTTAACACATTTTATTGCTTTGCTTTCCTTTGGTTATTTAATTTCCATTTTTTGTTCTTATATATATAGAACTTTATCTATATATATAAGAACAAAAAATGGAAATTAAATAAAATTTAAATTTTAAATCTAAAATTAACTAAAAAAATATTCCCTCCCCATAAAATATTAATTTTGTGGGTTCATTTTATTTAGATACTTCGAATTAATTACATAATTTGGTTTTGCAGAATATACAATCTAAATTAATTTTGTCACGTTTATTTTATGGACAATAGCCATAAATTATTATTAATCCATTCATTTTATTGGCTGACAGCTCTGTCAGCTATATATATTATATATATATATATATAATTTTTAAATAAATATGATTAAGTATCATTATCATCGGATTCGCTTCCACTCTTTGCCTCGTGTTCCTGATTTGTGCAATAATCTCCTCTTAATAGCAATGATACATTGTTTTTTACCATAATAATTATTAAAAAAATGGAATAAATCATCATCATATTAATGCATAATTAAAATGAATATAATTTAAGTTAAAATAACATCGTGATACAATCTATTTATTATTAGTGACGGTATTATATTGTCTATTTTCTACGTAAACTCTTTTAATTACTTTAATATTGGGATATTAGTTAATGATGAATATTTATGGATTTAACTAAATTCAAATAATGATTTAAAAAAATTAATGTCTATTTAATTAAAATAAAAAAATGGTACTTATGTGCGACCAAATCAAGAAAAAGGATGTTGATTGGCACGTGCGGGGGCAAAATAATTAAATGGAAGGAATTTGGTTGGGGGCGTGCCAATCCCACACCCGTGCAAGAGTCATAATTTTAATAAAATAAAATAAAAAGTTAATTGAATAAGAAAAAACATAATTATAAGAGCACACGCGTCACAAGAATTATGGATTTCCTCACTAATTCTCAATTAAATTATTTAATTTAATAAATAACCACAAACCCAAATCACGTAATAAAAAAAAAAAAAATTGCAACCATCTTTTAAATATCTTCGATAAAAAAAATTAAAAATATAATTATTTTGAAATAAATCTCATGCAATGTTTTTATATTATTAAGAAGAAGAAAAAAAAAACAAAAATGGACATTTTGTTATTATTTATAAAATAAAACAAATAAATAAAGGGGAGGAAAAGGGAAGGGACAATGTGGGCAAACAATCATTTCAGATTAATACTTTATTATATACTAAATTACTCATTATAATATAAAGTTACCAAAAATAAATAAATTGAACCATTCATTTTTTTTCTTTTTCTTTTTCCAAATAATAATAAAAGTATGGGATATTAATAATTGTTTAAAACATGCTTAAGGGTAAATTTTCCAAAAAAAAAAAAAAAAAGTCAAATAAATAAAATTAATAGAATTTATATGAGTGGCTAATAATCCATTAGGGTTAATTATGAAAGGTTGGATTTTTTTTAGTTCAACTATTTTTGGCAAGGGGTTTGATTTGTTTTTCAATTTGAATGAAAATTAATATTTTAGTAAAGAATATTAAATGCTCGTGCATGAATCTAAGTTTTCAAAAATTCAAATTTTCTATTGACATTCAAATTTAATTCTCTTATATAAATGAATCGAGACCATATTCAAATGAGAATAATTTTAAAAATATAAAATTATGGTTAAAAAATGTTAATATCTATACTAATAAGGTATATTCTACTCTTCGGTAGCTCAATCATAAGAATTCTATTGCGAAGCTTGTTTAGTTTAAAATAATCTTCTAATTTTTTTCTTTCTAATAAGCGTTTGAGTGAAGATAAATATGTAAAATGGTCGTGAATTGAGGAAAACTGAGACGAACAGGTATTGAAATTTGATTCTAAATTACGAGCATTAATACAAAATAATAATAATAATAATAAATGAAGAATTTGAATAATATTTCAACCCTATGACCAAAGAAGAATATTATTAAGATTTGACTCACAAATTACTAGAATAAAAAAAAGAGAGAAAATTAAAAGTTAGGGAAAAAAAAGAATGTTTTAAGAAGTGAGAAAAGAATCTTCAAACTTTTTTCACAAAAACATAAATTTAATTAGCCAAATAATTAATTTTGGGAATGGGTTTGGCAACTTCTCAAATTTTGAGTGGAATTAATTATTTCCTTTTTCTTTTCTTTTTGTAAATAAATAATTTTTTTTAATTTTTATTAAAAAATTAAAAATACTTTTTCTTAAAATTAATTTATTTAAAAATTAATTAACTTAAATAATAAAATTTTGAGTTTGGTTAGGTCGAGTTGTTAAGTTATTTTTTCTTAAAATTATTTAAAAATATATCACTATGGTCGGTTATAAAAATAAAATATTATCAATATTCATAATAACTTAAATAATAAAATAGGATTGGATTGGATTGTAACCTTATTTTCGGCCTAGTTGTTGACTTGACATGTCAAGTGACTAAATTGTTCAAATATTCAACCCGATCCAAATCTAAAAACGAATTTAACTGGATCGGAATTTAATTTTAATTTTTAGTTTTTGAATAAATGGTTTGAAATCAGCTCTCTCGCCTTTGACTTTGGAGTTTGGAAATGTTTATTTTAAGAGTTGATATAATGGATCATCGCATGCTGATTTGCTTTGACTTTTGACTATTTTTCTTAATTACTTTTTCTACCAACCTGATGCAATAATTTGAATTCTGTGGGTATCATTTATTTTATTATACTATTTCATCTTTTTAATTTATATATTAAAAAAACCTTGAATTTCTAGTGAAAATAATAATAATAAATAGTTGGTTAATTATGTAAAATTAAACAAAAAAAAAATTATTATTTAAATAAATAAAAGAATTAATTAGTAAGCCACTTGAGAGAGAAAAAAAATCAAAATTAATCCAAAAAACTTGACTAGCAGCTTGTTAAACTGGTAGAGTTCAACCAAAAGACTTTGAAATTCAGTTTTATTTTTTTTTCTTTTTTCTGAAAAAAAAAAGAGATTAATTTGATAAGACAAGAGAATAAAAAAAATAGTTATTCAACCTTATTATAAAAATAATAAATAAATAAATAAAACGAACCATTTAATAAACTAAATATTTAGGTTCAAATCTCTGTATCTACGTTAGAATTATTTAAATGGTTTAATATAATTTTTTGGGCTGTAATTTAAATACAATTTACGTAATATCTGTGACAATTTGGAAAATAAAAAATTAACTTTAAATTTAAATTATTAATGTTTCATACGTATTAGCAAAGCTGGAATAGCTCAGTTGGTTAGAGCGTGTGGCTGTTAACCACAAGGTCGGAGGTTCAAACCCTCCTTCTAGCGTTTTTTCTTCTATTTGGTACCATTTCTTTTCTAATGAAAATTATTGCCATTGTCGAACTCCTTAATGTGTATATTTATATTTTAATTTCTTTGTTGCTTTCAAATCTTCTTTGAAGGAGAGTTTTTATTCAACACCAAAACTAAGGAAGAAAGACAAAAAAAAGAAAAATACTAATGCAGGCTTGTTTCTTCTTTCTCCATTTCCCCTTGATCAGTTCTTAGAGGAAGCACGTCGTCCAGGTTTCGAGCTTCGTTGAGCTGTAGGTGGTAATTTCTCTGATGGACCACACGGCAGCGGTTTCCCGGTCTCCCGTTCGATCCGACGTTTGAGCTCCCTGAGTATTCGAACTTGGCTCAGCTTCTCAGGAGACAACATTTCCCAGTAAATGCCTGCAATTCAGAACATTTTGGGCAGTTATATGAGACTCCCTTAATTGATATTTGACAAGCTTGTTCATAGACTCATGTCCCTCCAATCTCAAGAAATCTTTTGAAATATGAAAAGAAAAGGCATCTTTACTAGGAAAAAAATTGACTTAAAGTTCTACAAATATTGAATATAGATGCAGGCACCTGAAATAACAGGACTTGTACTTCAAGAGGGGTGTTTGGAATGGATAAAGCAAAGCTGCTAACCTTGGGGTTTAGGGATTTTCGTGCTGGTTAAAATGACCTGCGTTGGTGTGCATACGATGTCTACGGGCACGTCGTGGACTAATAGCTTCTCAACTGGAATATCATCAACCAATTGGCAATCATGCACTGCAAGACATTGGAAGTTCGTATTACAACAGGACGTTTGATAAACATGTACAACCCAAAAACATAAAGACTGTAACGGCCCAAGCCAACCGCTAGCAAATATTGTCCTCTTGGGCTTTTCTTTTTGAGCTTCCTCTCAAGGTTTTTAAAATGCGTCTACTAAGGAGAGGTTTCCACACCCTTATAAAGAATGCTTCGTTCTCTTCTCCAACCGATGTGGGATCTCACAAAGACACTATGAACTATGAGTTCCTCTGTTTGCTTCACATGTTAAAAGTTCAATGACATGTAAGCTATCAATTTGTATCTAAAATTCTGGTTGTGTACCAACAGCTCTCTGCGCACGAATTATCTCCACTGCTCGACAAAAGGTATCTCGACCGATAATTCTTTGTAGGTAAATTTGAAAACAAGCTCTCTATTATTGAGGATGGGGGAGGTCTGAAAATAATATATATTGGGAAATTAACTGCTAAACTATCTACACGGCTAAAATGGCACGATCGAAGTTCATTGTAAAGAATATTTTGATATCAAGCACTGCAATTTATCAACACGACGCCATGTTGCTGAAAAGAATGAAAAGAATGAGATGCTACAAGATAAGATAGAAGCAGAGTAGTTATAAAGATAGAAGCAGAGTAGTTATCTGACCAGAAGTAACAATTGGAGTCGAGTCATCAATGGCGCCCATGTACCGAAGCATTCCATACTCCAGTTCTGCAAATCCCTGCACTTTATAGCGGAGGTTAAATTATAAGTTTGGTTTATAAACTTTTAGGGCTCGTTTGAATCAAGTAAAGAAACATAAATAGAATCAAGTACATTCGTTCCATCGCATAAAAAGGGTTTGTTTGAATAGACTTTCTAAGGGTTTAAAAACACTTTCTTTAAGCACATACAAAGTTATTTCAAATAGACCCTTAATCGATACATTCCATTTTCAAAGTGGCAAAGAAGGCAAGAATTGAACCACATACGTAAGTTTATGCAAACAAATAGATGGTTGAAGAGAAGATATGGGAGGTTAATAAGTGGGTGACTCAAAACCGAGGATTATCAAATCTTCCGAGCAAATATGTTTAAGCCAACAGTAACACTTTTACCTCACCCTTGCCAAGCCGAGCACCTGTTCTGGGATCAACAGCAACAGAACCAATGACGATCAGATCAACTTTGATCTTTTCATCAAGTCCAATTGGCTTTCCATACTTTGCTACCCCAACAGAAGTGCAGGCCTCGTTGATGGTAGCAGAAGTCAGCATTCCGGACTCGACTATGGAGAAAAAACCTGTTCTCAACCGAGGCTGAGGTGTTAATAGTTTTTTGCCACCTGATCATAATCAAAATACCATTTAGTTTGTGATTTAACATGAAAATTCGGTCATGCTTGTTGGGAATCAAAGATGATACATATGACTCGTTAAATCGTGAAGAAGTTCCACGATTCAGTGGAAGTTTACACCGTATTGGTTCAATGTAACAGCCCAAGCGTACCGCTAGTAGATATTATCCTCTTTGGACTTTCCCTTCAAGAGCTTCCCCTCAAGGTTTTAAAACACGTCTACTAAGGAGAGGTTTCCACACCCTTATAAGGAATGTTCCGTTTCCCTTTCCAGCTAATGTGGGATTGACATTCAACCCCCTAAAAATGATAACTAAATCGAACTACGTCGTCCACAAATCCAACCACCAAGTTTGCCTATAGAAATTCGTAATTTCAGGTTTTTCTTAGTTTTAGTAATAAACTAAACTAAGACATGACCAGTTGACACATTTTGAAGTTCCCCTCACATCATTCGTGTAAGTTTTTCGAGTTTAAAAATATCTAATGAATTCTTAAACTTTCAATTTTGTATCTAATAGATTCCTTACATAGTCAAAATGTACGAGAATTAATTGAATTATTTGATGTAAGTTTGATTTTTATGTAAAATGTAACACTAGACATTCAATTTTGTATCTAGTAGTCCCGTGAATTAAAAAAATATAAAAAAAGTCAAAACGATCTATAAAACACAAAAAATTGAAAATTTCCGTTTGAAGCAAAATTAAAAGTCTAGAGATCTATTTAACACACGAAATTGAAAGTTCTAAGACATGTAAAATACTTTTGAAAGTTCATGGAACAAATAGATCCCGACTTTTAACGGTTCAAAAGTTCATAGATTATTGTAAATGGCAGACAGTGATCTACAACAGAAGAAATCATAAAAGTATCAGCAGAACTGACCCATAAGTGTAAGAAGCCTCACACCCTTCTGTGGTGAATCCGGATTAACCTTCACGCACTGCGAATCCCTGAATACTTCCAAATCGCACAACTGATACAACCAAATTTCATCAGGTATATACGGAAGGAATCAAAATTTCCAACACAGAAAAGATCGACTCAAACATTTTCTTTCCAACAAAACAATTCAGGAATTAAGGAGCTCACTCTGTTAGCAGCTTCCATGGCGCCGACGAAATTAGGGATTCGATGATGAACAGGTCGGGGATTAGCAGCAATGTTTCGAGATTCCATAAAATCCCAGATTCGTTTCCGGATCACCCACTTCCAAGCTTTCGGATCGTCGTCCGAAGCGCCTTCAGTGTCCCTAACTGAAGCTTCCGCCATGGATTTCATAGCTAGGGCGTCGAGGCGAGACCTCTCGGCCTCGAATGCAGCTTCGTCGAAAGCGCCTTCGCGTTGAGTTTTTCTGCCGCCGTTTTTACTGCTCTCCAGCTTGAAATGCCTTTGGAACTGAAAATTTCTTCCGATCGGGATTGAATAAATGGAACTAGTCTTTCGAATCGCTTTGAGAAATGTGGATTTGACTGATAGTGGACGAGATAATTGCAGGAAGCTTGAATCCATCAAAGAAAATTTCAGTCGGGATGAACTGATGACTGCGAGTGTTCGCGCCTCGCGGATAGTTCGGCCCCGAAGACGATAAGATAATTCTTCATCCAACGACAATTTGTTTCTAAAAACGGTCCTTTTTTTCCTTTTAATATTATTATTATTATTGTGGAGTATAAATTCTAAAATCAATTAAATGTTTTAATTATAAAAAATAAATAATTATGAGGAAAAACTTATTACTATTATTGACGAAAACCATTATTAATTATTTCAAAAATACTTTTAATTTTTTTTTATTAAAGTTAAATTAAAAAAATTAGCATTGTTAAACTTTAAAAAATTACTATTAATACACATAAAAAAAAGAAAAAAAAACTTAATTTTTTTAAAATTTAATTAACAAACCCTATTTAAACCTAAAATGGCGGAAAATTCGGCCGGGTAGTATCAGTTTTATTACCGGGCGATTTCCTTTCTGGGCTTGGTGTATCAACTTTCAGTCCACCGCTGAAGATTTTTCCCGCCTCTGCAGCAAAGCAATGTTGAAGGCAAAAAGTCTGAGGAAGGCGGTTGTGCCGCCCGCTCTCATCGGCGATCCTTCTCCCGGGAACCTCCAGCCAACTCGTCTCGCCCTCCATGTACGTATTTTATTTTTCGTGCTGCTCATTCCTCCACCCTAAGCTCTTTATTCCGTCTCTTTCAATCTATTTTTGGCTTCCGTTCTCCTTCTAGGTTAGTCCAGACGGTTCTTCCTGCTATGTCTTCATCGCTTCCGGTTCCCGCGTTTTTAAACTCCAGGTATGCTGCTGTATGGTTTTGAGCGTCTTGATATTGCAAAATGTGAACTAATGCGTCGTGTGGTGCTTTGATGCTTAGATGTATGTGTTCGTAATAGAGTTGTATCGGAAAACAAGGCCGTTTTGTTGTTGCTAGTAAGTATAGCATTGTGTGGCGGATTGCAATGCGGATGGATTTTGGTGATTCGAACTGATTCTTTGATGCTTTTAGATTTATGTATCTCTTCTAGTGTCAAAGGGCTGTAAATGATCCATGAAGGAGGTTCTCATAGTCACCTCCATTTCCTCGATGTTTGTTTGCTTGTCTAAGGGAGGTCTGTGTCAGTTAACTCTCAATCAATATGTTCTATCTAGTGCTCATACTTGGTTTTTATATTGTTTTGAATCCCAACGAAGACTTCCAAAATCATCGAGAAAAGCTCCATAAGTATTTTGTGGCCTGCTATTAGTTTTGAGGATGACAGTAGTTTTATTGGACGATGAACGTAGGCTTGTGGAGTTGGCAACTTAAGGATGAGGAATGTTGCTTTCTCCTCTTAATGGAGTTGGCAACTACTATAACTGTGATTACTAATTGTACGAGTCCTAGACATTCATTTCCATTTGCAAGGAGGATATGAAAGAGGTTTTGATGTGAAATTTGGTAGAGGTTGATTTTGGTGCCTATTCTTGGGCTTCTGATCCTCTTTAACAGGAAAACTTTTGAGAATTTTTTTTATTTTTTATTTTTATCCAGCAATTTCTTGAAGTTTTACTGCCAATCAATGAAGGAAATGCTGGAGCAAATTCGTGGAATTTTCTTCGCTGAATGCCTCTTAATCAGTAGGGAAGTTTTAGAATGGGTAGATATGTTATAGTTTATTTCGAATTAGCTTGTCCTTGTCATTAGGTGGTTATTTGATTTGGAATCTGAGCTCTTTGGGGTCCCTCTACAAACCTCTCTTTCTTCAACCCCAAGAGAGAGTTATACCTTATTTATGGAAAACCATTTAAAAGGTTAGTTTTTGCTAAAAATTGGCGTTGGATTGTCATGTTGATGGGAGATGCTGTCACGTTGACTGTTGCCCCTTCTTTATGTGTGTAATGCTTGAAGCTAGGGGTTATTTCTGCATAGTTAGGTAAGACCTGAATAAGGTGACTGTTTGAATGCAGTGGCGACATATATTAATTGTTAATGTACTAAATCTATTTTCTTTTGCGCCTGCCTTTCATTTTCGGTAAAATATTGATTGCAAATACTTTTCCACTCTATTTTCTTTAGATTTCCATGGAAGAATCATCAGTTGTCGAGGGAAAAGATAGCTTACTGATCCCTGTACAGACAAAGGTATAGTAACATATTATAGTTTTAGTCATGGTATATCAATTTGCTTAAGGTTACCTATTTGGTATATCAATTTGCTTATTGAAGGTTCTAGACTCTTTATTGCTGAATCGCTGTCCTCACCGCTCAGAGATCCAGAGTTTGGTCCTGGCTGAAGTTGATAGTTAAGTCAGCTTATTATTGCTCACACCTGTCTGTACATGTATAATGCCGTAGATGAAATATCTGTATTTATAGCCACAAAAAAAACAATGAATCAACACATAATTTTCTATGAGTTGGACATAGACACACTACTCAAACTAAAGTCTCCAAGTTTCATTTATTATTATTATCATAATTATTGATATGGTGCATTAATTCAGGTTCCAATGACCTCTTACTGGGGACAGTTGACTCCTATGGTCACCTCATTGTTTCTAAGCTAGACGCCACTGGCAAAGGTACAATATCTTTACACTGTTTGGTTGTCATGATACCAATGATTTGCAGTCAAGTTCCATCATGGAATATCTGGAGCTTTTATTTTAATATTAGTCGAATAAGCTGCATGATGTTTGTACATGATACAAATACGTGTCATGACTTTCATTGACATGGTGGATATTAAAATTAACATCGGGCTCTTAGTTCAATTTTGTTGTAACTAACCTTTACTAATGACAATTAAAAGTGGATTCGTTTCTTTAAGTTTTTTGCAATGCCCACTTTCAACTTGGCTTTTGGTGCGTCATAGCTGTGTGATAGGGTTTCTTACCTCCGTACTTGCTTTTAATTCCCTCAAGAGCATCTACCAAAATAGGTTACAAAATTAACTGCAATAGAAGGTTAGATAGAAAACAACGTTATCTAAAAGCATCCAATCGACAGGGTATTCTTTTTGGTTATTTGGAAAGATCAAAATCAAAGAGTTTTTAAACAAAAGCTCACATTTGAAGTATTTTTTGATCTTGTCATTTATTGTGCTATTTCTTGGTGTAAATTGTTGAACATCTTTGCTTCATGTGGTTATGTTTCCCTTTCTTCCAATTGGGAAGGCCTTTTGAAATCGCCGTGGATTATTCATCCCTTTTGTTAATTTAATACCTCAATGAAATTGTTTCTTACAAAAAGATATTTAAATATACTTGATTGTTGTATATTCTTCCTTTATTTCTCTTTCTTGTAGATGTTCATTTCCCGTTCATGGTCTATTGGTCACCTTTACTTCTCTTAAAATTTGCCTTTTCTGCATGCCTGTGCTTCTGTTAACTGTTCTCGTTGTCTTCTATTTTGTTATATAAGCTCTTCAAATTTACACCTAACCTAACAATTTTTCTTCAAATTTCAGATGCAGACAGGTTTACGTATTCTGTACTCCCTCAAAATTCAGGTCTTGGTGAGGGCAGTTGGGCAGGATTATGCTTCAGTCCAAGTGAAATGTTCACGGTTTTCTATTTCTTAATTTAAGAGTTTTTAAATGCTTAGAAGTCATTCCTTCTGCCATGTTCAAGATGCTTACTAGTCATCACATATATACACATACAAACATACATCTTCAGAATAAAAAGTTTCTGTGTTGGTTTGCATATTGTTTAACCGTAGGTAAAACTTAACTAGTGATTGCCGATTCCCATCATTAATTTTTCATTATGTAACTCTCTAAGTTTCAAGTTTTAATACAGACGCATGTACACTTACATCCTGAAATCTGATTTTAGAATTAAAAGAGGGCGGCAGAGTATAAAGAAAAGAAATATCAGATGCTCTTTTCTACCTTTATTCAATCAGAAGAGTTATCTTTTTTCATGTTGATCTACACCTACAGACTACAGTAACCCACTAGGTACCATCGTGTTTTAAATTTCTTTCAGGCAGCTGTTGCTCATAACTTTGGCAGAACTGTTGATATTTATGACCAGGATGTCCATGTTCGAACATTACGCACGTAAGTACTGACATAAGTTGCTTTATTCATTCTATTTATTGTGATACCTTTTTGGTGAGGTTCATTATCTTATCAGCTCTATCCACATTGAAAACAGAGTTTACAAGGAAGGCAACATAACTGCATTCTATTTGGTTCTGTTAGCAGTAGGAACAATAGTTGACTATAAAAGTTAATAAGCTAACAGAAAATATCACCTTATAGAGCACATAGAGGTACAACATCAAACATTTTGCAAGCAATGACAATAGGTTGCCAAATTACCATGCCCAAGGTTGTCATTTTGAGGGCAAGGAAAAGAAAGAATTTTCAATTTATCGAGTTACATCCCTTCAGATTTTCCATATTAATTAACTTTCTAATACACCTCTCTAGTTGCATGGCCACATTTTTTTTTTTTTTTTTGGATCTTTAAACATAGAGGGGTAATAAAAGGAAGTGTTGAACAGTATAGATTGTTTTGAACGAAGTTGTTTCAGTTTCTTATTAAAAACGCAGTACAGATGGAGCAGGGGTTACACTTCCATCCTTTGGAACGTGCCTTTCTTTCGCCTATCAAGCTTCTCAGAAATTTTCCCTAATACAGTGCCAGTTCTGGAGGATCTAAAAAGGGGCCTTTGCATTGTCCATTAAGTTCTCTTTTATTGATGCATGATAGTTTGGATAACAGGGCTTCATGATCCTACTTCTTACCATGATAGAAATTCATTTTGGGCTGAGCTGAGAAGTCTTGTAGTGGGTCTATGAGGACAATGAGTGCTTAGCAAGAGATTCCAATAATCCAATGGGATTAGAACTTGAAGGGTTTATGAGAAATTGGCTCAAGGAGAAGAGCTAGAAATATGAGAAGATTTAACAAGAACTTGAATGGTTCAATCTTTGCTTTTAACGTTTTTGAATCATTTCAGTTTTGAGTGATTAAGGATGTCTTGGAATTATCCTTTTGAGCTCCGTTACAAGGCTGTTGAATTCTGCTTGGATTTCTTTTATGTGCACTATTGTCATGCTAATAAGAAGTTTTTCTCTTGAGAACTCTTTGAAAAATAATGTGTGAGAGGCCAGTTTCTTTCTTTGTGGTGGCATATTATGGCCTTTTTAGGGCTTCATTTTTAAGCTTCTTCATTTTGTCATTAAATGAATTCTTGAACATCTGTTCTTTTTTTCCCCTGCTAAAAAGATAAAGATTTTGTGTGTGTTTTTTTTAATAAAATAATTGTTTCAGACTCTGGTATCCAACTGCATTGAGCTTTATTCAGAATCTTTCTTCTGAGAATGGAAGTTCTATATTAGCTGTCACCGAAGGTTGTCAGGTAAAAGTGTTTTGAGACCACGTTTACTACCTAATGGGTCTTTTATTTTATCTTCCATGGTGGCTTTCCTTTTCATCTAATGCAATAACTGCAGTTGACGATCTGGGATTTGAGAATGAAAGAAAACGGTGGTTGTGTGCAAAGAATCTGTGGCTCTGTTGGTGATAACTTTTATGCTGTCTGCACATCCTCAAATGGTAATATTGCAGTGGGTGGGGCTGATCGAACTGTAACAATCTACGATCCTCGAAGGTGATTGCTGTTGAACCTTTTTACAAATACAACCTGCATATGTTTCTTTTCTTCCAAGTCGTTTTGATTTTTGTACTGAAATATTTTGAGACCAGAACCCCGGTTTATCTGTTTGAAATTATTTTCATGTATGGAGATTTTCTCAAGGAATTCCGATTCTTGAGATGTACACTTTTGATATAAGTCTTTCTTTCATAAACAATTCACACGTTCACAAAATTATAATGCCAAATGGTATAACTGTATTGACTGTACATGATTGTCAGTAATCCGTTAATTATGCTCTACAAGGATATGTGGTGAGAAAATAGAGTGTTAGCATGCTTTCAATTACATATTCACCACGACTAAATGATGTAATTCACATTCAAAATTTAGGTGGTCAGCATTATCAAGATGGGTTCACTGCTCGAAGTATGAGGTTAGTGAGACTTTCCACCAATCCCCCCGTGAAAATTAGTGTTTTCGAAGAGTAGGTTTCTTTTAGTTTCTCCACCAATGCCCCATCTTTCTTATTTGCAGATTACGGGACTGGCTTTCTCATCAATTAACTCCGATTACATTTATGTCCAGGGAGTTGACTATGAGGTAAGCTTCTCAATTAATATGTTTCTTTCTATCAATTACAAAGGTCATGGAGTCTCTCTCATTGATATATATATATATATATATATATATTATCCCTTAGTTGAGCCATCTAACTCTTATGTGGGGGAAATTCCTCTATACTTAGTATCTTGGCCTAGGAAACCAAAACTGGTCTCATCATACTTTTCCTAGGGTAGTAATGTTCATACTCAAATTATTCTAAAATCAGTTCGTTGAAAAAATATATGGGTATCTCTCATTTGACTGTGAAGTGCAACTCAGTGATGCATCGTGTGCCTTTGGGGAATTTCATTCCACAAATTTTTGTTTGGATAGCTTTCTTTGGTTACTTTCGGTGCGTTTTTGGCCTGTAATAAATCCTGTTGCTCGATGATGAAAAACACTGAATTTTCAGGATATTGGAGGGGCCCTTTTGTGTACAATTATTCTTGGTATTCTATGGACTGTTTGGCTTGAGAAGATTGAGACAAAATAGGGAATTTATTTAGATGGATTAGGAGTCCTTAGAGGAGGTGGGGTCTATGGTTAGGTTCAACACCACGGGGTCCATAACCAAGTAGTTCTGTAAGATCCTATCTCATAACCAAGTAGATCTGCTTTGTTTCTTCATTCTGTGGCTTTGTTATTTTTTGTTTTACCCATTTATATTCTTTTCTTCGTTTTAAATGAAAGCCTTGCCTCTCATTAAAGAAAGTACATCTCGTTATGCTGACAAATTGAGATTTTGTATGATGATACTGATGAAGTTCCTTTAATTTTAATCTCATTCTTGTTCTGTTTTCTTCATTTTTGAGACCTCCAATTTGGGGCTGTACTTCATGTGTGTTCTATTCCATGTCCTGGTTGAGGTATCTATTGAACTTGCATATTTCCTCAGTAATTCAAATTTCCCGTGAAACTTAGCAAAGGATCTCATTATCATAACATTTACATGTTAGAACGATGGCTTTATAATGCCTCATATGGTGCTCTTCTACTGATAAGGGGGAATTCTCTGAATGTTAACACGAACGTGGAGATCATGCAGGTTTTTTGTGGTCAGTGGAAAGAAAGCAAGAAAGTATTTTCATTAAGAGGAGACTCAAATTGGCTTGGGTTTAGTAAGGTATTAAATTTCTCTTTATGTTTCATCAATTCTGTTCTGTTTGAGCCAATAAAAAATCCTTTGCTAAATTTGGAGCTATTTTGGCCGAGTAAAGTTCAATGCTGTGATTGGTTAATTTTTCGCGAGCATGTCAAGTTTGTATGTTATTAACTTGACCGTAGAGTAAACTGAACCTGACATCTTGACCTTAGATAATGCTGTCGTCATGCTACCTCGAACATCACCCTCAGTTACTAGCAACCAAAATTGGATGATAAAAATATATTTGCTACAGTTATAATTGAAAGTCTTGAATAATTCCCCATTTCATGGGAGGTGTTTGGAGAAAGCAAAGCATATTGACAAATAATCTGCATTTATTCAAACTTAAGATTTTTTGCCTTACGAAAGGCTAATGTGATGTCAAATCATCATTCATTTCTCAAGATTATATCAGTCCATTATTGTTTCTTCGAGAAACTTGTATTGACCTTATAATCAATATAAAGACAATTGCTCGTGCTGTTTGGGGAAAATGATTATGACATATCAGTTCTATGTCAAATTTCAGAGCTGCAGGAGGGATGTCTTGGGCGGATGGTGTGATTCAGGTAGCATCTTCTTAACAGATGTTGCCAATGACAGGAAAGCGGACACTTCAAATGGCTTCGTCAATGGCCTTTCCTGAGTCCATCTTCTGCTGTCTTCTCTTAACGGTACTCTTCCTCCTGATATCAATAATTTTAAGTTAGTGTTGAAGCAGCTAGTTAGGTTTTAGTCAAACAATCCTTTGATTTATTTCCCATCAGTAATCCTTATTATTCAATGCACTGTCTACTAGTACTGATCCAACAGTTCGCTTTATACATTGTTAGGTGATTCTAGTACCCTTGCACATTAGGTAAACCCTTACTCCACATATTATTTAAGCAACCTCATAATAATTATTGTTACTGTAGAAACACAAATATTTGATTAGTGGTGTGAAATATTACAAAAAGAGGAGGAAAGCTAGATTCCCTAGCCATAGGATACAAAAAATTCTTCTAATACAACTACTTGGTGGGGATTTCGAGTCTGTCTCTTATCACGGTCGTTTCGTTTATTTCAATTTCGATGGCTATGGTGAAGCAAATCTGAATGAAATGGATTCTTGAGGTCAATCAAACCAGTCTTAGCAACAAGGAACCGCTTGATTGGACTGGGTCATTTTGAGATAGATTTGGCAAATAAAATCATTCACTTGGTTAGGATTAGGACAGACTTGAAAGCCATGGGTCATTTTGAGGCTTTCTAAACTTAATTATGAACATTTCAAAGTCAAAGGGTCAAGAAATGCTGGATCTGGGGTTTGCTGTGCCCTCTAGTTGGGTAGCGTTTGTGGGGTTTTAATCCCTTTCTTTCGTCACAGCAACCAGGAAAACCTGAAAAACGTAGGGCCCCTCTCTGATATCATCCATCTGATCAAACAGCCCACCAACTGCCATCAACTTACACTATCTAATATGGCTGTCTTAGCTGTTCCTCCATCACATTTCTTCCCGTCACATCTCCTTCTTCCTGCCCTTTTCATTTTAGGTTTAAATTCTATTTTGATCCCAAATTTTTTTTGTTTCTTATTTGATCTGGTCTCTAAACTTTCGAGCATGTTATTCTTATTTATACTTTGCATAAAAAAAACCATTTTAATTTATTGGTTAGAATATGATTTTGGTCTCTATACTTTAGTTTAGTCATGTACTTTCAAATGTCTTAATTAGTCTATGTATTTTTTTTAATAAATCTTAAAAATAGTCATTGCGATTTTGTTTAGTAAAAAAAAGCTCTATTAGTATTTCCTTTATAAAATGCTTTTTTTACATGAAATTTATCATTATTTTACCAATTTTGATAAAGAAAAATGATTTCGAATGATATATTGAGAGTTTAAAATAGATTATTATGCAAAGTTTAAAGAAATTCAAATAAAATGAACATGAAAATTCAATAATTAAAATAGAATTAATAGTCATGGGCAGGTGTGGATGCCGTCGGTCTAGGGGAGTTGAGCTCCGACTCTTAGTTATCTAAAAAAACAATAGAATCAAACCTCTTTTCACGTTTCTTCCGTTTGAAGGGAAAGAAAAAAGAGAAGGAAACGTAGTTTAATATGGAAGGAAATGGCTGTTGATTTGTTCAGAATTGTTCTGAAAGTCTAGAAGGGAGGAGGCCATGATTTTGTAATACCATTTCACACATTTAGCCATAATTTAAAAATTAGGTGCTTAGTTTCAAAACCCTACAGATTAAAATATTACTGAACCTATCTATGTCTATATGAGGTAGGACAGTGATTGCTCCAAAAAAGTGCTTCAATTTTTCCTTCCCTTTCCCATTTTCTAAGTGAAATCCAACGAAATGGTCAACTCTTTCTGCCGCCCCTTTTCCGGGATAATATATCTTAGAATCCAAGTTACTTTCCCAAGGGAACTTCCTCAATTTCTTTAGTAATTAGGGTTCTTCTTGGATTGTGGGTTGATTGATATATTTTTAGGGAAATTCCAAATGAATGTATAGATATTAAAATTAAAAACTAAATATTCTTAATTCTCCTTCCCCTCTTACTTTTGTATTATTTGATGTTGTAACAGCCCAAGTCCACCGTTAGTCAATATTGTTTGTTTTTGTCCATTACAAATCGTTGTCAGCCTCACCATTTTAAAATGTCTAATTAGGGAGAGGTTTTCACACCCTTATCATGAATGTTTTGTCTACTAGAAACATTATATTATCGACTAGCGGTAAGCTTGAGTTGTTACACAATCTTTTAAAATAGGTTTTTTTTTTTGTGTCAAATTGTAGATAGTATTTATTTTATTTTATCTTAATTTCAAAATCTCTCTGTCCCTATATCCCTAAACTTACTTTAGGGTTATACTAATTAAAATTTCAAATAAATTCATTTGAAATCAACTTAAAATCACTCAAAAAAAAAAAAAAAAAAAAAGATAAGGAATTAAAAAAAAAAAAAAAAAACCGACCAAATTATCAAATATATATATATATATATATATATATATATATATATATATATATATATATATATATATATAAACATAAAAGAAGAATTATAAATCATATATTTGCTTGATAAATAGCTGGATTCCAGATACCAAGCCTCTTAAATGGGTTAATTATGGTCTTCTTTATGATCAGGGTAAGAAAAGGGAAGAAAAAAAGAACTTGAAAGTGAAGTAAGGTGGGAAGGTATAAGAATGATGCAAGTGGGTTTTGTATTTTGACTGAGAGACCCATTTCTTGCTTGTTAGGCCAATGACAAATCTCTATTCCAATTCCAAGCACTTTGCATTTAGATCCCTCAATTTTCTACTTTTTCACATTACCTCTTCTTTTTGGCCCCCATTCTTTTATTTATTTATCATTTATTTTTCAATTTATCGCCCATATCTGATCTTATCAACCATCATATCATATTCTTTTAGGGCCACAAATTGCCTGATACCAATAAAATATCAAGCTCCCACACCTTTCCTTTTCTTTCCAATTATTTTTTTGCTCTCTAACTTAAATTCTTAATTAATATAATATATGATGTGTGACCATATGCTTATTTATTCTTTCTTTTTTTCCGTCTCATTAAAATATTTGGATTTTTTAGACCTTAAAATTTATATATATGTATATATATATACTTTTTTTTCTTTTCTTTTTTGCTTGATGCCCAAGTTTGTTTCAAATTATTTCTATTGGATACCATATTTCATATTGAGGTTATCATTAACTCTTCTTTCTTCTTTAATAAATAGAGAAAATTAGAAGAAATCGAGAATATGAAAAAGTACTATTATTCATATGAATCCGCTGTTTTAATTAATTATATATTAGTTTCTATATTTGAAAACATGTAAAGATTATGCATTAACGTTTTTAAATTGCGTCTATGAAAATTAATTAGGGTGTTAATGGAATTATTAATGTAATGTTTAATGCGATACAAACTCCCATTTTTAGGGGTCTAGATGGATTTTTTTTATAAAAAAATTGAACTTTTACTATTTTTGTAAATTATTATAATACCACACATATTCCTTCAAATATATAAACCCAAAAAGTTTAAAGTAATAAAAGAGACTATTGTGTTAAAAGAAAATGATGATGTAGTTTTAATAATTGTTAATTCGCTAGTGGACAATATATTGATTATTTTTATTTTTTTTTTGACCTTTTTAGGACAAAAATTTAATGAAGACATGTTTCAATATTATTTTATATATATATATTGTGAGTTCTCGTCCATGCCTATTTCTTTAGTATGAATGAAATTATGTGGGGCTTTTTTCAAAATTTTATATATTTTCGACGTGGTTCTTAATTTTTATCCAATTTGGCTTGTAATTCGAAATTAATTATTTTTGTCATAGTTTTTTTTTAAAAAAAAATTCAATTTCAACGCTACACATTAAAAAAAATTTGAAATATTTTCATGTTTGTATTAAAAAAAATTCATTGCAAGTAGAATTCTAAATCTTAATCTAAATTTTACACGAGAGAATCTAAATAGAGTATAAAGTCGAAATAATTAAGTCAATGCATTTATTTTAATTTTAAATTTGATCAAATTGAACTTTTCTCTTCCATTAATATTATAAATTTTATCATATCAAAATAGGTTATTTAAAAAAAAAGTTTTAGAAAAATCATATAAATAAATATACAAAATAAGTGCATAGTTTTCTATACATTGGATACCCTTTCTCCATATTTAAATAAATATGACATTTATAATACATGTGCACATAAATGAAATGTCAAGCAAAGTGGCAATATTCAAGTATCTTAGGGATTATTCTGCAAAAAAGAAAAAATATATATCTTAGTGATCATTTCTATATTAATAAAATTTTATAATGTAATAAAGACATTCTCCTCCCCTGGTCAGACTCAATCATACATCCTATTTATATAATATTTATTAGTCCACCCATTTAAATCAATCCAAATTTAGTTTATTCCATATTATATAATAAAAATGGGAATTTTTCCAATCAGTACAACAAAACTCACATTAATTTAAATAAATATGTATATATATCCAAAATGAATGCTGTTTAATTTCTTTTTAGTATAATTTAATTTAATTTAATATTTGATAAATAACAAAAAATATCAATAATTTATAAAAATATAATAATAAATTTGGATGGCAAAAAAAAAAAAAAAAAAAAAAAAAATTGAAATATTAACACTAAAAATAGCATTTAAAATAACACTAAAAATAAATTAATTTAACCACGTTTAAGGATTATGGTTGATATATACATTTTTTTATTTATAAAATGCTAGATATGGGAATTATTTTATTATTTGCTTAAATATTATATCAAAATTATATATCGTTATAATTATTCATAATAATAGTAGTATAAATATTGTAGATAAGACTAAAATTAAATTATAAATTTATTTACATATTATTTCGATAAAATTCATAATCCATCTATAAATTATTCTATTCACTAAAAAAGTTATTTATTTATTTATTTTAATTTAGCATTAAAACCAAATACTGTATTAGCTACTTAACCAATGGCCATATAGATAAAAAAAAAACGTGCTAGTTTATTAGATTTAGCAAATTATAGGACCAAATGGAAATTCTTAAAAAGCTACCAGGGTCAAATTGAAATTAAATTGAAATTAAGTAAGATGGAGAGGATCAAATTTGACAATTTAACTAAGATTAATAATTATATAAATAGTAATATAGAGTCACAAATAAAAATTTAAAAGATGGGTTGAATCTTAATAAATGCATTTTCTTTACCTATATGATAATTATATATATAGCCGGACTATTTTGAATCCGTCTTTAAGATCTTTAAATACGTTATGGATGTGACATTCATGTTTTAGATATTATAAGGATAGTAGCTTAAATTTAAATCATATTAATTAAAAATAAATAAAAAAATTGTTGGGTAAATTGAAAACATCATATATTGTTAAAATATTCATATTATTTCAATTTTAAAGATTAGATCACCATTTCCTGTTTTAATTTTTATTTTAGATTATAAATAATTTATAATTTAAAATTATGTTTATAAAAATATGAAGGGTGATATTGTAAATTTAAAAATATATAGAGGTATATTTGCAAAAAAAAAAAAAAAAAAAAAAAACTAAGACACGCGGTCGTCAGTTTCAACTGCCGAATAGAGACACGCGGTCGTCAGTTCTCCCAATAAAAGGGGCGTCCCCTAGGTTTTGTATATCTTAACATTCTCTCATCGTCGTCATCGTCATCATCGCCGTTTCTAAAAATTTTCAATTCAGTCGCCATTTTTCTCTCTCTTCCGATCCTTATCTCTCTCTTATTCTCTCTCTAGCCTCTGTTCTTCGATTTGAGTGGTGGAATTCGGATCTGGGTTTCAAAATTCTGGCGTTGATTTAGCCGTGTGGGTGTTGGGTGTGGCGTTGAATTGAATTTGGGGGGAAATCCATTTTGGAGATCTGAATTTTGGTTTGGTGAAAGGGGATTGATTGATTGATTGATTGATTATCGATCGAGGTATTTAATTTCGTTTGTTGGATTGAGGAATTTGGCGATTAGGGTTTCTGGTGCGTGATATGTGAAGAGGAGTTTCTCTGTGCGAGGATGCCAGCTACAGATTATCAGGGTTCGTCGGCTGCTTGTAACATTGGACGTCCGGTTCAGAGTATTCGGCGAGATCAGCTTTACGCAATGGATGGTTCTCCGACGTCTCAGGAGCAGGATCTTGACTCCTTTCAGAGGCAAGTTGCTGAACGGTTCTTGGACCTTGCCTCGGTTGGTCCTGATGAGTTGCTTTCCCTATCATGGGTTCAGAAGCTTCTGGATTCCTTTTTGTGCTGCCAGGAGGAGTTTAAATTCGTTCTCATCAACCACAAATCTCAAATCTCTAAACCCCCTTTGGACCGTTTGGTTGCTGATTACTCGGAGAGAACCGTCAAGGCGCTTGATGTGTGTAATGCGATTCGTGATGGGATTGAGCAGCTCCGGCAATGGCAGAAGCTTTTGGAGATTGTTCTCAGTGCGTTGGACAATTGTAATCACCAGAAGACTCTTGGAGAGGGTCAATTTCGTCGCGCCAAGAAGGCCCTCATCGATTTGGCTATTTGTATGCTTGATGAGAAAGATTCGCATACCTCTGCTATTGCCCACCGCAACCGTTCTTTCGGACGGAACAATGCCTCGAAGGATCCACGGTCATTGGGCCACTTCCGATCGCTCTCGTGGAGCGTTTCACGATCGTGGTCCGCCGCGAGGCAGCTGCAATCGATTGGTAACAATTTGGCGGCCCCTAAAGCGACTGAGCTTTTGGCTACAAATGGGTTTGCAGTTCCTATCTTTACCATGAACATGGTGTTATTGTTTGTAATGTGGGCGCTGGTGGCGGCTATTCCTTGCCAGGATCGGGGTTTGCAGGTTCATTTCTCTTTGTCCCGAAACTTCCCATGGGCGGTTCCAATCCTTCAACTGCATGATCGAATTGTGGAGGAGTCCAAGAAGCGAGATCGAAGGAACTCATGTGGGCTGTTGAAGGAGATTCATCAGATTGAAAAGTGCACGCGTCTCATGAATGATTTGGCCGACACAGCTCAGTTCCCATTGGCCGAGGAGAAAGAAGCAGAGCTGAGAGAGAGAGTGCAAGAGCTAACTACGGTTTGTAATACTCTGAGGACTGGATTGGACTCATTGGAACGGCAGGTGAGGGAAGTGTTTCACAGGGTTGTTCGCAGCAGGACTGAAGGGCTCGACTCTTTGGGACGAGCAAATCATTCTGAATAGAATTGTTGGAATTTGAGAACAAAGCAAATCACTCTTTGGATTAGACTCATTGGAACGGCAGGTGAGGGAAGCTTTTCACAGGGTTGTTCGCAGCAGGACTGAATGGCTCGACTCGTTGGGACGAGCGAATCATTCTGAATAGAATTGTTGGAATTTCAGAACATGTTCTACTTTGGTTTTCATGGTTTCTAGGAATAATAGAAAGAAGAGAGGATGAAAATATGAAGAAGAGAGTGATGGTTATAAAATGGTGAGGGGACTCTTTGTATTTATTTACTCAGCGTATATTGTGTAAAGAAATTTGGATTTGGAAACATTGGCATGGATCTTCTCCATCTGTTGGCGTTGGTAATGTCACATTGTTTCACAATGCCATATTTATCAGCCCATTGTTGACATGTATTGTTCATTCTTACAAAGTTGTCTGTTGGTTCATGTTTTATACTGATTCTGCTGCAAAATATGACATTACTAGCAATTGTCTCATTTGTTTCTTTCGGCACTAGATTCGTGTTCTCTCGGTGTTCGTTTTTCGAAATTTTGTGAGAAAATTTTAGAGTTCTTGCCCTCAGGAAAATTTTCTTTGAGGTGCCTGTTATGTTAAGTCTGGCTGAGGTTTTGATATACTGAAAAGAAGAAACTCTTTTCAAGAACAGAAAGGTTAAAAAATTCAGTGGAACAAACATCTTGGGAAATTACTTTTTCAAAGGTGTCTTCTTCTATCTTGACCAGCCCCTTTTGTCATACCCATTGTTTTTTTTTGCCTTCTTCCTTTGAATTAGTGATGAATGAATGTGTTTTTTCAAACAAACTCGCAATTTTTTGTTGCTGACCAGATGAATGAATGTGTTTTTAGCTTGTTTGAACTTTGTTAAGCTGCCCCATAGGGTGGGAGAATCTATCCTGCACCACTCTGGTCTGTGGCTACAAGGAAGGATATGGTGGTCCAGATTTTACACTTTGAGGTGCCCGTCATGTTCCTTGTCTGTCACCATTGAACATTGTTACTGACAGAATTTTAATGGTATTGGGTGGAAGCTTTGACAAATTGATAAGCTTACTGGTTAGTTTATTACAGAGATCTGATCTTGATTTGGTCTTCCGCAGGATCTTCCAAGTGGGAGGATGTTGTCCCTTGAAGGAAACAGAAAGAGCTTGACTACTTGGTCAGCAACAATGGTAAGATTTATTCCTACACTTTTAGTCAAAGTCTAAATTTAACTTTGAAAAATTGTCCTAACCAACATGTTTGGACTTTATCTTCTTCGGTTTGACTGTCTCCTTTCTCCACAACACCTTTTTTACAGTGCTACTCCTAAAGTTGCTCCATACCTTCAAGTGTGATATCGCACCTCGATCAGGGAGGAGAACTTAATATTCTTTATAAGGGTGTGGAAAAAGTCCGAAGGGGACAATATCTGCTAGCAGTGGGTTTGGGCTGTTACAAAGAGTCCGAGACTTGGAGCTTTCAGTTGCTTTGTTTGTCATCAAGTATAGAGGTAAGGCCTTCTCTGCACAATACAGTTGATGGTTGAAATTTTGTTGGGATCATGAAGGGCTGTTTTTCCATTCCTTGTCTTGTTCTTCATCTGCTATAGTCATGACGATTCTCTGTTTTGTTTAAGCATAACCCTCTTGGATTGATTTCACTGCTTCCATTTCTTTGTGTTTCTGCCTCTGCCTTGCTTTGTTTTGTGTTTCTAGTATGTCTGTGTGTACTGTACTTAAACTTCATTAGATTATTTCTGGAGCTGGTTTTTGTAGAGCATGTTCTTCTTTCTCCATGAGACCCCTTAAGTCAAGAAATTCTCATCAAATTCCACCAAGGTCCCTCCTTTTGTAGAGTTTGACTTCTACCGTGCACGATATCGAAAATCTTCCATCTTTTTCTATGGTGCTGGTTGTTGTTGAAGTACAATCTTTTCAATCTTTCTCGACTAGTGAAATTCGAAACGCTATCGAATTCCACCGACGACCGAGGTCGTTCTTTTGGTAGAGTTTGACTTCTGCTATTCACTGTAATCAAACCATCACTCAATTCTTGTTAGTGCTGGATTTTCTGCTTTCCATAGGATCCCTTCTGATAAAAGTTGACATTTTATTGAACCCCACTTCGGCCCCTCAGCTTTATAGAGTTTGACATCTTGGGAATTCTGGTTTCTTCTATTCCTCATTGATTCTATCCTTTGGGGTAGCCCTTATCATCCTCTCCACAGTTGATGAACTGGCTACGGCCCCCTACAAATCATCGGACAGGGTCCCTTTCTTCATCCTCTTTGATGTTAACTCTCTCTTTTCTGCTATCCATTAGTTCATGATATTCTTTTCATGATAAAGGAGTAGAGCCACCCACCAAAAAAATCATATCCCTTTCAGCATGAAAAGACGCCTGGGGTTTTGTGTTTATAAATTTGACCATTCATTCAGAATCTTGAAAGATTCTTCGACCCGGAATTTAATGAACTTTGTATGTATCGCGAGCCTATGGTTGGAGCGTTTAGCCTAGGTGACCTACAATAAGTTCTCGCCAATAATCACGAACCAAATTATTCGATAAGCCAATGTAAGATGACCCCTTGAGGAAAATGACCAATTACTTGTTAATAATAGAGCTTTGTAATAATTTCCTCCATAATTTTGAGCTACTATTCCTTGTTGTGTACCTATGCAAATAGCATTGACCTGGGATTTGGCCCTATGCAAATAGCATCTCCATGGATGAGCTATAATGGAGAAATAGGGAAAAGATTGAGAATAGTATTGACCTGGGATTTTATTTTCATTTATTATTTAAATTATTAGACGTTGGCTTAGAAATAGAAAAAAGGTCGTGCTGGATTTAGTTTTGAACTCGACTTTGTGGTAAAATGATACCAAACTTCAATTATAAATCCTTTAAACATCGAACGATAGGTTTCCTTACCTAACCTACTTGAGTACGGTTCAAACTCGACCAACCATGGAAAGAATTTGAATAAGAAGAATATGTCAAAGTGAGAATAGCTTGACGATTGATTCACGTGCCTCTCTCAATGAGAACCTATGATTTAATCTACTAGCTTGAATGCCTCTCTCAATGAGAACCTATGATTTAATCTACTAGCTTGAATGCCTCTCTCAATGAGAACCTATGATTTAATCTACTAGCTTGAATGTCTGATCATGTCAAGAAAAAAAGGTGAAGAATAGACTATCGAGATTGATTGGATGAGTATTTCAAAGTCCATTTATTGAAAAGAGAGAAGGAAGAGATATATATATAGGTACGGCATTCATTGCAACTATGATGACGTAGTTAAGTGTCCGTTCAATCCACCGTTCAAGGCTAGGTCGGTAATAGAGATATTCTTCTTTACTTAAGGCTAGAGGATCAAATCTCTAGAAACTCTAATCGAGTACTCGAGACCTACCATAATATGAATTTGAGTCGAATACTTAGGTCGATTTGGTTCACCCATAAGAAAACCGAAACTTAGGTAACATCTAAAACTAATTAACCAAGAGTTTTAAGAACAAAACCTCCAACTTAACCCTTGAATTAATATTAATCCAGCCTATTAAAGGCCAAAAGCAAAAGGAAAGGACATATACAACCTGTTTCATTACCTGCCCTCTCCATTACAATAGGCTCACAGAAACATTAATGTGGCCAACATCATAATGTTACCTTTAAAATATATTATCTAAGTGGGAGAGAGAAGGTTTATATAGCTAAAGATATGGTGGAATTTAATTGTGGAGCATATGCCAAAATTTAATATTAAAAATAACATATCATCATCATCATCATCAACCATAGCATCATCATTTTTTTTCTTTTTTACACAAAAATTGGGAAACCCCCAAATCATCACATCTAAGGAACCCTAAACCCTAAAAATCTCTCCTTTTTTTTTTGTTTACAGCAATAAGAAGAGGGTTGAAATTAGAGCCAATTTAAGTGGAAGAGGAAAGCCCATGATTGCCTGAATTTTGACATACAAAGAGATTTGTATTAGTAAAGAAATCCCAATCAATCATCAAAGACAGAAATTGAAGGGTAAAAGTTCATCATCATGCCATAAGTTAACCCACACCCACCCTTCAATCAAGCATCTCCTTTTTTACTTTTTTTTCTCTTTTTGACTTTTGCTCGAAATTGTTTTAGAATACATATGAAATAGGTCGAGGACTTTTTGGACACGAAATTTTAAATTTTTAGGGGTTTGTTGGGAAAGAATTTAAAGTTTAAGCGCTTGAACCCGGTATAAAGTTTAAAGTTTAAAGATTTATTTGATATGGAAGTTATAATTTAAAAGAAAAT
This sequence comes from Cucurbita ficifolia, assembly GCA_033971965.1. Taxonomy (NCBI): domain Eukaryota; kingdom Viridiplantae; phylum Streptophyta; class Magnoliopsida; order Cucurbitales; family Cucurbitaceae; genus Cucurbita; species Cucurbita ficifolia. The sequence continues at coordinate 2,851,081 of CM066976.1, forward strand.
GGATAATTTTTTAAATAATAAATATTGATTGGGTAATTAAATTCAGGTATTTAAGAGTAATTAGAACGAAAATGGAATAAGTTGAAATGACATTTTTGGCCCTATGAAGTGAGAGAGAGAGAGAGAGAGAGAGAGAGAGAGACGGTACCCTATGTGTTCCATGGTCCGAAGTTGGCAACGGGCGAATAGTGGCAGTGTCCACTTCGCCGGTGGGCAGTGGAACCGCCGGATTACTATTGATAAACGGCAGACTTCCACCTTTCTCCGGCACTGTCAGAGGCAAACTTTCACTCGGAGGAAGACTCGGCTGCTGACTCGGCGACGGCGCTCCCTGCCGAGGGTGAAACGGCCAAGGGTAAGCCGGAGTGGACGGCAGAACTCCGCCGGAAATCGGTGCTGGAGCTGCCATTGGAGGGTTCTGTGGAGAAAGGTGGGAACTTTTTGGTGGGGCTGAATCAGTGACCTTCACAGCAAGCTTTTGAGAGCCATTGCAGGAGCTTTTAGAACCGTTGTTGAAGGCAAAGAAGAAAACACCAAGCCGTGATGGATGCCACTGAATTTTTAAAGTTCAAAAACAGAGATAACCGATCAAAAACTCAAAACCCAGATAGGAATTTGGATAAAAATGACAAATTTCCACTAATTTTGCAAACCCCACAAAGAAAAATGGGGAAATGAGCCATTTTAAGAACAAACCATTCAAGTTCCTTCCCTCAACCCGACCATAACTCAATCGATTTAGACATCTACCATCGACTTCGACTCGATACGTCGACGTTTGAACTCAAAAAAGAGATAAAGAGAGAGATACCATGAAAGTAGTGGAATTGGGTTTGCTGAGAAGTGTGGCATGAGTGTAATTGCAGAGATCAAAAGCCCTTCGATCATGGAAAATGAAGAGCTCATAATGAAACTTGTGCTTGAAAACTAAGAACAAACCCAAAAAAAAGGGCAAAAAGATTCAGAAAACAGAGCAAGACATTAAAAAAAAGACAACATTAGTATATTTCGAAGTACTTACTGATGGAATCTCCAATATGAACAGAGGGGTTCTTCCATTGTGAAACTCCATCAACAACAATGGTAGCAGAGGAGCAACAAAGCTGAAACAACAACGCTTGAAAGCCGAAGAACACAGCCACTAACAAATGGATCTTCATCTTCCTCAAGAAATGTTCTTAAATTTTCAGTTCTTCTGGAACTTGGAGTTTTGAAAACAGAGAGAGAAAGGAAAGAAGAAGTGTTGGGGGCTCTGCCATTGCAAAAGCTTTGAATGGATGACAGACAAAATGTTGAAGAATGTGCACTTTATGCATTTTTTTATACAGTAAAAGTTGTAATGATTTTGGTTTGTGGAAAAACAGCCATAGAAATTCCAAGAAAAACAAGAGGAATTGAGCATTTCCTTTTCCTTTTTTTCAACTTAGACAACGTTTTAATCCCAAGTACTTCTAAATTTTAGTATATATATATATATCATTACGTCTGGCTCTCGTTCTTATAGAGAGAGAGACACTTTCACATCTTCTTAACCCGAAATGACAAATAGCTTAGAGAGGAAAGTTTCCTTTTTTTAGGGGTACCCGGGGAACCGATCCAGTAGAGACGGGGTGGGGCCTGTAGCTCATAGGATTAGAGTATGTGACTACGAACCACGGTGTTGGGGTATTTGTCTCAAAATGTGTTATAGGGGATACAACTAGTTGTCAATTCTTCTTATTCGAGTTATATGCTATCAATGTCGTCGTTGTTGCTTATTGTTTTCTAGTGCATAACATTGCTTTTCAAACGTTTTTCAGAATTCCATGTCATTGTGTTTTTATAAATGTTCTAAAAACAGGATTAAAGACTCGTGCATGCGTTGTCCTGATCAATGACGACCCAAGTTTTAGTTAGCTGATTTACTCAATGACGAGGGTAAATATTCTTACCATCTCGTGTATATATATATATATAAATAAATAAAGTTTGAGTGGGTCTAAGGAGTGATGATGGAGATTATTATTCTTAAATGATTACCTCATTCTCAAGACTTTTATTTAATCTTTTAAAACCATATGATATAATATAATGTTATCTTTTATCTTTCCTTTCTTGAAATCTCTACCTTTGTTTATAGATTACCTAATCTTTGCTTTACACAAAGCTCATGATGCTCATACTTTGATGCATTTTTAGGGCTTTATTTTATTTTTTCTTTCCCTTTTCCATTATTTTATTTTTTTTAATCCAATAAAAATTGCTCACTCTTATCAGCTATTTTTGTCATTTCATTTATTTATTTATTTATTAACAAAAAGTTATTTTAAGTTGAATTTTATTTATATAATTTGAAACTAAGGAATCTAAAATGAGATGAGAAAAGAGGATTTAGATTAATTTGATCCCTAACTCATTTATTAATTATTATTTATCATTTGCTGCAAAAAATAAATAATAAAAAATAAAAATAGATGTTTCCTAGGAATTGAATTCTGAGGATTTCTTGTTGTTGGTGAATTTTTGGCCCTATCTGATATTAAATATTAAAATCATAAAAAGAAAATGATAAAGTGCTGTGTGTAATGTACATGCTCTTGGAATCTTCACCATTTTCATATATGTTTGAAACAAATCATTTTATCATAATCTTTGGCTGAATTAATTAAAATTCAAAAAATTGATAATTTCGATAATATACATATTTTTTTGCTATCATACATTTGATTGATCCGTTGAGTTTGATTTTCACACCGTTCACTTATTCGTCGAGTTAGAACAAGTGTCTCGTAATCGCTGTCTTGTTACAGCAAAAGTATGATTGTGACCAATACTCTCTATTTTGTTCTAACACGTTAATCATAGTATTTAAATAATTCTTATGCATAACTATTTCAAAAATAAATTCAACTGAAGTATATTAAAATTAAAATTAAAATTAGTAGAAATAAAATAACAAGATTCCAACTAAAATCGAAGAAAATCCCATGTCATTTTTTTAGTACAAATTACCACAAAAGAAAAAAAAAAAAAAAAAAAAACTCCCCAAGTAGAAAGCCACGTCGTTCTAAGTTATCGTCATTTCATAATTTCCATTCAAAATTCGAACCAATAATTTTTATTCTTTAGAAACATTTAAAAATGGTCACACTATATAAAAACTTTTGAAACAATAAAAGACGTACTTTACAGTAAAAATTATAATGTCATAAACTAGATAGATAAAATACTCAAGTATAGACTAAATTATTAGTATACCATATTCTTAATTACATGAAAGTGCAGTCACCAATAGTGTTTTCTTAACTAAAAAAGATAACATTAAGAGGGGAAAAATGATATACCTCTAATATATCTCCAAACTATGCTATAAAATTGCTACTCAACTCAACTTCTTCCTCTATTTACTCTCTCATGCATTGAACCAAAAAAAAAAAAAGAGAGACAGAGTTGAGTACCTCAAAGTTTTGCACCTTTATTAGCTCTGATCCGCTTTGTTTTAATAGCGCCTATAAATCATTCATCTTCTTTCATGTATCCTGTCTTAGTTTTGTCTCTGTTAATCTGTTCTTCGATAAAAGGACTGTGATCGCCAGCATTTTCTATACTCCTCAGCCATCATCAGCTGCAAAGAATATGTTTTCAATAACTCTTAATACTATGCCGCCTATCTCTTCTGCTGCTGCTTCTTCTTCTTCTTCTTCTTCTTCTTCTTCTTCTTCTACAGCTTTCCTCGTCTGTTGAACCTGTCTAGTGGAAAATCAATAGTTCACCATTGCATGGAATTAACTCGCCGAATGACTCGTGGGGGTCGTCGCTTTTCAACCACAGGAATCACCTTTTCCATTAGCTGCGCCAGGAAAAAATCAAACCAGGATATCATTACCATGTAAATACCTATGATGTAGTTTAACTTTGGACTTGTCACCATAGAATCAAAACCAAAACATTGAGCAAACAGATGAACTCCTGTTTGTCAAACTTATAAGACAAGTATATTAATAAAAGTTTTCAAATTAATAAGGGTCGGTTTGGAACGACTTTCTAAATGGTTGAAAACACTTATGAAAGTCATTTCAAATAGACTCTATGTAAAAGTCAAGCCCACCGCTAGTAGATATTGTCCTCTCAAGTTTCCCTTCAAAGTTTTTAAAACGCGTCTGCTAGGAAGAGATTTCCACGCCGTTATAAAGAATGCTTCGGTCTCCAACCGATGTGGTATCTCACACCTAAGTAAATATATGCAAACCCCAAAAGAAAGAACCAATAATCAAATCAACGACACCGACATCATTTGCCTTCAACCCCCCTAAACTACAAAAACTTACATCCTCAGTATTATACTAAAGGCCAAACTTAGACTTAGTTTTGCAAACTATATATATAGATGAATCTTACATTACGACTTCTTTAATCAACAAAAATTTATGTAAGAAGCAGCATAAATTAATCTCTTATTCAACTTCCAGACGACCTTGATATTGCAGGACTTGATGAAGCTACTACGATGAAAAGTCTTCGATATACCATGAATAAGCTCTTAGATCAAAACCCCATGTAAGTCACCCACATACCAATGTCTTTAAGCCGAACCTTCTACTTGATGAGAAACTTCAGGCATGAACACTCAACTGTTTTCTTTTTTATTTTTGGGAATAACTAAGACCTTTCTTTTGCCGGTGAATAATCAAAACTTGTAGTGAAAGATATAATGGCTTTCTAGCTTCTAATGAACGCTAGTTATCCTAGAATGTACTATAAAGTTCTTTCTAAGAGAAATTAGAAATCTAAAGAAGGCTTAAACGATGGAGATTGTCCATACAGAATTTTTCGTCACTTTTCAACCACAGAATTTTTAATCAACAAGAGAGCTGAAAGATAATATTCAACGCAAAAAACTCTTTCATTACAGAATAGTACCAGGATCAAAATTTAAATCAGTACCTGCTCGAACCTCTCTTTAGTCCTCTCAGCCTGCAAAAGAGAGATAATTATGAAACGCTAATATGTAATCAACACAACTACAAACAGACAACAGTGTTCTGTAGCTACAAGTTTATAGATCTACAACTCAGCGCAGAACCATAAAAACAAAATGAAAGAGAAAGGCAACACTTTTTTTTCAGTACAATAAGTGGGCAAATGAGGATTTTAACCTCCAATCTAGCCAATTACCGCTAAGCTAATTGGATTTTATCAAGAATTTTAAGCTCTTAATCACCAATTTTAATCCTACTTTAATTACGCCTCCAAACACAGCAAACTATGAATTCTCGGCACTAAATAATAATTTTGATTGAAAATGATCCAGCATTAGTCCTAATCAAACAAATGATTATTCAGTATGCATTGCTGTAAAGTGGCTTATGATCTAACATATAAACTAATAACAAAAATATTAACATAAGAAAAAAGATTTGATGCAGCCCAATTGTAGTTAGATCGAGCTGAAAGTCATAAACCGCAAGAATGATGAATTATTGATTCAATAACATGATAGAAATTCATCGCACCAATGTGTTTAAATTATATCCTAGTTTGTTGTTGTTGGAAACTAAAAACAGGGAATTGGAGTGAAATTGATAAAGAGAAACTTCAGGGAGGTCTGAAGGATAAGGAAAATACAAAAAGAAAAAAGGAATTAAATGGAGGAAGAAAAGCTAAGGGTCCAACATATTATAAGGCCTCTCTGGATCAAAATAATGTATAGCTTGTAGCTTGCATAAGAAGAAAAGCAATCTCAGTGACACGTTCTGCATGAGGTTCTCAATTCGAATGGGGGCGGACCTGACCGCTTCGCCCCTCTCCCTATCGGTCTCGCAGCTTCATCTTACAGATTCTCAAGCAACGCGATTAAAACGAATGCAAGCAATAAAAAAATAGATCCCAAATCCAGTGGAATTGAAAATTGAATCAGAAAGATGTTCTCATATGTATGAATATTTGGGGGTGGTGGGGAACAAGAGTACCTTTTCCCTCAAAAGCCGCTCCTTCTCCTCCTCTAATCTTACAGCTAAAGATTCTAATTCCACTTGATAAGCCTGAGATCCCAAAACCAAAAAAATTCAAAAAGTACACTATCAGACACTTTATCACACCAAAATATAGAATCAAACAAGAATTTGGAAATGAAAGTTGTTTATAAAGAGCAGATTCAGTCACCTGCTTCCGTTCCCTTGATCTTGCTGCAGATTCCCTATTCTTGATCATCCTCCTCTGTCTTTGCTCTGCAGCCTTATCTAAAGGTTCCAAAGCAGCTCGCCCTCTTTTGCCTCTCCCCCCACTTCCTCCACTGCCAATCAAATCGACCCCATTAGCAAATCCAATAATGGATCCTTCGACCTTATCCAATGCCTGAAATGTGCTGGCCGGAATTGGATCAAACGAAAAAATCCCTCCACTCAGCCTCTCCGTCTGCGGCAATTTGACATCCTCAACCGGCATGACTCCAGTTCTCAAAAGATAATCCTCGAGGGTTATGAACTCGTCAGCCACCTCCTCCTTCAACTCCTTCCTCTCACCAGAAACAATCTCCCTCCACACATCATCCACAGTTTTGGGCGCCGCACCGGAGGAAGTATTGTGATTGCTATCAATGACGGCAGAGGAATTAGTGGTGGTGGTGGTGGTTGTGGTCGTATTCATGGGAAGAGAAGAAGGGTTAGAGGAATCAACAAGAGTAATCTGGGCATCTAAGAGAATAGACGACTCCGTGGGATTGGAATCGTACCCATTGCCAAGTAAGCCATCGACGGTCATTGAGCTAAGACTATGGCTTCGATTGCGAGTTGGGATGTCATTACTCCTCAGGCGATTGGAGAGAAATTGGGATTCTAAAAGAGAAGCAGAAGAGGAAGAAGAAGAAGAACCTCGCGATAGATCCGAATTTCGCGAATTGGAAGACGCCAAGAGTTTGGATGATGCCATTATGTTCGTCAAAATAGGCAAGGAATTCGCAGAGATTCTCTCGAAACTCGAGTGGGAATCTTCCTAAAGGTAAAAGCAAATTACGAAGAATTTATGGCTACCTCTATCGATTGGGATTGAAGAGCGGCAAGGTTTTTTCTTGTTGTTTTGTTCTTTTCCTGGTTTTTGGAGCGGTTGATTTTGGTATACGCGACTACTGGGGCACGGAGGAAGAAAGATGGCGACTGAGAGCGCGTGAAGTCGCAGAGTGAGAGGAAGCTGAACCGCCGGCCTGGCTGTGACTAAATGACTGTATTTTTTTTTAAAACAAATATATATTATTTTTATTTAATTTTAAACATGGAGTAAAGTTAGTTTCTAAAATTTTTAAGATTTTTAATAATACCTTTTTTTTAAAAAAAATTTAAAATATCCTTCAACTATACACAAATTTTAAAAAATCTCTTCCCAAAACTTGTAAAAGAATTTCAAAAACATATTTTAATTTTTAAAACTCTTTTACAAATTTTATTAATATCCTTATTTTATAAAAGTTTCGGGATCGTTTTCATTCCTGTTTAGCTAATGGAAAAAAACTAAAAATAAGCTCCAAATATTAAAATAAATTTTAAATGTACAATTTATTTCCCATATTTACTCATATCAAAATTAAATAATAGACCAAATTTATTATTAGTTCAATAATATCATTAATAGCTATTACAATAATTTTTAGAAAGGAACGAAGAATATATTATATTTGCAATAATTAAAAAAAATGACATAACAAATAAATACGTTAAATTATAAAAATTTAATCTAAAAAAATATCCATAATTTTAAAAAATTTCAACTATATCCTTAATTTTTTTTTTTTTTTGCTCGAGTCTTGACGGAAGTAACAAAGACATTATTTTTCAAAATTGAATTACCCTTGTATTATTAAAACAAATATAATTTCGTTAATTTATTTACCAAACCCACAAATAATACATCAATATTCTTCAATATGCTTGGTAAACTTTAATTAATGTGGGCCACGTTAAAAAAAAAGAAGATTAAATTTGATTTTAATAATACAGACATTATAATCAAAATTATAACATTTTAACTAATTGAATCTAATTAATAAATAAAGCTGGAGATTATAATATAATAATAATCGTGCTAAATTAAATTTACGTTTAATTGATTTCAAATTATGTGTCGATTAAATACTATTATATACAGATAAATTAAAATATTCATGTTCTTTTTAAAAAATTTGGAGGAATGTGAATTATTTAAAAATTAAAAGAAATAAATTTACGAGACTCATAAACCAATTCATATTTATAAAATGTTCATTTATATGTACTTAATTCAATCTCGTCTTGGTTTATTGTTTAAAAAATGTTGTTCGGAGTTCAAAGAAAATTTAAAATCCACCCAACTCAAGAACACATTTGATGTATATGAACACATTTAATGTATACGACTGGAAAAGGATGAAAATTAAATGAAAAAAAAAGAGGATGGACATGCACGTTCTAGAAAGAAAAACAAGAAAACAAAAAAAGAAGTGAAATTATTTAGGGAAAAAATTAGGGGTCGATTACTTAAACGAAGACGATAGAAAATTGCACCTCAATTTTCGATTCTGATTCACTTTGGCCGACATTTGAGTTTTCCTTTTTTCTTCAAGCGCCAACAAGTAGCGAAATCATGTTTCACGTGATCCATTACGAAGCTTAATTGCGGGTTTCGGTTTGTTGGGTTTCGTTTTGGAGCCATAATTTCAGTACCAGAGACGCATAGAGCTAGACGAAAAGAGACAATCCTCCGTGGGTGCCTTAAATTCCATTAAATTCTGTTCCTGTTATCTGTTTAATCAGCGAAGCGATTACGAATGCAGAATTCTTACGTTCAAATGGATTTCTTTGACTTGTATGGCGCCAATATCTGTGCTTAATCCCTGTCCCTGTCCCTGTCCTGCTTCTCGGAGTTAGTTTTCTGTGTATCTCTCTAATTCTTTCGCTGAGAGTCTCGAGACTAAGGCGCAGCTCGTGCGAGTTCTTCACTGGCAGTGTAGTGGGTTAGTTTTCTTTTCCCATGTTTTTGGTCGCTAATATTGGCGGGTTGGTTTAAAATAGGCACCATTTGGTTGTATTTGAACTTTCGTGTACGCTTTAGCTGCGAAGTATCCATGTTATTCTCTTTTGTTTCCAGCTCAAAGTGTGCTTAATTTAATGATTTGAGACTTTAGTAATGTTGCTTGAGACTTCTGTGATTGTGGGTTTCTTCTATTTGGGGCGTTCTTAACTGTGTCAAAGTTGAATCTGACCATGCTTCTGAAAATTTGGCAGAGGGAGCTAGCACTAGCAGCCCAGGAGTGAAGAAGGATGTGCTTGTGGCCAAGGGTGCTCGTGGGCCTTTAGTTAGCAAGCATTTGCGTGAAATTTTTTACTCAGAATCTATATGTGTAGCAGTTGAAACATATCCAATTCATCAATTATCAATTTTTGAGATCTTTTAGTCTCTTGAGTTCAAGAATGTTAGTTCCTCTACGTGAAGAGGTTAGTGTACAGCAATCTCAAGTTCTACTATTCTTTATGGTTACATATATTTTGAACATTGAAACTATCACATTGAGTTGACATTTTAAGTATTAAGAAATAGTTTAGGTGAATTGCTTGATCACGCTTTGATGAAATTAGTTTGTTATTTATACGTGTAATTCTTAATGTATAGTAGAAGCCCTAGGTCATTAAGAGTTCTTCAATTGCAGTTGACCTCAAACTTAACGTTAGGTGTTGCCAACTTGAACACAACTCAACTAATTAAGGCGTATAGTCCCCAATCCCACTCGTTGAACTCAGTCTTTTTGGCCTTCCAAGTATATTATTGTTCTATTGCTTACGACCTTGATAATTGGTGACCATCGATAACAACGCGTTTGTAAAATTTTTCTTTCAGCAAGTTGTTAACATATAGGCTTCTGGTCTAGTCTATGTTCTGGACTTCACGTGACTTCTCTGTTTATTTTGTTTGGCAACATTTTGATCATTGTTCATCTATAAACCTTCAGATCAATCCGATCTACAATTTGCATTAGGTGATAATTGAACCCCAAGATATTTATCTTTTTCAGTAATGTATTCTACCGTTTTTTATTTTTATTTTGTTTTTTTATGTGTCTATAAATTATTTCATTTATTTGCACTTTGCTGTGTAAACACTATAATATTCAGGTGCTGAATAATTTTCATGTTAATGTAAATCTACTAACATCATGTTTATGCATGAAAATAATGACTAATAATGATTATTCTGGGATTACATGAAGAATGTTTTACTTGGTATCCAATATTTCAAACAATTTAGACTGCTAATTGCAATTGGTTGAGATGGAACATAAAAGTGTCATGTTTCACAGAGCACTACGGCGTATGGAGGACACAGACAGTAGAGAAACCCACTATCACGCAGTGATAAAGCGAGCGAAGCACGATAAGTGATTTACTCGACTCTCCACAAAAAAAAAAAAAAAAAAAAAAAAAAAAAAATCTGAATTTTCTCCACTTGCAAGGAACTTGCTACACCAGTGCTCTGAAACCAAATTCTAATGACTGTGTAATGATCCACCACAATGTGAATAAATGTGCTCGACACTTGGAGGCTAGATTGCTTGGAAAACCATTTCCTTCATAAATTAAGGGTTAGGAACAGCGTGTTAGTGCACCTATCAGCAGTGGAAGAAGTCTACTATCAGAGGAGGAAAACGTCACTTTTTTCATATCCATGACTGAGTGGATAGGTACACAGAAGCCTGACTTCAAATTTGATGAATTGTCAGGGGATAAAGAGGTAGTTATTCGAATACCACGTTCTCATTAAAAAATTTGAGCTCATGCATCTAGTGCTTGATATGCTTGGTTCATCATGAATAATGATAAGTGTGCCCAGACGTTTCTTTGTAACTTATTTCACATGTTTCGTGGCTTATTTTTGTAATCCTTCTAATTATCTAGGTGGAGATGCCTTTATCCTTGGGCCTAATTTCATGATTTGGTGTTTCTGAGGGAAAATATAGACAGTCTTGCTTTTTTATTGTTCTTTCTTTCTTGCTCCATGTTCCTTGCTCTAGTTTAGATATGCTTTGATTCAATGTTTAATATCTCTGTTGGCTGGCAGAAACAATTAGTTGCAGATCTAGTAAAGATACAACATGATGGGACTGTAGAAGTTGATATAGAGAAAAATGCCCCTGCTGCTTCAGAACTCTTGAAGCTTCATCCTACCTTGAAAGGGTCATCTCCCAAAGTTGATGACATCATTCCTGAGTCCATCAAATTGATTCCAAGGCTGAACATTGCAATACTTGTTGTTGGAACAAGAGGAGACGTGCAGCCGTTCTTGGCCATCGCAAAGAAGCTTCAGGCATGTTTGAAATAGTTTATTAGTTTTCACTACCTGCACTTTATTTTTATTGTCTTTCTGTTTCACCATTTTTTCTTTTTTTGAACTCATGATCTGGCCATCATTGAACTATGGTTGTCTATTGATCTTAGAGGTGCAAGTGAGTTAATTTGTCGATAATTTTTCAACTGGATTTTGTCTACACAAATTGTTAAAGAAGATTTTGTCATCATGAAATTATTACGATAGTGAATTGCCCTGATTGGAAAAATATATGGTGCTGGATTTGCCTCTTTATCACTGCATCTAAAGTCTGTATCTCATCAATGTTCAATTTCAGGGATTAATTAGAATAATTTTTTAATCCGTTTCCCATTACTAAAAGATCAAAGTTATTAATAAAAAATCAATGTTAACCCTGTATAATTTTCTGAGCTTGCTTGCAGGAATTTGGCCATCGTGTTAGGCTTGCCACTCATACTAATTTCAGAAACTTTGTGAAGTCTGCTGATGTCGACTTTTATCCTCTGGGTGGTGACTCTCGTGGTTTGGCTGAATGTAAGATGCCCTAAATTTTAAAGACTTGGATGCACTATGTCTTACACACTTCTTTACCTATTCTTGATTGCATAATTATTATAGAATTCATTTCTCTTGTCCACTTGGACATCTTGGTTGACTCTTGTCCCTGAGTATTTAATCCGCCCAATCCAGACATTTTTTTTTATAAAATTCTTAGGATAAGGATGACTCTCTTAATCTCTTAGCTATCTGCTCTTCAAATATGGATGTTGAGAGAGGGATTTAAAGGAATAGGAAGATGATCTATCGCTTCAATGATATACTCATTTTCTATGAACTATGAGATTCTCATGGAGGTTCTTGTGAAAAGGAAAAAAGTTTGCTAATACTATTATATTTCTCTAATTATGCCTGATATGGTTTAGTATAATCATTAGAGTTTTCTCTCTTCTTATCCAAAATAATAATAATAATATAATTGAGCTTGCTTTCTTACTATTGTCTTTTTATTTTCTTTCTTTCTCAGTTGCTTGTCTTGCATTAATGATTTTGTAAAATTCCATTTTAGATATGACCAGAAACAAAGGTTTCATTCCATCTGGACCGGGAGAAATATCTGTCCAAAGGAAACATCTAAAGATCATTATAGAGTCCACACTTCCTGCTTGCACCGAACCAGATCTAGAAACTGGGATGCCTTTTAGGGCTCAGGCGATTATTGCAAACGCTCCTGCTTATGGTGAGTGATTGTAGGCAAAGTTAAGCATCTCACTTCAATATCATTCTTCAGGTGTGTTTCCCAACAGATGCACATCAACCATTTGAAATATTTCTTGATGTCTTACAAGTTTTGTTAAAAACAGGTCTGGGTCACCAGTATCATTTTTGTTAGTTGCTTTTCGACTACTTTTTTTTTTTTTTGAAAGGTTAGTTTTCAAAATTCATATTGTGCTTATTTAATTTGTGGTGCAGGACATACACATGTTGCTGAAGCTCTTCGTGTACCTTTACATATCTTCTTTACAATGCCTTGGACGTAAGTCGATTATAATTGTCATATTGTGCTGATGTTGATAGTTTCTAGTACACATTTTGGGAAGAAGATTCCAGTTCTAATCCTGTGGAAAAGAAAGATCAGTGACCTTCCTTTTAGGATTTCTTATCGGGTGCTTGGTTTGGATTATGTTCACTTTTTTCTTAAAATAAGAAACAAACACATTTACTAAAGCTCCCAAATACAAAAGAGGACGATAGTAAATCTTCCAAGCAGGCATATAGCTTGCAAAACGGTACTGCACTTGATCGGACGGAAAATTAGGACATAGTTACAATGAAGTTTGTACACAATGCACCAACTTGAGTCTGAGTGTCTAAAAAGATCCCAAATCTCTGGGAAACTCCAATTATTCTGTTTGAAGATTCCTTTATTCCTCCCATCCATATCTCCCAAACTGAAAGGATAGCTTTAATAGCATTGGACAAAAGGACTTTTGAGTTTGGCTTCTATTCAGCGATTTGGATTACATTCATAGGAAAATCAATCGCTCTTTTACACACCTCATTCCATATTTCTCATTTTTTTTCTCTTTTACATACCTCAGTATGAAAAAAAAACTGTTTTGATTGCTGATGGTGAGGTGTATTTTACCATGCAACAACCTAGACAATGCTATTGACTGGATAGGTTGATCTATGAGGAAGCTGTTCTTAGTTGCATAGGTTGGGCATGCCAAAGGTTTAAAGAAGGAAAAAGGACCTGTAATTCTTTAAGCTTATATCTGGTTATTGTCTCCTAATTTCTGAATTAAATCAATATGGATAAAAATGTAAGATCACATCTTCTTACGTTTTCTATTGATAGGCAGGCCAACAAATGAATTTCCCCATCCATTGGCACGAGTACCCCAAAATACAGGTTATTGGGTATGTACTCTTGTTTGGAGCCTGAAATCTCTCTCTCTTGTAATAGCAAATTTTTCTTTTCATGTGTCAGCTGTTTAGCTGATTTCACTACTAACGATGTTCCATCACCATTACTGCATTATCCAGATTTCTTATATCATTGTGGAACTACTGATATGGTGGGGAATAAGGGGTTCCATTAATGAGTTCAGGAGGCAGAAGCTGAATCTTGCTCCCATTGCATATTTTAGTACGTATCGTGGATCAATTTCTCATTTGCCTACGGCCTACATGTGGAGTCCTTCCGTTGTGCCAAAGCCGAAGGGTACAATGCAATCTCTGAATTAAATAAAAAAATTGAAAATTATTTATATTCATCTTTTTTTTTTTTGGTGTTTATTATGCCTTTGCTTACTTTTTCTTATTATTTACTGTATTTGAAGGCCTTACATAACGGGGATATGGTAAGTATCAATTGAATACGCATTAATGATTAGTTAGTCAGTAATTGGATGGATGGTCATGGGCTAAGCCATTAGGAGAGAGATCAATTGAAATTTTGGCGAAGTAGCAACACGTTCTTCTCTAATTGCTGGATGATGTTTATTTGAACAATTTTGTAACTCTCTGGACAAGTGAGCTACGAAGGAAAACCTTGGATTCTGTCATGAGTGCTCCTACTGGGGTTCATTTCTCTCATTCATTGCAATCAAATTTGCAGTGGGTTTCACTATCATGTCTTGGTATTTATAGCAAGAGATGATCAAAGAGATGGCCACCCAGTCAAATCATCATCCTCTGCTTGCTTCTATCTCCAAATCGTTGGATTTAACAATCCTCATTACTGGGCACTGGGATCAATTTTGGTCTGAGATCTATAGCTTAACTGAACTTGAAAACTGTACTCCACCATTATGCTACGAATCATATTTTACATTTGTAGTCTAAAGAGAACAGATTCTACTCATTGATTTGGGCCCAATCATCATCCTCTGAGGAAAAATGAGATTATTAAAGAAGAAAACAATTAGACCTTGGTTTGGAAGGATTATCTGGTTGGGGTGTTCACAATTGATATTTTGCTTAACTTTGGAACTAGTTTTCTATTTTTCTATTTTTCTATTTTTTTTTCTTTTCTTTTTTTTTGTATTCTATTCCAAATATAGAAGTAGAGAACCAAATAGAAAAAAATCTCTTCGGTATCAGACTTCTTCATTCACTATGTTTACCTCTTTGCACAAAAAGAATAGTTTAGTGACCATTATTCATATGAATTTCATATTTTTTTTAGAACTTGAACTTCGTCTTCTTTTGGTCACCTTTTCTTTTACAAGTTTAGGATGTCTTACGTCATTGCCAACTCTGATTTCTACCTAGATTCTTAGTGTGTTGTGCTTGGAGTTTCTGAATACATATAATTATGTTTTATACATATGGTCTAACTTATTTGCAGATTGGGGGCCTTTAGTTGATGTTGTTGGCTATTGTTTTTTGGACCGTGGATTCAAGTATCAGCCTGAAGAGGCGGTGGTCGAGTGGATTCAAAAAGGAACAAAACCCATATATGTAGGATTCGGGAGTATGGTATAGTGATCTCACCACAATATATGTATTTTTATAACATTGTTAGTCAAATCTCAAATGTCATGGACTCCATTTTTCTTGCAATTCATTTTATCTTGCAATCATTGGGTAGGATCCTTGGTTGTAAATGTATCATTTTAAAATTCTTTGATAGGAATTTTAGGGGAGTGTTAAAAAGTAATGGTAAGAGATTATAGTTACCCTAATCCACTAGGCATTAGTTTAAGCTTTTGAGTTAAATAGTGATTTAAATTTCTTAATTACTATTCAATGTGCCCATTGATTTTTCTTATAAATGTTTAAGTATGTGAACCTACTTTTGCTTGATCAGCCTCTTGCGGAGCCTCAGAGGACAACTGATATCATATTGGAGGCATTAAAGGAAACAGGGCAAAGAGGGATAATTGACCGGGGTTTAGGAGGCCTAGGAAATTGTAAGTGTATTATTCCATCTTACATTTTAAAGTTATTCCATTTAATGGTTGTATTCTACCTCTCTTCACTGCTTTTAGTTACTATGGACACTCTATACCTATCTTTTCTTAGACACCACAAGCTATGGATTTGATACTTGCCAATAATGGGAGTAGTTTAGTCTGTCGGTCTAGCGAGAATATGTATCAATAGTAAAACATCATTTTCATTTTCATTTGATTGTCTCCCATTTATGCATTCTGTTTGCTCGGTTCTCCTTGTTTCTTTCCAGTCACTGTTCCTTCATGTTCATCCAAATTCCTGGAATCAATTTTAACAAATTTATTTTAACGTCCAACTTCCCAATATCACTGTAGTATCTGATTTTAGGTGACAGGATATGAGTTGATGGGATATCAATTATTACCATGAGCTTACCCGCTAGAAGTGACGGTGTGAAGTGAAAATCTTTTCTCCAATTAATAGAACTTGGCGAAGGATTAGCCTTTAAGTTAGGAGATATTTTTGTAATTCATGAGTTGGTATCCAAGTTAAGAATGAATGATATCTATTACTCATATCTATTACTCAACTTGATATCTATTACTCATATCTAGTACTCAACTTGAGGAGAGTGTTGAAGGATATTTGTATAATCCCATCAAATAAGGGGAGTAGTTGACCCTCCTAATTTATCTGGTTGGATTTATAGGATTATTATTTAGATTTAGTTATTTAGCATCCAGGGATTATTATTTAGGTTTAGTTACCGAGTTTCTAGGGGTTATTATTAGATTTAGATTACCTATAATAGGGATTTATTATTAGATTTAGATTACCTAGTATTTAGAGAATTTGATTTAGATTTAGTGAAGAAAGGGACAATATTATTCTGATCCTGTTAACTATGATAACTTTGGAGATTGTAGCCATGCGGTTTAGAGAGAAGTTCCTGAATAGAACTGTCTTATACAGGTATAAAAGTTCCTGAAAATGTACTCCTTATACAAGACTGCCCCCATGATTGGCTATTTCGTCGATGTTCAGCTGTGGTGAGTGCTACTTACTTTCTAAAACATTATCTTTCATGAAGCAGACTCCAAAGGCTGAATCTTTTCAGCATTCGTCATGTTCACTTCCCTGAATATTTACTGTTCTTGTAACTTTCACAGCCCACCCTCAACATACATTATTTTTGGAGGAATTGGCTCATCACTAGGAAATCACTTTAAAATATGTTTTCTTAAGGGATACTGTATTAATGCATAGTGATCTATTTATATTATATCTGGGCTGCTGCAGGTTCATCATGGTGGTGCTGGAACTACAAGCACAGGACTTAAAGCTGGGGTAAGAACTGTCTAGATGATTCAGTTCTGATGGGGAATTTGTTTTATGATATTGTTTCTGTTCTGATTTTAAAATTCGAAATTCAGTGCCCTACGACCATAGTACCGTTCTTTGGAGATCAATTTTTCTGGGGCGAGACAACACATCAGAAGGGCCTTGGACCGACACCGATCCCTATATCTCAGCTAAACGCCGGGAATCTGTCAAATGCTATAAATTTTATGCTCCAGCCTGAGGTGGGATCGTCAATCTTTTTGCGGTGTTTCTTAAAACTTCACCTACTTTTGATAGATGCAGCCTTTCAACTTAAAGTTGGAATAGTGTTCAATTTTTTCAATGCATATTGGATCTTAATGAGAATCAAATGAACCAGGTAAAACGTCGAGCAGCTGAAATAGCTGAACTTATAGAGAGCGAGGACGGGGTTGTAGCAGCTGTTAATGCATTTCATCATCATTTACCTCCAGAGTTGCCTCTTCCACCTGTATCTGTCGACGAGGAAGACTTCGCAAGCCCTCTCCAATGGCTTCTTCTAAAAGTGGAAAAATGGTGCTGCCTTCCTTGTGGTCTCAGGTTTTGATCTGCAATGCTATTGTAGGGTATAGGTACAGAAATATGTTCTTCTCATTCATAGTTTTTGTATTTCATTCATTCAAATACATTAATTCATAAAGCTTGCTAGATGAAAATAAAATATCATGTTCTTGTAGCAGTATGTCAATGGTAGTTCATAATAAGCAAAATGTAAAGATTTAAGACATAGATAAGCATAAACTCATAACAGCTAGAGGCCCACGATTAAGATCCCTTTAGTGCTCAAGGAGCAAGACCATTAGGCTCAATGGATGGTGGCAGTGGAGGTGAGGGTGGTGTTGGAGGTCTGCTACCAGTAGTGTCACAATAGACCTCTAGAATGTTGCCTTCTTCTACTGTGTATCCCAATGAGCTGAGTAATGTTGGCCAACACTTCTGCTGGATGATATCGATTGAGTGACAACATTTGGGACTTAAGTGAATCTTTCCATTAAGAAAGAATGTGATAATTTCACTGCTACATGCTTGGAGTTGAAACAGAGATCCCCAGCATTCTGATGCATTGCCTTCTAGATTCAATCGTGTCGCTAGGCTTACTGTTGGGTTCCGCCTCGACTCCGCCATGGATGAGAAGGCGAAAACTAGAAGACATGTGAGAATGAAGAGGTTTGGAAGGTAGGCCATTTGGTAAGGGATGACAAGGAAGCTAAGTTTCTTTGTTTGCCAGTGTTTTCTGTAGTGTAGGGTTTATATAGGGAAGTGTTTTGTTTGTTTTCTGTACTGATCATTAGTGGAAAAATGAAGGGATTTGGTTTGTTTATGAGGTGAAGTTGATGAGTTTATGTAACTCACCATTATAAGTGGTGCCCCCTAAATTAATTATCTTTAACTGCTAATTAACTCTACTAATCACAATCATTTAGACATCTCATTCTCTTTGCAGTTTCTTTTTATTCCCTTCTTCCTTTGAGCTTCTTAACCTTTCAACTTTTGCTACCTTTATGAGCATTTAACTGTGACAATCCGTGTTTTATCCACTAAACTCGAATTAAATTCAACCATTGCAGATGGAAAATCAAACCACTGTCTGTAACAGCTCAAGCCCACCGTAGCAGATACGGTCTTCTTTGGGCTTTTCTTTTCAGGTTTTTAAAACGCGTTTGTTCGGGGGTAGTTTTCACACTCTTGTAAAGAATGTTTTGTTCTTCTCTTCAATCGATGTGGGATCTCACAATCCACTCCCCTTCGGGTCCTAGCGTCTTTGCTGGCACATAGTCCGGTGTTCATTATGAGATCCCACATCAGTTGGGGAGGAGAACAAAACATTAAGGGTATGAAAACCACTCCCTAACAGACGCGTTTTAAAAACCTTGAGGGGAAGCCCGAAAGAAAGAGGACAATATCAGCTAGTGATGGGCTTGGATAGTTACACTCTCGACCTTTATTAAGTTATACTTGAATGAAGCAATTAGAGAAGAGTGAAAGATCCAAAACTGCAGTTAGGGGTTTAATTTAATCATGATTATTGCTTCACGCTTACCAATATGTTAATCAATATATCATATCTTCGAGATAATTGAGTTGTTTAATTTAAAACATTAATGGAACAAATTTATACCAAAAAACTATGTTAAAGCAACTTTGCATTACCAAATAATATATAAATTAATTATGTTCTCTTATGTTAATTAAACACCATTATATATCACTAATGAAGATATAATTCTCTCTCTAAATCATGGGTTATTGGCCACCATCACCCTCTATTTAAAATCAATCTTATTTGGGGGATTTGATCTTAAAGAATCAAACTTTATTTTGTTTCAGATTAGTTGGCTCTTCGCCAATATAATTTTGTAATCATTATTATTTCTTTAAATTAGTGGGTCTTTTCTTATATATATATATATATATATAATATGATTAGATTTTTTATAATAAAAACTAAATATTTGGTATATAAATTCATGTGTTAGAGAGAAAGAGAGCGAATCCAGGGAGGAAGAACTGCCATTGAAGAGAAACGGAGAATTCCGCCATGAAAATTAGGGCAAAGAAGATGAAGAAGAAGAAGAAGAAGATTGGAAGTTGAATGATTTGAATTTACGGTGGATATTTGTATATGGTGCTCACTTCTCGTAAGTCTGTCACAATATTTCTTGTATATATGTTTTATTATATAGTTTATTTACTTCTTTTTGTTATATTCATTACTCGTATTTGAATTACTCAACCACCGACTTCATGGGTAAGAGTACGTGTTGATTATCGTTGAGTTATACTTACTTTGGCTACCTGATGAAAAAAATTGAATAACAAAATACCGACACTCGAACAACATTTCAACATATATGGGCACACACATAGTTAAATACGATCGAAACGTAGTTTAGTATTATAAATGCAATAAATTTTTAAAGAGGAAAATTGAGGAGTGAAAGTCAATTTTTCAATGAATTTGAGGGTTATAAGATTTGAAACAATGGCTCACTTTGATTGCTATATTTTAATACCATAATTTGTAATCATTAATTTTAATCAAGTAGTTAGATTGGCAACATATTCTTCATTATTTAGATAGTAAAAGCTAACAATAATCATCATTATATTAAAATAATTTTATTTTTTTATTTTGAGTTTAACAATGGTGGGAGCGAGAGATCGAGATATCAATCCATCCCGAGCATGCTTAGAATGACGCGTTTTGTGAGATCTCACATCGTTGGAAAGGAGAATGAAACATTTCTTATAAGAGCGTGGAAACCTCTCCCTAGTAGACGCGTTTTAAAATCGTGAGGCTAACGACAATACGTAACAAGTCAAAACGGACAATATCTATTAGTGGTGAGCTTGAACTATTACAAATGGTATCAGAGCTAGGACGGTGTGCCAACAAGGACGCTAGCTCCCAAGGGGAGTGGATTGTGAAATCCCACATTGGTTGGAGAGGGGAACAAAACATTCTTTGTAAGGGTGTGAAAACCCGAGAACAAAGCATTCCTTGTAAGAGTGTGAAAACCTGGGAACGAAGCATTCCTTATAAGGGTGTGGAAACCTCTCCCTAGCAGACGCGTTTTAAAACCGTGAGGCCGTCAATGATACGTAATGTCCGGTGTGTTAGTGAAGGCATTGGCCCCCAAGGAGGGTGGATTGTGAGATTCCACATCAGTTAGAGAGGGGAACGAAGCATTCCTTATAACAATGTGAAAACTTCTCCCTAACAGACACGTTTTAAAATCGTGAGACTATCAGCGATACGTAATGACTGATGTGCTAGTAAGAACGCTAGCGCCCAAAGGTGTGGATTGTGAGATCTCACATCCGCTGGTGAGGGAAACGAAACATTCCTTATAAGGGTGTGAATCCCTAGTAGATGCGTTTTAAAACTGTGAGGCTGACGGCGAGAATGAGAGAGAAAATGAGTTCGATGAGAGTGAGGTTCAAAGAAATTGTTCTAATTCTTTGCAGTGAGTGAGAGTTTCTAATTTGATACAACAAACTGCATTCAAATCACATCATCCTATAAGAACACTAAGAAAACCCACTAATTCCCAACTAAATTTTGTTCTTCATTTCTTATCATAATCTGTGGATTCTTCTTTTTCCTGTTTCTTCTTTACTGATGGTCTATTCACATGCCAATTTAGTGTCAAAGCTGCTGAGACATATAGCAAAAGCCTGGAATGCCGACAGCGGATATCGATAATCCATCGTAAACATGTCCTTACTGACCTTTCCGAACTGAAGAATGATCTTGTCGTGGTCGGAATGCGTAGGTTGGGCGGGCTGTGGAGGTGCCTGTGATGCTGCTGCCGCCACTTCTGCAGCAGGTGATGTTGCAGCAATCAGCTGAAAGTTCTTAACCGATGCAACCGTCACCCTCCCACGAAAATTGAGACACCAACACTGCAACTGCTCGTGCCATCTAGGCGCCTTGTTCCGAAGAACCAAGGGTCGATCCTTCCCCTCGCCATCTTCATTAACAAGCATTCCTGCAATATCATTGAAGCGGGAGCTGCTGAACTCAGTGGAATGATCGATCGACTTGGAGAATGACATGCTACGAAATGAGTCTTCGAGGGGACGAGGATTGAGCTCGGGCTGGCCTGGAACCGAACAACCTGGCTCAAGAGATGAATTGGGGATTGAGTACATGGTGCAGTTCATCCTCCGGGGTCCCCTT
Source organism: Cucurbita ficifolia (assembly GCA_033971965.1). Lineage (NCBI taxonomy): Eukaryota > Viridiplantae > Streptophyta > Magnoliopsida > Cucurbitales > Cucurbitaceae > Cucurbita > Cucurbita ficifolia. The sequence goes on from CM066976.1 coordinate 2,872,853, forward strand.
GTACCTAATACGTTCAACTCGTATGCAATTTGTGCAATGCTGTAGCTTCCAGCTGGGACCTTCGGCGAGACCTTTTTGGAGTAGAATCGTCGGCTTCGGCCAAGCGTCGGGATTTGGTTGCTGTTGTAAGGAGGCTGTGTATCATATATAATGAACTTGGTTCCCAGAAAATTTGATCTGAAATAGAACCAACCACAGTTCAGTTACATATAATGAACTTGACAATGAAAAGTTCATCAGCAGCATACCTTAGCTTTCCGATATAACCATTGCTCGATCTTGATATATCGTCCGCGGCTAACGATATAACATACTCCGTAGAAGTAGTTCGCCTCGTTCTTTTTGCAGAAAGAAGAAATTTCCCATTTTCAACAAGTAAAGCTGCATGATTATGCAATGGTTTAATGTTCAAAACATCATGTGCAGGGCTAGATAGAGCAACTAAAGGAAATCCGAACACGGAAGCAGTTTTCGTCAAGCCAATGAAGCTCACAAAACAGAAGATCAAATGTTCGAATCAGTTCACTTATTTCTTATATTAGAGTTTCGTGGTAAGAACTCATAGTACGAGCAGGCAAAACTTGTATAAACGTTCAGTTTCTCATTGAAGACCAACATGACAATTCTCCACGACTATGTTACAGTTCTCACGGAAAAAGCTAGTTCCTTTTCAAACGTACAAGTAAAATTGGTTTTGAGTCATGCTAGTGACTTTCTTAAGCTTCGTTTCTGTGAGATCCCACATCGGTTTGGGAGGAGAACGAAACATTCTTTATAAGGATGTGGAAACTTCTCCCTAGCAGACGCGTTTTAAAAGCCTTGAGAGGAAGCCTGAAAGAGAAAGCCCAAAGAGAACAATATCTGCTAGCGGTGGGCTTGAGCTATTACAAATGGTATTAGAGCCAGATACTGGGCGATGTGCCAGCGAGGAGGCTGAGTCACGAAGGGGAGTGGACTGTAACATGGTCGTGGAGAATGTTGGGCCCCGAAGGGAGGTGGATTGGGGGGGATGCTGGGCCCCGAAGGGGATGGATTGTGAGATCCCACGTCGGTTGAGGAGGAGAACGAAATATGCTTTATAAGGGTATGGAAACCTCTCCCTAGCAGACACATTTTAAAAACCTTGAGGGAAGCCCGAAAGGGAAAGCCCAAAGAAGACAATATCTACTAGCGGTGGGCTTAGGCCGTTACAATTTGGATATTAACCCGTGACCGTGCTAAGCCAAGGGATAGAACGCAGCAAAGCAACAAGGAATTTAAGTTCATAATTGTAGAAAATAAAAGAAAGATTTACTTTTATTGAGCTACTCTATGTATAAATTCAGCATAGTTAAGATAAGGAGCTTACCAGGACTAAGGCAAAGATAAAGATGATAAGTTAAATTAGATTTGTTCCTCTTGATAAAGCATTGAATAGTGCCATCACGTGGCCCAGGCTGCAAACAAAAAAAGTGCATATCAGCAATGATTAGTGCACGTCGCCATATAGACATTTAGCAGTCAAGACGACACATGGTCCGAGCACGACCAAGAACGTGGTAATCCACCACGACAGAGTAAAACCACAATCGTCATAAACAATTCCTAGTCCTAGAGTGAATGGCATACTCGAAATACTTTAAAATTTTAATGTAACAGCCCAAGTCCACCGCTAGCAAATATTGTCCTCTTTAGGCTTTCCCTTCTGAGCTTCCCCTCAAGGTTTTAAAACGCGTCTGATAGGGAGAGGTTTCCACACCCTTATAAGGAATGCTTCGTTCCCCTCTCCAACCGATGTGGGATCACCGGGTGGTGTGCCAGCGAGGACGCTGGCTCCCTTGTGAGATCCCACATTGGTTGAAGAGGAGAACGAAACATTGCTTATAAGGGTGTGGAAACCTCTCCCTAGCAGATGCGTTTTAAAAACCTTGAGGGAAATCCCAAAAGGGAAAGTCCAAAGAGGACAATATCTGCTAGCGGTGGGCTTAGACTGTTACAATTAGAGTGTGAAGTACACAGAACAGAATAGTTATTCCATATGAAAATCGCTTCACAGCCATTAAAAAGAAAACCATCTACCGACCTGCTTCAAAGCGATCGGGAACGTAATTTTCCCAGAGAACTCAGGACTTTTGACCATTTCTTTGCACATATCCCTCCATGACCTACAAACAGCAGCACAAGCAACAACGTTTCTCCGAGAAGGCCAAGTATTCTCACTAGCCTCCAATCTTCGAACCACATCGCATAATAACTCGGGCGGAAGGCTAGCCCATCGACTGGTCTGAATTAGCAGAGGTTCATCATGAAACTCATGAACTGGTCCATGAGATTTACCCCTGGAATTTCCAGACAGCCTCACCTCAAAACTACGCCTCGATAAGCTTCCAAATCCATCCCGCACATCACGAAGTATGCTACGGAATGACATCTACCCCGTTCGACAAAAGGCGCCTAGTGGTGTTAATGTATCGTCGAGGAGAGGGTACAAACAAAAAGGTGGTTGAAGGATGACCAGAAATCCATCTGCAAATCCATTAAACATTGATTGGTTTCCATCTGATATACTTAATAAACAAGAAAGAAAAGGAAGGAGAGATATATAGTAAAGCAAAAAGCAAGGAAAGAAGATTCTTCAAAAGAACATAAAGCAAACCTCACATGGACCTAAAGCGCATAATACCACTCTTTTGTTGGCTCTATCTTTTGTAACAAACTACTTCATATCAAACTTTCTCTATACTAACATAATATTCAAATATGGAATCTTATTACTACAAAGAACCATACTAATACTCACAAACAATCCAAAAAATCCATGAAAAAGGTGCATCCAGCACAATATCATGAAGTTTCCCAAGCCCGTTTGATCAGTCAACACTCATTCCGGATAAGAACTTTCCCAGAGGCTGAAGTGTAACAGCCCAAGCCTACCGCTAGTTGATATTGTCCGCTTTAGCCTGTTACGTATCGCCATTAGTCTCATGGTTTTAAGACGCGTTTGCTAGGGAGAGGTCTCCACACCCTGATGAGGAATGCTTCATTCCTCTCTCCAACCGATGTGGGATCTCACAATCCATCCCCTTTAGGAGTCCAACGTCCTCGCTGGCACACCGCCCGGTGTCTGCCTTTGATACCATTTGTAACAGCTCAAGCTCACTGCTAGCTGATGTTGTCCGCTTTGGCCCGTTACGTATCGTCGTCAACCTCACAGTTTTAAAACGCGTATGCTAGGGAGAGGTTTCCACACCCTTATGAGGAATGTTTCGTTCCCTTTCCAACCGATGTGGGATCTCACAGTCCATCCCCTTTAGGAGTCCAACGTCCTCGCTGGTACACTGCCCGGTCTTTGGCTCGCTCTGATACCATTTGTAACAGCCCAAGCCCACCGCTAACCGATATTGTCCGCTTTGGCCCGTTACGTATCGACGTCAGCCTCACGGTTTTAAAACTCGTCTGCTAAGGAGAGGTTTCCACACCCTTATGAGGAATGGTTCATTCTCTCTCCAACCGATATGGGATCTCACAATCCATCCCCTTTGGGGGTCCAACGTCCTCGCTGACACACCGCCTAGTGTCTGGCTCTGATACCTAGCTCAAGCTCACAGCTAGCTGATATTGTCCGCTTTGGCCCGTTACATATCGCCGTTAGCCTCACGGTTTTAAAACGCGTCTGCTAGGGATAGGGAGAGGTTCCCACACCCTTATGAGGAATGTTTCGCTCTCCTCTCCAACCGACGTGATCTCACATGGAGAGTCCACTAAACTTCAACATTCAGTTTTGTGTCCTTTAACTTCGATTCAACTCGATAATTCGACTAAGAAAGTAACAAAAAAGATAAAGATGAACTGAAAAAAAGAACTGGGAAATGAAAATTTTAATTCTAAACACCGATCAGATAAACTAGGAAGAACAAGTGCTTAAACAAGCCTAAATGATACTCAAATACAAAGATTTTTACCACTAAATCTCCCACAGATCGACAAGAAACACAGAGGAAAAGGCAAAGATCAAAGCCTTCCAATGAAACACTGCAACAATGCTATCATCTAAACACAAACTAAATCCAACAGAGAATTCCAATAAAATTGAGAGAAAATGGGCTTAGATTTCACAAAGTGTAGGATGAACATGAAAAGCCACAAAAAGCAAAAGCACTAAGGAAATTTTTGGAATCATTGCTCCACCAAGAGGATTGGGGCAGGACCCAGTTGAAGATAACCCACTAAGAAGCTCCACGAACAAGAATCACTGAACAAAATTAATTGATAGCAACAAACACAAGATATTGATATGAAAAACTCCCTGATTAGAACAAAAACAACACAGAATCGAGAAGAGAACGAAGAAATTTAACAGCCCAGTTCTACAAAACGATGAACTTGTTCAGAGGGAGAACAAAAACGGCAACCCAGTAGAGGGCGGTCATGGTTCGAACCGAAAGCTACTTACCGTTTCTTCTTTAGCTATGAGGGAACCCAGAAGAGCCACAACTTTTTGCTCCTCTGTTCTCTCTCTCTCTCTCTCTCTTCAAGACCAGACTTCCAATTCCTTTCTCTTAAATCGAGCCGATGAACTGTGTATGTCTACAATTAAATAATAAAGTTTCTTCTTTTAATTACTTTATTGTCGTTCTTGTTAATTAAACAATTCAATTCCTCTCAATTTTAATTTTTATTAAGACCTTTATTAAATTTAACATTTTGGGTCTTGTTATAAATATTTTGGATTTTTAATCGAACTTTAAAATCAAAATTATTACAAAATTTCAAATTTCAAATTAATAAACTTTATTTTTTAATTTAAAAGCATAATAAATAAATAAATTAATGGATAAATATAGTATTTATAAGCGCGAACTAAAATTAAGCTCATAAATACTAGTTTCATATTTGAATTTTTGGTATCGGTAGTGAGATAGAGCTCGTGAGTTTATTATCTTAAATTGGTTAGGATCTCTGTTTTACGAGCCCATATGTTTCCTATGTGGCAAATATGGGGACGAAAAAAAAGAGGGGGGTGAGGTTTCTCTAGTTTTTGGCGTAACGGGCCTCTGGTAGGAGGTCTATACGGATGGGCTATTGGCTCATTAGTAGAGCGCACCCATAATAATTGGGTCATTGAGCGTAGGATTTGAGGGCTCTTAGCCACATCTATAATCTATAAATATTTTAAAACTTAATTAAAAATTATAATATATTTTAAATTTATATAATAATCTAAACGAGGAAAGAAACAATTTATTACATATCTTAAGAAATAAATGAAAAATAGTGACGACATATCAAGATAGAGATAATGTATATATATATATATATATATATATATATATATATATATATATGTATGTATGTATGTATAACTGAGATAATGTATGAATAAAAAAAAATAAAAGTAAGGAAGAAAAAAGGGTAGTTGAAGAAATAATTCTCTTAAATATATCACTTGTGGATACGAATTTACGTTTTTAACCTTGGACAGTTGACAGTTAAACCGAGGCAACAGAAGTTTGGAGAGTAAGGGCAGAGAAGGGATTGCATATTTGTCACATTTTTAAAACTAACGGCTAACTAACAGCACGTTACATCGTAAACGGCGTTAGCGCAGGTGGGGCCTAGGGGAGGAATCAGTTATCAAGTACGTGGCAGATCATTGTTTTTTCTGTGTGGAAGGATCTATTTATCGTTCATTTGACGAATGATGACGTCATCTAATTAATCATACGGTCATTAATCTACGTGGAGGGCATTGATAAAATAAAACCCTTTTTTCGCTTATTAGGGAATTTTGCGCCGACGTATTTTAAAATTTTATTTTCTTTTTTCCTGTTTCTTTAAAATACTATCTCTTTTATATAATTTAGTTTATATATTTAAATTGGGTCTTTTATTTTTAATAAATTTTAAATAACAAAAGTATTAATATTTAAAATATAAAAAAAGTGGGACCCACGTTGGACCTTTGGCTAAATATAAAAAATGAGAGAATATTATCAAAACTACCCCACTAATTTTGGAAATTGACGTGGGGCATGCGGGATGATGTGAAATGACGAGAGTGCCCAAAGCATGCTAGGCACGTGGGTGCTGACAGTGAGTGAAGGAACAAGGGCATGGGTGGAATTGCGATGGGAAATGGATTCAGTGTCAGCTGAAAACAAGGACTAAACCATAATTTCAGTGAATATCGACACCTTCTATTCCATCTACTTCTTTTTATTTTATTTAAAGCACTCTAAATTAATAAATATAAAATTTCAGTGCCATAATAAATAATAATAGCCTACCCTTTTTCTACTAACCAATGGAGATTTTTTTTTTTTTAATAATTTCCTCCAATTTTAAATTTATTTTTTAATTCGTCCATAAAGTCTCCAATTAATTTCTAGTTATTATATTATTTTTCAATTTTTTTTATAACCTTTAAATATAACAAAAATATATATATATATTATATCATATTTGCGATCTTAAAAGCATGGATCGATAGTAGTTTACGAAAAAACTCAGACGGTTAAGATTTTTGTGAAATAACAATTGACGAGCATACGTGAACCTCGTATGAAAGTAGAAATTATTATAGAATCAAGCTATCGAGTTGATAATAGGTTAGACGATTACGAGATCTTTCGAAAAAATTTGTAACTACCCGGACAAAAAGAACGTGCAGCATGATGATGGTAATTAGCCATATTGACGTGTCGATGAAACATTTAAGTGGAGTGAATATATATATATATATAAATAAAGTTGTAAGATAAGAATAGATTTATGTATAATTTTAGTAAAGTAATAGTGTTACGTAATAATAGTATGAAATTGAATGCTTTTATTTTGATTTTAATAAAAGAGGCATGAATCAAGGCTGCGGCACTTGGGATTTTTTGGCAACTTTGACTTACTAAATTATTAGGGTATAGAGTGTCCAACAAGCTAAGTACAAAATTCAATATACTTTTGATATCTACATATAAAAGTATGTGTTACATAAATAAATAAATAAATAAATAGGAGGGCTTGATTCCTGCAAAAATAAATGAGGAATTTGCAGAAATGTGGAATAAAATAGGTGGCGGGGATGGGGACGGGAAAGGTCTCGTCCCCGCGCCGCCTCGTGAACATTTCTATTAAGATATTAAGTTCTTTACAATCAATTGGTAAAATCACCGTACTTTGCATTTATCACACCAATTTATGATACTTATCAAGAACCTACATCATATATGGAAAATATAGAGATTTGAACCTACAACTTTTTGAAAAAAAAAGCTCATCAAACCTCAAAATCTCTAAAAAAAACATATTTTTAGTTCAACAAAGGTGTGGAATTAAGATTCAAAATATTTGACTTTATGACTAAAATTACAATATTGCAATGAGACGAACAACTTAGACGTGTTAAGGGAAGTAATCGAATTCATTAATTGATTTGACCCTACAAGTATAGTAGGTGTTTAATGAAGGGTAGGTGACAATGCATATGGGTTATTAAATAGGGGCATTTTGGGAATTACATCTCTCCCTATCGATATCTTTAGGGATAAGTTTTGGTTTGTCACAAATACTATATTATATATACCATAATTTCATAATAATGATATTTGTATAAACCTGGACAAACTCCACTAACCAAGGAATATGTCTATATTTATGAATATGCCCTATGCTTTTGCCAGGAGAGTGAGCATATTAAATATTTTTAGAATAAGGTCCCAACCTTGAATTAAAATAATATGTAATTTCAAGTATATATTATTTTAATTATATACTTTTGGTGCCCATTATGATTAAAATAGACAAAAAGAAGAGCATTTAATACCTGCACCCCATGACCAAACTGTAGCTTTGAATGCTCCAGCTGAGTACATCACCAGGGTTTACCCATCCTGCCGCCTTCCCATTGCAATGTGACCTGCTTCAATTCATAAGTTACAGTTCATGCTCGCCATCACAAACACAACACTCGGCTAGGAAGATGTTTCCACATTCTTATAAAAAATGCTTCGTTCTCCTTCCAACCAATGTGGGATCTTCTCACAATACAGTTCATACTAACTCATAATTTTCAAGCATGGTCATCAAGGTTTGTAAAGTATGTGATTTGGGAGCTTTGACTTGTTCGAGCACTACCGGGCTTGTATGTTTTTACAATGGAACTCCGACGCTCACTCTCATAACACTTAAAATGATAAAGTCAGCATTTCATGACTGTTATGGATGCAGCAAACAGTGCCAAGAATTGAAAATGTACCCTTAGCACTGAACTATACTAATTCTTCCCACCTGTTAGTGTATTAACAGAAAATAGAGCACTGAACTATACTAATTCTTCCCACCTGTTAGTGTATTAACAGCAAATAGAACCACACCTGTTAGTGTATTAACAGCAAATAGAACCAAAGCCCTGTTGTAACAGTCCAAGCCTACTGCTAGCACATATTGTCCTATTTGGACTTTCCTTTTCAGATTTTTCCTCAAGGTTTTTAAAACGTGTCTGCTAGGGAGAGGTTTCCACACCCTTATAAAGAATGTTTCATTCTCCTTCCCAACCGAGGTGAGATCTCACACCTGAACTGACAACTCCCAGACCAAAAAGGATCGACAAAATAAAGATATCTACAATAGAACATTTCTTAATGACAACTCCTAGACCAAAATAGATCGACTAAATAAAGATATCTACAATAGAACATTTCTTAATGACAACTCCTAGACCAAAATAGATCGACTAAATAAAGATATCTACATAAGAACATTTCTTAATGAAAATATAAGAATACAAGCAGTTGTTTCCAAAGCAAGAATCCCCAGAGCGAACGAGCGAGCTCGTAGCAGGGGTAACGCTCGTAGCAGGGCTAGAAGTTACCGTGGATGATGGTGAAATGTGTTTGTAGGATCAGTATACATAAAAGGGAAAAACAACCTCAGAGTCAGAGATGTTACAACTTCTCTAAATCTAAGATCCTTCCTATCTACAAAATGAAATTCACTGCACAACCATAAATCAAAACAAACAAATGAAATAGTTATCAAACGAGGCCTTAATAACCCAAGACTTTTGTTCTTTCATGAAGCTTGAAGCCTCTCACGGAACTAGAGGTGATGATCCATGAGCATAATGCAGGATGGAGCTACGAACATTTGACTATCGAAAACGTAAAATGAACAAAGAAAGCACCACGAAATCCAATACATTGAGAGATGATAGTATGCAATTCTCCATTTAAAGAGCTCAACAAACCAGTAGAACATGTAATCATCTGTATACTAGACAATGACCAAAACTGTGGAATTAATTCAGAGAAATGGCATCAATTTGGCACATATCAACCATTCTTCATGTTCCTCAACCACGACAGATTCCACATAAGTAAAGGAAAAACAGTGAAAAGCAGCCATTTGTATTGTCACCTTTCTAACTTTACATGCTAGATGAAGGCAATGTAAAAATACCCAAATAAAACTCTCTCATTACTCGCATAACCAGAAATATATAAACAACAGCAGCTAAATGATTCAAAGTAGTAGCTTAATTGAAAGAAAATCTTCCAACCTGATAAACTTTGTTTGAATTATAGCAGCCGATCAATGAAATCCCGAGCCAATTTCCTTCTGCTTTAAGTCGAGTGCAATGCGCTCGTTTTCAAGCTTCATCCTCTCATTTACCATCCTCATTTTTTCCAACTCACGGTCCTTTTTCTTGTTGAATCTCTCCCACTTGAACTTCTGTTTCTCCAATTCCAACATTTCAACTTGAATTTGAAGCTTTTGATCTTCCAATTGAAGTAAACGAAGCTCCATCCACTGTTTTTGCGACGTCGAAGCCTTCATACTTTCAGTTTCTAAATGAGCTGTATCAGCTTGAGCGAACTGTGCTTGTGAGTGAGCATGAGAACTCAAGGATTTGCCACAGGCATGAGTATCATCATGGTCTTGGCCTCGTCTTAGCCTCTTCACTGAGCCTCCTAATACCCCGAATGATCGTCTATTGTCCCCATGGGATGCAAAATTCTCGTCAAAATCATCACGTTCATCAGTTTCATCATGTTCGTTTTCATCAAAATCATCGTTTTGGTGTCTCCTTGGCTCGTCATTATCGTGATCATCCCTTGCTCTAAAAGCCAGCTGCAAAGAACGTTGCAAAGCAGGATCATGGGGAAGATGAAGTCGATTCGAATTATGATAAGAACACATCTCCTCATAGAACAGTTGCTTCGAGTTTAAAATCTTTCTCACATCATCCTTGTCTTTGTCTGTTAAATATTCAAGAACATCAAGAAGTGCAGGGTTCTCAACAACCTTGCAAGAAGTGCCTCTCCCAATTATATCATTGAGCCTCTTATACCTCTTATTGAGATCATTAAACTTATCCTCACACTGCTGGGGTGAAACTTGATAGCCCCTTTCAGCCATGACCTTTGATATCAATTTCCATTTACCTTTCTTCTGTATGATATGACATTTCCTTCTTCCACCCCCATCAAAATCTGAATTAATATCATCTCCTATATAAGACACTGCTGTAATCAGAAGCTTCACCATTTTATCCGTCCATTTCACGCGATGCCATACCGATCCCTTCTTCCCCTTACTCGTCTCATTATGACCATCAATACCATCCTCAGTAAAGCTTGGCTCTTCGTCACTAGCCGAGTTTTTACACCTTTCTCCCTTGTTATAATCTACCAAAGACATGGTATGGTCACAATTTTGTACAACTCCCATGGAAAGTGAAAATCCCTCCTGAATGGAAGGATTGGCCGCAGATCCCTGACGAGTATGAGGATGATGTTGTTGGTGTAAGGCGTGAGAGTGTTGTGCTTGGCTATGAACCTTAAAGGGTCCTTGCAAATCGAGACCTCCATAAGAGGTTCCTCCTGGAATCAACCCTCCTTGTGATAAATTACCTTCCATATATGTCAAAAGAACATTTCATCTCATACCCAAAAACACATAGCCCAGAATCCTATCGTTCATATGAACCTTGAACTATTAAATCATCAAACAATCATCCCTATTGAGAAAGAATGAAAAAAAAGGCACACCCAGGTTGAAATTCCCCCACTAGGCAATTGGAAATTTCTTTCAAACAAACCCCATTTGGGCAGAAACCAAAAGAATCAAGAGAAACCCTTCAAACATGACTAAACCCATAATCGATAAGAGCGATTAAATCAGAAAAGGGGAAGATAAGAGCAAGAGCCCTTCAAAGGAAAGCAATGAACAAAGGAGTAAAAGCACTTATCTGACCAAAACCCAGAAAGGAGGAGGAGAGCGGAGGCAAGGCAAAGAGGTGAAGAGTAACAGATCCTGGCGCTTATTGGCTGTGCGTGGCGATCGAGAAAGGGAAAAGGATCGGGGGGGGGGGGGGGGGGGGGGGGGGGGGTGTGGGGTTTTGTATTTTAAGAAGAGAAAATGGGCAAATGTCAAATGGGTGGGCGAAGGAACCGATCGGAGTAGCCAATAGCAATGCGTAGGTTTTGTTTATACAGGTTCAATGAATGGGAGGATCCGGGGGAGACATTAAAAATTGACGTCACAAATCATGACAAAAACTGGATTCGTGCTATTGGGCTGTGTAAATCATAGGACATGTTGAGCAGCATCTCGTCTACTAGAATTAGCGTCAGTTTTTTTATTTTGGCTGAAGCCTCTGATTCCCAGGCCATTATTTTCCTGTTTTTCTACACTCAACTGCGTGTTAAAAAGCGATCCCTTTAGGAGTAAAGTTTTGTCTTTCCCTTCTTCTGAAGAGAAAAAATGTGTTTTTTTTTTCTCAGTTTAAAGGGGTTTTTGTTTTTGTTTTATTTGACAACCACGTTTTCCATATCTTACTTCTTTAAAGTTGGTATTTGTTAAAAAATATTCTTACTTTACCTTTAGTCTCGGATGAGTAAAGGTAACTGTTTTGTTCCAAGGAACGGTTGGACTTTCAAAATGGTCTAAAATTCCATAAACCAACACAACTCATGAAGTTTTCATTTATTTGAACTTAATCTAACCTGAATTTTTTTTGACACAGCTAGGATGATGGAAACCCTCCTAATATTATAAATCTTATTTTTTTTATACATTTTCTAATGCAAAATCTACATTTTGAGAAAGAAATAATTTTTGGACCAATGATAAATTATTTGGATCCTAAAAAATGTGGTCGGGTCGGGTCTAGAGGAGAAATGATGATTTGTATTGGGCTATTGAGGCTGGCATTTGGTTATGGACTGAAATTCGATTTCGACCCAAACCGATGATTGTAGGGATCGGTGACTCATAAACCCCACTCTTCAGTTTGCGATTACAGACCTTCGAGACAGCGAAAATGGCGACCGAGGAAGAAAGCACTGTCAAGGAGCCGTTGGATCTCATAAGGTTGAGTCTTGATGAGCGTATTTACGTCAAGCTCCGCTCTGATCGTGAACTCCGCGGCAAACTCCATGTACACTACCCACATCCTGCTTCATTCCTTCTTCTTTTTCCCTTTTTGATCTTCTCTGTTTCTTTTCTCTAATTATGTTATCTCTCTCTCTCTCTCTCTTCCACCGTTTAATCAAATGCCCCCAATTGTTGATTTTTCTAGGGTTTTTTTTTTCTTTTGATCGAATGAATGACTTGGAGAATTAGGGTTTTGTAATCGTTTTGGTTACTTGATGGCTTGTCCCTTGAAATTTGTTTACATTCACTTCGTTGAAAAAGGCAATACTTTAGTTTCTTCCAGTAAGCAATTAACCTTTCTTCTATTGAGTTTTTGCGTTTGCGATGGGGCGGGCGTGGTTTCGAAGTTCTCTATTTTTTTTAGGGATTGGAATTGTTTAGATTCGGAAGAGTTTCCCTAACGGTGAAAAGTATTAGACGTTAAAGTAGACGCATTCTACAGAGATCTCTGGTCTTACCTATTGGAAATTAGGTAGCAAGAAGATTATTCTAGTATGGTCTGCTTCTTATTCTCTTTAGGGATGTGTAGTATTATGATGGTGTTTCGTTTCATTTTCAACAGACACTCCGAATGTTACAAATATATGAGGAACCACACACATCTAGCCGATATTGTCCTCTTTGGGCTTCCTCTCAAGGTTTTGAAACGTATCTATTGGAGAGAGGTTTCCACACCTAAGGAATGTTTTGTTCCCTTCTCCAACTGATGTGGGATCTCACAATCCACCCCCCTTGGGGCTTGGCGTCCTCGCTGGCACACCGCCCCGTGTCTGGCTCTGATACCATTTGTAACAATCCAAGTCCTCAGCTAGCGGTTGATGTGGTATATGCTACTGGTGGGCTTTGGCTGTTACAAATGGTATCGGAGCCAGACATTGGGCGGTGTACCAGCGGGGACGTTGGGCCCCCAAGGTGTGGATTGTGAGATCTCATATCAATTGGAGAAGAGAACGAAACATTCCTTATAAGGGTGTGGAAACCTCTCCCTAACAAACATGTTTTAAAACCTTGAGAAGAAAACCCAAAAGAGGACAATATCTGCTAGCGGTGGTTTTGGGCTGTTATATTCCGTGTGGAGATCTGGTTTTTTAACAAAATCATTGTTACACTGGCTGGTCGGTTGTGTGATCCACTTATCCACAGATGCAGATTATGAGTGGTTGTGTGATCCACTTATCCACAGATGCAGATTATGAGTAGTAACTGATACCAGGACTCGTCTATTGCATTTTAAGTGTGAGATGCTAGTGTGAATGCAAAATTTTCAGTTTTGATCTCTTCATTTTAATCGTCCATTTCTGAGATTTACCTTTCCTGGAGTTTTAACTACTTTCTGTTGCCTGACTATCATGATGTTTTGCAGGCTTATGATCAGCATCTTAATATGATTCTAGGTGATGTTGAAGAAATTGTTACTACAGTAGAAATTGATGATGAGACTTACGAAGAGATCGTTCGGGTATGTTCATTTTCTTGCATTAGTGTTTGTAACTCTGTATCAATCTCTACCCTGCAGAAGATAGTTTTGAATACAAAGTTGGTCCCATTTTCAAGTAGATCAGGTGGGTTTACAGGAGTGAACACTGGATTACTAGTGTACATTGCGTTTTTAAAGGAAATAAATACTATTTCTCAAATGTTTGAAGTTTAAAACCAAAGGAAAGCAAGAAATGAATACCCTGTGTTCCTCAATCTGGTTCATTGTGCCTATCCATACTTGATATTTTAACTCCATTATTTCTCGTGTTTATTTCAATTGAGATTTTATATATTTGTCTACTTTCCTTTCCAGACATCTAGGCGTACTGTCCCGTTTCTTTTTGTTAGAGGAGATGGTGTCATATTGGTTTCACCTCCACTGAGAACTGTGTAACTATCAGTTTGGAAGTTCATTTGCGTGCATCCTTAATGGCAACTTCTTGTTCGTCTTCTCTATCAAGTCGACTGGAGCAGGAACGTTTGAGGATCCGTCATACTCAGAACTTTCAAGTACTCAAACTTCGTTCATAGACTAGGCTTATCCTTTAGTTGCTATGCTTATGCTGTTCTATTACATAAAATAGATAACTAGCTAGTTGTTTTGATATATTGAGTAACTGTAGTTTTCTGACATTTTAATTGGCTGCACAAATTGAGTGAGTGCCTTCAGATTTTGCATACAAGGCCAAGTATACGCAATTTGAAATTGTGTTTCTAAGCCATAGAGAATCAAACCTTGCTTGGTTTTTTTTTTTTTTTTCCCTGTTTTTCTTCTGTCTTCGTCCTTATGAAAAAACTTGTTTTTGTTGGATTCTTTGAACTCGTTTACACAAGTAGTTGAAGAAATTTGATGTTTGTATTAATTAGTATCATGAATTGATCTGTTAGGTTGCTAACTTTTCATCTCAAATGAGCTCTGTAACCATTACCTTTATTGTATATCGGTTTCTTTCTGTGTTAGGGTACGAGGATTCGAATCTTCCACCTCAGTTAGGCTCAGGCTCACTTTCACTTTTGACTTGTTTCATTTTGTTTCCAAGTAGCTTTCATGCACAGTGACATGTACAACTAATACAAACACTATTCTACTCTACCATGAACGACCCTGTTTGATACCCTATATCATGGGGAAGTGGCTGCAAACTGGGGAGATGAGGAAAAAAAATGGGAACTACTATGATACTTTCCAATTGACTTTTCAAACCTATATGTTTTATCAAATATATCTACGAAGGAATTACTCAGTAATAGACTTTGATAAAGAAGAAATAAAGATTACAAATTAATGAAACATACATTTCAATTTGTTCTTGAATATGAAAAATGTAGCTGAATTGGATAGCTTTTCAATTCGTCTCTATTATTTTATACGTTTAAATCAGGTTGGTAAGGCAAGAATCAGTAGTCCTGACCTGAAAACTGGACTGTCGACCAGCTCACCCAAATTAGTTTAGAGATGGTTGTGTCCCCTTAATAAATATTCATGCTCCACAATCTCATACCATAGTTTTCTTCATTAAATCAGAAATTTCTCCACGGCACTTTATAGCAGCTTCAGTTTGCTCATGACAGAGAAGACAACTCATCTGCAATTCAACTCCATTGATGCAAAACTCGTTGCTTTGAAGAGCTTAAACCAACAGCTCCGCCCTGCCAAACTTTAGACAAATATTAAGTTGAAACGTTCCATTTCCTGGATTACTATACTAATTCAGGTTTGACATACAGACAGTTACTGTAGTTATTTCGATCTGAACGCTGGACATAGTGATCAGATAAGCAGCAAATGATCTGCAGTAAAAAAAATCTACAACCTATCAATATCATATTTACCTTTTCCTTTTCTTATAAGAGCATGAGCTTTCAATTAGAAAAATGAAAGTATGTGTAAGTGCATAACAAGAAACACGCAAAATGAGTGCTCAATTACAAGAAACCAACCAAAGAATGGTACCACGCAGATAATTGCAATATATATATCGATTGACGAGGGTCATTCAGAATATTTACCTTTGTTTTTAAAAATCCCATCCTGGAATTTTGATTGAAGTTCTTAAGTCATGATAAACGTTAGAAACGGTGAAACAAGGCGCTGCAAGGCTACGACAAACTGTGACAAACGACTATGAAAATTTAGAACTATATGAAGTTCTAGCAAATCCGTACAAGTCATGCAGAACCATCATCAAAGAGAGACTGATAGAATCTTTTTCTTTCCTCTGGCTCAAGTAAACCTCCTAGATTGTTTCCTTGATCATCAAGATCATCTGGTTCAAAATCTTTCCTCTTCTTCTTTTCTGATCTACCCAAAAGCATCCCCTTCATTCTCTTCTTTTCTAAATTCATCAAATGATGTCGCCTGTTATATTCATGAAGTCCCTCCTGCATCAGTTCTCCAAACTTCTCTTTTACAACCACTAATGGATCTTTCTCAATTAGTTCTGATCCATTATACCCTTCTCTAAGAAGAACAGAGTAAATCTGATACTTGTTTGAGACATAGAATATGCCAGGGTGCTTAAGCAGCAACGCATTCAACTTCAATGTCAGACCAAATTCCCTGCTGAAATGTCCAAGCTTCATAATTGATGCTTTCTTCCATAATGTCAGCGACAATATCTCATGAATCAACCCCACTGTCCTCTTTTCCATCTCCTTTGTATCTTTCACCAACCCTGCATGGTTCACATATGGTGAAATATATGGAGAGGCATTAAATTCATGAAACTTTTCCCACGAATTTACCCAAGTCGTTGGCAGTGAGCAGGAGAAAGTTGGCTCAACCCCATGCTTGTAGGCTTTAGATTCTATGCTGGAAATTGCTAGTTCCGGTTTCCAAGAGACCAGTTCTATTTCCATGGAGTTTCTTTTTCCAGTATAATTTACAATTCGAAACATATCTGAATGTTTGGGAACAATTCTTATCAAGTAATCATCTGGGAGCCCAAAATTCCGCCTTAATTCACCAAGTTTTAAAACATTTAGTCTCTGATTCGAAGCCATCATCAGCAACTTTGCCAACCGCTCGACAAAAGCAGGCTCCTGCATATCTTTGACAGCTTCTTCCTCTTCAACTAAAGCCATCATCCTCTTTGTCAGCCGAAAATAGTACTCATCATTGTGGAGATAAACTTCAAAGCAGATGGGGTACTTTTTCAGCCAGTTAAGGGCTTTTCCTTGACAGTCGAGGGTTTTAAACTTCTTTTGGAGAAATTTTACAGGTGCCGTCTGATTGGGACAACGAAGGATGATATTCTTGATCTGGTTATTGACAATCCATCGACGATTACGAGATAGAGCTGATTCAAGGTCTGGGTCTTTCTTCATTGACCATAGAGAAAAGTTCCTTAGGAAGCATTTGAAGGAATAAGGAGAAGAAAGCCTAGGATCCCAATGCCTGGACTTCTGTAATACTTCAAACAACATCCTTATGCTATGGTTCTAATGCCATCATGTGTCTTGACTCTCGTAGCAGAGACAAGCCTGTTGGAAGATAATTAAAATGAACAGACCAAATAAGGAGATTCTAAATGAAACAAATAAAGAAAGAAAGAAAAAAAAAAAGTGCCACGAGAAAAGTAAATGAAAGCAATTAAACAGATTTCCTATATTTAGTGCAATGCTGACTGAAACATTCCAATGGTGAAATTGAAAGGAACAAACAATATTTACAGCTAACAGAGCATTCAAGCAACGGTTAGACCAAACAAACCAAAGGTGGATTGCCTGCAAGTTAATTAAGTTCTGAAATTCTATGTGAAGCAGTGGATATGAGTATCACGTCCATATGAAAGAAGATTTTATTTAAGATGTTTTAAATATCTACCAACACTTGAAGAATTCAAGGGAATATTTCCCAAGATTTTTTTTTTCATTTAACAAGTCTCATGCTAGGAAGCTTGTTTGCATTGGAAAAGAAATGGATCATAGAAACCTAGATTTATGAAATCTATGGTTGGTAATGTGCTTATAAAAGTTAGCTTGCAGTGTAAAATGTAAATTTTATAAGCTCTAGTTTATGCGGTCGACGGGATTACCAAACTTGTAACTTCATATATTTTTAATCCTAGATTATACACAACACATGGATCAAAAACTCGATTAATCCTAGATTCTACAAATCTAATCCAAGAATCAAACACTGCCTAAAGGATTGTAATATCCCGGTCTAACGTGTTACATTCTCGTAGACACTCTCTTCCCAATCATACAACTACAAATAGTTCTATAGCTTATAGCCTTTTCCACTACAAGGACCAAGCTCCCATAGATTTTCATGTCTTTCTTTTGAATAAAATGATAGCCATATAATTACATGGATTACTACTGAAAATTCTAATCCGAAAAAAGAAGTGATATTTTGTACTTTTGGTGCAATCAGTTCTTACTTTGACTCTCAAACTTCCCCCGCAAAGATGTCTTTGCTTCACTACCTAGTTTTGTCAATATCAGCCAGCAATAAAGATTTTTAATGTATATGCCTTAATCTGCTGAGTTATGTTTTAGGTCGGGTGAGCAAAATGAAAAGCAAACAGAATCCAGAACATTAAAAGATAACGCAGCTTGAGAAAGTCGCTGGAACTGAAAGTTCCAAATAGAAATTAAAGCGTTCGATAGAAAATGGTAAAAAAGAACCAGAAATACTGGTTTGTACCTGTATAAGTAGAGTCGTAGAAGTGGGGTGATTAGATTGCTTCTTTCACCGGAAATGGCGACCGCTTTGAATCGGACCAGCGTCGTCGGTGATCGGAGCTGCGTTTTAGGCCTAGGAAGGAGAAAAAATCCTTGCGCCCAATTTCGGCCCACAACTCTTTGATCCAATTTCATACAAAATTATAATTATACCATCCAATTAGACCTTACCAATTTTGCTTCAATTCAATTTTTCATAATTTAATATACTAATTTTAATAATAATAATAATAATAAATGTACAAAATGTTGATAATATTAATAGCAAGTTTTGATTAATACACCAATTAACCATGAACCCGAGAACCTAATCCACCCGAATTATAAGGGTCGGGTAGAATTTTTTAACGACCCGATCCAGTTCGTTTTGGGTATGGGCTCAATAGAAGTTGAAACCAGGCCCAAGCCCAAGCCACGTTCTTCTTCCTCAGCCATGGCCCAGAAAATTACTTCAGTCACTAATTTGATCCGCAGTGGGCTGGGCCCAACCCAATTACTCCTCCAACACCAAATTATTATTTGGAAATTATATTAATATAAACAATATCTCCACCAAAAATAATTCAAAATAGGAAATAACACAAACTCATGTAATATTAGAAATTTTTAGCATATTCAGTTTTGATTCTCATTCATTTTTAGTTTTGGAAATTAATTATTATTTATTGATCTAAAAAAATAGTGCCAAGTAATGAAGAATCTATTTATTTAAATAGTTAAATAAAAAATTTTAAATTTTGAATATACGACCAAAAAATAACTTAGTAGAGTAAGTTATTGAGTTGACTTCCACGTCATACTCATTTGAATTTGACAAATAATTTATATTTTTTTTAAAATTAATTTTGAGGTGATTTAAATTCGAATATATCTCATAATCATTGAATCGTCACGAACTTGTTTGTATGCTTTAAATGTAGACAATATATAATAATAATAATAATATTTATTATTATTATTATTATTATCAATAACCACTCCACGATATTAATTAACAAATTAATATAATTAATTAATAATTTATATTATATTATTAATAATAATAACCACGACACGATATTCATCAAAGAAAGGCCTTTTTTGTTTTAATTATTATTTTGCTTTTTGATTCAGCGTTGCTTTTTTTTTTTTTTTTTTTTTTTTTTTGTAATTGTAACAAACTTAATGAAATTTACACGCCACCCCTACCTTTCCTTTTCTTCTTTTTGTTTTTAGATAAATTAAAAAAAAAAAAAAAAACTATTTAATACATGTGATACCTTCCTTCATGTTTAGGGTAAAATTGTAAATGACGTTGTTCTAACCTTTCTAATAATTTTGTTTACGTAGAAGTTGATTGTGAGTAGAAGTTGATTGTGATTAGAGCAGCTAGAGTCCACTTACTCCGATTAGCTTTGTCAAGCCAAAGGTTATAGTCATGGCTAACCAACCTCCGACCAACACCCTGATGGCGGATTTGATTGGTGATGCTTTTCCAAGGATGGCACCCAACCACCCGAACACGCCGAGCGCTAACGTCACCGCTGCCACAACCACCATAAGCCTTACCTTGTAGTCTCTTATAAACGAAGCTGCCAATAATGGCACCATTGCTCCTAAGGAGAACGCCAAGGCAGAGGCTGCTGCGGCTTGGAGTGGATTTGGTAGTTTCTCTTCATCTTTGCTCTCTTGCTCTTGTCCTCCTTCTAAATTTCTTCTTTGTAGCTTCTCTCTTTTCATTTGAGCTACTTCAATGTCCAATTGTGAGTAAACAGACACAAACTCGCCGATCGCCATGCTACACGCACCGGCCACCAACCCGGCAAACCCGGTGAGGATCATGGCTTTGATGTCTTGTTTCACAGCTCCGATTCCCATCATAAGCGACGCGGTCGAGACGAGCCCGTCGTTGGCACCAAGCACGGCGGCGCGTAGCCATTGTGCGCGTTTTGAGTAGTCGAACTCCTTCGTTTGGATCTCGGACCCGGCTTGTTGCTCCAAATTGGTTAGATTCAACTTGTTGGGCTCCATTTTTGGGATGATGAGGAGAATTGTGGAGGACACACGCCATGAAGAAGGGTATTTATGGAGGAAAAACAAAAGTGGAGTTCACACACAAGAGCCACTAAAACAAGGAAAAGAAATAACAAAATTAATGACTAAAAAAGAAACAAACTTTTTCTTTTAAAAAAAGTAGACATTGAGGCTTCTAAAATGCTTCAATAATCAAAATGTTGATTCTTGCATATCATTTGTATATCCATGAACAAATGTTTCCAATAATAGTGGTCAAAATTTATGCAAACCATTAAGTATGATGTGCATGATGTTGGTATTTGAGATGATAATTATTGTCGTGTTCGAGTAAATGAAAGGTATTATGATACAACATTGAGTAAAAAAGAAGAGTTTAACTGTTGACTTTGACACGTAATTGTGACATTTGAGTAAATAAGTAGTATATGAATGAACCGAGACTATATCCAAACGAGAATAATCTTGAGGATATGATGGTTAAGAAAGATTTAAAATAAATGAAAGTTAGTATTTATACCAAACTAAGTGCACCTTCCTTTTCAGTTACTCAATTATAAGAACTCCTAAGATGCATGTGAGAGTGAGAACAAAACATGTTGGAATGACTTACGTTAGTCTGTGGGAATAGTTTTCAGTCTTAAGAAGCGAGGAGTAGGTAACCTGACCATGTCGTAAGAGATGCAAGGGACTGCCGAATTTATCAAGTGCCGAATCCAAATTTCAAATCATAAACATGGATCGTTCCAACATTAAGAGTGGAAATATGCAAATTTTGTTCACCTTTTAAGAACGTAAAAGGGGAGACATGAGCTAATAGATCAAACATGGTGAGCTATCCAAATCATTTGAAAGCTTTCTCGATTCTTATTATCGATATATTCAAATTTTTATTATTATTTTTTTTGTCGAAAGTACATATTTTATAATAATTTGAGGTATAAATAATATTTTAATATAACACCGTTTTAATTTAAGTTGATATTTAAATTTCCCAGCTGTAAAATCAAGATCGAAGAATATATTAAGAGTACGAAGAATGAGAATTTAGAATAATTAGAAAATTCAAAAAAAAAAAAAAAAAAAAGCTTTATAAAAGGAACCATTAAGAAAAGGATTTGAAGCTTTAATAACACAAAAGTGAGATCCAAAACCATAAATTAATAAATTAATAAATAATATGAATTTATAAATCCCACTTTTGGATTATCCTTTTTTATCTGCCGTCGGTGACTTTTATAAATTAATTAACACCCTCATATATTTATTTTATCTAATACAAAATAAATAAATAAATAAAGGGCCTTTTCGGTCATATTTGAAAAGGATCGAAATAAATGGAAAAGAAAAATAAAGGAAAAAAAATAAAAGTAGTGTGAAGGGCTAAAATATTCCTTGGGTATATATGTACGTATGATGATAACACTATTTGTGAGATCGCACATCGGTTATAGACGAGAACGAAACATTATTTAAAAGGGTGTGAAAACTTTTCCCGAGCAGATGCATAGTGGAGAAGTCCAAAGAAGATAGTATCTGGGTAAGTACCGATTTCGCTGCGTTAATATCGTGAAACTGACGACGATACGTAAAAATTGTTTAAAGTCAAACATGTTTAACTTTAGAGTTTTTATGATTTAGTCACCGAAAAAATTTACATTTTATAGAGATAGGAAATATTATTTTTCTTAACCATACCGATTGACTTTAAAATCTCTATTATTTAGATATCGGATATTATATTAGTTATTTTGTATACCTCAGATTAAGTGAGGTTAAATTATATAAAATATCATATTAAAAAAATTTATTTAAAATTTGTTATACAAAAAATAGCATATAAAAATTAACGTGTAGAATCATTTACATCAATTAATATTATACATACGTTGTCACGTCAGCTTACGTGAATAATGTTTGAAACGTTATTGATCTCTTAATTTTCATCTTATTTAATCGATACTATTTATAATTTTCCTGATAGAATTTTTTAGAATAAATTTAAAATTTATGAATATTTATAAATAATTTAACAGGAAAGTTGACTATAAAAAGAAAAAAAAATTCTCCCTCGGATTTTGATTTAAAATCGTCAATATTGATAGGGAGAGATAAATTGAAATATAAAGTTTTTTTTTCTTTTTTGATTGATTGATTGATTTTGATTCCATATTTTTATTTCAAGTAACGGAGGGTCGTCATGAAAACAGTAAATATCCGGTAGAAGATAAATTATTTCATAAATCTATAATATATATTAATATTTTTCATTACAATTTGAACCTATATTTGAATTAATATACATTTTTTTAAAAAATATTAGTCATTAAATTGAAATTTCATAAATATTATGTAATTAAAGAGATTTAAAAACCTTATGCTAAATAATTTGATATATTTGTTAAAAATATTTAAAGATATATAATTGTACAAAAATAATTTTAATAAAAAAAATAAGTGATTTCCTTGATGAGATTAACGAGTAAGGTTAATTTTCATAATTGATAATTGTCGTAAATGTCGGGTAAGGTAAATAATTGCAATAATTACTACTTAACGTGTAGTCGATAACCAACTTTTTTTTTATATTTTATTTTTATTTTTAAATAATTTTTGAAACGAACATTCTAATTAAGAATCAGACCAAAACTAAACACGAAAGACAAGGCTTATGAAAAAACGCCAAAAGCAATATGCTTTATTGGTGAAAATTCCCATTAAAAAAATTGTGTTTGCAAAAAGGGGCCTCTTGTTTAAGATATTGAATATTTGGGTCCACAAGTTTGCAAAAATCTCCAACTTGTTTGGTTTTTTTTTTGTTTTTTTTTTTATGGTATTTAATTATTTAAAGAATATTTATATCATTTCAAAGAAAATACAAAACAAAAGAATATTTTTATATTGGAATGCTGAGAAGGATGACACCAAAGTTTCATTGAGAGTGGAAATTATGAAGGATTACACATAAAATTATTCAAGAGTGTGCAATCCACGTGACTACCACCACCAACTATATCATTATCTAATTCAACCAAATCCATATTATACCCATTTTATCTTAATTTATTCTTAATTTTAGCAAAATTACAAATTAATAAAATATTATAATTGTACGTGTATTATAAACACATTGTAACTTGTAATTATCATTCAAGTATTTTGTTGTCGCTATTTATTGAAAAGTTTAGTAAAATTGTGACACTGATACTCTAATGCAAGATAGATAAGTATCGTAAAAGAAAAGTGACGTGACTTGTAATTGTCGCTTCAATTCTTTTGTTATTATTAGTGAATGAAAAATACGATGGTTAAAAAGTCAATGTGTGTGATGTTTGAACATTAAAAAGAATGAATAAATAAACATCAAATTATTCTGTTCTATCGGGTTTTAAACTTTAGATTTAATATTTTGATCTTATCTAACGTAGTAAAATTATAGGTTAACGGCTCTAAATTCTTATCGTCCAATTTTTATTCCATTTTGATGATTGATTGTTCATATATTCGGTATCGAAACTGTATTTTAATAGAGTACATGGGGTGAAATCTAAACTTCTAACCATTAATCGAGATTATAGTTTCTTATATGGAGTTTGAGCTATACTCAGATTGGCTTGATACGTGTTTGTTTTATATAATACGATAATTTTATATAGTTTATGGGCTTCTATAAAAGGCCCAAACTAAAAGCTGGGCCATCCTCTTTCTTGGGCTTCAACCAAGGATTCATTCTCACATCAAAAGAAGGCCCAAAAAGAACTTCCATATTGGACCTGAAACATATATTTTTGGGCCACTACTTATTCCACCACACATCATGAATACAACATTTAAATTATTTTTTTTCACACACTATATATCATTTCTTAAGTGGGGTTCCCAAAATATTATTGGAAAAATATATTATCATTCATTATTACTCGGACACACGACTATGTATATATATATAAGCCATACGGCAGAATACAGTTTCCATAAAAGCATATCAACTCCTGTGCAACTTACAAGCACAGCTCTCACTTCCCAACGCTGCTGCAAAACAAGGAGGTTGAACTTTCTGATCAGCATACCAAATTGAGCGTTTTTCGACCAATTCAGCTATGAAATCATCCAACTTTTCTTGGCTGACATTCGGCATTGTCACAACATGGGCAATATTTCCTTCGCATATTAGCTGCCACCTCTTAATGAACTCTTCGTCTCGAGGTCGTTCAAACACGACTGTATTGCTCAGTTCATTCAGCATTGCACTGATTCCCACTTCACGAAGCCGGTCTTTCAGGTAGTGTGCATTTCCGAGACACTTCTGGACTTCCTTTTGAAACCCTTTATAGCCTTTTCTGTTGAGGGCGTACCAGAGGAAGATGGCAGCATGGCCATTCCGGCTTCCCATGATTGTGGCATCTCTTGAGGCTAGATACCCGACGTTACTGGAGAAGGCATTTATGTGCTCTAACCTTGTAAGGTGAACGCCGCAAGGCATTGGACATCCAAGGAACTTGTGGCCGGAAACACTAATGCTTCCGATGGGCTTCTTAAACGAGACCTTTGGTGCCTGCTCAAAAACAACAGGGGATGGATTATTGAAAATTACAAGCTGTAAAATACAGTTCTATATAGTTGGCAACCAAGAATTAAGGTAAGATAGGAAAGTAGCAGCTACATAAACAACCACTCTTACTGAGATAGTTAGAAGGCAGCAGGAAAAACCCAAGAAGAAAAAAAAAGGCTGTAACTTGGTGTGGAAGACAATCAATATTTATATATATAGCCAAAGAGGACGAGGGTGGTTGTGCCAATTCTAACTAGCATTTAGAGCTTAGCTCATTGGAAGTGCTCCAAGTCTACATCAATCGAAGAAACAGCCACTAGCATATATTGTCTGTTTTAGCTCGTTATGTGTCGCCTTCAGTCTCACAGTTTTAAAATGCGTCTACTATGAAGAGGGTCTAGTCCTACTAAAATGTCTACTATGAAGAGGGTCTAGCCCTGTTCCAACTAGTGTCTTGCACAGTTCTGTGACCGACTCTTACACCATTTGTAGCCGCCCAAGTCCATTGCTAGTAGATATTATCCGCTTTAGCTTGTTACTTATCGTCGTCAGGCTCACGATTTTAAAACGCGTCTACTAGGGAGATGTTTCTACACCCTTATAAGGAATGTTTCGTTCCCCTCTCCAACCGATGTGGGATCTCACAAATTGCAATCAAGTTCCAAGCCAGTACACACAATCAACCTGACTTTCTATCTTGGATACAATTAAATCTGAGCATATAATCAACTGCCAGCGAAGCTAGAAACATGTTCTAGTAAAAATTGGAAGTATGCAAGAAAGTGACTTACACGTTTGATAAAAGGCATCATAAATCCAAACAGCGCCCCATCACAATGGATGTAAAACCGATCTTTAGAGAATCCGCACTCGTTGAGTGTTTGTATAACAAGATCAAGATCATCGACAGCTCCTTTCACCGTGGTTCCTGCAACAAGAATCCACTCAATTCTCACCTATAAAACGATTATATTCCCCTGTTTGCAATGGAAAACATGAAGAAAGAGAGAAAAATTACCAATATTAACATTGAGTATAGCTGGTTTATCCGTGTTAGCAAGCAACTTGAGTCTAAGGTCAGCACAATCGATCTCACCAGATACCAGACAGCCAATCTTCACACAGTTCATTCTATACAATCTAGCGGCTTTGAAAATGGAATAATGAGATTCCCCAGAAGCATACAGAATCCCATCGGGAAAATTTTCTCTCCTACAAGAACCAATGCCCAAAGCTTCACTACTGCTAAAACTAAGTATGCATTAACACCGTATGAAACAGGAAATCAAACTCAATGAAACTAACCCGGTGAGAATCCCATGAAAATTTCCTTCCGTTCCACAATGTGTAACATATCCCCAATACTCATTCTTCTCAATCTCCCAAAGCCGAGCAAACCAATCCAACACTCCAATCTCAAACTGTCTCGAGTGCACAGCGTAATTGTTTTCAACGAACGGATCCCCGAGATTGTTAATGAAGAAATGCTGCAACGGCGCCAGAGCACCGTAATCGAAGTCAAAATTATACGCGTAACCTAAAACAGAGAGCAGAGATAAAAATCCAAATCAGAAGAACGAAAATTTCAATTTCCGAAACGGAAACAAGATTTTAGGTTTTCAAAAACTAAAAACCTAAATTATATTTAGTCCTCTCGAGAAGATTGTTTCTATAGCGAGCCAATACGCTAGCCATGTACGCTTCCTTGTCACCGGTAGACTCGTCATTGTCGTCAGGCTCGGTGATGGGGAAGCAAGTAGCGACGGCATTTCTGCCGAGCGCAATCTCCCTCTTTCCTTTCTGATTCGTTTCTGCGTGTTGTTGTCCCTTGAGATCCACGACAGTGTTGATCTCCGGCAAAGGCGGCAGAGGCTCGGAAAACACAACATTGACATCAAACTTTCCGATCACAACCTCAATCCCAGCGTTGTTCTCAACCATCGTCATCGTACAGGCAGCCATATCTCACTATCTTCTTCCGGCAAATCTTCTCTCCGTCGCTCTGCTCCTGATCTCAAAAATCCAATCAAAACTTCGCTGAATCAGATGAGTAAAAGATGGAATTTAAATAAAGAAACAGAGAGCGAGAGAGAGAGGAAGAAGGAACCTGAGTGTTTAAGCTTTCGAGTATTCGCGCTGAAATGGTGTGTTGTGCCGTTGGAGCGGTTGTAAAATGTAGCCCTTAAATAGTTTACGTTTTTGGAAAAAAAAAAAAAAAAAAAAAAAAAAAAAAACTAATTTTTAAAATTAATTCACCACGTTTACGACGGCATGAAAAAAGAAAATTCCATTATAAAATTATGATTACAAATAAATATTTAATACATTTTTTTAATAATTAAAATTGAGTGAGAAATTGTAAAACGCCACTTTTTTTTTCTTAACTAATTTTTAAAATTAATTTACCACGCTTATGACAGCATGATTAAAAAAAACTTCATTATAAAAATATTAATACAAATGAATATTTAATAAATTTATTTTAAACTGATTCTTTGTCCCATTCTTCTATTTTTGTCAAATTATTCTTTTACATTAATTTCTTTTTTTTCTTCTATCATAAATTAATAATTTATTTCAAATAAATAAATAAACGACTGATTCATGTATCTCGACCAATCTACCAAACCTCATAAACTTCAATAGAATTTTAGTTAGAATTCATGAATTTTAACGCGAACTTGACTAGATTCATGAATTTTGAACAAAAAAAATTAATCAAATTTGATGAACTTTGGACTAAATTCACTTATCCTTCTAGAATTTTGACTATTGTTCATATAATCTATAGTTTGTTATTCTATTATTCATATAACTTATAGTATTTTTTTTTTCAATTTTAAATTTGTAGGTTAAAAAATTCAAATCTCACTTGACCAAAAAAAAAAAAAAAATCAAATTAAATTAATTTCAAAATCAATCTAAAATTCAATAATTTTACTTAAATCACTCTAGAATAAATCAATTCACATCAAAACCATAGTATTTCTTCATAATTATGAAGAAAAAAAATATTTATAGTAATTGTTCTTGAGAATAGATTTTTTTTTAATTTAAATGAGTAATTTTAAGGAATTGAATGTATACTAACTAAATATTAATTTGAATATTTGATAGTACAATTTCAACTTTATAATATTCTACCAATAAATTAATAAGTTTTTTTGAAATTGAAGATGACTAAGAATATAATTTGAAATAGCCAAGAATAATACCTTTCTTTAAGATAGTGAATAATATACTTATTTTTCCATTGGAGACAACCAACTTGTTTCTAGAGTTTAGATTACTAAGAATAATAATGGATCAATATGATATGAATATTTGTAAATTAGAAACAAAATATTAAATTAAAAAATAGACGATGTAATTCTTTTTTATTAAAAAAGAACCGTCAGTAGAGTGTTACAATCTCATTTTCGAACAGTGCGATGTTGTAATTTCACTTCAACTCGTTGTTCCAGTCTCAATAAGAAGCTAACGTGTAAAATTCACCCGTCGTGTTAATCATTTAATTCATTAGCCTAGGCTAAGTAATTCAGACTATGAATTTCGTTCATCTAGCATGGATCATATTTCACTCCAACTCTTTATTGAATGTTAATTCAGATCTAACTCAAGTTCTTATCTTGACTAACTTTTTAAATCACTTCCGGTGATAGGCGTTCTATTAGGGCTTTTACATTCTTTTTTTCTGTGGAGTTTTGGTTTGTATCATATAGTATAAGGGAGTAATGTCTACCGTATTTTAATTTCTAACCAACATCTCTCTTTCTTCTCTAATTATGGTTGACATAAATTTTGAATTCGTAATTAAGACTCCTAGCTACTAAGTTCTTTTAACGACTTAAAATGATTGTACTAGTGAGGTAGTTTGGCAAGGCCTAGTAGACTAGAAATATAAATAAACTTATATATATATTAAAAAAAAATTCACTTTTTTAATTGAGGGCTAACACTTTTAAATTATGGTGCAATAACGTAAGTCCACTACTAGCCGATATTATCTATTTTGACTTGTTACGTATTGCCGTCAGCCTCACAATTTTTAAAATGCGTCTACTAGGTAGAAGTCTTCCCACCCTTATAAGAAATGCTTTATTCTCTTCTCCAATCAATGTGGTATCTCGCAATCCTCCCTCCCTAGGGGCTAGCGTCTTCGCCGGCACACCGCCCCGTGTTTGGCTCTAATACTATTTGTAAGAACTCAAGCCCACTGCTAGTAGATATTGTCCATTTTGGCTCGTTATGCATAGTCGTCAGCTTCATGATTTTTAAAACGCATCTAGTAGAGAGAAATTTCCATATTTTTATAAGAAATGATTCATTTCTCTCTTCAATCAATGTGAGATTTTACGTACCATTAGAACCATTAACGTGAGGAAATCTAAATCGTCGGTGTATTGTTTTTGAGCTACTTCTCATTCCAACTCTTATGAAGATTGAGATTTGAGTCCATGAGAGATATGCAAGCGACTAAAAATTGAAATAAGGTAACGCGCAGACTTGGAAATGGCAATCAACACAATCTCTCCATTTTTTTTTCTAGTGAAATTATGAACAATTTTACCTTCAAATCAACAACCTTTTCCCTTATGCTCCAAGAGCCCCCAATGGCGTCTTCCCCTGTCCAGCTTCAAAGTAGAAGATGAGCATCGCTAACATGGCGATCCTAGCGTGCTTGATCTCAGCCAACTTCAATCTCTCCAATTTCTCCGCGTCTGGAATGTAAACCCCATCTTTAATAGTTCCGGCAAATCCCAACGGATCGAAGAATTTTCCGCCGGGATAACCCTGTTCACCCGTTGCGTTTGCGAAGTTCTCTGCCGTCCTCGACCATGGCGTCGCCCATTCCACCGATTGAGACTCTGGGTTGAAGAAATCCACCCACCTTTTGCTCTCCACCCATCCCATTAGTAGAAGCTGCGTTCCGAGCAGTGATCCGAAGGAGAATGGAGCAATTGCGCCTGGATCGGCTCCGGCTTCGAACCATGGGATCCCACTCCAGGCTTGGCCTACGAAGATTCCGACCACCGCTGCCATTGCCCACCGGCCGTGGATCAGCTCTGCCTCTCTGTACCATTTCAGAAATGCAGGGTCCTTCCCCAACCCTAATGGGTCGAAGCCGAAGTCACCTGGAAGTCTACGCAAACGGAACAAGTAATTGCTTACGAGGTGTTCGACGAAATGCCTCAATCAGCTTTTAGACAGTAACTTAAAAAAGTGCAACTAGAAGAAAGTAAGCGAGAGACATACGAGCCATCTAGCCATTCTGGGTCGACTAAGTTGCCGCCGCCCTTAACAGCAGGGATCCAAGACTTCTTGGGCTGAGCAGCGGCGACGATGACAAGCTTGCGAGAGCCAACGACATTGACACCGCCTCTGGCTCCAGCCAGCAAGGTCTGAGTTCTGCTACCTCCGTGGAGGAAGGGTGAGCCCAACCCATTAAGCACAGCACCAGAAGTTGCAGCCATGGCAGGTGAGATGGGAAGTTTCAGGTATGAATCGAAAACTATGTCTTATTATTTGATCAGAAGGGTCTGTGGAAGATATCGTGAATTGAATTGTGGGTTTAAATGGGGTCATGTATGAATTATGATGATGAGAATCTGGATGGGAAATCCAAAGGAGGGTGTTGGATAGATTTCTGACCAATGAGAAACAAGTTCTTCATCCGCTCCTCCACCTGGCCGCTTACCACGTTAGCCTCTTTTCAGCCTCATGTTTCACTCCCAATTTCCTGCTGCTATAGAACATAAATCCTTTTTGGCCCCACGTCTTGGACATGTAACCTGATGCCTATTTATTAGTAAAAAGATGGTAAAAATATATTGGATAGATATTTACATACTGTAAACTGAAATTATATATATATTCTGAGTAAATGCTTTGACATGTACTTTCTGGATTTAGCCAACCTATTTTGTGTTTATTTAGATCTACCGGTGAGTGTGTGACTTGTTGTACGATCCTACCACTTCTTCAACCGGCAAAAATGTTTTTTTTTTTTTTGAGTTTTGAAAAACTATTTTCTTTTCTACAAATGGGTCTTAAATTTTATAATAGTCGAGAGAATTCTGCCCCTTCCCATAAAATTTTAGGTTGCTCTAAACAGAAATCCCATGGATGAAAGCCAACGTAAGAGACAACCTTAAAACGGCAAGGAAAAACAGAGAGAGTTGTAACTCCCGACCTTATTTCATCAAAAAAAACCTCCCAATTCACTAAATAAAGAACCCAAAAACTGCTATATATATATATAATTAAGAAGAGCCCAAAACGAAGAAAACAAAGGTGAAGCAAACCCAGCAAGAAAAATGGCTGCTACTTCTCCGGCCAACATTTTCATCCTGGCAGGGCAGAGCAACATGGCTGGCCGAGGCGGCGTCTCCAAAGACCCAACCACAGACAAAAACGTGTGGGATGGTTATATCCCCCCAGAATCTCAACCCAACCAATCCATCTTTCGGTTCACTGCTGATATGGTATGGGAGCAAGCCCGTGAGCCACTCCATTGGGACATCGACGTTGTAAAGACCAATGGGGTTGGACCCGGCATGCCTTTTGCCAATGAGCTTTTGGCCAAAGCCGGCGCGAGCATTGGCACCATCGGTCTGGTTCCGTGTGCCATTGGAGGATCTCACTTGAGAGAATGGGTTAAAGGGACTGATAGGTACACCAAACTGGTTGAACGGATGAAACGTTCGGAAGAACATGGGGGGAAAGTTAAGGGATTCTTTTGGTATCAAGGAGAGTCCGATGCGGCGGTGGAAGAAGAAGCTAAGTCGTACGAGAGAGAGCTCAGTAAGTTCTTCACGGACTTGCGTGCAGACGTGAACCATCCAGATCTACCCATCATCCTGGTTCGTCATATCTAAACTTAAATCAAAATATATGATATCTTGAGCTGAAATTTGTGTTCTTAAAAACTGCAGGTGAAGATAGTGACCCATGATTTCTTCATAAGTCCAGATATTGAGTTCAAAGAAGAGGTATGGAATGCTCAGGAGGCAGTCACGCAGAAGCTACCAAACGTAAGAATGGTGGACGGTATGGTAGCGGTGGGGAACTTTGATGAAGGGCTGAACGAAGATAGAGGTCATCTCAACGTTAAATCTGAAGTGAATTTGGGCAAAATGTTTGCTCATTCCTATTATTCAAACTTCGCCCACTTCATTTCCTAATTAATGTGCCTATCAACAAATGATACCCCAAAAAAACTATTATTTAAGGTTTTAATCCTAACAACTAAATATTCCTAAAAATTAAACAAATTATATGAAATTTCATACTTCACATTTTAACTTTCATATATTTAGTTTTTACATCAACAATTAATATATCTTTTATCTATTCCATTTTTTTAAATTGGACTTATTAATAGAATTTAGGCTTTAGGATTTAGCACCAATTTGTTGGTGTGATTACTCGTATGCCTCGAGTATTTGCTTTCTTTGATCTCGTGTTATTTTTTGACAAAAATAATTTCTATTAAATTATTTTAATTTCTAATTTATGTGAATCCTTATACTTTCAATCATATATATTTTAAAATGAGTTAAGATGATGACCAATTTAAACCTATTTCAATTGGTTAAAGTATTATATATTCAACCTTATTATTGAATTGGTAAAATAAATTAAATTTAGAGGACATTTGGCATGAATAGTATGGTGTGCATTATATTTTTATTACGATTTGTTAATGTGTATATTTCAATTAGTTTTATTTTTTATTTTTATACAAAGAGTAGAATATTAAAATATTTTAAGGGTGAAAATTCAACAACATTTTCAACTAGTAATTAAGAGCAAATTATAAGGGTAGTTTCGTAAATTAGCCACAACGTCCCGTACTGCAACCTTTTCCATGTTAACATTAAAATATAATTATTTAAAAATTCTGTTCAAAACGTGGATGACGGAATTGCCCTCCATCTGCATTCCAAATACCCAACCAGTCCATCTTCTTCCTCTAGATGCTATCAACAGTCAAAGATCCTCTCTACTGATCCCTAAGTATTCCCAAACTGCTTCTCTGCCCTTTCTCCTCCAATTTTCCCTCTCTTGCTTTCTTTCCCATGACCTTTCCTCGTCTCTGTTGATTCCATGGCGGATATGGATTTCGTTGAGGGTGTTGGAGAGAGTTCTTCGCCGCCTCGAAGCTTCGGTGGCTTCTGTGCTGTCCACGATGTTCGGAACGATGTTTATACCCGGTTAGTTGAGCGTGGACATGAGGAGGTAGTTTCTAATCCCCAATTTCGTGAGAACTTGGATGCTCACTTCAATCGCTTGCCTCCGAGGTAGTTTATTTCGGTTTTTATTTGATTGCGATTTGGATATTTGGCTTCTTAACTCTTTCTCTGCTATTTTCTATGTTCTCTCCTCCTCCTTTTTATATATTTGTATTTGATTTTGAGCTGCTTTAATGGAGTGAGTGTAAATGCATTTGCATCCTTGCTTTAATATAGTTTGTCTAACTCAGCTGATTAGTGGTTGCTACTTTTGGTGGATTAATTTTCTTCGGAATTCTTCTGTCTAATACGCGTCTGTCATAATCCTACTGATTCTGCTTAATCTATATGTTGTTTTCTGATGCTGGGAAAGTTCGTGTGATAACGGTTCCTTTTTAATTTTCCGTTTCTGAAATTTAGTTGGCTGTCTGCATGTATAATTTTTTGATTGATTGTTTGTTTTTTTTAGAATACTTTTGGAGTATTGGTTATCAAGTTTGGAAACAAGAATATTTTCGTTTAAATTACGTTTTTTAGTTTTTAAAATTTAGGCCAGACCTCAAAAACGTGTTCAGAAAGGAAATAGGTAACTGACTTAATTTCTTCTTTTGAAAAGTATTATTGGTTGACATTTGTTAAATTTTTGATTGACTAAACTTGTTTGGCGTAAGGTTGAACTTTCCAGCTTAAGAACATAGTGTAGTACTTTGCTATCATATCCCTGGTTAAATGCCTGCGAACTGTTTTGTAGTACTTGTGGCTTAAAAAGAATGACAAATTTTTTTAACATAAGGATCAGGACTTGATCATACTATAGAATTTAGCTAGTTTTATTGTGTCATCTTGGATTTTCTGGATAAGAAATTTACTAATCTTATCAAAGACCACCGGAAGTTCTTTTTATAACTTACAGTCCAGTGGCTTGAGCTTGGCTGATTCCTTATCTTCATCCCCTATTTTGTGTATCAATTTTAGATTGTGTTTCTCGTAGGATAATAAAAGATGGAATTCTTACTGGCTGGTGAGTATATAAGTAGTATAACATGTTAAAATTACTCGGGCTATATCACTGAGTTGGGATGATCTACTCCATTCTTTTCAAATTATTAACTTCTTGGTTTTTGATAATTATTCTGTCAGTTATGGGCTTGATATTAACATGGAGAAGGTGGAAGATGTTTTGTTACATCTAAAGCTTCTTTCCCTGGCAAAGGATCCTGAGAAGTGCCCTGTTTACCACATTCGTTTTCTGGAGGTATTTTTTCAATTTCATTTGTTTAATTTTGAGTGGAAACTAATGGGCAGTGTTGCTTGGTTCTAAACGTTCTTATAGTTTTGTGCATAGAGTGTGATAATGCCAAACATATGGCGGAAAACATATAACCTGGGGCAAAAAATTAGAAAAATGGCTCGCAGAATGAGAAAGATATATTCAGTTTCCTATTCATGACTAGTTAGAGAGGGTGCCAATTTGAAATTACTGTATTATGAGGCCATAACCACCACTGCTGAAGGTAAAACTTCCTAATATCAGAGGGAAAGAAACTGAGGATGGCGCATTACTAGGGACTGCATCAAATTGCCATTGGTAGCACCTGGAGGGTAGGAATGATATTCTGCTTGTTACATATAATCCTCCCAGCCCCTGCATCTTCTCGAATTGCCAATACAAAATGAATTTAGAATGTGTTTGTTTGGATTTCTAGCAATATGGTTGCACAGAAGAAAATCAGATGGTAATACTAAAGCAACTGAGACGACACATTATATATTTGACGATGGTTTATATAATTTATTGATTGATATAAGCAGCTCGATTATTTAGTGGTTGCATTAATCACTCATATTTCTTTCTGGTAGTCCTGTGGTAAAATAGATCTAACAATAGTTTTTACTTAAGGACAATAAAGAAAGTTTTTTTTTGGGATTCTGAAATCTTTGCATTATGTTAAGCCATTTGGTTCAAGAGGAACGAGGAAATTTTTAAAAATTGATACGAGGATGTTGACAATAGTTGGATTTTTGATGGTTGATGGTTTAAAATCTTGTTGTGAAGTCTTTGTATTTTCGTTCTTCTTTTGTCCGTTGTAGTTAGATAGGCAATTATTGTGCAACATTTCATAATGATTACTCATATCTCTGTAGCCCTGTATAAAATCTTTCTCTTATCAATATACTCTTCATTTTTATTAAATGAAGTTTGTATGTTGTTTGTTTAAGCTTTGGTTTAGTGGTCGGAGGTTTTATTGCTCTACATTTTTCTTGTTGATTTTGTAGCACTTAAGTACTAAGTCAGATGGCAATGATGATCACGTTTTTATTGATAGTATTCTATTAAGTGGCTCATCTGATGAAGCAGCTGATAGAAGACTTCCACTGTCGCACGAGAGGTAATTATTGGACTTATTGCATTTTCATTATTAGGTCAACGGTCTCTCCCTCCTTGCTCAACCTTCTCTCCAATACCTTAGTTTTCTTTCGTCAAATATTTGATTTGTGTTAATTGATTTCTTAATCATTGCTTTGTAGAACTCAAGGAAACATAATTGACTTTGAGCCTTGTTCCAAGCTTGAGGACTTAAATTTGGATGTTGGAAAGAACTCAAAGGCCATGGATGAGAGATATTATAAGGACAATTTTTCCAAAAGGTATAATTTAATTTGAAGTGGGGGGAATTTTTTATTAACACACGCGTGTTTGTATTCATTATTTCTGTGAATTTATCATATTGCAAATTCTTGTAGTTCTCGTCAGGGTTCAAATTTTTGACATGCAGTTATTTTCGGCTATCTATATAATAAATGCAGGCAGGGCAGTATTGCACGTGTTCCAATACACGAAGTGATATTTTCAACAATTGACAAGCCAAAGCTTCTTAGCCAGGTAAGCTGGAATTACTGTTTTGTCTTTTATTTTTTGTTATTGTATTTACATGAATCTTTTGGCGAGGCAAAACTTCTTAGTCAGGCATGCTCATTGAAGTCTTGTTCTTATGCTCCTGTCTAATGGAACTTACATATATAAGGCTGGAATTCTACTGTGTTTAGCATTCCTACTAGCTTATGGTACAATCTTTAGAAGATGGCTTTAAAAGGACAACAGAACTTATAACAAGGGCAGAAACTTTTTGATAGTTTATTATTATTTTTTTTATCAGTTTTAGTGGCTGCATTATTTTGTGTATGATACTATATTTTGAGCAAGTCAAGTCTGAATGAGCTTTTGGGCAAATGAATTTTTTTTTTTATTTCAGTAAGAAGCCATTTCATTGAAAGAATGAAATATACCAGTGGAAGTCCTTATGTTCAACCGAGGGGGCAATATACTTTTTTTTTTTTTTAAAGGGCTATGTGATATAAGAAGGGAATATCATGTGTATATTTATTATAGATAGGAACGGGAATAGTCACAAAAGCAGTTGAACCTACACTCCGTGAAGAAGTAACAAAAAGATATAGTGAGCCAAATTTCACAGTTTCCTTTCTTACTATGCTGAACGGCTTCAATTCCTGTATAATTAAAATTCCTAAAAAAAAGTGGCCCTGACAGCGTTGAACACCAAGTTCATTCTGACTAACAGAGAAAACACCAATTAATGCATGGAATTGATATTGAAAATTAAGTGAGAGCTAGAAGCTTCTATCAGAGATGATTAGTAAATGAACAATCTATCATGAGGCGATTAATACTCATACTTGGTGTTGAGAATAATTCAACTTCTATCCTAGTCATTTGCTCATGTCAGCTGGTCATTGGTATGAAAGTATCAGTATGGTAGAATTCAGACTGGTTTTTTCTAACGCCTTATCAGTTTTTTTCCCTAGCTTTCTGCTTTGCTTTCTGATATAGGACTTAACATCCGAGAAGCACATGTGTTTTCGACATCTGATGATTACTCCTTGGATGTATTTGTCGTGGATGGATGGCCTGTTGAGGTACAGCATTGTGATATATGCTCAATGTATACTTTGCCGTTTCTACTGCCCTGTTATTTGTATTTTATGTTCTTGTTTGATTTTTATTTTATTTTTTATTGACTTATTCCCGTCCTTGTAACTGGTATTGTATGATGATATACAATTATCATATGGCATGATAGGAAGATCTAATATATCTTTGCTATTTGGCTCAAAATTGCCTTCTTTTTTTCCTCGTTGCTTGTTCCCAACTTCATGTTATTTCACTCTCTGGCCTTAAGAAAAAAGGTTCAGAAAAAAGGTTCTGTTCGAGGAACTGTAGATTTACTCTGAATTCTTATGTTATTTAGTCGGCCTTTTAAGTTGCATGTATGCAGCAACCACCCCAAAAGTAATCCGCATTCAAATGTTGGGATTAGAGTGGCAGTGCTTGCCCAGCTGGTCGTATGATCTTTCAACATGTCTATTTTAAATCAAGACCTGAAACCTGTATGAGATTTTTGGATATGACGTCTAACAAAGATTCTTCACATTTTGCATCTGTATCTAAGAATTTTAAATGGAACATGGCATCTGATGGGTTAATTAAAAAAATTATGGTTTATCCCAGAACAGCAACCTTCTAATATTTTAAGGGGGATCGGTATTATGTATGCTTTATGACATGATCTGTGTTGAGTCTAAATGTTGCTGACTTTGCAATCTTGTGACCAGGAAACTGGTGGCTTGTATGAAGCTATGGAAAAAGCAGTGGCTAGATATGAGGTAAATTGTGTTTTTTCTATTGCCTGTGATAGAAGATTGTTTTGAAACCTGATTTCCACCCCTTTTCCCTTTCCAAAGAGAGAGAATAAGAAGGAAATAATGTAACTTCTTTCAATGGAATGCCAGGGGTCATGGTCTGGTTCTTCACATTCTCATCCAGCAGTCAAGAAAACATTAGACGCCCAGGCAAAATCAGAAGATTGGGAAATAAATAGACAGTTACTGAAGATAGGTGAAAGAATTGCATCTGGATCTTGTGGTGATTTGTAAGTTTGAACTGAAAGGACACTTTTTTTTTTGACAATGTGGAGAATAGGGAAAAAAAAAATGAAGGGAACAAAAATTCATTTTCTTGTTCTTTTGTCGAAATAATAAAATAATTAATTATTCTTGATCCCGTCAAAAATCCCTATTCTTTATTTCAATTTTTTCTGGTTTATCAGAATCTTTATTTGATTTATTACTTAAGTAGTGAACAAATTCAATGCATTTATAAATTTTATTTTATATTAAAATAACTAGAAAAAATTCTATTAGTATATTTTACGATATTAAAGGGTTTGTGATATCTGATCCTAGACATATTGCAAGCTGGAAGCTTTATATTATTTGCAAAAATTGGGCAATGAAATCAAGCGGCCATTTTTGCCATTCATAGTAATGTCATTTCACAATATGTGATGTTCGTTATTTATTTCTTCTCTGATCATTACAGGCCCCTTTTTAATATCACAATTACGTATGTGACCATGTGACTCATTTTTCTTTACCCATCTGCAGGTACCATGGATTATATCTTGGTCATAATGTAGCTGTCAAAATATTAAGATCTGAAGATCTAAATGATGATTTAGAGGATGAATTCAATCAAGAAGTGGCAATTCTCAGGTAATTTTGATAGTTATGTTCCAAAAGTATTGTACTGTAAATTTAAGAATTCACTTATAATTTCTGTCGGAGGACGCCGTCTATTGATGGCAGTCATTTTTCTTGCTTATTTATGGCTAATATTTTCTGGCAAACTTCTATATCTTAATAGTTTATTTAGTTAAATCATGCAGAACGTGTGCACTGTTTCAGCTTGAAAGTATACATGCTGGGAGATGCGCATTTTTCACAAAGTGATCTCGTTGGTAGATATTATGAAATAGCTTTCTTTTTGATTTGTTTCTAGAGGAGATCGTGTTTGGATACTTTACATATAGGGGGCCTTCAATTGAAAAGGGAGTTCTAGAAATTAATTACTGTTCAATTAATGAATTTGAAATGAACTGCATTCCTGAAAATGAAATTGCAAATATGATGTTCATAAAATTCCTTGCGTTCAAATATTGTAAAAAAATTAAATACATTCGTTTCTAAAAGATCTTCTGGCAGATAGTAAAATTGTTTAGTAGCTGCAGATTCTCTTCAAATTCCTCGAACTGTTTTGATGTTTCCCACTTCACATTTTCCCTGATCCCTCGATAATGGTTTCCTTTTATTTCAACATTTATGAAGGGATAATTTCGAGAGTTACATTTTTTAGTCAATTGATTATAGGTGAATCTACCGCCATACATCCTTTGTGAAGGGATCTTAATTAATCTGAAATGCAGGAAGGTCCAGCATAAAAATGTAGTTCGTTTCATAGGTGCGTGTACAAACTCTCCACATTTGTGTATTGTAACAGGTATGAAAATCTCTGCTCTAGTGTTCCTTCTTTTAATTTTTTATGTCCTTTTTTTCATCA
This sequence comes from Cucurbita ficifolia, assembly GCA_033971965.1. Taxonomy (NCBI): domain Eukaryota; kingdom Viridiplantae; phylum Streptophyta; class Magnoliopsida; order Cucurbitales; family Cucurbitaceae; genus Cucurbita; species Cucurbita ficifolia. The sequence goes on from CM066976.1 coordinate 2,912,649, forward strand.
ATTTTGGTTAGTTTCTTGTACGATCTTCTTCTGTAGTTTTACATATATATCTTGATAGATGTTTGCCTGCTTCTTACAAGAGTTGCATGCTAAAAAGCGCAATTCTGCACCAATCAGAAGATTCAAGCGAAGCTCTCCTAACTTCATGTTCTAGTGAAAGGTTTTGATGGAGGTCAACTTTGTTACGAGAAATAGTTACTGTCCTTGGAGACTAAGTTGGCTGTCTGAAATTTGCTTGACATTAGCTTTGGCCAATAGATAAAACTACCAAATCTTCTTCATGCACTTCTTGATGAGATGATATTCGACAGCACAAGGAAACAAAGTTTCATTATTTTTTTCTAAGAAAACAAGAATTGGTTTTATGATTTTTTTTTTCCTTTTTGAAAAGGTAATAAAAGTTTCCTTTTGTTTTAGGATGAACATAGTATCTTCACAAGCTTTAAATTTCATTATAAGAAGCGTTAGTAACTTAACATTGCCATTTGCATTCACCATAGTATCCGGAGGATATTATAGTGCTTTGCGGTAGTCTTGAAGCAAAGAAATAAAGAGGGGTGGGGGGTAGTTTTGTTGCAATAATACTAATGTAGAGAAATTTTATTGCATTTTTGTAGCTCCATCTGTATTTATACTTCACCCCTGAAATGCCTAATTTGGCTTGCGTTCTGGATTGGAAATTGGTCCTTAAAATTCACTTTCTGTAGTTCTGTTTTATTGGATTTGTGTTCTAACTGTATTATTCAAATACAAATACTTTACCCCTGAAATGCCTAATTTGGCTTGCGTTCTGGATTGGAAATTGGTCCTTAAAATTCACTTTCTTCTGTAGCTCTGTTTTATTGGATTTGTGTTCTAACTGTATTATTCAAATACAATTTTTAAAATTCGTCGTTTCTTGCAGAGTATATGCCAGGAGGGAGTCTTTATGATTACTTGCACAAGAATCATTGCGTGTTGAAGCTCTCACAACTGCTGAAGTTTGCTATTGATGTTTGTGAAGGAATGGAGTACTTACATTTAAATGACATTATTCATAGAGACTTGAAGACAGCAAATCTGCTAATGAACACTCAACATGTAAGATTAGAGTAGTAGTGTAGGCATCTTAAACGATTATTTTGATATCAAACGGGTTTTATATGAATTAGGTGTTGGAAGATAACAGAATGAAAATATATTTCAAAGTTGTTTTGGGGTTTGGAAGGAGTCATTCCATCCCCTGGATAAGGGGAAAAAGAAAGAGGAGTAAGCATACTAAAATAGCTATTGTAAACGAGATATTACTCTAAGCTCTAATATGATCATTTTGAACGGGAGATGTACAAATTCACTCTACCATCAACAATTAACATTCATTGTTGTCCTGAGCTGACTGAAAAAGAAAATATATTAACTGGTGTCATGTTGCTAATACGAAATACACGTGAAAGCGTCTTCACATATAACTGTTACTTTGGATTGGGAATTGGGCGTCATATGATGAAAAAAGCAGTGTAGTTAGTCTCTAGTAAAGATCACAGTACAAAAGAGATGATAGTATTTCTAGTCATAGCTCTCATGGTCATGCTGTTCTTTTGAATTGGCATTTTGGACTAAATTAGATACATAACGTGATGGACTTTTGTATTAGTGGTTAACATTGCTGGGATCCTCTGGTTGTTTTGATCAATTTCTTTAACTGTTGAAGCAGTTGTACACTTACATTACTTGTGTGGAATTTTGGAGCAGGATTTGCATGTGTTTCCTGAGTTATACATTTGTCTATTCTCTTGTTAAATGATAGTACTGCCGACATAGAAAGAGAGCTGAAAGTAGGAAACTGTTTTTGTAGATTACACTTACACATAATGTTCTTGATCATAAATTTTCTTCTCACAATTACTTCCTGTTGACTTAGCGAGTCTCATTTAAAAGTTTGGTTTGCTTTCATCCTATGGAGAATCAATGGAGGGCAAGGAAATAAGCCAGTAGTCACGTAGTGATGTGCTTTTATGAGCTTGTACTAAGTATGGATTTTAATCTACTTACGAGTAAAAGGCATGTACTCTTTTTGCATTAGGTTGTGAAGGTGGCAGATTTTGGAGTTGCGCGATACCAGAGTCGAGGAGTAATGACAGCAGAAACTGGAACATACAGATGGATGGCACCTGAGGTAATAATCTGTCGGAGGATATTGACAAATTACCATGCGACTTCGCTTAATTTCCTAATTTATAGTATTGGCAGCATTTCAATCTGACTTTAATCTTTTTGCGTTGATTTTACTTTTCACCTCAAGGTAATAAATCATCTGCCATATGATCAGAAAGCAGATATTTTCAGTTTTGCGATTGTGCTTTGGGAACTAGTAACAGCAAAGGTACATCTCAAGTCGACTACAATATTACATTTCCTTATTTATTTACATACTTTTTTGCTTGCTTGTATTTTAGGGCAGCTAGTACTGTGCAATATTGTATATAAGAAGATAACATATTTTTTTCATTATTTTGTTGATCGCTTAATAGTTATAGGACAATTACTCTATGCTTTTGATTATTCTTTTAACCCATGCTTTTGGTATCTCAGGTTCCGTATGATTCCATGACACCATTACAAGCCGCCCTTGGAGTAAGACAGGTTTGTGTATGTCCTAATTTTTGGTGCATTACTTATTTTTTTTGGTAAGCAACTGAGCTTCCATTGAGAAAAATAAAAGAATGTACAAGGACATACAAAAAAAAAAAAAAAAAAAAAAAATCAAACTCTCGCCCAACAAAAAATGAGACTCCAAGAAACTACAAAAAAGAACTACAATCCAACAAAATCAAACGAAAGGTAGTCATAATTACAAAAAGGCTTAGTGACTCATGTCCATGTTGAACCTCTCCACCTCCCAAACCTCATCACACGACCTCTCCATCTCTCTAACAATCCTATTGTTCCCGTAAAATAAGAAGCTAGCTTGCCCCAAAAAATTGCCTGAAAAGGCCAACCGAGAATCTCCTCAATAATTGTTTAGCCATTGCCATTCCCATTCCAAGCTAAAAATATATGAGAAGACCCATCTATAGAGCACCTATGTACCAATGATAAATGAGGAAATTTGACATAGCTGCTGTATGCATCTCAGTTTGATAAAAAAAAAAAAAAAGAGGGAAGAAAAGGTCATGCCTATTATACATAAATGGGGAATTAAAAATGTAACAAACTAAACAGAAGATTCAATTTACAGTTTGTGAAATGAAAGATGAGGGCAATGGAAAAAGGTTGCTGTTAAATATAAAGAACAACATCAAGATAAATATGATGATTTAGAAGAATGCTCCGGTTGCTGTATTATTTCCCCTTTAGCGACATGGCAGAATACAGTATTCTAGGCTTAGACTTCATAATCTATTTTCAGGGACTACGTCCAGATCTTCCCAAAAATGCTCACCCCAAATTGTTGGATTTGATGCGAAGATGTTGGGATGCAGAACCTGAAAATCGGCCTCCATTTACTGAGATAAAAGTTGAACTTAAAAATCTGCTCGAAGAAGTTCAGGTATACCTCCTCCCTCTTGTCTTTACAACCTCATGCACAATACACAACATGATACCCTTCTAACTTTCTGATCCCATGTGTACTTAGATGTGTACAAAATATGAAGAAAATTATGCAGCAGTTAATGGCAGCTAATGTAGCTGTAGAAGTGCAGGGCTTTATCCTGTATTTTCCGTGAGGTATTTATTTTGTTTACCACTTCTGGTTCTTCATATAGTTACACAAATATTGTACATCTGGGAGAGAGAGAGAGAGAGAAGTATAGAGGCTGCGCAGTGCAAAACGAGAAAAGAAAAAGCATGTTCTCATTACAAAAATACTTGTGACCACGAGGATGTTTTCAGTAAATGTAGTAAAATTATCTGTTTTTAGCCTTTCAAGTTGTTCAGTGGCCCTATTTTTCATACCCTTCCATAGGTGCATATACATTCTTGGTTCTCCCCGTCTTTTTTAAAGGTCATTCCATACATTATAGATAATTGGCAGCCTTATATCAGCTTGCCAAAAAACTTACAATTATTATTAGGTAATCAGATTCTTTCTGATTTCTTTTTGTTCTTGTAAGGAACTTTAATTTCGTGTTTGTTTTGGAAAACTATTCACCAATTTGCGTAAAAGGAATTTTCTTTATTGAAAGGAAGAGCAGGGAAAAGTAGTATAGATAGTTTCCAAATTGGATCACATTCTTGTCTCTGAAGCAAAGATGATTAAGAACTGAAGACTTTTTGCAATTTAAATTATTATGAATTATAGTCGATCAAGCTTTAGGTTATTGTTGCAGCCATATTAAAATAGAAATGATTCCCAAGACAATATCTGCACATTGAAAGGGAAATGGGCAAGATTTATATGACTATGATTAGTCTTCTGGAAACCAAAAGGGAAAGCCACCATTAAAATAGTTTGAATATACATCGTCTACTGTTAGTCGATATTATCTTTTTAGGCTTTTCCTGCTGGAGTTCTAAGTTTTAAAACGCGTCTACTAGGAAGATATTTTCACACCCTTAGAAATGATGTTTTGGGACTAATATTTTGCTTCGTATCAAAACCTCACGTTAGCCTATATTAGAAAAAAATCAATCAAAGGTTATATTAGAAAAAAATCAATCAAAGGTTATATAAAAAAGATAAAGATAATAATGGCATAAAGTGAAGCCAAAAAGTGGAAAAAAATCAATCAAAGGTTATATAAAAAAGATAAAGATAATAATGGCATAAAGTGAAGCCAAAAAGTGGAAAGTAAAATCACTAAGTGTTCATATTTATAATGGATGATATCACCCAGATACGAACGAAGACCGTCAATTCTTGACCAATGATATTAGGGTCATGTTCTAAGCTCATATGCTACATTTGACGGGAAAACACAAACTTTGAGATCCATAGGAAACAATCAAAGATTAGTATTCCGAAGTTTCTCTAATGTTTACTTCGATCGTTTGAACACCCTAAAAAGTAAAATTAGCATCTCGAAGTTTTTCCTAATATCTACTTCGATCTTTTGAAAATTCTAAAAAGTAAAATTAGCATCTCGTAGCTTTCTCTTTTTCAAATGTCTACTTCGATCTTTTGAAAACCCTAAAAGTAAAATCACCTAAAAAGATAACAACTTGAACGCGTATTTGCCATTGTTCTTGATAATATCAATCCCACTTGGATTGTTCTTGTTGTTTCATCTGTCGTCCCTTTTTTCCCTTTCTTCTCTATTCTCAAATGGACAAAGTGAGGTTTGATGTATGCATGTGAACCTAACCCCACTTTTCAACCATACCCCATCAATATATACGATCACGACGGCTTAATATTCAGATCAATAAATTTTTCATAATTTAGTACTTCAAATTATGTATATATAATTCAAAATTTGTTATGTATCTTAGGAAGATGAGATAATATACAATTGAAAAGAAAAAAAAAAGATTCTTTTTAACTCTTAAGTAAAATTCGTTTAAGATAAAAATATTCCAGAGAACGGATGACTCAAATGACCAGATCAACTCAATTAAACCCATCAGCTTTGAAGTAAAAAAATATATTTTACATATTAGCATTTTAATTTTTCATAAAACAAAAAATTGAATAACGGACCCAAACAACCTAATTCAGTCTAAATATTTTATAGTTGGCTTGAATTGGGTTCATTGTTTAAAAAAATCCGTTTGAGTAAGTCCAAAATATGTCTCAACCAAACACAACTCAATTCATAAACACGCGTAGAATGTACTAAATCGAAAACGACCTATTTTTTAATAGAAAACCTAAGTAAAACCCTAAAATAAACAACCATCCATATTTTAACCAGACGATCGTATTTGTATTTGAGGATGTCCAAAGTTGCATAGATGTGTACCCATCATAGAGTGTCCAATTTGAGGAGTATTAAAAAGGGCAAAGCATACGACAATATTACTTTCTTCAAAACGTGTGGGGTTCCTAAATTAAAATTCCTTTGCCATTTGTTTTGATATTATTCAAAAGGTTTAGAATCATTTTTGGGAGAAAAACAAATTGTAAAGTATTCGATTCATATGCCATAATTAAATTACAATGCATCGTATTATTAACTTCGATCTTTTATGAACATCCCACCATTACATTTGGAATAGAAATTATTTAAAATTTTGAACAAAAATTTAGATCACAACCCATTTTAAATCATCACCACATCGTTCTAGGTCTAAACTTTCGTTGGAAAATTTTAACGATTTGTCCTTCAAAAAATGATTAACTTTCTGAGTGAAACTTTGTTGATTTTAGGGATTTATTCTTCATTTTACCACAATTGGTGATTTTTCAAAATCTGCTAAGCTCGTTCTACATTCAGAATAATGAAAAGATTTGCCTAATGCGTAAAGGCGATAGTAAAATTCTTTAAGAGAATAAGAACTAACATACGAATTAAAAAATGAATGTTAATATAAAGTCAAAAATGACAATTTAGGTTGAAAATATAGGTATAATAAAATATAGCGACGTTTGCCATAGAATAATCACCGACCCTAAAGTTGATATCAATTATTGTGGATGGGGCCCTTTATGATTGGATTGACCATATAAAAATAAAAAGAAGCAACTTTCATTTATGTCAAAAGAAGGAACATTTTGCTAACATATTGACTTAGTTGTTGAGTAAGGGCTGGGGAAGGTACAACTAAGTATACCTTTAAATGAATTTCGACCTTTGCTGAGTCACAGGCAACGCTTCGAAAAGCAAACACGAGTTAGGTGGTGTTATTATAGAAAGAGATAGGTTGATTTCTGCTCCATTCTTCAATCCTTCTCAATTGAAAATAATCTTGTATATGCCGATTAACCAGACGTCGGAACATTCAAACTAACACATAGTTCAAGTAGGCTTCAAGTTTGATAAGATTTTAAATTTTATACATTTCTTGTAACGATGTATTAATCTATTGTCTCGTAAATTTTTAATAGAAGGAAATGGAAGTTCGGGATGAGAAAAGTTGGAATGCATTTATTGAGATATTAAACGTAAAAGAAAGCATAAGGTGTGGTTTGAACAAAAGAAGGTGAGCTGAGGTGAGCTCCATTACAGACAAAGACAACATGGGAATATGTCTTAGAAGGAAATACATTGGACACTTAAAAAAAAAACTCCATTAATTATGATATCTGCGATAAATAAAAACACCAAACTAAAATTCACACTATTCTTCAAATCTTTCAACGAACCCTCTTATTTTGACTTCCACATGTTAATAATATATTATCATCTCGTCTTCCTGCACCAAATAAAACAAAAAAAAAATATAAATAAATAAATAAATAAAGAACAGTCCAAAATTTAGTGGTAGGGCAACAAAAGTTTTGTTGTGACGTTTCTCTCTGGATTTGAAAGTAAAATGTTTTAATTTTATGTTATTTACGTGGAAAAAAGACAATGAGATTCGGTGGGAGATTATTGTTTTTTTTTTTTTGTTTTTCTTAAGTTCTTTGGTGGAAGAATTAAATTACCTTGGTATAAAGAGCGTTTAATTCCTAGTAGTGTGGAGGTGGTGGTGATGAGTAGTAATAGACCGGTGGTGGTGGGGAGTGGTAGACCGGTGGCGGTGGAGAGTGGTACACCGGTGGCGGTGGAGAGTGGTACACTGGTGGTGAGTAGTATACTTTCTTCGGTGGTGGTGGAGAGTAGACGGGAGGTGGGTAATATACCTTCTTAGGTGGTGGTGGTGAGTAGACGGGTGGTGGGTAGTATACCTTCTTCGGTGGTGGTGGAGAGTAGACAGGAGGTGGATAGTATACTTTCTTTGGTGGTGGTGGGGAGTAGACTGGTGGTGGGTAGTATACCTTCTTCGGTGGTGGTGGAGAATGGTACACGGGAGGTGGGTAGTATACCTTCTTCGGTGGTGGAGGAGAGTAGACGGGTGGTGGGTAGTATACCTTCTTTGGTGGTGGTGGAGAGTAAACTGGTGGTGGGTAGTATACTTTCTTTGGTGGTGGAGGAGAATGGTAAACGGGAGGTGGGTAGTATACCTTCTTAGGTGGTGGAGGAGAATGGTAGACGGGAGGTGGGTAATACACCTTCTTGGGTGGTGGCGGAGAATGGTAGACGGGAGGTGGGTAGTACACCTTCTTGGGTGGTGGCGGAGAATGGTAGACGGGAGGTGGGTAATACACCTTCTTGGGTGGTGGCGGAGAATGGTAGACGGGAGGTGGGTAATACACCTTCTTGGGTGGTGGCGGAGAATGGTAGACGGGAGGTGGGTAGTACACCTTCTTGGGTGGCGGTGGTGATTTCACAGGAGGTGGATAATACACCTTCTTAGGTGGTGGAGGAGAATGGTAGACAGGAGGTGGATAGTACACCCTCTTAGGTGGTGGCGGAGAATGGTAGACAGGAGGTGGATAGTACACCCTCTTAGGTGGTGGCGGAGAATGGTAAACCGGAGGTGGATAGTAAGACTTCTTAGGAGGTGGTGGAGAATGGTATAGAGGAGGCGGGTAGTATACCTTGTTAGGCGGGGGAGGCGAGGCATAGACATAATTAGCATGGGTGGTTGAAGCCAAGTTTAGGGAAAGGATAAGAACAAAGGCAGCCCAAAGGAGAGGAGCCAGTGAAGATCCCATCTTTCCCATCCTTAGGAATGGATTGGTGGGTTTCCTCAAAGCCTCCCCTCCCCTTTATATAGCTTTGGCCTTTTACCCACTTTACTCACTCAATTTAATTAAATATTACACACACACACACCTACCATTGTCGGTAGACGACATAGGGTTATAATAATAATAATATTCATATGTCTGGACATATTATGAAACCCTCCCCCAAGCCTCTACCATATAATATATGAATTTGCAATATCTTCCATTAAAGATCTGAGATTTGGCAATAATTATATGACTAAACTTAGAATATTACACCAAATGTTACTAATTATATGTATTAATCTTAATTAAATTAAGTCACTCTAAACCTGCTGCATCATATAAAAATGATAGTACAGTGTATGAAAGTGGGTGGGGTTGGATGAATTTAGGCAGGGTTGATGGGAGTGGGACCCGGCGGCTTCACTATTTCTCCATCCAATTTTAAGATTGAATGCCTCTGGTCCAATTTGTAGGGTTGCTTGCATGGCCTTGGTGCCTTGTTTTTTTTTCTGTGGGCGACGACTCCATGTCTACTATTCAAACCTTGCTACTACTCATTTCTCTTTCTTTTCACATTCCAAATATATTCGTGCTTACGTATTCGAGTACTATATAGTATATTGATATCGATCGATAATTGTATTAGCTGTGGAGACTAAATCGATATATAATGTAACTTTACTTTGACCCGTTACGTATCACCGTCAGGTTCACAGTTTTAAAACGTGTCTACTAAGGAGAGGTTTTCAAACCCTTGTAAGGAAGACTTTGTTCCCTTCTCAAACCGATGTCGGATCTCACAACATCTTTGTTTGCACACCACCCGGTGTTTGGCTCTGATACCATTTGTAACTGCTCAAGCCCACTGCTAACAAATATTGTTCACTTTGACCCGTTATGTATCGCCGTCAACCCACATATTTTTCCTTCCTTTTTTTTTTCTTCTAAAAATTAATGAATTTTAAATTAACATTAACGACCTTTATTTTTATAAAAAAAAAAAAAGTTTACCATGGAAGAAAACTATCTACAGATACTTCATGGATTATCTCCAAGCTTTTTAATGTTACTCTCGAAAGTTCATAAAAAACGATAAATATATTTTTAAAATTTTAATTTCTTAAAAAAATGTTTAAAGATATACCGAGTATTAATCAAAATTTTGAAGATTTAAGGATATTTTTTAAACCCTCGTAAAAAGAATATTTTAAAAACTTAAAAAAAATTTAAACATACTTTTATTAATTGGATGAGATTCATAATGAATTATTAGTTTAATTTTGGAAATGTGAAAATTAGTTTGGAAATGAATATTGCGTGTGATCATGTCTTGATTCAACCCAGGTACATAAATCATTCAAAATTTTATTTTATAAATGATTTACGGGTATCCTTCAAATAAAATAAATGATATTAAATTATTTCATAAGGAGTTGTTAGTCAATGAGTTCCAAATTGTTTTTTATAGCGTCAATATGAACGTATGACATTTTGGGCCTTTGGTACAATATATATAATGAGTAATAATAATAATAAATTTATGGGGAAAATCCATAAAATAAAATAAAATAAAATAATTAGAGTAATAAATAAAAGGAGTGGTTACAGAATTAGTCAATTATGTGTCGAATTTAATTTGCAAAAATTGACATGTGCGGTCACCCTATTTTTTATTTTCAATATTATTGCCTCAAAATAGCTGTCAAATTATATTCTTTACTTCCCCCAATTTCTTATCCAAAAATTAGGTCTAAATCTGACTCATCAGGGTCAATTTGGGTTTTAATAATATATATATATATATATTTATAAAAATGAAAATAATTAATTGACGTGTAAATTTGGAATTACATAATAAACTCTCATAAAATTGACATATCGAATTTAAAAAAAAAAAAAAAAAAAGTCTGCAAAATTATTAAAATAAGCTTTACTGAATCCGCCTAACTTAATATTAAAACGATTTATTTATTTTTTAAACTTTTTTCTTTTTTGACTTTATTTCAGCTCTTATCAGTTATCCAGCACATATTTTTTATTTTTTATTTATTTTTATGAAAGGTACTAAATATATTTTTTATAAATAAAACATTTCCAATCTTAATTATTTAAATAACTCCAAGTTGTGGTGGCTGCCATGTCTTTAATGCCCATTTTCTTAAATCTTTAAGATTGAATTTGAAATTTTCATATATATATTTTTAGTTAAATTAAAGGAATTAAATTTGTAATGGTTTAATATTTTTAAAATAATATTAGTTTTTACCTCAAAATTATCTTTTTTAACACTAATTTAGAACCTAATTTGTATAATTAACATTCAAATTTCAAAGGGTTTAAGAAACAATCAATTTAAAAAATTTCAATATCCCACCAACATAATCATGCACGTTCGAGATATTTCTATGAATTTTCCCTAATATTTCTCGTTATGTTTGGTTCGATTTATTTAGATTCTTATAATACATGTTAACGAAAAGAAACCAAACAAGAAAATTTTGATTACCCCACTTTTAAATATCGAACAACAATTAAATATATCATAAACATCAAACCACCTTTCGATCAATCCTTTTCAAATTTCTCAATTTTTCCTCGTATACCAAAACCCGTAATCAGAGTATAACGATCTGTGTTCAAGATTCGAATTTGACACCTAATAGTTCCAGTATTCTCCTACGACGTAGTCACGTTATCTAATCCTTGCTTCTTAAGAGTGGAGGCTATTCTCACGGACCAACACGAGTTCTTCCAATATTGTTTTATCCTCATTCACATGCATCCTAGAAAAATTCTTAAAAAATCACCCAACGCATAATTGTTTCAAGTAAAGTACGTTTAACCATAGAGTTTTTATGATTGACCCATCGAAAAAGAAAGTGCACCTTGTTGGTATAGATAATGACTGTCAATCTTATCATCATGAACCGACATATACAGAGAGAAAGAAGCATATAAATTTGCGGGTAGGGTGACAAAACTTTAGAAGGTCTGGACGTTTCTAATCATCAATTTTGTATTCTATACATTTAAAATCATGTAGCTGAATCTGTGCAACATGTCTCTACAAAATTTTAATATGGGTGGACAGGTGGCAAGCATTGATGGCTACTTTTTGCTAGGGTAAAAGTTAAGAACATTATTGTAATGAATTATTTGCGATGTTCATAAGTCTATGGGTTTTGATTTTGTGTATTAAAACTAATTGAAATGATTGAAAAGATGTAAACATTATGATGGAATTTAATATATGAAGATTGGGGTTGGTATATGCCATTCAAGATGCCATCCCATTTCAATTTGGATGTCTAGAATCATCCATTAATACCATTTTCCTTTTCTTTTTCTTTTATACCGATTTAGAGCTGATATTCATATAACTCGACAAATTTAGGGTCTGTTTTAATATTAATAATGGTTTTAAAGATAAGGATGATTTGAAAATATACGTTAAAAAAATGGAAGGATAGAACAAAGAAATTAGGTGGGAAGATAAAATTGAATAAAATTTTAAAACACACGATGTGATTAAAGTAATGGCATTGCCATATTTTCAACCTTAATTTAATGCAAAGTGAAGAGTGTTGAACGAGTCTTGTGTTGTTCGGTAAAGTGAAATAGCTAAAGAGAATGAGAAAGCTTTAGTATATATATATGAAAAGGGTCACGTGTCTGTCCTCACTCACATGCACGAGACCCCACCATTAGACTAGTATCGAAGAAGCCAAAGAGATGATAGAGTATGTTGATTTTTTTGAAGTGAAGGAAGCGAACTTTTCTTACTTTCATTAGCTCACGAGCTCTTTTGAATTGAAACTTCTTTCTTCATCGGGCTTGGACCATGTCTCTCAAACAATCTCATTATATATAAAATTCTCGGGAGGTCACTCAACATAAAATTGCTCTAAGTAAAGCATGTTTAATCATGAAGTTCTTACGATTGAGTCATTTAGTCATTTTATCCTTAAAATCGCTCTTATTTAGATATGATCTCAATTCATTCATGTACCCCTCATTTCTTCGAGTGTTACCGAGTTGAATTAATGTTAGGCCTGTTTTGGTTTCCATTTTGTTGAAAGGCCCATTTAGTTTATTGCATAAGTAGGCATCTTAAGCCCACTTGGTTTAAGCTTCTAATCTAACCTATTGGATTAACAAATAGAAAGAAAAAAAAAAGTTAAGTACTCAGTCTTAGACTAAATCGAATGCTTTTGTGTTAGATTTTAGAGGGTCACAGATCACTTTTAATAGTAATAGAATCATTTATGGTTGACCCACATATGTATCTTAGTTGACAGACACTCGATCAATTCTCTATGTTTATGATGTTATTATGAGAGACTTTAGAGACTAACAACCTCTAACAGTAATAGAGTCGCGTATGACTGGCTCACATATGTAGCTTAGTTGATTTGATAAAGGCACGTAAACGAATTAAACATAAAAGTTTAATTTTTGCTATTATATCAAGTATGGTAGCTTGAAAGTGGACTACTTGATATTTTTATTCTGACTTATGTTACTCTTCGTTTATACTCGAATTTCTTTGACTTGGGACGAGCGAGCGTGTTTGAAGCCAACGAGTCCATGAGAGGAATTTGACATCTATGTTCACGTTTTTTAAATGTGAAATAGCATTCAAACATTTGACATGGAATTAAGATTATGAGTAAAATACACAATAAATATTATTAACTAAAACGGACAATACGAATACTCTACGTATGCGGGCTCCAAAGTACCATCATTTTTGCCCTTCATCTTCTTCCTGCAATATTAGGGTTTCCATCACTATCGTTAATATTTTATTTCAGCAACCGTTCTACAAAACTAGCTTATGTTCTTAGAACGGCTCGTTTTTCATACTACTTTCTGACTCAATCATAAAATCAAAATATTTTCATACATTACAATAGAAAAATAACTCGAATAAGTTTTCAATAGCAAAAACACATGTACATAAAACAGACTCGGAAATAAATTTTTTTGTAGTCTCTAGCCCATTAATCTCGTCGTGTCCTCGATTAACCTGCCTCATCTATATCTGAAAAGAAAAGTTAAAATAATCTGACATTCGACATAAATATTTACGAACATAAATTACTTTTTTTCCACTTGTAAGTGCAGCAGGATCTAGAACGGAGGTGGCGGCGACGCAGGTAAGGCGCACTTTGGCCAAGGTGCATCACTTCTCTGTGGGTGTTTTTCTTTATTTCCAGATGGTTCGGAACACTTATCTTCCCGGTCAGCTTTTAGTCGACGGAATGGTTTCAAGGGAGACTCGTTCGACGGCAGCCATGGTGGGGGAGAGCTCTGGTGACTGAATTGACGTTGGAGCTGACCGGAGCTTGTGCTGGCGAAGGCTCTCGACGGCGAGCTTGGAGAAATGGATGCCGCTAAAATCCCAAAAACTAGGCACGCCGCCCAAGCCGCCGCCATCCGGATTTTTGTTCACTGTTTTCTGATTATGAATTAAGTACACATGTTCGTCTCTCATTAAATAACCCAAATTTTCAAATTTTTAATATTTTATTTACAATAAAATTTTAATTTCTTTCCATACAATTTAAAAATTTTCCAAAAACTCTTTTTAAAAATAATTTACAATCTTATTGTTAAACTAAAATTCAATTTCATGAAAATATAAATTTTATGAATATTTTCAAAATAAAAAGTAAAGTTCTAAATTTAAAAATTGGATTTATTAATGAAAGAAGATAATTAAACATAAAAATAAAAAATTGTACGGCACATTAGATTATGAATTTAAACTTGGTCAAATCTCATTTTGGTTAATTTTGTCAACTTAATTAATATTGTCAAATGAGAAATGAAGTGCATCGAGTTTATTTAATTGAGTTCGTAATATTAATTAATATTTTAATGTTTCCACCAACTAAATTGAATCGACAGTTTAAAAGGAATTAAAAAATACTAATTATTTGAATTTTTCAAACTAATAATTTGCTTTTATTTAGGTTACCTTGAAATATTGACGTGTTTGTTAAGGAATTATTATTATTATTTTTGTATTTTCAATAAAAAAAAATCATTTTTTTAATGTTACTTCACCATATAAAACCAATGTTTTCTGGCCCCAACATTATGTATAAATTATAATATACTTATATGTAAAAATCTGATTAAAATAATGCCACCTTATTTGATTTCATAAATAAATGAATATTACAAAGACAAATAAAACCTCGTAGAAAGAGTCCACCTTAAAAATATTTTGGAGGGCGATTTAGGTATCAAATTCTCGGAAAGTCAACTATTTTAGACTCTTCTATTTTATCTCTAAATTTTCAATTTTAATTTTTGGTCGTCAATATTCGTTTGCTTTTATTATTATTACTTCTTATCGTCTTTAGTTTCAATTTTCTTTTCATTCATCGTAGCGTAGGTAGGGTATTCAAAATCATCTTTGTCTCAATTTCTATCTTATTCTCGTATGACATCGATGTTGCCTTCGTCTTTTATGATACCGTCGTCTAGGTCGATTATAACTAGTTCATTGTATTCATATATGCATACTATCTTTCACTACTCGTTATTTTCACTTGTCTAACTCAACTTGAATTGAACATCAAATATATATAACTATGATTAAGTTAGGTCTACGTTTGACTTCAATTTAATTCGTATGATATGAAAATTAAGGATGATTTATCAAGTTTAACTCACTCATATAAATAAAATTAAGAGTTTCAAAACTGAATCCGAATCGTAGGACTAACAAAATTAAGAGTTGCAACACGATAAAACCAAATTGGGTATTAATCACAAACACTATTCACTTTATAACACTTTCTCATTTATTTTAAGAACATCTTACTTTGCATGCATAATTTTTTTCGAACTTCAAATCTTTAACTTACAGTATTTATTTTATGTTAGTTGAACTATACTTAATGTTGATCATAAAATAGTAACATTATTTGAAACTAGAAGACGATAAAAAGATATACTATGCGAGCGTTACATTCTTTCTCGTCCTAAAATGGAGGTGGTGGTGCTTTAGGGACAGGTTGCTTTGGCCATGGTTTTCTGCGTCCCTTTTCATCCTTGGACGATGGTGCTTCAGCTTCATCTTCTCCATTAGCCTTCCCTGTAACCCTAACTTTTATGGGGCGGCGAAATAATAGCTTCCCAGAAGGTGAATGGCATGTCGGCGGTGGCAGAGGAGAAGGGCCAACCATGGCGCTTGCCCTGGCTTCCGACGGCAGCCTTAGAGCGATGGATGCTATCAAAATACCACAAATTAGATTGGGCGTCGAATACCCCATTTCCCCTTTTTTTTCCCTCTTTTTTTCGTTATGCCTTTAAACAAACCTCTCCCACTTGCTTTTAAAGGCATTTGCCTTTCTTTAATAATATTGTTTAGGTTTAATTTATGACCCAGTAATAATTTCGTTAAAAAATAGTATCGACTTGTTAAACTTGTGAGTGAAGTATAATATGTGACAATGTCTGAAAGTAACAACATCGTTACAAGAACGAGGTAGTAAAACAAAAATGAGTGTAAATATTCGAATATTATATTATAACACACAAGACTAGCTCAACTTGAATATAATCAAATATTGTTTTGTTTAATTTGTCAATGTAATGAAGTTAGGGTAATTAAGAAGTCAACTTCAAAAGGCTTATTTTACAAATATAAAACTTAACTGGCACACTAATCAATATTTAATACAATTCATTCGTTGAAAATACTTTATTCATATGCAATTTTGGTAACATTTTTTGTGCAACATCAAACATAGATATTCTTGTGAAATCCTATACTGATTGAAGAGGAGAACGAAACATTTTTTATAAGAGTGTAAATCTTTGTCTAACAAACGCGTTTTAAAATTTTGAGGGGATGCCCACAAGGGAAAACCTACGGGCGGCTAGAAATGGTATCAAAGCTAGGCACCGGGCAGTGTGTCAGCGAGGACGTTGGGCCCCAAGGGAGATGGATTGTGAGATCTCACATTGGCTGAAACCTCGAGTGTGAGATCCTAGATTAGTTGGAGAAAGAAACGAACCATTTAAATATTATTTATGAGAGTATAGAAACCTATAAAAACCCAGAAAGAATGCATTCGATAATGAACGTCTATCAAAAAAATAATGAACACTTCTTATTTTACACCTTATGTATAAATATTTATTTGAATCTCAAGCTTTAAGAGTATGAGTTTGTGGTCCTAAAATGGAGGCGGTGGCGATTTGGCGACAGGTTGCTTAGGCCATGGTCGTCTGGGACCCCATCTAATCTTGGATGGTGGTGGTGGTGGTTCAGATTCATCCTCTCCATTTTCCACTACAGAGCCTGCCTTCCCTTCAAGCCTAATTTTGATAGAACGGCCAAATGACAGTGTCCCAGAAGCTGAATGGTATATCGGCGGTGGCAGAGGAGAAGGGTCAACGACGGCGCTTGCGGTGGTTGCCAACGGTGGCCTTAGAGCAATGGATGCTACCAAAATAACAATGAATAGATTAGCCGTGGAATACCCCATTCTGATCATAATACAAACTGTCTTAAACAAACCTCTCCCATTTGGGGTTTTAAAGGCAATGAGTTCAACCACAAGTATTGTGTCCACATTTATGCATTCAAAATTGTGAATGAAAATATGTGACTATGTCCACCTTTTCATGCCTTCATTCAAATATGTTTCCTTTTAAATTAATACAAATACTTTATTTAAAAAATATCTTTAAACTCAAAAAATCATAATATATTTTAAATTTTTTGAAATAATGAGGTTTTAAGATATGGTTGTTGATTGATATGTAATGGGAAGTAAAATTAATTAGTGTAAATTCAATAGTTTATATTATTATTATTATTATTATAAAAATGAGATCGTGAAACACAAAGACCAGCTCAACCTAAACTTGGTCAATTCTCACCAAATATATAGACAAGACTTTGATTACAACGAGTTCCCATTTTCCTTTTTAAATAATTAAATAAAACGAACAATTCAATGGCTCAACCCAACCCAACCCAACTCGAAAAATAGAGGATTGGGTTGAGTAATAAATCCTATTCTATACATTTGGGTCACCAACTAAAAAACGATAAAATTTAGAGTTGGTCTAAAAATACATTACTTGCAACATATCTAGAATGGGGTGGTGGCGACTTTCTAACGTGATTGCGAGGCCATTGAAAATTGGGTGGCGGTGATGACATATTTGCGGCCATTCCACATGGTAGCTATGGAAGAAGGGTTTTTCTGTGGTAAAGACAAGAGTGGACATTGACGTGCACCTTACTTTCCGATGATTCAATCATAAGAATTTCACGGTTAAACATGTTTTACTTCGAGTAATTCTATGTTTGGTGATTTTTTAAGAATTTTTGTGACCAAAGGATTAAGAAGAATGTCAGGATTATTAGATGTCCAGCCTAAATTCTAAATCCTAAGCACGAGTCGTTACAGGTACATTATTGTCTTTTCTACCCCATTTAATCGCAACTTCTTTTTTTAAAGTAAAATTGGAAGTTTCTATTTAATTTTAATTAGTAATAGTTATTATTTAATTTGTAAAAACAAAATATACAAATAAAATAAAATTATATGTTTGTAATAAAAATTTATTTAATTCTTTTAGTTGACATAGAATCATTCAATCCAAAGCACGAGTTTTGACATTTGGACCCTCTTGATCATATACGATTGAGTCACAAGTTCGCTTAGAGGAAAAATATGATGTCAAAGTGGTTACAAAGTATAGATTTAATAATTTAATCTTTGTATTTTAATCATTATGCTTATTTATTCTTTCAATTAATTTTTTTCTCTTCAAATTCTTTTACGAATGAAGTTATTTTAATAAATTGAGCTAGATTGTATAGGTCCCATATCGATTAGAGAGGAGAACAAGTGTCAGCGAGGACACTAAGCCCCGAAACAAGGTGGATTGTGAGATCCCACATCGGTTGATTGGAGAGGGGAACGAGTGTTAGCGAGGATGTTGAACCCCGAAACAGGATGGATTGTGAGATCTCACATCGATTGTAGAGGAGAACGAAACATTTTTTATAAGGGTGTGAAAACTTCTCCCTAGAATACGTGTTTTAAAAACCCCGAGCGAAAACGGTAAAAGAAAAGCTAAAAAAAGACAATATCTGCCCACTAATTAGGGTTTGCTTAAGTTGATAGATAGACCTTTTATGAAAAGTAACGAATTTAAGACTTTAATATTAAGTTTATATTAATAAACAAACTCTATATTATATACTTAGAAAATCTTTATGAACATAAGCTAGAATATGGGAGATTTAAATTCAATAATTGTTCAGTACGTATAAATATTACAGACATGCAACATATCTAGAACGGGGGCGGCGGCGACTTTCTGACAAAATCGGGAGGCCATTGAAATCTGGGCGGGGGTGGTGACGGATTTGTGGCCGTTCCACATGGCGGAGGCGGCGGCGGTGGTGGAAGAGTTTTCCTGTGGGGACGAGAAGAGCGGGCATCGACGGCGGAGGGGAAGCTCAAAAAAAGGATTAATACGGCTAACACGGCGAAAACGAGAGAAGCCATTGAAGACTTCATTTTTCAGTGTTTTGTGTGTTTAATGCGAAAATGGGGTTTGATTTAGGGTTCATATAATGTCGCACCACCCCAACCACTCCCGGCGGCTGCTGAGAGCAATTATTAAAACATATATACGTACATACATATATATATATATATATATATAATTATTCAACATAGGTTTGCCAAAATTCTATAATTTAAAGGAAATATATAATTATTTTATTTATATTGTTTGTATATATGGATTACCCAAGGGAACACATTAAATATACTTTGACCCAGCTCATTTGGTATATATAAAAGGCAACATTTTATTAATATATGAACTATTTTCGAGCAAATAAATTATAAAAGTTAGAGAGAAATAAAAAGATATTTAAAGAACATTGGTGAGAAAAAATATTTTAAAGAATTGAAGAAAAATAATGTTTATAAAATTACTTGGAAATTACCTCCCAAATGACCGGAAATGAGTTAAAGTGATATTGGATTAGGATTCCAAATTTGAATGCGACATATGATTGGACATTCCCTTGCATCTCGACGTGATCATGTTACTTAGGTTAGATCTGAGCTTAGGCTGTTACAAATGGTATTAGATCCGAACGAGGATGCTGGCCTCCAAAGGTTGGATTGTGAAATCTCATGTCGGTTGGAGAGGAGAAAAAACATTCATTACAAGATTGTGGAAGCCGTGAACAAAACATTTCTTACTTTTGTGTAGAAACTTCTTTTTAGTAAACATGTTTTAACGTTGAGGGGAAATAAAGAAGGGAAAGTGGAGGGTGTAAGCATAAAATTTATGAGCAATGAACAAAAATATTTATTATTTATATCATCTTCTTCGGTAAACACACAACAAAAATTAGAAAATGTGATTAAAAAATAAAAGGAAAGAAACCCTAAAAAGCCCTCCCCTCTGGCAGCCATAAGAGGTGGTTTTAGGACCAGTAGCAGTTTGTTAGAAAGGAGGTGGCGGCGATTTACGGGTGTGCCTTTTTGGCCATTGGAACCTGGGCGGTGGCGGCGGTGGTGGCGAACGGAAGCGGCTTCTCCTTGCTAGCAGCAGCTCATATTGATGCGGTAGAAGTGGCGGTGGCGATGGCGGAAGTGGGTGAGGGCGGGCGGCGGATGTGGAGGGGAATGGGAAGGTGAAAAAGAGAATTAATGCAACTAAAACAATGGCCATTCTTTCCTTATTTTGGTTGTTGTTTAATTGTTGGATGGGTTTTGGTTTATAATGGCATTCAAAATTTTGTTGGTTTTTATAATTTATTTTGTACTATGTTTAATTATATTGTCCACTTGGTCTAATAGTCACGGGTGCCCAAAATGTGATGCTTCCTTGCTGTTTTCAGAACCCACTTGTGTGCTCCACTACAAAACATCCCCTCGTCAAACATATATCACCCTGTCAATAGAATAAAACAAACAAAAAAAATATATAATTAATCCCATCAATTCAACTTCATTCGCATTCTTAATTTAATTATAAGTTTAATCGCTGAAAATTTAAGATTCGAGGCTCCTAGGTTGTGAATTTTGTTTGAAGATTCTCCAAACCATTTTTTCCTTAAATGCTAATGGATTTTCATAATTCCTGACCTTATTGATTTGTCAGAAAGAAGCTTTACAACATCGAAGAACACAAGATCTGAAAAGGCCAGTAGAAAGGAGTTGAGTTTGAGTTTGAGTTTGAAGGTGAATATGTTTGGACTTTTTTAGGATTTTCTTTAACAACCCATATTTTCTTTGTTCCTTGATGAAAAGTCGTGATTATTCAACTCATCTCGAAGAAATCTACAACTTTGTTAAAGGAAGTATGAGTTATTGAGGCTGAAAGAAAGAGGATCGAACGAGAGGAAGAAATGGGCAGAAACAACGATCATGTGTGGATGTTATGGATGATCGGACAAGTTGGACTGATCCAACCCAATTTAGTTGGACCTAATCAGGTGTGAGGCCTTTTGGAGAAGCTCAAAGCAAAGTTATGAGACCTTATACTCAAAGTAGACAATATGATACTGGAGAGTCGTGTTCAACTAACAAGGAGGACATGTAGTATATCATTTTTAGTAGCCGGCTATGATTGCCTTGTACTTTTTCAGTATTATTAGAGGTTCGTCAATTAATTCCGAATAGTTAACCTACTCCAATCGGAGGGGTCTACAATAATACCTATACGATCATGATATCTATACTATCGATGTGAGAATTCCTATTATAACTATTTTTTTTTTTTTAATTTCAATTTATTGGATCATTTCTTCTGTAAACACAACAAAAATTAGAAAATGAGATTAAGAAATAGAAAAATAAAAAGAAAGAATCCCTAAAAAGCCCTCCCCTCTGATAGCCATGAGAGGTGGTTTTTCAGTTCCCACTTGGTGATGCTTGCAAACGGTAGCAGTGTGTTAGAACGGAGGTGGGGGCGATCTACGGGTGGGCCTTCCTGGCCATTGGAACCGGGGCGGTGGCGGCGAACTTAAGCGCCTTCTCCTTGCTAGCACCTCATATTGATACGGCAGAAGTGGCGGTGGCGGTGGCGGAAGAGGAACAATTCTTGTGTGATAGAGAGAAGGCTGAGCGGCGGATGCGGCGGGGATTGAGAAGTTGAGGTAGAGGATTAATGCAACTAAAACAAAGTCTATTCGACACTCCATTCTTTCCCTTTTTTTTTGTTTGTTTGTATTTAATTCATCAATGGGTTTTGCTTTATAATGCCTCACACCAACCCAACTCTCTCACACACATTAACCTAATTTCCAGGTCACTTCCAACCCCAACTTCCTAACAAACACGTTGGAGAGGGAATCAAAGCATTTCTCATACGGGTGTGAAAACTTCTACCTAACAAACACGTTTTCAAATTATGAGATGGTAGGGCGGTGTGGCAGCAAGAACGCTAGCCCCCAAAGGGTGGATTGTGTGATCCCACCTCAGTTGGAGAGGAGAATAAAATACTCCTTATAAAGGTGTGAAAACATCTTCCTAATAAACATGACGGTGATACGTAATGATCCAAAACAGATAATATCTATTAGCTATGAGCTTGAAACTACATTGTCAACTAGGTCTAATACGTCCAAACCGAACCTATGGTCAAACTAGACGGCATGGAGTGTTAGCCAATAAAGGAAGTTTGAGCTTTTCACGCGTTTTCTTGTTTTTTTGTTTATCCGCGGACATTAGGAATAAGGTTGTTGTGTGTTCTTTAGTTACCACTTGGTTCATATTCAAACAAAAGCTTTAAAGAGCGGCCCCATTTTGATGGTACTATCTCATGCTTTCGGAGTCTTATTTTGTATTTTAAATAAAAACTGTCGTGATAACAAATCTTATTAATCGAATATCTTAAGGTAAGAACACTTATTTGAGATTCGAATCACTACACACGCAAGATCAATCATGTCAAATTTGAATGATTCTAAACATACAATCTAAACTACGTATAATTGTAAAGAAACTTAGTCGGTTCTTTTTACTACATTTTTTCAAGTCTCTTTTAGAAAGATTGATACATGGCTTTATATAGCCTCGAAATAAAAACTCTTAACATTTCTTGAAGCTGGGTTCGTAATGGAGTGGATTGTGAGATCCCACATTAGTTGGACATAGGAAAGAAGCATTCTTTATAAGTGTGTGGAAACCTCTCCCTAGTAGACGTGTTTTAAAATCGTGAAGCTGATGATAATACGTAACGGATCAAAGCGGACAATATCTACTTGTGGTGGGCTTGAACTATTACAAATGGTATATCAAAGCCAGACACCGGGCAATGTGCCAACGCGGACGCTAAGCTCCCAAAGAGGGTGGGTTGTGAGAGACGTTCCCTTATGAGGGTGAGTCATTCCAAGAGTGGTAACTTTCATACTTCACCATAATTAGCCATTATATATTCTTTATGACTATAATTAACCACTAACGTTAATATAACTTGAAAGTAAATAAAAATATTCAACGTGGCATGAAATGAAATATCGTGTGATAATTTGAATAACATTTTTTCCACATCTTCCTTGAAATTGATTGGTTGATTGGTTGTTCATATGAGGTTTGACATAAGAAGTAAGCTCATTAATGTATGATGCAACACACCAGCTGTGTTAGAAAGGAGGTGGAGGTGATGTATGGCTGTACTTTCTTTGCCATGGCATAGGATGCGGCGGCGAAGTCGCGAAGAAATCTTTCTAATTGAGTTGGGTCGTGAGGTTATTTTTAATTATTTAAAAAAGAAATATTACTTATCTTACATATTATATTAATAATTAAAATCTCGAATATCAAACCTTCACAAATCAATTGATTACCAACCTCAAATATTCTTAATTTTTATAATAATCTTAAAAGTATGGTAGAGTTACAAACCTCACGTACATCGAGATATTTCTCCGTTATAATGAGTACAAACGCGTACATTAAGATATTATGAAAGTTATGATATTATATGGCTTCTTTCCTTCCGTGGATCCAGCAGGGTAAGCGTAAGTTGGCTGGCAGACTCAGGAGGTACGTATACGTACGCTTGTAGGTCCATGTGCGCGTACGTAAGCTGTATGTAGAGAAATACTGTACATTCAATTTTAATATGGACTACGAAACGGAGTTTAAGGTTATGAAATGTTTTTATGAAAGGCTATGTCCTTCCATGATTGTTTGCGTATACATTTCCTAATCTCAATACTGAGGTAACTACTGAGTATTCTTAAAACACTCGAGTCATGTGCTACTCTAATTTTTTCACGTAAAGATAAGATATTCCTATACCGATGTCGACATTGGTGTGATGGCTAATAGATGTATTCCTGTCATTTTTCTTTATTATCCCTCGGGTTAGATCCGTGAACATATTTTACTTTTTTTTTTTTTCTTTAAATTCATAAAACCTTGAACATCTAAGAACACCCATTTTGTTCCAATCTAATGAATTTACCATGGCGATGCTTGCAAACAGTAGCAGTGTGCCTTTGAGGCCATTGGGACTTGGGTGGCTGCGAACGTAAGCTCCTTATCCTTGCTTGCAGTCAGTTCATATTGATACTCTGATATCTCATATTGGTTGAGAAGGAGAACGAAACACCTTTTATAATAATGTGAAAATTTCTCTCTAACAGACGCGTTTTAAAAACTTTGAGGGAAAGTTCGAAAAGAAAAGCCCACAAAAGACAATATCTGCTAGTTGTGAGCT
Organism: Cucurbita ficifolia; assembly: GCA_033971965.1. Classification (NCBI taxonomy): domain Eukaryota; kingdom Viridiplantae; phylum Streptophyta; class Magnoliopsida; order Cucurbitales; family Cucurbitaceae; genus Cucurbita; species Cucurbita ficifolia. The sequence goes on from CM066976.1 coordinate 2,937,028, forward strand.
TGGACTGTTACAAATACAGCAGAAGTGGCGGTGGCGGAAGAGGAACAATTTTTGTGTGATAAAAGAGAAGGAAGTAGGTGAGGCCGAGCGAACAATAGCAATTCCACAATCCATTCTTTCCTTTTTTTCTTTTCTTTTTTTCATTGAATTCATCCATGGGTTAATGTTGTAAATTGTTATCCCGTAGATGGAGGAAAATTTCTTCTCTCCAAACCACGTAGATCTTTATATCTCTTTGTTTAATTTATATTTATAGATATGTAAGTACGATCGATCTTGTATTCGCTTCCACTAAAATTGGTATCATAGTATTTTGGTTGTGACATTAGGGTATAACATATAATGCCTCACACCAACTACTCTGGCTACTTGACTTGACATTTATACGTCCTCGACTACTTGACTTGACATTTATACGTCCACCGAGGTAAAATTTATGAAGTTTGGACCATATAGCTAGCTTAGTTTCCAACACTCTCACACACATTAACCTTGTTTTTGTGGTTACTACCAAACCAACGATTACGTCAATAAGAACTTAACTAGCTAATATATGGTCAAACTATGGTCTGTCTAGCACGTTTGATTTGCAAAACACCAAACAAAAGTTTTTCCAAAAAAGAAAAAAAATTATAAATCATTATTTTGTTGAAAATTATAAGAATATCACGTTAGTTAATTAAGAAGAAGATGATATTAATATATAAGTAAAAGACATTACTTTGCTGGTCTGGTCTCAAGCCTCTTAATAAATAAAAAATAAAGTTCGAAAACACATCAATCCAACACACCAGCTGTGTTAGAAAGGAGGTGGAGGCGATTCAGGGACGAAATTTCCTGGCCATGGATACCGCCTAAGTAGCGGGGGCGGCGGTGGCGGTGGCGAAGTCTTGAATTTGTGTTTCTTCTTGGCTGGTGGTGGTGCACCCTGCGTGCAGACCAGAGGAGGAGGATATGAGAGATTTTTAGACGGAGGCGGTGGCGGCGGTGGCGGTGGCGAAGTCTTGAATTTGTGTTTCTTCTTGGCTGGTGGTGGTGCACCCTGCGTGCAGACCAGAGGAGGAGGATATGAGAGTTTTTTAGACGGAGGCGGTGGCGGTGGCGGTGGCGGCCGAGGGTGAATGTAAAATGCAGTCAATTTTGAGGGGAGATCTAAAGAGAGGAATGCAATGAGAAGGGAGAAGAGATAGAAGGAGGCCAATATTAGAGATCCCATTTTGTTGGCTTTCCTTTCCAACTCCAAGATTGGTTTTAGCTGTGGCTTTTAAACCTGGCCTGGTCTCCCACACCCACCCTATTTATGAAAAATACAACTAATTATAAATTCAAAAAATTTAGAATACTACTCTTTTACCTACTTTGAACATAAACATGACTATATGTTCAATAAACGTTGTACCTTATATTACCTTATATTATAGCATCACATGCAAAAAGTTGTGTTAGAAAGGAGGTGGAGGCGATTTGGGGATGATTGGATTTGGCCCTTGGTGCTGGGATCCTGGACGTGGTCGCGATACCGGCCGACTCGGCCCTGACTTGACAGTGAATAAGGAAGTATGGGGTTGGCCATCGGAGCTGGCGGCGGCGATATAAAGAGATGTGGAGGTGCACTAATTGGGTTAAAGGGATGATGAACTTCTTGTGTTGTAAATTTTGATGGCTGAGTGAATAAGAACCATGCAAAGAGAAGGAGGCAATGGTAGAGACCCATCTTTTCTCCTCAACTTTTCTAAGCCCTCCTCCACTTATTATATTATGAATTTTTTCAATTATATAGGAAAATTAAATTCGTTAAAATTTTCAATTTAGTCCACATCATTTTTGTTAACTTCAGACTATGTCGAGTTTAGTTTCAATTTGATTCATAGGGTCTAAAGAATCTGGTAATCCATAGAAAAAAGTAGAGAAGATAGTGATTTTATTCGATGGTCATAGTTACTTTATGGATTCATGCCCAAGATTCAGATCGATCATATAACCTACGTTCCTCGCTTCTTAAGAGTGAAGACTCTTCTCACAACTCAACACAAGTCATTCCAACATGTTTTGTAATATAGAATTTGTGAGATCCCTTGGAGAGGGGAACGAAGCATTCTTTGTAAGGGTGTGGAAACTTCTTCCTAACAACAAATGTGTTTTAAAACTTCGAGGGGAAGCCCAAACGGAAAAGTCCAAAGAAGACAATATCTACTAGCGGTGGACTTGGCGGTTACAAATGGTGCGCTAGCAAGGACACTGAGCCTTCAAGGGGGTGGATTGTGAGATTCCATCTCGGTTGGAGAGGGGAACGAAGTATTCCTTATATGAGTGTAAAAACCTATACCTAGTAAACGCATTTTAAAACCGTGGAGCTGACAACTATACGTAACCAACCATCTTTCTAATACTTATTCATGCTCCATTTTTACTTTTTTTTTTTTTATGAAGGCAATTGTGGTGGGGATTATTTGACTAGGTCAAAGTAAATGGTCTGGTCGTACAATTGTGGAGAGAGAGAAAATATTGTACATAAATATTGAGTCTTCAAGCTTATTCCAAGTCATATTAAATAGGTAGGTCCAAGAATGGTCGGAAATTTCACTATCAAAATTATTGAGACATTCAACTCCCACGTGGTTCACTATTAACAAAAGTTCCTACAATTAACTCCGGGCTATAAAATTTAAGGTTAATCACCCAACCAAACCGAGTTATGTCCACTAAAGGGGGTTTGGTTCATGAGTTTCGTGGAGGGTTTTGCGAATGGAATTGACATAACCTATGTTTGAAGAGATATTTAACGTTTTAATTGGAATATTGGGAGAAATTTTCATACCCTTATAAGAAATGGTTCGTTCCCCTATCTTAACAACATGTCTGGGTGTATATGCAGCTACTAAAATGTGCACTACAAGAACATACGTGTCCCATTTAAATTGGTCATCCTGTTTCTAAAGCTTATTCACCCATTATATGTCTCTCATTTATTTTGTACGGTAACGACCCAAATCTACAGCTAGCAGATATTGTTCTCTTTGGGCTTTCCCTTTTGAGCTTTCGACTTTAAAATGCGTCTGCTAGTGAGAGATTTTCACATACTTATAAAGAGTGTTTCGTTCTCCTCTCCGACCGACGTGGGACATCACATGTACTATGTTTAATTATATTGTCCACTTGGACATCACATGCGTTTGTAGAGAAGTACTACACGTCCAATTTTAACATGGACTACAATTTAGAGTTCAAAACTATGAAATATTTTTATAAAATGACAAGTCCCTCCATAATTGTTTGTGCCTACCGTTCCCATTCCCAATAATACGGTTATTTACAGAGTATTTTTTAAAATACTCAAGTCAAGTGTTACTCTAATTTTTTCAGATGTAAGACACTCATGTACGGATGACGACATCGCAATGATGACTATGGGATCAAACATAGGTAGATGCATTCATGTCATTTTTTCTTATTAACCCTTAGGTTAGATCCGGATAAATAATTTATTTTTTTTCTTTAAATTCATGTAGATTGATTGTCTCCCTATGAAATGTTTTAAGATACGTTAATACATATAGTGTCGAGCTTGATAATAATAGGAAATTAAGTTCATTACACGAATACGTTATACAATTATTCTCGTGTAAATATGGATCCAACAAAACGATTGTATCTTCGACAAATTTAAGAAAATATGATAATAAAACCAAAACGACATAACCCAAAATTCGGAATCCCAAATAAAGAGGGTTTACCTTATATTATATCACCAGGCTGTGGATGCACAAAGTTGTGTTAGAAAGGAGGTGGAGGCGATCTGCGGACGGCTCTCTTCGGCCATTGATGACCGGTTCTTTGCCTTGGTGGTGGCACTGACGGACCTCGTTGTAGCTTGACAGTGTAGTGCTTATTGTTTGAAGGCAAATAAGGAGGACGTGGTGGATAATGAAGGTTTTGTGCACTAAATTTGGATGGAAAATATACCTTTGGTATTAGATGTCACGACCCGATTTTCGAGGCTTCGAAAAATCGAATCGTGACTAAAAAGGACGGAATCGAAAAACAAATAAAAATTCAAAAGAAAATACAATAGAAGGTAAAAATCCAACAAAATTTAAAAAACAAGAAAAGGAAATTAACGACACCAAAATTAAATATAAATTCAAAGTCAAATGTTACAAATATAAAATGAAATACAAAAGACTCCAGGTATGAAAACGAACAAAGGATTCTAAAAGACCGACAAGGGATTGACGCTCCGGAACGACACCCCTCTGTGACAGTGCAGCTCTCGAACACCTCCCCGTATCGACTGGTACCTGAAAAAAAAGGGGAGAAAGGGGTGAGTATAAAAATATACTCAGTAAGCAACCTACTTGTACGCTCTTTACACATCCTTATCTTGGTAGGTATCCACGGTCTCTCTCGGGAGTCTAAGGAGAACAATCTAAGCTGCAACTCTCTACTCTGTATCCTAAGAGATCTGCCCAACTCAAGCAGTGGAATGTTCAGTGTCCTAAGGTGAGGCGCGACCTCATAAGTAATCTGAGGGGATCGTATGGCTGGATCTGAATACATGACTATCTCTGAACATCATCCATGGAGGTTAGCTGACAACCCTCACACGGGACCATACATCCACTAAATTTGGGGAGCGACCCCCTGTGTGCCAGTCAGCTACTAAGTCATCCTAGTGGTTCCACGTCCCCTGCTCAGGGACGGGTTTCTACGGCCCAGGTGTCCTGTTCAGAAGACCCCTTAGCTATCACCACTAGGTCTGGGCACCTGTCACACTTCCCTTTCCGGATCTGCCAGGCTCAACGATCTCCGTACCGGAGCTCTGTCTCGACAGTACAGTATCGGAGGAGAGAGGGAAGTGGAGGTTCTGATGACACTGTCCACACTGCTCAACTCTGGCGGCTACCAACAGTTACCGTGGTGTCCTACCATGCTTCCTAGGGTGGAACTTGGTAGCTTAGACTTGGATTCATACATCTCTAGGATTCTCGTGCAAGGTCTCACAAACCTATCGGGTTTGGAATTCTGGGTTCTGAATCCGCTGGTACTCGTTATGCGGGTCTAAATGCACGGTATTCTAGAGGTCTCCCGATCTAGGGACTCGTCTAGCCTACTCAGTCACAAGCACCCTATTCTAAGCTCATAATTTCTTCCTATTCAACAAGAAAGATAACACAAGCAATCATATCATGCGTAGGAGATAACATGAAACAGTTCATGCAATATCACAAACATGCTCAACAGGAAGATAACGTCCATCTTTACCCGGAGCGCAGATTTCACAAGTTTTCCCATCCTCCTCATGCATACATACATAATCAGATCTCAATCTTCACAGATTACATAATCGCTCGTATCTAAAAGCCATAGATTTCCTTATTTATTTCATTTCCATGCTTTCCATACTAATATGCTAGGTTCGGCTAGCTAAGCTTACGGGTACGATAGCATGCATGCCTATTCCAAGCGGTTCCTACAAGTACTGCTCGTGGGAATCCAAATGGCTACTTACTTGGTTGACGCGTGCCTTCCCAAGCTCGAATTATCTGCCGAAAAAGGTTCTAAAAATTTTAGAATTTCCTTGATAGGTCCTAATTCACATAAAAATAGGATCAGAATCGAAATCGGGTCGAAAAACAAGCAAACAGAGGTCGAACGGAAGGAAAAACAGTGACTCACGCGCTACACGCGCGCCCCACGCGCCCTGGAGGGATTCTCCGCGCAGCTGCTACGCGCGCGTGTCCACGCGCGGCTTCCCTCGCAGTTGCGGGCCAGCGCCCGGTTCGGTTCAGGCGCACGGTTCGAACCCAGGCTGACCCGGTTGCGCGCGCCTGATGCGCTTCTCCAGTCCGCGGTCGCCACGTGTCGCCTGTCGGCCATGCCGCGCTCCTCCGTACTCGGCCGACGCGTGGCGGCGTTTTTCTCTCTCCTCCTGCGTTTTTCCAAATTTTCCAAGAATGAGCTTTTCGCATTTTCGATCCATTTTCTTTCGATTTTTATATGTTCCAATCCGTAATCCGAATCAACAAAGTTTCTTCACATAAATGGTAGATCTCATATTCTTATTCTACGATATATTTTTCTTTTATTTTTTCCTTGAGCACAGGATGAGTTAAGGCCGTCCAAATATACGGAAAAGCTCACATTTTCTGTTTTCGATCGATTTACCCGAAGTCCAACTAAACTCCGATTTTCGTCCGATTTTCGTCCAAGAACTTCAAGAAACCTGTGTGAATCTTATTTTAGTTACATACCTCCAAAAACTCCAGATCTAACGCTCAAGAAACTCCTCAAATCTAGATAAAATCGAAACAAGAAGTTCGAAACCTTACTTTGTCCGTTCTCGGATTTTCTTGCCGGAATGAGTGAATCCACCACCCAAACTCCTTTTTCAGCACCGAGAGAAGTATTGCTCCGAAGTTTCTTGCCTTGGATTCGATCTCCAATGGCGGTTTGTCTTCTCCACTCTTCCTCTCTCCCAAACCCTAACCTCCTTTCTCTCTCTTTTTTTTTCTTTTCCTTTCTTTCTCTTTCTTCGTAGAGCCCAAACAACGAGACCCCTTGGATAAGAGTAGGGACAAAATGACCATTTTGCCCCTATGTTGTTATTTTTATTTTATTATTTATTTATCTAAAAATTCGGGTATTACATTAGAGCTCTTGGCTTATAGTTTCTGTAGACTAACCTAAGCAAACGCAAATATGTCTTACGAAAGATAATAAATGATATTCTAATGTTATATTAGACTTAATTATGGAGTTAAAATTATTGACTGCAAACTTCAAATTATTCCAAGTCAATGAATAGTTGGGTCCAAAAGCTGTTGGAAAATTCACAATTACAGCTATTTTACATTAATTTTCTCACTACAAAAATTCAACACTATGTTCATTCACATTTGAATGTCCAAAGATATGAAGATATGAACTTTAGGACATAAAATTCAAGGTTATAAATAGTTGGGCCCAAGAACTATATAGAAATTTCAATATCAGCATATGCGTCACAATTGTTAATAAAACAACCCGTTGCGAATGCGATTGAAATTCGATATTGACAAGATAAAGACTATGGTACATAACTTTGCGTGGTAGAGGAGATGCATGTCCTTCAAGTCGCACGTGTATATCATGATATTATACGTGCTCCTTTCCTTCCAGGACTTCCGGTAACGTGAACGTGTGCTAGTCCATAGTCAAACTTAGGGGATACGCATACGAGCATGTCCAGTAGGTCTATGTGCACGTACACGGGTCGTGTGTGAATAAGTGTTACACATTTAATCCTGTCCATACGAAAAAGTAGAAACTAAAGAAAAGTTTTATGAAAATATAATTTTGCCATGATTACTTGTGATTGCATTTTCCAACTCCAATAATAAGACTACTCATTGAGTATTTTAAATATTAAGGCCACGTACTACCTTAGCTAAAGATAAAACATTACCTTTATTTTTGTGGTGACTACCAAACCAACGACATAAAGAACTCAATCAGCTAATATGTCCGAACCTATTGTATGGTCAAACTATTGTATGTCTAACGCGTTTGATTTGCACAACACCAAACAAAATTTTCTCCACAAAATGAATTTCTTTTTATAAAAATGATAGTCAACGTCTTTAATGAAGAAGAAGATCATTAATATATAATTTAAAGATATTATTTTGTTGGTCTGATCCCTCCTAAATGAAAAATGAAGTTATAAACTTAATTGATAGACAATATCATATTCTACTCCCTGCACCAACACACACCAGTTGTGTTAGTAAGGAGGTGGAGGTGATTTATGGCCGAACTTCTTTGGCCATGGATGAGCAGGAGACAGTGGTGGCGGCGGCGGGGTCTTGAATTTGTATTTCTTCTTGGCTGGCGGTGGTGCACCCTGGTTGCAGACCGGAGGAGGAGGATATGAGAGTTTTCTAGACAGAGGCGGCGGCCGGAGAGGAGGGTGAATGTAATATGCAGTCAATTTTGAGGGGAGATCTAAGGAGACAAATACCATGAAAAGGAAGAAGAAATAGGAGGAGGCCAATATCAAAGATCCCATCTTGTTGGCCTTCCAATTAGGTTTTAGCTGTGTCTTTTAAACCTGGCCTGGCCTGAACTCCCACACCCACCCTATTTATGACAAATACAAATAATAATAAATTCAAACTTTTTTTTATATTCTATAAATTACCTTTTTATTTTGTTGACAATATTTTATTATCTACTTTAAACATAAACACAATTCCACAAACGCTTTTGTATTATACCATGGTGCGTACAAAAAGCTGTTTCAGAAAGGAGGTGGAGGAGATTTGGAGAAGAATGGACTTGGCCAGTCGTGATCGGATCGTGCACTTGGTCGAGGTGGAGACCGTTTGCGAATGAGTAGACTTGGCCATTGGTGATCGGATCCTAGACGTGGTCGTGATACTGACAGACTCCGCCGTGACTTGACAGTGTATGGCTTATGGTTTAGGGGTGATGATGCAAATTTTAAAGGTAAATAAGGAAGTATGGGGTTGGCCATCGGAGCTGGCGGCGGCGATATGAAGAGATGTGGAGGTGCACTTGGGTTAAAGGGATGATGAACTTCTTGTGTTGTAAATTTTGATGGCTGAGTGAATAAGAACCATGTAGAGAGAAGGGACAAGAGGAAGGGAAGCAATTGTAGAGACCCCATTCTCTTCCACTACACTTGTTATATTGCTCTCCTCCACTTACTATATTATGAAATTTTTGCATTAAGATTTATAGGAAAATAATTTCATAATGTCGTTAAAATTTTCAATTTAGTCCTAAGTTCATATTATGTCTGGTTTACTTTCAGTTTGATCTATAGTTGCCTTGAAACAATTTAGTAATTCATAGAAAAAGAAATAGTGATTTTATTCAATGGTCATGGTTACTGTAACTATTCATGCCCAAAATTTAGATCATGATTCAAAATCTGAGTTTGATACCAGATCTGCTTCTTGAGGGTGAAGACTCTTCTCACAAATCAACACAAGTTATTCTTGTGTAACATAGAATTTGTGAGATCCCACATCGGTTGGAGAGGGAAGCGAAGCATTCCTTATAAGGGTGTGAAAATCTTTCCCTAGCAGACGCGTTTTAAAACCGTGAGACCTCTCCCTAATAGACGCGTTTTAAAATTGTGAGACTGATGATAATACGTAACGGGTCAAAGCGTACAATATTTGCTAGAGGTGTGCTTAAATTGTTATAGAATTGTTATTTGAGTAGGTCAAAGTAAATAGTCAGAGTGGTACAGTTGTGGAGAGAGGAGATGGAAAATATTGCACATAAATATTGAGTCTTCAAATTTACAAGTGATTAAATAGGTAGGTCCAAGAATGGTTGGAAATTTCACTATCAAAATTATTGATATCACTTTTAAGAAAGTTCCTACAATTACCAAACAACTACTTAACAAAATCGATCCATTACTATTTTCTTTGAATTATGTCCTCTAAAGAACGTTTGGTTCATGAGTTTCGTGGAGGGTTTTGTGAAGGGAATTGTCGTAACCCATGTTTGGAAAGATATTTAACGTTTTGACTGGAAAAATGACAATATAAATCAAAACATCTCAATCATACAATATTTATACAACATTAAGAAGAATCAAGCTTCACGATAATTGAAGACTAAATTTACGGCGTTTCATTAAAGTATTTTTTATTTACTTCTAGGTTACATGTCCGAAGAATTTCATTTTGAGGCTATATAAAGTCACGTATATTATCTTTGTAAATAGACTTTAAAATCTAGTAGAACATATTCAAATCTCGAACAAAAGTTCTATTTTTTCAATGACTCAACAACTCTTGATTTCTCTTTTTTCTTTCTCTCTCCTTTTAATATGGTCAATTATGCTCAATGAGCATAATTTTCAAAAGTTATTTAGGTGGGGTATTCAACATTCGTATAGGGGGTGGAATGACGTGCGGAGTAGGCCGAGTATAGGAACCCTCTAAAGCCAGTATCCTCACTAACACACCGTCCAGTGTCTAGCTCTAATACCATAAGTAACGGTCCAAGCGCTCTAATACCATTAGTAACGGTTCAAGCCCATCGCTAGCAAATATTATCTGCTTTGACCCGTTACATATTGTCGTCAGTCTCACGATTTTAAAACGCGTATACTAGGGAGAGGTTTTCACACCCTTATAAGGAATGTTTCATTCCCCTCTCTAACCGATATGGGATCTCACAAATATCCTATATATCTAAACAATACTCCTAACAATTGGGATTCAGCAAAAATACTCTAAATTTACAAACAATTTTAAATGAGAACCTAAGATTAATCCACCAGGCCAGAATGTTTGTGGGGGGTAAAAACAACAGTTCATAAAGAACGTACCAGATATATCTTTTGAACTTTGAAGCATTGACATGATTGTACATCAATATTCAAGAACACAGTGACTATTGAAACTCTCTGAACCTAATTCCCTTAAATTTACATGCAACTTTAACATTCAGTGGAGTCGGCTACAATTTGCCTATCTTAACAACAGCATGTCTAACATATAATGGGGTGCATATGCAGCTAGTAAAATGTGCACTACAAGAACATACGTCTCTCATTTAAATTGTTCATCCTGTCTCTAAAGCTTATTCACCTTTTGCCGCCAGATCCAGAACCAGACCTCGGACCTGGATGTCGTGAGAACTGTAGTCGCAAGTAATTAGACTCGGGATCTTGTTCGTCCATCTTATAACCTGTGCAAATCAGATAATCTTTTAGCAAATCTAACTGTCAACAATGATATTCTACAATTAATTCAATTAAATCATTATCTATCCCAAGTAAGAAAGAATCTACAAGGGAAAAAGAATATTGCTGCTTTAAGAACTGCAAAAGCCAATATGGAAGAAATGTGAATATAATTCACCTTGCAATGCACTCATGGCAGTTGCTGCACAGGCTGGGTTTGCAAAATCCACAAAACATAATATTAGGGGGTCCCCGCCACGCTATATTTAGAAACAAATGTGACATGAAAAACATAGTAAAGATTAGCGATGTTCAAAAGTTAAAAAGTAAAAGTAAAAATAAAAAAACAACAAAACAGTTACTAGTAATGGACTATTACATGTTTAGATTCTTTGGTCACAAGTCTCAGTTCTTTATATCCCACAAAGGGGCGGAAAATATCTACATTGGAGTGAAGGAATGTGGTTCTTAAGTAATTGAAATGAAAGAGAGAAAAAATCAATATAATTTTGCAGTGGCATCACCACATAGAAAAAGGATACGAGCTACTTCCCTCCTGGAACTATCTGAAGGAAGTCCTTCAACATATAAAGTGTTGGTGGCATCAGGAGGAAGAGGCACAGTTTCACGTATGGGTCTGTTCGTTGAATCTACAGGAAGATGATTACTATACTCAATATTTCGACCATTAAGCGCAAGATCAGGAGAAACAGCGAGAGGACGACTCATTACAACAGGATCGGGTAATAAAGGGCCAGGCATTCTATTCCCAATTGGCATTCTGTTTGCAAGAGGCCTTCCCATGCCCATTTCTCCATGGGTAGGTACTTCTCCGGAAGTAAAAGAAGAAAGTTGCTTCAGAAGCAATTATGAAAAGTTTTCAGCACTCAAACTGTGGAGAAAAGAAAAGAAAATGAATGTAATTTCAGTCATACCACACTTTGGAGATAACGATCGTATGCTGATCCAATTGTTTGTGTATCTTTTACAGCCCGAGGACCACCATGATCATCATTTGCTAAATAATTGTGCATCTCATGGACGGCAGGCAATCCAGAGGATGGAGGTTCTGAAGAGAGGGAAAGCAGGGCCTAATTCCATTTCCAATTTACAATAAAGGAAAACAGCTAACAAGACCAAAAGAAGAAAGAAGCTAACAAGACCCGATTTTGTCTGAAAAAAATGATACTGAAAAGGCCAATATGGAAGAAATGTGAATATAATTCACCTTGCAGTGCACTCAATTAATGCAGAATCATTTATAATCAAGAAATAAAAAACGATCTTATTCCACACACGAAACAACAGATGCCCCATTAGCAAAGGAATAAAAAGATATGTTACAAAGAAAATAGCTCTACACACTACATTAATATTCAATTAAATCAACAAAGTTCAACGAGTGTAGAAAGTCCTATCGTACCATCTAACTGGATCAATTTAGCAATTCAGTCATGTTTTCATATTCCACATGGGTAATCTCTTCATCCTCTCACTCCAAATACTATATAACACTACTTTAAGTTCAATGGACGGGAAACCTCTATAAAAGCAAAAGTTAAAGAGAAAATCAAAGGCTTAAAAGAACCATTAGTAAATCAAGTGAAAAAAAATTCTTTCAATCCCAAAAAAAAATTCTCAGCTTTAACTTTATGAAATCAAGTGAAATTTCTTCGAAAAGGCTTCAAGATAATTGTAGGATGTCAATAATAATTAATAATATGTTGACAACTGCAGATCATGCTCTGGAAGTATCTGGACATTATTATGCAAGGGGATCACAATATAAATGGATAATATGGAAATGTTAATAATATCCAATATATGAAACTAAAGTTTCGTATAAGATCAACCCAGTCAAACTCAAAAGAAAACTAAATAAATAAATTTGTTGCTACAAACTTAATTATCATATAAATATATACCAAAAGTCTATCATCGTCCTGTTCAAACTTTTTATAGCAACTCTAAAAAATCAAGAATATATTGTAACCACCATCTAGGGTGCACACTTCACCACTTCACCTAACAGCACAACACTTGCATATCTCTTCCACGACCTATTTTCACAAGTTAGGTTGCTCCTATTTCACCTGTCCCTACTGCAAAAATCATTTGTGATTTCTTTTCCTCTGATTAACAGAATGTTTCAGTTCACCATGTTTAATAAATGAACTGTATGCCATTATGTTAGCAAGCATTAGTTTTTCGTTTTTTTTTTTTTTCTTCCCGCTCACTTGACTGCTTCAACGGCTCCAATTGAAGAGATAATTGGAACGCCTACTCTCACATTATAGGAAGTGAAGCAAATAATGACTCTCTTTGTCAGAATGTCAACATAGAGCAACCTTCTATTTAGTGAGACGTACGGTATGAATTATCTCCACTACTGAGGACCAAAACATTGAAGAGTTTGGATTTCCCCATGATCGAATACGCAAGCTACCCTCAGCACAATTAAGATTTATTGTGGTGGTTTCTTCCTTGAAATCATGAAAGTTGTATGAATAATTTATAAAGTTTATTTTCATCCCCTAGGATTCAAAACTGACTATGGAAAATGAGGGCATTATCACCAAATTTTAGTTCATGAGGAAGGCATTAAAGCCTTTAATGAGACCCTTTCCATTGCCTAAGGAAGAAATTGGCTTGCACACCACCACACGAACCAAAAAAGGGGAATTTCATTGTCTCATCTATCAGAAGAAATGCATTGAGCTACCAAATTGTTTTCATACCCCGTGAAAGACACACTCTGGAGTAGTAGTTCCTCCCTCTTGGGTCCAAGATCTGCATAACACCCACCAAGAAGCTATGGGGGAGATGATTTGGGGGTACATTCTTCATACAGAGTTCTCAACTACAACTTCATCAGAATAAACCTAAATTCTATTAATTCGTGAACACTGATTATCCACAACTAACTTAACAAATCAATCCCATCAAAATTCACCACCGAACTAGCAGCAAAATCATTATACGCAAAAAAGAACCCTTTCGAAATCGACAACGATCCCAAATTTGAGAAAGCGGCAAAAAGTAGCACCAAATTAAACATAATAAACACACGGACCTACCATATTCAGTACGAGGTCGTTTAAGCATGCCTGGCGAGGGAAGCAGAGGCTGCTGCCGATTCCAATAATCATCCGCCATATATGCAGCAGCTTTCCACAATTAGGGCTCCAGAGAGAGGGAAAACGCGATCTTGGAAACAGGAGAAAAATGAATTGAGCTTAACGTAGAATTTAGCGATGGTTAAAACCCTAGGTGGAAGATTAATTTGGAGGAGTGAATGTTGGGAAGCTTGCAGAACAAAGGTCCGCAGGCACGTGAGGATCCAATACGCGAGACCTCACCGTAGATATTACGCCATAATCAATTACCCCAAATTACCCCATAAATTAACTGCCATTATCTTATCCACTTCCACTTACTCAATTTGGTAACTTTATGGAATTTTATCCTAAAACTCATTTTATAAAAATGTTATTTTTAGTACTAAAAAAAAAATTACTTAAAAATCATAATCCTTAGCCTAATTTAACAAGAAATGTGGAAATCTTCGTAACAAAATTGAGGGAACAGATATAAATTTCAAAAATTAAAAATAAAAAATTAAATTATTATCAAACGACCCATTGATTATCTAAATCTCATTCAAATCATTGTAATTACGTAACTCCCTTCCTAAATTGTAAACTTGAGCAAATAGTTAAATGATATCGATATCTCAATATTATAGAAATGTCGATACATTTTAAAAAGGATTATATATATATTACTGTTATTGCTAAGTTTACGGGTGATATTTTATTTGTATTTTTTTATATGTTGTGCATCAATACAATATAAGTGTTAATTTACTAGATACATCAAATTCATGGACATAAAAATGTCGATATCTATCATACATGTTGACAAAATTTTAAGATTATGGTAAAGCCAAAGTATTAAAGTTAAAAACTCCTTGGTAAATAATATCGTAAAGTTTACGATGTTAACTAAAAAAAATAAAAAAATATCAAACTTTTTAACTAAAATTAATTAGCCAAAGAGCAACATACCCAATGATATTATGGCATTTTAAGGCTTATAATCTTAGTATTTAGCACTTATATTCCCAACACGAAACTTGAAATTAGTCTACACAACACAATTACACAATCACTGAAAAAAGTTCTCAAAAAAAAAAAAAAATCAAATGAAATAAACTAGAAAGGTTACACCCAAGACTCAATCATTTGAACTTCGGAACAAAAGTTTAATGGCTGGAAAATACATATGAACTTGATGGTCTGTGTGTTTCTCTCTTCTCTCCTTTTCCTGGAAATGGTTGGAAAGTCTCAAAAGCTGAGTGGACAGTGAGAAACGTATCTATTACAATGAAAAACGAGACTCAAATGGTGAATATGCAAGTATGATAACTTATATACTGTTCTTTATCGCCATGAATCTAGGAACTTTTGCTCGCATAAGTTCTCAAGCGCGAGTGGACAGCGAGAGACTTATCTATTACAATGAAAAACACAGAGACAGCTCCTTCCAGTGCATAAAAGGTTAAAAAAAGAGCTCATGGCTATGTCAACCAAGGTATTGACATGATCAACTTCAGTCCACGAGCGATAAAGACAAAGACAACCAACATTACAGCTGCCAGTTTTAGAGAGAGGGGCTAAGAAGAAAATAATGTGGTTTTTTGTTTTCATGGGGATGAGAAAACAAGGAAACAAAATTTTGTTTGGCTGGTATAATCTTAATGGATGGTTTTATATACACTATAGATTCAATCAACAGGTCGGAAGGGCAGGCAACCCATAAATAAATTGGACAAAATAATTGGAGACAGAGAGAGAGAGAGGGTTAGAATGAAAGAACGTTATAAACAAAGGTCAAAGGATCCTACTTCCTTTTCATGCCATTTCTTGCTCATTTTCAAAACCATCACAGGTACTGCAGCGATTCCTCCTTGGCTATAGTTGCTGGGAAGCTATTGAAACTGTATCATCAGCCCTCTGTGACGACAGTCCCGAAACTGAAGACTTGTCCGAGCTGCGAACGTTATATCTCTCATATACCTTCTCACGGTTCTCTGACCACCAGTTTTCTGCTTGATGCTCACCAAATCTTCTCCGGCTGTAAATGCATATACATAAACAGTTTGAGAACGGTGCATTGGAGTTTTCTGTACCCTACCTCAGGTTCTAACACTAAGTGTTTTAGATGTCCTAAACCGTGAGCAAACCATTAAACTGACAGTTTTTTTTCGAGAAAATTATCTAAAAGTGTCCCTGTCCTATAGTTTTACTTAATCAGGAACTTTAAGGAGTATATTAAAGCCACAGACAAGGGGAACCCTAGGACAGGGGTAGAACAAACTCCCTTCCAAAGAGGAACTAACACGAATTAGTATTATTGGGCATTGTAATTGTAAATAATTGTAAAAGAGTTGACAGAAATTAGTATTATTCGTAGTTTGTCCAAAAATGTTTGATAAGAACCTTTGTCTATAAATTTCTAGGGCCCAAATAAAACTCATTTTACAAATAAGGAACTTCAGCACATGGATTGCATATTCTTGCTCAATGATTAAGTGAGGAACTAGTCAAATGGCAAGTCACACTAAAGAGACAAAGATCACTGTATGTCTAAATGCTGAAATCTAAAAAGAACCAGGGAAAAGAAACAACACCTGAAGCGCACACGTTTTAGATCCCGGGTACCATCCCGCAGAGCCACAAGAGTAATATATACACCAGGCTCATATTGTTCAATCCATTCAGCCTCAACTTGAGTGGCATTAACCACTACAGAAGTTTTGGCTCTAGAATTATTGTCACCGTCTTGTAAAGACTCAGACTCCTTGCCAACAGCTGCCACCAATGCACTACTGTTAACTGGCTGAGACCCTCCACTATTTGGAAGTCTAGAATCTCGACTGTCGATTCTATCTTGTTGCCGAATATTTTCATTCATTCCAGAAAGCTCCCTGGATGAATGAGCTGTGCCATAGCTTCCCGGCCAAGCAGCAGCATCAGATGCCGTGGGAGATGCACAGGAGTAGCTGCTAAGTGAATCAGATCGTGAATGACGCTCTCCGTTCATACTCAAATGGTATACACCATTTGACTCCAAACCATTTGAAAGATGAACTGATCTCATTTTCTCAGCATCATATACTCCAGGTGGTAACCTCTCGGCCATATCTTTAAGCTGGAACAATTATAGGATATAACCAATTATTAGAACCACGAGTATTATTTTCAAAACATTTCTCAGGATGGCTAAGCATTGCGGAAGAAAAGAATACCAATTGTTACATAGAGAATATTTTTATTAGAAGCCCATGTCATTTCCACTTATTGCTCTAGGTTATATACATCCTCATTCATTCAACTACACAAACAGCTACAAGTTAATTCTTTATGAATGAGTTTTTTTTTTTCATCAGACACGAAGACCACACACTTTACTGCATGATATTGTCAAAATAATTGTTTATAATAATTTTAATCCATTCTCCTCTTTGAACTCGAAGAAATATCAACTTGAGAGTCCAGAAGTGGCAAGCTTTGTAGAATATGGAAAATACATTAAAAAATAAAAATGACCTGAGCGGTTAGTAACTTGATAACTTCTTTGGCTGCTTTAGATTTACCAGATTCCTCTGCAGCCAAGGCCATAGCTTCTCGTGTTTTCTTCAAAGATTTCTGAAGCTCCAGTTCCTGAAGTTCACATTTCTGCTTCAGGCTCTCAACCTGTATTATTAGACATCAAGATAAGATCATACTCAGTCATCAAACCAAGTCCACCAAATAGTGCACAAATTTTATGAGCCAAATGGAACAGAACCAGTTCGAGGAGATTTTCTTTTCAAGGAGTCCTGTGACTATTCTCCTATTTTTATCCATACCAATTTGAAAGTGAGAACAATCTCCATTGGTTCTACACTCCTTGTTGCTGTGTTCGTATTCTATTTTCTTAAGTGAATTGTCTCAGGGGAAGGGGGGGTTTACCTGTGAACGCAATTTAAGCACTTCGTGATTCAAAAGATCATTTGTTTTCTTCAAACCATCAGTTATACTTTTGGAAAAGGAAAGTCCTGATGCTGTGGGAACAGGAGTGGCAGATCGAGGCGGGCTTGATTTCCTTGAAAAAGGTGAAACGGATCTAGAACTTACTCCAGAAGAAGTGACGACTGGTTTGGGAGCTGTCCGTCGCAGATCAACAGCAGTTGATAATACAACATCTCTAAACTGCAATAGTGAAGGGGCTTGAGAGGATCGGACAAGGGAGAAGGTATCGGCTTTCTTTCCTTGCTTAGCCGCTTTGTTGTCTAATTGCTTTATCAAGTCCATATTGGAAGGCACTGACTTAGATATTCTCATATCAGCCTTGTCAATCCTATCCTTGTTCTCACCTGAGATGCGAGGCATAGCATTTTTCCTATTGTTATTACTAGCTTCTAATGCCTTAATCAGTTTTGCATAGCATGAATCACATACACGATATGGTTTTCCGGGATTAGGTGCAAGTGCTGCTCTTAATGCTTTTCTTGAACTGCAAGAGTGGCAGTGCACAAGTCCACAATTATAACAGTTGTGTCTCTTCCGTGTAAACCCAAATGCCTGTCTGCAAGCAGAGCACTGTGACTGCTCAGCACTAGAAACCCATTTGTGAAGACAAATGGCAGCTGTGTAATTTGAACCACATGCTATATATTTCACATGTCTGTCCTTCAAAGCTTCAACCAAGGTTGGTGTCTTCCGATCTTCAACATCCCCATGCCCCAATCTCCCGTTTGCGCCTTTTCCCCACGTATAAACTTCATTTTTGGACGTTAATACCGCCACATGATATGCACCAGATGAAACTTCTTCAACGGATTCTCCAAAAAGCTTATCCTCTACCAAGCAAGGTATCTTTCCATCCGCACTGGGATTCCCAAGTTGTCCATAAACAGTACTTCCCATTGAGAAAACTTGCCCTGAAGTGGTCAAACCAACAGTAATGCTATGACCGCAAGCAACTTTGTGAAAATCATAATCAATTAATGCCGGCACACATGTGGGTTTAAGTCTGGGCTCCTTATCTCCATGCCCCAGACGATTTTTATCTCCATCACCCCACGTAAAAAGTTTACCCGATGAAATGCTTGAACTAGATTGTGTCACAATAACTTCAACTACAGCAGCAGTATGCCACACCCCACATGCAACAGCAATTGTCCTCAGGCCTGATAAAGATTCCACTTCTTTTGGATATGAAATATTTTCTCTATCTCCATGGCCCAGTGCACCAAATGTTCCATCACCAAATGTGAAAAGCTGACCCATTGATGTTACCAGAGCTGTATGCCATGGACCACATGTCACTGAAGTAACTTGAAGTCCTTCAAGTGGACCAGAGACTCTCTTTGGTATCCAGTGGCTGACATCACTGCCATGACCAAGAAGCCCTGCATTATGGGTACCATCACCCCATGTATAAAGTTCCCCGGTCGTTGTAACAGCACATGTATGGAACTCCCCACAAGCAACAAAATCAATATTACTAGCTGCCAAGGATTCAACCATACGAGGTTGAATTACATCCTTCACCACACCATGGCCAAGGCGGCCTCCAGATTCCTCTCCCCATGTAAAAATTTCCCCATGCCTTGTCACTAGGGCAGCATGCCTGACCCCACAGGCTATATGATGTATGTCTAGAACAATATTAGACTCCAAAGGTCTTGGCAAAAGTACATCAGTCCTCGAGGTCACGTAACTACTATTTCTTTCAGGTCCAATCTTCACAACATTGTCGCCAACGATCTCACCCCATATGTATACATCACCTAGAGCATCACAATCATCTGGTGCAGACCCATGACTAGAAGTGCTGGGAGCACTTGAAACACTAACTCGCATAACATCAGAACTAGACCCCTTTACTTGCATGTTGGTTTGGTTTAATGATGATACATGAGCTCTTTCAGACTTTGCAATGTAATTTTCAGGTTGAGAAGTCTTCAGAGATATTTGTGCGTTCGAACTCGCATAAACTTCTGGAGAGCTATTGTCTCTATTCGCGCTATGCGAACTGTCACTCGGGCTATTTGAAGTCAATTCACAACTTCCCTGAAATGACATCAGCAAACCATGTATTAAACATGGAAATCCAGCTACATGCAATATAATATTATACATACTGCTTATAACATAACATTTAAAAATAAAAAAAGTGTGTATTTATAAAGGAGTCTATAAATGAAGGATTTAAAATTGGAAACTTGCTAAAACCAACAAATAAGACCAAAGCTCCAGGGAACGAACTTCAAGAATTGTGCACATGATCTAAGGATTATTACATCGATCTCAGTAAATTAAGGGGAAAAGGAGAATGCAGACTGCACAGAGTTACTATTTAGTTCCAATGTCCCAGTTTATGTTGTTGTCTCAATGCCTCTTCTGCTCTACACTTTTGCTTCTTCAGAAATCTCAGGTCATTCTCACTGTGCATGGGCAGGAGTGGCAGCATGATCTTCATTCTCATGAAGCTGCATCTCCATTATCAATTGAATTTATCTTACACTGTTCAGTTACAAAATTGAATTTAAACAATCGATCCACTCAAGGCCAAGGGAGCCAACAATTGGCCTTATTCACAAAAATCAATCAGAAGTGAAGATTATTTGATACGCCATGCTCTAAAGTCTAAAATTATATCTTAAAAAACAATGCTTCATTTTTTGTTTCCAGAATAGGAAAACACAGATATCGATCAAAACTGGAAAATTAGCAAAGCAATTGACTCTTGGGAATAATAAAGCAAGTACAAAAATCTATAAAAGGCTTTCAAGCAGAAGAGTTTACATCAAGATAGAGGCCTCCATCACTCCAGCCATCAATTTTGGAACGCCCACCTTGACCAGATGCAATTAGAGCTTTCAGGCCTGAAATCCAAGCCTCTGCCTCAACTTTATCCTTACAAATCTAAGGAGCAAGAACAGATGTCCATTAGCATCAAATCAAAAGACCAGTAAAAGATAATGGCTTTTAAATACAAATTGCGCAAAAAAGTCCATCGCCAACCAGATCGAGGGATCGCTTCCCGTTGTTGTATATAAGAGAGAATGATAAGTAATCCTTTTCTGGACGAAGATATCGTTCAAAGACAGCCTGAATAAATTCAGTGAATAGTAAAATAAATATCAAAGGAAGGATTAAGTCATAGTGTATGTTAGTTGCATCTAAGTAGGAAGAACAATTATTAAAGCTGAGGATTAGAGTGATAACCAATAGATTAATATCTTACAGTTCTTTGTCCAGGTATAATTTGTGAGATTGAAGCTAACTTCAAACTTCTTTCACCCTTACTTGAAATCCAGATCAAGGACGATTCATCCTAAAATAGAGAGAAAAAAACAGTAATAAGGCAAGGAATACTATCAAGCCATTGGAAACATGAAAAAACTGTTAACTTTATTTACGGAATTAATAAATTTCAATTTTAAAACTGAATCTCTTCATTGCTCCAGCCTCCACTATTAAACTTCCCACAGAAAAGATATGCTACCGTACATTCCTTATTAACCAAGTGTCATTAACAAAAAAAAATAGAACTTCGTTCATAGCAATGTGCACCAAGCCAATAACAATATATTTTTCAGAATGGTTGACCTACCTTGTAAAGTTAATTCAAGTACAGCGGTGACAACACAACAAAAGCACATCAAATTTTTTAGGGGTTTTTTTTTTATGTTATTGTATGTGCTCATACATATACAATTGAGTTCGCAAGAATGTAACTGGCATCATATGTATACAATTTTGTTGACAACCAATTTATCTATATGTGAATATCCACATGAAGTCTATAAAAGATCATTACGATTCCTTTCTCCTTCAATCACTCGTACTTAATCCAAAGAACATAATGTGTACCAAACAAGCAAATAATTATCATACTAAGTTCCAAGATTTCATCAAAATGTAGCCAAGAGTTGCTGTGACAACTCACTTTCTTTAAGATAATGAACTACTTATTTAAAATCATGATGCTAGTTACATTCAATGCGAGAAAAAAAAAGTAGACTACCAACTTAAGCACAGCTCGAATGATATAATGGTTTTTGAAAAAAGAATTAGAAGAGAAAATTTTCCATATCTGAAAAAATACAAGAAATTGATGGGCACCAAGTACTATAAAAGAAGCCCATGCTTGGTTCCTAGTAAAAAAACAATATATTTTTTGTGTACTAACTCTACTTAAATTCCCTTATTGTATTCTTTTATTTGAGAGGGGAAAAATGATATAGTGGTGCAAAGCTTTGGAAGAGTTTTTTTCTAGTCACTGGGATCGGGGAGAGAATTTTATGCGATTGTACTAATTTTCCACATAGTGGAAGTTCTTTACAGTAGATTGAGGTTTTTCTCCAGATTTGAAGTTTTACATTTAAATTCTTGTGTTTCTTTTTTTTATTATTTTCTTTTAATTTCTCGGTTATTTTTCTATTTATTCTTGCGGCAAAAGTGGGAGGCTTCTTTCCAACAACATATAACCTCGACCAAAAGATCAAAAGTTTAAATTTCCATCCTCGCATAACATTGAACTAAAAAAAAAGTAAGCCAGTAAATCGAATAACATTCTATCGATATGAAGTGAAAAACAATGATCAAAACAGAGATACAAAATTGAGTTACAAGGCTCCCAAGCTCATGAAAGGAAGAATTCTATGCATTAGATCACTCAAAAACATCAGAATTTCCCTACATCACATTCTAATCAAGATTAGTTCCAAGGCTAATCCATGAATTATCATTGACTGCAGTGTTCTTCAACACTGTCCTAGTATTCAAATCACAAAAACTGATCCCTAGTTTCATGCGAGAAAACGTTATCAACTTCTAACAATTATATAAGTCACTGTAGCAGCAACCCAAAAGCATAGCAAAGAGAGATTAGCAAATGGTGCAACCAATTTTTCATCAATAATAATAAGCTAATTTGGTAACTGCCAGAACAAAAAAAAAAATGTCCAAGGGATGTACAACTTATATAAAAGACTAATTAAAACCATTATTGGAACCAAACTCACACTAGAAAGCCTAAATGGACAGAACTTCGGCTTTCCTTTACGACCATATTTTAGCAGTTGAGCACCCTTCTTCAATGCAATTAATGCCTGCAAGATGATATCAACCTTGTGAAACTACCAAAAAATAGGAAAATCAAACTAAGGCAAAACTGGATAGTAAACAGTGGCATGACAAGAAATATGGCTTGGAGGATTTGGTTTCAGCTTCACAATGGGGATGAAGAAGTAAAAAATGGAAATAATTGAGGCGTACAAAGAAAAGAAAGTAAAAGCACTGTAACACCCTAAGCCTAGAGTGTTAATTGCTCAAAAATCACTTGACCATCCATCAAAGTTTTCACTCTTCGTTCTCATCCCAAAGTAGCAAAAAACTTAAATATAATAGATCCAGCTAACTGTCTCTGAATTGTATAAGAAAAATAAATCTCCAAAGCATTGTATCGTTTGAAGGAAAACAATGTTGATAAGCATTGCCAATGTTTTTCATTTAATGAAAACAGAACCAAAATAACATTCCCAGAATTGCATTTGTTTTCCTCTCGCTATTTAATCGAAGATAAATCTGTAAAATCAATATAGGAATCAAATACGAAACATGTTTAGATTCGAAATAGTTCTCTTTACGGCATCCTAGTTAGTCGGAAAAGCTTAATTTCGAAGTAATTCAATCAGCCCATCAAAGTTCGGCCTGTCCTCAACACCAAACGCCTACAAATTCGTATATCTAACAGTTGTTATTCATTGTAGAGAGAGATGAAGAGCGCAAGTTAAATTGTGTAGTACAGAGAAAATATCATGAATTACTCCCTTCCACGATTCGATTTTGACCCAGAAAATCCCAGCGATTCCGAACAATCAGCTAATGACGTTAGGAAAACAATAGTTGAAGTTTCAGATTAAAGAAAAAAAAACAAGGCACAAAAATCGGGACCAAAAAAATAGAGCTCAGACCGAAGATAAAAGGCGCAAACAGAGAGGCAAAAGAATACCTGCTCGACATCACGGTCGGCACTTGCATAGCTAAAAGGATCTGCCATTCCATGTGAAAAATTCGCCAAAACGCCACCGCCCGCTCTTATCACTCCGCCGCTCTCCGGTCATTCTATACGGTGACTAAATATTCCGTACACTAACATCAACGGTCATATCAGGCCCACCGCAGAGCTTCTTCTCTAGCTCTTTCTCTCTAAAACACACTACTGACAAACAAGAACAAAATTTCACAGCTCCCTCCCCCTCGTCCTTCCCCGAAAGCCTTGTAGATCTGTCACGCTCCTCCGAAGCCAAAGTCCTAGAAACTCCATTCGAAACACTGAGTCAAAAACATCCTCATGACCTCAGCTTAAGCTCTTAGAATGAGAACCAAAAACTGAAATACAGCCTCCAAAGCGGTTTCTCGGAAAGCAAAGATGGCTTCACAGCAAAGAACCCGCTCCCGACGGCGGAAATACTCAAGTCCTCGAGGCCGCCGGAGACAGAGCAAAGCGAGAACCCGACGGAGGAGACAAGGAGTCTAGAGAGAGAAAAGACGTAGTCGGAAGTCTGTACAATTACAGAGTCAAAGACGGGAAAAAGAAGAAAATCAATTAAAAACCCAAAAATAAAAAAATAAAAAAGGAAAAAGGAAAACTTATATTACAAATAATTAAATAAATAAAATAGAAATTTCGCTAAACAACATATTTACCGCCACCGCGAAGGAAAAAATAATCGCTTTTGGAATATTTACAGATAGTAATTAAATTAATTTTAAATATTTACAATTTAATAAAAAAACCAAATCAAATATTTATATTCTAATCCAGTTGACTCTTAACATTGTTATTTATTATATTATTTTTAATTTTTAATTAACGAAAGATTAATACCATGAGCCACTGACATTTTGTTTATTTTTGCGTTACATTTATTTATTTATTTTATTTAAGCTTTCATTTTCTTTTTAAGACCTCTACATGATTTTCTTTTATTATTATTGAAATTAAAATTAATATTTCATTCGGTAGCGTCTTACTTTGTACATTGCAATAATTTATTATAATGACTCACAATTGTTTAGTATTTTATTGTATAAATGAGCTTAATTAATACAATTAATAATATTTCACGAATTTGATTTAATTTCACAAATTATAATTCAATTACATTTAATTATTATGCATAGCCTTTAATTAATAACACTAATGGTTAATGATTATATAATCACTTTATAGTTGGTGGGTAAAAATAATAATTTTAAAGTATTTGACTCCAAAACACTCTAATAATTTAACATTTACGTAACTAAACACAACTATCCTTTTTTTATTATTATTATTCCTTTAAAAAATTTATAAATGCCGATTAATTAATAAATAAAATATTGATAAAATAATATATATTAAGTCGCAGGTCCAGGAAAGAAGAAGGCCTTATTAATGAAGAAAATAACAGATTTCTTTATCCCTCGTGGTGCTCACTGCACCACTTCAATGACTTTTCTTTCATTCCAATTTTTCTAAATTATTTTTTATATTATTAATCCTCGTAGAATATGATAATTAAAAAATATTTAATTAATACGTTTTTTTTAATGACTCGATCATAAAATTTTAATAAATAGATAACGAAATTAAAATTAAAAAGCAATAATAGCACGTGATATCATTTAAGCTTGTTCTACACGTAATAAACACATTCCTTATCAAAAGAACCAAAACTATTTACATGGGAAAATGGTTTTTTTTTTTAATTAAAGTATGGGATTCTGATCCCAATATCCACGGCCTAGTTCTATTAAAAAAAAAATTTAATTTTTAAAATTACAAATTTACAAATTTAATCAACAAACATTATTCAAATTTAAATATAGTAGAATATTTATTTTTTTAGATAATTAAATTTATAAATTTAAAATTCAAAAATATATTAAATTTTAGGGATTAAACTTGCAGCATAACCTTTTTATTATTTAGCCCATTTTATTTATAATTAAATTTGTTAAAAGTATATACATTAAATCTCGGCATTCATAAAATATAATAAAATAATAGACTTAGATAAGATTGATTCGATTGATATGTTTTTATCCATAATTATATTGAATTAACTTATAGTGTCATTTTAGTCTGTATTAGTATCATACTAAATTTGTATGGCATACTATGGATAATTATTATAAATTATTCAAACTAAAATTTATAAGGATTGAAATGTTTTTAATTTATTATAAAATTAAATTACATATAAATACATGGAAATAAAAAAGGGCCGACCGAGAAGGGAAAGAATGTCGAGAGAATGGGTAGAAACAAAACATAAGATGATAAGAAAAAGGAGTGTGAGAGAAGAAGAAAGAAGAGAACTTAAGAGAAAAGGAGGTTCCAAAGGCTAGCTTTGCGTAGAAGAAGCCAAATTCGGAAGAGGAGAGGGACCCTTGACGAACGCACCCATTATCTATCCTCTTGATTTGACCCAACTATGCACATTCAACCCTACCCTTTTTTTTTTTTTTTATTCTTCTCGAGTTTAACGATAGCGAGAATTGAAGATCGAAGCATGTAACATTTGAGAAATAGCATTTTGTGCATTTCTGCGATATGTTTATACTTGTCGGTTTGTTTTTAAGTGCTTTTATGAGTGAAGATTAATATAGTTCTAGATCATGTGAGATCTCATATCGATTGGAGAGGAGAACGAAACATTTTTTATAAGAGTGTGGAAACCTCTCCCTAACAAATGCGTTTAAAAACCGTGAGACGGGCGGCGATGTGTATTGAGCTATAGAGGACAATATCTGCTAGCGGTAGGCTTGGACTGTTACAAATGGTATTAGAGTCAGACACTGAACGGTGGCCAACAAGGACGTTGGCCCCAGACACGTTTTAAAACCGTGAGGAAACCTTCCTTATAAGCGTGTGGAAACCTCTCCCTAACAGACACGTTTTAAAATCATGAGGTTGACGACGATACGTATCGAGCTAAAGCGAACAATATCTGTTAGCAGTGGGCTTGAACTGTTACAGATCATTTCAATATGTTTTGTCTGCACTCACGTGCTTCCTAAAAAAAATTTCAAGTAGTCACCCAAGTATGCTTTACTTTAAACTTCTTATGCTTGAACCATCAAGAAGTAAAGTACTCGTTGTTGGTATAAGTAGTAACTTTCAATAATTTCTTAATCATTAAATCCTTAGGATCACTCTCACCCAAATATGATATGAATGCATTCATATATCTTTATGTGAGATCTTACATCGATTGAAGAGTGAAACGAAACATTTCTTATAATAATGTATAAATCTCTTCCTAATAGATATATTTTAAAACTGTGAAGTTGACGACCAGCCAAAATGAACAGATTCGGAGCCTTTATGATCCCGTTTAGGTAAATAAAATAATAAAAAAAAAAACACAGGGAGGATATGGTTGCATTTATGGAGCCCTAAAAACACCTGGTTGTTCCCTTTTTGTCCACTCTTTTTGATATTTTTTTCATTCCACTTTATTCCAACTTTTCCTTTTATTTATTTATTTTTATTTCTCCCTTTGTTTTAAATTTTTTTAAATTTCTTATTTTATTTAAAAATTAATTAAACTCATGCATATCTTATAGTATTTCATGACCGAGGAATTAAATGGATTTGGGTGCAATTCTTGTAAACCCACGCTAGCATGTGACATGTTTCACACAGTGCATCCAATTTTAATAATTTTAATAATTTTAATAATATGATTCACATCAACAATACAACTATTCACACCCAATATTTTAATTCAATTCAATTAATTTTATTTACTCTTTTTTTTTTCTTTTTATTCCTTCACATTCAATTTTTAAATTTATATAATTAAAATTAATTACAACATTTTAATTACTTTTCTTTTTCTTTTTCTTTGTTAAAACTCAATAAATGATTTCGGATGGTCGGTAGCAGTTCTACGTCACTGGACTGTTACAATAATTTATTTTTATTTATTGAATTTTCATCAAAGTTAAAATTCATACTATTTAATCAAAACATTATATTAAATTATAATAATAGAAGTATCACCATATGAAAGATGCAAATTTGTTCGTCCATGAATTTAACCATAAAAGTCCTCGAGAATTATTTTAAAAAAACTTAAAACTTCGAAGGTTAAAATTAAAATATTTCAAAGTTTAAAGATATTTTTTATAATTTAACCCAAATATCAATATCTAAACATGAGATATCACATGGGTTAGAGAGGAAAACAAAATATTTTTTATAAGAGTGTGAAAACCTCTACATGTTTTAAAACCATGGGGTTGATACAAGCCAAAGCAGACAATTTCTGCTAACGATGGGCTTAGACTATTACAATTTGGTATCAGAGCTAAACGCTGGCCCTTAAGGGGGTGAATTGTGAGATCTCACGTTGGTTGGAGAGGGGAGCAAAGTATTCGTTACGAGGGTGTGAAAACCTCTCCCTATTAGACACGTCTTAAAACCATGACACTAGCGAGGAGGATCTTAGCATTCTCATACATTGGTTGGTATTAGGGTATGGGTATGGGTAGAGATGGCTTTAGTTTGTGGGAACATAAAGGACCGTTCCCCAATACTGAACAAGAAACAAGGTGATTGGGAAGTGAGCCATCTTTTACTTTTGCTTTTCAGTTCATTCTCTAAAAGAGGTAAGGTAAGGGTGGCCCCAAATAGAAGAATAACATAAAATCAACCAATTTTCCTTTTAAAATAACACCCATTTTACAAATTCATTACCTTTTTACATACTTCAAAAATAATGAAATAAGAAAAAGAAAAGGACCCCTTTCTCCTTTTTAGCTTTGTTTTTTATTACTCAAAACTATCCCCACAAACCAACACAAGTTTTTTTAGTAATATTTTGTTTTCACTCACATGTATTTTATAAATTTTTCTGGAAGAAATTCATAACATAGAATTGCTTCAAACAAAACACACTTAACTATGAAATTTTTAAGATTAAGTCAGGAAAGAGGGAGCTGCACTTTGTTGGTATAGACAGTAACTTTCAATTCTTTTAAATTTTTATTAGTTATCGCATAGTTTGATGCAGTTCTTTTAAGGGGCCCTATTTTTGGCATGTCCACATCACTTCAGTCTCTTGACATAGGCCTCTCTCTCTAAAATGGAGTGACTAAAGTTTTATGGTTGTATTAGGTCAATGCACATTTTGGTAATCATTAGTAATAATATACCAATTGTCCTTTAGCCATATCATTAGGGCGAAAAAAGGAAACCTTTTTAATTTCTAAGTTAACCCACGACAATAGCATGATTGTCCTAGATATCAAATGATTCAGTACATAAAAATTAATTATTATCTCAAAAGTCAATAATGTCTTATTTACTTAATTTATAAATTTTTTTTAACAAAGGTTAAATATAAAAAATATATATATAAATGTATAGTAAAAGGCACATAAATATTGGAATTATAAAAATGTGAGTGTCACGGCATTAATTATTATTCATAATAGTATACTAAGAAACTAAATACCACAAATTAAAATATAAATATGTTATTGATTATATAAATAGTTACACTCGTTAATGTAGCCCAATTATGGGTACCGAATCGGTTAACGAGAAGCTTTTGGACCAAACTCAAAAGGCCCAGTGTCCATATTTTCGGCCCAATAAGCCCAGCCCATCCCAGCCCAATACGTGGGAAACTACTAGCTTCCTTGTTTAATTAGCTTTAATAATTAATTGCATCCGTTTTGGGAGGTTGGGTGGTTGTCCGTCCGCCACCGTGGCAAGACTTACGACTATCCGTCAAGAAAATGAAATTACCTCCGATAACTTCCATTTCCGGTGAGAGCGGAATGTGACAATCCCATACACTTCCAGTCGTGGAAACGAGGCTCTCCGCCACTCTCCGCCTCTCTCTGCCTCTCTCCGTCTTCCCATTCTTGTGTTTTCGAGTTTCCCATTCTTGTCTCCCACTCCGATTCATTTCTCGCCGGGAATAGAGCCGCCAAAGATCGTAAGCACTTCCAGTACCCTCCTCCTCTTCCGTTTTCTTCAGTATCCTTATACATTGCAGAGCAAGTGGTCAAACTCGCCTCTAAAAGCATCCCTATAACCTAATCCCTCATGATGAACTTCTCCGTCCTCGAACGGGCAGTCGTCGCGGCGCCTTCACATTCAACGCTGCCGTCAAAACCTTCCAATCCAGAGGGATTCTCCGATTTTACAGCGGCATTTCGGTAGTCCTTTACGGCTCGCCGTTTTTACTTCGGAACTTGTGAGTTTGGTAAGTCGATTTTGTTGAAATTTGATTACTCTTCTCTCTGTTTGTTCCTCCTACTGCTAGGTCTATGGGAAATATCATCTCCTCTGCTTTAATTACTCAGAGAATGCAGGTTGGGGCTAAAGGGATGTTGGGGGGTTTTGATTCGGATTCTGGAGAAATATGGTTTAATGGGTTAATTTTTGAAATTTTGAAAAAGTAGTTTTGAAACCTTTTTTTTTTTTTTTTTTTTTTTTTGAAAGAAATCTGAAAAATAAAGGGTATTGAAAATTTTGAAAAGTTTTAGGATAAATGTTCATAGAATTAGTGTTGTTGAAGAATGAATTACAGAACCTGACTGCCATAGATTTCCCGCGCTCTCTACGTCTCGCACCGCCGAACGCCAAAAACAGAGGACGCTCAGTGGCGGAGTTGTGGATTTCCACCGTCTTCAATTCGAAGCCGAACTCTCCTCTTCTTCCATTTTAGGATGTCGTCTTTTACGATCCTCCTTTTGTTCTTGATTCCCTCCAACTTTGTCCGTCTTTCTCTTTCTTTCTTGCCCGATCAAAACGTCACCCTCTCCGGTGATGCCCATTTCAGAAACAATGCCATTCTTCTCACCCAAGAAACCAATTGCCTTCCCTTTTCTTCTTCTATCTCCCCTGCCTCCTCTGCCTCTGCCTCTTCTGGCGTTGGCGCCGCCTTCTACAACAACCCTATTCGCTTTCTTGATTTCTCCACCAATTCCACCGCTTCTTTCTCCACTCGATTCTCCCTCACCGTTGTTCCCACCCCACTCTGCCCTTCCGCCGATGGAATCGCTTTCCTCATCACCTCCGATTCTGAATCTTTCAGCCGCTCTAATGGGTATATGGGCCTTCCCGACCCCCCGCTAAATTCCCACCATTCTTTCATCGCTGTCGAATTCGACACCAGTTTCGATGCTAATCTTGGAGACATTAATGACAACCATCTTGGCTTTGATGTCAACTCTGCGACCTCTTTGTCCTCTGTGGATTTTGGGTCCAGGGGCATTTTCCTCAAAAATGGGAGAAAGATGACCGCTTGGATTGAGTACAGGGAAGACTCGAAAATGATCCATGTCTGGGTTGGGTATTCGCAGACAAGGCCTGAAAATCCTCTTCTTGTTGTGGAGGTTGACCTTTCCAAGCAATTTAAGGAGTTTATGTATGTGGGGTTCTCTGCTTCTAACGGACGGGGCTCTGCTCTTTACATTGTTGATAAATGGCAATTTAGAACTTTTGGGTTGGTACCTTCTTTGAGTTCTGTTGATACCATTAATGAAGGAGACTGTTTCATGTGCTCATCGGAGGATTCGAGAGCGAATAGCAGTCGTTCTGTCGGCGCTCGTGAACGGAAGAAGATGATTGGAGAGATAACCCTTGGTTTAGGAGGTTTAGCTGCATTTCTTTGCTCTATTATTGTCATTGTTGGTTTGGCTAGTTTTATTTTGATGAATAAGTTGAGAGGTAGAATGTGCATATGCATAGCAACTCCCCAAGCCTGTCAAGTTGAGACGAACAGAGTTCCATTAAGATTATCCCTTGGGGAGGTAAAGTTGGCTACAATGGACTTTAATGAAAATAGAATTGTTGGGAGAGGTGGTTCTGCAACTGTTTACAAAGGATGTCTTCCATCCGGTGGAGAAGTGGCTGTTAAACGATTCGCACCAGACATGGCGAACAATCGTATGTACAATCCTTTCACCACAGAGTTTGCAACAATGGCGGGGTGCTTACGACACAAGAATTTGGTTCAGCTTCATGGATGGTGTTGCGAGGCAAACGAGTTGGTGCTTGTTTACGAGTTCTTAGCCAATGGTAGCCTCGGCGAACTTCTTCATAAGCGCTCACTGAATTCACAGTTTGTTCTTCCTTGGAAGAACAGGTTTTCCATAGTTCTTGGGATTGCTTCTGCATTGACATATCTCCATGAAGAGTATGAGAGACAGATTATCCATAGAGATGTCAAGACCTGCAACATTATGATTGATGCAGATTTCAACGGTAAACTCGGGGATTTCGGTCTAGCAGAAGTGTATGAACGCAGTTCACTCACAAGGGAAGCAACTATACCAGCTGGAACAATGGGATATCTCGCACCCGAATACGTTTATTCTGGAGTTCCCACCGTTGAGACCGATGTTTACAGCTTTGGAGTCGTGTTGCTCGAAGTAGGCTCGGGAAGGAGGCCTGTAAACGAAGAGGGGACCGTGCTGGTCGATTGGATTTGGAATCTATGGGAAGTGGGGAAACTAACTGAAGCATCTGATTCAAAGTTGATGGGAGAGTACAATGTAGTAGAAATGGAGAGAATGCTAATGGTGGGACTGTTTTGTGTACACCCAAATTATGTAAAGAGGCCAACTGTAAGAGAAGCTGCAAGGATCCTCAAAGGGAAAGCACCACTTCCTGTACTGCCATCAAGGAAGCCAAGGGTCCGCATCAGGCCTCTTTTTCCTGATGATGATTCCGATGGCATAGAAAGTCCTTGTGACGATAATGTCAGCCTCGACGAGTGGATGACCCCCAGGAGTCAATTTTGTTAGCTGAACCGTAACCTGATACACGGTGCCACGAAGATTGCAAAGACATCAAATGTTGGAAATGACCTGAAAGACTGGAAACCAGAGGTGTTTTTGTTAGGTTTACATGAATAAGAATATGATTGTTGTATGCCCCAAAACTGAATTTATTCATGAAATATTCAAGCACCATATATTTCTTGTGTGTATCTTGTGTTTGATTATTTTAATTTTGGTCGAGATGCATATAACAGTGTCACGAATGCATCGTAATGACTTAACTCGTCGAATCAATGTTAAATTTTGAATCAAGTTGTTCTTGGAAAGTCATGGCTGTGTTCCAAGTCAACCATTAATACCGCAATCTGCAGACACCTTTGTTCTTTCACCATTTTTTTGGGTTTTGAAGATACACCACTCCCACCTGAAAGAAAGCTTGCAAGAAAAGGGTGGGCCAACTCGCATTCTATCATTATGCTGAACTTTATAGACTTTGCATCATAATTAAATATTACAAATGTCGCTGTCTTTTCCTACCCCAATAATCTTCTCCTTTTCGTATCAAAATGTCTATCCTTTTCTAGAATAAAATTTAGGCGCCTTTCTAATCTTCCATAAGGGTCGGTGATAAGGAATCACACTTTAAAATTCGCTCTGATACTACAAGAGAAGTAAGATAAGAAAACTTGTTTGGATTGTTTATAAATTAAGATGTAATATATATATTAGCTAACTAATTGTTTATAAATTAAGATGTAATATATATGTGTATTTTTTTAAAATTTAATTTTGGAGGGTTGTTCCGTATATGCTTAGGTCATACGTATCTCATCTCAATACCATAGAAAATTATTAGTTTATTTGTATAGTTGATGTTTAGATATATATTTAAAATATTGGGGGGATAAATTAAAATGTTTTTATGGCATAAACAAAGATGCCATTCTTTTGACTTTATTTAATTATTTAGCCCTCTTTTTCCCACCATTTTTTTTATATAAAAATTATCTTTTAGGAAATTTATTTTCTTCAAGCTAGCCATGTTGTTAGTTTATTAAGAATAAAAATAATAAAATTATCAAAATAGAAATCAATATACATTGTATTCATATTTTATTTACTTGAAATCGCTTTAAAAAGTAGACATTATTTAATTATATTCATACGGTGTATAATCGCGAACCCTGTAAATTTTATTTTAAACATGAAATAACACCTTCTTAAAAATTAATTTAAAAATTTTGAAATTAAATAGGTAAAAATATAAGATTTAGAAAAGAATTTGAAATTTCAAAGAAAAGAAATAATGGGTAAGTAAACAGAGTAAAAAAGTAAAAAGAGTAAATCTTGATCTCAACAATTTGTAGATGTATTAAACGAATACAAGAAATTTCACAGTAACAAAAAAAAAAAGAAAGTAAAAACTAATAATAATTATAAGAAATCGATGAGGGATGGAATTAATTGGGGTCGGGAAACTTGGGCCGGTAGTAAAGAGGAGGCAGAGGATTCTTGAAAACCGGCGGAAGTGGATAAACCAAACCGGTGTAATCAAAACTGGAATACGTTGATAATGGAGGAATTCTTGGAGAGGGCCGTGGATTTATAATAACAAAAGGGTCTTCCCAGCCCTCGTAATCGTAAACGCTGAGTTCTTCCGACGACGGTGACAAACCATTCCGGCCATCGGAAAAAGTGGAAGTAGAAGTGGAAGTGGAAGTGGAAGTAGAAGGGTGGTCGGAATCGGAGTCGGAGCGGCTACTGCTGGCAGGTAATTGAACCATGTACCTGAATTCCGAGGCGTCTTCTTCTACTTCAATGATTTTTTTCGACTTCTCATTGGTCCTTATTTTCGGCGGCGGTTTGGCTTTGGCGGCCCTCCGCGGCGGCGGCGGCGGCTTCTCCATCTTTCGCTTTCGGGTGGCTGAACAATCCATGCTCTCGTTTCTTTCACAATTTGGCCGATTTCTTGCAGGTTTGAACTCTTCACACAGAGTGATATATATATATATATATATATATATTATATAAAAATTTAAATATTTTTGGAAAAAGGAAAATACATTTTGATTTGATCTCTAAATTACAAAATATTATATTGACTTTTTTAAATGGTTGTTAAATTTTAAAATATATTTTAAAATTTTATAAGTTTTGGTGGGTTTGCTTCCGGCTTCCCAAAAGCCTCATGCTGATGGAGATAATATTTTTTTTATTATAAATTCATGACCCTTCCCTACATTAGTCGGGACTTTTATCCAACAAAAATATTGAATAACATACATAATTAATCTTAAAAAATACAAATAATTTGTAAGAAAAACAAAATTCTTAGGTTATTTGTTTGGTTAGATATATTTATAAGAAAAAAGACATGAACTACTCCCACTTAAAATCATACAAAAATGGGGAAAAGTCTCTCATTGTATCATTATGCTTAAACTTTATAGATTTTGATATGCCATAATGTATTATTTTTCTACATAAAGGATAAAATTAAATACAATTAATTATATGAACCCTTTTTTAAGATCAAAGACAAGAAATAAACAAGGATCCAAGTTCATGGATTGTATTATACCAAAAATTATGTAAACAAAATTAATGGAAATCAGGGAAGTTTTGGAAGAAATCTAGCGACGAGGAGAACCGATTGGGAGCTATGGGGCTAAGGTCTCTGAAAAAGTGGGTAAGAGGGCTGAGATCAGCTGACTGCGGCGGCCCCGGAGTGAAAATATTTGGAATCGGCGGCAGCAACCCTGGCGTTGGCGATAATATCCCGTGACCTACCCTCTCTGCTCCCTGATGATCGGTACTCATAATCATCGTCGTATCGGGTGGATGGTGAGAGGCATGGGAGGAGGGTTTGTGGCCAGTGAGGCGCTGGACCAAGTCCTTGAATTGAGCAGGGTCGGTGTGGATGACCTTGGGGGAGACGGTGTAGATGATGACGGGCCGGTGCGGCGGCTTGCCGATCTTGTGGGAATCTTTGGTGATCTTGAGGGCGGCGGGGCGGGGACCTTGGAGTTGAAACTCTTTTCTTTCAGCCATGGCATTAGGTGTTGAAGAACAAAGAGAAGAAGACATGGAGAGTTGAAAGGTTTATAAAGATAAGTTTAGTATATAATATTAATATCAATATTAAAGGGTTTCTTGGTGGTTTAGAAGTTTGAATTTGTCTTTTTTTTTTTTTTTTTATAAAAAAAAAACCCATTTTTTCAGTGTTGAAAGCGTCCAAACCAAGTCTATAATGCCGTATATATTATTATTGTCTTTTCCACGTCGGATAATATTTCCCATGCTGACTTGGTATATCTATTATATGGAATGTTCTAAAAAAATATGAACATTTCGTATAATATTGCCTTTTGGAATGCCACGTTAATACGTTGTTGTCTCGAATGGTGTGACGGATTTGGTGTATTTCTGCGCGTGGGTTTGAATATTTATACGAACAAGTCTTTCAAATAGTTTCAACGAAAACTTATTCTCGTTATTGTTTGTTATTTGATGTTCTTTAAACATATTACGTTTAGGTTATTGATATCTGATGGCCTCGACATCCTCTATGACATGATCACGTTATTTACTCTTTTGTTTTTAAAGTGGAAACTATCTTCACTCATCAACACAAGTCCTTCCAGCATGCTTTGTCCTTACTCATATACATCTTAACAAAATTCTGAATTGTTTCAAGTAAAGCACGTTTAATCCTGATAAGATTGGGTTACCAAAAAGTAAAGTACATTTTGTTGGCAGTGACTTTCAATTCTTTTAACTTTTTGTTAATATCTTATCCTTGTGATCAGTGTTATTCAAATGTGGATTTGGTTCATTTATGTACCCCATTTACTCGGTATGTTGTAAATCTTTTAGTTTACGAGTCTTGACCGGATTAAATTATAAATTCATTTCGAGTGGTATGGTTTTAGTTTCACAAGGTTCGAGTCTTGCGAGGAAGCAAGCTCTCCCGAATACGACAGGTTAGGAAGTGGCACGGACCCTTTTATTATTGGGCCATCAATATTCAAAGATGCACGGACGTTGAATTATTCTTTGTTTTCTCAATGTCTTAAAGGGTCAAGGGGCTAATGTTTCACTTTGGCCCAATCTTCTTAAGTGGGCTTTGGGCCTATGATGTTTAGTTTAAACTCCTACAAATACTTTAAACTTTTGACTCTATTGAGTCTTATTTATTTATTTATTTATATATATATATATATTTTTTAGTACAACAATATCAGCTATTGTTGAATTATACTAATGTCGATGCAGAGATTATAAACTTAGTTATACCCTCCTCTTCCCGTTGGCTTGTAGCCATTATAGCCACTTCTACCCTTCGGTTCATAGCTATTATATCCGCTTCTACCATTGGGTTCATGGCTGTTGTATCCACTTCGACCATTGGGTTCATTGCTGTTGTATCCACTTCTACCATTGGGTTCATTGCTGTTGTATCCACTTCTACCATTGGGTTCATTGCTGTTGTATCCACTTCTACCATTGGGTTCATTGCTGTTGTATCCACTTCTACCATTGGGTTCATTGCTGTTGTATCCACTTCTACCATTGGGTTCATTGCTGTTGTATCCACTTCTACTATTGGGTTCATTGCTGTTGTATCCACATCTACCATTGGGTTCATTGCTATTATATCCACTTCTACCATTGGTTTCATATTTGTCTTCAAGAACTTTTCGTCCTGAAATTAAGAATCAAACAAAAATTACTTCAACTACAAATTCAAAATTTCAATTTGTAAGTGTGTATCTATTAGTTTGTACCTATCAATTAGGTCCAAAATTGAAAGTTCATGGATATATTAGTTAAAAACTTATTAAATACAAATATCAACAAATCGAGATATGACACACATAACAAAAGAATATAATACAACAGTGATTGATATGACATGACTGTATTCATTTAATTTATTTGACTACAACTTTTAAAACGGTAATTATTGGTGTCATCCCTTAAGTTACGTTCGAATTAGCTAACATGTCAAAACTCAATTAAAAGTATTAAGAGAGTAAACGGGGTTTACCAAGTGCAAATTCTTGTGGTATGATCGACTCGTAGGACAGAGTAGCGGCGACGTTGCCGGTGGATATGAGAAGGAAGATGGCGAGGAAAGCAGCCATGGGCATGACTCCGGCAGCCTTAGAGTTTGCCATATTCAGACTTAATTTTTGGGGCTAAAAAGTGTTGGGTTAAAATAAGGGTAAGAATTATACAAATTTTGGTGGGTATTTATAGTGGAAGAAGGGTTATAACTAGGGGTATATTAGGTAATTGTCCAGGTTGAAATCAACCACAACGCCGGTCCACATTGCTCGTTGAATAGGCACCCAATTTCAACCCTAAAGGATAAGCATATGTAAATTTTCACCTTATGATATCGACTTTAGTGTATGATTACACGAACCGAGGATTAAAATATCGACGTTTTCTTCTCATTTTGTCTAACCTATTTTCTAAATTTATTTAAATTAAAATTGTAGGAAGTATTTACCAGAAACCAATCATAAATATATTTATTTATAAGAAAGTGTATCAAATACAATTATTTGATTCTCAGATGTTGTCGTCTCCCGTATGTTATTATCCGACATTTTAAACAAAACATTCAATAAAACGATGTTTAAAATGAAAAATATATTTAACGTTAAATATTATTCTTTGTTAAATGCACATTGAACACGAGGAATATATGTGGTTTGTGATAATAATAAGTAACCAATGACGACGACCATTTCGGCCGTAGAAGCTATGTATATATATTTTTGAGCTCCAAATATTAATATTAATTCAATATTTGTTATATAATTTCACATTTATATTCCATCAAAGAAAATGATGCAAAACCCACCACGTGATTTCTTATCCTTTTATCCATCAACTAACTCCATTCCTACGGATCTCTCCAACCCATTCATACCACATATCTTCTTTATTTCTTTATTTCTTTATTTTCGCTAATACTTTTATTTTAAAAATTAACTTTCAATTTTTTTATTAATATTCTCTATTTTTTTAAAAAAATTAAAAAATATTATTACAATCAGTATCTTAGTTTAAAAAATACTCATAAACTTTTAAAAGCATCAGCAATTCACTTCATCTTTAAAAAGTTCTTAGCATTAATATATGAACAAATAATAAAAAAAAGAATTAATTTTTAAAAAAAAAAAAGTTTAAAAATATTAATATTATTTTTAAAAGTCTATAAATATATATTTTTTGAATGTGTTACTAAGAGTTTTGTTCCTATCCAATTGTAAGAGTTTTTATTTAAATTAAAAGTATTTTTTTTAAAATTTATTAAAATAAAACTTTTAAAATTTTGAGAATATTTTTAAAAGTTAGAAAGGTATTTTTTAAAATAAAGTGTTAAATGTTTTTTTAGTTTTTTTAGTTTTAAGGGTTTTTTTTTTAAATGTTTAAAGGTATAAATGTATTATTAGATTTTCTGAAAATTTAAAAATATTTAAAGAAAAGTGTAAAGTTTAAAGATATCTGAAATTAAATATTGAAATTAAGTCTTTGTAGCCCACCATCCACCACGTGTCACCTCCTCAACAATTATGGAGGGAGATTCCATTAGTATATTTCATTTACTTTAATATTTACATAATCGAGGATTAATCTATAATAAATTTTGAAGTCAACCATACTAACAGCCCTATTCAACAATAATTAAAGGAGAGGGGGAGAGAAACCGCAATCTAGGATTAAACAACGTAATTAAGGAAGTAAGTAAAGCTCTAAGAAGATTAATTTAATTTAATCACTATCTAATTTAAGTTAGTACAAACGAAGATACGCCACGTAATCCGTTTAATCACGTGCATTGCAACATCCTTATTACGCTTGCATCTAATTTATTTAATTAAATAATATATATTCATCATCTTTCTCCTTAAATCCACCACTGCAAACACGCTGTACCACTCCCATTCCCGCCGACCATCTTCTTCTCCCAATTACCATTCTACCCTTCTATTAAATTTACATTTAAAAAAAAATTGATTTCCTAGTTATTATAAATTCAACTCAACATAATTATACTACAACTAAAAACTATCATAAATATGTTAAAATATTGATATATTGTCCAATCAAAATTCATTTTAAAAGTTGAGATTTGGAGGGCTGGGGATATAAGAGTCATTTCGTACACAGATTCTAATGACTTGACTACCAAGTGAGGTTTGACTAATCAACGTCAATCACTTTCAATAATGTAATGCACCCAATGAAAAGAAGCCACGTGGACTTTGACCCCACGACCCTTCCGCCTGTTATACAGCTCCAATCTCATGAACTCTCTCTCGATCTTCCTACGTCAAAAATTATTATAAACTAAATTATTTAATATTCCTTAATAATTATTATATGTACTTTTATAAATAAATAAATAAAGTTTATTTTTGCATACACACGCTCACACCCTTCCTTGGCCCTAACGACTCTCCAACCGCCCACGTTTCTCTTCACTCTACATAATTCCCATCTTCTCCTCCATCTTCACATCCCCCTGCTCTCTCTCTTTCTCACAATGTTCTCTCCAGCAATGTCCGACCACCACCAGCTCCCCCAACCACCTCCGCCGCCGCCATTTGCCTCCCATCTCGAGCGGAAATGGAAGCCCCATCTCGAAACAGCTCCAAATTGCCCTCGTTGCGCCTCCGCCAATACCAAATTCTGTTATTACAACAACTACAGCCTCTCCCAACCTAGATACTTTTGTAAATCCTGTCGACGCTATTGGACCAAAGGCGGCTCCCTCCGTAACGTTCCCGTCGGCGGTGGCTGTCGAAAGAGTCGTCGTGCTAGGTCCTCACGATCCTCAACTGTCTCACGTTCTACCAACCCCGACGCTTCTACACAAATCACCGAATCCTCTTCCAATGGACCTGATATCGATCTTGCTGCTGTTTTCGCTAGATATTTGAACACCGCCCCACCGAGTACTGAGCCCCACGCGTTGACCAGCTCGCCGGAATCGGTTGACCCTGTAGAGAATTCTGAAATCTTCTTCGAAGAGCTCTCGGATTTGCTACTTGATGAGGAAAATCAACCGCAAGAACAAAAACAAGGGAATACGGGAAATTACGAAAATATTCCATTTGGGTTACACGCGGAATTGGGCGTTGAGGAAGAACTATGGGCGTCGCAACAAATCCAAGAATTGGACTCTTTTTCTTGCAATTACAATGCGAATCAGTTCTGTGAAGTGGGAGACAATTGGAGCTCATTTGACTTTGCAGCAGTAAATAATGTCGAATATTTCTAATATATCATTACATTTATATACTTATATATATATATATATATATATATATATATATATATACATGGGATTGGATACTATATGTTAAAATAAAATTTAGTGTACGTGGAGAGGTATGGGTCATTATGTCAATGCTTCATCAAATACAATTTTTCCTCAAATGTTTATCATCCCCTCCTTGTGTTATATAATGTATTGTAATGTTCCTTGAAATTGTCTCTTGGCCCGTAGGTCCTTACACAAGGTTAAAATTCTAACTCTTCTAGAGTGGTATTGGTTCGAGGGCTTTCTTTGCTTTCCACCTAAGTTGAGCAGGAAAGACCCAAAGGCAATCCCAAGGTACAGTGAAGCTTTATAGGGTCTTTTTTGTTTAGGTACAGGTAGTCTGCATCTTCGCAGACATGTCTATTTCACCGAAGCTTTTTTTTGATATAGTGCTTAGATTGTTATGTCTTTCGTGCGGATAGATGCAACTACAAAGCTTAACAACACTATTTTTATTTAAAATACATGATCCAAATCGCGAATGGGAGGAGGAGAAGGTAGAGAAAGTCAACAATGTGATGTCAACAAATCACATGGCTTGAAAAAAGGATCATGAATCTGCGGGTTGTGTGGATTAATGGCAAGGGATATTTGGTTACGTTTTCTCTATACTTATTATTTTGTGGTTACTATCAATTTCTCACCAATTCTTCTGCACCTTCATTCAATGTCATTGGACCTACATCTTTTCGACATCGACTTTCAACTATGTCAAGAGATCACTACTTAGATACATTCGGTTCTATTTGTGACTCTTCAAAAGAAGTCTCGAAACTGAACTAGTCAATCAGAGAGATAAAAAGAGAGAAAAACATAACCCTTTCAGCTGCTATCTATACAGTGACCGTTGTTTTGCTTGTTCCAATCCTTATAAAAGTTTATGCACATTGCATTGGAGAAATTGATACTTCCTTTACTTTTTGAGTTTTCGATCGATAGTCGTCCATCTAGCTCCGTTCGGATTTTGCATCACTGATAAGATATAGGCTGAAGTACATTCGATTTTTGTTTTGCGTTCACTCTCTCGTTCACCATCTTTGCTGCTATGTACGTTGACATTGACAAAGATGGTAGAAGTTATAATTCAATAACAATAAAATAAAATAAAAAAGAAAAAGAAAAGATAATTATAAAAAATAATTTAAAAATGGGCATATAATCCACGGCTTATTATTTGATTTTGAATTTGGGCCTCCATGTTTAGCTCTACGGCCCAATTTCTCCAACAAACAATTCAAATCATGAAGCCCAACAACTATTAAGGCCCAAGCCCAATTGTATGAGACGGTCATTTTTAAGCCCAACTTAAAAACAATACCTTAGATAAATAAAGTAAAGTGGTCAGACTTAAATATTAATTAAAAAATTAGTGTCAATGCTATTCCTTTTTTTAATATTTAAATAAGAGCTAAGAAGAATTAAATATTTATAAAAGAAAGTTTAAAATATTAATTCATGAAGCATGCCTTTTGGCTTTGTTTAAATTAACATTTTCCTAGATCCATATAATTATTGTATTTATAATGTTCAAGAAATGCTTATAAACCATATGACATATCACTTTCATTTCACAAATCTAACATCAATTTCAAGTTAATATTAATTGAGTTAATGCTTCCAAAAACATTATTATAAATGATTTAAAGTAGTTGAGAACAACCCATTTACTCATTTTATCATCATTAAAAAAAAATCATAATTTTTTAAATTAAAAAGAAAAAACTCGATAGACAACACTCGTACAACAATTTTAAAAAAGTGAACTTTTAACTTATTGGTCAAAAGTACCGACTTAGCTATCAAAGTATATCTCATGTCAGTTGAGTTATGCTCAGATTGGAAAATCTCGAGAGGAAGCTCGAATGGAAAGTATAAAGCAGACAATATTTGTTAGTGATGGGTCTAGGTTGTTACGTCACTGTCGCTGGTCGGAGTAGGGTTGACCCTCTCCCATAAAAGACGCGTTTTAAAACCGTGAAGATAACGATTATACGTAAGGAGCCAAAACAGACAATATCTACTAATAGTGGGCTTAAGCAGTTGAAGAAAATTACAAGAATCCAAGTTATATATGGAAGAATATTCTAAAAGAACGTGGAAGGTTGAATTAGTCAAATTTTGGTTACTTTAATCTAAACTCATTTAATGTTATAAATTAATTAATATAGATAGGATTATCATATTAACAAAACAAAGCTTTGTTTAGAAAAAGAATAATAATAATAGTAAACATCGGTCCAGATAGGAGTGGTTTAGCTCAAACTTAAATTTATTTTTATAAGCTATTGACATTTAATGAATACATTAATTGTCTAATCATCACCTAATTAAAAAAAACAAAACTTGATTAATT
Organism: Cucurbita ficifolia; assembly: GCA_033971965.1. Taxonomy (NCBI): domain Eukaryota; kingdom Viridiplantae; phylum Streptophyta; class Magnoliopsida; order Cucurbitales; family Cucurbitaceae; genus Cucurbita; species Cucurbita ficifolia. Next base: position 2,980,290 of record CM066976.1, read on the forward strand.
AACATAAACCCCTCAATATATTCTAATGGCGACACGTCGTCATTAGCTGCATCTGCGTGTATGCTTACGGCATTGCTTAATTTTTTTAATTCAAATTGTAATTACGTTTAACCTTCGTTAATTAAAATACTCCCATATTTTATTTTAAAAATTACATTTATATACGCCCACAATTATAACATTAACATTTTCAAAATAATATTAATAATTTATTGTTAATTTATTTATTTTTTTTAAGTTGGATTTAGCTCACAGATTACATTAATTTTTTTTTTTTGGCATGGGTCAACTCTAGCAATTTTTATTATTATTTTTATTTATTTTAGTCCTCCAATTTTTTTAATTTATAAAAAGAACGTATTTGAGGTATTTAAAAGTCATATGAATAGAATTTTAAAAAAATCAATAGTGATAAATATTTTTATATTTTGATTGAATAGATTACCTTTCAAAAAAAAATTACGAAATTGTTGGATATATAATTAAATGTCAAATGTTCTATTAATTATATAATAATTCCATATAAATCTTATGATTTTGTTGGTTTTTTTTTTTTTTTTTTTTTAAAATGTTAGAATATGTGAAATCTCACATCTCACGTATGTTGGAGAGGAGAACGAATCATTTCTTACAAAAGTGTAGAAACCTCTTTCTAATAGACGCATTTTGAAACCGTGGGACGGACGACGATACATAACGGGTAAAACAGACAATATCTGCTAATGGTGGACTTGAGCCGTTACAAATGGTATCAGAGCCTGACATCGAGCGGTGTGTCAGCGTGGACCTGGACCCTCAAGGGGTAGATTGGAGGTCCCACATTGAATGAAGAGGGGAACAAAACATTTCTTATAAGGGCGTGGAAACCTCCTCTAGTAGACTGTTTTAAAACTGTGAGACTAACCACGGGCTAAAGTTATAAACCTCTCCCTATTTGATATTTCTAAAGTATCCGAATTAATATTTTGGTGATATTTTGATATCATATTATTGGGTTTATGGGAACAATGATAGATATATCCATGGGAGGCATAGCCATAGCAGCATCATCTTTATGGTGACGTGATATAATTTGGCTAACTTTTTTTAGGAGCTGCTTTATTTTCTACTTGCTTCCACCTTTTACCATTCCAAACATTATCAAAATCCACAAACAATAACCTTTTTTCATATCATTTATTGTTTTTTTTCAAAAAGTACAAATTTATTTCAACTATGAATTGAATAATAATTAAAAAAAAAGTGTTTAATAACCCACTTAATCATGAAAATGCGTACACAAAAACTTTGGTATTTATAACGGTTCAAGCTCATTACTAGTAGATATTGTCCTCTTTGGACTTTTCCCTTCGTGCTTTCCCAAAGTTTTTAAAACGCGTCTGCTAGTGAAAAGTTTTCACACCCTTGTAAATGGTGTTCCATTCTCTTCTCCAACCGAGGTGAGATCTCACAATCCACCCCTTTGGGGTCCGGCGTCCTTGCTAGCACTAATTCCCTTTACCAATCGATGTGGGACCTCCCAAATCCACTCCCTTTGAGGTCCAACGTCCTTGCTAGCACACTGCCTCGTGTCCACCTCCCTTTGAGGCTCAGCCTCCTCGCTGGCACATCGCCCGGTGTCTAGCTCTGATACCATTTGTAACGGTCCAAACCCACCGTTAGCAGATATTGTCCTCTTTGGGTTTTTCCATTCGTGCTCCCCTCAAGGTTTTTAAAACACGTCTATTAGGGAGAGATTTCCACACTCTTATAAAAGGTGTTTCGTTCTCTTCCCTAACCGATGTGGGATCTCACGGTATTTGATGGAAGATTTATTAATCTTAAAAATCCTGTTTCAGATTCAAACAATTATTTAATCAGGGAGGTTACTGATAATAGAGGTCAAACCTGCAGTCACCATCAACATTTCATAAATTTGAAAGCTTTCTTTAATCAAAAGATAAATGAATATATAAAGGGGAACTTTACAGAGAGCTCAGCCCAGAGCTTTAGCCTGTTGGGGAATTTTCTTAAGCAGCAGAGAGGCACAAGAAGAAGAAGAAGAATAAAGAAAGGTCCCTCCTTTATGAGAAGATTCAGTACAGAAAACCACAAGAAGTGAAGAAACCACAAGAAGCTTAGTTTATATATGAAGATGAAGAGGAAGAGAGAAGTGGAAAAGGAACCTGAAATGAGGTCTGCAACTGCAGAGCTTTCTGTGTTGGCTCAGTTCAAACCTGTTGATCATGCCGCTTCTGACATACCCACCAAGCCCTTCCTCTCTGTTTGCCATTTGATCCTTCAATTTCTTGGTACCTCTCAATTTCTGCTTGTCTTGAGAACTGTAGACCGACAGGACATGTTTCTGTTAAATGAGATTGGTTTGGTTTGGTTCTTTTTTGCTGCAGATAAGGTAGGACCGACAATGACTGTTCTAAGACAAGACATTCATCAGAATATTCAGGTATAAACAGCATCAAAAATGGCATAAATCTCTCTCTCTGTGTCTATTCCTTATAGTTTCTTTGTCTGAAATGCAGAGGTTGGAGAGCCTATATGAGTCTGATCCTTCCATGTATTCAAATATGGTAGAAATTCTTAAGAAAGAGACAAATGAAGGGTGTGCTAGGAAGCTCACCAGCTGTAGCAGAGCGTTTCTGTGGCTGACAAGGTAGCTTCATTCATTCACCTGTGAACAAAAGAGAAAAGAGATAAGATATAACACTGATTATGGAGTTTTACTGTGATTTAGGTCCCTGGATTTTATAGTGTCCTTATTGCAGAAGTTAAAGGAAGAACCTAGGATGAGCATGGAGCAAGCAGTAGAGGAAGCGTATAGCCTCACTCTTAAGCCATGGCATGGATGGATTTCATCTGCTGCTTTCAAAGTAATTCTACTTCTTTATCAAACTATTTAACTAAACTAACGATCATTGTAATTTTGTATAAACAAGAAGAGTACTATGGTTCTTGCAGATAGCTCTGAAACTTGTGCCTGATAGCGAAACCTTTGCTAATCTTCTAATGGCCAAAGATAAAAAAAACGACACGCTTTCGGAGGAAATCGACTCCTTCATTTCCCGGCTCTCGCCTTTTCTAGAAGATATCCATTCTATTCTGGTAAGCTCAAGTATTAGTTTCAGCACTATAGATTAATTCAATGAAAGTTTAGCTACTGAGAATGTTTTGTTTTTTCTAGAGACTGTACAGGTTAGATCGTTTGAAGTCTGCATAGAGCAAGAAGGGACAAAAGAAGAACAGTTTCATAAGTTTTGATTTCTCTTTGTTTCATTTACATTTTCTTACATGTAAATACACTGTCATAGGCGTATCACAGGAAATTTTCCCTGTTTTCTATCCAAACTTGCTGCAGGTATTGTATGCATACACTTCTGATCTTTCTGTTTCATACAGATGTAATAGGTAGGCTTGTCATGTAACTTGTAGAATTACTAGGCCTCGGGCCCTCGAGTCGAATCTGTAATCTTGAACTGCATAATATATGGTGTTTTCTGTTTAGCCAATGTCTACAAAATGATTATCTTTATCTCAACGGTAACAGCCTAAGCCCACCGCTAGCAGGTATTGTCCTCTTTGGGATTTCCCTTTCGGGCTTCCCTTCAAGATTATTAAAATGCGTCTGCTAGGAAAAAAATTTCACACCCTTACAAAAAATGCTCCGTTTTCCTCCCCAACCAATATGGGATCTCACAATCCACCCCCTTCGGGACCCAATGTTCTCACTGGCACTCGTTCCCTTCTCCAATCGATGTGGGACCCCCCAATCCACCCCCTTCGGAGCCGAGCGTCTTTGCTGGCACACCGCCTCATGTCCAACCCCCTTCAAGACTCAGCCTCCTTGTTAACATATCGCCTGGTGTCTGGCTCTGATACCATTTGTAACAGCCCAAGCCCACGTTAGCATATATTGTCTTCTTTGGGCTTTCCCTCTCGGGCTTCCCCTCAAAGTTTTTAAAACGCATCTGCTAAGGAGAGGTTTCCACACCCTTATAAAGAATATTTTGTTCTCCTCCCCAACCGATGTGGAATCCCACATGAACGATGTAGAATGTGGTTACCGAATCCTTGCCCAAAAGGGCAGTTTGCAATCTTTGTTTCTAAGCAAAACTGTATCAAAAACTAAACTAGCATAGATATTTTGCATTTAATCACTGACTTCCAAGATGAGTAAGTTCGGGAAAGATCCTCTCATTGATAAGTTGTTGAGCCAAGAGTTCTAGACAATCAATATACGTCTCCATGATTTGCTACATAATACTGATTATAATTTCAGTACTTCAGTTGGGGAAAAAAGGGGGGAAAACTGACAGTGTCAACAAGAGAATGTGACAAAGAAAAAGGAACATGAAAGAGATAGAGCTTTATTCCAACTAGAAGATAAACATATGGTTACATTTGTATGCTTCATTATTTCATGATAAACTTGTAATGCCAGGCAATAGATAAGTACAAGATTGAAATATCAAACCATAACTTAAAATTCTACCCTGTGTTTCTCAAGATAGGGCAGCTCGAAACCGCCTTTTCAACCGAGCCATCCAAGCGAGGGCCTTTCATGAGTTTCCCAAGCAATTCCGCTGGGTCAAAAAAGAACTCCACCCCCAAAATCTTATCGTTCTCATTCACCTGGTTCATCAAAAACTTCAATAAGAACAAGCCAAAAAGAGTAACAACATATAAGCTCATTGAAGCTGGATCCTACCTTAAAAATGGCAACTCCAAAGAATTCAATTCTCTCCCCAGTGGGGGCATGGCTTTTGAAAGCTCCCTCCATGTATCCCCAATGCCTAAACTTGAACACAATATCAGGAGGCCCTGAATAAACTTGGATAATCTCGAGAGCAAAACCTCGAGGGAACGTAGCGGTGAAAGCTTGGTGAGAAGATGCAGCAGTCTCCTTTGCAGCATTATAGTACCTATACTCCTCAGGGATGGAGGTCTGAAGGAAGGGATTGTAACCTCCAAGTTTACTTGTTTCTTCAATACTTAAAGGCTTTCTTCCTGAGAAATCATTGTTTTGTTTAGTTTATCATCAATTAGATGAAATAAACTTGTTTAAATCTATTGTTCATACCATTGAGACAGAAAGTAAACTTGTTTAAATCTATTGTTCTGAAATCAGTGGTTGATATCTTATGGAACAGTTCCATCTCAAAATTCTTCACCAGGCTTTGCACCCTCTCTTCAAGTGATCCAACAGGCCATACCTTCCACAGTGAAACTTATAAATCAAAAGCTTAAAAGGTATCACACCATTTCACAATCAAAACCCTAATGGAAACAGATCAAAACAGTTCAATCCAAGAAAACAGAGAAAGAAATTACATTAGTCCGCTCTTCTTCGAAGAGCTTGTTGACAACATCGTAGTTAGGAGGAACCCTAAATCTCCATTTGGTGTTCTTCTCTTCATCTCCACGCAAAAGCGAACGATACTTCTCATCATCCCCAGAGGCCATTGTGAAATCAAGGATTTGGGTTGTAAGTAAGAGGGGAATGGCGTCTTATATAACGCCGGAGAACAACGAAAGGGAAGATGGTTGCTTCCAATGGCGGTGTGTTCTTGAAATCATCACTGACATAATCCATTGCCTCACTGCGACTTTTCGAAGTTTAAAATTTCGTTGTTAATTTCAGGTTATGTGTTTTTTCTCTACTTTTTGTACTCACCAACCAAATGTCTGCCTTTAACATTTTAAATATATTCAAATTATCCAAATCTTTATTTTTTTTTAATTAAATTTATGTTGTAACAATAATTTGAATATACCACTTTTATAATATTACTCATCTTTTTTAGTTATATTTAAGAAATACTCAATTTTATATTCGAAATTATTAGATTTTGAATAAATATATCTTAATTATAAAATTATGCTCGTGCAAGCTCATGATTAGTTATTTTTTTGTTCATTTAAGTGTATATATATATATATATATATTGAAATAATAAAAAAAATCTAAATGCCAAATAATTGTCTTTGTTATTTAAATTTTAAAAACAATTTTTTAACCACTTTAAGAAAATTAATTTAAAATTGAATTTTCTCAAAGGGTTAGGTACAGGGCACTTTCAAGAAATTGGATTTCACTTTGAATGTAGATTTGTTTTCTAGGAAAATGGTGGCTAACAATATAATTAATTTAATTAAATATAAAAATTATGACTAACATAATAATTAAATAAAAATAGCACTTTCCATTTTTTTTTATAATTATTTGAAAAGTAATTCTAAACCGATCTATTTTGTTAATTTTTTATTTATTTATACAAATTAAGAATCGTTCTTCCAACCATCTTGAACATAGTTCAATGAGTTACAAATTCATGAATCCAGGAACTCATTTTTCCTTCCCCTTCTCCAAATTTGGATCCATAATGTTAGTGGAGGAAATCTGACCTAACCTTCACAAATATTCATCTCATCTCAGTTATTTACTTTGATTTGGTTTTAATTAACTATATTTTTAAATATTATTGTTTTACAGTAAAATATTATATTAATATTTAAAAGAAGATAGGTACATGAATGAATAAACGGTTGAGAGCGAAACAAAATAAAAATTACTATTTATACTCGTAAGTCTACATTCCTTTTCAGTAATTCAATCATAGGAAAAACTAAACTAAGTATGGTTAGCAATTTTATGTTAAATAACTTTTTAAAAAAATTTCTCAAATGAATGTGAGTAAAGAACTTTTGTTAGTCTGTGAGGAAAAGAAGAAGTAGGTTACGTGCCTATGTTGCTAGAGAATGTCGAGACTATCGAGTATCGAATTCAAATTCTAAATCCTAACATGGGTCCCTTTTGTTCGTATCCTTTCCCCATCTTTTCTTTATAATCCGTAATTTATCTCAATTACATCCATAGTCCAAAAATGGCCGAAAAATAAATCACAACATCGGGCAAAAGCACTAGTGTAAATTCATGGATGCACCTCAATTTACTATTTTCAGCCAAAATTACCATAAATATCACTGGAATTCAGCTTCGCATTTCTAGTCAATACTTGGTGTAAATTATGTTTAATACAATCCAGAAATGCCAGAAAATAAATCAAAATATCAACCTGAGAACCAGAGAGGGTTAGAGCAACAATTGAGGTAAGTTCACTGTTCATGATTACTGAATAAACAATATAGTTAAAGAAGTCTTGCATGAAAGCAAATTTTGGGGCAAACAATGTCTCCGAGGAAAGAGAAGAGCTTACTTAGATTGATGGCTAAAAAGTCACCACATCTTTCCCACAGAACTCAAAATCCAAAACCGCCGTCGATTCCTTCTTCTTGTTTCCTCCCGTGTCTGAAGCTAATCTGATTGAGTTTGGGTTAAGGGTTAGCTCTACAGGGGGCAAGGGCTAACGTCCCCGCCATTCACATTTCTATTCTAAACCAAGACTATCAGCATGGTTAATAATCATGCCAACATCATATGGGTTCCCATGATTTACATTACACTTACTTAATACACCAATGCCATGTTATCTGCCAATTCTTTGTCTCTTACCATTGGATATTCCACTGTCACTAACGCTGCCTTGAGTAACATTTTCTTCGACTTCAGAAAATTCTCTCGACCAGGACTTCAAAGGAATCAGATAACTATCGTCCTTGGCACTCCTCCGCTGCTCTTGATGCCGTTTAACATTTTCAGAGAACCGATTGATCGTTTTGTTAAGTTTTGAAATACCCCTTTCAACTGGTTCTACGACGTGTGTGACTGTATACTTCATGTCATCAACAATCTGATGGGGAATAAAGTCACGAAGGATTTATCAATGCCCACAAATAATATGAGAAGCCATTGCGGGATTAGAAAGAAGAAGGTTAGGTCTTACAATTTCGCCGCTTCCAATTACAACATCTCGAACACTCTGGGGAAAACTCAAACGCTTCTCTCTCTCGTCGTGGCGACCCAAGTGTATTTTAGTTATTCGTTCGGAGTCTCTAACCTCCTCTGGATCAGGTGGCGTTCCTAGGGATGCGTAGTCGGTCAGCACCGCAACATTACGAACACATCTTTCTCCACGTTTATAAGGTACTGCTGGAAAGGTGTAAACATGTGCGACGGCAGCAATACCCATCTGAATGAGATGAAACAAGAAAAGAAAATAAGTTATTGCAATATAATATAATGAGAGATTTAACACTCTTTGACAATCAAACTCGCTTAATTTCAGATCACATGGAGTATCAGCCGCATGATCCATATGGGATAACCGAGAAAATTATCACACAACCCTCAAATACGCCTTACAAAAGTTTCCTCCTTCCCCTTGAAAGTACAGATGGTTCTCACTTTTTAAAATGATACCCAAGCGTCCTAATCAAACATCAGCTAGTACCCATACTCTTGATAAGTTTTAGCTCCAATGACATCTCAATCTTCCAAGTACGGATTGCACATAAGTTCAATATATCAATCCTCCCAAGAAAAGAACGAAATAATGTGAAGGGCAAGCCTAAAAGCACTACTGTAAGATATATGGAGCAAGTGGGCAAGAAATGTAGTCTCAGCTCACCTCAATGCATATCAGGTAATCTTGTATGCGCGTCTTTAGCTCCCGAGCTAAGGACCCTTTAAAAGCTCCTACTGAGAAAAGAAAGGCAACGGCAACACCTTGCCACCAAGTGAGGAAAACGATCGACTTGAACACAAGAAACTTCGCCAATGGTTTAATTGATTCCAATTTGTCCTTTGTGACAGAATAGAATTGGAGAAGGCAATACAGGGCCCACGATTGACTAAAATTAAGTACAACCGCCAAATAGGGATAGCTGTAGAACGTAAGAGAGACTGGTCAAAATCAATGCACAAAGCCTTGGAAAAGTATGTTAGAACTAGAAGTTCACAACCATCTAAATCCAGAAGAGAGGTTCGACTACATTTGTCTGCATTATAGTCAATCGAGATCATAAGGTATCTGTGATGTTAAAAAGTTCAAAATATTCACAAAAGTAAATCAGGGCACATACCCATATCTCCAGTTAAACTTTCCTTCTCCATAGACCCCGAGACTTTCAAGAATCATAGCTAGGAGAGCACATATCATCTTCAATATCATCTGAGATGTCAATCAAGGACCAAAACCATGATATGAATTTGGCAAAACATACTTATTTCAAAAGAAAGAGAGAGCAAAAGAATGATCACATACATATTGAACGATACCAATTTTAACCGCATGATAGAAGTCAGAACCAAGATACCAATCCCTTACGAAGCAATTTAAGGGAAAAGGATGTTCTACAACACCATATGCATATTTTTCCGCCAAAAGAGGTGTGTCAGAGTCAACAACAGTCTGACTTTCCATGAATTCGAGTGTACGTTTCTCACCACCTTTCAACCATATAAAAATTGTAAAATTTTCAGCATTATTTGAGGGCACTAAACTAATCTTGTAAAATGAGTTAATCACCCATCAAAACATTTTACATCTGACAGTACATACTACAACTAACACGTGCAAATGAAGGTGGAAATAAAGAGCCTTATAATTAGCACAAAGAAAAGAAAATGGGTAGCTACAAAAATGTTTGGACAATCTGCAGCGGAAGAAAAAAAACACCAACGAACATAACTGCAATATGATAAACGTACCCAAGCAAGCAATAAGGTATCTTTCAAAGCAATATAATGCAAAAGCCTCGTAGCAGTCCCGTATCACTTCCCAATTGAATGCACCATTTGAATTTAACAAAGACAGGAACTGCGGCAAAATAATAATAATGATAAATGAATAAATAATGGAACAAAAAGTAGAAAAACGTCAAATACAAATTAAATAGATTCAGAAAGTTCTCTACCGACAAAAACCATATCCTCTTCTTTAGAAAAATATAATAAATGGAGCAATTATAATAAATTAAAAATCACACAAATAAATGAAGGATGTAAAGAAAAAGGGAAGTAGTGTTCCTCTCACCGATTCCAGAGAGTAAACAGGAACCATCAGTATAAGACCAATCAGAAACTTCTGTTCCTGAAAGAAAGAAAGGTAATCTGTCAATCAACGGAATAGTGCCAAAAAAATATACCATTGATAGTATCATCTCTCAAAGTAAGCAAAACATGAGAAAACGCACAAGTTTATGTATAGCCCCTACACTATGAAATTCAAAGAAGTAAAACTCCAATTAGCTTCATTCTTCACAAATCATGTGTTGTTTGACATCCTATGTAACCAAAGTGATAATTTTGGTTATCATCAAAATGAAATCCACCAACGCTAACACGTTGCTTCAACAGTGAGTATGATTGGACATGGGGATCTATTCCCACCCAAGCAGCAAAGTAGAAGAGTTCAAGAATTTCACAGAAGATAATATAACTAGTCCTTTGGAAATCCAATCAAATGAAGGAACACAACAGACCTCTGGCTGATTATAAGAAGCTAAATGCTCAATGATGAGAAATGTGGAAAGAACAAGTGCAACAATGACGAATACACCAGCACTGAAAATTGTCCAGCTGAAGTTAGGAGCTGCTTCGGTGCTTAGATTCAGTAACCACATCTTCCCTGATCTACTGGAGGATTCAACCATATTGAAGAGAATAAACAGAGTGTAGAACAACATCCTCCATCCCATCAAGCAAAACTGTTTAAAGAATCTGGTTAACTAGGAATGTGCTCGATCAAAACCAACTCATCAACCAATCTTTCAATGTCTTATTCTACTATTATTTTTTCTTCCAGATCACTCCTAGTCTGAGATCTCAGAGATAACCGCATCAAGCCCTTGCAAAAGTAAAAAAAAAAAAAAAAAAACAGATTCGCCAGGAATAAGTTATCTTGAGGCTTCAGTGCACTCCAGAAAGGTCCAGCTTATGAAAGAAAATACTTTGAACTTCTAAGAATGTAGATATAAAATTATAAAGGTTGAATAACCCCATCAAACAATATACATTAGGCCTACAAAGTCAAAACGTTCTGAATAAACATCAGGAATCAGCAACCATCCGGATTCTCATACCCAGAAAATGAATAAGACGACTAGGACAAAAAACCACGGGAGAAGACACAAATATAAGAACGTTAGGCAAAAAGTAATATCAACTCCCACTATGTGTATATTTAACCAGTAATATTAAGGAAATACTTCTAATCACAATTTCCCTCCACGTCCAAGCCAGTGTAGTCCCCTACACTAGGAATGTAGTGGTTCGGCAGAATTCAGATTCCCAAGGAAAATACATCAATATCTTTAGTTATAATATGATCAAGGTAAGTCGTCGGTGGTGCGCAAAAGCAATCATCACTCACAGATTAGCATGCATATGATATTTCAAGCAATGATCATAAGTGAACTCAAAACTCTACGAGAGCATACGTGATTCAACATTGCAAGTGACCATCAAGCCTACAAAAATAAGATCTACAGAACAAGCTTACACGATAACTAGCAGTCTCATACAGCGTGGTCTTCAACCAGGACAAAGAAGATTCCAATTACTGATAAATACTGAAAAATCCACCTCAATAACAAAAAGATGCTTCGAGTATAGTATTAAATAATTGTAAATTAGAGGACTGCATTGCTAACTTCCCAGCCGGGCGCACAGGATAATCATATCAAGTTTCAAAAGTCAACACAGGATTTAAACCCTAAAACACCAACCAATCAGCAAATAACGACCATAAAAGCTAAAACTAACGTCAAACGAAATACAACCACAATATTTCACAGGAAACGAGAGAGAGAGAGAGAGAGAGACTATCCATTCAAACCTGCGGAGGAGATCTCCCGGGGAAAGTTCAGTGTTAAGCCGATTAATACATCGGCAGAAAATGAATTCGCCGGAGGTAATATCAAGCGTCGGTATGGTAACCACAACAGAAATGAGGAAATCGGAAGTTGGTTCTGCAATCGGAAACGTGTTCGACGAAGTAGAACGAAATCGAAACGACTAAAATGACAAAGTCGGTGAAAAAGTTAGAATTTCAGCCGTCGATTGAAGGCAACTCCCGGGACCCACAGGTGAGGGAGAAAGCGCCGATGGGCCGTTCCGGGTAGAAGTTTCCCGTCTTTAGCTGCCTCGAAGACGTAGACGACCAGTTTGCTTTATAGGCAACGGAGTTACGGGGCAAGCCGCAAACGTGTGACGTGGCTACATGGAATTATTTGTAAATCCACGTCATCAGTGAGCAAGACAAAATAGGTATCATAGTTGTCGCCTACCTACGTAGGCAGGGTCCAAAAAGAAAATAATTTAAGGGAATTATTTAAATATATTTCAAAATCTGACCTCTAAATTACTCATTCTGCGTCATTCTTAGTTTTTTATAATTAAAAAAAAATCTTCATAAAATATAATTAATATATTAAATTAAAAATATCAAAGTTGACTTAAAAGAGTATCAGATACAAAAATAAAATATTTAAGAATTAAAATATACTTTTATATTATAAAATTATTATAGGAATAAGAAATGATAATTAGTAGATTTATTGTGAATTATTTAAGCAAATTCTAATAATAAATTTAGATTATGAATAATAAGAATAATAATTATATACTAGATACCCTTTAATTTGAAATATGATAAAATCATTTTCATAATTAATATATGAGGGATATGAATAACAAAAATGTATGGCATGCATTTATAGTCAACATTGCATGATCTATATCTATATTATTATGTTTCCAAATATACAAAAAGAATGAGGGATTTTTGTATACGCCACAAATGGGACATTTAGATTTGTTCTACCATGAGCAGAAGATTGACCTGATTGCTGGAAATTGTTACTTTGGAGGATGTTGAGACTCAAATCACCGTGGCGCTCGAACGAGATTTACGCTGAGCTTCTTCCAAGTCCTTCAAAAACCTGTGCCAAATGGTGACATCACGAAAAATAACGACTTGCTCGAGGTGATCGTGAAGGCATTACGATTATATAGTTGGTAGGAGATTCATTGCTTACCTCCTAGAGTTTAGAACAACAGAACCGCCCAGTATAAAACGTATTCCAGAAGTAGTCGAGTTTTGTAAGGCTACAGAACGTGACTCCTCATATGTCGTCCCACCGACGATAAAAATTATGACTTCTTGTGGCCTGCTTCATGACAAAGTAGCTCCATTCATAAAATTTAACAAAAGTTTCTTTATGAAAGAGAAACATACTAAGATGATCATCACTTTCAAGTTTGTGTCTATTTGGTCTTTGAATTTTAGAAAGTATCTGATAGGTACTCACGTTTTCGATTGTGTATAACAAGTCCTTGGCCTATTTGACCTTTTCAAAAAATGCATGGACTTGTTATACACAAAACGGAAAGTTTAGAGTCATGTCATATTCGACTTTTATATTTAATAGATCAGACTGAGACACACGTTCACACTAACAACAAACCTTCCTTGCTGAAAGTGATTTCCAACGAACGGATAGTCGACATCTCTCAATCGTCCCTTGATTATACTTTCCATAGTCTGGACGACAAGAGGTTGATGCTGAGTGTAAACGTTCTCAACCCCCTAAAACAGAAGTGAAGAGAACAATATATAAGCTCCCTAAACTACAAAACAAGTTTAAATTATGTATTTCTTTTATATAAGCTTCCAGCATACCTTTAATCCACGAGCCATGTTACGGGCAATATTCAAAAGATCTCGATTTCCATAAAGATCGCCCGTTCGCTTATCAACACCAGCTTGTTTTAAAAGAAACTGTATAAGCTGTCATACCATGTTGTTGAGCATATCAAGATAATTGAAGACTAGCTAAAAACAGAAGTATGTGAACAATATTATCATAATAGTCGGCCAAAGAATAACTAGCTTCTTACAAACACAGAGGATGAAGAAACAGAAATCTTTACAAATCCTAAGAGAGATATCATGAATCTGCATAGTGTAAATAATAACCATAACATAATCGAGAGGTTTAAATCTTTTGTGATATCCCACGTGGTTGGGGAAGAGAACGAAACACCCTTTTATAAGGGTGTGGAAACCTTTCCCTAGCAGACGCGTTTTAAACCCTTGAGGGGAAGCCCGAAAGGGAAAGCTCAAAGAGGACAATATCTGCTAGCGGTGGGCCTGAGCCGTTACAGTTGGTATTAGAGCCAAGTTCCAGGAGTTGTGCCAACGAGGAAAAGGAACGAGTGCCAGCGAGGACACTGGGCCCTGAAGGGGGGTGGATTGTGATATCCCACATTGGTTGGGGAGGAGAACGAAACACCCTTTTATAAGGTTTGGAAACCTTTCCCTAGCAGACGTGTTTTAAAGCCTTGAGGGAAAACCCGAAAGGGAAAGTCCAAAGAGGACAATATTTGCTAGCGGTGGGCCGTTACATCGTAGAAAAAAAAGTGTTGAAAATGGTGCTTAAATGTATAGAGTACCCCTTTTTTATATTTGGCAGAACAAGAAGCCAATTTATTGAAAAGCTGCATCAGTTGGACAGGGCTCTCCTTCTCATAGCGCAAGGCATATAACATAACTAAGCGCATGCGGTCTATATCAGAAGTACTCTCATTGTTCAAAAGACTTGTTACAGCCTGAAAAGCAAAGAGCAGGAAATAAAAAACAAGGAACATCTAACTTTTAATAAAATTTGTTTCAATCATAATAACTTCCTCAAAACTTAATGTATCCTGTTCTTGTAACATTGGGGGAAAAAAAAATAATCCAACACAGATACATGGACATTTTTTGATATACTGACGGGTATCCCTATCAATAATTATCTAATAGATAATGTTATTATAGATTGGAAAAAAAATCTGGATAGAAAATATTTTGAATGGAGAAGGCTGCATTTTTGTCTTAAAAATAAGGCCGATATTAGAGCTTCGATCAATATTGAGACTAACACAAACAGTAATACTAAAACTGGGGTAATAATTTTCACAATGAATCAAGAAATCAACCGATTGAACAATAAAAAAAAACCTCAAAAGCATGGCATATTCACGATGGAGAAAATATTATAACCTCAAAAGCAGCCATTTGCCCACCATTGCAAGCCAATTCCTGTTCTGTCTGTGAAACGAACATAAGCTTTCGCTCCTCAACTATTTTACTCAACTCTGTCACCAGTGTCACATGTTTCGAAACATTACCATGCATTTTTCTGTACTCTGGATAATTGTCAACGAACTTGGCCATGTCCTCTACACAAAACAAAGCAAAAAAACAATTTAGCAACGCAATTTTCCCCCGTAGTTTATACGTCACAAATACCTACAAAGAATTTCATACAGACCTATTGTCTGTATGTTCTGGTTACTTTTGGCAATTTGCTGAAAATCGTCCACCAACTTCTTGATATTCATTCCAATTTCTCCAAAATTATTGTACATGTTAGCTTTATAAAACGAATCTTGCTCTGATGATAGCACAACCTCCTGAGTGATGCAGAACTGTGAATAAGTTTAATTGTCCAATAGAAAATGCATACTAGTGCAGAGTAGAAGAGTGAGCTTTATACCTGATGATCCTTTGAAGATTTCCCAATGCTTTTCAAGTCCACTTTATTGTCTTGAATACCTAACAATTCATGAACCATTGCCTAGAAAACATAACTATGAATAACCAACACCATCATGTAGTAACAACAAAGCAAAAAGGAATTTTTGTGATCACAATACCTGATAAGTCCATTGATTCAGCAATGGAGTCAGCGGGTCATCCCTCCTATCAATTACCAGCAACAAAGGGGAGATTTCTGTTCTTCGAAAATCGAACAGACCACTTTCTTGTTGATACATAAGTTTCTGGTACATCAGAAACAATCAAATTTAAAGATTGTGACCCTTGAACTTGTGATAATAAAGCCTAAAATAAAAAAAAGTACAAATCTGAAGTCACGACACCGCTTCTAGAGTTCGAATATAAATATGAACGGGTTAACTAAAAAATTAAAGTAAGAAAATGCAACTTATAATAGTAAGAAATTACGTACTGATGTTTCCTGTGCTATCCTCTTGGCAACATCAGAAGTCCTTTGGTACCGAATAACAGGTCTTTGTTTTAAGGCCAAGAAAAGTGCTGCAAGGCCATCTACAACTCGGTCACAGAAATGTTGCAAACTTGGAGGATCGACAACTGCCGGGATCATGTATATGTGGTTTGATGACATATTTAAAGTGAAATGATAAGGATCAATGGCCATGAAATCGCCATAAAATTCCTGCATGTTTCGTTTGATAGTTATATGTGATTATCACAATTAAAGCTAACATGGGAATACAGTACAATATAAAACTCATGCAAACCAGCTATTTCAAATGATGAACAGGATGAGTAGAGAATGGAGATCTACTCTAAGGCTAGTGAGCAGGATCAATGACACATATAAGATGGTTCATACCATTGATAACCTAGCCATCTTTTTGACATGGTACGACCGAGAAGAACCATGATTCCATGATACTATTCTACTTAAGAACTTAATCTGGATTAATCTTCCATATAATAGCACGAATTTTGTAACGACCCAGGCCCACCGCTAGCAAATATTGTTATCTTTGGGCTTTCCCTTTTGGGTTTCCTCTCAAGGCTTTAAAACGCGTCTGCTAGGGAAAGGTTTCCAGCTTTCCCTTTCGAGTTTCTCCTCAAGGCTTTAAAATGCGTCTGCTAGGGAAAGGTTTCCACACCCTTATAAAAGGGTGTTTCCTTCTCCTCCCCAACCAATGTGGGATATCACTATCTACCCCTTCGGGGCCCAGCGTCCTCGCTGGTACTCGTTCCTTTCTCCAATCGATGTGGGACCCCGCTAAATCCACCCCCCTTTGGGGCCCAGCGTCCTTACTGGCACACCGCCTCGTGTCTACCCCCTTCGGGGAACAGCCTCCATAGTCCGGTGTCTGGCTCTAATATCATTTGTAATGACCCAGGCCCACCGCTAGCAAAAATTGTCCTCTTTGGGCTTTCCCTCCCGGGCTTCCCCTCAAGGCTTTAAAACGGTCTTCTAGGGGAAGGTTTCCACACCCTTTTAAAAGGTGTTTTGTTCTCCTCCCAAAGCAATGGACATCACAAATTTGTTAATAATTCCCATAGAAGAAAAATTACCACAACTTGCTGCACAACATCCTGTTCGTCTGAATCAGCTAGTATATGAATCTGAGTTTCCTTCAAAATGTTGGAGAAAACTGTAATTCAGATATACAGAAGAATGATTAACGTATCAATGGAAGATCATTACAGAGTCTCAAAGTTACACACACAAGTTAGAAATCCATAAAAGAAATGAAAAACTCACAAAGGTGATACTCCCCAAATCTAGAATTGGCCAGCTGACGACGCAAAAGCTGTATATTCTCTGATGTAGGCCTGAGAAAGCAAACCGCTTTAAGATGATACATGGATTCTCTTGACATCGATATGGTATCTACCAATTCAACCAAAAACACTTCTTTTTGAAGAAGCTCCGACTGTGAGTACGCCACACTAACGACACTAACCTGAAACCAAAAACAATAACAATCAAAATTTATCATTATTCTGCACTGTGAATGATAGAGATCGAAGAAATCATGTACAAAAACTACACAGGGCACGTTATCAGGCTATAGGATTCCATAATACACATCAGAAAGAAAATTGAAGGAATGTAATGAACACGATGGCGCATACCGTCTGAGAATCGAGGATGAAAACCTTCATGCCGGAGATGTCCTGCAACATCTTGTTGACATAATCCCGAACGACCGATATCAGCACCATTTTCAGCTCGTAGTTCTCAAAATTGACAGTTCTGAATCCGGCACCAAAACTAGTGAATGCGGTGGCAATGGAGGAGAATCGCAAATGCAGATAGAAGGCAAGAAGGGGGGTCTCAGATCTGCGACGACCGACGAGGGATGAAATCGAAAATGAACAGTCAGTTGGGAAGTTGCCGATCAAGATGGTCGCCAAATACGCGCGTTCTTGTTCAATCTTTCCCGCTTTTCCGAGGGTAGAATTAACTTTTTTCCCTTCTTTTTTTTTTTCTTTTTTCCCATTTAAAGTATGAGATTATTCTACCAATTATCCAAATTTCACATTCCAAATATAATTTTATCAAAATTTTGAAAATAATGAAGTATTAATCTTCTGGTATATAATGAATCATGAATTTTAATTTCTCTTTTGAAACAATTTTAATATTTAAGGATTTAAATAAAAAAAAATTAAAAGACGAGAAGTATAATCGAAACATATAGTTGAATTGACATGTAATTATCCCCATTTGTTGGATTGCATCTTTGCGGAGCGGCCGCCATAGCAGCTGTGTTGTGAGCTTCATCATTCCCAGTTTTCCAGTTTCCTCCATTAACAGATTTCAAGTCCCAAGAGACGGGATGGTCTTGATTACTGCCCGTAATTTCAGACTCTCTGCAGTTCCAATTTCATCAATCCTTCCACAGAGTGGCTTCCGTTCGTCTTTAATCTCGCCCAGAAATCTTCCCTTCCCATTTGTTGGCCATCGGTTTCCTTCTACATCGAACAATCCCTTATTACTTCATGCCAGAAAGAAAAACTCAGAATCAGAGCCAGTTATCAAACGAAACATTGTCGAGGAAGTTTCGGAGGACGAAGAGGACGATGTACTTCTCGACGAACTTGAGGACGGTAAGATCCATTAATAAAACCTCCTCTCAATTTATTCCTCTAGTTTCTATTGAATCCTAGTTTAGACTGGTCTTGGAATGAGTAAATTTCGGGAAACTTTCTTGATTGCGTAGATGAGATAATGGACGACGATGATGGCGAAGATTACTTTGAAGAAGAGTTTATGGAGGATAATGCTGAAGTCTATGTAAGATTCTTGCCTCTAAATATGGAGATATTGTGTTGGAAATCTTAACTCAAATTCTGGATTTGATAATTTGATTTGAAGGTAGGGGATGGTGGGGAAGGAGGTGGAATTTCCCTTGCTGGGACATGGTGGGATAAAGAAGCACTGGCTATGGCTGAAGAGGTTATTCTTTCATTTGATGGCGACTTGAAGATTTATGCTTTCAAAACAGTCTCTAATTCCACTGTTCAAGTGCGTATTGAAAAGCTTTCTAACAAGTAAGTTTTTACATTCTATGAACACATATTAGACTGAGGTTTTGGTTTTCTTGTAAGATAATAATTTCTTGTTGCTGCATTCTTAAGAATGAAATGCCGTCTGCTAGCTCCTTCTTTCTCAAAAGGATTGTTTGAGTGATGTTGATATTAGAAAATATTAGGATTACTAATTGTAGATTTCGCTCGCTCACAAATTAAGGGAGAGAGTTCACGTTAGAGATTTAGGACGTGTTTGGAATGACATTCTAAGAGCTTAAAAACACGTTTGTAAACACTTGAAAAATCATTTCAAACAAGCTCTTGTACGAGTTCACCCACTTCGTATGGGTTAGATCCAATACGAGTTCAACCTGTACCTATCTTTTAAGCTGGAAATGGAGATGCCTTTTGCTTTCAAGTAAATCAAGAGTGGCTTCAAGTTTTCCTTCTGATATTAGCGTTCTCATTGAACCTGTATTCACAACTCAACTCAGAGAAGAATCGGATTTCTTCGAACTCCTTATTGCTTGAATTATCACGTTAATTCGAAGGATTTCCAGATATTAAGAACGTTTTGAGTTGAAGTCTACTTTAAGCATATGAAAATGTGTTACATTTTACATGTTGTTATCCCAAGTTTACTGTTGGTGCATGCGTTCTTGGTAAGACTGAGTACCATTTCCTAGGTTCTAATTCCCAACAATACACCTCAGATCGGGTTCCCCCAGGATGGAAGATATCGAGGCTTTCTCTGCAAGATATCGAGCACGATTGGATGAAGCAGAGCTTTCTAAAACCGTGCCAGAGAACATATCTTTAGAGGTATGCTGTCTTTTTCCCTGCTCAAATTCCCTCGTTTTTTTTTTTTTTCCTATATCATCAACCAATCTATCTTTAGCAATTAGAAGAAGATTTTCACTTCCATTATTCAATTTAGTTTCCCACTTGACAAGACCAAAAGAGAATTGCTCTCTCAGAATTACTCTGTTAGCTTTTGGGTCTAAATGGATGTTAATCCTTCCTACATTATAAGGTCTCATCTCCTGGTGTTGAACGCGTTGTTCGGATTCCCGACGAGCTGGATCGGTTCAAAGAAAGGGCAATGTATGTGAAATACACGAACGATGTAGTTACACCCAGTTCGTCCTCTGAGAGTGATGGCATTTTCAAGCTTGTGTCATTCGACATAGAAACAAGATGCTGCATTTGGGGTTTAGCAGATGTGAGGATAAATAGAGAGAAGGCAGGAAAAGGAAGACCACTAAGCAAAAAACAAAAAGAGTGGCGTTTAGAGACTCCTTTTGATTCATTACGCTTGGTTAGACTGTATTCTGATTACTGATAATGCAATCAAATTTTGGTCGAAATTCAAGGTGTCGGTGTATAGTAAACTAGTAATTATTATTTTATGAATGTATGATTCGTTTTTAATGCTATTCTCTATCTAAACACATTTTGCAAGATAAACGCTTAATAGTTTTTGGATTGAGTTGGTTTGGTCAACATGAACATTGATATGTATTAATTATACTTACTTATTGTCAAATTATTCTGATTGTATTGGTTGAATTATGAAACTTTATTTGTGTTAGATGAACACGGCTCTCCACAATGGTATGATATTGTCCACTTTGAGCATAAGCTCTTATGGCTTTAGGACTTTCCTCCAACAATCTGTAATGAGGGATGGGGGCATTGACTGAGGCACTCCTGGTTTGGTCCCTGCTAGAAAACGATCAATCAGTCTCTTTACCCGCATGATGAATGAAAAACGGCTCCTTTTGTCGACACCTTTAGCTTTCTAACAATATGCTCTTTCTATACTTTCTTCGTGATTTCACTTATTCATTACATGCATTGTACTTAGTTACCAAAAATATGCATTTTACTTATTTATTTCTTGTTGTTTTTCTCTTAACTTTTCTGTTTTTGGTGAGCAAGGAAATCATACAATTGTAAGAAGATTGGAGGCCGTAGCTCAAGGAAAAAGCCTAAAAATATAGCTTTTTACTTTCTGCTTTATTGACCCATTTCATCATCTTTACGAATTTGAAGGTATGGTGATTAAATAAATGGTGTATTAGGTGCAAATGAAAATTTTAAGTTAAAAGAAGGGCAGGGGTTGGTGCGTGGGGTGATCGAAAGCAGTGTCTGCATGCACCTATTGTTGTCATTATATCCATATAAAAATCCCATGTGTATTACCTTTTTCATAGCCAGCTCCATTAGAAAATTGTCTATAACTCTCTTTTGGAGTACAATATATACTCAACACAGGGTAGTAGGTTTTGAGCACTAATGAGGCTGTTTGGAGGGATGGAGCGGGGGAGAAGAACTCTTGGGGCTGCTTGGGGGTGCTTTTTCATTGCCTTGTGGGTGGCCACGCAGGGGTTCCCGGTCGAGGATCTCGTCGGGAGGCTCCCTGGGCAGCCAGCGGTTGGGTTTAGACAATTTGCAGGTTATGTCGATGTCGATGTCGATGCGGGAAGAAGTTTGTTTTACTACTTTGCTGAAGCTCAGCAAGATCCCCATCTCCTGCCCCTCACTCTCTGGCTCAATGGAGGTTTGCTTTGGTTTATAGAACTGTTTTAGTTATTGATGATTAGATCTTGAAAGGCCATTCTGTTATACTGATAGAATCAAACTTGGTGAGGATATTAAATTGTTGAAAGGCCAATGCAGGTCCAGGTTGCTCGTCTGTTGGTGGGGGTGCCTTTACAGAGCTGGGGCCCTTTTATCCCAGAGGTGATGGCCGAGGCCTTCGAAGGAACTCCATGTCCTGGAATAAAGGTAGTGTTTTTTATTTTTTCTTCTTCTTCTTCTTTTAAATATTGAAAGAATCTGAATGATATGGTGAATTGACTTTGCTAGCCTCGAATCTGCTGTTTGTGGAGTCTCCTGTGGGGGTGGGATGGTCATACTCAAACACAACGTCAGACTACACTTGTGGTGATGACTCCACAGGTTCTAATTCCTAAACTTCAGAGGTTAATTTAATTTAGATTTTGTTTGATTAAACATTAAATATAGAGAGATTGGATCTGTGCAGCCAGGGACATGCTCACCTTTATGTTGAAATGGTATGACAAGTTTCCAGCTTTCAGAGATAGGTCATTTTTCCTCACAGGAGAAAGTTATGCAGGTCGTTTTTTATACTTTTTTTTTTTAATTATTAAATTATAAATTTAGTTCCTTTTCGGGAACGGTCCAACCCCACTGCTAGTAAATATTATCTTTTTGGGACTTTTCCTTTCGGGCTTTTTCTCAAGGTTTTTAAAACGCGTCTGCTAGGAAGAGGTTTTCGCACTCTTATAAAAAATGTTTTGTTCCTCTCTCCAACCGACGTGGGATCTCACAATCCACCCCCCTTCAGGGCCCAGCGTCCTCGCTAGCACTTGTTCCCCTCTCCAACCGATGTGGGATCTCATAATCTACCCCCTTCAGAGCCTAGCATCCTCGCTGCCACTCGTTCTTCTCTCCAATCGATGTGGGATCTCACAAGCATCGGTTGAAGAAAGTGAATGAAACATTTCTTATAAGGGTGTAGAAACTTCTCTCTCGCAGATACATTTAAACATTTAAAAAGCTTGAGGGGAAGTCCAAAAGGGAAAGCCCAAAGAGGACAATATCTGCTAGCGGTGGGTTTGGGATGTTACAATTTCGTTCATTTATATGATATCTTTATTTTTATTTTTTATTTTTTAAAAACTATTTAATTATTAAATTTTTTTTTTTTTGGGAGAAATTACTCTTTTGACCTTTAGGCTTTAAGCTTATAATTGGGTTCGGAAAACTTACGCTTTTATCCTTGAGATTTGAGTTTAGTATAATTTTTCATTTGGTCCGTAGATTTCAAAATATTACATTTTCCTTTGAGATCTAAGTTTTGTGTTTATTTAGTATTAATAAAAACTAATTAGTAATTTTTTAAAATTAATAGAGATTAACACCAAAGATCCAAATGAGTTTCTAATGTGTTGATCTTAAAATTAACTAATAAAAACAAAATTAAGAACTTCAAGCATATAAAAGTATAATATTTAGAAATATAACGATCAAAATTTAATGATAAAAATGTAACATTTTGACATAGGAATCAAAATGAAAACTAGCAACTAAAACCGTGATCATGAACTATTAAGCAATGTAGTTTATGTCAAGATCTGAGTTCATGTTAAAAACTTGTTCGATACCCTTCACAAATTCAAAGTTCAAAAATCTATTTTGAACTTTATAAGTATTGAAGACTAAATCGACAATCAGAGAACGAACGTTGAAGTACTAAATTCGTAACTTAATTTTAATTTTTTCTTAATGTCAGAAAGAAGTGGGAAAAAGTGTAAAAGAGAAAAGATATTGATTTGATGCAGGCCATTACATTCCTCAGCTAGCTGAAGCAATGCTGGACTATAACAGTCACTCAAAGGGCTTCAAGTTCAATATCAAGGGAGTTGCTGTAAGAACAATGAACTCAAAAACCATTACCTTTTGAATTCAACTTACTTTTGTAATGGTACCTGCAGCTTGGGAACCCATTACTTAATCTGGACAGGGATGTCCCAGCAACCTACGAGTTCTTTTGGTCTCATGGCATGATTTCCGACGAGGTTTGGTTTGCAATCAATAGAGATTGTGATTTTGATGATTATGTGTTGACGACTCCACACAATGTAACCAAATCCTGCAACCAAGTCATGGCCGATGCCAATGGTATCGTTAGCGAGTACATAAACACCTACGATGTTCTTTTGGATGTCTGCTACCCCTCCATTGTCCAGCAAGAGCTGAGATTGAAGAAACTGGTTCGTTTATGCTGTTTCTGTTTTCTTTTAGTGTAACGATACGTGGGTCTGTAGTGATCCGAACCTCTAATGTTTTAATCAGTTGTGACTCAAGTTGGTGTCGAGATTGTAATGAGTGGTTCGTTTTGCAGGCGACTAAAATAAGCATGGGAGTTGACGTGTGCATGACCCAAGAAAGGCGATTCTATTTCAATTTACCAGAAGTTCAAAAGGCTCTTCATGCCAATCGTACTAACTTGCCCCATCAATGGTTCATGTGCAGTGAGTAAGCCCACATTCTCTTTTTTGGCATCCATATTACATCATAATAGTTATGCCATAAACACAGCCTAAATCTTGATTGTTGGTGCCTTTGAGCAGCTTGGTAGATTATAATTACAATGATACGAACATCAACATGCTTCCCTCGGTGAGGAGAATAGTCCAAAACCACATCCCAGTTTGGATCTTCAGGTACGTTTTGAACTTTCTATTTAAACTTTGAACGTTAAGAATGGTAAATGAATGAATGAATGAATACACGCGCAGTGGGGATGAGGATTCAGTGGTGCCATTGCTGGGGTCTAGGACGCTAGTCCGAGAGTTGGCTCATGACCTTAAATTCAAGATCACAGTACCCTACGGAGCTTGGTTTCACAAGGGCCAAGTCGGGGGCTGGGCCATCGAGTACGGAAATATGCTGACATTCGCAACGGTGCGTGGGGCAGCTCATATGGTGCCCTACGCCCAGCCCTCGAGAGCTCTGCATTTGTTCTCTTCATTTATAAGAGGGAGGAGGCTGCCCAATTCTACCCGCCCTTCCATCGATGATTGAAACAGAACAAATGAAACGTGAATGTGTTTGGTTGGGTTAATGATAATCGAAAGAGTGGAATGTAATGCAAGATTTTGTTCAGAAATAATGAAAAGCTCCCAACTCATTCATTTAGTGCCCCTATTATTGCTTCATTGTGTTGGGAGTTCTTAGCTTTTGATGCACACTCAAAATATGCTTGGTGAGCAGAGAAACAGAGGGTGGGAAGCAAGAACAGAACAAGTTTATAATGCACACAATCATTCAGGCTTAGCATCAAAGTTAAGTCTTTTTTTGTTTGTATAAAAACGCATCACATTTCTTACCAACTTCTTCATATCCTTTCTTTAACCAATACTTTCGAGATATTAATCCCAATGCCCTCTCTCAATACTTCCGAGTACCCTTACTTTCCTTTACCACCTTATCATCCTTTTTGGCCGCCTCTCCCACCGCCGCACAACCCAATTGCTCCGCCATATAAACCAGTTAGGCCGCCGCCGCCTCGACAACCAACTGCTCCTCCGCCCCCACGTAAGCCGATTGCACCCTCTCCGCCGCCTCCTCAAAAGCCGAATGCTCCTCCACCACCACGCAAGCCAATTGCGCCCCCTCCGCCCCCACGTAAGCCAATTGTGCCTCCTCCTCCTCCTCCGTCTCAAAAGCCGACTGCTCCTCCGCCACCACGCAAGCCTATTGCGCCCCCAACTGCGCCTCCGCCCCCGCGCAAGCCAATTGTGCCCACTCCGCCACCTCAGAAGCCGACTGCTCCTCCGCCCCCGCGCAAGCCAATTGTGCCCCCTCCGCCACCGCAAAAGCCAACTGCTCCTCCACCGCCACGCAAGCCAATAGTACCTCCGCCTCCACATAAGCCAACTGCCCCTCCACCACCACGCAAACCAATCGCGCCTCCGCCTCCTAAAAAGCCAGTTGCTCCTCCACCACCACACAAGCCAATTGCTCCACCAACACCATACAAGCCCATATCTCCCCCATCTCCAATGCTTCCGCCGCCTCCTCCTCCTCCTAACCACCACCCGACAGTGATCATCATAGTGTGCGTGTCCTTGGGTGGGCTGTTCCTGCTTGCATTCATGGCAGCTGCCTTCTTCTGCTTCGTCAAAAAGAGAAAGGAGAAAACCATTGAAGAAACAGAGATCATCCACATTGACGAACACAGGAAGATCAAAGAGGCCATAGTTGCAGGACCCCATGGATCATGCGAAACTGTGGTGCTATCAGTTGAAGATGACATCCACATAAGTGAAGAAATCGTACGGAGCGAGAAGGTTGGGGAAAAAGGGTTACATGGTATGCATGGAGCAGGGGATCCAGGCTCCATAGAAGAGCCACAGCCCGCATCTTCCACTCATCAAAACCATTCCTGAGCACAAAAGTTCCATCATTTTGGACAGAACAACAACAATTGAATAAAATAAACAAAACCCAATTAAATAAATATTATGATTATCCCATCCATAATTTTAAAAAATTTAATTGATTTTTTCTTCATTTTCCAGAAAATGTGCGTGTAATTGTCATACTGAAATGGATGAAAGTTATTGAAACTAATGAGCCACCTGAATTTATTTTAAAAACAAATTAATTAATTAAGAGTGGGTGATAGATTTTTTTTTTTTTTTTTTTTTTTACAAAAGAGACGTGGCAGATAATGGGATTTAATTTATATAGAAAGACGAAAATCCTAAATTTCTAAACAAAATTTCTTTTTCTTTTTTCTTTTTTTTTTGGGTTTAATTTAAAATTTTACACGAAAAAGAAAAAAAGAAAAGAAAAAACAACTTAATAACCGCCTAGGAGATAATGGGGATTTCCTTATTAAAAATCCAGCTGAACTTCACTCCATACGGCTTCAACTTCTTAGCCCGCTCATCGGCTCGCTCCTGAAGCTTCCTAATTCTCGGCGCCAAGCCACACACGTAATCCTGAGCCCGTCGCCCCTCCGCCGTCAATCCCTCCACCTTCTCCAACACCCATCGTTCGACCAGAACCTCCAGAATGTCGGCGTAGTCGTTAGCCGTGTAGATTCCAAGCCGCTGAGCAACGGCGGAGAAGTGGTCGAATAGCCTGGGGTCTTCCCCGTCGTACATGAGGTGAGCTGGCATTGTGATCTTCTTACGCATCATGTCTTCAATTGCCAGCATGGCACCAGAGGGGTCCACGTCGAGAAGCTTCTTTACGATTCTGGAATAGGCGTTCTCGTGGCGCTTCTCGTCGGAGGCGATGGTGCCGCAGATTCGAGCCAGGACTGCATCGCCGTTGTCTTTGGCCAAACGACCGGTGTTGCCGTGGGATACGAACGTGGCTCGCTCCTGAAATGACGTGTACACGAAACCCAAGTATGGGTTGTTCTCCGTTCCTGGGTCCTGTCCACGTGGATCGTATTCACATGTCACCAATTATAGTAATATTAATTAAAAACCTTTTAACTTTCAAATTTGTATTAAAAACATAAATTATAAAATTATTTAACTTCCAATTTTGGAAATTTTTAAAGTATTTTAACAACATTATTAAATTAAAATTTATTGGTCTCACCATGCCGGAGCTGATCAAATACTGGACAGTCCGCTCAACCATCTGCATATCGACCCGACCCGATAAATAGAGGTAGGTCCGGAGCAAGTCGCCATGGCGGTTCTCCTCGGCGGTCCAAGACCGGGTCCACTTGGCCCACGGGCTGCTGCTAGCCCCAGTCTCGTCCTTAACACCATCCAGCGTGTTAATCATGGTCTGATAAGTGGGCAATGCGTCCTCCGTAATCATATCCCCAACCAGCACCACAAAGTACTCGTCCGGCAGTTCCGCCGTCCGATCCCGCAGAGCCCTAACTTGGTCGACAAATTCGTCATACGGCAGCGTCGAATCCGGCAAGAAATCCTGCGGCTGCCAGCACTGTTGCACCGGCTTCAGCAGCGGCAGAACATTCTCACTCGCCCAACCTTCCAGCGACTTGAACAATTCGACCTTTTCCGGCGGCATTGAGTGCGTCTTCCGATCCTTAATCAGATCCGGCGCCGCTATTGCAGAAATCGGCTGTAGCCATTGCCGGAAATTGACAGCGTACAGCGGCGACTTCAACCGTAAATGAGCGAGATTCCGGCCAAATGGAACCGGAGAATGAGTTGGAAGGAGGTTCGAGGTTAGGGTATGCATGATGCCGTCTGTGCGTGAGAGTGCGATCTAAGTAGAAATCTTGGGCAATTGGGAACACAGTGATGGACCAAATTTATAAGGGGAAGTTCGGGGGGGAAATGGAAGGGTAATATGGTAATTTCGAGGATGTACAATCCGGTGGGTGCTGTGGTTTTCAGAAAGGCAGTGGAGAGATCCCATGGGTACACACACACAGACCAGTGGCAAATAGAATTAAAGACACGTCATAATGTGTGGACAAAACCGTCTTTTCCTCCAAATTTAAATTTAATTAAAATAAAACGAACCATGCCTTACAGGAAGCATAACAAGAAGCAATTGGGCAGGCCAAGTGGTGAGATTGGTGAGAAACGTTCAAGAAACCGAATCATAATAATAATTTTTTTTTATAAATAAAATCCCGAAAAAAAAAAAGAAAAAGAAAAAGGGTTTCATTAGTCTCCGTTTGCTGACCAACTGCAACAATCAAATTGATTTTTGATCAATTTTTGAAGAGTTTCTTTAAAGTTGACTATCCAAAAAGCAATTTTCATAAAATAAAATAAAATAATCTTATTATGTCAAACTAAAAATAAAGAAAGACAATAACGGAGAGATATTTAAAAGAAAATTGAAACGAAAGAAAACATGTAAAGATTCTAAATAATGTAGGGAAGAACAGCAAGTTGCTGTTCTTCCCAAGTTTTTGCGGTTCAAATTTTCATACTAACATAAACATTATAACTCATCCACTTTCAAATTTCTTCCTAATATGGTATATAACACTTAAATATATACATATTTGGCGTGTCTATCATGCTTTAAACAGCAACCAGACAAAAACAATACCTAAATGTAACAAGCGTCAAATTTAAACATGACAAAGGCAGCAGGGATGGATAAGAAGCAGAGCAACATAAAGATGAAATGGAACTCATTTATAATTGTAGAAAAAAACTGGCATGCACTAGACTAGTAGTATACAATATGATTGGATTCTCATTTATTAGCAATAAAATTATGGTTGAGCTAGTTTTGCAAGAATGACTAAATCCAAAATCTTAACATCAAGAGTGTCATCTACCTTCACAATTCCATCCGTGCCGTCTACCCCGATCAATTTGCCAGTGGCACCACGCAGTGCACCACCCATTATCTTGATCTTGTCTGACTTCCTAGGAACGATCACTTCTATTTCGCTGGAAGAGGCTGTTACCGTTTCGCCATTTCCACTTGATCCAAGACCTACCCTACATCCGCCATCCTGAGCAAACACAAAAAAAAAAACCCAAATCAACACTACTTTTCATAATATTATACCCAATCCAACTACTACACATATGCCTTAACCTTGTGTTTCATTAGAATATTACACTTTTACATTACAAATAAATAAAGCATAAGGATGGGTGTGGGCCCTGCAATAGAGATAGATAGGCATGAAACCTGCCTTCTTAAGATTGAATGAATGGTCTCGTTGACCATGAACTTCTGAACTTTCTATGTGAAATTTACTCACCTGTAGAGTTTCCAAACCTGCCTTCTTAACCTTACCTTGTCTTCTGTTCTTTATCTTTATATATATTTATATATATGACACACTTCAGTTCTTTATCAAATTTGTGAGTTCCTTGTGGAGTTCCTTTACCAACTTCTCCATGATTACGGTTCAATTTTTGTTAAGGCAATTGAACATGGTGCATATGTTAATCTCTCTCTTAATATCTTTCCCCTTGTATTTTTTCGTTCAGAAAACAATAATTTGGTAATGACGCTCTACATGTTCCATAAGAAGTCCAGCCACTACTCCTCAGAAACAAATATGTATAAAAATAAAATAAATGAAATATAAAATTTGTAGTGGGCAAAGCTTTAGTAAACACGTACCGGAAGCACCTCACGGATTACTCCCATGACGAGCTCATCTCCTGACCTCCGGACATTGACTAATATGTCTGGCATGTACCATGGTCCTTCGGAATCACCACCTGCCATTTTAATTTATTTTTCGAAATCAGTAGTAGAGTAAAACAAACAAACATTTATTGGAGATGCCAATGGAAAATGGAACGAAATCCGGTTCCCAAGGTCATGACCCCATTGCAAAAGGTTGAACTTCCAAGTTCGATACAATGTACCTATGAAATAAATTTTATTCCAGGTCTCTCTAGATGAAACTCAGGATATTTCTTGAGGTAGTCAAATGTACCCTAATACAATTTTATCAAAAGAAAAGAAAATTGTATCGATGCAAGCTCATCCGGGTGCTCCACTCAATTTGTGCTTGGATTAACTTATAGTGGCACCCTTTTTATCAATATGCAACATGCCGTATAGCGAGTAATAATAAAGTTCAGGTGTTACTTCCTCCAAATATTAAAGAAAAATACGAATTAATGGCAAATATAAATAATAGTCTATTGCAAACTCTACTTGTAGCAGATATTCTACGAATATTTTTTGTGAAGAACATCTTGTTTAAAATAAATATAGGGAAAACTCTATCAAGCTGCATGCTGAAAAGAGTAATACAAACCTATAACAGGAGACATCATATCCAGACCACCTGTGCCTGGTGTCATTGGCTGCCCACCAGGAGTGCCAGGAAGATAGGAGGCTGGATTAGGTGTCATCGGCTGTCCACCAGGAGTTGAAGGCAAGTATGGGCTTGGAGCATTTGCTGAACACAAAGAGTAAGTAATATTAAGATAAGATATGTCTCTTGTGTGGAAAAGTTGAAATAAATACAAATGCACCAACCATAGGCTGAACCACCATCCCGGGGGGTACCAGCATCACTGTAACTGCCACCAGGAGTGTTGGCCCACCCAGAACCAGGAGTTGGAGCTTCGTATGTCCGTGAAGGAGGGCTTCCTGTCTGAGAGAGAACACATATTACTGACTCTAATGGTTAACAAGCCAGAATAATTAGTGGCATTTAGCAAGTCATTAAAGATCTAACCTGGTACTGTGGGCTACTTCCCCAAGTTGCAGGATTCCCTTCCTCCCAGTTATCCCTAGTTTAGAAAAATCAGAATTTGCAGCATCAATCATCAAAGATGATGGCAAAAAAAAAACTTGAAAAGGAGGACTACAATGGATAAGATGGTTCCCTAAAGCACATGATGAAAAACGGAAGATACAGCATAACATATCAAGAAGCTCTAAAGTTATTGATATATGAGACAAATTTATCCCACAGCCAAAGGTGGTTTCCACATCAAATGAGTTCCTAGAGCAGCAATATACAACACAAGCACCATCACAATTGCCTCCAGGGTAGTCCAGGTACAGGACTTCACTATTGCACTACTACCACTCACACCAAATAACTTGTCACTGTCAGAAGGCTACTGATGGTGAAAATGTATCAAATATGATTGCCTGCCTTCTGAAAGATGACAAACCACATCTTTTCCAACGTCTCTTTATTCTAGCTTCCCTAACCCATAGTTCACTGATGAGACTTAAGGGGAGAAAGAAAATAACTGTAGTAAGATTCCATACATCTTAATCCACCACTTCAATAATTAATATGCATAATGTTCCATTTTCATTTTTCAAATAGTCATGTTTTTCATCAATCAGGTGTTGCCTTCTTCATACTTCTAGCCTTGGGGATTTAGTCAGGCCTCGGTCCTTAAAAAGAGCTACATTCCTTAGGAATACTATCGAAATACACTTAAACACAGAATACAACAGAATCAGTCATAAAAGTGTTTTCTTATAAATAAAATGGCCAATATAAGAATTATAGAGAAAGAACGACCCAACAAATATACAATCAAAAAATTGTTTCCAAATTTCCAATGCAAGAGTGGCAAAAAATAAAGTACAAATTATAAATCATCATAAGCTATAATATCAATATTTTCAAGCTTGTTCATAAAGCTATTTTTAGGGGCAGTTCGATCCATCTTTGAATTTAAATTTTTCTCAGTTTTAATTGTAAGACAATATAAGAAAAGTAAATTATAGATGAGATTTAAAATAACAATAATTTATTGAGCCTCTACAACACATACATTCTACAATGCTATCCATGTTATCTTAATTAATTTTTAAGTCCACTAGTCCATATGAAATTTACCTGGACGGACTCATGGGTGCATAGGG
Organism: Cucurbita ficifolia; assembly: GCA_033971965.1. Lineage (NCBI taxonomy): Eukaryota > Viridiplantae > Streptophyta > Magnoliopsida > Cucurbitales > Cucurbitaceae > Cucurbita > Cucurbita ficifolia. Next base: position 3,012,143 of record CM066976.1, read on the forward strand.
ATTCCATGCTCGATCTCGCATAGGTGTCCTCATGCCATCATGAATTGGTGTTGCTATAAAAACAGATAGTATAACATGAATAACCCTCATAAAGTATTATTGGGAAAAAAACAAGGCAATATGGAAAGAGAACTAACTTCCAATATCTCTCATTGGGGTCATGTATGGATGCAGGGGAGTACGAGAAGGATGCATGGGAGTTTCACTTCCCATACCATATCTAGATGATTCACTGGTACAAAGAAAACAGTAAAACCTTGAACTAACAAGAAACAAACAAACCAAAGTTATTATGGATTATATATATTATACTTACCGATGGGGGGTCGAAACAGCAACATTATCTGAGATAAAATTGCGGTCAACTGCAAATAAAACAAGTATTATGGAGTTAATGCCACACAATTCACTTCCATTTCAGACTTTTAAAATTTCCCAGATATCCTTCAAAAAAATTGTATACAAATAATGCCACATATATCACACATATACTCAAGTATCTACCAAAATCTTTTAAAACATGCCTGTGACAACTTTCATTTGAGACTCAAGCTCTACTCGAACCATTTGGCCTTTTATTTCAACAACACGTCCACGGTAACCCTTATAAGGACCCAGCCGAACTTTTACTGTTGATCCAACCAACCCATCATGATGCCCTCTCCCACCTCTATGTCTTCCCCCGCCTGAACAACAACTAAACAACTTAATAAAACATCAGAGAATAATCTTTTATCAGATAAGGGGGGCATAGATAATCTTTTATCAAAAAACAATCATAAGGGGGACATAGATAAGAAACAGATCCACCGCATACCATCATTGGGAGGGCCTCCTCTAGGAAATCTCTTAGGTGACTGAGGAAAACGAGGTGGGGTCCCAAGGCCAGCAAACCTAGAATATGACTTACCCTGCAGCAGAAACTACCTACTAAGATACCACTGTCAACAAAAAGTGTGCTAGCATAATCCCGTATCAGTTCAAAACAATAACTTACATTTCTATTTCCATTAGTTCGGGATCCACCCACAACAACACAAGCCTGTGATTTAGCACATATAAAGCCTGCATGTTCCAAGTGATGGCGATCATAAACAAACAGAATTCCTCTGTATATGTGCTCCACTGGACCTTGTTTTCCCTGTAGTAGAAGCAAGCAAAAAAAAAAAAAAAAAAAAAAAAATTTTAAATTTTTTAAAAAAAAGAATGTAGACATCTAAAAGGAAATAGAACACATGAAACAGAGATCTAACCTTACAAGGTCCTTCAAGAATCCTCACTACGTCTTTGGAGGAAATTGTGTTATTGAACCGATCTTGAACACTGATTTTCTTGTCAATCTTACTTTTTATTTCCCTTAACTTCACAATATCAACCTCAGGTCTATCAGGAATACCCTTAAGAACCTAGAGCAGAATCATATTGATGAGCTTACTGACTATAAAATGAAAAAAAAAATAGCCTGCATAATTCAAAGCATACTAACCTGGAAAGCCTCACTTTCTACACGGATAATTACGCCAAAGCTCATATTACTGCAAAAGTTATTGAGAATCTATGAATCCAATTCTTATATTTAAAAAATAAGAAAAAAAACGATATTAACAACTACTTACTCCAACAACACAAGATCGTGAAGTTCATAATCCCCAATTCTAGTCACGCCAGTTGTTACCTCCGAGCTCTCAACAACATCATCAGCAAATACCCGAATCTGAAGATGATAGAGATTTAGGATTTTTAAGCACACTGTCAGTAAGATAACATTCAACAATATGCAAGACCTATGATTCTATAATACTTCCAAGAAAGTCAAACTCACATGTTCCTTGGTTGTATCAGATAGTATAATAAGCACATGCTGGTCCACCTTTACAACCATACCAGTAGCCCCCTCCTGAGTGCCCGATACAACTTTTACATGATTCCCAGGCTCAAAGTACTTGCAAAGTTCTCTTTCATTCACCGCAAGTGTTTTCTATCCCATAAATAAATAAATAAAATAAAACAAAACAAAAAGGAAGACACACAAGATATATGCTCAAACTTTTGAATAAATGACAAAACGGTTCAGCTGGTCAAACAAAAAAGAAGCAATTGAGTAGTTCTTACGGGAAGGCCCTTCATTTCTGGTCTGATGTGGACATTCTCTTCCTCTACTTTCTCAACCCATCCTTTCAAACTCTTGAGATCCCCCTTAACAACAATGACAGCATCACCTTTCATAAAGTGCCCTTTCTTTCGGTTCGCAAACAACGTAGACAAACTAGCAATATCCCCATCTCCATTTTCTCCAGGCTTTCGAAATTTTTCAAGTTCATCAAAAGTAGGCTTTATGTTTTGGGCATTTATTGACTTCATGGACATTGTTTTATACAAGAAACCATCCTTGAAAAACATGCCACCTATATTCTCAAAGTATTCTCCAGTAATGGGATCACGTCTGCGCTCCACACGGATATGCAACTCTCTGAATATGTCGAAGAGTAAGTTACTATGAACATTAAACAACAATTTCATCAAATATATGGAGGCCAGGTTTCATTCAGAGAAACAGTGTGGACTACCTAGCTTCATCAATATTCATAAAGCGCGGTGGAGGAACAAATGCCTTCTTTTTAGCAACTTCTCTCCCTTCCTGAAAGAGAAGTGCTCAGTATCAAAAACAACATTCATTCTCAGATGTCAATGACCCAAGAAGAAGGAACTAATTATATACATGCATGCATAAATATATAAAAGCATATTTACATATATACTAAAAGACGTGAAGACATGAAGAAAATGCTACCTACAAAACTTATTTCCAAGTTTACATATTAGGGATTGCAAACTGATGAAAACGAGAAAAATAAAGCCTAAAAAAATTCAATATGAGTCTAAAAACATGTGATGATCGTGAGTTCAATACCATAATGATGAAATACCAAAGACAATTAAAAAGTGCCCTTCAAAACATTACCAATTTAATTGCAAGAGCCTGTAGGTCTATCCGTGGAATCAGTTTCACAGTAACCCTCTGCCGCACATTATCAACATCCACCACCTGAAGAAAAGAGTGCTTAATGCGCCAAACAGAGTTAAGAGTGAATGAAATATCTTAACTTATTGAAAGTACCACAATTACCTTGGCAAGATCCCCCTTATATGTCCCAATCTTCAGCCTAACCCATGTATCTCTAGCAAGATCAATTGCTTTGCTTTCAACAGAGAGAACATCAGTCATTTCTTTAATTGGAACGAGTGTTATCTTTTGTGCGTACATGTTGCGTAGACCTTTACAAGCCTAAAACAATAGCAAAAGAAAATTTAAAGAGTTAATTTACTAGATAGAGGATTGAATTCAATCATCACTGTAAGTCTACAAAAAGGATGTATGAATAACCAAAAAAATTTAAAGAGTTGATCGACTGCCTACATAATTGAATTCAGTTTATTCACTAAGAAAGCATAATATACCTCTCTAACATGGGCCTCTTTGTCGGCTTCAATATATATATAGTTTTTCAAATGGTCAAGAGCAACTGCAGATCTTATTTGCATTTCAGACCCTCTATCAATGCATTTTTGCATTAGACAAACAGCAGCCTCCCGTTCTCGGCCAATCTAACAAACAAAAAGTTTCATATCACTAATCATGTACAACCATTCTCTAAGATTACTCCAGAAGGAAAAAAAAATCTTATAGAAGAAACTAAAATTAAATATGAAAATTTGAAGTGAGTATAATCATACCGCGCATCTAACCATCCACAATTTTGGATCCCTTACAGAAGGTAAAAGAGCTTGCTGCTCCACTTCTGTGGTCTCCTCGTCATATTCCATATGATTTGACCTTGCATATCTCGCTTGAATCCTTCTTTCAAGTGCTTCAACATCCTCCTGTTCATCCTCCCGTGGTAGCAATGGGCGGCGATGCATCCTTCTATTTTCATCTTCATCGGGTATATCAGCTCCATTATCAACAATAAAATCTGCATTATTGATTTGGATTGCCCCATACATAAAGATTGTTAAAATCAAAAAGTAGGGCCCCAAAAATTTTGGGGGAAACAACAAATTCACAGGTATATGGTATATACTATATAGTTTCAAATCTATTCAAGGCCATAGGGGCAACAACTAGCTGCCACCATTTTCCATTACTTTGTGCTATTAAAAAATCAAATTGGTAAGTGGCAAGTGAAAACTAACACAAAGTTGACTGAAAACCTTTTTCTGGGAAGAAAAAAAAGTTCCATGGAGAAAAATGAAAGAATACATGAGTGTGTACAAAAAAAAAAAAAAACAAGTCAAAAGCTGTCAACTACCTACCAGAACAGGCTCCAATAAAAAATTTGACTGATAACTTTATGGAAGCAGATAGATTTCCAGATATGTTAGAACAAACCTCTAGTTGATTAATACCGATTTGAGAATGTTTCATACATAATCATTTAGAAGAATGCCTTCTTCCTATTTACTTTTGTCTGTGTTTCTCAATGATATAACCCCCAAAAAATCCTTCGAACCAGTGTTGTTAAACTCGGTGAAAACAGCTTGAATGCCTCAAGATTAAACTCGTGAACTTGAGTTGATTAGCTTGGATCGTCCGTTTTAAAATATGAATCATGAGGAACAAAACGAAACAGACCAGTCCAATTCAAAGAAACACTAAAAAAAAAAGGTTTAGTTAAATATTTTATTAAACATCCATCTTATACTCTTTCAAACTCACCAAAAGAGAAGAAAATTGGAAACTTCAAGGAAATTAGAGAAGAATAGCCCATCGCAAAAGTAAAGCATGGTGTGGAACAAGCTTACATGTAGGGTATCTGGAAGAAGAGTAGCATAGGCATGCAATGCGACAAACCTAACTTAGAAGGAATAGAACTTTGATTTTTTTAAATGAAATGGCGATTAAATTGAAAAAAAAATAGAGCAAAGATCGAAGAAGGAAGGAGAAGCGTCTCAGAGCCAGAGGGAATGAAAAGGTTCGAGTTCCTTTTAGTGGAAGGGTGAGAGGTTTTTAATGGAAGAATCTAGGCTTACCATACAGTACACACGTGGGTAGATTGTTGGGTTGGAATTGGGGAGTGCGATTGTGCTGTGGCAAGAATGAATTTTCTTGGTTTTCATTTTCGATAAAACTTTCATACTTCAATTTCTAATAGACTATAGGGTTTGGTTTCCTTTCCTAATTTTCATTGTCTTCAAGTATTATAATATATAAAAATAAAAAAAATTAATGTTCGTAATATAATAAAACTTATAATACACGATACACTAAATTTAAATTTCTATACACGTCAGAATCACGAGTTAAAACCCCTTCTTCTAACGATTAAAGTCTCTATCATGAAAAATGTTATCAAGATTTAATTGGGTTTTTTTTATGTATGTACACTGTAAATTGATGAGGACTTTAATATGTTCATAAGCTACAAAGCAATCATTACATAGTAAAAACTGAAACTTCTTTTTGATGAGATTCTTTGTGACTAAATTGTTACCAATTTGAAAGTACGATTTGGTCTCAGGTGAGGAAGCTTGGGAGGGGGCAAGGTTTAATGTCTCCTTTTGGGCATCGGTTAATCAGTTCTTTGGTAATCCGGGGTTGACTTCGTTGGATTGGAAAGGATAGATCCTCAAATTGAGAGGAAGATGAGAGTTTTTTTTTTTTTTTTTTTTTTGAAGCTGATGAAGGAAGGAAATTAACATTCCAAGCCCTAGGGGTGTGAGAAGACCAGGAATTGGCAACTTGTGGAGGAAAATTGAAACTCATTCAGCTAAATGATGCAAGAAAATTCCCGCAAGAACCTCATGAATTGTGGCATAAGGAGGTGGCTAGCACTTATGGGAAGGGTGAGAATGGTAATACTGCAAATAAAAGGCAATGTGGCGCTGCAAGAAATTCTTAATGGAACATTTAAAAAAGTTGTTCATATACAAAAACTTGAGGTCATTGGTGTTGGTACTGATTGGAGGACTCCTTTTAAGGAATGATACTTGTGCAGGTAGCCAACTTTCGGAACTCCAATCCACTATTATTATAACTAGTAGTGGTATTTCAAAGCAACTGAACACAAAAACGTTCAATCTTCAAAACTTGGAAGAAGACTTTGCTGAATGTTCGCTGGAGATTGTGAAGTCCAAAAAACGGGAATGCTTTGTTGCAAATCACATTATCATGGAGTCTTTCTCGTCCCATGTGTGACGGGATAGCATTAACATAGCAAACATAAGTTGGCAACCTAACCCATAAGAACAACTCGTTGTGTCCGTTGTACGAAGGTAGATGAGGGATAAACTAATCAGTTTGTGCCTTTATTTCATGCTTCCTATAAAAGATGAAGGGAACTTCTCTTTATAACGTTTGGTTGCTCATGAGTGTTTGATAAATGCTCCAAGGACAGGATGTTACAATTACTTTTGTAGCGTGGAGCTCTAAAGCAATACTAAGCTTTTATGGATTAATGCCACTAAAGCTATCATTTGAAAAAAAAAAATCTACATGGTGGGCAGAAAGAATGGATGATGCTAAATTTCAAATCTCCCATTGGTTCGCGTTTTCCTTGTCAGCACATCTCATAACTCCTGTCCTATTGATATTGATTTATATCGCCGGTGTCTTTTTTGTAAACTCTCACAGAGAGGTTCACTTTGTATTCTCGTATTGTATACTATAGATTTTACGAAAGGTGAATTATCTTTCTATGCACCTAAAGGGAGTAAAAGTTTTATGGTATTTCTCGTTTTTTAAATAACAATTAGGAGTTCGTTTCTTGATAGAAACACAAAATAAGAATGGCTTACAGCCATTTCACTTTCACCAAATTACAGAAACATAATCAGTCACAAACATCGTATATCAAAATCTATCCAAACAACCAAACCCCTCGAGGCCTAACTTACATGTCAGAAACTAATACCGGAATACTAGACAATCTCTGAGACTCGCAATTCAAAATCCTAACTAGCCATCCTAATTCTCTATTTCAATTGGATTGCCTGAATGTGCATATACGGAAATCCCCAATACGGGGGGAAAAAAAAAAAAAAAAAAAAACTTCGATTACCAACCATTTTAACCAATAAATTTAATATATACTAAGGAAATCGCAAAAGAAAAACCCTAATCGCCCTCTAATTTATCGATTATCCAGTTAACAGAGCCAATTATGCAAAACATACCGTCCTCTCCATCGTCGTCCTCTTCATCGTCATCGCTATCGACCTCCGCCTCAATATCCAAAAACTGAGAACCGCTAGGCCTCTTGGCACGCCGCCTCCGACCACCGCCACCAAAATCTTCATCATCGTCATCCTCTTCTTCTTCCTCCTCGTCCTCATCCTCCTCCGCAGCGTCATCTATAAAATTTGATCTCCGCCGCTTCCTACTCGAACGATCTTCCTCTTCATCCTCGTCATCCAAAGGCTGTTCCATCTCCTCCTCATACTCTTCCTCATCGGCGTCAATGTCGTCGTCGTCGTCGTCATCCCTGCGACGAGGCATATCTAGAACCGAAATTCGCAAGTTCAACTATGCCCTAAGCCAAGATACTCGAACAAGAAAATGGTGTGAACTTGGGAACGTTAATAATTTTAGTATTTTTAACGTTTTAAGCCCAGCGGTGTATCCGTCTACTTCTACTCGTCGTAGCAAAATCAATTTAAATTAATATAAATAAGATTATTTAAAATAAATACTCAAAAGTCGATTTTAATTAGTAAATAATTAAGTTGGTTTATTATAATTTTTCTACATTTTTTATAATATTTTCAAACTATTCATTCTTTATATTAAACTTTAAATTGATTTATTTGACTTTATTAAATTTTAAAAACAAATTAAAGTAAACGACCAACATAATTAATATTTGAAATTTCACCGACTAAAATAGACATTAAAATGAGACAATATTGTAAATTTATTAATCAAAATAAAATAAACGTGAAAATTAGGGGACGAAACTCAAAACAATAATTTAGAGATTGTTACCACCTCGGGTGTATTAGGTATGCAATTGGAAGACATTAAATTTAAGTATATCGATAACCCGAACAACTCAAACTATCAATAATGACTGAATTGGGTTAGGTTTTTTTGGGTTGAGTTTGGTTGAATTTTTTTTATGATCATGACAAATGTTAGCGATACGTTGTGGCTTGTGAATTATTGATATTTCAGTCATAAAATTTTAATTATCGACCTAACATTCGTGGATAAGTATAATTTGTTTTAAAATAATTAAAAAAAAAACTAAACAATCCAATTCAACCCCGCCCTAATTTTGGATTCGGTATTTAACTTCCTTCGTCGCCAACTCAACTAACCCGAATTTTAAGGTGGATAAAAAAAAAGACTCTCCGACCCAACTCACGTATACTTCTAATATAAACGTTCATAAATCAATCACATCAACCTCGTAGGTAATTAAATAAAATGATATATTAACGTTCATAAAAGTAATATATTAAATAAATCTTCGGTACATAGACACTATATACACTCATAATAAGATATATATTTGTTACAATAACATTTATAATCGAGTATATAAATATTGTATCATAATAACGTATCAAATCAAGTATATACATCAAGTGCATCGATGTTATTGTTTAGGGCATGTGTTCGTTAAGGCACACTCAAATTCGATAGCTAATTTTACAAATCTCTATTAATTTTTACAATCACAAATTATGATTATGTAAATACCTAACGAAAATGTAATACATTAAAATGAAGTCGTAACATAATCTTCTAACGATGTGAAAAAAAAACGTTTCAAAACAATAGCAGCAGTAACACATGACATTTATGAACTATAAGTAATGAATGGTCGAGATTGATATCGTGGGGTTAGTATAACTCGAGGAGAAGATAGGCAGCTCGACTCTTGAAAGATCAATTCGCCTCCGCTCAAGAGAAAGGTCTCCATTCCTACAATGGTTTTGTTAACGAACGTGTCTCGAGTCAGGGACTTGATCTCCGAAAAAGGAAGCGGTTTCCTTCCTCGCCTGATAGTAGAGGGTCGATTTCCGATTGTATTGAGAAAAGCATCCGTCTTTTCCTTCCCTAATGTTTTTTTTGGGTATGTTATTTATGATTTTTTATTAATTCTAATCCTAAATTGATTTTTCTAATGGGTTTAGATTTGTTCCTATAAACAATACCTAATCAAAATTTTAAGATGGTTTTGGGTTTAATTTTGAAGTTTTTAGGATATAATTGAAGTTTTTTTTGTTGATAATTTAAGAACACTTCAAAATTTATGAACTTCCGTCGTCCATTAGAGGGGAGAGATCGTGAGAGTGAGGAAGACGAAGAATGGGAAGCGTGAACAACAAAGGGAGACAATTCGGAATTCACCATAATCCGCCGCTCTGCACTCGGTCGCATCAGATCGGTGCGTTGCTTCTAGTCTGCACCACCTTCTTCCTTACCCGTGCGGTCGATCGATTGCTCGCCCCATCGGCCGTTAAATCGTCCAATGGATTCTCTCAATCACACTATGCCGTCGAATCAAACGACGATGGATCCGTTTCGTGGCCGGACAGAGGGTACGGTTCCCATCTCTCTCTCAAGATTTATGTCTACGACGAGAGCGAAATTCAGGGGCTCAAAGCTTTGATGTATGGGAGGGACGGGAAGATCACGGCTTCTGCTTGTTTAAAAGGCCAATGGGGCACTCAGGTCTGCTTGCTTTGTAATTATATAATTCGACTTATCTTGTTTCCATTTCTGAAATTGTGTTGTTCTCCCTCTATTGAGATTACTTTTTGTTTAGCAGCTGCTTACAATTACACTTCGTAAACTCGACCATGTTCATCCTATAAATGCGTACATGCTTGATTTTGATTTGATTTTTCATGCTTCTGAACACAGCAGAAGCTTGAGATGTGTCTATTACTTGTGGAAGATCTCTTTTTATCATTTCGGTGTAATGCTTTGTTTGGCTTCCGATTGGGGAAATGCACAGATTGCAAAATCTACCCTGAAGTGTGTACAAACTCTCAATTCGACATATTACCTTGAACATTAAGAATTATTGCAAGGTTCTTAAAATTTTCTGGTCCAATGTCGTCCTGTTAATCCGTTCAAGTTATGAAAAGAGATGAACCGAATTGTTTTTTAGATAGAGTGAGAGAATCCATCGAGGGTTGGAATTATTTTAGGTTCCTCTTCGGGCTTCTAAAATTGTTTAACATCCTAATTTTCAGATGTCTGGAGGATTCAACTAGTCACCGTTTCTTCTCTTACTTAATTTTTGTTCAATACCAACACCTTCTGTAGAGATTCTCATTGACAATACGATTGGTTGCAGGTGAAAATTCACAGATTGCTTCAACAATCGAGATTTCGAACAAGAAAGAAAGAAGAAGCAGATTTTTTCTTTGTGCCAGCTTATGTTAAATGTGTTAGGATGCTTGGTGGTCTCAACGACAAGGAGATTAACGAGGCGTATATACAGGTGCGGTCCCCTTTATTCTTGTTTGATAATGCGAGGTATAGGCTAAAACAATTATATTATCATAGCAACGTTTCCTGTTCTTCTGGGTATAGAAAAGGCTAATCACATGAACTTTCCCACCTTTTAGGTTATAAGTCAAATGCCATATTTCAGGCTCTCAGGGGGTCGTGACCACATATTTGTTTTCCCAAGGTATAATAAGGTTTCTATTCTTGTAATTTATGTTCAGTTTTGATGGTCTGTTCAAATTTCTCATTGAACAAGCGTAGGATAATTTTAGGTTATCCCTCCAACTTTCATTACTTATACTCTCCCAATTGCAGTGGTGCAGGAGCTCACTTATTTAAATCTTGGGCGACTTACATAAATCGTTCCATAATTCTTACTCCGGAGGTACATAAGACATCGTTGTGCTGCAGACACTGATAACAATGTCAACAAACTATTGTTCCTCAGTTCATAATTGTTCCTCAGATGCATTTGGAACTTAACATTGCATAATTGTTCCTCAGTTCCTATTTGGCAAGAAAAAGTTGATAGTTTTTTGGCCAATAAACTAATTATATTTGTGGTACCGCTGTGCTAACAATGTCAACGCTCTAATTTGTTCGGCTTTCTTGACTCGTCTTGTAATTTCTTAAGAATAATAACAATAAAATCTTTTTTCTGTGTTAGCACAGGGGGATCGGACAGATAAAAAAGACACTAGTGCTTTCAATACATGGAAAGATATCATAATTCCTGGCAATGTTGATGATGGGATGACTTCCCATGGAGCTAAAATAGTCCAGCCTTTGCCTTTATCTAAAAGGAAGTACTTGGCAAATTATTTAGGACGCGATCAAGGAAAAGTCGGTCGTCTAAAGTTGATTGAACTTGCAAAACAATTTGCAGTTAAGGTACGCTGTTTTCTTTCGCCTCTGTCATTCTCTGAATGAAGCCCGAAAATATGGCGATAAGTAAACTTCTGTTTCTTGTCATCTAATATTGAGAGAGATATATAAGAAACGGATATGATATCCCAAACAGTTGGAATCTCCAGTTTTGAAGTTCAGTGGTCCTGACAAATTGGGAAAGTTGGAGTATTTTGAGCACCTGCGAAACGCTAAGTTCTGTCTTGCTCCTCGTGGAGAGTCATCTTGGACACTTCGTTTTTACGAGTCATTTTTCGTGGTATGTATGTCTCTCCACACTCGGATTAAGCTACAAGAGGATTCGGTAATCAGGATAATTATCATTCTCCGTTTTCACAGGAGTGTGTACCAGTTATAATATCGGATCAGGTCGAATTGCCTTTCCAGAATGTAATTGACTACTCCCAGATCTCAATAAAATGGCCATCAAGCGAAATAGGCCCTCAACTGTTGGAGTACCTGGAGTCAATTCCAGGTCAATTCACTCACCAGTTACATCTTAGCCCACATGACATTGTCTTAAACCTTATGCCCCAACCCTTGCTCTCTCTTTTGCTCTTGCAGATGCAGCCATAGACAAGATGATAGCACGAGGCAGACGAGTTAGGTGCCTATGGGTTTACGCCGCAGATTCCGAACCATGCTCTACCATGCAGGGAATTCTATGGGAACTTCAGAGAAAAGTCGGGCAGTTTCACCAGTCAACTGAAACATTTTGGTTGCACAATGGATCCTTTGTAAATAGACAATTGGTTGAATTCTCAAACTGGAGGCCCCCTATGCCCTTGCCTTGACATTACATAACACCGGATGGCATCCTTTATGCATGCCTTTGTTCTTTTTGCCCATTACCATTGACTGAAAGTTCGTATGTCATATGTTAGATTGTAAAGTGATGTTCTATAACGTTCAGAGAGCTTAATACTGCAGGATGAATAGTTAATGTAATTCGATACATGTTCTCTGCAACGTAACAGTTCGATGATTGCAAAATATGTTGAGGATTGTTAGGAGGGAGTCCCACGTTAGAAGATGATTATGGGTTTATAAATAAGGAATACATTTCCATTGGTATAAGATCTTTTGGGTTTAAGCAAAGTCATGAGAGCTTATGCTCAAAATGGACACTATCATACCATTATGGCGATTCGTGATTCCTAATAGAATAGTGGGTCGAGCCATTTACCTTTGAGATAATAATTGATATATTATTTGCTTAACTATATAGCTCATAACAAGTTTTACTACAAGTCTTCGAGTAAAAGGTATTACTAAAAATTGCCTACCTTCGAAATGTTTTGAAATAAAATAAAATTCTCGTATCACGAAACCTTCCATTTTAAAAGTCTCTAGCTCTCAAGTATCTTGGAAATGGGGATATCCTACGCCAACCCATTTGCATTGGCATTACTATATTCTCCAATTAACCCATTTGCATTGGCATTACTATATTCTCCAATTAAATCTTGAAGAGGGGAAAAACTGGCATATTATCTCGTGACATTCTGTTCCCCTGTTCATGTATCAGAGCAGACAAGAACAAAAAACAGAGCATTCCGACAGACAAGAACAAAAAACAGAGCATTCCAACAAGACAAGCAGAAATCATCGCTCAAAATCAAGCCTTTTCTGCCTAAGAACCCGTGCCATTATGGATATTTTTCAATCTAAATCTTCCCCTGGAATTCAAACGCAGCCACCCAATTCCTATAGCTTTTTCATCCTGTCCTGGAACAACATTCCACTCTGTTCCAAAACAGAGCACCGCGTCGTTCCAGCGACGCGTCCAGATTTATTGGTATACAAAAAAAAACAGAGACGGTTCCTTTCAATTGTCTTTTACTGCAAACCCATTTAGAAAGTTTTAGAACTAAAAGAAGGCGTTGGGGAATTGAGTTGAAGAGGCCGAAAGTGGATATCATCATGGAGAAGGCGAATTTCTTGTTCTCTACTTTCAATAATTTTGATTAAAAAAATCAATCACGTCAAGCAGGTTTTCGGAATTTGTTCATTAATTATAGGTCCGTGTGGTTTCCTTTTCCATAAGAAACCTCGAAAGAAAATTAATAACACTGTCTTCATTATTTGGGGCTGCTGTTCTTCAATTAATGCACACTTAACCTGTCTCTTAGGTCACTCACCTTTGATTAATGGCTCTCAAGAAGCTAATGGAGAGAATGTTATAAATACTGATTAAATGGAAATGGGTATCATCTATAACATATGCTTGGGTTGGTGTGATTTGAAGTTAAGAAGCTCGAGATTATAACGGTCACTATTGCATTAGATAAAGTCCACCTCTACCGATAGCTCAGCCGGTTATCCTTATAGAGTAACTTTTATTTATGGAGCGACAACTCTTCCAATCGGCACTGTCGGATCATTAAGACGAACTTTCGTCCCTACTCAACAGGCGGGTCTCAAGCTCCCTTCTGCTTTTGCACTCAATGGTCACTCACCTTTGCACACCTACGTTACCTTTTGGGAGGCCTATGCCCCATAGAAGCTGTCTACCTGAGACTAGCCCTTGACCCGTAAGTCCTGATACAATGTTAGAATTCTAGCTTTTCCAGAGTGGCATCTCACTGATGGCTCGGACCCTCTTCGCCCTCCACCTAAACTGCACACACAAAGCCAATCCCAGAAAACAGTGAAAGAAAGAATCCCTCGTAGTTGGTGTAATAGTTTTCGATTTTGAACGTTACGTGTCGCGTTTCGACAACTTGAAGGTACGAAAAGCAAAGAAGTGGGCAATGAATTTGATCCACAAATGCACTACTAGAACATTAATGGTGGAGATTTGTTTATGTGGGCAAACCCAGTTTGTGATCTCTAAGCTTCCAAAAGAGTCCTGTCTGCTAGGGCATCATTATATGAGTTGCCTGCCTTTCAAAAAGCCTCACTCATATATATCCCACTTCATCAGTTTGATAGCTCCATCTTCTTCATAACTCTGCTCCCTTTGTCAACCATCCCATATTCATATCAACTTATAGCACAGCCCCCACGTTCGGTGAGCCACCTTATGCTAGTTGCACCCCAAAAATTTAACTCAACCGTTCTGATTAACTTGTTTTCATTAAATTGCATGATGCCAACCGATTTAGTTTGATAATAATGTTTCGAGCTTCGAATGTAATTATTAATAACCTACTTCACGAAGTGGGTTTTAAGAAATTTCTAAAGTTCACAACCCAACCCTCTATTTTCGAGTCATCTCAGTCATTAAGTGCTTCTTATTCATCATACCAGAGCAATCTCGCGCGTCCTGGGTTTGATCTGATCAACCAATCACCGGTTGACAGAACAAGGAGCTAAGAGATTGATAGAAGAACCTGACCGAAGCTCAACTAAAAAGGACTTGTGTTCAACTTTGCAGGAAACTCAAATATCAAATATTCACAAGTCAGTTATAATCACAAGTCAGTTATAAATATTAAATATTCTTAATCTTCGTAATAACTTAAAAGACGAGTCAAATGTCAACCTGCAAACCTGCACACGGACCCGAATTTTTCCAGTTTTTCAAATATTCTACCCAACCCGACTTTATGATTTGGGTTAAATAGTCTGAGTTTGTCAGATTCTCAAGTTATTTGAACACTCCGACCGAATTTTCAAATTTAGATTGATATCGACATCCAATATTACGAGGGTTTCGCGAGGTGGAAAAGAGAGTGGTAGAAGCTTAGATTGTGAATGAAAGAATAGACATGAACCTAATGGCACATGCCATAATGAAGAACGTCGTGTAGTCATTCATTCAACTTCCAATCTCAAAAAGCTCATAACTTGTTGTTTTCTCATTGGCAACACCCAAAAGCTGCACCAAAATGCCCTTTCCCCACTATAATTTCATATAATTTCAACATCGTAATCGATACGCATTTTTAAGTTCAAATTTTCATATCTTAAACATCGAGTAGTATGCGAGTTAGGATATTGAGTGAGTCTTGAAAGAGAGTAGATACTGGACAGTGTGACAACTAGAAAGCTGAGCCTGAGGGTAATTATGAGATCCCACATCGTTTGTTTGGAGAGAGAAACGAGTGCCAGTAAGAACCCCATGTCCTAAAGAGAATAGATTATGAGATCTCACATCAATTGGAGAGGATAATGAAACATTGGTGCACTCTTTACTTTATAAAGGTAAGGAAATTTCTGCCACCAGACTAATTTTAAAATTTTTATATAATAATAATAATATTACGTGTGTTTTGAATTGTTTTACTTTAAATAGGTTTACTGAATTAAGAAAAGTGGGATAAAATGGGCAAAGTGAAGTTATTTTCTAAACACTTATCTTGAATTTGAATATTTTCCGTTCAAATTGTCTATATATGAAATGAATGGATAGTTTTTACTTCTAAATAAAGGATATTTTTGTAATTTTATTATTATTTAGAGAAATGTTATATGAATATCTTTTTTTAATTAATTATTTTATTTAGACAAGGGTTAATTAATTATTCACACATAATTTATAATTATTTCACAATCGATAAATTACAAAACAAAAAACAAGAGAGTTGTGCTTTTTATATAAAATATTAGTATATTCCTCACTCATCTAATTATTTTATTTGTCATAAAATAATTAATTAAAAACAAAGTTTAACTCATAAATAAAATAATATATTTATAATGACACGTCAAATATTAATTAGAAATAATTATGTACTACAATTCTATTATTATAACTGTGTTTATCAAATTTAATTTTGTATGAATCTTGATTTCATTAAAAGTAGTAATATTTTTTTTTTAGATTTTTACCACTTTTTCTTAAATTACAAATTTGTAATAAATGACGTATTTAAAATATTTTAAAGTGAATTAATCTATTAAATAGAATTTAAATTGATGACTAACGAAATTTTAAAAATTGTCGAATAAAAATGGACTAAATATATACAAATATTAAAATTTGTGTTTTAAATTTATAGTAAAAAGTAGATTTATTGATAAGAAAATGACAGTAAATATATAAATTGGGTAAGAATGTGAATAATTCAGTATTTAAGTTGAAATTCAAAAATTGACGAAGTTATTAAAAATTTAGCCGTAAATAGGAAGTGGGCCCCAGAGGCACAAATTCCTACGTCTGCCCACGTTACCCCTACCACTGTCATCTGCAGCTGCATCACTGAAAAAAGAAATTTCGGTGACGTAAACGTCGGAAAATGATAAAAAAAAATAATTATATTTTTATATATATTTATATTTTATCGTTACATTTTTATTTTTCTTAATAGTAAATACCATTAAAATTCTTCCACGCTGGAATCAATATCACTCTTGTATTACTATTTTCGTTATCATATAAAAATAAATAAATAAATAAAAACCATCTTTTTTTTAAACTAATATCCATAAAAAACATATATTTGCATGGGAACCAGCTATCTTTGTTATTTAGTTATACTTAAAAACTAAGCAACTATTTTCTTTTTTTGTAATTTAACAAAAAAAAAAATTAAATTATCGACTTTTATAATAATAAATCGTAATCGTAATATAAAAACATACCGAGAGGTAAACATCAACGAATACAAAGTCCAAATATTCATATGTCTGATTTAATATATCATTCACATATTTGATTATAAATAATGCGTCTAATATATATATATATTTGTGTTTAAATTATATTATGTAACGAACTCAGATAAGAAAAGGTAGGCCACGTAAAAAGGATTTCCAACTGTTTATTTATATATTTATTTAAAATTTAAAATTCATTAAAAATAAAAACTGTAAATATTCAAAATAAAATATTAATATTTTTTTGAATAATACTTCCAAGTGTTCCGAATTCACATTGATTGCAGAACGAGTTTTGAGACAGAAGTAGCCGCATCTCGCTCGAGAAGGAAATGGATAAGAATAAAACTAATTACCCCACCAGATTAATTTTCTTTTTTACCTTCGATTTTAATGGTAATGTTCAACAGTAAAACCCTGCGGTTATTACCCCTCTTTCTCACTCTATATAAACTCCCCCCTCCGCTTCTTCTTCTCTACGCTGCCGTTCTCACTCCGGCGTTTCTCATCTTCCATTGTTGCTCCAAACTAAGTTCTTCTGCACCTGCGTTTCTCTTCGCCTTCCTTGAAATGGATATTCTGCACTTCTTGTTCGGAGTTCTTGGTACATTCTGTTACCTTTTCTTCTCCACTGAAATAATTTATGATCTCTCTTTGTTCACTGTAAGTTTCCGTTTCTTTGTTTCTCTTCTTCCAGGAAATGCGACTGCTCTGTTTCTGTTCTTGTCGCCAATGTAAGAACCGGAAATGATCTCCGTTGTTAATTTTTTTTTCTTGCATGTTCTTGGCGGTGATTTTAATTTCTTCTTCGAATTTCTTATTTCTTAGTCTTGTTGATTTGTTAGGATTACTTTTAAGAGAATCATAAGGAGCAAATCGACGGAGCAATTCTCTGGCATTCCATACGTTATGACGATGCTGAATTGTCTTCTTTCTGCTTGGTACTCTTTTCAAGTTTGGAATTAATTACTCTTTCTCTATGTGTGTGTTGAAATGAATTCTGATTTTGAATTTCTGGGGGGAAAATTAAGGTACGGTCTACCATTTGTGTCCCCACACAACTTATTGGTATCAACGATCAACGGGACAGGAGCGGTGATTGAGATCGTTTACGTGCTGGTGTTCTTAATCTACGCGCCGAAGAAGGAAAAGGGGAAAATCGGAGCGCTGTTTACATTTGCGATTGGCGCTTTCACTGCCGTCGCGTTGGTGTCGATTTTTGCGTTGCACGGCAAAAACAGAAAGTTGTTCTGTGGCTTGGCTGCTTCGGTTTTCTCCATCATCATGTACGGCTCGCCACTCTCCATAATGGTAACTCATTTGTTTTGCTTTTCGATCTTCAATCCACTCATTTTTATGCTAAATAAACACAAATTTACATGAAAATTGAAATTGAAATTGAAATTGAAATTGAAATTGACGATATTCTGATGGATCAGGGTGGTTGAAAATTTGTTAGCATGGGGGGAAGTATTTGAGCATTTTTGTTGTGAATCCCACGAAATTCTCACATCTCACCATCTGAACTAGTTTTTTTCACTCACGTTTTTACCAATTTTGGCGAAGAATTAGTCTGAACATATCTTTGACTATGAACTTTAACATAAAAATCTGTAAGTAAAGAAATTAGAACTTGTGTACAGAGAACGGTGATAAAGACGAAGAGCGTAGAGTTCATGCCATTTTTCCTGTCGCTGTTCGTGTTCTTGTGTGGGACATCTTGGTTCGTATACGGCCTTCTTGGCCGCGACCCTTTTGTTGCTGTAAGTACTGTTTTCATCAACTAGACTGGAGTAGAGTAGACTGTTGGTGCGAGAAATTAGAGGAGGTTGGCATTTAATTGTGCAGGTGCCAAATGGGTTCGGGTGTGGCTTGGGTGCATTGCAGCTGATTCTCTACTTCATCTACCGAGATCGCCAGCCCGATGAGAAGCCCACCAACATGGAGATGGGCCTGCACAAGGCCCCACTGGAGAAGCCGCAGGCCACCGCCAAAGTGGACCGTGATGATCAAGTCTAGTCTAGCCACGTGTCCTCGCCGCCCGGTGTAAATTGTGGGGGAACCCCGGAGGGGTGCTCTCGGCTTTCTTCTTCTCGACTTTAAGTTGTTGTACTGCGTTTTTAGATTTTTTTTTTTTTTTTTTTTTTTGGGGCTTAAGAATGGGCAAGACGACGACGACATGTCGTTTCTACAAACGGAACAAAATGATAGGAGAGGAACGACGTGTATCTCTACATAGTGAAATTGCTTATGTATTATTTCGAATTCCAAATCTTAACGAAGAAAGGTTGAGTACCTCTTTACTTGGTTGTTCGTTTTAATGTTTTTTGTTTTGGGACTTGAACACTGCTACGACGACGTTTTAGGTCATGACTAATTCAAATTCTAAATTATTAAGTATTTATTAACCGTAGTTTTGAAGCATTTGTGAGTTAAAATGATGATTATAGAATAAAAAATATTATTATAAAAAGATATTAAGAAACTATTATAGTTTAGATTTAAATTCAACCTAAATAAATAAATTACTCCCCTTCCATTACATTTCATTGTTAAATTTGAAATAACAAATAATTGATGTGTTATTTATTGATAATAGATGTGAGATCCCACGTCGTCGTCGTCGAGATGGAGAGTGAAATAAAATATATTTTATGGAAATTTCTCCTTAGCATACATGTTTTAAAAACCTTAGAGAGGAAGGTGGAAGGGAAAACCTAAAGAGGACATTATTTCTTAGCGATGAGGTTAGACGGTTACAAATGATATTAGAGTCAAACACGGGGCGATGTGCTAGTAAGGAGGCTATGTCTCGACGGGAGGTGGACACGAGATGGTGTGCCAACAAGGATGCTGGGCCCCGAAGGGAAGTGGACTGGGGTCCCACATCGATGGGAGAAGGGAACGAATACTAACGAGAACACTAGGCTCGAAGGGGAATGGAATGTGAGATCCTACCTCGGTTGGAGAGGGGAACAAACCATTTTAAAAACTTAGAGGGGAAGCCGGGAAGAAAAAGTTCAAGTATGACAATATTTGGTAACGTGGGTTTGGACCGTTACAGTTGAAATGTATTTAAATTCACAAATTTTTATGATTACATTTTTTAGATTTTGATAGGGAGGTAGTTTCATTTTTCTCTCATAATTATATTTGAGATTTACTAATATAATTATCATGTCACGACAAAAAAAAATCGTTATTTTTTTTTTAATTGTTAGATACGATAAGACAAAATATTTTTGTTTCTCTTTATGGACAAACATACCGTTGAGATTGAGAATCAAAACGGTAATATTTTGTCAAATGATTAACTTTGATATCTACTTATAAAATAATTATGAACTTCACGACAAAATGTATTATTTTCTTAAAAATAAAACGTCAAAAGTTTAAATTTTATTGTTCGACAGAGTACGACAAATTTGTACTTTTACTTCTCATTAACAAACGTATAATTGAGAATGACGATTTGTAAAAGTATTAAACTAACAACTTTTGTTGTCATTTAATTAACGGTCCTTCAAACCGACATAGATTAGTCAAGTTTTACCATACTCGATCCTCCTCATTTTTATTTTTCTTTATGGACAAACATACCGTTGAGATTGAGAAATCAAAATGGTAACATCTTATTGTTCGACATAGTACGACAAATTTATACTTTTACTTTTCATTAACAAACATACAATAGAATGGCGAATTATAAAAATATTAAACTAACAAATATATTTTTTTTGTCATTTAATTAACTGTCATTCAAATATTAGTGAAGTTTTACAATACTCGATCCTTCTCGATAAATAAATGATAAGTTTTACCATACTCGATCCTCCTCGATAAATAAATCATGTAAGGGTTCGGGTATTTATTTATTTATTTATTTATTAAAGTTCCCTTAAGAGGGAAGATCTCAAAATTGAAGATGTTTCAATATTAGAACATCAAGGAATAAATGTTTCACAGAAAAGAACATAATCACTATGAGTTTTACCATGGTTAATTTTGTTTCCTTTGTTTTTTAAATTAAATGTAAATATATAATTAAAAGAATCGATAGAACATAACTCAACGGTAACGTATCGATAAAAAAAAAGTAATTGAGATATATATTTTTAAAGTTTAAATTTCATATTTTCATATTCGACCGTTAAAAATTAATTTATAATGATTTTCTATCTAAACCTTAATTTATAATTTTTTTATTTAATATTGATTTTAAAAGTATTTAATAAGCCTTTAATTTTAATTTTTAGTCATGGATTTGCTAAATTACATTATTCAACATTTTTTAAAATTTACAAACTCATTAATTATATAACTGAATTTTGTGTCGTTTTCAAAATTGTCCATGGCCTTTTAATTTTGATATTTTGTGTATTTGTAAATTTTATAAAATGTATATAAAATTTAAATTTTACATGCACCTATTAATTAAATAGAAAGTTGAAGAAAAAAAATATATAATTAACTAATAATTTAATGTAAGTAAAGAAAGAAATTAGCCAAAATAATAAAAATATATTTCTTAAAAATAAAAAAGATGATGTCACCCCAACAAACCAGCATTATTTATTATTTAAAAACACGTGCAAAGCACGTGATAGTACACACATATAACGTAACTTCATTAAACATAACACGCACAACATAAGGAGAAAAACAAACAAACAAACAAACAAACGAAAAAGCAACTCCGGCCGGTTGGGGCAGCTGGCGGCGACTAGTTTGTCATGTATCAGGCCGGAAAGTTCACCGGCGCTGAAGCACCGGGGGTCCCACCTTCACGATCAGCTTGTCCATTCGCGACTCCGGTCAGTAGAGCCTATACACAAAAACAAACCGCATAAGACAATGGCACAGTAAAGAGGTTAGGTTTTGATGGGTTGATTTTACATTGATTCCGGCGCGGCTCTGTTGCTCCATGGCCTGCATGGACGCGATGGCCTGTGACACAAAACAAGTGAGTAAAAAAGGGGTTAATGCAAGGGGAAATGTGAGAAGGAGAGGGTGACTGACCATCTGGTATTGCTTGGTGTTCCTTGGCTCGGAAGACATGGACAGAGATCGTTGAAGCTTGGAAGGGGCTTTGGTGGTGGGTTTGGGTAGCTTGGAAGGGTGTTTGCTTCCCATTTTGGGTGGCCGGAAGTGGTTTGGAGATGGAGGTGGTGGGTGGGAGTGGTGTAATTTATAGGGAGAGATGGGGTGGCGATGCCAGCGAAGCAAACAGGGACGTGGCAGCCATGAGAGCGCTGTGGAAAAGCTTTTACATTTGGCAACCGTTTCTTTTTCTTCCTTGAAATTAGGCCTTTTTCTTTGTTCAGCTAAACAAAACTTTAACGCCTAATATTTAAGCCTCCTCATCACCTTTCATCTTTATCTTATATCACCTTAACTCTTAAGCTATGGCTTCACACCCTTCTCACATTTTCACCTTGACGTGCTCCTTCACCTTCATTGTATCGTGACATGTATTAGATTCTCACCGCCTTCAGATTTTCACTTCTTCGATCGTATCATGACATGTATCAGATTCTCACTATCCTCCTCGATCGTATTGTGACATGTGTCGTACTCTTGTCGTGCTCCTCGATTGTATCATGACATGCATCATATTTTCATCGTCCTCTTCGATCGTATCATGCCACATATCATATTCTCATCGTCCTCTTCGATCATATCATGACATGTATCAGATTCTCACCGTCCTCTTTGGTTCTATTCTCGTATCGCCTTCTAACTTGACTGTACATGGGGTCACAAACCGACTATCTCCCCGTGTTTGAAAAATATTAACAAGATTTAACCAAATTCATTTTTTATATTGTTCCATGATTCATCCTGGATTAAATAGTTATAAGCTCTAAGGTAACTAAAAATTGTTTTTTCCTCCCATGATTAAAAGACTTCGATTTGATAACAATTTTTTAAAGAAATTAAACTTATAAACATTACTTCCGTCCATAACACCCAACAAAGTTTTGACTTTTAAAATAAATTTGAATTAAAAAAAAGCATAAAACAAAAAAACCACTCTCATCGAAATTATTACAAATTTGAAAGTATAGAATAAGCTAAATAGTTTCTTGTTTGTATTTAGCAGATTTGGAAACAGTTAGCCATGGTCTTTAATACCCCTTCTCCTCGTGAATATTGAAACAAAAGAATCTCCGGTTTCTCTCCTTCTTTACTGCATTTTTTACGGACATCTCTCGATACGTTTTCTTCGTTTTTTAGTGTTTCACCATATATTAAACCCGAACATATCGAATTATATTTTTTTAGCGGAACTAAACCATCGACCTTTAAAATAATATCAAATGGGTCTGCTTAGATTGATATATGTATTTAAAAACGTGTGACGTTTGATTATTTGATTTTCGTGTTCAATTATTTGTAAATAATTCTTTTTTCTTATCATTTAATTCATTTTTGTTTTATTTTTTTGAATTTATGTTATGTTATTAGTCTTTAATCTCTTCCATAAAAGTATTTAAATTATCTTTTTTAATACTTAATACATAAGTTAATATAACCTTAACACGTGTCCTATTATCATTTATTGAGCATATAAAAAACACAAAATAATGTTAGTAAATGACGGCAAATTTAATGAGTTTCTTTATTTGGGCCTTTTAGAAGTGTCCAGTGGCATCCAATTCAATTGGGCTTCCGGCCCAATTTTCTATTGGGCCTCCTTTTGTGGTCCTATATTGGGCCTTCCATGTGTGTGAGTCAGAAAATAAAACAGTATTAAAACTTTAATATTTATAGTGAAAATATAAATTTTGAAATTTATATTTTCATTATAAAAAGTTAGTAATCTTTATTGTATTTATTTGTTATTATTTTTTTTTTGAATTTAACTGATAATTCAAATATTTCCTTAAAAAATACAAATAAAAACCATTTTCAAATGTCAAAATTTGTCTTTTAATGGGTCTATCAAATAATAATTTATAATGGCGTGAAAAAATATCTGTAGACCTTTTTATAAATTTAAGAAAAATCTGCTCCAAATTTTAAATACATTAATTATCGATTTGAATTAAAGGTGTTTTCTTTTTCCTTCTATGTTGAAAAAGACACGAAGACCGATTTATAAAAGAATATAAAATAAATTTCTATTGAAAAATAAAAGAAAATAAAATATATAACTAATTTAATTTCGACATTACATATATTCCAATGACATAAAAGGTTCAAATGTAAACTTATTTTAAAAATAAATACATATTTAAAAATGGGAATTAAGAAAAAATAAGAATGGCAATGTTGTAATTTAGGTGATATAGAAGGGGAGTTATAGATGGATGGGCACGCATGGTATGTATGTATGTGATGGCATGTATATATGCATAAGCGATAAAGAAGAAAAACGTTTTGACTTAATTTCTCGTGGCAAAAAACAGGGAAATGAATTAAGAATAATTTAATCCGATCGAATACAATTTTGACGTCCGCAAGGACACAGTCGCGCCCTCTCTCTCTCTCTCTCTAAGCTACAGCGAGAAACAGGTCGTGCCTACTGTGGGAGAATCCCTCCATGAGTTCACAGAGACTGAAATCTATGCTTCTAAGCTTCAGCTGACATATTCCAATATCAGTTTCTGCAAGAAGTAGAGGAAGAAGAATCGTGTGAAGAAGAAGGAGGAGAACGGGAAGAACGAAGGAGACTCAATTACTGATTACTGAAACCTCCACAATTTAGTCAATTTGGGTCTGCTCTGCTGCTGCTGCTGCTGCTGTTGTTGTTGTTCTTTCTTTGATATTGTCCGATTTTCAAGCAGCAGTTCGACTTTCTTATTCAGTTCTGGTGAGTTCTCCACGGTCTTCCATTCATTCAGACCTCACAATTTCTCTTTCAAGTTCATACCAGTGCAGGATGTTGTTTTACTCGTTTCACGTTTTGGATCCTTGATTTCAAGTCTGTTAGTTTTGCCTCTTCTCTGCTTTCTTTTCCGCCTTATGAGCAGAGAATGCGTAAGAATGTCGTGAGGTTTCATTTATTTGCCTCTTGAATCTTTCTTGGGGATTTTAAGCATGGGAGTTCATTGAAGTGACGAACATGTGTTTTGTTGACGAGTTTTTATTCAATTTCCCTAACGAGTTGTTTATTTATTGGTTTCTTTCTGAGAGGTGTGGGGATTTGAGATTTGGAGATTTAATTTGTTCTTATACAAATTTAAGTCTGTCTCGGGTTCTTTTGGTGAAATTATGATTATCGATCATTGTGTTCTCGATTTGGTTGTACTATTTGATTTTCTTCTGGATGTTGAATTTAAAGTGGATCTGACATGTTCTTGTACAGAGATTCATACGGAACATTGAGGTTTGATCCTCGCGGGAAGACACTGTGATTCTATAATGGTCCGAACCAAAAGGTGTTTCTTCGTTTCGGTTTTCTTTGGTGCTCTCTGAGACTTAGTTGAGCTTTATTTCAGCTTTCCACGTAGTTTAACTGTGTTAATTTTTTTAGGTAGGTTTCTCTTCCTATAGCGAGTGATTGGGATGGCAACATCGGGGCCACCCACCCCTATGGGTGGCGGTGCACAGTCTGTTTCACCCTCACTTCTGCGATCTAATTCTGGACTGATAGGAATTCAAGGTGGTCTGCAGCCTTCTCAGGCAGCCTTTTCTTCACTTGTATCGCCTCGCAATCAGTTCAATAATATGAATATGCTTGGTAATATGTCCAATGTGTCATCTCTCCTTAATCAATCATTTGGAAATGGGGCTCCTAATTCTGGACTTCCATGTCCTGGCAGTAGCCACACTGGTGCGGAGCCAGATCCCCTTTCCGGTGTTGGCAATGGAACGAGCTTTAATAATCCTTCATCATCATTTGTAGCATCGAATATGGCAAACCCCGTTTCATCCGTCCAGGGGCATAATCCACAATTTTCTAACCTTTCTAGCAGTCAGATGTTATCAGATCAGCAGCAGTCGCAACAGCTAGAGCCACAGAACTTCCAACATAGTCAACAGTCGATGGAACAGTTTTCTGCACATCAGAGCAATCAACAACCACAATTTCATGCAATTCGAGGATTGAATGGTGTTGGACCTGTAAAGTTGGAGCCTCAAGTGACCAGCAATGATCAACTTGGACAGCAGCAGCAGCAGCAGCATTTGCAAACGTTGAGAAACCTTGTTCCAGTGAAATTGGAATCACAACGACTTCAGTCACTGAGAGGTTTGACACCAGTTAAAATGGAACCCCAACAATCGGACCAGTCATTATTTCTGCAGCAGCAGCAGCAGCAGCATCAACTACAACAACCACAATCGCAACAATTTCTCCATATGTCTAGACAGCCCTCTCAGGCAGCGGCTGCCCAAATCAATCTAATGCACCAACAAAGGCTTTTGCAATTGCAACAACAACATCAGCAACAACATCTCTTAAAAAGTATGCCTCCTCAACGGCCACAATTGCAACAACATTATCAACAGCAGAACCTTTCTCTGAGATCTCCTGTAAAACCAGGATATGAACCTGGAATGTGTGCCCGGCGTCTGACTCATTACATGTATCATCAGCAACACAGACCTGAAGTAAGAATATGTTACTTTAAATATTTTGTCGTGTCCAAGAGGATGACCATCTGACAATTCTAATTTGTTTGTAGGACAACAATATAGATTTCTGGAGGAAATTTGTTAATGAGTACTTTGCACCCCATGCCAAGAAGAAGTGGTGCGTTTCCATGTATGGAAGTGGGCGACAAACAACTGGAGTTTTCCCTCAGGTCTGCTGCAAGATACACTGCTCCCTCATACTAGTTGGCATCATTGCAGTAGAAATTTTGATGAAACTTGATATGATTAACAATATTTAATATTTATTTTTCTTTCATTTTGGACTCTTTGAAAGCTTGCTATTTACCTGTCCCCACTTCATCGTTGATGCAATATCACACCAATTTCTTTGAAATTTTCAGGATGTATGGCATTGTGAAATATGCAATCGCAAGCCTGGGCGTGGCTTTGGTATGTTCTGTTATCATACCTGCTGGGTGGAATTCAAGGTTCTTTCTTGTGGACTTCTGATATTGATGGAATCTGAGTTTCTTTTTACTATTTCAGAAGCAACTGCTGAAGTTCTTCCCAGACTTTTTAAGATCAAGTATGAAAGTGGTACAATGGAGGAACTACTGTACCTTGACATGCCTCGTGAATATCATAATGCATCTGGTCAGATTGTCCTGGATTATGCCAAAGCAATACAGGAAAGTGTTTTTGAGCAACTTCGTGTTGTTCGCGATGGCCAACTTCGAATTGTTTTTTCTCCAGACCTTAAGGTTGTGTAATGGATACTTCCCCTCTTTTCTGTGTGTCTGCATGTTCATGGTTGTGCTTTGAACAGCTTAGATTTTTTATGGCCCAGATGCAATATTCAGTTCATGATGTTTTTCTACTCGTTATTCCTTTCAGATATGCTCATGGGAATTCTGTGCTCGACGCCATGAGGAACTTATACCTAGGAGATTATTGATACCTCAGGTTTAACTTCATCTTGTGACACATTTTATTTAGGCTCCATATTGCTCTTCAGAAAAGCATTACCTTGCATTTAAATTGACCCGGTTATTTGCCTGTTATCCATCAATTTGTGATTGACAGTTATTCACTTTATGCAGGTTAGCCACCTTGGAGCGGCAGCTCAAAAGTACCAGTCTGCCATTCAAAACGCATCATCTAATTTATCAACTCCTGACTTGCAAAACAATTGTAACATGTACGTCCTTCCAACATTCGTGTTTCTTTACACAAATACCTACCTGTTTGCTTCTGCTCGTGTGTAAAGTCTTAGTGTGATTTTCTGGCACTTCGTTTACATATTGAAATATGAAAATGTTCCCAGGCCCTTTTTCCACTCTCTTGACCTTGGCCTTTTACATTTTGCTCTTTGTAGTTAGGGATTATTTATTGCCAGTGGTTTTCATTAGAAGCATGATTCGTTTTGTTCTAATTCTGTAAGGTCTTTCTTTGACTTTTCCATGAACATAATTTTCTTAGTTCATTCCTTATCAACTACTAGGGCATTATGGCATTGATTGTTCATTCTAATGTGCATTGTGATTGTGAAATTATGGAGCATTCTTTCACCTGTGAGAATGAAATTATTTTAGCATTCGTTCCTTGTTTGTAAAAATTTGTATATAACTAAATGAGGATTGATTTTTATTTTGGGTACACCTATAAGATGGGCGGCTTATATAATGGTGTATGTAGGCATCTTTAGAAAGTCGGACTCTCTAGATGTTTTTTGTTAACTACACATCAAAATCTTGACGGTTCTTATAATGAAGTATATCATTTGGTTAACATTGAATTTTATAGCTTCTTTTTGAAATTAGTTATGTTTTTGAAGATCATTTAAGCCCTTAATGAATTGTGCATAGGTTTGTGGCTTCAGCACGACAATTAACTAAAGCCTTGGAAGTTCCGCTGGTAAATGACTTGGGATATACAAAAAGATACGTACGTTGTCTACAGGTAATAAATAACTAACATCCTTTTGTGGTCGTTATGAGTCAAAAAGTTGGAGAACTGTGGGCATTCATTGACAAATAAATATAAGTTTTATTTTAATTGACACTGAGCATTCAGTTCAATGACATTTAGATGAGAGTTCTTTGCCCATGGATATATACTTCATTTCTTTTCTTACTATTCTTTGAACTCGATGTATTTTAGATGGGTTATCTTTTTGTAAATTGTTTTATTGTTGCTTATTTATTGCATATCTCCTGTAGATAACCCGTTTTAGTAAATACAACTTGGTTGTGTTAGAATATTGTTTGCTATTGGTTACATAATTTTTAAATGGTTTGTTTCCATAGGTTCGTTTCTCCTAAATGTAATTTCTCATGAGGTTCAACTACTTATTTTAGGTTAAATTTGACAATTTTGCTGGCATCGTGAGTTTGCCTAGTTAACATTCTAATCTTGTTCTGCAGTTCAAATACTGTGCTATGCTCATGCTTCTCTAACTTGATACTCATCCACGGATAATGAAACTTCCTCTACCTCCACCTTTTAACTTCAGCAGCCATTTTTTTTCTTATACATATTTTAGAATCCCGTTTTTGTCCACTTTTCCAAATCCAAATAATTAATTTTTGATTAAATTAGTCCTTAAACTTTTCAATTTTATGTTTAACAGATCACTGAACTTGAACTTTCAATTTTATGTCTAACAAAATTAATTGATCTATTAGATAAAAATTTGAATTTTATGTATAACGAAACTCTAAATTTTCAATTTTGTATCTAGTAGATCCATGAATTTATAAAAATATCGAAGTTTAGGGATCAAATTTGTAATTTTGAAACTTCAGAGATTAAATAAACACATACCTCAAAATTTAGGGAAAATTTGTAATTTAACCCTAATTTTTTAGATGGGTTATGAAGATCACAAATATTTTTGGTTTATATGGGAATATTTATTGAAATTTATTACATTATATGAACTAGTTGCTCAATTTGGGATTTCATATCTGCGTATTAATATTCTAGAAATGTTTGTTAAATCTGATTGTTTTGTGCTCCTTTTTAATTGTGCGTAGATGGTTCTGTCTTTTGTACAGTGATTTTTAGTTTTGGAATTTATTTTTGAATAGTATTCATATTCAAATTTTCATGGCTCACCGAACATATGTAACCTATTGATTATTGATGTATTTCAGCCATCATTTCCCGGCCTCTAAAACTGAAGCATTTTTACATGTACGTATCTACGTTTCTGACATTTTTTCCCTTGTGTGGTTTTTCTTTTGGCTCTTCAGATATCCGAAGTGGTTAATAGCATGAAGGACTTGATTGATTACAGCAAAGAAGCAAGGATTGGGCCAATGGGTTAGTAGAATCTTGATGATGTTATAGTTTTACGAGCTTTTAGCAGCTTTTGAAGGGATTTGGAAGATGCATTAATAAACTATTACACACACACACGATATAATAAACAGTTCCCTAACTCAAGAAGCACATTACTATCATGGGTGGCTAAAGTAGTAATGCCTATCTTAGAATATTAAGTACACTACGCAGTTTTTGCCCCAAAATTCTTAGGAACAACTGATTATCTAGTGGTCATTGCGAATGATGTTGATTACCCCTGGTCTAGTAAAATAACCGAAGATGGTGCTCTGTGTTGTGACTTTAGCTCGTTGGTTAAATAATGTACTGTTTTAAAATTTGAAGTGATAACTCGAGGGTATGCTGGAGAAGTAGAGATATCTTTTGTTGAATAGTTATGGCGGAGCTCCATATCTAATTAAGAGAGAGATTCCAAGGGGGAAAGATCTGAAGCTTCCCAAGTGTAGTTTGTATAGTTTCTATAGGTCATGTCTTCTGTTTTTCCTCAGAAGCAAGATGGACTGAAAAAGTTAGAAATGATTACATGTTTGTTGTTATTGATATTTTATGTGCTATGGATACATATAGCAGCCCAACTGTCATCTGATTGTGATTTATGAGGCGTTTGAATGATCTCACTTTTTCTAGAAGATAATTCTTTTGTTCTTTTTTTTTTTTCTAATAAGAAATGGTCAATGTTTTAGAAACAAGCTCCTTAATAGATTATTGAACGTTTCTTCTTATATTATCAATCAGATAGTCTAGCCAAGTTTCCTCGGAGGACTAGTTCATCAACAGTGCTTACAAATCATGCTCAAGTTTCTAATGAGCAGCAACAACAGCAATCATCCATAGCCCATCACTCAAATAACAACCAGGGTTCTGTCCAGGCTTCTGCAGTGCAGCTTACGGGTAGCAATGGCGTGGCCAGTGTAAATAACATGGCCAACCAACCCTCAACATCAAACTCAGCGAGCACCATTGTTGGGCTTCTTCACCAGAATTCTATCAACTCCAGACAGCAGAACTCTATGGCTGATGCTAGCAACTCATATGGGGGAAGCTCTGTTCAGATTCCATCTCCTGGTTCTTCCAGTACAATTCCACCTACGCAACTGAACCCTTCTACATTCCAGCCACCGACTCCTTCATCATCTAACAATCTTTCACAACCATCGCATGCAGCTGTGAGGAATGGCAATCAGATGAGTGCTGCTAATTCTCCGGCAAATGTCTCTATACAACAACCTGCCTTATCTGGAGATGCTGATCCTAGTGATACACAGTCCTCCGTGCAAAAGATCTTACAAGAGATGATGATGAATAATCAAATGAATAGTCCGACAAGTCTGGTTGGTGTTGGTTCGGTGGTCAATGATATGAAAAACGTGAATGGGGTCTTACCTACAAGTAATCCAGGTCTCAACAACGGGAATTGTATTGGGGGAAACGGAGCAACCAACAGTGGCTCAGGAATGGGAGGAGGTGGATATGGATCAATGGGGAGTGGGCTTGGTCAGCCTGCCATGGTTAATGGAATGAGGACTGCAATGGGAAATAACTCCATTATGAACAGACGAATAGGAATGGCATCGCTCGCTCTTGAACAAAGCATGAATGGTCAACAACCGCAGGATATGGGAAACCAGCTTCTTAGTGGACTAGGAGCTGTGAATGGCTTTAGTAATCTCCAATTTGACTGGAAGCCATCCCCATGAAGAAAAGCTATATATGGATCATCATACGTGGATTGGTGGTGCTTAATCTCTGCTGCTTGTGCAGCATTCAAATTACGAGAATTTGCCGATGGCCCTGCGAGAGATAGCAGGCACCGCATGGCAAAACAGGTACGGGGCATAATGATTCACACTTTGTACCTATATATTTGCTTTTATATTATACGAAAAGGAAAGTCTGACGGCTGGTGGTGGTGATAGGGGCAGGTTGTCTGTGATTTCCATTGTAACCTGCTATTTTCTATAGTTTTTTCCCTCTAATATTTGGCCTATTTAGCTACTTCATTGTCTTACCTTCTTCGTAGCATATTGGGTTATGCTATGCTTTTCAAGGAATGTGGTCAATTTGGAAGAGAATCCAAAATGGGCTGCAGAGTGCTAACCAAAGGAAGTTTCAATTCAGGTGAATGAATTACTTGAGAAAGTACTAAAAAAAAAACAAATCAAGTGGTTCTCCTACAGTTTTGGGGAACTAAAAGGTTGAGTCCCAGATGCTAAATCTAGAACAAGCCCACATGGAAGGCAAAACAAGGTTGCCCCTCTTAGTCTTGGAATACAACATGTTGTTGTTCTTGTTGGTATTTGACAAATGATTTTGCATCAGGAGATTTATAATTTATTGATCATGGAAATGACTTGTGTATGCTTAATCTTGAGGTCGAAAAGAACAAACCCGAAAGAATTGCACAAAAACTTTCTAATGCGAATCATGTTCACAGATAAAAGAGCAGACAAAGCCTCGTGCTCGAGTTATTATGCAAGTCAAGAGAAAGGAAATATCACCATTAGTGACAAGCGAAAACTACAAAAATAGTTGCGAATTCGAAAAGAAGGTTACGAATAGACTTCAAAAACCAAACATAAAACGATTCAAATACACGAAGAACAAAAAGAACAAAAAGAAAGTCGTCGAATTGAAGAAGAGATCCATAAAAATTTTGCAATTTTTACAAGCTGAAGAAGAAAAATATTGGAAGGTATCTCTGGTGGAGTTCGATGATGTGGGGATTCTTCAAAATTAAACCTCGGCATACTTGTCAATGGTGGCGGCCAAGGTGGATTTGGGCACAGCGCCAATGACGCTCTCTCTTTTCTCCCCATTCTTGAAGAACAGAACCGTGGGAATGCTTCTAATACCATATTTTGAGGCCACATTTGGGCTAAAATCTGTATTGAGCTTCAAACACACTATCTTGCCTCCATATTCCTGCGCCAAGTCCTTAATCACAGGCTCAATGATCTTACAAGGTCCACACCACGGCGCCCAAAACTCCACCAGCACAGCCTTTTGACTCCCAACCACCAAACTGTCCCAACTCGACTCTGTCACCTCCGGCACTGCACGAAGAAAGAAAAATGTCATCAAATTTGCAAACCCCACAAACACAAAAGCAGGGAAGAATCGATGTAATATGGATCGGGAGAGTAACCATCGTCGACGGTGCCACGAGCTTGACACGCGAGAGAGAAGGATTTTCTGAAAGTGGAAATGGTGGTGGAGGGGCAGAAGGACCTGTTTCCCGAAGTGGAAATGGGGAGTTTGCGTTGAAGGGATAAGGTTGTGTTTAGGTGGTGATTATAAGAAAAGGGTTGAGATTTGAGCCTGGGAGTGGTGGCGCACATGGCGGCGGTGGCGGCGGTGCCCAGTTGAACACAGTTATCGAGTGCCATTGGAGATGGATAAACGGAGGTGTTTGTGTTTGTTATATATATATATATTTTATGATTTTAAGAATGTAGATTCTGTTAATGGGTTTTAGTGAATTTGGATATTTTTGTGAGTGTTTATGAGGCTTAGAGCGGAAGGCGTTGATCAGAGAAATATGTGGATCTACACGCCCTCTTCTTGTGCTCCACCAATTGCTGACCAAGTTCATCAAAAGTTTTTTTTTTTTTATTATTTTTTTTATGGAAAATAAATTTAGAATATACCAATTTTTATAATTTTTAATCTAGGTGGAGATTTATTTTTGTAGTTGACTGACGATGAGTTTTAAAAAACTTACTGCAACTTCTTAGTAGCCGATATATATGTTTTAACTAGTTGAATTATGCTCAAATTGATCGAAAAACTATATGGGTATGCAAATTTAATCTATAATTTTATATATTTTTTCACAATTTCTAAATTAAAAGAGTAACAAAAAAAAAGAGGAAGTTAAATTGTTGGTTAATGGTAAAAAGGAAAAGAAATAAGTTTGATATCCTTTTACCATGGAATTTGTGGAGTGTGAGAGAGAGAGAGAGAGGAGAAAACCTTGATTTGGAAGTGTTGTGTGTTTGTGCAAACTTGAGGGTTTCAAATTTAAGTCTTTAAGTAGAAAGGTTGAATTGGAAAGATATTAAAATTTTACCATTTCTTGTTATCGCCCAAAAACTAACATCCTTGTAGATGCCTTAAGCAATAAGATCGACCTTTACTTAAAATCGGCAATCGATTTCATTGCATATTCAGATTTACGATCGATAGAGTTTGCCCTAAATTCAGTAGGGTAATCTGAACCGGTGGTGACACAACACTTCTTTTAGAAGATTGATGAATTTTATTTTAATTTGTAATGAATATTTCTTCCCATTTACTAATTTATTGTGCAAAAAGTTATCTAAAAATTATAGCACAATTTCATTCCGAGAAAAATTAGCCAAAATTTTATTTATTAGAGAGAAATTTTATAAATAAATAAGGTTAGAGTGAAAAAAGAATTAATGAAAAAAAAGATTAATTAAATTTAGAGTGGAAAAATTAGTGTAAGAAAAGACAAACACCGAAAGAATAATGTCAACTGAAATCTTTTTTAAAAGCAAACAAAACACCACAAACTAAACTTGGTAGTTAACCCGTCACTATCTCCTCTACTATCTAATCACCTCTCTAATTAATTCAATTTCGCGTCGATTATCACATATATCGTTCAACTTGTAACGTCCGTCTATTAGAAATCCGAATCAAACGGTACTTTTAAATTTAAAAAACGAACAAATATACTCCTTAGATATAGATAGGATGTGCTGAAGTCTTCAGCTCGACTGTACCGTTGTCTCAAGAAGAAGCCCGAGTATATTTCTACTTATACCGTCAGTATGTGATCATGATTCCCACCGAGCAATCGCATTAAAAAAAACATAAATAAATAAATAATATTGATATTAATATTAGAAAAGATAATTCTTATGGGTTACTTCAGCCACTTGTCGGATAACACGTCAACATATGAGAACAAGTCGTATAGATAGGCTGTCTTACGGTTCCTTTGACAACTCCATATGTTGTTTATTTATTTATTTATTTCATTTATTAAAACCCATATTCATTTTTTTTTAATTTTCACATAAACAACACATTATAAGCATAATGTATTTTCTATCTATATATATCTTATTCTAATTAATAAAAATTAATTAAAGTATATAAATATTGACAACACATTAGTAAGGTCATTCACACTTAAATTAGTAGTTAATAAGTTGTATTAATTTACTTAAACAATACTTTACTTCATATCATATATCATAGATTATTTTATACCAAGAAAATTTCGGTTGCCATAAAGTTTCTTTAATCAATGGGAAAAGACGCCGTTTATGTTACGAAGAAACCCATTATTTATACGTATTTAATTCCTAAAAAATCCAATAATTCGTCGACATATTTAACATTAAAAAAAATGCACAAACCTATAAAATAGAAAAATTGAAAGGTTATTCAATTATACATTTAAATTTTTATAAATATGTCAAATACGTGTGTTCGATCTATTAAATTTCTCGACTAAAATAATATAATTTTTTAAATATTAAAAATAAATATAATGGAAAAGGTTAGGTGTATGTTTGTTTTAAGAAGGTGAGAGAAAAGGTACGTCATAGTTTTCATAACAAAGACATTGGATTTAACAAAATTATGGTCAGTTTTCGGGTACAAATTAAGCAGCGGCTAATTAAGTAATGCTTAATTTAAACTTAATTTAAATTAACCCTAAATTAATTAACCATAATCAAGGTTTTTAATTGTAATTTTAACCTTAAATCTCATGGCCTCCATATTTTAATATCATATGAATTTACATAATATAATGTTAGTCACCGTGCATGCATGAAGATTAATTAACATATAACCAAAGTTTTAATTCGAGAATAATTCTCTAGGAATCATATATTATAATGTGGGTAGGAAAAATGTGTCGTAAATAATGATATATATTTAGGAAAGAAGTCATTGCACTAGGAGAGATGTCACTTTAAGTTAAAAAACCGAAAGCTGCCCTCTTTAGTTAACGTGTATAGGCTATCGAGATGGAAAATGGATAGCGATTTAAAGAAACTATTGAACGGGATGGCTGCAATGTTATTGCGTTTTGATATACATTTACGGTATCGTCGTGACTTCTTCTCGGGTAATTTCTCTCGAGATTTTGAGGTTGTCGAGATAGCGAATAAAAATTTTAAAAAAAAATGTCGTGTGAAAGCAACAAAAGTGACTGCCTATCCACAACCCCTCGCATCCTCCTCTCTCTCTCTCTCTCTCTCTCTCTCTCTCTTAAACCAACCCCACTTTGCTTTATTACTCTTGCTTTGTGTCTTCTTGTTCTTCATTGTTCTTCATTGTTCTTCATTGGCTAGGGTTCTAGCTGGTTGTTGTATGCGATCTTTGATTGTTTTTGGTTCATAAGGGTGTTTGATCGATGATGATGAAGGATTCTGGGGATGTTCATGTTTATCATGAGTATAAATCATCATGTCCACGAGGCCATTGGAGGCCGGCTGAGGATCAAAAGCTTCGTCGGTTGGTTGAACAATATGGCGCCCAAAATTGGAACTCCATTGCTGAGAAGCTTCAAGGCAGATCAGGTACCCCTATTCTCTCATCTAACATATCATCTATTTCCTCTTTCGGGTCCGAGCGGAGAGAAATAATCGCCGTAGATCGTCTTCGATTCAAAATTTTTTTAATCGAATCTCGATCGAGGGCGTATTGGAATGATTGTACGGATCAAAAAAGTTGGTAAATAAACGAAACCCACATGAATAATTCAAGTGTTCATCAATAATTTGATGATATATGTAGATTCAAGTAAAGGGTTTGTTGAATTTCTAAATTTGTTATATCAATTTAACCTAACCCTTCAATTTTGTTGTTGGTTAGGAAAGAGCTGTAGATTGAGATGGTTTAATCAGCTTGATCCTAGAATTATTAGGAAGCCGTTCAGTGAAGAAGAAGAGGAAAAGCTTTTGGCGGCTCATCGAATACATGGAAACAAATGGTCACTTATTGCTAGACTATTTCCTGGTCGAACTGATAACGCTGTGAAGAATCATTGGCATGTTATAATGGCAAGAAAGCAAAGGGAACAATCCAAACTTCCCAAACGAACTCATCAACACTTTCCAGCTACTTCTAATTTTCTCGGCAACCAAACAGAATCTTCCTTGTTAGATCGTCGTCAATTTAGTACTACAATTCTTGTCTCTGACAACAATAGCTCCCACAAAGATGGAATGGTTTGGAATTTTAGACAGAGCTTGAAAGGTTATTCGAACCATAACAGTATTCCCGTTCTCCATAGACATTATTATCCTAATTATTCCTCAAAGTATGCAAATTTTAGAACCTCCCCATCATCATCAGCAAGGTTTTGCTTCCCAACTACTAAAATTCCTTTTGGGGTTTTTGAATTTGGTAGCACATCAACGACGGCACTTGTGAAGTTCATGGCTAATACCGATAATCATCATCGTCATCATCATCTTCATACTCAAGAACGGCGACATGAACAGGAATCGCTCAAGGATGACAAAGATACTCCCTTCATAGATTTCCTCGGAGTAGGAATTTCTTCTTGATTATCTAATTATATATATATATATATTCCATCACTCTTCTAATTAATTACTCGTTCTTACTAGTACTTATGATCCTCCTATGTAAAAATTAAAAATAGTTTTTTTTTTAATATATAGTTTTATACAAAACCCTTTTCCCATCGTATGAGAGGTATTTTAATTTCATGTATGAGTGTTTAAGAATGTTTGGATAGATTAATGTTTCTCTTTAAAAGTCTCGTGTTTACTTGTCCTGTCAAAATAAAGAACCATTGGACATACCCTAAAACGGTAGTTTATTTAGGTATTCAGTCTGAGCACATCGTGGATTTTATCTTATCTAGTCTGATCATTGAAGCTCTACCGCACATGTCCTGTCAAAATAAAGAACCATTGGACAACTCCGAGTATTTTAATTTGATATTAAAAAATTTCTTCTTTGTCCTCTCTTAGTTGAACACAATGTCTTCAAACCGACCTTTCGACAAACCCTAAAATTTTTATTTGTTGGTTTTGGTGCGGAGGATCGAACCATTAATTTAATAAAATAAATTTTTATATATGATGCATAACATAAAATATAGCTATCTAATTTGAACATAAAATGTAATAATTTGGTGATGCCTGTACAATAAATAGACAAATCTTGAAAATTACCAAAACCGGTGATTATATAATTTATATTTATATTCGACTCGTTGCTGAACCGAACTGAACCGAACCAGGTTCGGTGTTGGTCAGAAACAATGAACCGGCACAGGAAATGGTGACAACGAAATGACTTGTTAAATCAGGAAAATCTCAACATCATAATCTCGGATTCTCTAATTTAGTAGTTTAAATAATAATTACCTCTTTTCTACCCATTTGGTGACCCTATTATTTCTAATAATCATTGCTCCACTCTATGCCTTTATTTCTTCATTTATTATTAATATTATATTCACTTACCCGACCCAAATTATAAAAATTGAGTTGGGTTAGATTTTTTTTAAATATAAATTTAGTTGAATTTTTTACATTTTTTACTCAAATAACTCAACAATCCCTCCTCTACTCTCTATTGACATAGTCGTCAATACGTTAGATTTTTTAAATAATTAAAAAAATAACTGGACAATCCAACTTAACTCAACCAAAGAATAGAGGATAAAGTTGGGTTGGGTTGAGTTGTGAACTCTATTCTAGTTATTGGGATCACCGATCTAACCAACTTCAAATTTTGAGTGGTCCAAAAGATTTTATGGGCGTGTGAAATCATCTGGACGCAATAATGACGTCATAATTCTATTTGCATAAAGATTTTTTTTTTTTTTTTTTTTTTAAAGTACCATTTCCAAAATTGAATGAAATAAAGAAGGCAGGCGTGTGGAAGGGCAAGGGCTGCGCTCCGACGACACTATCAGCCAGATTGGAATAAATTGGAAGCTCCTAAAGTCTAAAATAGTGGGCACTGCCCATGAATGGAAGTAGTTGGATGAAATTAATACCGTAACACATTGCCCAGTACAAAACTCACCAACTTTCCTAATTTTTGTCTACCCTATTCATTTCCTTATTTATAGCCCAAGTTAATTCCAGCCTTGGCGTCTTATAAAATCACCTCCTTTTACCTTCATAAACGCACCCAAATTCACCAAAAACTAAAAGCTAAGGCTCCGGAGGAAACAAATATGGGAAGAGGCAGTGCAGTCGGTAGTGCCGTCGTTGTTGCTGCCGTTATCGGGTTCGTTATGATGTCTCAGTTGGAGAGCGTGGAGGCTGCCGTTTACACTGTCGGCGACTCCGGTGGATGGACCTTTAACGTCCAAGGTTGGCCCAAAGGCAAACGCTTTCGTGCTGGCGACATTCTCAGTAAGCTCCTCCACCATTTTTCTCTTCTTTTTTAATTTTCAAAAAATGAAAGCAAAGCATGTCAGAACATTGTTGGGATGGAGCCCACTTTCTCTAATTTAGTGAATGATCATGAATGTATAAGCATTGGTACGAGAGTGTTTGTGCTCAAAATAGATAATCTCATACCATTGTGATTCCTAACATGATATCAAAACCATGCCCTTAACTTAGTCATGTCTACAGACTCATGGTGTAGTCAAAATGACTCAAGTGTCGAACAAATAGTGTACTTTGTTTGAGGGTCCAGAGAAAAGACTTCGATTAAATGGAGATTATTGGGAGGGAGTCGCACATTTTCTCATGGATTTATAAGTGAGGAATATATCTCTATCGGTATGAGGTCGAAAGCCCAAAGCAACCTGAGAGTTTATGTTTAAAGTGGACAATATCATCCAATTGTAGAGAATAATTATTGTTTCTAACCAAATATTTGTTTGCAGAGTTCAATTACGACCCGACAATTCACGACGTGGTGGTGGTGAACCAAGGTGGGTACACCAGCTGCCGGACTCCGGCGGGAGCGAAAGTGTACAACTCCGGTAGCGACCAGATAAGGCTGCCGAAGGGAATGAGCTATTTCATCTGCAACTTTCCCGGCCACTGTGAATCCGGCATGAAGATTGCCGTGAATGCTCTCTAAATCTGTACCCCTTTTAAAAATCTTTATTTACCGCTGTTAAAATAAAATAACCGTCAGTAATTTATACAGTGGGAGTGTTTACTATGTAGTTCAAATGTCATTTCCTTGTCGGGAACTTATATAGTTTATGTAATCATATCAATGCTTTTCTTTTCTTTAATTTACTGTGTTTTTGTGTGTTTCTTTATTTATTTGTTTGTTCTTTTCTCGGTTATAGTAATGGAAAATATAATAATTTATTTTCCAATATTAAGTTAAAATATCTAATTTAAAATTTTAATAACTTACTAAATTCAAACTTCCATCATTAAAAAAAACTTATTAAAAATACTGGAAATGACCAAAATAGGTCTATCATTGGTTTTATATTGATATTAATATCTACTTTGTTATTAGATAATTATTTTATATGATTTTCTTTTATATAAATTATTTTATGGAAAAAAACATATAATATGATTTTTCGTAGATAAATAAAGAAAATTTGAAGAATATAATAAAAAGAAAATTCCCTCATACTAATTTAAATTTATTAATATTTTCTATCTAATTTACGTTAATATTTGCATTTAGAAAAAAAATTTATGTGTGTGAAAAATTATATATGAACAATTTAAAAATAAAATTATAATAAAATTTAAAATTTAACTCAAAATTTAGGGCATAAATTACATTTTTTCCATAGAAATATTTAAATTATAATTTTAGTTTATAGTTAAATTAAAAAATTATGTAATCAAAATTTGAAATTTGTATCTAATATAAATTTATTAGACATTAAATTACCATTACCATTTCAAGGAGATATTAATTAAATGTTGTTAATGTTTTAAGAGTCAAATTGAAAATTTTATACAATTATTAAATTAGAAAATCACCATCTTTTACCTCTGCCTCTGCTCCCCCGTTTGGGGATGCCGATCAAGAGGCCACTCTACAACCGCCTGAACCATCGTCCTTTCCCCCGGCGCCGGTAGTTTCAGAAACTATAATGTCTTCGAGGGATCCTAACGCTATCTTCAGTGGAGGCGGTATCAGGTCTTTCACTCTTTCTTTTCTTCCTCGTCAAATTCCATGGTGCTTTCTGCTGTGAATCTCTCTATTGTGACCTTTTCTCTCTCCCGCCCTTGTTTTTTGAATTACTTTTCATTAAAGCGTCGTCTATGGGGTTGGACCATTGGATTTGTCCGTTCAAGCTTCTTACTGGTTGTATTTATGATTCTCGTGACATTCCATATCTGGATGGAGACGCCGAATTACAGATTTATATTTTCATGTTTGAAATTTGCCTTGTTTTTAGAGGGAGTGGTATTTTTAGTCCAAGTGTTCCAATGGAGTTTGTAAAAGAGGCTTCAATTGAAACTTATGGATATTTATTTGACCAGTACTTTGTGTAGTCTACTTTGCTGTGAAGAGTGGTCCAGACTACCTCGCCATTGCATCCATGGTGGACCTGAGTTTTTGGTTTAACTTTCTGCTTTAGCAATAAGATTCCTTTCGACACCTTTTTTTTAAGACTTGAAGCAATCAATGTGCAATGACTGAGTTCTTAAAGGTGCTCATAGGGCCCAGTATCATCTGAGGTGTGATTTTGGGTTGCCCTCATGGATGGGTTTCTCAGCCATGCATCATTTAATTTCTTCAAGAACTTAATAATCCTTAGTTTTGTGTTTTGATAGTTTTTTTTTAGAGGCAATTCTAGATGTATGATATTGGATTCAGTAATTGTATTTTCTCTGCAGATTTGAAATCTAGCTCCCACGATCCTCATGGTTATAATAGGCATAACAAGAGACATATTGGCTAACGAGTTCTTCTTCTTTTGGTGGTTTTATTACAATGTGAAGTGTTGGAAGCAGTGATACTTGCACATCTAACATTTTCCCCTTCTGTACTACTAGTTTTCTCAATGGAAATCAGACTGGAAAGTTAAGCTATGGGTATTCTAGTTTCAAAGGCAAAAGGGCTTCCATGGAGGACTTCTATGAAACAAGAATTTCTGAAGTTGACGGGCAGATGGTCGCTTTTTTTGGTGTTTTTGATGGTAGGACCTAATATTTGTTTGCAACTTATTATCATTTTATTTGTGAGATTGAATCAGAGGCATGATTTACATCTGGGGTTTCCTAAAAATTGCTTCTATCTTTATGTCACTTACAGCATTTAATTTGTTCAATTCATTTAAGAACTCTCCTTTTAAGATTCCTGAGTTGTGTACTGAAATGCATAAATGCTTGTTAGTAGGTTGAACAGCTGAATACCTTAAGCGCAATCTTTTCAAAAACCTAAGTAGCCACCCGGACTTTATCAAAGACACAAAGACTGCCATTAGTAAGAAGTTATAATGTATTCGTGCATATGATATCATTTTTTCCTTTTGGCTTTGCTAGTGGAGCATAAACCAGGAAAAATGCTTATTCTACAGTTGAGGTC
The DNA here is from genome assembly GCA_033971965.1 of Cucurbita ficifolia. NCBI lineage: Eukaryota > Viridiplantae > Streptophyta > Magnoliopsida > Cucurbitales > Cucurbitaceae > Cucurbita > Cucurbita ficifolia. Next base: position 3,054,450 of record CM066976.1, read on the forward strand.
TTTAAACAGACCGATGCCGATTATATTAACGAAGAGAAAAGGCAGCAGAAAGATGCTGGCTCAACTGCATCAACTGCTGGCTTAACAAAGAAGATCGGTTCTGGTTTTGACATCTTATAAAGAATCACTATCTGGGGTTGGAAGGATTCATGTAACGACCCAGACCCAAACCCACCACCGTTAGCAGATGTTGTCCTCTCTGGAGTTTTCCTTTTGGGCTTCCGCTTAAGGGTTTTTAAACCCGTCTGGTAGGGAGAGGTTCCCACAGCCTTATAAAAAATGCTTTGTTTTCCTCTCCAACGATGTGGGATATCACAATCCACCCCCTTTGGGGCCGAGCGTCCTCGCTGGCACTCGTTCCCTTCTCCAATCGAGATCACCCAATCCACTCTCTTCAGGCCCAACCGCCTAGCGCTGGCCCCCAAAACAGAGGATAGATAAAGTTGGGTTGAGTTGTGACCTTATTAGGATCACCCATCTAACCAACTTAAAATTTTGAATGGTCCAAAAGATCTTATCAACAACTTACTTCCTAAAAATAATTTAGTAGTTTTATGGGGGTGTGAAATCATGTGGTAATCAGCTTGGAATAAATCGGAAGCTACTAAAGTATAAAATAGTGGGCACTGCCCATGAATGGAAGTAGTTTGGATGAAATTAATACCGTAACACATTGCCCAGAAAAAAGGCCACCAACTTTCCTAATTTTTATCTACGCCATTCATTTCCTTATTTATAGCCCAAGTTAATTCCAAGCCTAGCGTCTTATAAAATCACTTCCTTTTACCTTCATAAACGCGCCCAAATTCACCAAAAGCTAAAAGCTAAGCTCCAGAGGAAAGAAATATGGGAAGAGGCAGTGCAGTCGGTAGCGCCGTCGTTTTTGCTGCCGTTATCGGGTTCGTTATGATGTCTCAGTTGGAGAGCGTGGAGGCAGCCGTTTATACTGTCGGCGACTCCGATGGATGGACTTTTAACATCGAAGATTGGCCCAAAGGCAAACACTTTCGTGCTGGTGACATTCTCAGTAAGCTCCTCCACCATTTTTTTTTTCTTTTTTAAAAAATTTCAAAAAATTAAAGGAAAACACGTCGACAATGTTAGATGATGGAATCTACATTCTCTAATTTAGAGAATATCATAGATTTATAAGTAAATAATACTATCTTCATTGGTATGAGGGCTCTTGGGAAGCCCAAAGCAAATTCATGAGAGTTTGTGTTTAAAATGGACAATATTATGGCATGGAGAGTCGTGATTCCTTGACATGGCATCATGGAGAGTCGTGATTCCTTGACATGGCATCATGGAGAGTCGTGATTCCTTGACATAGTATCAGAGCTATGCCCTTATTTAGTCATGTCAATAAAATACTTTGTTGTTCGAGGCTCTATGGTGTACTTTGTTCGAGGGAAGGATTGTTGGGAGGGAGTCCCATATGAATTGTTGGGAGGGAGAGAGATTATGCTTAAAAGTGAATAATATCGTACAATTGTTGTTCCTACCAAAACATTTGTTTGCAGAGTTCGATTACGACCCGACACTTCATAACTTGGTGGTGGTGAACCAAGGTGGGTACACCGACTGCCAGACTCCGGCGGAAGCGAAAGTGTACATCTCCGGTAGCGACCAGATAAGGCTGCCGAATGGAATGAGCTATTACATCTGCAACCTCCCCGGCCACTGTGAATCCGGCATGAAGATTGCCGTGAATGCTCTCTAAATCTGTACCCCTTTTTAGAATCTTTATTTACCGCTATTAAAATAAAATAACCGTCCGTAATTTATACAGTGTGGAGTGTTTGCTTTGTAGTTCTTTTCTCGGTTATAGTAATGGAAAATATAATAATCTATTTTCCAATATTAAGTTAAAATATCTAATTTAAAATTTTAATAACTTACTAAATTCAAACTTCCATCATTAAAAAAAAACTTGTTAAAAATACTGGAAATGACCAAAATAGGTCTATCATTAGTTTTATATTGATATTAATATCTACTTTGTTATTAGATAATTATTTTATATGATTTTCTTTTATATAAATTATTTTATGGAAAATAGAAACTTAGAAGGAAAGAAATCATTATATATATATATATATATATATATATAATTTTATTAGAGAAATGATAGATTTTTTTGGAATGCACATCTCTAAACCACCTTTAAAATTTTAAATTAATTATATCAATTTTAAATTTAAACTTCCTTTAATTTTATTTAAAACTAATTCAAAATTATCTACTACATTATTATTTATTACATTTTTTTCCATAAAAATATTTAAATTATAATTTTAGTTTATAGTTAAATTAAAGAAATTATGTAATCAAAATTTGAAATTTGTATCTAATGTAAATTTATTAGACATTAAATTACCATTACCATGTCAAGGAGATATTAATTAAATGTTGTTAATGTTTTAAGAGTCAAATTGAAAAATTGATACAATTATTAATTAAAAAATCACCATCTTATTATCTTCAAAGGAATTTGTTTTTATTGTATTCTGTTGGAATTTTGAAAAAAAAAACTTCCAAATAAGAACTGTTCACCGCGTGATGACCGAAAACTTTATTACCCAACAACTAAACTAGATCAAGGATTTCTCTCTTTGCTCTTGTCAAACAGTAGGAGATTCCACTGCCGCCGGTTTCCGCCGCCGCCGTCACCACCACCATCTCATCTGTGTGGTGCTGCTCCAAGATCCAAGTCCTGCAATTCCACGGAGGAATCTTCGTTCCCTTTTACCTCTGCCTCTGCTCCCCCGCTTGGGGATGCCGATCAAGAGTCCACTCTACAACCGCCTGAACCATCGTCCTTTCCCCCGGCGCCGGTAGTTTCGGAAACTATAATGTCTTCGAGGGATCCTAACGCTATCTTCAGTGGAGGCGGTATCAGGTCTTTTACTCTCTCTTTTCTTTCTCGTCAAATTCCATGGTGCTTTCTGCTGTGAATCTCTCTATTGTGACTTTTTATCTCTCCCGCCCTTGTTTTTTGAATTACTTTTCATTGAAGCGTCGTCTATGGGGTTGGACCATTGGATTTGTCCGTTCAAGCTTCTTACTGGTTGTATTTATGATTCTCGTGACATTCCATATCTGGATGGAGACGCCGAATTACAGATTTATATTTTTCATGTTTGAAATTTGCCTTGTTTTTAGAGGGAGTGGTATTTTTAGTCCAAGTGTTCCAATGGAGTTTGTAAAAGAGGCTTCAATTGAAACTTATGGATATTTATTTGACCAGTACTTTGTGTAGTCTACTTTGCTGTGAAGAGTGGTCCAGACTACCTCGCCATTGCATCCATGGTGGACCTGAGTTTTTGGTTTAACTTTTTGCTTTAGCAATAAGGTTCCTTTCGACACCTTTTTTTAAGACTTGAAGCAATCAATGTGCAATGACTGAGTTCTTAAAGGTGCTCATAGGGCCCAGTATCCTATGAGGCGTGATTTTGGGTTGCCCTCATGGATGGGTTTCTCAGCCATGCATCATTTAATTTCTTTGTGTGTTTTTGATAGTTTTTTTAAGAGGCGATTCTAGATGTGTATGATATTGGATTCAGTAATTGTATTTTCTCTGCAGATTTGAAATCTAGCTCCCACGATCCTTATGGTTATAATAGGCATAACAAGAGACATATTGGCTAATAACTTCTTCTTCTTTTGGTGGTTTTATTACAATGTGAAGTGTTGGAAGCAGTGATACTTGCACATCTAACATTTTCCCTTTCTGTACTACTAGTTTTCTCAATGGAAATCAGACTGGAAAGTTCAGCTATGGGTATTCTAGTTTCAAAGGCAAAAGGGCTTCGATGGAGGACTTCTATGAAACAAGAATTTCTGAAGTTGACGGGCAGATGGTCGCTTTTTTTGGTGTTTTTGATGGTAGGACCTAATATTTGTTTGCAACTTTATATCATTTTATTTGTGAGATTGAATCCGAGGCATGATTTACATCTGGGGTTCCCTAAAAACTGCTTCTATCTTTAAGTCACATACAGCATTTAATTTGTTCAATTCATTTAAGAACACTCCTTTTAAGATTCCTGAGTTGTCTAGTGAAATGCATAAATGCTTGTTCTTTTCCCCAATTTCATGGATGCTGCGATGTTACGTAGGTCATGGAGGTTCCAGAACAGCTGAATACCTTAAGCGCAATCTTTTCAAAAACCTAAGTAGCCACCCAGACTTTATCAAAGACACAAAGACTGCCATTAGTAAGAAGTTATAATGTATTTGTGCATATGATATCATATTTTCCTTTTGGCTTTGCTAGTGGAGCATAAACCAGAACAAATGCTTATTCTGCAGTTGAGGTCTTTAAACAGACCGATGCCGATTATATTAATGAAGAGAAAGGGCAGCAGAAAGATGCTGGCTCAACTGCATCAACTGCCGTTCTGTTAGGGGATCGTCTCCTCGTTGCAAATGTTGGGGATTCCAGAGTAGTTGCGTCTAGAGCTGGTTCAGGTTGCATATTTTTTCTGTTATTTTACTTAGTTTTAATCAAACATGAAATGATGGATCAAATTTTTTTTGTTCAATCACTGCATAAGTAATGAAAATTAAGTTTTTTTTGAATCAATGGATATGTTGCAATTCTTGAGCTATGAAGTTGTCAGATGCATTATTCATTTGTTGCACAGCTATTCCCCTCTCTATTGATCACAAACCTGATAGATCAGATGAACGAGAAAGGATTGAACAAGCTGGAGGTTTCATTATTTGGGCAGGTAAAGTACACTAACTTTTAGATCATAGCCTTATGCACCGCACTCAATCTTTTAATCCACTATTACTATTTCCGTAACAATAATTATCATATAGCACAAACTAATCTTAACATTAGAGTTTGAAATAAAACATCTAATTTGATGCAAAACTTAACACAGGAACTTGGAGGGTTGGTGGTATTCTAGCAGTTTCGCGTGCCTTTGGAGATAAGCTACTCAAACCATATGTTGTTGCTGATCCTGAAATACAGGTTGGGAAGCTATCTTTTACAATATGAACTTAGTATGTATTTATTTGGTCTAGCACATATGAATCATCAGCACAAGTTGACTATCCTCTAATTATTTGTACTTGCATATGTTCTCCATCAAATGTAAATGAAATTTATCCCGAATATTTTGCGAAGTGCTAAGACTGTTGAATTTAACTAAGAGGTCATTGTTTCAATTATTTCGTGCCGCTTATGTAGTTTCGAACTATTTGGCATTGCATGTTGGTGTAATCATGTAGTTAAAAGTCACATGCTTAAAATGCTTTATCTGTTTCCTTATGCTTTTATAATTGCTTATGGGAATCTGGAAGAGAGCTTTGCTTTTGCTGTTTTTACCTGCTTCCTCTACACTGATTTCCACTCATCTGAACAGGAAGAAGAAATTGACGGTGTAGATTTTATTATTATTGCAAGTGATGGACTTTGGAATGTTTTATCAAATGAGGTGATTGTTCATTCAAATTACTTTGTCTCTCACTGTATTGTTCTATTAGAAAGAGTACTTATTCATTTATTTAATTTTTTAATCAAAGATCTGTTCGTTCTGGTTTTGACATCTTAATATGTGATAATGCTAACTTGAAGATCTTATAAATAATGGCTTTCTCCATTAGAAACCAGTTGAAATTGTCAAGCGCCCTTCTTCCATGTCATAATATTTGAACCAACTATCCCACGACCACCCAAAAAAGGATAAGGCAATACCATTTTATTATTCTTTTATTGATTGTACTGCATAAACTATACAAGAAAATTCCTTAGGATGATTGAAAAGCATTGCTAGTCTTGTTTTTTAGTTGTGCAATTCCATGGTCAAATCAAACTACATATTGTCTAAGTTTGCTATCCGTTTTGGGGTTTCCAGGATGCTGTAGCATTGGTGCAACACATCCAAGATACAGAAGTGGCATCAAGAACACTAATCCAAGAAGCGTATGCTCGAGGGAGTTCCGACAACATTACATGTGTCATTGTACGATTTGGTCTATCGTAACTCGATACAATCCATCAAACTTGTATGAAGTAGCAAATGGCAGTTCTTTCCCATGGAATGCCATGACTGACTACAGTTACTGGTCTTAACACGGCCTTGATCCTTAAAGATAAGCTGAATTGTTTGTTTATATTGAGTAGAATATGTAACTTATGCTAGCTGCGCTCAGGACGTTCCTGCTCTATCTGTAGACTGCTTAAAACGTTGCCTTTATATGTATATGACAGACTGATATGTTCACTTTTGATTCAAACTCGGTGTTTCGGATGTCTTTTCACTGGGTTTTCTCACATTGTAAGAACTTCAGGTCAACATTATGTTTTCTTTTCTCCTTCGTTTTTTACCGTGCAATATTAACATTCCAAAACTACCCTTAGAATAGAAATTTTTAGAATTTTGAATGAAAAATGGGACATGAAATGATGTATAGTGACACATCGTTTCAAGTCTCAATTTTTGTCTAAAGGAGTTGTTTTTCTCCGATAGTTTTGAACCTTTATAAAAGGAAGAACAAGAGTATTTCTTAAACAAAAGGAAAATTTAATTATGTTAGAATTAAAATTGATGTCGTGTTAATGTGATTAATGATTGATATTACTAAAAGGGAACAAATTTAAGTTTCAAAAGTACATAATTATAATTATAGTTTAGATTATTATAGTTTAAAATAGATAATACTGATTAGTAGCAAATCTCTTATATCATGTGGGGGGGGAAACAAAATCTCTTATCTTTAATGTTAAAACATTTATAAAATAAGTTGCACAGAAATCATTAAAGTTGCCTCTTTTACAGCTCCATTCTCCTATAATTAATCATTATGAAACATGGAAAGTTGGCCCATATTTTAAAAATAATATATTTTAATATAGGAAATTAGCCAACAATTGGTTCTATGGTGTAGTGGTTAGCACTCTGGACTTTGAATCCAGCGACCTGGGTTCGACTCCCGGTAGGACCTCTTTTATCTTTTTCCACATTTCCAAAACTGCATCCCGGTGGGTCCAATCTGAAAGCCCACTAAGAAAGCTGAATTAGCCCAAGCCCAGCACACAAATGAGGTCCAAAACAGGCAGCCGACAACTTACGAGGACACGTGGCGATATATAAGAGGGTGTGAGTCTGAGGAGGTCGCTGCATCATAAGCACCACTTTGTTGACAGTTAGAATACACTGTTTCCTCCCGCGAAAAAGCAGTTTGTTATAATAGTTTATTTGTGAAGAACTGGAAAGGCACGAGAAGCTAGTGGGCGGTGGGGTGGGCGAAGCGAAGGCCTTCCGTCAGACATGGCCCTATTTCTCTCTCTCTCTCTCTTACTTTTTCCCATCTTCTCTGCTCTCAACTTTCTACTTCCACTCCCAGCTGTTGCTGTACCACTCCTGTGGGAGCCTGCTCTTCTGAAGATCCCTGATCTAGGTCTCCACCAATATGGTGAACGATACTGAGTATTACGACATTCTCGGTGTTCGTCCTTCTGCTTCCGAGGACGAGATTCGTAAGGCCTATTATCTTAAGGTTAGCTTTTCCGAGACTGGAGGATTGATTGATTGATTGATTTTATAAGGATTTTTTAGTTTTGTTCTGTTAATTACTTGATTCTTGTGTTGATGGAAATCGATTAGGCATAATGAGCATGAATTGCATAATTAGTCTGGTGTTTGGCTTGGTTGTTCTGGTACAGGCGAAACAAGTCCATCCGGATAAGAATTTGAACGATCCTCAAGCTGCTGAAAGGTTTCAGGCAAGTATACTCTGGCTCATCATCTTCTTTACCTTCTACGCTTCGTGTTTTGCATAATGCGGAACTTTTCCCCAGCGACCGAAATTGTGTCGAATGAGATAATTTAGTTAACTTCTTGCAGGTGTTAGGTGAAGCCTATCAAGTTTTGAGTGATGCAGTCCAAAGAGATGCATATGACAGGAATGGAAAGCACAGTATTACTAGGTTAGATCTTCATTTGTATTTGTGGTTTTCTTCATCCACGCTGATGCCATTTTGTTCAAGTTATTTAATTTTTCTCTGGACTGTTTTTGATGTTCTTTTCCATAATTTGCTGTTTTTTCTTTTGACATTATTGGATTTTTTATGTTCAGGGAATCCATGCTTGATCCTACTGCTGTCTTTGCGCTTCTATTTGGGAGTGAATTGTTTGAGGACTATATTGGACATTTAGCTGTAGCATCAATGGCTTCATCTGAATTAGAAAGCGAAACTGGTAATTCAGAGAGATTACAAGATAAGTTGAAGGCAAGTATACCTTAAGGTGTTTACAAGTTACGATAAGTGAAAATCCTTATAATGTAGATTTTCTTTTAAAAAAAAGTTTTAACATTTGCAGAATGGCATATCAGACTATACATCTTTAGAATGGTAATCGGTTTCTCATCTACTAAGCTATGCTGGCTTATAATATAGAATTGTTGTGCCTTCTCTAAAAGAATTCATATTGGCCAACTTCTGCAAGACAACCTTAAATAAGAAGGTTTCTATTTCAGAGCACACAAATAATAATGAAGACACCATTGTATCTAGTCGGATTCAAGCTTTTGCTACAACAGTTTAGTTGGTGGCCAATCCTTCTCTAAACAACTTTTATATCTATAAGCAATATTAGATAAGAAGGAATCCTTTTTCGTCTATTTTTTCCCCTCAAACATTCTCTTTCCTTCTCTATTCCCTTTTCTAGTTAAAATTCTCAGGAACATAATTCTATTACCCTATTTGTTTTTCTCCCTTACACATGTTTCTGTCGTAAAACTTGAAAGGATTCCAACAAGGGATGTTTACTTGGATAATGTTTTCTTCCCTTTATCTTAACCGCATCTCAAATCCCTTATATGCAACTTATCTAATGTAGGCTGTCCAGAAAGAAAGAGAAGAAAAACTTGCACGCATACTTGAGGGTTTTCTTAATCAATATGTCCAAGGTGACAAAGACGGATTCTTACGGCATGCTGAATCTGAAGCCAAAAGACTCTCTAATGCGGGTAAGAACAACTATGAATATGATATTGCAATTACTCTACTCCTTGTGCCTTTTTCCTTCCAGGTTCCATTAATTGCTAACTTTGACCGTTTCTTGGTGCAAGAATATTAAAGACAGCTTAATAAGTTCGGCATTTTCTTGAAAGCTTACTGATGCAGGAGCCTCTTGTATTTATATTGATGATTCTAGTTTTTACCCATCTTGGACATGCAGCTTTTGGTACTAGTATACTACACACGATAGGCTACATTTATTCAAGACAAGCAGCACAAGAGCTCGGAAAGAGAGCCATTTATCTTGGCGTGCCATTTGTGGCTGAATGGTTCCGCAACAAGGGGCATTTTTGGAAGTCACAGATAACAGCTGCAAAAGGCAGGAAGATCTCAAGCTTACAATTTGTCTTCTTTTCCCCATCGATGATTGAGTATTTTTCTTTAATAATTTGCTACTTAATCATATCAACTATTTATATGTATCAGGTGCTTTTCAGTTGTTACAACTTCAAGATGATATTTGCCGGCAGTACAAAATGGATGGTAGTGGCCCTGAAAATGATATTGAATCGCATATTAGATCGAATAAAGACACATTCCTCAATTCTTTGTGGAAGCTTAACGTGATGGACATAGAACTGACTCTTATAAATGTGTGCCAGATGGTGAGCTCTCTTCTTTTTCTCTCTTTTTAAAAGCGGATATTTGGGAGCTTTCCAGGGAAGTTAGTTGCACGTAGTCATGATTCCGTGGCATTAAGACTTGGGAATAAGTATTAGCTGAATTGGTACTTTGACATTGAAACTAAAAAAGGAAAAAAAAATCTTATTAGGCACACATAATGAATCTTTTGTGATCCAATTTGTTCCTCAGGTACTACGGGATAATACTGTTAAAAGGGAAGAACTAAAAGCTCGTGCTTTGGCTCTGAAGATTCTTGGAAATATATTCCAGGTTTTATATGAGATTGAGATCTTGCACATGTTCACCTTTATTGTTCATTGATTGCCAGAGGCCAGGAACCACTTTTTCCATTATTTAAGTGTTTCTTAGTTTTTCTAAAAATTCATCGATGCCGTACAAGTTCTGGCCATTTTTATATAAGGATCTGGTGATAATGGCTTTTACTGGATATAATGACACCCCTCTGATGTCAAAGTCACAGAGTAAAGGATGCCGGGATATTGTGCATTTTCTGATGTATTTTAAAGGATAAGGATGATAATGTTCCAGTTTTTAACGCCTTGTTATATATATTACTTCATCTTTATCAGCAGGAGAGGCAAGCACAAAATGGTGGAACATCAAGAAAGAAAAGTGCTGCTGCAGTAGATGATGATGGAACGAGTTCAGAGAGCAGCGACGATGAGGATGATCCCCGAAGACCACTATCTTATCGAACTCCTTTTCTTACTCAGGCAAGTAGATCCATTCTTCTCTCTCCACTCAAAAAAGATCCACTTTATCCATGTATATTGAAACTCGAGCGGAAAAGTTTGGCTGGTACCAGCTAATAATGTCTAGGTCAGAATAAGCAAAAACTTGACTCTTTTCGTAGATCCTCTAGAAAAATCATGCTAGTTGGAACGCTAGGTTTTCTTCCGAACACATGTAAGTCATAAGAAAAATAAGCAACTTACCTGAATGAGTAATCGACCCTTTCAGTTTCTGACACCTGAAAGGGTGGTCGGCCTGATTTTATTGAGAGTAGGAAAAGAGAGCGAGGATGTGGAAAATCATTCCTCTGTCTATGGATTTAGTTTGACCTTGAATAGTCAGTATGCACATATATTTAGAAACTCCTCTAAAAAATGACTTTTAAATAATAATAGTCGTGTGAAATTATAAGTTTATAAGTTTAGTTTTTTCTAATTTTGTATTTAACAGTTTATTGACTGCATAAATCTACTAAATACAATGTGTAAGGTCATATTAAACACATTATTCACAGTAATACGACTTAATAAATACAAACTTAAACTTAGTACCACAATAACACCAACTTTGTTCTGGAAAAAAACAAAAGCAAATTTGGTTTAGGAACAGACATTTAATCGTTGTAATAATTTACCAAAAGACAATTCCTGAGACATAAACTGCACCTCACTATTCATGCAATCATTTAATTTTAGTGAATTTCATGCTTGCATTGAAGTCAAATTCCAACAGAAAAATCTCGACCAGATGAATACTTTTATTTGCTTGATCTTTTGCTCTCTTTAATGGGAACGATGTTCACTGTTGAAGTTCTATATCATTGTTCATGTCGTGCAGGGTATAGGGAGACTCTTCAGATGCCTCTGTAACCCAGCATTTGATGTGGACGATGAAGAGATTGTGTATAAAAGCAAATGATGAATATATCTATTCATGCAAGAAGGTTGTACCTCTTTATCTTTCAACTGGCACAGAAGGCTCAAGCCTTCAATTGTGTTGACAATTGATGTGGTTGGACTTTTTATTCGTTAATAATTTTCCAAATCCATGAATTTTTTTTTGTTCTCCAAAAGAGCTGCAAATGTAAAGCTCAACTTTTTTTTCCCCCCTTCTCCAATGGTTGGATGCTCTGTTGCTTTATCCAGAAGTCTTATGAAATTGAAGGCATTTCCACATCTAAACAAGCATGTGTGGAAATAATATAGTTGTCATCTTGATGTCCGTAAGCTACAATATTTACAGATGAAAAGAAAGGGAAAACCGCGAGAACAAAGTTCTCATATGTTCCAATTCCCTTGCTTCCGAGGAACATGTACAGATACAACATCATGGTTTTCGGGTAAAAGGGTCGTTCGAGAATAACCACCGCTCTAAAAACTTATTCCCGTGTTCAATGAGCTGGATGGGGAAAAGCATTGGGGGCACGGTGAGCTTGGACTGCACAAGCACAATGCACAGACATCAAATTTAGACAGCCACTCATGATGAGGGAATGGCGGCCGGAGCAGGTGTGGAGGGCAGGAAATGAGTCACAAACAGCCTGAACGGCAGGGGGAGTAAGAGCTGTGCATTGGCTGATGTTGAGCGTTCTAAGTCCATCATCATCATTCTTTCCCTTCCCCGTTGTTCCCCATTTCGTTGGCTTGTGCTTTATACAGCTATGTGCCAAAGAGTACATTGCTCTGTCTGTTATGTTCTGACAATAGTAGAGCCCAAGTGACCTCAGATGAGGGCACATATTTGCCGTAGCAATCACACTATCATCTGCAGATATGAGGATCAAAATTCAGCTACACTAATGATAGAACCAACGCTTCCATCAACACTTTGAGAGAAAAAGAAAACACCCCCACGCGACATACACCGACAAGAATTTCCGATGAGACAGCACTTCTTACCATAAACAGATTCAACTATACTCACGCCCACCACCATAACACAGACTCGCCCTAAATGGAATGGCTCTCTTATTTACACTGCGATAAAAGACCTTTCACTTGCTCTCACCCCTATGGAGGAAGAAACTCTCAAAAGATGGAAGCTCCTGTATCCAAGGGTCCTCCTATAGTTTAAATGTTCTTTCTCATATCTAAGATAGAGTAGCTCAGTTCTTGAAAAGAAAATCCCCGGAAACAGGGCAATTGTCTTAAAGGAGGTGGGGTAGAGGGTTTTAGAACAAGTGATTATTTTTGTTCTTAAACGCGATTCTATCCAAGCATCTCCTAGGCCACCGCTCGGATAGTATCAGTTACCCACCCATATTTACACACCTTGTCTGCAAGAGGCAGCTAACTGACCTTGCAACACTTAAATTCTCAAAAAATTATCAGATTCGAATATTATGGGCCACCTTAAACTTCTAGTGTTCTTCGTTTAAAAAAGTTTTTAATAAGAAATCGATGAACCCAAGAGAAGATGCTATATTGGTTTCCTTTCTTGGGTCCATTGAAGAAACCCATGATTTTGTTTCAATCAATCCATCAACTTCATGGAGCAAAGGGCTATGCTTGGCAATAACAAGCAGCATTGTCGGAATCAGAGCTGGAAGGATAGAGAGTGTATGATATTTGAGGTCAAGAATACTCCTTTCTAGTAAGAACAGCATGAATCAAACAACTACACTCTATCAAATAAGAAGCATCTATGATCTTTTCAGTTACTAGATATAAATTTGTTGATTGAATTGAGAGATGTACCTGTAATTAGGACACAGCCACACAAGTCCAGGGTTCTAAGATCACGACATCCATACGCCAAGCTCATCACACCCACATCGCTCACATTTTCACACCATCCAAGATTTACGGACTGCAAACTATTACAGTATTGTCCAATAGCCTGCACGTAAATGAAAGCTGATTATACCAATCAACTTCAACATGCTATACATTGCTTAACCTTTAATTTGTACCTGCAATGCAGTGTCAGATGCAGCCTTGACACAGCTACAAAGATTAAGAACTTTTAGCTTTCTGCAATAACTGGCCAGATAAGCCAGTGCAGTGTCACTGAATGCAGTACAACCGCTAATATTAAGTTTTATAAGATCAGGGCAACCATGAGCCAGGGCATATAGGGACAGATCACTGAGCTTGGAACTTTTTCTCAGGTCCAGGACCTGCAGATCATGACAGTAACTAGCAATGGTCTCGACAGCATCGTCAGCAAGCTGGGGTTTGTCCTGGCGCAAGATTAGAGTTTGCAGTTTTGCAAATTTAGGAGCAAGGGATAGGACCAAGTTGTTCATGTTCTTTTTGCACCTGAATCAAAAGGGGACACCAACTAGCAATTAACTAAGGTGTCTATAACTCGACAACTTTCGTTGCCAAGCATTAATCTTGATTAAATAAATCACTACGTAAACACTTCTGATAAGTTCCAAGCTGATCGTTAAAACGTATATAATAATAATGCGTGCTTGACTTAGCATATGACACCAGTGATGGGTACAAGAATCTAATGGGGTGTGGCCTACATAACAACAAAATAGCTGTCATTCATTAGACGTATAAATGTCCAAAAGTATATGCTTTTCTGGGGGGGGTCCAAGCAGCAGGTTATTCATTAAATAAATGCCTAAAAGTAAATGTTGAAGCTGTACTTACAAAATAACAGTCAAAGTTTGTAGCTAGAAAAATCAAGCGTGCACCGTTCCTGATATGTTTATGATTTATAAGTGAACAAACTTAAAAGTCGTATCAGATAATTATGGAACGAACTTAAAAGTCGTATCAGATAATTATGGAACGTTAACCATCTTATCTTAATAAAGAGTCATGCAAAGATATTAGAAACAAAAATAGTCCGAAAAAATCGGGCTCGAGTAATAACCAATGTTCTAGTGCTCGCTGAACGCCTCGAAAAGGTAGCAGAGAAACAGGATCACCTCAATTTGAGACATAACAAGGTACTTTCTCGAGAAGTTCTTTCTTATACATTCTTGGTAATCTGTCCTATCAACTTTAGAGGGACTAGGACGCAATATAATATGTTGGGAAAAATTTATGACAAGGGACAATATCAAAACCCAAGCTTTCCCCGATTTTGCAAGAACAACAGTGATTTGATCTTAAGCATGTAAAATCAAAGACATACAGATACGAGTTTCTTGTAAGCTTTTGAAACATGTGAACCAGCACATTTAAGCACTAAAAAAATCAGAAGAAAGGAGACCATTTCATCATATCATATGAAGCAATAACAGGAGAAGGAAATCAATATGAACCAGGACGCAATTACATATGATTGAAATTTTCTCTCTGAACCCACTAATAACAACACAAATCAACATGTTTATAGAAACACCAGAGGATCAACAATCAAAATTCGAAATAAATAGAAAGGCGTTCAAGGCAGATGAGAAGAAGTACCATGATAGAGAGAGATGGGTGAGGCCAAAGCAAATAGCATCCCTCCATCCACAACACACGCCAGAAGCTACAATAACAGTTCGATCATCAACAAGCGATATAATTTGCAAGAGAAGCTCCATAGGAATGTCCTTCCATCCGGCAATCACCCCACCGTCCATTTTAACCCCTTTAGCACCAACGTCGATTCCATCACCACCAGCAGCAGCAAGCATCATTAGTTTTTCAAAGCACAAGTTCAAGTCCTCAGTTCTCAAGTTTTCTTTACCAACCATTTCACTCAAATTCCCACAACCCCCCTTCCCTAAAACTTATCAAACCAGCCTAAAATTATCAGAATTTCCTCGCTTCTACCGCCTGAGAGAGAGAGAAAGACAAGATAAAAACGCAGAACACATTAACCAGGTACAAACAAGCATCTACCCAAATATATCGACACTCTCCTTCCAAAGATTAAAGAAAAAGCCGAAAACAGAGTGACCCAACTCAAAAAGTCCCAGTTCTGTAGCATAATGGTTGAAAACAAACAAGAAACCCACAAAATTTAACCAGAAGACATCAAATTTCAGGGAGAAATCAAAAGAACACGTAGTAAAAGGAAAACCCTGGAAAGAAAAAGCAATCACAAGTACTAAGAATCACAGAAAAAAAAAACAAGTAGGGTACTGATGATCAGAGCTCAAAACCCAGTAACGATCAATAAAGGGATAACAAGTGATTACCTCGAACCGCTTCCAGATGGAAAAAAAAACAAAAAAGAAAGAAATTCCTGTAAGATGGAGGTGAAGCAGTCAGCAGAAGGCGGTCTATAAAATAGAAGACACGCAAAAGGAAGAGCGCCTACAGCGTTGGCGTTGGGACTTGAGAAAAAATAAAAAATAAAAAAAAAATAAAAACGTCCGGTGGCAAAGGAAGGAGTAATGCAGATTGCGCCACGTGGAAAGCATCCTGCGTGCGTGTGAGGATGGCCTTCGGAGTTCAAGTGGGGCCCACTTTTGTGTTTACGTGGGGACCACCAAAGGATTCATAATTGAAATTAAAATTGAAATTGAACTAAATAGCAAACTCCAATTTTCCTTTTTTTTTTTAAATTAGTTTATTTATTAATTATAAATATTATTTTATATTATTGAGGAACAGAGTGTGCGGTGTGTGTAGAAGGTTCCATGTGTTAAAAACCGAAGCCGCACTCAAAAGCAATTCCTTTTCCATTTCATCCCACAAACGAAAAATGGACCCTTTTTTTTTCCCTTTAAAGCCCTTTTTTCCTTTATTATTAAAGAAAGAATATTACTCCAAATTCCTTCCAAATTAAAAATTGGTGAATTTTTGGTATTTATTCACCTAATTTCCTCTCCAAGTTATTTAATAATATTCCCTTTTTTTAATACCATGTTTTAAATTTTTTATATTAAAATTTTGTTTCTTCCATAATTTTTTAAATTACGAATGTACCCTTGATCATTGTTCATATCCCTTATGAAGACAAAATTGGATATATCAGTGTCATCTAAAAAAAAGAACAATAATTCTCTTCTTGTGAAAAATTGGATATATTAATTGATGAACCTTAGCTTCTTTTTCTCTTTATAATATATGTCATTTTCATATTTAATAAATCCTAAAATAAAAATTACTATTTTTATAGAGAAAATAGTTTTTTTTCTTTTTTCACATATACTACTTGAGAATCATGATTAAAATAATAAAAATATACTTGAAAATAAGATTAGAAGTCATTTCAAACCGACGCCAACGAACAAAATTAGAGAAGATTTAAACAATATTTAATTATAAACAAAGAAACAAATCGAAATATAGGAAGTCTTATGCATGATCAGCATCATTATCATCAATCGAGTAGAGACAACAGTTGATGGTCAGAAAGCAAAGACATCCTATGGTCTACTTTAGCCCGTTCCATTAAGTGGGGTACTCAACTTTATACTAAATTGGCTAAGATATTTAGATTTTACTTATATGGCCATCACACCCAACCAATCCATTTCAATCTGTTCATGCTTTTACACTAACTTTTTTTAAAATAAGGGAATACTTTCTATCACATTCTTGCTGCGTCGACCTTCATCTTCTGCCAAACATCTTTCTTTTCACCAATTAAAAAAAGGATACTGTCTGTTTGCATCTCATGAATCATTGAATTCTGCACTTATTTTGGGCTCTGTTCATTCTCTTATTCCCATCTCAGGTTCCATGATTGATGTTTTGAATGGATTTTTCCCCCTTTTTTCTCCCTATGGCTAGTTTCTGGTAGGGAATTATTGAGTGGGTTATGGCTTTTAGGTATCTATGGTCTAGAGGCACTAATATATTCAATAAACTTTGCTTTTGTCCTATCTGCTGATTAAAACATCACGGTGTGCCTGCGTACAATAGCTCAAGCCTACCATTAGCAGATATTGTTCAATTTGGTCCGTTATGTATCGTCGTCAGTCTCACGATTTTAAAACGTATCTACTAGGTATAGGTTTTCACACCCTTATAAAAAATACTTTGTTCCTCTCTCCAACTGATGTGGGATCTCACAATCCACCCCTCTTCAGGACCCAGCGTCCTCGTTGACACTCGTTCCCCTCTCTAATCAACACACCGCTCGGTGCCTAGCTCTAATATCATTAGTAACTGCCCAAGTCCACTGCTAGTGGATATTGTCCGTTTTGGCATGTTACGTATCACCGTCAGCCTCACGATTTTAAAACGCGTCAAATAAGGAGAGGTTTCCACACACTTATAAAAAAAAAGTTTTGTTTATCTCTCCAACCAATATGAGATCTCACAATGTGTGTAGCTATGGCTAAGTACTACCCTTCGCTAGATTTGGCCAAGTTAGTAGTCTCTGTCGCTTTTGTTTTTTTTTATATGTTTGTTTATGGTCGTATAATTTTGCTGATGTTTGCTTGTTTGTTATTTAGGTAAACATTCGTAATCAGAGATGTTTCAATTTCACACGTAAATCCAGACTCATTGTAGAAAAATTATTAACTGTCGAAGTGCAATAAATGAATCAATACTTCAATTTGCATGCTACTGGCCTTTCTTCCAAAATAAACCATAAAGTTTACCCGTAAAGATTGGACTTTCTGAAATTATGATCAGCAAGTTGATATGACCACGTTTTCTGGCATAACCCGTTTTCTGGATCCTGAAATTAGCAGCAACAGAGAAAATATCATAAGAAAACTTGGGTTGCAAGTGCTTTTGTTGATTAAAAATAAATAAATAAATAAATGAAGCCAGCCCTCATACATGTGACCAGTAGATTACAAAATGGAATGATGTTAGTGTGAAGAAACTAACACTTTTTCCAGCCAGCGTAGAACAGCTAGCTTACGTTTGAAAAAACTTCCCCAAGTCTGAAACAAATTGCAACTCCTCCCCCATCGAGCAAGGAGCGATAGAAAGAAGTGGGATAACATTAGTTCTTTCGGTAAACCGATGCTTGAGTTGAGGTTCCCATGTCCCGCCGACCCTTCGAAAGAGGGCGTAGGTGGATTTGGTCCCTTTTTTTTTTTTTTTGCTATATATGCATATTGCTCTCTATTTATATATAAATAAAGGCGCTATTGAACCTATTCATTGTCGGTCTCACAATTCCATTGTCTCAATTATAAGGAGAGGTGGAAGAAAAGGCTCGGGATTGATTTAGGAGTCTTTGGGCCTCACTTAACTATTTATTTAGGATGAACAGCAAGGAGGACAAAAAACAAAGAAAGAGAGAAGTGTGCTTGATGATTGGAGAAAGGGAAGGGGCGTGGTTGGTGTGTCACTGGATTGGTGGGGGAACTCGATTCTTTCACAAAATGAAGGAATTAAGTAAGGCAAAGATAATGATGATTAGTCAATTTTCTAAAATCACATTTTGGAGTTTACGGTGGATACCTAGGCACCCAGAGACAAGGAAGGGCGTAGTATCTTTCGAGAACCAGACAGCCTTTCGATTCTGTAAATTTCAAAGGTTATGCCACAGTCATATGAACTTGGCTATAAGCAAGAACCTTTCCACCAAGTGGGCGAAGAAGAAGCCAACGTTGGTCCATTCATCATTAGCCTCCGGATCTGTTTCAATCATTTTCTGTACTTTCTAAAGGAAGCTCATCGTCATAAAAATGGAGGATCATGAGGAGTTAGAGGAAGCATTTACCCCTCCTTCACACATCTCTCCACGCTGCTTCAGCTTTCTTCCAAACTCCATCCTCCATTGCACGAAAGTTTGTTCCAGCAAACGGCTTTGGGAATGCTTTCAATTGGTATCCCACTATCGCAAACCCACACAAACGCAGAGAATAGACAGTAAACATCAGACCAAAGCTGCTTAATCTGTTGACATAAAATCACATTTGCTGCAAAAAAATGAAGCATATACAAGTTCAGCAGAAGCTTACCCGGATGAGGCACTCTGTGAAGGATTCCTAAGCATAATATGTGTATCGCCTCCCAGCCTCGAGTTCCTAAGAGTAATCTGGAGCTCACGATCAGTGCGATCCTTTCCCATCTACCTCTCATTGCAAATGCTTGAGCCCGCACCGAATACAGTAAGGATGATTGCAGTTCCAGCTTCATCACCCTCTCTGCAACTCTTTCAACAACTTTTAGGTCTCCATGAATTGCACAGACACCAAGAAGTGATTTCCAAAACGTAGAAGTAGGTTGGCATGTTGGTGTTTTAATAATAAGAACTGCTTCAAATTTACCAGCCCAACTACTACAAAAAAATAATGTTCATTCCTCGGCACGACTCCGTGTTCATATGTCATTGTAGAGAAGGTGACTATCCCCTCCTCAACAAAACCAGCATGACTGCAAGCTAATGAGACTCCAGCTAGAGTTATCCTATCTGGCAGTACACCTTCCCTGACCAATTTATTAAAAGTGCGTTAGGCTTCAAAGTAGACATTGTTAACCAGAACCATAATCATAGTGTTCCATGATATCAAATCTCTAACGGACATATCTATAAAGACTTTCATGTAGTTTAGGATACATGCTTACCAGCGAACGAGAGACAATGGCTTCAGATTTGAAACCCAACTTCAGAGCCAAATTATGAATTTGACTACCCAACTCCACAGGTGTGAAGACTGAAATGGAGCTCGGCACACTGCTCAGTGTAATCTCAATTGGCCTGAAGTTCTCCCTTAAGGAATGCACAAAAAGCCACATGGAATCCCTCCAATGACCATGCCATGCAATGCTTGAGAGCATGACATGATAAAGAGCTTGACCCCCATTAATTGGTTTCTTCAAAAAGCTACACAGCAACGTTCAAGCATTTGGAAAACAAGTCAATTGAAGCACTGAGTACAATGCTGTTAGAGTTAAATATCATCTTGAAACATAAATCAAAAAATTGTTTACCCAGTTCCAACTCTTGGAGACAACAACTTAATACAGTGAACTGATCGGGAGAGTGCTATTAGAGAGAACTGATATAGTGCCAATACTCTTAAGCCTGGTCTGTGGCAGCCCAAAATCAAAGAGTTTCAAGAGATAACATCCACCTTTTCCATACTAAAACATATGGAAAACATATAATCAACAAGGCCGAAAATTCCCACTACATATCAATCAATGAATTTCTGAGCACCACACTTGACACATCCACACCACTTCGAACCATACTGCCAAGAAATTGCTTACCATGACAAGCATACGACACTGAAAGCAAAATGGAGAAGGTATACTCACTTGGTCTAAAACCAGCGTTTTTCATTTCCAGAAAAACGTCCATAGCATTATTAGCAAATCCAGATGAAACAGAACCAGAAATCATAGAGTTCCAAGAAATAATGTCCCTCTCAGGCATTACCTGATGGCGTGCACCTTGGACATCGCCAAATCTAAATATACCCTTCAAGCATATGTTCCAGGATACAATATTCTTCTTTTAATGCCGCCAAGTGGTTATCAAATATTTTCGTGTAATTTTTTTATATTTTTAATGTATGTTATAAATATGTTATATTTGATAGCAAAGTTTCATTTTCCTCTCACAATTTCTAGGTTATGAAATATGTTTATATTTTTTCAAAAAATAAAAAATAAAAGAAAGAAAGAACAAGATACATTTTTCTTTGTTAAAAAAGAGAAAACAAAAAACGAAAAATGAAAAACAAGAAGACAAAAATGAAACCTTAATGTCTTTTCTTAACTACTGAAGTTTTCAAAATAGTCTAAACCATCTCATTAGCTGCGGTAACATAAAAAATGACTTAGGTTTTTTCTGTTATTATTCATTTAACCTGTGAGAGGAATCAGAGCTTGCAAGGGAACTGGAGAAGAACAAAGCATTTAAAAGAAAAACAGATAAATCATCCTAACGAAAATGCATATGATTGGAAAAGGGAGATTGATGCACCTCAATAAGATTTTTTTAATACAATCCTATCTTTGACATACAATATCGGTTACATAAATTCTAGTAATTTATCCTAACCAACAAGAGTAAGCCAAGAGCCAAAATAAAGTACAAGGTATTAACATTAAAGTGACTTTTCAGTCAGCAAATTGTCTGTCATGTTCTGTTCTCATCTCATTTTCGATCAGATCATTTAATTTAGGCATTTGAAGATATTTATGATAAAGAATAAAGAATCAGCTTGTGTTCTGCTACATACCAGTCAAGGCAACTAAAACAGCTGACCCTTCAAGCAGAAACGCAAAGTATTACCAGAGTTTGTTGTTCTTGATTGTTCAAATTATAGAATACGGCCTATCTTTCTTCAAGCATGCTTCGAACCCTTGATATCACAATGGACTAGGTTTACAATTTTCCTATTTAAATAAGCATCGAAAGTTTAGTGGGTGTATCACATACTTGATGGGGATTGTGACAGTCAACATGTTGGGCAGATCGAGATCCTGGATTCTTCTCACAGAGCTCTTGAACATGCATTGCTTTTCAATAGGCTGGAGCGAACACTTGATACTGTAATGAGCAATAACATCTTGGTCTCTTCTCATTCAGATCTTGGATCCAAATTTCTCTTTGATTGCTGACGCTGTTGAGCAGGTAGCCAAAAATTTTGGATTCTACAATCAATGAGAGACAACTTTCCACAATGGTTTCAAACGATGAATGCTTGAGCTGATGGGATAGATTTTGTTGCTTTCATGATTTCACTTTGAAAGATTCTGCTCATTTAGTCTAATAGCTACCCATTCTGCCAACCTCAAGTGTCCGTGTTTTCTACATGCATCAAGGACTTTTTCTAGCATTGGAACAGTAGGATCAAAGGGCATATTGTTGATAAATTTTTCGAGCTCATCCATGTTTCCATGTCGGCCATAGAGCTCAATCATGCATTCATAGTGCTCTAATCGAGGTATGATACAGAACTTATCACTCATTGAATCAAAATACTGCCTACCTAACTCAACGAGATTTTCATAGACACAAGCAAGCAAAATACCTTGGAAGGTCACATGGTCCGGTTTAATGTCATTCTCCATCATCATCATTTGAAACAATTCAATTACTATCATACCCCTTCTGTTGTGACAACATCCTAAAATTATGGAGTTCCACAGAACCACATCGCGCGAAGCTGCATTTTCAAAAACCTTGAGAGCGTACTCAAGTTGTCGGCATTTGCAGTACATATCAACTAAAGCTCCACTAACTGCAATGTCTATCTCATAATTATTTCTAACCATGAAGCCATGGATTTGTTTGCCTTGATCTAATGCAAAGGTGTTTGCACAGGCTGCTAAAAGGGTTGCAAAGGTAAATTTACTAGGAGCTGCTTCCCATTGCATCTCTGAGAAAATTGTCATAGCCTGTTCACTCATGCCATGACGAGCATAGGTAGTGAGTAGAGCGTTCCAGGAGACTTTATCCCGCCATTGACTCATTTGGTAGAACCAAACTCCGGCACTTTTCAAGTTCCCACATTTACCATACATGTCAAGGAGGGCATTACCAATATAGAGATTAGCATAAAAACCAATTCTATAGATAAAACCATGAACTTGCTTTCCTCTTTCAACATCTAAAAGGCCAGTACACACATTCAATATCAGGCGAAGAGTAACGTGATCAACATCCTTAATCGAATTGTGCATCAAGTGGACAAAGTCTAGTGCCTCTTCCCATTGACCGGAATGAATATACCCTGCCAACATAGCATTCCATGAAATCACATTGCGTTCGGGCATTTCATTGAAAAGCTCCCTAGCTTTTAGAACTTCCCCAGACATTGCATATCCATATACCATGGAAGTCCAAGAAATAAGATTTCTGGAACTGGGTTGGGTAAATACTTGGTGAGCATTTTCTAATGCTCCACATTTCACATACATGTCAATTAAAGAGCTCGAAATAACTTCATCCTCTTCCAAACCTACTTTCACTACAATACCATGAATTTGCCTACCTTCTATGAGTGCTGCCATACTTGAACAAGCAATCAGAGCATTGGAAAAAGTAAAACTCAATGGCATCACAGCCTCTCGGAACATTTGGAAAAACATTGACACTGCCAATTTACCGTCGTCCACCTCAAGATAGCGCCTAACAATAACATTCCAGGAAACATCATTTCGATTCTGGATTTCATCAAACATGCTACGTGCATCATTCATAAGCCTACATTTACCATAGACATCAACAAGCGAGCTCTCAAGAATCACATTGCCAACAAAGCCAGATTTCACAATATGCCCGTGAATTTGCCTCGAAAGGTGAAGAGCCAAAACAGAACCGCAAGACCCAAGGACACTAGCTAAAGTTATTTCAGTAGCATAAACACCGGATTTGTTCATATTCAGAAATAAATTCAAAGCTTCCAAAGCAAACCCATTCTGCGTATACGCTGTTATCATCGCATTCCAAGACCCCCCATCTCTGTGAGGCATTTCCTCGAACAGCTCCCTCGCATCCTCCAAACACCCACATTTACCATACGCCTCAATTGCCCGATTCAACAAGAAAATCGGCGGCGTGGGGCAAAACGTAACCAAATGAGACTCAACCTTTCGAGCTTCAACAAGAGCGCGAGTGGAAGAACAAATTTGAAAGAGGCGAGCGTACAAAGGATGAGGAAAGGGGAAGGGGGAATCGAACAGAACCGAGACAGCTTTTCGGGGGCGACCCTCTTCCAGGTATTTGAGGATTGTGGTGGCAGCGGCTTTGGCGCCGGTGGGTTGGGTTCTGGCGCTGAGGTTCTTATGGGAAAGAAGGCGATTGAGTATTGAGGCCGCAGACACACCCATGTATCAAACGAGCGGCTCGAACTCTTATGATGCTTCACATAGCGGCGCATTCTTTTGGTCTTTCTGTTGCAACCATTCAAAGACCCCCCGCTAAAATAATGCGTAGAGTTTTCCTTTCCTTCTTTTTAGGTCAATCATACAAATTTTACCATAAGTTTCAAAAAAAATTTATCTTTTTATCCTTCAACTTTAAATTTACTTCAAAAATAACTTTTTCATCAAAATAAAAATGTGGCGTAGCAATTATAAAATAATGGAACACGGAGATTTTATGATATCTTTAAACTATATGGACAAAAATTATATATAGACGCATCATACATTATTTTTTTATTTTTTTATTTAATATTATTTTTCAGATATGATACTAACTAAAAATAAATAAATTTTTAAATTTTTTATAAAAGTTAATATGTGTTTTTTAAGTTTTTAAAAATATTAATAAAACTTTTTAAAAATTTGTATAGATTTCAAAATTTTTAATTAACGTGGTAATAACAATAACTATATTTTTAAGTTAAAAAATTAAATGTATTTTTTAAGTTTTTTTTAACTGAGAGTATTAATGAAATATTTGAAAACTCAAGTGTTTTTTTTTAATATTTTTTAAAATTAAAGGGTAATTTTTAAACGGGAAGTATTTTTTAAACTGTTTTCATCCAAAACTAATTGTAAGAACGAGTATTTTTAACTTTTTTTTTTAATTTAAGGATATTTTTAAATAAAAAAAAGTTAAAGATATTATCGAAATTTTTAAAAGTTTATGAATATTTTTTCAGATTAAATGTGAAAGATATTTTTATTAATTTAACGTTAATATTTAAATTTAAACGACAAAAACCCGTATTTTGGGATTCTAGAAAGAGTATACACATTTTTTTTTTCCTAATAATACACTAATACTTCTAGAAGTTAGTCTATTCTTTATTGTAACGTGGCAACATGAAATTATTTAATGAAAAATATAATAATATATTTCTCAATCCACAATTTTTTATAAACCTCATAAATTAAATATCAATCATATCCGCATATAATAATTTGGATAAATACGTTAAATATTTTTCAATTTGACTTTTAATTTTATATTTTAAAAAATTAGACAATATTCCTTTATTTCTTTCTACTCTCAAAGGAATATTTTCAAAATTCAAGCATACTAAAAAATTAAAAAAAATTAAGAAAAATTACAAGAAAACAAACACAATTACAAAAAAAAAAAAAAAAAAAAAAAAAAAACCGAGCCTTAAAATTTTTATACGAAATTGAATTAATTAAGAATTTTTAATATATATTGTGTAAATTTGAGAATTTTTATTAGATTGTACTAAATATTTTACTTCTGTTAATAAAGGAATTAAAAAATAAATTAAAATATTGACTTTATAATAAGAAGAATAAATGCTTTTTAAAAAGAAAGTCCAGTACGTTGCTAACTTACAAGTCACGATAAGCAGACTCAGAAGGAAAAAGAAAAAATAAAAAGGAAAAAGCTTCGTGATTCGCATTATTTGTTTCTTTCGATCAAAACCTTAAAATAAGCGGATAATAAATTTTAAATTTATTTATTTGTTTATTTGTATATATACCTAAAAATTATAGTATAATATTTAAAATTTGAATGGAATTGACTTTATAATTTGTATTTAATAGATTCCGATAATCATTAAAATGTAATTATAAAAATTTGATAATATTTGAAATGATGGAATGGGGAGACCAAATTTGTCCTGGCAGCTAATAAAGGTGGAGGCTGATGATTGCAGCAATGAGAACAAGCAAATTAAAGCATTTAACTCACTAAATATTAATTAGGGAGAGATTAGTGAGTAATTAACAAATATCAAAGCCATAAGCCTTGGAAATGTTTTATTCCCACAATAAATATTAATTTGAATTAAATTCTGTATTTGAAACGTATTTTTGTAATTCCCAGAATTTAGGTAATGTTTATTTTAATTTCATAAGTTAATTAAGTTGCAATAATAATAATATATATATATATATATATGAATATTGGGGTTGGGGGAGAACTGGGGCCTACAGGCCGGCGCTCCATCTAGAAGCAGTTGATTACAATTGTTATGGCATTTAGTGGATACTTCTTTAAAATTAATTTTTGTGAGATAGTGCGTAAGCATTTTGTTTTTATTATAATTAGATTTCAACCATTGCCATTTTTGTTATTTTCTATATTAAATCACAATCATTTCTAATAACTTTTTACTTTTACTTTTATCTCAGATTAAGTATCGTAGCTCATTAACGTGTTTATCTTATTCTCGTTAAATTTGTAGTGTAGAGACGAGGTAGGGACTGATGTTGAATTAGGATTGAAATCGAGTGGGTTCAAGCACTTATTTAAAAAGATGCGAGAAGTTAAAGATAGACATGTATCGTTCGGAGATGCATCAAAGATTCACGAGTGAAGCAAGCTGGGAGACTCATAGGTAATCTCAGCCCAAATAAGGTCTATTTTTTTTTCTTTCCTCTCCCTCGATTGAGTAGCTTCACTCCAATCCTGAACCTTGAGTTACTTACTCCCTCTCGCTATCGGTTCGAAAGTGGGATTTAAGTATGGGACGAAATCAAAGAGAAAAAATTCTAAGTTCATGTCACGACAATCTATATGCCAAGAAAAAAGAATGAAATAACAATGGCTAAATAGACGCATAGTTAAAAATTTAAGGTTAAATTTAATGTTTAACGGTGAATTTTGATGATGAAGCTAAATTTTACGGACATATGTATATTCAAAAATGTTAATAAATTAATGATTTAGAACCAATAATTTTTTTTAAAATAATTTGTTTAATTGAGTATTTTTCATACATTTTATGAAATAAAGGACGAAATTGAAAATTATTATAAAAAAAAAAAAGAAGACCATTTTACATATTTTCCTTTAAAATATATGCAATTTGCAAAAGGACTAAAAAGACATTTGATTGATACAGAATATAATAATTGTTTTTTATATAGAAACGATGAATAGCAGGAGAATTGATGAGGAAGAAAGTAAACCACAATTTATTTATTTTTTCAATAATAATGACAAATAATCATGTAGTTGTTCCACACGTTGTCCTTCCATTGGATAATAAATTAAACCATTAAAAAAATCCCACAAATCATTCACAGAATTTTCAATTAAATTTCCAAAAATAAAAAATCTCCTCACATTTAATGCTTGTATTTTCAGCCTTCTATTTTTATTTTATTTTATTTATAATCTTCTACTAATTAACAGCCTAACAACCAACCGTTTGAATCAACATCTGAAACCAAAAGAATAATAATAAAAAAAAGATATATAAATCTTTTATAAAAGAGTCGAGTTCCTTTTTTAAAAGAATATTTAAATTATTCCACCCATTAAATACTTTTTTTTGCACAGAAAATTTTTATTACTCTCTAAAATCAATATTAAATATTTTTCTTAACTTCTGCCTTATAATTGATTTACTTTATAATTAAATCATATTATTTGGATAAACATGACATTTTTACAATGATACCATAGGTTATAAGAAATAAATTATTTATTAGCGCGATAATCCAAAGTTTAAACAATAATCACAAAATAATAAATAATAACTTTTGTGAAGCGTAAGGGTGGGATCTCTGTCCCCGTACCTTCACGGTAATTAGTCCAAGTTACCGTGAAATTGACACGTAGGGGACCGTGTCAAATTACAATTTTCTCCCCCTCCTCTCTCTCCCTATACCCTCCTCTGCCCCTCTGCCTTCAAACGCCGCACCACAAGCGATCGCCTCTGCTTCTCTCTCTGTTTCAAGTTTCTTCCAAATCCATGGGAAACCCTATCCATACAGCCGATGACTGCATCATTTTCAGGGGCTGGGACAGTGCCGCCGGGGACGACGACTCTCAATCGGAGTCCGGCGTTTGTTCACCCACACTCTGGGGTTCCAATTCTCGAACCAACCTCCAATTTCATCGCCCGCGTAATCGCAGCCTCTCCCCGACTTCTCGGACCCAAGCCATAGCCAGAGGACAACAGGAGCTCATGGAGATGGTCAGGAACATGCCGGAATCCTCCTACGAGCTCTCTCTCAAGGATCTTGTTGAACACCACTTGAGTAATTCGGAGCGGCAAGACGGCGACGCCTCGCTTTCGAGAGACGATTCCATCTCTGAAACTTCCTTCCGAAGGGACCCTAGCAAGACGAGGAGTGAAACTAGGGCTTTGGTTACCAGAAGTAGAAGCGTCGATAGCGGTGGGTTTTACCTTAAAATGTTCCTCCCGCTGCCTTTCGGGCAGATGTCGGCGAAAAAGAAGAGGAATCTTAGAACCGATTCGGGGTTGAATAGCAGTTCGAGAGTGTCGCCTAAACCGCCGCCGGTGGACAGAGAGTGGTGGAGGAAGCGATCGAATGAGGGGAGCGTGTCCGGCGGCAGTAGTAATAGCACTAGCAGCGAAAGAAGCAGGTAACCAACCAAATCAAATTGTTTATCAATCCAGACAAAAACAAACCCCAATTTCATGAATCTTAAGATTATCTGTTTGGTTGTGATGAATTTGATCTGCAGGAATTCAGAATCGCAAGGAGGTTGCTGGTTTTGTATCAGTCCAATGAGGAGTAAAGATTCAGAGTAGAACAGCTTCCATTGGGAGTATTCAAATGAAATGAATCTTCTTAATATGTAATCTTCTCTAAATCACAGCTGAATTTTGCAGCTTAGCTTGTTTATATCTTTTCTCATCTGTATTTTGATTTCCATATGTGTGTATATTTTCAACCACGAATTCACTTGTTTTTTTCCTCCCACTTTCCTTAAATTCAAATGGATATTAAATTATTATGATATTATGTCAGTGGGAAGACTCGGGGATTGACCTCGAGCCTTACGAAAGCATTGTTGAGGATGGTTGGGAGTAAGGAAGTCTCGTATTAACTAATTTAGAGGTTAATCGGAGTTTATAAGTAATAATTATATCAAATTTAAATTCTAAATTTTAATAAATTTTTGGTGCAGCCTTGTTTTGAAAAAGGAATGAATGCAAGACGTGGGGAAGATGGCCCGCCAAAAACTATTGAATGATTCACAGCGTCCGGAAAATTTAAGCCATTTGGCATCATTTGTAGACTTTGGAATAGAGTATATTGTAAAGATTTGAATTCGAATTTTATGTCACTTTTAATATTATACAAGATATAGTCAGCATCAATATAAAAATGGACCACTATGATTTGAGTATTTTATTAGTTTTCAAGTTATAATGAATGCATCATAAATTTTACAAACATCTCCTTATCATACATATTTTAAATTCCGTGAAATTGACAGTGGTACGTAACAGTTCAAATGGTATCAGAGTCAGATATCGATCGATGTGCCAATAAGGACGCTGGGCCTCCAAGCGAGTGAGCTGTGAGATCCCACATCGACTGGAGAGGGGAATGAAACATTTCTTATAAATATGTGAAACCTTTTTTCTAATAGCGTTTTATAAACTATGAAACTGACGACGATATGTAACAAGTTAAAGTGAACAATATTTGCTAGCGTTAAATTTAGACTATTACATAATATAGTCAAGTATATATACTTTCGATAGAAAGTATATTATCTATTTGAATTATGTGACCGTCTCAATAATTTGAATAATTTGAAGATTTCTAAAGAAAAGGGACAAAGATTCTGTTGTTTACTAACTATCGTCACTCACAAGTAAGCTCCAGCTCCAATTATGGTCGAGTCGAATAGTGATACCTCAATTCAAAAATCAGATTTTTTTTTTTTTCTCTCAAATTCAAATTCAAATTCAAATTCAAATTCAAATTTTCTCATTTTTTGTTTGGGAGAGTAACATTTGGGCTTGGGCCAGTTATCTTTGGGCCGAGTATTGCAACTTTAAAAGGTCATGATTGCAGACCCGACCCATCGGCCCAATTAGCGTTTCGGGTTGACGTACTCAACAAGTCTACTACGCCATCCATGCGGTTAGATTGGCAAGCCAAGTGGGACCAGATGGTCTGTGGTCTTAGTCCAGCACGAAAACGCGGTTCTACGCTCCAAAACGCATCAGCCACTCCCCAAAGTCTCCCCCACTGAAGACTTGACGATGTCAAACCCGGAGACCCAAACCAAAGAAAGAACAAAGAAATCGTAATGGATTCTTATAATGCTTTTATGATTCCGCTTACCGTTTACTGAATCCTTCTCTTTAGCTTCCCTTCTCGTCATTTGGCTGTTGGGATTCATAGGAATTCATAGGAATTCGTCTGTCACGGGACTCCGAGGTTCGTGTTCTTACGCGGGGTTTCCATTTTTTACCCATTCTTTCATTCTTTTCTTTGTTTGTGGGACTCTGTGAAAATTCCAAGTTGGGTCTGAAACTAATCGAACAAGCAACCCCTCCACTAAGAAAAGCGAAAACGAAGAACACACACACACTTCTCCCCACTTTTGGCTGCTCATTCCCTAGGCAGGTATGCTTCATTTCAGCCCCAACCCATTTTTCTTTTCCTCTGTTCCATCTATTTCGTTTGTTGATCTTGGCGTTTACTTTTAGATTCTGGGTAAAATTGCTTTTGCTTTAGTTTTTCTGCTTTATGGTTTGCTGCTGGTTGTTTGAAGGAAGGATCATGGGTTTATAGGTTTATAGATAAGGAATAGGAAGCCTGGTAAAGAATAGGAGCCTGGTAAAGCTATCACAGCTTATGCTCAAAGTAGACAATATCTAGACAATATCATACCATTGTGTAGTCTCGTGATTACTAGGTTATATTATGATTTGTATGTCCACATGAATCATCTGTTGTTTGGCTCACAATCGAGCCCGTCCGCCTTCTTCTTCTTTCATCCCTTCTCTATTGGGGAAGTTTGCTTATGGGGTTCTTGTTTATTAGCAAGGAATTTGTTGGTGATTCTCTAATCACTTGATATCTTCTTTTTGCTCCTTTTCAGAGTTGCTGCTTTATTTTTTAAAGGTATAAAGGGAGAGCCATTGATGGCAATGATTTCTGATAGACTTCTGTTCCACGACAGAGCTTTGTGTATTTCACTTCTTAAGGTTACTTTTGTAGCTGAATTTCATAAATCCTGCTGGATTGTGTTTCTCAGGAGATTCAAGGACAGAAAGACCTTATTGGGGTGCAAAAGATTCAGAGAGATATGGCTACCAATGCTGCTGCTTGTGCTGAGAGAGCAACAAATGATGTGCTTATAGCTCCTGATTGGGCCATAAATATTGAGCTCTGTGATATTATTAACATGGATCCCAGGTAAAATCCCCCAAAACATCTGTATTGGTTGTTTCCTCCCATTAAATCCTTTATAAATTTTGGACCCTTTCCACCAATCCCAACGTTGTCTGAAATGAATATCTATGAGTTGTTTACACTTACCTTGTTGTTTAAATGGGTAATTCATAGGCAAGCGAAGGATGCATTGAAGATACTCAAGAAGCGCCTGGCTAGCAAAAATCCTAAAACACAACTTCTAGCTCTCTATGTGAGTCTTCTTAGTCTTTGTTGAATGTTTACCATAAACAACAATATCAGATTTCTGGGTTGTGCTATTTTCTTTGTGACAACCAATGGCTGAAACTTAATTTTGTTACTATTGATCCAGGCATTGGATGCTCTAAGCAAAAATTGTGGCGATACTGTTTCTAAGCTGATCGTAGATCGTAATATCCTGCACGAAATGGTTAAAATTGTAAAAAAGAAGGTATCTGCGAACTTCGACATGAATCTATCCTGTGTTGCTTGGTTAAGTATACATCGCAAACCCGGACAAACAGTTCAATGTGTTTTTTTAAATCTTAGCAGCCTGATTCGACTGTACGGGACAAGATATTAACTTTGGTAGATGCATGGCAAGCAGCATTTGGGGGTGGCTCCAGGGGAAAGTATCCACAGTACTATGCAGCCTACAATGAATTGAAGGCGAGTTATCTTTTACTCTGATATGTAACCTTTTCAACCTTTGACAGTGTGTTGGGGAATCTTTTTGCAGTACTCATTTGTTTTCTTTTCCTAATACAGAATGCTGGATTTCGATTTCCACCAAGACGAGAGAACGTTGGGCAGTTCTTAAGTCCACCTCAGATACAGCCAGTTATTGAGCAACATGTTTCACCCTATGATGATCTTGCTGCTCAGGTTTCTCTTCAGTCTGATGCTTCTGGTTTAAGGTAACGTTTTAGTTCCCGTTTGGCCTCGTCGTTTGAAAAAGCAACGGGCTATTTTGTGTTTTCAGTAATTTGCATATCTTCTAGAGTTTCGATCCAATGCATCGGTCCACTTCATTCTTCTTGCTCGAGTCTAGTTGTTTCTTTTCGATTTGTCATTGCCTCTCTGGATTCAACTCTGATTATAATTTGAACTTAAACAGCTTGCCAGAAATTCAAAATGCTCAGGGGCTAGCAGATGTTTTGTTGGAAATGCTTGGTGCGTTGGATCCGAAGACTCCAGAGGTATTCCTCAAAAAGAGTCTTGATGTTGTAAAAGAAAGAGTTTGAGGAAACTCATATAAGACATAATGCACGATTTGTCCTTTTTCGTTCGGCATTTTGACTTGTTCATGTTGGCAGGCTTTGAAGCAAGAAGTTATTGTCGATCTTGTTGATCAATGCCGTTCCTACCAGAGCCGTGTCATGATACTTGTGAACGAGACAACGTAAGATATCGTGCCAGCATTATTTATTACCGTAGACTTAACCTCTGACTTGTGCTGTTTGCTCCCATTTCAGAGATGAGGAACTGTTATGTCAAGGATTGGTGTTGAATGACAGTCTGCAGCGTGTACTCAGCTACCATGATGACATTGCAAAAGGAACGTTTACAACGGAAGCTAGAAGAACAGAACCTCCTCCCGTTCCATCGGTTCCATATATGGACCCCGAGGAGGATGAGTCGGAAGATGATTTTACACCATTAGCTCGCAGGTGCCTATAATTGAGTCCCCTTACCTTGTTCCATTCTATAAAAAGTAGAATGTCATTGTAACTGTTATACATGACTTGCAGGTCAACAAGAGATCACATTTATGTAAGGGACAGGAAACTGGCGAACGGTCAATCATCTCGAGTAAGTCCGCTTCCTTCACCGTCATTAAAGAAGACAACTGGTGCAGAAATGATCGATCATCTTAGCGGCGATGTGTACAAGCGTGAAGGGTCTCCAAGGACAGTAGAGCCACCATCTTATCCACCTTCAACTTTTCCACCTTCACCAACAACTTCATCTTCCTCTCCTTTCTACACCAGACAGACTATATTCGTCGAGCCACCCCCAAGAAGCATGTCCATGAATCCGCCCTCCGCAACACCAAGCTCCCTCCCTCCCCCACCCTCAAGATATAATCAAAGACAACAATATTTTGAGCAACAAAAAGCTGTTACAGGAGGCACTTCGCCCCATTTGAGCAACGACTATAGTTCTTATGACAAGATAGTCGAGAATACCAAGAATCTGTCGCTCGGTCCTTCCACCCCGACCAGAGCTGCAAAGCATGAGGATGCCCTTTTCAAAGATCTGGTGGATTTTCCCAAGGCCAACTCATCTTCATCCTCCAAATCCAACCGACCATTCTGAGACTCAAATAGTAAAGACTGACCTTGTTTTTTCTTTGTCGTCGGCGTCGTCGTTCTAGTGTAGGCAGGTGATTGTGAGGTTCCTTGACGAAGCCATCCATTTTGTAAGGAAGTAGGTGTTAGAATTTGTTCATGTTGCTTTGGACGGGTCTTAGATTGAGCCACTGATCTGCATATATTATATATTATGTTCATTTGGCATCTCTTTTGTTCCGTAACATACAACACTTTGTCAACATTCCAATGGGACTTAGATTCTGAAAACACGAGAATTGCAGGAACAAATATGCCTTTATTGGTCAAAGAATAAAGTGACTCATACATTCAACAGAACAAGAGTACTCTTTTGCTCCTTCCACAAATAAATTGCATTAAATGGAGGATAAAACTTATTATAAGACTGCAGTTTCTAGGAGATAGCAGTTTATCAGTTCACCAGTTTATGCAATGCAGTACAGATAATGAAGGCAAAGAGAGCTTGAAAGATTGATTTTGGGCTACTCAACATTTTAGGAGAGGCCACGTCCTTGCTTCTCCTTAGAAGCCCTTGCATATGATGATGCCCCCCCTGGACAGTGTAGGCAAAACAAAGTTAGATAAAGAAGACGTCAAGATCAATCATTCAATGAAATTTTCATAACATGTTACTAAGTTTACCAGTACAGCATCCTTGAGTGGCCCCCAGCATTCGAGTCTATTATACTTTGGTGAACTAGAATGGAAATATACCCGGACCAAGGCATCTAGCAGCTCAGGATTCTCCCCAAACAATATTGAATCTCCATAGAGGACAGATTCAAGCACCTGGTTTAACAAAAAGAGAGGCATTTTTTATCATAGTAACAGCCCAGGCCCACCGTTAATAAATATTGTCCGTTTTGGTCCGGCGACACAGTTTTAAAACGTGTCTACTAGAGAGAGGTTTCCACACCCTTATAAGGAATGTTTCGTTCTCCTCTCCAACTGATGTGAGATCTCACAATAAAAATATGCACCAGCCGAGAATTGTACTCGAGTCTGTACCGTGGCAGGGTACTATTCTACCACTAGACTACCATGGCAGGGAATCGAACCCGGGCTGTTACAGTTCCCCATGTCAAACTTTGAGATATAGTAATAGAAAATAAACTTACAAGAGGCAGTTCTTTGGAGAATATGTGGTATCTAAACTCTGCAGCAAGGTCGAGCAAAGAATTAGGACCGCTGACATAGCAATGAACATGAAGACACATTTCATCCTTTACTTTCTTCCACTCAGCAACCACATCATCCTTGTTATACCACCCTCTCAACTATAAACATTCACAGACCCAAAAATGAGAAGGAAAGAACAATGTATTGTTCCATTAAGATAGTGAAGTAGCCATAGATTTGTACCTGATCAAGGTTGATAACATCAGAGATGGTTAAGGTGAGATTAGCAGTGAAGTCACAGTGTGATAGTATGTATGTTCTTGGGATGATCCCTGCACACTTCTTCACCTCTCTACTGAATTCAACTTTTAGCTTTGAAGCTTCAAATCTTGCTGGAGGAACCAATATCCTAACAGCCTACCAATGATCAATGCATTATAAGAACCAGCAAGAACCTTTTTGAATTTTGGCTGCTTTGATTCGTTAATTGTTCAAACTATTCAAGAAGTTTCATTTGAAGGAACCAACCAAGCAAATCACAAGATGGGTTCTGTAAACATTTCACAATAGTAACTCAACTGCTGAACTTCTTAGCAATGTTTACCAGAGTATTATAACGTACATTGCACACTGAAAATTCAGCAACACATTTCATGTGCATCGTCGAGAATTAATGAAGCAAGAATGCATGCAACCGAGGACTTAGTGTTGAGGATTGTTGGGAGAGGAGTCCCACATTGTCGGCTAATTAAGAAGTTGATCATGAGTTTATAAGTAAGGATTACATCTCCATCGGTATGAGGCCTTTTGGGAAAACCAAAAGTAAAGCCACGAGAGCTTAGACTCAAAGTGGACAATATAGTACCATCGTGGAGATTTGTGGTTTTCCTAACATGGAATCAAAGTCATGCATTTAACTTAGCCATATCAATAGAATCCTCAAACGTCGAACAAAGAAGTTGTGAACCTTGAAGGTGTAGTCAAAAGTGACTCAAGTGTCGAACAAAGGGTGTACTTTGTTCGAGGACTCTAGAGAAGAAGTCGAGCCTCAATTAAGGGAAGACTGTTCGAGGGCTCCATAGGTCTCAAGGGAGGCTCTATGGTGTACTTTGTTCGAGGGCTCCAGAGAAAGAATCAAGCCTCTATTAAGGGAGGTTGTTCGAGGACTTATAGGCCTCAAGGGAGGCTCTATGACTTTGTCCGAGGGGAGGATGGTTGAGGATTGTTGGGAGAGGAGTCTTACATCGGCTAATTAAAGGGTTGATCATAAGTTTATTAGCAAGGAATACAATCTCCATTGATATAAAACCTTTTGGAGAAACCAGAAGCAAAGCCACGAGAGCTTATGCTCAAAGTGAACAATATCGTACCATTATGACCGTCGTGATTCCTTACCATACATTCTTGATGTAACCCAAAATTCAAGAACAGAATCCTTTTAACTCTCAGGCTTCAAGTCGATTGAGAAGGAAACCACAAACATTGAAGAACAAAATGCAAATCAAAATCAGACAAGGAAAATTTAGATTCATTCACCCACAAAAAAACCCTTCAAAATCAAGCGAGCTTGAATCAAACCCAGATGACCCAGAAACAAATGGAAAGAAAGAGAGGGAAAGAGAGAATGGTACCTCAGAAACGAGAGTATTGTAAGAAGCCTGAGTGGTACGAAAAGAAGAAAACAGAACAAGGGGCTTGTTCTTGAGAACAAATTTGAACATGGGTTTGCCTGGAGACGGAAGAACAGAGTAAGGAGCACACTGAAAAGCCATGGAAGACGACGCATAACAACTTACGGCTCTTCTTCTTCACCTTCATCTTTCAAAATCAGAATCAGAATCAGAACCAGAGCCAGCCATTGTCGTCTCTCTTGGATATGAACAAATGGGGTTCAGTTCATGGTTCAAAGACCTTCGCGTTGGGCCAAAATCTAAGTCCGCCCATCGCCCTCCACACACATTCATCTTCCTTTCCAACACTTTTAATTATAAAAAATAAGGTGAGGCTAAGTTTTTTCTGATTGGCTGAGGATTTTCAATTTTGTGACACCTCATCATCTCCGCTACATTCTTTGATAACTTCTGGATAATGTGCTCACGTGGCTAAATCTAGCGCTTACACGTACTAATTGTTGTTTTATTTGGATCATTTTTGTATTATTCAAATTTTAGAAATAATATGTCCATTTGACCCGCACGATAGTGATCTTGTGGAGAACCGCCCCATTCTCTATAGGAGTGAGTGGGTATAGATAAATGGGGACGGAAATTATATTCCCGTTTCGATCCCCGAAAATTTTTAGGTGGGGAATTCCTAACCCTATTCCTAGAAAAATAAATAGAAAATTTCGTGGGAATGAGAAATAAAATTGGGAGAAACGAGGATAGAGAAGTTTTTCCCATCCCCACCTGTTGACATTAGATGGTTTAAATCTTCATATACCTACTTGTTGTACTAAAACAAGATAATCAATAACGATCTTGCACATTCGTACGAGAATACGCCAATCGTGTTCGTAGCTTTAAGAATCTTCCTTTATAATACCATTTATCTTCCCACACAAGATTAAGATACCTAAAACAAATCTTAGATGCTTCTATTTGATACGATGAGATTTAGACTTGAAATAGTTTGAACATTAAGAAGTTCATAATCTTTTCATAATGATTTTAAAACGCGTCTGTTAGGAAGATGTTTCCATTAAGCCTCAATTTAGACTCAAATTCAGACCAAAACCTATAAATGAAAATGGGTGAGATGATGGATTTTGTGTCGGCCAAAAGCATGGGATGATTTGGAGGGATTAAGGTATATGTAAGTTGCTAGAGGCCCCTCCTAATTATATGACCAATCGATCAACTTTTAAAAGGCATTTGGACTCTTTCACTTCTTCTTTCTTTTAAGGGTTTGCCCCACATTTTCTTAGTAATGATAAGACCAATGATGTGACGCCTAGCTTGTCTCAACTCTTCTTTACCGTTCTTAAGGATGTTCTTTTTATTATTAAGGATGTTCGTGAGTTGGATCGAGTTAGATTGAAACATTTTTTAGATCAAGTCGAATTGTCCAAGTTGTAAATTTGTTCCATTCATACAATTCTTGTTAAATAATGAATCTAACCCAATCAACCATAATTATTTTGAGATGAATTGGTTTGTGTAAAACCGTGAGACTAACAAGGATACGTAATGGGCAAAAAGTAAACAATATCTACTAGCAGTGAATTTGGATTGTTACAAATGATATCAAAGCCAGACACTAGACGGTGTGCCAGCGAGGACGCTAGCCCCCAAGGGAGGTGGATTATGAGATCTCACATCGGTTGGAGAGAGAAACAAAACATTTCTTACAAGGGCGTGAAAACCTCTCACTAGCAGACGCGTTTTAAAACCGTGAGGTTGATAGCGATACGTAATGGACCAAAGCGGATAATATCTACTAGCAGTGGACTTGAGTTGTTATAAATGATCGTTTATTCCAAGTCAAATAAGTTCATAATTCAACTCAAATCGTGCATATTATCATAGATTCATCGAGTCTTTTGAACATTAAACGAAAAAAAGAGGCCCCCCATTGAAACAACATTTTTACGAGGTTGATGAGTGCATGTGGGGGTCGGAGCATCTGCCTTTGTTTATGTCTCTTATGATGTCATATTACAAATTGTTCACAACTTAAAATGACTAAATATAAATGGTGAGAGAGTCCCTCACAATTCATTGTACCTCACTTGGTTTCATGGCAATGGATTCAAGCAGCCCATTGTTGGTCCTCTCCTCTCAGTTCATATGGCCTAAAGAGGATTTAGTAGACGCATATGATCACAAGCTCACTGAGCCACACGTCGACCTTCACGGCTTCCTTAAGGGCGATCAAAAGGCAACCATCGAAGCTTCCCACCTCGTAAGGAAAGCCTGCATGAAACATGGCTTCTTCCAAGTTATCAACCATGGCGTGGATCAAAGCCTGTTGGCCACCGCCCTTGACAAAATGGGTCCTCTTTTTAACCTCCCTTTCAGCCTTAAAACTACGGCTTCTGCCAAAATGTGGGGCTTTTCCACTGCCCATTCTAATCGCTTTGCCTCAAAGCTGCCATGGAAGGAAACTTTCTCCTTTGGGTTTGACCATTGCAAAAGCTCCAATAATGAACCACTTGTGGTGGATTTCTTCTCTTCCATGCTAGGCCACGAATTTGAAGAAATAGGGTAAGATCGATCAATTTTAATAATGGGTTATATTCGTATTAAGTTATAGAGTACGCTGCTTATTCATAACTTAGTCGAAATGACATATAAAGTAAATTGTCATAAAACAGTAAATACTTACATATCGAGTATATGTTGTTGTGCGATCCTAACCGTTCTTGAATGAGTAGGGCTTTATATGAGAAGTACTGCGAAGCCATGAGGGACTTGGCGCTTGCATTAACGGAGCTTTTGGGCATAAGCTTGGGCGTGGAGAGGTCGCATTTTCGCAAGTTTTTTGAAGATGGAAGCTCCATAATGCGATTGAACAGCTACCCAATATGCGAACAAGGCAGCGTGGCCCTCGGCACAGGGCCTCATTGTGATCCAACAGGCTTGACCATCCTCCACCAGGACCAGGTCGGTGGCCTTGAAGTCTTCGCCGACAACAAATGGCATACCGTTCCCCCATCTCAAAATGCACTCGTTATTAACGTTGGTGACATCTTTATGGTTAGTTCCCCAAACTAAATACAAAATCACACACTTTTCCATTTCTCTCTCATTTACACAATTCTATTACATAATCTAACTTAGCTTCCGTATTAACTCCCGGGCCAAATACATGAACCAATCAAATAAAATCGAGAGAATTCAGTGTTAATTACCAGAAACACACCGCCTTATGTTTACCAGGTGAAAATCAACATTCACCTTTACTCCTTAAATAATTATCAAGGTTTTGTTACACAGTAATCCTTACCTTGATAAGTAATCACTGGTAAGATAGGGTAGCTGTTGATTACCTGATACACAATGTGTAACCCTTACTATATGAAAATCAACATCCCTCCTTATTCTTTGAGATGATTATCAATGATTGATTACCCGAAACACACTGCGTGTCACCTTGATTTGATAACCATTTTCTGCAATCACCCAATAGGGTAACCATTAGTGCTAGTTCCTCGAAACACACAACGTAACTCTTACCTTGATAACTATTTTCTGCAATCACCCAATAGGGTAACCATTAGTGCTAGTTCCTCGAAACACACAACGTAACTCTTACCTTGATAACCATTTTCTACGATCACCCAATATGATAATCATTAGTGGTTGGTTACTTCGATACGCACAACATATAACCTTTACCACATGAAAATAAACAACCCTCTTTTATTATTAATGGTTGGTTACTCAAAACACACTTCGTATAACCCTTATCTTAATAATCATTTTCTGCAATCACCACGTAGGGTGATTGGTTACCTGAAACACACCGCTCATAACTCATATTCAAATTATCACTTAACCTAAAACTTTAGGAACGTTTCTCCTACAATTATTTAGGTCATATTTAAATAGTTTGAACATTTTTGTGAAGGCACTTTGTAATGGGGAATACAAAAGCTGCGTGCACCGGGCGTTGGTGAACAAACACAAGGAGAGGAGGTCGTTGGCATTTTTCCTTTGTCCGAGGAAAGACAAGGTGGTGAGGCCGCCGGAGAAACTTGTTGTCGGCGGTGGGTCGAGGAAGTATCCGGATTTTGCCTGGTCGGAGCTGCTTGAATTCACTCAGAAATATTACAGAGCCGACGCTGTAACTCTTCAGAACTTTACCAAATGGGTCGTGTCGGCGAGGCCATGTGATGTTTAGAAGCTGTGCCCCTATGGGTTCTCCATTCGTCGGCTAATGGAAGCTTTCATCAGCTGTTTGTTTGGTTAAGGTTGAAGCTTGGTTACTATGTTTTGTACTAAGATTAAGAGTGTCCAATAATTGCAAGTGAAATAGTGGAAGATATGTTGAATTTCAACGTCTGTTTCCGTGAGTTGTTGGTACCCATATTAACTGATTAAGAGGAAAATCTTTAGTATCTTTATTCGTACGAGACTTTTAGAAAAACCAAAAAGCAAAACTATAAGAGCTTATGCTCAAAGCTCGATAGTATAGTTATAGTAAAATTTATAGAGATGGTCGAGAAAGGTGTCACTAAAACCTTGTTGAAAGATGATTTTGTTGACCTAAATTGAAGTGGCGTTAGTAGATACCCTCTAACAGCTCGAGACCACTGCTAGCAGATATTGTCTATTTTAGCTCGTTACGTATCGCCGTCAGTCTCACGGTTTTAAAATGCATCTACTAAGGAGAGGTTTCCACACCCTCATAAGGAATGTTTCGTTATCCTCTTCAACCAATGTGAGATCTCACATACCTCTCTTCTGACACCACAAGTTTAGTGTGTCATAGGAACCCTTTGCCGATGCCAGATGCCAAATAGATGGCTCGAGTTGAGGCAAAATAAAAGTGATTTGTATACATATTTCTTTATCTACTTGACAAAAAGGAACGAACTTTATTACGTTTCCGAGCTTATGAATTGGATTCAGTTAGCTACGTATGCTACAAACTATTTGATCGTATATCAAATGATATCATATTACTCTATGGTGCAACTTCTAATGGCCTCTAATGGCTTTTTGGATGGAGGCCGATTTGTTCTAGTCCAACACAACCACATTAACGTTGTACTCCATGTCCCCCTTCTCGTTGGGGGGCCTTCCCCCTGTTTGTATGCCATTAGTACACGAGTTTGAAACCCTATTGTCTTATTGGCCGATCTTGACTCTCGTAGACATTATAGTTTAGGACGAGGCTAAATCATTGAAGATGTGAGGTGGAAGATACCTAGAAGGCAACAGCTTTTCAAA
The DNA here is from genome assembly GCA_033971965.1 of Cucurbita ficifolia. Classification (NCBI taxonomy): domain Eukaryota; kingdom Viridiplantae; phylum Streptophyta; class Magnoliopsida; order Cucurbitales; family Cucurbitaceae; genus Cucurbita; species Cucurbita ficifolia. Next base: position 3,096,067 of record CM066976.1, read on the forward strand.
AAGGTGTGGCATTGGTTACATGCATCTTGTTTCATCAATAATTTAAATCATATTGGACCCCTACCCTATATTTCTATGCCATTCGTCGTCTGCCCCCTTCATTATGAGAGATTATTCTAGGACATGAACTAATTTTGGTACAAAGAATCTTTTAACACTTTTTTTACTTCTTAGGGCATGACTTAAATGAGTGTACGATGAATTTCGTGGACCTTGTGGACTACCTCACCTCAAATGCCCGTCCTTGCCGAGTTTTGTTTCTCGGCTGGACCGAGTTATGTGTTAAGACTTTGACTCTAAATGAGCGAGGAATCACACTTGTCACAATCGCACTTTTGATGGCAGCAGACTTGCGGTTGTGCGGCACTCACTTCCCAGCAACAAGTGAGGATTCGTTCTTGCGTTGCCTACGGCCAAACGACGTATGCTCGAGCCTTTGGCCCCGGTTTAAGAAGAAAGTTTTAGAAAACGAGGGTAGGGAGATTTCGAAAGAGAGTTTTGAAAGCAAGATTTGAAAGATTGAAATTGGTGTTATATGTGATGCAAGCAAAAAAGCAACAACAACGACTTACAGCATATAACTATTGGGTAGGGAGAAGTTGACAACGCTTTTGGGTATGCCACGTCGCATTCCCAATTATCCAGATGCTTACGAGGGATGGAATGTCCTCTTAGCATTTTGGCCCTTACGTTTTCGAAGCATTGGATTCTCACCAATATTTGCGTCACTAAAGTCGATATTCTCGCTTCTGTTTTGTCCACCACTGCTCGTACGGGTGCTTCCCTTTAAGGCAAAATGTTTCCCTACCAATGCATTTTTACATCCTACAGCTTCGTCAGATTGCTTAGCCCCTTCTACTTTGATAGTGAGTCGTTTTTATAATATAATAATAAGTAGAGTCGAGAATAATAATAAAACTGGAGGAGAGAAGCTGCTCGATTCGATAGTTGGAGATGGAGAATTTAGCATCTAATTATTTAAACAAGAGTTGTCTCAAGTAGTTGAGTTATGTTCAGGTGGCTGCATTTTTTCTTCGTTCCTTCTTTTATCGTGGTTTGAAACCAATAGGTCATTGAAAATGAAACGAATTGAAATATAATAAAACAATTGGCACCTATGCTTACCTTTTTTTTAGCTATTCGGATCAGCTTCTCTCAACTACGTCTAGTAATAAAATAGGACAACTTGTTATCACCAATACTTTACTTTTTGTTCGATTCAAACGAAATCTTTCTTTTATAAGTTGACTTTGTGCATCTCGATGTTTGTTGACCGGAAAAAGTCCATCAATCGAAATGATTAATTCTTTTGGTTTCTCGATGCTCTCCACTTCGAAACTGATCCACAACACAACGTAAATTCCCTTCGCACCTATTAGACAATTTTATTTTTACCGAAATTTTAAATCTCAGACTTTAACTAATAATCAACCTGAGTATAGTTTAATTGACTAAAATTATATCAAATGGGTAGCTCATTGATTTCATATAAACATGAGCGGATTAGAACTTATATTTATAACCAAATTTCACAAATGCCTCGGTTGGGATTTCCCTCCCATTTTAAAATAGAGATTTTCACATACACATATAAGGAATGTTTCATTCCCCTCTCCAACCAATGTGGGATCTCATAATCCACCCTCTTTGGGGGGCCAACGTCTTCGTTGGCACATCACCCAATAATTGGCTCGGTTATCATTGGTAACAGCCCAAGCCCACAATTGTGAGATTCGTCATTGTTTGGAGAGGGTGTGGAGACTTTTCCCTAATAAAAGCATTTTAAAATTGAAAGCCTAGAAACAGTGAAAGCCCAAAATAATATTAGCTAGCTGTGAACTTTAACACAGTTACATTTTAAAAGGAGAGGCGGGATAGTAACTTAAAATTTGTAAAGATATAAACGTTCCTCTCACTTCAAAGGTTTCCCATGGTTGAGAAGACTTTATATTTAAAACTCTAATTAATTAGTAATAGGTTGATAATTAATGATACAAATGGTAGTTTAAAATTTAAACAATGATCTCATGAAATTTGTCCTTTTGTTTTTGGATGAAAACTTAATCATCTTGACTTTTTCTTTACATTAATTACATAAGGTGAAAACGACAAATTAGATTAATTAAAACCAAAATTAAAAGCATCGCCTTCTTCCCAATTCCTTAAATATGATTCTAATTCAATTCCTTCGCCATTGAAATCATTCTCTCAGATTAAACATGGAGCGTTGGACAGAGGCGCTTGTGGCACTCATACTGATGAAGATAGCCATAACAGCCGCGGCGGCCGTCGTAGCTTCTCAAGCCTTGCCGGACTGCGACGAGTGGTGCGGCGAGTTGCAAATCCCATATCCATTCGGCGTGAGAAAAGGGTGTTATTTGAATGAAACATTCTTAATTACATGCAACAAAACCAACCCTCCAAAGGCGTTTCTAAAGAATACCAACATCAGCGTTACCAATATATCAATCAGCGGTGAGCTCCACATCTTGCAGCCCATAGTGCGAGAATGCTACAAGCATGTCGATGGTCCTTTGCTCCCCGACCGAACCGTTCTTTCGGTGCCCGCCACGTTCCCAATCGCTTATGAGAAAAACAAGTTCATCGCCATCGGCTGCGATACGTTCGGTTTAGTCGGCGGGGTGCTAAACGGGAGTGTGTATATGAGTGGGTGTATTTCGATGTGTTCAAACGACAGTAACATAGCTGACGGGCCATGCGTGGGCAATGGGTGCTGTCAGTTGGAGATTCCTCATGGGTTGACAAATTTGGTTTTGAGTGTGGGTAGCTTCTTTAATCACACGAATGTACTGGGTTTGAATCCTTGTGGGTATGCTTTTGTGGTGGGAGATGAGGGGTTTCAGTTTTCGTCCAACTATATTACCAGCTTTGAAGATGTGGAAGTTGAGGTTGTGTCTGGTTGGGCTATTGGAAACGACACAAATTTTGTGTGTGGACCAAACAGCGTAAGGAATAGCAGCTTCTCCGATGGTGGATCTGAATTTCGTTGCGAGTGCTTGGATGGGTTCGAGCGGAATCCATATCTACCTCAAGGTTGTCGAGGTAAGAGTAGAAATGTGCACCGGACAAATACTAGATGCTGCTTATATATAGCTTATCCAATTGTTATACATAGTAAATAAATGATCATATACCTTCAATAGTAAAGATATATATATGTAGTTGTATATAGTAGACAGTTATATCTACTAATAAACTGAACTATATATATATCTACTTATATTCTCGTCTTTAATAAATGTTTCTTTGTACATTTTCTAACTTTATTGTTGAATTTGGGAACTTTATAGACATAGATGAATGCAAGGATGAAAGGCTGAACAATTGCAAGTACAAAAACAAGTGTTACAACACAATAGGAAACTATACGTGCGATTGTCCTAAGAACTTCAAAGGAGATGGAAGACACGGGGGAGAAGGCTGCACCCGAGACTTTAAGGCTTTCACTCCAATCATAATCGGTGAGTTTTCAACGCTTTTATTTCAAAACTTGATCCACAATTTAACAACTACTATCCATTCTACTATACTATAGTTGCTAGTTAAGAACTTATTGTACTAAGTCTAAAAAAAATGTAGGAATTGGAGTTGGATTCACAGTTCTGGTAATTGGCATTACATGGATTGTCTTGGGTTACAAAAAGTGGAAGTTCATCAAACAAAAGGAGAAATTTTTCAAAGAAAATGGCGGCTTCATACTTCAACGCCAACTTTCCCAATGGCAATCCGCCAATGAAATGGTCAGAATCTTCACCCAAGAAGAGTTGGAGAAGGCCACCGACAACTACAACGACACCACTATTGTCGGCAAAGGTGGGTATGGTACCGTTTACAAAGCCATCTTAGACGACGGTTTGGCAGTGGCTATCAAGAAATCAAAGCTAGTGGACCAATCCCAAACCGACCAATTCATCAACGAAGTCATCGTGCTCTCCCAAATCAACCATCGCAACGTGGTTAGGCTCTTAGGGTGCTGTTTAGAGACACAAGTTCCCTTGTTGGTCTACGAGTTTGTAACCAATGGCACGCTATTCGATCACATCCATGATAAAGCCAACCATGTGTCCCTCTCTTGGGAAGCTCGCTTGAAAATAGCTTCGGAAACTGCCGGGGTCCTTTCGTATTTGCATTCTTCTGCTTCTACTCCCATCATCCATAGAGATATCAAGACGACTAACATACTTTTAGACGATAATTACACTGCGAAGGTCTCGGATTTCGGCGCCTCCAAGTTGGTTCCGATGGATCAAACTCAGCTATCCACGATGGTGCAAGGGACGCTTGGGTATTTGGATCCCGAATACTTGTTGACAAGCGAGTTGACGGAGAAGAGCGATGTTTATAGCTTTGGAATTGTGGTTCTCGAGCTTATCACTGGGAAGAAAGCAGTGAGTTTCGATGGGCCAGAAGCGGAGAGGAATCTAGCCATGTATGTCCTTTGTGCAATGAAAGAGGATCGGTTGGAAGATGTTGTGGAGAGGAGAATGGTGAGGGAGGCCAATTTTGAGCAGATAAGAGAAGCCACTAAGCTAGCAACAAAGTGTGTGAGGATTAAAGGGGAGGAGCGGCCAAGCATGAAGGAGGTAGCTATGGAGTTGGAGGGGCTGCGATTGATGCAAGGTGAGCATTCATGGGTGAATAAGGATCTATCCAATGCTGATGAGATGATATGTTTGCTGGATCATGGAGCTTCAGATCCTAGCCATTTTGCTGAGAGTACGAGTTTAAATAATTCTGTGGGCGATAGCTTAAAGGCTCGAATTTTGTCTCATATCCATCACGGGAGATGACTCCGTTCATAATTTATAGTTATATATACTGAGAGTGTTGTAACCAAATGCCACAGTTAAAATGTTATGATACCTAATTGTTGTAGCGGAAGCGGAAGTATGATCGATCGTACTCACACACCCACAAACAAAAATTAAACAAAGAGACAGAGTTACGTGGTTCGGAGAGAAGAAATTCTTCTACGTCCACCATAAATGGTAGCCAATCACTACAACCAAAGTGTTTATAAAGTGAATCTCTCACACTCTCACACTACAAAGTCTCTCTTACAAAGTTCATCTCAATTGCCTCTACTAGACAAATACAAAATGACAATGATTCCACGTCTCAAAACAATGCTAGACAAGCATTTATAGAGGCATAGTAATAGTAATTCTCATACATGAATCAAGCAATATTAATACTTGATTCATGTATCAAAATGAGAGTTACGAACCAAATAAATGAGAGTTATGGATCAAAATAAATGATAATGCATATGAGATCATGAACCTATTTATCACGACAACTTACAACCGAACAGAAAATGAGAGATGAGAGAGATCAAACCATGATCCATATATAAATATGTTCTTCTTCCACCGATCAAAAGAATGGGGAGAAGAAAGTTGAAATTTTCTACAAACCTAACATTTCCCATAAAATATTAGGAAGCTAAACAAATTATGATCTAGGTGATCATTCCACAACACAACAGCAAAAAACAAAATCAAATTCAGCAAACTCAAGATATGAAAGCATGTGTATATGTATATAATTCCAATCTCTATAGAAATATAAAGCAATCCAACGAGATTAACGGATTATCAATATCCTCCATCGCCGCCGCCGAATCTAAATCTCCCTCATTCAACACCGCCTCTCTCGCCGCAGCTTCATCAATCTTTGAACTGATCCTATGAATGCAAGTAATTCTTTCCTTCTTCATCTCACAACCCCTCGCCGGCGATCGGCTTTTACGACCAACAGTCTTCACCGACTCTCCGGAGATAAGACCGGTTGCCACCCGGCATTTCTCTCCTCTTAACCGTCTACTCGGCGACGGCGACAGAGGCCGTTGAACCTCCTTCCTGAAGCTCTTCTGCCGAACCGGCGATGGGGAAGCCGGTCGAACTCTCTTTTGAGGGGTCGATCTCGATACTCTTTGAGGGGACGGGTGACGTATGCGCTGTCGAACCACCGGGGAAACCGGGTTGAACGGAGGCGAAAAGGCGGAAGCTTTAAGGGAATTGATTCTAACGACATGAGGGTTTTGATTGTAAGACGACCAGAAGTAGTCATGTGAGAGAATTGGGGAACGGGAAGAGGCGGTTGAGAAAGAGCTGTTGGTTGTCGTGGTAGTTGTAGTGGAAGAGAGACAAGTGGAGGAAGAGGAGGGAGAAGGGGAAGGAGGATAAGGAGAGATTTTGTTACTGAGAGAGAGAGAAGGGGCGGCGGTGGCGGAGGCAGCCAACGGCGGTGGTTGGGGAATTACAACCAGCTTGTCTTGAACAATATTGTTGAAATCAAAAAGTGGCGGCGGCGGTTTGATGGCCTTGGGTTTGCATTTGCTAATGCAAGATCCCATTTTGATATATGGGTTTGATTCAATTGGAACAGAATTGCAGAAGGGAGTTTGATTTTAGAAGGAAGGTTGAAGATATAAAGAGAAAGGCAGTGGAAAAGTGGAAGCTTTATTTTGAATTTGATTGCCGCGGATCAAAACCGTTGCACAACGGTTATATAATGGCTCCTTCTACGACCAGCTAAGTGCTGTCTTTAATGTAGTACTAAGAAACAACTTAATTTTAACTTTTTGCTGTTTTTTTTTATAATTATTATTTTATTTTATTTGTAGGTTTGTCTGAAAAGGTATTGGTCGGCTGATTTTGAGCTGCTGGGGTGTTTGAAATTAAAAGTGGGCTTATGAAATGGGCCTGAGTTGAGGTTAGCTCCTCCGTTGGAGCCCACGACTGTCCTGAACCGAATCAGCCTTATATTTTCTAATGATTTATGGCCCAATCTTCGGCCCCTAAAGCTGTTGGGTCTAATTCTTGCTCTTTTGTTTTTCTATTTTGTACAATTTTATTAAAATTATCGATGACTAAATAAATTAAAACTTCATTTTTTAAAGTTAATTAATCATAATTAACTACGAAATAAAAATATTATTTTGCGGAAATTGAGGCATGCTTTTGTACCGAAATTGGGTTCCCGTAGGTAATTTTTCTCCGTTTATCATTATATAATTTTTATTAAAAAAATTGTGAAAATAATTTTAATAACATAACAATTAAACAAATTTACTTAAAATTTTAAAATTAACTCATTTATATTTTTAATATAACTAAAATATATATAATATAATATGTATGGAAAATATATGTATATTGAAGTTGTTGGATCAACATTTATATGCATGTGAAAAAAACTGTCTACGCCCACTCCAAATTTATGTCGGGGAGATTTGTAGGGTCCACACTGTAATGCCGCTGTTTGGAAAGATGAACGTGTGTGTCGTCATGTGGAATCTGGGACCTAATCTGGTAGGGTCCACCTGGGCCCGCCATAAATCTTAAATTAAAAATAATTTCGATTAAGAAATTAGAAATCATATTAATCCTAAAATAAGGTCAAAATCAACTTATTTATTTTAAAATATTTAATTAAAAATGAATATATATATATATATATATATTATGAAATGATTTTAAAATGTTTAGCATTAGATTGAAAATATTGAGAAATAAGAGCATAGGCGGATTAATTTTGACCCAAAATTTTTAGTTTATTTATAAATTTATAGATTAACAATTTTGACACTGTCGAATGGGGGCGGCGGGAAGAGATATGGACACGTGCCTATATTCTTCGTCCATAAGTTTCCTTAACAATAGAAAAAATAAATACAGAAATTAAATTAAATGCAGAAGTTTGTTTGTTTCTTTATTGATTTATTTATTTTATTTTTCCGGTCCCAAACATTTATAAACTAATTCTTTATATTTCCAATTTAAAAAATAACGTCAATCTGTCAATTTACAATATGATAATACTTTAATCCACATCAAAACTGAATCCCAACCTTATCTTAATTTCTAACTACTTTTAATTATGATGTAATAAAATAATTTCATTTGACGTCACCAATGACTGTACCAGTGGGCCCCACTATGACACCCTTCCCACCGTTATATATATATAATATATAATAAAATAATCCCAACCTTATATATATATATATATATATAATTAATCCCAACCTTATATATATATATATATAATATATATATATTATATATATAATTGTGAAAAAGAATTAATTAGTAGTTGTTAAAGGGGGACAAGAGACAGAAATGCGGCGAAGACTACTTTTGGAAGATTCCGTATTTAGTCATCAGATCCCCCACAAAATCTATAAATAAAAAAAAATTAAAATAAAATAAAATCTATTTTTTAATCATTTTAATATGCATCACGATTTCAAAAAGAAAATTTTAAATAAACAATTAATAATAACTTTTTTTTCTCTCTCTCTATATTACTAAAACAGAGGAACACAAACAAAAACATGTCTTAAACGGCAATCGGACATCTGACAGTAACAGAAAATAAACAATAATAATAAAAGACCCAACATCATCAGAACCTTAAAACGGCCATACGGACGTCGGAGCTGAACTTGGGCTTACGGTGGAGCTCCGGCGGAATGCTTCCGACGAAAGACGGATTTGAGAAAGTTCTTCATGGAGTGGTACATCATTGTCTTCACTAACCTCCTCTTCTTGGGAATCACAGATTTCTTTTGAACCGTCCGGTTGGCCAATTCCGCCACCGCCGGTGACTCTCCTTTGGGTCTCACCAAGGCCGGTTTTGATCCGGCAATTATGCTCGCCGGAAACTTTTCAGAACCCACCCCTGGTATGTACTCTGCTGTCGGAATCGGCATCGGAATTTTGTCGGTGATTGGTCGGGGGGGTTTCAGAGTCCGAGGAACACGATTGAAGATTTGTTCTGGTTGGTTTCTCTTATATATTCTTTCTTACGGAAGCTGGTATGTAGTTTCCTTCCCGGCTTCATTTTTATTATTATTATTATTATTATCATCATTATTTGACTTTTTTTAATCATAAAAATTTCTCTGTAGCTTCCTTGGACATGCGTGTGCCTTCTCCGTGCTACTCTGTGTAGAAAACTCGTATTTTTTTTTATTAAAAAAATTATTTCTATGATTAATTACGGATTCTTAATCCAAAAATACTAATAATATGGACGAAATTATTATTACCATAGTTTGAACTTTCAAAGCAACGATAAATATTTTTAAATTTTTAAAATTCATTGGTATATGGACATAAATCATTAAACTATGCTAAGCATAATTTTTTAAGTTTTTTTAAAAAAATTAAGTATTCATACAACATTTTTAAGAGTTTTTTTTTTACATTTTCATAAAGTTTAAAAATAATTTTGAAACAGAGTTAATTTCATTAAAAAAATTAAAGCTATAGGATTTTTTGAATTTTTTTTATTAATTTAACCCGATGTCTCGTATTTTAATTATATTAAATTTGAGAATAAACATCGTAAAATATTAAAATTTTAAAACTAAAGTTATTAAAATTTGAAGATAAAAATTAAAATTTAGAATATAATGGTAAATAAAAATTAAGTTGAAGTTTAAAATATCACATTTCATAATCTAAAACGAAAATAAATTAATTGAATTAGATTCCTTTTTCAATTTGGTATTGAGAGAAGGAAAAGGTGCTTGGAATTGATTACTTCTCCTTCACTCAATCTCTGTTCTTGAAATAAAAAATATTTATTTTATTATACCTTACATTTTTATTTCACCTACTATCACCCTCTTTTTTATTTTATTTTACAACAAAATATAATTTTAATAATGTATCAATTCATATAGACTATGTCTATATTTAAAGTAAATGTAATTTACTCGTCAAAAATTATTTTTAGTCCTAACTTATTATTGACTACTGGTGGTTCGTTATCCGATTGCACAATGCGTAACCTTTGCTACATTATATATACACATTACGGATGGTTCATGTGATTGGTCTGATCCAAATCCTAACCTATACACATCTACTTTAATTATCTATTAATTTAATAGATAATGGTCGGTTAGGACATTAATAATGAGTTTCCACAACTATTAAATACAAAAAGTCCATTAAAAAGCACATTCTAATCAATGGCAAAGATATGCAGCTACGGGCCAATCACAGCCATCAATTCTTTAGTTCCGTCTTGAATTTTTTTTCTTTAAACTTTAATAAAAAAAAAAGCTGAGCTGGAAATATGTGAGAAACAACGCTCAGGGTTGGTGAGTCACTCAGCAGTCACACGCTCACGGTATCCTGTTTGCTTGGACATGAAAAATTATTTAAATTTCCACTATGCCACATGTCAGCTTTCTATTGGACTCGCCTAAGATGTGGACGTTCGTATAAGTCAGCTCCACATTATATTTTTCTAATTATGATCGTATCTAGTCCAAGGGAGTTCATTATCAATAAAATAAATACTTAAAAGGAATTAGAGACAATTGAAAAGGAATTAGAGACAATTTAAGGTTAATTAGTATTAACTACTTTGGATTGAAATTATTAATTATGATTAATTACTAAAACTAGCAACCTCATTCTCGTACGGCTGTCGGCTCGTAATTAAACATTATCCATGCTAATTGAAGTTTCAATGAATTTAATTGCAAAAGCCTTCAAATTTTATTTTAAAGAAAAGCAAATGGAAAACTTTTTATTTTTAACTTTTAATCATTTAGGGGTATTTTCAAAATGAATATTTTAAAATTCTTAGGAATATATCTGAATATATTTTATATATATAATAATTTAACCTATATTTAAATGAAAATAGTTGCCCGTATTCAATCACCCTCAATTTAAATTTAAAGTTGAGAATGTTAGAAATAATAATAAACCGAACCGGTTTTTTTTATATACGTATTTGATTTATTAAATAAAATTCAAAAGAAAAACCGGCCATACGGTGTCGGTGGCTAGTTTTTCTCCGGCAGAGCTTGTGGATACTCTGTTTTTAATCTGTTTGAACAACGCCCCATATAAACCCCAATCTCCGCGCAAATAACAATCATGGTTTAGCACAGACCACGGAACAAGAACAAATCACAGCTTTATTTAATTATATATATGTAATTTGTCAAGAACAAGCCAAAACATAAAATGCTCTGTTTATCCGTACATGAAACAGAGCAAAACCCACCCACCAAAACAAAACGGAAACCAAAATCTTAATTCAAACAAGTAATGAGGCTGCCATTATTACATGTCATGGGCGTTGGTTTACCGGCGGCGAGGGACGGACGAGGGATTTAAGAAAGTCCCTTACAGAGTGGTACATCATCGTCTTCACCAACTTTCTTCTGGCCGGAATTACAGTGGCAACCTTCCGCGGCTTCAAACTTGAGACGGCGGTGGCCGGAAATTTGATCGGCTTGTTACGTGGGGCAGTAGTCGGAGCCATCTGAATCTGGCTGAGATTTGGTTACAGATATGAAACTCTGGGGTGCAAGGAAGGAAGGGTTGTGCTTATAAAGCTTGGGAGCCATCACTGTCGAGGATTCAGGTTTCTGGGAAGCTTCGCAGCTTCGGCAATGTAAGTCAACCGTCAAGAACAATTTATTTATTGTTGACAACCTTGTAAAGTCAAAATCTAAACTTCCATGAGCTTGGCAAAGTTATTATGCAAAAACATATCAGCTTGGTTCACATTTAAGATTCTGAATCTTACCTTCTTTTTATTTTTTATTATTTTTTATTTTTTTATGAATTAAAAAAATTATTTATATATACAAAATTTTGATTAAACCAATTAATTGATCATGGTTTACAAAATTATTATAACTAATTATTTAATTATAATACATCAACAATATTTTTTTAATATATTCTGACGACAAAAAAAATTATTAAAAAAATGAATTACTAATTTAAATTCATTAAATAATATAATAATCTTATTGAAAATAATTTATTATATGAAATTTTGATAATATAATTTACCAAACACACACATTTTTTTCATAGGCTAAATCATAAATTTTTAAAATGAATTAACCGAATAATTTATTTCTAAAATTCTAAAATAAAAAAACGTATTTATCTTTTAAAATATCGCAAATATAAGAGAGCGACAAAAGAAAAAACATATAAAATGAAAAATGAATTCAAAATTAAGATTTTTTTTATAATTTTCAAAAAGTAAATGAAAAAAATATAGTTTCAATTATTGAGTTCTTACGTCATAATAATAATAATAATAATAATAATATATGAAAAAGGAAATTGCATGTGTTTCCGGGGTAAATATGGTAAAGGAATTTGGTTGGGCATTCCTCGCTTGTTCCCTTTGGGTTGGTTTTACATTATAAAGTTCCACAATTCCATATTTGCTATTAATGTTTGGCAAGGTTCGTTGGTGTTTCCTTAATCACTTTCAATATATCATATTATATTATATATATATTTATATATATCACATGTCCAATAACATATTAATATCCATTAAATTTAAATATATCATTTATGTAGCCAAAACACACACTTTATATTATAAAAAAAAAAAAATGGATTTTGAAAGAGGATGTGGAGTCTCCAATTTTAGACACGTGGAAAAGTGGTGTGTTTGTCTCGTAATTTTTGTATTTTTTATAATAAGGTCAAAATTATGAATTTTAGAGTTTATTATAAATATTGTTATTTATATTTAAGGTTTTGATAGTATGATGGTAATATTTAATTTTAAATGACATTGAAACTTTAATATTATTTTATAATATTAAAATTTGATTTTTTTAGAAATTATGTTAATACATTATATTATATATATATATATATATTTGTTTGTAAACATTATATTAAAGTTTTAAAAATTAATCCGTACAAAATTAAACAAGGGTACCGAGAAGGCTTCTCTTGAAACCAATAGAATGGGCATGTAGGTAAATAGCCCATGAATATAGATCCGACCCGGCATATTAGTCCGGATCGGGCAAATCTGAAATTGACCGAGAACCTGCCCGTTCGTTCCGAATACGAAAAAGCTCTGTATACTTTACCTGTTTAACCTGTTCGATCGAGGGTTCGAGAAGAGGATGAAGCTCACATGGAAGAACAAGGGCAATAGTAAGAAGCGATCGTTCACGGCAATTTCAAGCCGTTCAAATCTTCCTTTTGAGGTTCCTGGCGAGGTGGAAGAAGATGGTAGGGCTAATCGCCAAGATAATGAAATAGACGTTAAGGCGGTAGACCGGAGAGAGGATGGAGCTTTAGACAGTTCGTCTTCAGACCTCAAACGTCTCGCGGAATCATTTCGGGATCAAGGCAATACGCTTGCTGAGGTACGTGTGTTTTCCCCCTGTGTTTGCCTTCAACAAACTTGACCTGAACTTGTTATAGCATTTCAATTGGAAATTTGTTTACCTACTACTTTCTGTTCAATTGTACTTAAGAACAGTATCTAATTTTGAATTTTAACTTTCACAATGTTTCTCGGAGGGAATGATAACTTCCTGAGTTGAATTGAAGAGAAAATAATTGCGCTGCAAAAACCTTGCTGGTGTGTGGTCACCGAGTTTTCATTTATGAATCACACTGGTAATATTCGAAAAAACATCTCCAAATCGTATGCGGTGTTTCTTGCAATGCAACAACAGAAAGTCTTTACGAACAATTTGTTCGGAACATCATCAGCCCAAAGCTATAGGATACTGTTGAAACAGGGAGGCGGCTATCTAGGGAAGAGAAATTTGTGTATCGCTTTGTAAACAATGACTAATTTTGGATCTTGCATTGGTTTGAATTGAAATTTCTTGCATACTTGACATCTTGATCCTCTATCTCGGGAGAAGCCTTTTGATTTGTACATTACTAACACACTGAAACAATAAAACAAACCTAATAGCAAATGAACCCTTGGTTTACGGTGCAAATTATAATTCCAGTATATCGAACTACACCTCTGAAGGACCATTTGCAGAGGATTTGTTTTGGGAAGAAACCGTTTGCAGCTGTTAAATGAGTAAATTATGGTGTTTATTTTTTGTTTGCGGTAACTGGTACTTTTATTTGCCTTCCGTGATTTGAATGGTTTACAATATATCAGATATTGATACAGATGTAAATCATTTATCAAAGAATGAAAAAAGGCACAAATATGGCACATTAGTGACGCACTTTCCTCTAAAAATTAGGTAATGGGCGAGGGAAACACACGTCTTTGAAAAGCTTACTTATTTCCATTTCCATTTCCGTATGCATTTGTATTTTTTTTTGTAGTTTAACACATGCAATGATGCAGTGGTTTTCATTCTCACGAATTTTCACTTTAAGTTATGGTATTTGCACTCGAACTATTATAAGAAAGAAGGTAGAAGGTACGTCTAAGGAGAAGTCGAGAAGCCATTTGTATATTTGAATGCGTTGTATTATACCAGAGGTTTATTAGGAAATCTTTTGTCGAACAAGAATGTTTCCAGTTGAACACGTATCTAGATGATTCAGATCTTAGTGACTATTTGGCATTGAAATATTACTATTTGCTTCGGATCATACTGACTGTTTGGTTCATTTCTATTCAAATATGGGCTTGCTCACGAACCTTTGGGTTGGTTTTTACTAGGAGAATCGACTTAAAAATGAAGCCTGTAGGTTATGCTTCGTTTATGTTGCAGTTATAGAAATCGTTCTCAAGCATTGACATTTGGATGTTAAATATTTTGATTATACTCCAAGGCCATGTGCTTTTTCTTTTTTCAGAAGGGGAAATTACGGGAAGCTCTGGGAAAATGGGAGACTGCTCTTACCTTGATGCCTGAAAATGCAGTTTTACATGAACAAAAGTCACAAGTTCTACTGGAGATTGGGGAAGCTTGGGGTGCTTTGAAGGCAGCAACCAGTATGTTGTTTTCAATTACCTTTTATTGTTTTGATTGTCTAAGATTTTTCATATTGGTCGGTAAGCTCTATATTGAAATGACATAGGTGATCCGTGATTGGTCTATAGGGTATATGCATGGTGATATGAACTGGGTTTATTGATCAATGAAGTACAATGTCAAGGGAAGAATTCTAGAGCTTCCCCTCTCTCCCACAAGTTACCTCATAAAATGATCAGAATAAGATACCTTCTAAAATGACATTTTGTTTATGATCTGGGTGATTAAGACATACCTTTTGTTTTTCTTTTTTTGTTGTAAGGGACTTGCTTTTCCACATTTTTTTGCTTTATTTATTTTATACGATGGCCTATATTTGAGTATTTCATTTAAATCTATTATTAAAATAACATCAAATCTTCATGCCCTTGAAGTTGAAATATCTATTTGTGAATTCTACATTGCAGGAGCTACTGACTTAGATCCATCATGGGCTGAGGTACAACTAACTCTTAGTCTGTCAGTACAATATTAATATATCCTGCTACACCTTTTATTCTATCTTTGAAAACATCGTGCCTTCTTTTTCGTCTTCCATGGGTTTTGTCTTGGGGGATTCTATCCATTTAATTGCCTATTTTCTGTTGGGAACTTGAGTCTGGTATTCATTGGCTCCATATAGTTGGATAGAACCATTTAGATCTATTTCTCTCGTAGATCAATGGCACATTGCTCTATTATGGGAAGTTTACACACACTTATAGATTCAATGTTTTAATACCTTTCTTGGATTTCCCATCCAAGATAAGCTTGTTTTGCTTGGGTGTCTCTAGTAAGCAGTAAACAATTTTCTAGCTGACGACCTTTCCTTCTTGAGCTGATTTGCCGAGAACTTTAAACATTTAAAATTTCCTCGTTCATCGTGGTGTTGACCTATGTTCAGTAAATGTGAAGAAGCTAGACTCATTTGTTAGTTTCTCAACTGATTTCTTGTCTCTTGATTTTGAATACAATTAGGCGTGGATCACTCTTGGTAGAGCACAGTTAAACTTTGGGGAACCGGATAGTGCTATAGAGAGCTTTGACAGAGCATTGGCCATTAAGGTACAGTGATTTTGCCTGGTTCATCATTTTGTATTTATACTAGTGTTTACACTGCGTTCCTTGTCCTGACACGATCGATCTGTCTAGTATACTTGCACGGTCAGTTAAAATCTAGCCTTCATAATAGTTTCCCAAAGAAACTGTATAAATGGTGACAGTTTTAATTGTTAATATACCAACCATTTTGGGGGCTAGGCTCAGTCAAAAGCTCTTGCATCATTTATCGTCCAACCAGCGCCCTCTTTGGCCTGATTGTCATTGCTGAATTTAAAGTTAAGAAACATGATTTATTCCCAAAAGCCCTTATAACTTACGGTCAAAGTCCATTAAAGCTTTGCTCTATAAGACATTGATTTGTTTTCTCGATCCCACATATTTTATGGTGAAGTAAAAATTTCTGTTGTGCACAGCCTGATTCTGGGGATGCCCAAGATGATCGAAAAACTGCAATGCATCTAATAAAGCGGCGAAAACAGCTCCATTCAGCTGGGTTGAGCAGTTCTGAAAATCGTTATTTTGTGGGAGATAAGTTGAACAACGTTGACGGTTTATGAAAGTGTAATCTGAAAAGGAATAGGATGAAGTTTGTAATTTAGGTTCTTAATGCAGAGCTAGAGTTTCCCCCATGGCCAAAAGCAGCGTGTACCTCCTAAATTCATTGAAATCGCAGATAGTCAAGTCCTCTGCTTGTTTTTTTATTTTTTATTTTTTTATTTTTATACTAAGTGTGTTTGAAGAGGGGAAAATAATAAGCTGTAAACTGGACGAAGACGAAGAGGAAAAAAACTCGGGCCGGGTTGTGAACCCCGATTCGAAACCCAGTGTTACCTAAGCAGCGGGCCAGCCATACGAAGAACTCAACCCACGAACAAGAAATCCATGCTAGACGCAGCCCACGGTCTAGAGCCAGCCCAGATGCATGCATGAAGCCCAATCAGATTCGCGGCCTAGCGAGTATCCTCTGCCGGCCCAACTCTCACGTCCACGAAGCCCACGTCAAGCCCGTGATCCAGCAAGAAGCACCACAGCCCACCAGCTTCACAGCTGCGGCTCGAAACGCGAGTCCAAGTCGCCTTCGATTACGGCGCAATCTTGGCCACTGATTTCAAAACTGACATCTTTATTTTTCGATATTTAAATTTCAATTTTAATTGGTAGACGGATTTAGATAATATATATATTTTTTTTTTGTGGCGAAAATTTGATAATATTTTGATTTGAGAATGCCTTAAACTAATGATGTTTGCCCATACCCGAATTTTCTGGAAGTGTCGACCAATTTATTATTATTATCATTATCATTATTTCATTTGTGAGAGTTTGGTGTGCCAATTAAAAATAATCGATCATATTGACGTCAGCATTCTAAATTTATTAAAAATTTATTTTCTTCACTTTTACTAAAATAAATTTCATTTTACTCTAAACCCTCCTTTCACAATCAATTTTTTTTTAAATAAGTTTATTTACTCAATTTTCACAAAGCTAAAATAAAAAATTTAACAATTATGAATAATAATTTAAATGGTTAGAAAAATAACGATTTTTTTTCACTTACCCGGAATGAATTAAGTCGGATTAAAATTTTCAAATAAGTATATATCAAAATTTTTATTGTTCAAACTAAACTTGTAATTAACAAACCAAACCTCTATATTTACTATCTAATCGAATCGAGATCAAATCAAAACAAGGACTAGTTTGTGAACAACATCATATTCATAAACTCCTCAAAATCCAGTTTCCCATCCAAATTGGTGTCATAAGCTCGGATCATGCTTCTACAATCGACATCACTTCTATTTGCGTCCCAAAGCTCAAGCTTCGACAGCACGTTTTCGAGCTCCTCGCAAGAAATGAAGCCATCACCATTCACATCAAACACTTTAAAAGCCATATATACAATCTCCACATCTTCCTCTTGATCTCCATGCTCATCGACCAACCCTCCCTTGCACTCGCCTTTATTTTGCTTCGATATTGACTCGTAAAAGAACAAGAACTCATCAAAGTCGAGGCTCGGTTTCTCTAGAAACGACTCCAACTCGTCTATGGTCAATTGAATGCCAATCGTGTCTAGGAGCCACTTGAGCTCCTGTACACAAATGAGGCCATCCATGTTCTTGTCGAGCCTGTTGAAGATCCTGAGCAAGTCGTTTGAGCTAATAGGAGGAGCCATGGTTTTGGGTTATTGGCTTAGAAGTGTATGTTGATTAGCCGCCGGGTGCAGATTTTATAGGCAAAAAAGAGGGACAATTTTAAAAATCAAAGGGTATTGGGGAAATTTGCTGGAAGTTTCTACTGTCGTTGTCAACCTTACCGTACAAGTCTTCATCCTATTGGAAGTCAACGGTCAGCTCTAATATTGTCCATTGGTTATGGAGTTGAGAATTTATAAAAATTTGGAGATATTTTGGTCGACTTTGACAAATAATATCGAATTTCATGGACCAAATAATATCGAATTTCATGGACCAGGAATAGACACGATGAAGGATTGAAATTTTTGGTGAAGCTCAAATTTATGTCGGTACCTGCTAAAAGATTGTCCTTTTCATTCTCACTTCTAGAAAAAGTGACATGAATTAAATGCTTCGAGTATGATCTAATCAAACGTGTGTAAAAGTCATTCTAAACTCATTCTAATTCGAAACGATCGTTCGTAATTTAGTTGAAGATGCGGAAATGAAAGTGGTTAGGTAGTAGGCTAATAAATTTGAAAAGAGTTTGGGGGGAGATGTTAGCTTGGCACATGTTCCTGGAAATTTCCAAGAGTCAATGGAAATATAACATAGAATATAGATGTGGTGGACATTAAGAAGGCGGTTAGGGTCATTTTGAGGTGGGCTTACACCCCTTTCTCGACATGAAGGGTCATGGGTCAAGTTTCGAACCTGTCTTGATATTGGGTGGGCTATAATAAGGTTGGGAGAAGCTCAAACCCATCGCTAGCAGATATCATCTCATCTTAACTGATTAAAAAATAGGGAGCTCAGCTCAATGAAGTATAATCATAACAAACTTGTGGTTCTTGTGATAAACTTAACCACAACTGCAATATTTTGAGTTTGGCCAAGCTTCCTAAGTGAACCGAAGAGACTAAATTTGATAAGACATATAAAAAATCTCAATTTAAGTGTTCATGCACAAAACATACGTACACTACGGATTAGCTCACTTGTTCACTTGATAGAAGGTGGAGATTCTTCCAAGATCGTGAACATAGATATCTACATGGAAGGGTGAGGAGAAGTCAAGGACAAGGTAACAGCCTAAGTCCACCGCTAATAGATATTGTTCGCTTTGACCCGTTACGTATCGCGATCAGTCTCACGTTTTAAAATGCATCTACTCGGAGAGGTTTCCACACCTTTATAAAGAATGTTTTGTTCTCCTCTCTAACCAACGTGAGATCTCACAACAAGTCTCGTCTCTACCTCCTATTTCAATTCCAATAAAATATTTCATTTAATTTTTTAGGGATTGGAGTTAAGGGCAAGGAGAAGTCCCATCTCCGCCTCCAATTTCAATACCAATAAAACTTTTCATTTATTTTTGTCGAGATGAATATATGATCTCTAAACATGAAAAAATCTCTTCCCTCTTCTTTTCCCATTCTCCATTTAAATAAGGATTCTCGACTCGGTTTGAGACCGGGCGTGCAGAGTAAACAGAGTAAATAAACATACAGAGAACCCGATTTTCAGTCCGATCAAATCAAATCAAGGCTCGAAGTGAATTGATAGGGCTAATCCACGTGAAAAATTAAATTAAATTAAAGCCCAAAAGCCCATATATATGTATGTATGTATGTATATATGTATATGAAGATCCAAGTTTAGTGTCTATAATTTGAATATTTGATTGTGACACCGACATTACAACTTGAAAATAATGGAACCCAAACTTTATTAGGTTTATCGAAGTCGTCCTTTTGTTGTCTGTCCACTGTCCACTCCCCTCACCCACCTCCTCAGCTTCTTGCAAAAGGAATAACCCTACTAATAATAATAATAATAATAAATTCAATTTTCTCCCAAAAATAAATAAATAAATACAAATAATCTAATCATTAAATTTTTATAAAATCCATTCAAAACTATATTATTTAGACATCATTTATTACAAGTTTGACAGAAAAAAAAAGAAAAAAAAAAAGAGATGAATTAATTTGCGTCGGTGGGGAAGAAAAAACATGGCGCACCGACCTCCTCAGTTAGGCCCCTCCCCTTCCCTTCTTGTGTCTCATACTCAATAATGCTTCACCACACACTCACTTTAACCAATTGTGTGTCGCTATCGACCCCAACTTTTAGATATTTACTTTCGAGAAGAGGTTAGAAGTTTGAATTATCTATTTCAGTGTCTCGAGGCGATTCCTTGAATTTTACTTGTCTCTTCTTCAACTCAACCGTTTTCTAATTAATTAGATGATTTAGTTGGAGAGAAGAACGAAACATCTCTTATAAAGATGTGAAAACTTTTCTCTAATATACCCGTTTAAAATTTTTTTAGGCTAAGGTTAAAGAGAAAAATATCTAGTAGTGGCGGTAGAAGAAGAAACAAAAATTCTCTGCTCTTTTATTATTACCAATGCTCAATGAACTTATGTTCATAATCTGTGTGTGTGATAATCAATCAGCATTACAACCAAAAGGAGCCTGAAATGGAGGGAGGAGGGCACACCACAAACATCCTCTCATCCTTCACCCATTCAACCCATGAATATACCCAATTTGATGTCACTCCTCGAGCTACCCAAGTTGTGGTTCAGCTTCTTAGTCGAAACTCGACGAACGGCTCCATCTGCCTTGCAAATACTCCTCCAATGAGATACTCTGTTCCACGCTGCTCAGGGAGAGCGAGTCGTCATCGACGTCGAGCAACGCAAGATTGAGATGTGATTGGATATCGGATCGTGGACATACTTCATCATCTACAGTGTTACAATCCCCTACACCATTCATCCGTTGCCTTGCCCATTTGGTTACATCTACATCACCTTGGAGAAGTTTCACAACCTGTAATCGAACCACGCATAAATTCGTCGAGTTTCGAGAAATGAGAACAAATCGATTTCTTTTATCAACTTACAAGGCTCATTGGAGGCCTAGCTCGTGGGGCACGTCTGATACAAAGGCTTGCTGCAAGAATTACACGCTCCATCTCGTCCTCGTCGTAGTTACCTCCCAAGCTAGGATCGAGTAATTGAGACACCTTCCCGTCGATTAAAATTGGCTTTGCCTGGATGATATGATTTCATTTGAGAATGGAAAACATCCATAACTAATTCAGCAACGATCGAATTCTACGAGATCAGAAGACATACCCACATGACCAGGCTTTCTTGGCCTTTCGGATACTCGGTGCTTATCGGTTTTCTCCCGGAAAGAAGTTCGAGGAGTACCACGCCATAAGCATACACATCGATCTTGTCATTTACCTTGCCATACATGAAATACTCAGGAGCCAGGTAACTGCAGCAAAGAGCAGTAACATTTAAACAAAAAAATTACATCACAGACCAAAACACTTCAGAAGATTTAGAGATACAAACCCGAAGGTTCCTGCAACATCTGTACACGTTACGTGCGACGAGTTCGATGCCTGTTTAGCGAGCCCGAAATCTGATAACTGAAGAACGAAAAGGGATATATGAGTATCAATCTGGAAGCTTAGTACATATAGAATGATGTCTACTAGTACATCACCTGCGGTTCGAAATCATCAGATAGCAAAACGTTCGACGATTTAACATCCCTATGGATCACATGCTGAGCATCGTCGTGGAGATAATCCAACGCCTCGGCTACACCAACAGCTACCTTGAATCTTTCATTCCAACCAAATGCATTTGGATTCTTTCCATTTCCTAGTTCAACTAACATAAAATTCATGGATAGTAACGCTTTAGCAGGTGACGATTGCTAGTTCTCGAGACGAAAAAAGCAGAGTTAGGACTTACGAGTTCCGTGAAGGATTTCTTCAAGACTTCCTCTTGATAGAAAATCATAAACTAACAAGAACTTGCTATTTTCAAAGCAAAATCCCAAAAGGGATATAATGTTCTTATGGCTTAAGGAGGTAATGGTCTCGATTTCGACTACGAACTCCTTTAGATCATCTTCTGATGGCTTCAAGATCTTCACAGCAACCTCCTTGCCATCAGGAAGACAACCTCTATAAACCTGGCTGCTTCCTCCTTTCCCAATCAAATTTTCTGAAAAAACAAGGATCTAATCCTTAGAAAACAACACTAAATTTACAAGTCATGGAAGAAACAAGACATACCAGGTAAGAAATTCGATGTTGCTGTAACGAGTTCATGATAAGTAAACAATCTACAAGTCGACGAGTATTTCTCGTGAAAACCTTCCAATTCTTTCGGTGAGGTTTCGGAACAAGACTCCGGCGAGAGCAGAGACGTCACTGGTTCCGAACCCACAAGAACCATAGCTCCATTTTCCCCATCAAGACCCAAATATTGATCAGAGGTGTTAGTTTTATAATCCAAAGCAGCAGGGTAAGGCGGAGATCGGCTAGGTAGCCTCATTGCCCATTGAACTACAGAGATTTTCTTGGCCATCGATCGATCGGAAGAACGTTGTCGATCCGATTGACCCAACTGATCGACATGTCGAAGCAGAGGCCAACCAGGTTTCACTTCAGGCAATTGCTCGATCAACTTAGTAATCGAGCTTAACGCTACCTCAACATTATATACTGGAACTATAGCCAAAGATTCATCATGTTTATCTCCATCACTGGAGGATATATCAGCAGATTGCTCCACGGAAGTCGACTCCGATCCACAAATCGAGCAGTTCTGTTGATCGGTACCGCCAATTATGGCTTTGGTTAATCCCTGTTCAGAATCCTTACCAATTCCCAGATTACCGCCGTCCCTCGCCAACAGAGAAGCAAAACTCTCACCCCTTTGAACTTTGGGAAGGCCACCGGACGATCCATAAACTGCACAGAGCAAATTGCTCTGGCGCTGTTCATCTTTTCCTGAAAATTTTGCATAAATCAAAACTCAACAGAAGAACAAAAAGATATCAAATGAAGAACACCCATGATACCTTGGCAGTCCCCTATGGCCGCCACTGAACAGCCCTCTCGTTCGAACATTACTTTCCCATTATGAACAGCGAGTACCCAAAAATCCTTGGGTAACTTTCTGGCGCAGTATTTGGCAACGGAAGTCGATGAACGGATTTTGTGGAGCTTACGAGCAGTCCCAACAATCACGTTAGTAGCACGATACGATTTCGCTTCACGAACTAAGATTTTCCTCGCCGATGCTCCTCTGCAGATTTTGAGCTTCAGATCCACCTACCAAAAAAACGATTCCAAATTGTTTCGAAGGAGACCCTCAAATTAGAAATCAATTTCAAAGAAATATCGATTAGGAGGCTAGAAACATGGGAAGAACATAAAACCTGCTTCAAGTTGCAGAAACCTTCATACACAGCCAACACAGAATCGAACGCTTTTACAAGAGAAAGAAGCGAAGATTTCCCATCTTGATTCACAATTTCTACAGAACCCATTTCACCAAATCGATCAAAATCACTAAAATAATCAACAAAACTCGAAAATCCCACCTACCCACATCAAGAATTCAAACCCTGAACTCACCATCGTTACCAAGAACATGAAGAGCAATCACAAGGTCACCAGGCTGAGCAACCTTAACCAAAGCCCAAGTCAACAACTCTCTACTATGGGAGTCCAATTTCATGCCCACCAGCACAGTTCGGCCGCAATTAACTGGAAGTGGCTCGACGGCGACCCCATTTTGGAGCAATTTCATGTTGAAAGTCGAAATTGAGCCACGATTTTGAGTACCTGTCCGTCAAGTTCCGTTGTGGTCGTCAATTCGCCGGTGGGAAAGGACCATTTCTGGTTATTTTAATTTTTTATACGATCAAAAGCATCGAGAGAGACGGGTTTGGGGTAAAGCGTGCGTTAGTTTGATAGCTTTTCAAGTTCGCAAACCAGCCGAGAAAGCGACTTAAAAAAGAAATTAAATATTAAATAAATAAACAAATCAAAATTGAATCCAAATGAGAAATATTCGACTACATCCGCTTCCATTTTAGTCAAAATTAAGCTAACCATGTAAATTGTGATTCAACTATAGTGTTACACCTTACAATTACATTTATACCCTTTCAACCCACTTTTTTTTCTCGCGAATGAAAATTGGAAATTTATTTACTTATTTATCATAAATATATTAATAAATTGGGCAATTTGTATTGTCTAAATTTGTCCAATTATATCCATTTTTAATTTAAATTTTGAATTAAAAAGCATTAAAATTAATTTTTCTTTTGTTAATTTGTATATTAATGGAATTTAAATTTACACAAAAACTTAATATAATTAAAATAGTGAATTTACAATTAATATAAATAAATATTATATATTACAAGATTTTATCCCTAATTTAATTCGATGAAATTAAAAATCGGATAAAAATAATAATATTTTAATCTCAGATTTAAACAATTAATAAATAGAAAAAAAAAAAAAACAAACTATATTATGTATTTTAGGTTATAAGGTATTTATTAATTGATTGAGGGAATCATGATTGCCCATCTCACTCACTTATTGTACCAACGCAATTTCCCCAATAAATATATTATCTTATTTATTCCAAATCGTGCAGATTTTTATTTCTTATAATGTATAGTTTTCAATTAAATTAAATAAATAAATAAATATATATATATAATATATTTTTTAATTTTGAAATAAATGGGCATCCGACAACAATGGGGCCATGGCTTCCAATCAATGCCACCGACCGCCGTCATTGTTTCGCTTCCAAAAGCTGAATATATTATCCGAAGCAATCAAACGAACCTGATTGTCCCCTTTAATGAGAGAAGTCAAAATATTTTAATGTAAACCAAAGCTACAAAAATTGTTTTTTTAAGATATATAAATTATTGTTGAGATGGAAATTTTTTGTTTTAAAAATACGGTTAATTTCTCATTTTTTAGCTTGACTTTACTAAATTAATAAGGGCTTTAACTCGAGAGAGAAGAGGTTCCTGATCTAGTTGTGAAAGGGGGCGGGATGGCTTGGAGGCACCATAGATTGCACCGTTGGCAACAACGCTTTTGAGTGCCCCGAAGTCGAGGAGGTCAGGCCATGCAAACTAGTTCTATAAGATTTCGAAGCTCAGCAAATGAGAAATCTCGTTTGATTTGATTCGAAAAACGAGGGTTGAACTATTCTTGAACGAGGTAAATAGGCTTCTCTCCCCTCCTATCAGCACCTTATGATCTTCTTAAAGATCATTACGAGCCCTATTGTATGTATTGGCTTGGCTTCGTGCAAACCCTATAAAATATATTCGAGAATTTATTGTCTCAATATTATTTGACCTAATTTCCGAGTACAACAACCCTAGAACTGAAGGTATCCATCTCTAGAGCAATTGAAGTAAGCTAGATTGGTTAAGAATTTCTTCCTCACCCATCGGAAGTGCAACTCAACTGCCAACGACCTTGCCCGACAAACTTACCTCGTTCCAAACAGTGACCACCCACCTAGCTGAATGACTACTGTTGTTGAAATAGGGTTCAAAAATATCTTAGTCGGACTATTATAACGTGTTTGGCAATGGAATTAGTTCCGTGATGGGTTTGGTTTAGTCCAAATTTGGTGGTACCAGGAATTAGGAGGAAATTAAAATATGGTCTTGAATTGAAATGAATGTTACGTTTGGAAGTAGAATTGGTACCATATTCTAAATTAGGTATTACTTTAATTTATGGAACTAGTTTAGTCTTTGATACGTGCACATATCACAATCTAATTATTCTTATTTAATTTAATTTCCAACTTCCTTTTATTATTTTTTTGTTTTTAAATCTAAATCTAATTAAGCCCTAATCACTATGTTAGACAACAATCTATGGAATTAAACCCCATTTGTCAACCACTTGATTGACAAATGTCTTGTCATTAAATCAGTCATTATTGCTTTTAGCTATGTCAATAATTTCGAGATGTATATCACGTCAAAAATTTATGTTGTACAGTCTAAGCCCACTGCTTTGCCCTATTACGTATCGTTGTCAGTGTCACGATTTTAAAACGTGTCTGCTATGGTGTGTTTGGAAATTGTGAAATTCTACCTCGGTTGAAGAGGGGAACAAAACATTCCTTATAAGGGTGTGGAAACATCTCCCTAGTAAACGCGTTTTAAAACCGTGAGACTGATGATGATACGTAATGAGCCAAAACATATAATATATGTTAGTGGTGGGCTTGAGTAGTTACAAATGGTATTTGAGTCAATCACTGGATGGTGCAAGGCACTAGTCGAAGTAGAGCTAGACCCTCTCCATAGTAGACACGTTTTAAAATCTCGAGGGAAAGCCCAAAAAAAACAATTATCTGATAGCGGTGAATTTGAGATATGTGTTTTTCAAACACTGAAAAATGTCACGACAATGTGGTAACATAAGAACATAACATTTCTCTTTGAATGTGAACTTCATCAAAAGAATTGTCAGTATCATAAGATTCTCTACTTTTATTGAACCATGCGTAACGATGACCTTAGAATGGATTAAGTTTAAAAACAATCGTAACACTTAATAATAGAAACCATTTCTTATCAGTGACCCTAGAAATCATGACAACATAATATTAATCATATAAGATAAGCTTAATTAATCTAAGAAGGAACCTTTATTCTCGCTCATCTTACATCATCATAATCTTGAAAACCCGTCTTTAAGAACAACAAAATCGACATTAATTATGATTAGAAACACATTAACAACACGATTAAGACAAACTTATCATATTAAAACAAACACAAAACTTGAGTAATATATAAAGAAGCATGCATAAATTCAGAGTAATATAAAAAACCACGAACCCTAGCATTAAATAAGGAGGAAGGTCAGCCGATATGCATTTTTCTGCGCTATCTCCGCCTCAGAATCATTACCGCCATGCACACGCGCCGACAACCACGGTGGCTCCGAGGATGGTGCGGCGGTGAACAGATTAAACGCGAAGGAAAACAAAGAAGAAAAAAGGAATGGACTACCTAGCAGTGGATAGTGAAGGAAGAGAGATGAAGAGAAAAAATAAAATAATAAAATAATGAAGTTTGGATTATACAACGCCGACCGGTTTTTAGTAACGGTCAACGGTAACACCCTTGCCGACGATATAAAAAAGTGTCGGTACAAAAAAAAAAAAAAAAAAAAATCCGACCATTTTTGGACTCCCGAGAAACTTTGTTGGGAGGACCTGAAATTTAGTGTATATTATATATCTTTTAGTATTTTTTTTTAAATGTTTATATTAACCGTTGCACATATTATTTGTTTTGATCCGTTACGTATTGCTGTCAACTTTACAATTTTAAAATGAGTATATTAGGGAAAGAAATATTTTGTTCTACTCTCCCACCAACGTGGAATCTCACAATCTACTCCTTGGGATCCAACATCCTCTTTGACACACAACCCGATGTCTAAATCTGATACCATTTGTAATAAATGATATCAGAGCCGGTCACTAAACAATAGGAGACACTAATCAGAATAGGGTTAGATTCTCTCTATATAAGACACCCTTTAAAATCATGAGATTGACAGTAATACATAATAGGTCAAAACAGACAATATCTACTAGGAGTGAGTTTGAACGGTTACAAAGGGTCGAATGCATAATTTTATTATAGTAATATCGGTTTATTATTTTTTTTTTAAAGATAACAGTGATTCTTATTAATTAAATATGAGATAATTTTTTTTGTAAATAAAAATGTATTACTTTATTTACAGTCAAAATTATAAAAAAGAAAAAAAAAGAAAAAAACAAAATAGAGAGTGGACTAAAATGAAATAATTTCCGACGTGGAAAGATAAAAAGTGAAAATATTAAATTAAATATTGGTGGCGCCAAGGGCATACCAGACAGCGGCGATATGGGAGGTCGACTCGTGGGATACGGAGTTGGCGCGAAGTCCAATCGATTAAAATTGGTGACGTCGGCAAAACCCACCCTCCGTAACGGTGCCACGCTAGCGTCTTCTAAATCATCATCACGTGATTCTACACACGTGGCGTGTTCCACGCGAGAAGACTCTTCCCTGTGGGCCCTTCCTCTTTATGCCTCCGCTGTATCACGTGCACCCAAGCTGCCGCACACGTGCATCACTGCCAGTAGTTTTTCTTGATCCACGATAACGGATTATCACGTAATCAAATAATCAAATGTAAATTTCGACACTATTTTATAAATTTATATATTTTTTAGTATTTTAAAAAAGTATTTAATACATTTTAAAATTTTAAATTTTATGTTTAATAGGAACCTTTTTTAAAAATTTGACTATTAGATATAAAATTTTAAAATAAAAATTAAATTTATATTGAGTAAGCACATTAACTTATTAAATACAGAATTAATAGTTTATTAGTTTATAAAATTCAAACATTTATTATAAATAATTCTTAAACCTTAATAAATTTAAATTTTGCTTAAAAGAGGTTAAACAAATTACCAAAGTTTGATTCTATTTTCAAAATTTTAAATTTGATTTGAATAAATGATCGTGATGACCTGTCAATACTTGAATAGTTAAACGTTGAAGGCTAAAATTGGTATCTTGTTTAAATTACCTAATTAACCATACTAATTTATTAGGATTAAAAAGAAAATGAAAATTTTTTATAATTAAGAAATTAAATAGATTTTGAAAATTGAAGTAAATTTATAAAAGCTAAATTCATAAGCAAAATTTAACTGGCCCATTAATAAAAATATTAGAAATATGAAATTATAAAGAAAATAAATATTAAAATTATGAGCAGAAAAGAAAATGGACGGGTGTCGGTGGGTGAAATTACGTGGATTTATATCCACAAAAACAATTAATAAATTAATAAATTAATAAATAAAAAGTCCGTGGGTTTCACGTGCTCATAGTATTAAACATCCTGCCCATGCATTCAATTTTTTTTTTCTAAATAAATAAAAAATTATGGGAGGGGGTCACCTACTGCATTTAATTCTATTTTCGGTGGCCCTAATTTTACTAACTATATTTAAAATTATTAATTAATTTAAAAAAAAAAACCCACTTTTCAATAAAGGTTGAGGCTTAAATTATATTTAAAATTATTAATAAATTAAAAGTAAATCTCACTTTTCATATAAGGTTGATGCTAAATTATCTTTTTGGTAATTTTATTCAAATAAATAAATTATTTTAATTCTTTGAGTATTATTAGTAAGATTATTATGGAAATTAAAGTTCAACCATGTGGAGGGTGGACGATTAATACTTTAACGTTATGATCAATAATAAAATATTTTCAATAATTGAGTTTTATAGCGTTTTTTAATTTAATCCTTAATTTTTTAAAAAATACTCAAAGTAATCCTCAATGTATTAAAATTTCACTCGATCATGCAAATAATTTTTTTATTTATTAAAAGTACATTTAAAAAATATATATTTAAACGTAACCAGTAAAATTATTATTCATGTTGGAATTGAAATATAGTTTTTTTAAAAGGAAAAAAAGTTTTCACATCAAATCTAAAGCCAAAAGAAGCGTTTGGTGTCGGTTGCAATTAATATAGAAATAATAATTTAAAGAAATTACTATTACACATAATAACAAACAATAATATAATTAAATATCCGAAGCTGTAGGCTACGGAGTGTTGGATTATGACGTAATAAATCTGGGTCAATATTTTTCAATAAAAATAAAATCTAGCTCAATATTCTGAAAGATCTCATGATGGTCTACGTGGCCCTGGCTTTCAACGATCAACGGCTCAGATCTCACCGTCCCTTCTCCTAACCCTATCCCACAATTATTGGGCTAATAAATAGAGATCATTTACCACTTTATGGGACTACAAAGATATTATAGTTGGATTCTTATCCCCAATTGCTTGTCTAATGTATTTTCCTTTTTCGGTAGATATTTATGGATTATATATATATATATTCTTGGCTAGTTTTCTTTTTTCGAAATGCAGCTATTCAATACCGAAGAGGGAGGCGAAATTGCACACTTTTCTTTGAAAAAGTAAGGTCGCCAAATGGCTCATAGAGAACCATAAGAAAGTAGAACCAAAGATAGGTCAAACTCACATTGTATTGTTTATTGAAGCGGTCAATCATCGACTAAATCATGACAGTAATTGTTCTTTTGAGTTTGTTTTTCATTGCAATAACTCGTTTTGAGTTCTGAGCATTGAGTTTGTTTTTCATTGCAATAACTCGTTTTGAGTTCTGAGCATTGAGTTTGTTTTTCATTGCAATAACTCGTTTTGAGTTCTGAGCATTGAGTTTGTTTTTCATTGCAATAACTCGTTTTGAGTTCTGAGCATTGTTACGCGTTTTAATACAATAAAAGTGAGGGTGACTATATTTCGAATTCAACTCAACATTTGGCATCATTTAAGAAGATGCAACATCAAAATCAACGAAACCATGGCAAAAGAAGTTGTTAATCCAAAATGACGCTTTAAGCCACACACAAAACCAGTAAAATGAAGAGTAGCAGCTAAGAAGAAACCTTGCGGCAGTTAGCTCAAATGATTCTTGCTTCATTCATTAACCACCTAATAACTTAAACATCAACACTTCCAAACAACTTCTCACCCTTATTTCTCAATCCTTCCCTCAGCTTTCAATGGAATATCAATCAACCAACCATTCTTTCTAAGAACTTTTAACCGCCCGAAAACGAAACCTGATCTTCTTACACTTCAATCTGTTCAACATACAATACTATAAGTTTTTTCTTACATACCTGATATCGTTTACGAGAGAAAAATTACTAAAAATGGGACGAAAAGATCTGGAATTTCTAATCAGACAATGTTTATGAGCAGATATAGTATTGATGATAATATATATAAGGATAATAGACACCCTGTGCCTCTAAATCAATCCCAAGTCTAATGCAGAGAGAGACCAGACAGAAACAGAGCCTCGTTTCTAGTCATTTCTCAAGCTGTCCCACTCATTTTCTCTACCTCCCTAAAAATCCTATTGTTCTTCTCCATCTAAATACCCCACAAAACTGAAAAGAAGCAATCCTCTAACCACTTCCAAATATGTTTTAAATTACTTTTTTCATGTCCAAATCACTTCCAAATATGTTTTTAATCATTCAAAATAAACATGAAGGGATTTGTCCGATAAGTTTGGAACCAGTTCCATAATCAAATACATTAACAGCCATAAATTAATGAACTAAATAAATAAAGCTACGTATAATATTGGAAAGAACGTGAGACCAAATGATAAAAAAGTTACTATGTACAATATTTTCCCAGATTTGCGCATCAAATTTAGAACACTTCTTCATGATCACAAGTACATAGATACCTTATATGTAAGAGGTCAACGACCTGGAGAGAACAAAATGAATCAATCCCACAAGAACCATTCAATATATGTAGAACAAGAACTTCATGATTAATCATCCGCAGGAAGAGGATAAACCAACGGAAAGAAGAAATAACAGAATGGAAAAAGAAAGTCATCAGAACTCTTGAGTAAAAACTAAAATATTATAGAACAATAATTTGCAAAGACACATTTATTAGAATATCAAAACAAAATGAAGGGTTATCTACTGCAAGAGTCCTACCTACAGTCATTCATACAACTTCGCAGTCGGCTTAGAAAATATGACCTCACATTATTTGGTAGACATAAGAGAGTACCTGAGAAGAATTCATGCTGCAGACCGTTTTCATCAGTAATGCAAAATTTCCCTCATGAATAGTGATGAGAGAACTCCATTTAGCAACTTGTTCCAATCCACCCCGATAAGAACAGCTTTATAAATACAGAAAGATGCGCAACTATAGACAAAGAGCTTTTAATAAATCATTACCAATGTTCCAAATAGAAGTTAAAAATAAAAGCGGCGTTCATTCATACAAATGCTCAAGTACTCTTACGACATGGGTCATGTTGCAGAATAAGTGAACAGCTTGAAGGGAAAATGAAGAACTATTTTGAATCTCCAATAATAAAAGGCAAATGACAGCAAGAATCAATTAAGATTTTATTTTCTCGGGATCTTTAACCATTGCACGTCACAATTTAATTTTAGTGAGAAAATGATTTACAAATAAGAATGCCTACCTATTTGAGGTGTTGATTGATGGATAAAGATCCAAAACCTCATATGCTGATGGAAGCAAAGATCAACCTCATGCATAGTACTACTAATGCTGGAGTAAGAGCACTACCATACTGAAGTTGAAGAAACCTTCCATTGAGTAGTATCAAACCTAAGTAAGAAAAAGAACTGAGAATACATCGGATTCTATTGAAATTTCAGTAGATCAAGAGTTTCCTACGACTCAACGCTGATTTTGGTTCTGCAAATGCTGATAAAAATCATCATTAGCTTTATCCACTCTACCGCTTGCTTCATCTGAGCAATATGGACTTGTCCCTTCGTTGGGTATATTGTCATCACCTAGAGTGCTCACCCCACTTCTGAAGTTCCCCTGGTATCCCCACTGATCCGTTCTCGGGGGGCCAAACTTTGTATTACGCCACTTTTCCTGCCTAAAGTACTTTCTTCCCAAGTCATACGATGATTCCTTTGCTCGTTTCGATATTTGTTGGATGTTTGATAGATTGCACAAATCCTGTTGGTAATTAGTACTTGTACTAGGGGGGGTTTCTTCTGAGAAAGAAGTTCGAGAATCATGGCAGTTGACCTGCATTTCTTGAGAAGATTGTCTAACTGCAGTACCACAGGCAGACGTAGGCGGGCCTCGCTTACCTCGGGGATATGGTGGCAGGGGTGGAAAAGGATGAAAAGGCACTCCAGGAGCAACATCCCAACACTCCAGATTCTCTGCACAGGACGTTCCACATTGCTCAACAATAGAAAACGGAATTCCATAGGACACAGGCAAGCAAGAAATAAATTTTTCCTGTGGGTACCCAACCGTGGAAAAAGCACAACTCAATTTGCCAATACTCTGTCGGGGAGGATCTAAAACTGTTGAAAAAGCACTTGAAGAAGCCACGGGGAGACTGAAGGGAGAAAATCCAGGAGGAATATCTTCAGGGATGTTCTGCACTGCACTGTCTGCCCTGATATCTTCGTCTTGGCTACCACGTACTCCAACAGAATCAGAGAGGGAGAAATCCTTATCATCACTGTTTACCTTGTCTATCAGCATTGACACCACTCCAACACTACTTAATTGGCTGGAATTGAATTGCTGCACAGATTTTGATTCAAGCTTCTGCTCCTTGGATCTCAGATCTAGGCTTGTGTCTGCAGGCTGATCCCATCGACTCTTACGCTTACAGACTTTTTGTCCATTCAATGAGTGACCAGCTGTGGAAGCCATAGAACAGACCTCTGCAGGATGAGCATCTGGCAGAGATGTAGACATTGACTGTTTCACACAATCAATTGCATCTGTGGGTCTGGAATCCTGATCACGCCGATAACTGTGTGATGTTGTAAACCTACTACAGTTTGAACCCCTGTAAACTTCCAATCTTCCATCCTCCCTCTCAGAGTAAACAAATTTTCTGGTATGTCTGGGGAACCATCTGTCCCGAAAACTTCGAGCAATTTGATGTACCTACACATCCATGCTTAACTAATCAAAACTGAACTTTGATAGCTTTTGGCCAGACATAATACCTCGCTAAGACTTTCCATTTTAAAGGAAAAGGATCGGGAATTATATTTGAATGTTTTTGGACATTTTCAATAAAGAGTATTAGTGGCGTTCTTTAGAAAATTGTCTAGATGCAGCACACTTGAAATAAAGATCATTTTTACCACCATCTTTGAGTATACTGGAGGTCTTAACGTAATTACTCTTTTCTTGATACATTGCAAATA
Source organism: Cucurbita ficifolia (assembly GCA_033971965.1). NCBI lineage: Eukaryota > Viridiplantae > Streptophyta > Magnoliopsida > Cucurbitales > Cucurbitaceae > Cucurbita > Cucurbita ficifolia. The sequence continues at coordinate 3,129,818 of CM066976.1, forward strand.
GAACATGTGAACCGTGATTGAGTGACATTTGCATAGATCATTCATTTGAAGACAAATGTCTTATTGCCCTTTTTGTGATTTCACTCTTTAATATAGTCAAGCTATGGGAAGCCCTTTTACAGAACCAGATATATATTTTTATATTGAACTTTATTTGTACTTAAAGTTCTTATACTCTACTACTTTTTGCAATAATGCTCTTTACGGAATAGGTCAATCAATACTCTAATAATTTGTAAATGATACCTGTTTGTCATCATGCTCTGTCAGCGACAGTAAAGAGTCCCTTAAGCTGCATAAAAAGGAAGCAAATTTTAATTTGCACAATTGACAAAAGGAAGCAAATTTTCTAAGATCAATCTAATTGCAAAGGAAGTGGAGGAAAAGAAAAAGAAAGTTGAGCAATCAAAGTTGATCTTGAAGAGACCAATTAAAGAGTGGATTGGAAATTGTTTATAAAGCTCCGAAAGCATGGAAAAAAAATGGATAATGGGGGTATATCACTTATAAATTTTTCTCATTTGTGATTAATCTGGAAATCATAAGCTCCTAAGAGAATCAATTTTTTCATTTGTCTCTATGCTATAGAGGAATTCACTCAATTGAATAGCTGAAACGTCAACCTAATATCCCAATTTCTCCTAGCTGGTGCATTTTGTGCAAAAAATGTAATGAGACAGTGGATCATATCTTCTTTATTTGTAAATCTGTCTCAAGTGGTGGCCTTCATTGCCCAAACTCTTTGATATTCTCAATGGTGCTTTTCTAGAATGATCAAAGAAAACAATAGATCAAGTTTTCCCATTCAAGCCACCTTTCAGTTGATTTTGTCAAAAAAGAAAGTTGGTTTGGGGGGTTGATTGATCTAATCGCTGTAATAGCCAGTCCTCTTGTCACCATGCTCCTACAAAATGATTTGAGAGCTGAATGCTTTCAAAGATCTCGGCAAACCCGTGTAATATATATAGTGGATTTGGGCGCTCTAGCCTAAACAAATCATATTTGGGCTATTACCTTCTCCATTACTATGCCACTGATGATCAATGTTCACAAGAGTAAAACGGTTCAATGTCTTACAATGTTCAAGCAGCCAGTATTTTTGTCAGAAGGAGGCTCAGACGATCACGGATTCAAGCTATAGCAAACAAGACAACTAGTTGATCCAGGGGGAAGCGTCGCATTCGAAATTCAGATTAAAGAATTTCTCGAATGATCAAGTTCTTTTTGGATCGGTATGGATAAATGAGCCTCAAGAAGAAGCAAAGCCTGAGGCCATTCTTCTCCAAACAGGAACCCCCGAATAAAGGTCACTTGAATTTTGTGTGTCGTGTGTCGGGCAAAGGGAAAAAAGGCCATGATGATCAGAAAAAGGTAGTCTTGGTCACTAATTGGCCCTGTTTCCCAACATTTCAGATAGTTGGTGGATCGAGTCCTCAGGTATCTTTCAACGAGAAAAAGAGGATTTGAGGTACCAACGCTATAAAAGTTCTCCTTCAGAACTTTGGTTTGAAAGGAATAGAACATTCCAAGAACCTTTTGTACATAAATATTTTAATTGGAAAGAGTGAATGGTTAAGCTTCAGATAAAGTTTTTACTGTACACCTTTGTGTAAATATCCTCCTAAGCTATTGGTAACAATTGGAGTGCTTTTATATGAGTGCCTAGGTGACAGATCAGGAATTCTTATCTCCTGTATTCTTCATCTTTAGAGTATTTTATTTCTCATCTTAAAAAAATATTAATACGTTTGATAATATCTTCATGAAGCACGTCCTTTATTAAAAACTTTAAAAGGCAAAGAAAAAGTAGACATCATGAAGAAACTGAAGTCTTCATTAGCACATCTCAACAAATTTAAACTACCACATGGTTCACCGCTATCTGCATAATGACTAGGAAATGACTGTTTGAAATTAAGCATCACAATCTCTAACCTTTCCATTCCAGGGCAAGGAGGACCTCCATTAATATGCTCTGAGGTGAGTATCTCTCTCATAACCAAGTATTCTAGGACCTGCAGAAGAGTTTGATTATTAAATCCTCCGTTTGGAATCAAAAAAATTTCAATAAATGATTTAAAATCTGAAAAATGATTTAAAGATAAAGAACTGTTTGGAACGAATTTTTTTTTAAATGAACCTAATTAAATTTTTGTGTTTGGATGTTAAGGAGAAAAGAAAAGAAAATACAAAATTTAGTAATATAGACTTTTAAATTTGATATATCAGATAAGTCATTTAACTCCAAATTCAATGCAATCCTGCAAAATCTGATCATTTTAGTCAGGAAAAGCTTAAACGTAACAACACAGTTTGATGTTTTTTTTTTTTTTTTTTTTTTTTTTTTTTTTTTACCGAACGTAATCCTCAATACGACAGAATTTGGGATGCTCTTCCCCCACCACCCCCAAAAAAAAAATCAAAATTTTCTAAGGGACCTTAACTGTAGAGGTATCAGCACCGGTGACCATCTCCAACAAAAAGAATGCCTCAGCATTTCTTATCCATCTCTTAATTTTCTGTCATTTTGCTTTCAACTACTGAACCTTTATGTTAGAAGTATTGGGATGGTTCCCAGTCAATATCCATAACATCCGGGGAAAACTGATCTGAGAAACAATCTAAAACCTAAAACCAGAAGCAGTTCCATACTCTTAGAAAAAACTACAGCTTTAAAAACTTCTACGATCCAAAAATATTGACGTACTCTTTATCTTCATAGGCTCCAAGTATAAGAGTGTCATCAACAAGCTGCAAATGGTTAATTTTGACCCTGTCATACCTATGTCAGGACCTTTGAGGGCAAGATAGTATATCCTTCTCAAGCAAGTCCACCAAGCGAATCAAGGACTAGATCAAAGAAAGAAAGGGCAAAGGCTAATTTTGACCGTCATACCCATGTCAGGACCTTTGAGGGCAATGGATAGTATATCCTTCTCAAGCAAGTCCAGCAAGTGCATCAAGGACTAGATCAAGGAAAGAAAGGGGAAAAGCCATACTCCCTCCCTACCTCAAGGATGTGCTTGCCCTATGAGTATACCTAACTTGGAAAAGGTAAAAATGCTACACAGAGGAAACAACATTCCTCCTAATACGCTACAGAGTAATATATTAAATAAATAAGATATATTTTTGGTTGCGATATCAAAAACTTTATAACTTTTTCGTAAAGATTGAAAATCTGAACATATTGCATTGGCGCTTTATAAAACTATACTTTCATCACCAAGTCTGACCAGAGATTGAAATCCGTACCACATTTTCCTATTCCCTCTCCCTATACAAAGCCAAAAAGGTTGGCATTTACCACCTCAATCATTTTGAAACAACCGTTTGTAATAATTCACTTTCAATGTAATCGCAAGTTGTTTTCATACTAAAATTCAGTTTCTTCGCTAATTACATACTGAGCCTTGTTTATTCTTAGTTAAAAGAGGAGCAATTGAACAAATATTTTGCTGCGCTGTTCATTAGACACGTTATGAAGATAAGGAAATAATCATATATATAAAAATATTGAACTAGGAAGTTCCTTCCCAAACTCAGAAAAGAATATTGCAATTGCCATCAAATGTACTACCTTCAAAAGCTTCCGAAGAATCGGTATCTTTTTGAAGTCACTTCTATATTGCTTCATTATGTTATGCAGCATCCGCAAACCTGAGAGCAAAAAAGAGGTGCATAATCAGTCTATGATATTCTATAAACCAAATAGTACGACAAGAAGGCAACAGAAATTATACTCAAAGACCACAAAAATAGAAGATGAAAAATAACAATAAACTGGGGGAAACTCTACCGTTTTTGTTTATTATGTCAGTCAGTACTACTCGTGACTTTGTCTTCAAAAGAGCATCAAGGATCATTGAAAGATCTCGATTGCTGTAAAAAAAAAGCATTCAATACTATCAGATACATAACATAAATCACTGTTCATAATTTGGAACATAAAAAATATAATAATAATTTAAGGCAACCTCTGAATGGCTTCATTTAATACTATCAGATGCATAACATAAATGACTGTTCATAATTTGGAACATCAAAAAATATATTAATAATTTGAGGCAACCTCTGGATTGCTTCACCGCTGGCACTTGCACCTGATGCAGCAGTCAGGAGAAGAAGCTTTAAGTATCCTTTAGGGGCGTCCTGTTAGAGGAAGAAAAAGCTTATGAGTACGTGAACACTGCAAAATCTCTGAACGATAAATGAGCACACTGCAGCAGATGCAAATCCACTTTTTTTTTTCCTTTGGGTTTGAGTAAAAACAACACCTTTTTATCAAGAAAGAACAAAAGTACAGAAGAATATGCTACATCAACAGAAACCAATACTCTGATCCATGAAGAAAAAAAACACAGCAAAATTATATGAAGACTAAGCAGCTGATGGTAAAGCATAAAAGAGCGCATTAACCATTCATTGCCACCGGCAAATAAAACCGATAGAATAGCAGAAAATTCACAAGTCAACATGCGGAAAGTTATGACGACTCACTTTTCTTTTGCTAATTCCCCCTTCAGCATCCAGGAGTTCATTAAGCGTCTCCTCAACTGAAGCATTAAATACCATTAACCATTAATAAGCACGTCACGGCTATTTAAGCTACAGCTAGTATTCCAAATATGACTAACCTGCTTCAAAGCGGTTACCAGGAGAACCATCTACCAATCGCTTGGGCTTTACAGAGGAAATCTGGGGCCTGTTAGTTATTTGAACTTTTTCTACAGAGCTAACTTTTCCTTTCTTGATGGAACCTGGTTTACGTGATGTTTTCATCCGAAGATGCGACTTCATATATACTTTCTTATCTTCAACAGCATCCAGCTTAGACTTCTTACGAGCATCAATGTCAGCAACTGATAACTTTGCCTCCTGCTCAATAGAGCATGTATTTTTGTCAGAATTATTGTCACCAGGAGATATTTCTGGCTGATCCACAAACACAGGTTGGCTCGTCACATCTTCAGTCTGATGGGTAATATCAGCCAGTGGAGTAGGTGATGCTACCTTTGAGTCTTCGAATTCCAACGAACTGTGCAATGGTGAAATTGTAGAGGCAGAAAGGTTAAGAGGATCCTCTTTTGCTTCTGAAATCTTCGAGGCAGAAAGCTTAAGAGTATCCTCTTTTTCTTCTGAAATCTTAGATTCGACAGCAGTTCTGATAGGTTGATCTTTCTTATCCCTAACGCCTTTTATATGCTCTGAGGGTTGCTTTTTAACACCATCCAACAAACTAACTGCAGTTGGCAAGTTATTATTCCAACTTCTACCATCTGGACGAAGCATCACTGGTTCTGGAAATTCTTCATCTGAATCACTTTGAATAATGACCTCAGAATTGAGGGGGTCTCCACCTATGTAACCTCGACATTGGAAAGAACCACAATAACATTTTTTTGCAGCAGCCCCAAATACCCTTACATAATTGTAGTCAAATGTCACCTCTTCACCCTGAAACAGTAAAGAAATGGAGAGGATATGACTTCTTGCTAATGTCTAATGTCTAAGGCACTCAAACAAGAAATTGATTAAGCATTGACAAAATTGACATAAAAAGCAAGAGTACTCTTCAGTAAATAAAGAAGCACGCAAGAAAAGGTTTGGAACTCCAAACATATCTGTCACAGCCAATCAAGATTGTTAACTACCAAAGAAATGCATGTGACAGCTAAATAAGTGTATTCCTTAATTTATAACTATGGTTCAGATGAAAGAAACTTACCAACTATTGTCTTGAATAAATGATGCCAATTTTAAAACATTCTATTCATTCTTATTAAACTTCGGAGTTATCTCTACCCTGTGCCCCTAGGTTGTTCTTTTACCATCTTTTGAGGAATATACGCCTTTGTTTCTTATATATATGTACGCCTAAATTCTTATTAAAATTTGTTTACACAGACAAAAGAAATGGGAAGAAAACAAGAAAATGAAAAGAAAAAAGACCGTTACTGACCAAAAAGATACCAAAGTATCCGATATCGAGTTTTGAACAATAAATGCACGAATGTTCAAATCAACCAAAAAATTTGGGGAAAACATTCAAGGGAAGGATAAATTTAAAGAAAATATATAAAAGATAAGGATGGAAACATCAAGGTTGTTAAGTTTCATTCATCTATACTGATAATTACAGGATCAAGTGAAAAAGATATTCTACGCGAGACTCGACTTTCAATATCGAAAGAGAACTATAAAAAGTTATGGATCACATGATCTTGCTTCTGTGAATAATGTCGCCGAAACTAATTTGTTTACAGCCCGACTTCAATTTACTTTTTGAAAAACAAGCAGATATAGTGTAATCCGGCTTCATCACGACGTTTTTTTCATCCCAAAGAACACAGAAACTATGGCTGTGGAAAGGGGCATATACTTTATAACAAGAGAGCGACAAAAAAATATTTTATCAATGTAATTTCAACTGCAGGAATTGATAGAAAAATGGTAAATAAATAAACCATCCAATAATGGCATTTCAAGAGCCCTAAACAGTTGGAGGTTACAGAATTAGTTTCTACCATTGAGTCAAAAGCTACTGGTCTTTTAAAGATTAAGAAAAACACACGCACACTCCTTCCCATTGACGTAGTAAAATGTCTTACAGAAGAGGCAACCAAATTCCAACCCTATAAGCTTAAAAGAACACGCTCCAATTAGAGCATTACTTAAGTGTTATACTTATAATAAAAAATAAATAATATAAAAAGAAGCATCAAACCCAACTGTATCAACAACCACCACACAGTCCCTACTCTTTTCATTTAAAATGATGCCGTTACTATCAACCAAAAGTCCTCCAAATCATATCACATGGATATTCATTCTGTTAATGATTCAGTTAACAGCATGAATATCCATGAGTCAGTAAACAGTAAATATATGAAAACGAAGGTAGCAAAAGGAAACAGTAAATATACCTTCTTAATATCCCTTAGTGCAAAGAGCCCAATGCAGATTTCTCCATTCACCATCCACTGTTCCAAAGCCAAGAAAATAAGAATAAAAAGAAGAGAACTAAAAAATCGTAAATTCTCTCATAACTCTCTGAAATTTAATGTTTAAGTTGTTAGTACTGCTTTTACTGGCAGTAAAATTTTGAAAAATAAAAGTCCCCATTGCGATAGAAAGTAGGAACTAACCTGGTCAACACAGAACTAACCTGGTCAACACAGAATTATCAAGGTTGGTTGACAAGCAAAGTAAATACACAAAACAGATAAAACAACCATAAGTTTTCAAAATAAATTTCTTCGATGGATTGCTGGTCGTCTAGCTATCTTTATGATTGGAGGGATTCTAGAGAATGGACTACTCATAGCTAGGGCTCCTTCACGACCAAAACCTCTTCTAGAGAATGGACTACTCATAGCTAGGACCCCTCAACAAAAAAACGGAAAAATAGGATGAGGATGTTGAAAACGGAAAAATATTGGGACCTCATGCATTATGTGTGCTCATGCATTGGGGGATACCCCTGTTCCATCACGAGGGTATGGACGCGTACACCTCTAGGCAGGTGAAGTATCATTATGTTTCACATAAAGCTGCCGTGACGGTTACTAATTCTAATGGGTGTCCGGCATAAGGAGCTACCAGAGCAAGCTCGCCCGACAAGAAAAGGGGCCCAGCGGTGTGCGAACTGACTGGTGAGCCCATACTCGCACGTATGGGTTGTGTGTAGATTATATGGTACACATTCAAGCTGCCCGTTAGGATAGTGTCGTAGGAAAATAGACTGATATGATAGGTCCCATCATTGGCCTCATCCTATTGTGAGTGGGCTTTAGGTTGTAGGTTAAAAGGCACATTTAGGAGTCCTTGGACAGCTCGCTCTCCTGGTTTCCTTTTTTCTTTCTTTTTTTTTTTTTTTGTCTCAATTTGCAAAATGGTTTGAATACCTATTTTGGGAGATTATTGGGTGGGTAATAGTCCCTTGTGCTGTGTACCTTCCTCCCTTATTAATACCATTTGTCCTCTATGAGGTTTCATTATGTAGCTTCTGTTTTGTCTTTCTCGAGTATCTTTTTCTTCTCTTTGTCATCCCTTGCTAGGTAGGGAGGTGGAAGATGTTGTGGTGCTTCTTGGGATTTTTCTGTTAATCCAGGCAAAAGGGAGATTTGTTATTGGGTCTGCAAGTCTTTGGAGGGGTTTTCTTATTAGGGATAATCACTAAACCAACAGATTGTTATTGTGCAATCTCAAATTACCTATATCCAAACCCCCAAGTTCCAACAGTCTCGTTGCACCTTCCAGCTGACCATATGAGAACCCTTCTTCGTCCTAACTCTTTAAAAGTCTCTCACAAACTTCTCTATAATCTTAATAATCTACATGAAGATCCTAAATTACAAAAGGAAGCCAGAACTCTGCTCAAGATTGAGGGTCCACCTACCTCAAAAGGGAAGACCTAGATAATAAGAAGAAAAGCTACCACCCGACGACCCAACTACCCAGCTTAGTATGATCATAATTTAAACTAATGATTGAACACTTACCTTTACTAATCTTTAAACCAGAGATGCTATCAAAAACCAACTGAAAGTGAATAATGTTTACGAAGGAATCTTCCCTACCAGGGCAAAAAAATCATGTCATCAGACAACGGAAGATGCAGGAGATACAACCTATCAATGCCTTCCCATCTTCAACCCCTCAAAAACACCCTTCTCCATTCCCCAAGAGACCATCCTACTAAGGTTGTCCACAATCGACAATAAAAAAATAAAAGTAATGGAGAAAGAGAATCACCTTGTCCACAGAAAGCAAAGCTCTTACCTCCAGGCCTACCATCCACCATAATAGAATACCAAGCATAGTTTATGCAACTATAAATCCAAAATCTCCACTCTGAACCAAAACCTTTCTTCGAAAGCACCTTCTCTAAGAAATCTCAATCTACATAATTGTAAGCTTTTTCAAAATCAATCTTAAAAATAACACTAAAAAAAAACTTCATGTTAACAACTCCTACAATCCTCAATCGCCTCATTAATCATAAGAAATTGATCCGGAATCTATCTCTTTGCCATAAAAACCCCATTGACACTCAGTAATCAGGCTACAAAAGTCTTTCCTCAACCGATGGGCCAAAACCTTCGGAGCACATAAGGCATTAATATGCCCCTGCAGCATTAAGACCTACTTATAGGGTGAAAATACTTCCAAAAAAAAGACATCACTTTACCAAGAAAATGTAATAGTACGCTACAATGATTTTTTATAAGAATAATATGCAAAAATGCTCAGTGAATTAGGTATAAACCTTCTCCGTGCGGCAATTTGGATCACAACTGTGGTTAATGAAACGCCCCAAATTTCCCTTTCCACATGCATCTATGACCTGTAAAACATAAATAGACGGATTACAGACTTGAAATAACTTTCACCAATGGGGAAATGAAGGGGAAAAGGACGCTATTAAGAGAAGTGGCCTGCACATCAGTTCCTCTTCAGTGGTCTAGGACAGTATAGGAATAAAAATCATTCTTACCTTGCAGTAATTAAGACATAATTATATTCTTAAAGCATTACTTAAAAGATGTCCAGGAGTAGGAAAAAATAGATTCCTTCAACATGTTCCTTTTTTGTTTCTTTTTCAAAGGGGTGGGAAAGAAATTAAACAAGTAAGAATCTAAAACTTTGCAAGGGAGCCAAAAGATAAATAAAGCTTAAAATTGAAAGAATAAAGAAAGGCATATTAAAAAGACAGCCCATTGAAAGAGGCTAGCCCAAACTAGATTAAAAATAAAAGGCCTCCAATCCAAGATAATAACACCGAGAGGATATTAGAAAAGAAGATGAAGATTCAACCTCACTGCCATCTAGTGTCATGAAGTAAAAATGTCGATGACCGTTCAATGCATAATCCTTTTGACGTGCCTCATAAGCATGCATGTCAAGGACCTGTATAGACCGAATAATTCAGCATTGGTTCAATCATACAGAATCTTATGCAAATTCAACCTAGAGCTTCACATATTCATGGAATATTCACACTGTTGCACAATTTTTTAATTCAGCCGAAAGAGTGAATTCATAAAGGAGATTACATTATTGGTCCTACAAATATAATAGTTTCTTACCAGCACATCCAATCAACATGATAGATAAAACAAACAAAGCAAGAAATATACATGCAACTTTCAGGATACATGGAAAGCAACCAAAGATCATGGTAGACCATCCTACAGAATGTCTTGAACTATGGATAATACTTCACAATTACCTCTCCAACATACTCAATGAGAAACTGTCCTTTTGATATATCCTCAACCGACTGTAGCCCATAACCCTTCTTTCCGCATCGCAACCACCGTAATTTAGCATACTTGCGCTTCTGGAACTGAAACCATGCATTCAAAAATTAAATACACCCTTTCATCAGGACTCGATTTACTTTACAGAAAAGATTTTTTAAAAAATTAAAAAATAATAGATAATAAATAAAAGAGAGATAAATTTAGAGCTCTAAGAAAAAGTTGCTAAACCTGTTGATTAGAACAAAGGTCCCCGCAAGGGCATGTACCTCGAACGCATTCAATATTGAGCATTCGATTCAAGCATTCATCTCCACAACCTAATCGACCATCCAAAGCTGGTTTGCAATGACAAACCATTATCTGTTTAAGATTTATGAAAATTAAAAAAAAAAAAATCAGGACAATATAGTATTGACCTAGTCGTATTCAATCTCGTAACCTAATTGGCCACTTAAACTTCAAAAGGTGGTTTCAAACACTGACAAATTATGATAAGACTAAGAACTACAAACTATTAAAACCAGACCAAATACATTTGCCTTGCCAAAAAAAATTGAACAAGAAAGCTAACAAAATTACACTTTTATCCCAGCAAAAGGGTAGATTACTAATTTTATTCCCATCCTATAAGAAAAGAAAATAATATCTAAGACATCAACAATAGGACTAACAGATGAAGCAGCATCAGCAACAAAACTTAAAAAAAGAGCATGATTATGATTCAGGTGCATTAGAACATCAATTCCATACACTGCATGCTTGTCATTAGTTGAAGTTTTGTTGAAGATTTCCTGTGCATTCTATGTGCACTAAGCATTCCTCCAGATATTACTACCACAAGCACAGTAAAAGTTCAAATTGCATTCTTGAACTTTTCAAATCAACTTTGTGAAGTACAATATACTGTGGACTGTCTTATCAAAAAAAATATATGTACTTCCTATAGTTATAGCTCCCTCATTGCAAATTGGGAAGGTCTTTTGTAAACACCATGGATTATACATCTTTTGTAAATTTCAATCATCAATGAAATTGTCTCTTATCAAAAAGAAGAAGATATATATATATATATATTTATATAATGTACTCTCGACTGTCTTATCAAAAACAAATGAATAATATAGACTGTACCCAGCCTTATTAAATCTAACTGCATTGCAGTGACAAGTTCCATTTTCAAATATTCTTCCCTACTAGAAAACAATACGTGCACCCTCTACTTGGTAGAAATTTATGAGAAAGGAAACTTCAAATTAAAAAATATGAACTACGAAAACAAAGGCACACGAGGTCTGATAAGTATGAATCATAGTTCTAATATTTGTTATAATAGTTTGGAATCCATTTCATATATTCTGTGCTCCAGATACTAGCCTAGACTGAATATCCAGGATAAAGAGCTGTGCAAAAGCAATAGAAAACAAAAGAAACCATCAACCAACTTCGTTAATCTTTTATCTGCTCTTAGTTCCAGAGAAAAAATCAACTGAAAAGAAGAAAAAGTTTTCACTTGTCCCTCTCACACTGGTGCAGGCTACTCATGTACTGGAAATTTGTGGAACAAAAGTCAGCTTTTTATTCTCCTTGGTACCTGTTCAATATTGAATGGAGGTTCTAAATCACTTTTGTATGTGCTAGTGCTATCCAGGAAAGACTTGCGATCTTAAGCAGTAGAATTTGCTCGCCAACAGTGTTATGAGAAAGGAGAAGATTAGTGAACCAATCTAGTGCTTGCAAGGACTGACGCCTTCGGCTAGAAGGAAATAGGAGACTTTCGAGGAAGTTTACAGGGATTTTCTAGAACTCATAATACTCTTATTACCTAGCTTCAAAATTAAGTTACCTATCAAAAGACTTTCGTACTCCTTTTTTCGTTAAAACTAACTGAAGTGTCTTTCCTAAATTGCTCGTAGTAGTACAAGGAGATCCTACATCTCCTACCTTGTCCCTTTCTAGTTTGTTGACAAGTTCTTTATTCAAGGAAAAAATAATAACTTTACAGGTGACCCCAATCTGATGGAAGGGTTGTATGAAATAAATTAGTAGAAACAACCCAAACTCTTCCAAATAAAAAAAAATATTGGTATGGAAAAAGGCTAGGTGTTGAACACTAGCCAAAGCAACATAGCTAAAGAAAACACTCAGGAAAATCAAGAACGTGAGAACACAACAAAAATCTCCATTATTGAAGGCACAAGAATATGAAATCATCCAACTTCGAATTTCCAAGTTTCCCAACTAATACACTAGATCAATTTGGACATACAAGTTAAACCTACTTTGAATTACATGCATAAAAATCTTAATAATCATCTATCAAGATGAAACATCATTTCGAAAAATGCACCTCATCAATAGTCTGAGTTTTACGACTGCGGTGCAAAAAGTGATTGCTGCTAATGGAAGTAAATTTGTTCTCTTGAGGAACAGCAGTCACTGCAAACAAGTACAGGAGTCACATTTCGACAATCAGAATTGCAGGATACTGGACTACAAAAGTATTTATTATTACTATTGCCACTACTACTACTACTACTACAACTATTATTATTATTATTATTATTATTATTATTATTGATGGACTCCCCAAGGGAAAATGTAAATTAATTCTGAACTTCATATTACTATAATGGCATCCCCAGCTACATCCAAGTACCTGTTGTTGGATGAAAACTATCTAATTCCCTATAAGTTAGCCTCTTATTAGAAGCATTTTCTTCCCCAGATTCATCTGATATTTCCAACTCTGCATTAATCTCTGCATTAGACTTCTCTTGTGGGATTGAGCAGTCAGCAAAAGCTTTGTCCACATTGTCCTTACAAGTCCTTCAAACACAAACAACTATAAATTAAAAAGTGTCTATATATCTGTGTGTGTACTGATAATAAACATTTTCATTGATGTTGGGAAATTACCAAAAAGAAAAAGGGAAAAATATGTCCCAATACAAGGGAGTTACAAAAAAAAAATCATTGTAGAATATTGGTTCTAGAAAAAGGAAAGTAAAAAATGCGAGAAAAACAAACAGATTTGATGAACTAAAGACTTGAGGATACCAAAAAATAACAATTTCAACTGCATTAATTTGTAGAGAGCTTATTCAAAAATTATGAACAAGATGCGTTCCACATAGAGAAAAGATTATAATGACATGAGGTTTATTGAAGTTAAATTAGAAAACTTTTACAATATCAAGGAAACAGGATGAAGTGAAAAACATGGAACTCCATTTAGCACAAGCTTAAAAATCCCACCAGCCTGGCATATGGTTTGACGTGGTCCTTCTCTCATAAGTTCAATAATATCCCAGAAACAGAGGAAATATGTCAATAGGTAATACCCTGAACATTCTATTTCCAGGAAAAAATAAATTGGTGCATATTTATGTACATTTTGCAACAAGAAAAAAAAAAAGACTACATAAAAATAGAGGGTAGCTCAAAGAGTAAGCAACCTAACAAGACAAAAAGTTGGCATTTGCCCAACTCCCAACCCATATTTGCTTATCAACACCCAGACTTAGTTAAATTTTCTTCAATCCCAATCCCCCTATTCCTAAGTTTGCTCATGTACAAATGGTATAGTAGAATGTCGACTTATGAAGATGCTGCATGAGAATCCAATCTAATATTCTAATGCATATTGTGAGTATAAAAAGAGAACGTTTAAACAATTTAAAGAAGACATAAAACTCATGGTCACCCTTCAAGTGGTATATGATTAATGAATGTGTACCATGTGCAACTTGCATGTCCTAAACTATCCACAAGAGAAGCTGGTATGCGTCGCCATTTATGACAATCATCGCAGAGCACCCAAGCATTGCGAGGAGGCATGTACTGCTCATTCACAGCACCCTGTACCACATTCAAATTTACTGCCACTGTGGATGCTATGATGTCATTGCTTTTCTCGGGCTTATCTACAAGGTAATTTCCTAAAACATTCAAATAGAATTAGAAAGAAATTTTAATTTTTCCAATGCGTCAGCAATAATCTAGCACAAAAACAGAACATAAAGATCTCCAACAATCATGTTCAGAGAAGGAGAAGGATTGCATCTGCAAGTGTAAGTAAAATTACCTACTATTTGGTGACTTTCCGTTTCAGTCACAACTTGGACACATAAAGCCTCCTTGATACTCTTATTAAAAGACTTCCGTCGGTAAACCCTCTCTTTAGAAGCATTCTTTATTTTGTTTTTTGAGCCAGGAGCCTTAGACTTGCCTTTGCTTGTTTTAATAGATTTTGAACCTTTGGGATGTTTCTTCCTTGCAGATTGAGAAGATAGAAATGTTTTTGAATTCTCTGATTCAGGAAACACACTGCCAACATCTGTTCTGTAACATTCTTTATCTTCGAGAATGCCATCTGCTTTCAAAGCCTCTTCTGGAAGTTCAATCTCTGTTGACGAAGGCACTTGCTCCATAGACAATTCCTTAACAGTTAAAGAGTAGTTTACAACATTCGCATCATTGTAAGTAAATGTCTCACCAGAACCAAGTTGATTGTTGTCCACATTCAGTCTTCTTCCATGCTTCTTTGATGACTTGGACCTGTTATTGCAAGCAGAAGCACCTGTGCCAGCTTCATCAGAACAACTAACTGCCTGACAGGGTTTCTCCTTCTTCCTTCCTTTCTTACTGCTGGTAGCATTTCCAGAAGCAGCAAACTCTTCTAAAGATGGCAACACTGAGTCCTGCAATTTTTCCTGACGCATTGCTCCAACTTGAATATCTAATATCGAATTTATCACTTCTGAATCAGGTGAAGTTCCAGGATCCAAACTCCTGGTATCACTTGCCCTTTCTACAGGGTCAACCAAATGGGAGGAAACACAAAGATTATCATATGCATGCTTTGTAGATGACTTGTCTATAGTGACGGTGCAACTTGAATCATTATTAGCACATTGTTCATTCACAACAGAAGCATCAGGACATTTCTCTTCTTTATCCTGATTCTTGCTGTAGCAGAAGATCTTTCTTAAAGGCCCCTCTTCAGGCTTTTGATCATCAACACTTGGTGGAAATTCCAAATTACCTTCCCAATATGATTCATTACCATAATGGCAATTGATACCCTTGGCAGACAATGATGAATCAACAATCTCAGGAACCACAATGTTCAGAAAATTGTGACCCACATTCTTCCCTAATTTAACCTTCAAACGAATACGGTTGGTTGAAGTTGAAGTATCACATTTTCCTTGGGTCCCTTTTCTTGATCTATGTGAACTTTCACTTGGCTGTTTCTTACTCCGCTTGGTACCTCCTTGATTACCTTTAGATTTCTCATTTCCTTGCTTCTTGCTTTGATTTACCAGAACATCGTCATTTTTTTCAAGTGACTGAATAATAAAACCCAGTGATCCCCAAGGCGAGGGACGAGCTGGCCTAGATATAGAGCTTCTCCTTCTTCTTGTGGTGTCAAAAATCAGCGGTTCTGGCACTATTTTTTTGCTTTTCCTGGAAGCCCTTTTTGTCACATTTTTTTGGCTTGACGTTCTCCTTCGGCCACTCCTCTTAGAAGACATGAGAACTGTTTCAGGACATTTAACTACAGAAACACGGCCAACTTTCTCTGTGTCATTGTTGTCTTGATCACTGACACTACATGAATTATCCTTTATTGGAATATCTGCTCCAATCAACATCCCATAAAATTCATATTTTTCAGAATTAAGGGGCTGAGAAGGCAAGGGGGATGCAAGTAGCTCAACACAGTTGGTGTTCTCTTGAATACTGGCTTCCTCCAGATTGCAGTTATTTTCCATATCAGGTACTAAATGTTGTCCACCATCACCATTATTATCAGTCAAGACAACAAAATCGTCTTCCACAACTTCTGGAATGTACTTGGATAAGGAATTACTGTCATGCTTTTCATCACACCGATTATTCTCTGGAGAGTGGATGGTTAGTGGTGAATCATCAGCTTGCAAGCATTCCCTAATCCTCTCGCAGCCTTGTGAAGGCAACATTTGCAAGCACAATTCAGGATTGCTGTTCATATCAGCAAATTCATTAACTGTTTCTCCAGAGGTACCACTTAAGCATTTCCCATCCATCTGGCAAATATATTGTTCACAATTGGCAACTGATCGTCCCATGTGTATTGGCAGTATTTGATCACTCTGTAAAGGGGACATCTCATTCAACATGTCTGCTTCTATTTCAACCAAAGCCTCAGTTAACCTGTCGGAAACCTCTGAAAACGAACAACCAGCGCCATCATTTTCCAGCTGTTTTTGATGTATGAAATCACTTGACAATCCATCAGCGGAAGCTGAACTAGAAACAATTTCACAGATGTGAGGAGATTTTAAGTCGTCTGTACAAGTACCTATCCGTGCTAAAAGAGGACCATTTTCTACAATATCGCCGCTTTCAACTTTTTCAGAAGCATCAATTATACAACTATTATTATCAAGTCCTTCGGGTTTAACAGAATTTATTAATGACCCAGCTAAAGACATCATTTCCATGGTAGTTTTGCAGCCCAAAATATCAACCAAATCATCAACGTCTTGAGACTCTTTCATATCCAAGCTCAACGTTCTATTCCCCACGTTGCAAGCCTCGTTCTCCTCATTTAAACAGGGATCACTATCGCCGGAATCACAGTCCAACCTTTTATCCAATAGCAATGTATCAGCATGTTCGAAGCCTCTGAATGTCCCATCCTCCCCTGCAGTATCAGGCTCCGATGCATTCGTGCAGATATTAGTCGCAGTCACTCCCACTCCCCTATCTGGTTCCAACATCTGACAGTCACTAGAATTGGATGGCAAGGTAGACATCTCCTGGCGTGACTGATACTTAGGAAGAGGTTGACTCGAACACCCGAACAGCGGAGTAATAGAGCCGCGAACCGGTTCTCCGATAACAGCCGGGTCATCACATGATCCCATCTATCTTATCGATAACGAAAACCAATCGATACCCATAACTCAAAATTTGCATACGGCAACAAAATAGAAGCATACAAAAACGCGACTAACCCGAAACAAGTAAAAGGCGTGTACCAATCTTCTTCAATCAAATCCCAGTTCTGCTAGCTCACAGCATCTACAACCGGAGAAAACAAGAACACTGTCTCATCACATTCAAGAGGAATTCCAACGAGCAGATAACCCACCAAAAATGGCACTAGCCGGACTCTCTGCATCATTAAAACCCTAATTTCAGAATTTGCAATGCAATGCAGAAACATCCGCGGCGGAAAAACACAGAGTTCTGCCAAAATCGAAAACAAAAAGAGAAAGAAAAGTCAGAAGGAATCAGAAACAAGACGGCAAATTACCTGGGGGGAAGACGAAATTGAGTAAACGGATGAACTTGCGCAGTTTTTCAATGGCGTCCAAATTGCTGCTCCTACGAATCCCGCTTGCGAAGAGAGAGAGAAAAAGAAAAGGAATCGAAGAGGGATGTTTACGCCTTATAAACGTTGTTCTAAGTTCTAACAAAGAGAGTTCCCAACCGAGAGAAGGAATTTGGTGTTGATTGGTAGTCGGTAGAGACCGTTTAACCCTACACGCTCTGATCGTACGTCTTGGGGGTACTTTCGTAATATCGCCACCCTTCCTGGTTCCTGCTGCATATGACTTCTAAAGATTCGGGCCAGCAAAATTTCGTGTAAACAAATATTAGGGTTCAACTTTTTTTAATATCAAATATTAATATTATATTTTGATTCATTATCTTTTATTTTTTAAATCATTATTATTATCTCTATTTTTATTTTATTTTTTTAATTCAATTGACCAGGAACGAATCTTTACATATTGCTTAACATTTTTTTTCCAGAAAATATCTATATATTAATTTAATTTTAACTTTTTTTACATTACCCACATTATTCAAATATTTGTTTTTTTTTTCTTTTTAAGATAATTAAAAATGTTAGCTTTGAACGGCGTAATCCCCGTCTTTTATTATTGCCAAACAGTTTTAGATAGATATTTTAAAATATCGTATAAAAATAAATTAAATCTATTAAATATGGAAAAGGATTGGTCAACAGTCAACACATGAATTAATTAAAAATACAAAAATACCCTTTAATTCGTTATGTCATGCTTTGGTCATGGAATCAAGCTGAGACATGTTCGATTTACTATTTCAAAAGTTGATGGTTTGATATTCTATCTTCGGGTCAATTCGAGCCTATATCATTTGATAAGCTACTAATTCCTATTCTAAAAGTTAATGGTTTTGGTTTCATCTCGTACTTCCATCATTAACCTTACATGTCAAGATGTGTGGTAAGGAAAATTTTCGAACAATGAGTCTTAGAGTAATCACTATAGGTTGCTTGATGGAAGACATCGACAACCAATCTTGCTTTGTATCTCGAGATAGCTTTATCGGAGTTACGTTTCATCTTAAACATTCGTTTACGACCAATTACCTTCTTTTAAAAAGGTAGATAAATTGAATCTCAAGTATCGTTTTTCAATAAGGGATTGTTGATTGATCGAGTAATAGGCTACTTTTACATAGTAGGTTTTTCTTATTCCCCAATGACACGTTAAAAAATGATCACTAACCCAATAATTGTACTAGTTCGTCTATACGAACGTGATTTATGTATTTTATAAATAAAGATATCTAGATATTAAAAAACGAAAGAAAGATCGAGACTTGAACTTTGTCATTGTAAAGTTCCATGTATGGTTGCTCTCTTATACGCTAATCGGTTCATTTTGACATCATCTACAACAATAAACACGCCACTTCTAAATGTTAAAATCACGTTTTAAAGCTAAATAATCCTTATAAGTGAGCTTTATCGTATAAACATTTAAGAACACGTTTGACAATAAAACTTAGCATTAAAAAGCTCGGTGTTCGGTCAAGTAAACATCAATTCTCCTACACAATTGAACACATGGTGACCATTTCACGAGCATTAGTAGCATTACAGGTACGTGATAATGGAAACACAAACAATCAAAAGTCCTGTAGATTAAAACCATTAAACATATGAAATTATTACTATTCATATGAAATCGGGAAAAGTAAAGGGAGAACCTTTCAAAATAACGAGTAGCATTCGATTATTAATTGATAGAAGGCTATTTAGATCAAGTAAAAAATAAAGTTACGAAAGCTCGTGTTCAAAATGAATAATGAATAGTACGAGACTATTGTGAAATAGGTGCATGATCATGTGTTGGCACTTGGGTCGTTATGGTATGGTAGAATAATTCATACATATAATATACATATAAATCCGAATGCTCTGTTCTTAAAGGATTTCATATTTTCAAACAAAGAATGAGCAACGTTGAACTCGGGTGCGGACCTAACCAGCCGAGTACCCGTCCGTCGCCTTCCCTCCCTCCTCCTATTGTCTCACACCTTCTCTGAGAACGAACCAGAAAACAAGGGAGAGCGAGACATTTACAAGCCTCAGTTCGACGTGCAGTTAACGAACACCACCGTCGAAATTCTCGTCCGCCTCTCAATTTCCCTCTCATTCGATTTGGTTTCCATCGACAAACGGTTATGTCCCTCCGTTTTTGCTTCCAGCTGTTCGGTTCTTTAATTTCTCATTGAGCAACCCTAAATTCGTCGAACGGTCATTGAAATTCCATGGACGAAGAAATTTTTAGCGGCGGCGCCGGTGTTGGAACTCGCACTGTCAATGGTGGTTCCGGCGATACGTCGAGAGCTTCTTCTTCGTTACTAAAATCGGGGGACCGGAAAATGTTCACTGTGGAGCTCCGACCTGGAGAGACCACCATAGTTTCGTGGAAGAAGCTTGTCAAAGACGCCAACAAAGTTAATGGACTCAACACTGTGCCTGAGCCTCCAGCCAACCCCAGCCCTGCCGTCGAGTGCCCCATTGATCCGGTGAGGATTTTGTTTCACTGTAAATGTATTATATGTATAATGCGTTTTATTTCTTGTTAAAGTGTGATTGGAATTTATAAAAGCCTGTTTTGGTTCTGGCATTGCGTCAATCATTTAACACTTCAGTTCGATAGTTTATTCCTTGCAATTTTATTAGGGAGAAAGCGTAGATACAACTTCAAGTATCCAAACAATATGGCGAATGATCCTTCAAGCAAGATTCTTGAAGTGGCCCAGAGTACTTCTTTAATACTTTGGATAGGCGGTGCGTTAGAACTTTAGTGGGTCCATATTTCACATGAAAATGAAAAAAAGAAAAAAGAGAAAAAAAAGATGTAGAACTTTAGTTGGTCTATGCTATGAGCTTCAAGTCGTTTGATGCAGTGTCTAGAAAGTGTTAATTATCCGAGCTAATGCAAAAAGCCTTGAACAATATATATAAAATATATATGTATATTGAAAAAAAAAAAGAGATGCTCATTTGATAGGCTTTTCCTCGGCTTTAGGGTTACTTGTGATCATTAGCGTGACCATTTAATTATTTATGCATATTTCAAAATTTTGCGCACAGGTATTATATATTTCAACTGTTTTTCCATTCATAATGTATTCTAAACACAGTGTCATAACTGAAAGGCAAATTCTGGAGCATGAAAATCATTAACATGTGTTAAAATATATACTAGAACACATATATATGTTAAATGTTCTCATAGGTGTTGTAGGTGTCATCCGTTCCCATTTTATTACTGTACTTCCTCTAGAAAAGGGCTCATAGCCGTGTACCTCAATATGTATTTCCCTTTTCCTCCTATTGTTTCTATGAAAGAAAATGGTCTGTTGGCCTATCTACATTTTGATACGTTTAGAGCTTGTGTAATTCATGTTGTCTGTATGTTTTGTTAATGTCCATATCCATTATTTTTAGATGTCCAATGCTATATTTTATTCAGGATCTAGGGGTCGGTCCATAAAGTAACTGAAGAGAAATGTTCTATAAATCCTGAAGTACTTGTCTTTCTATTTTCCATTAGGGACAACCAATTGAAGAAGAAATGAAAGATGCAACGGCACCAAATCGTTTTAATGCTGTTATTGAGAAGATTGAACGCCTATATATGGTACTTTTGTTTCTTCCTAACACTATTAGTGTTTGTTTTTCAATTAATTGGTGATATACATCTTTTGCGTTCAATAATAGAAGGATCATGAGATATTTCAATTTCATGGTTTCTAACTGGGCAATTAAAATCTTGTAGGGTAAGGATAGTAGTGATGAGGAAGATTTAATTCCATATGATGATCAGTATGATACAGAGGATTCCTTCATTGATGATACCGAGTTGGTTGGTTTCTTTCTGTTGCTCGTGTGGTCTTATTTGTCCTTTCTGCAATGTAAATTACAATTTATTTTTTGGTGACTATTGTTGACTACTTGTCTGCAGGATGAATATTTTGAAGTTGATGACTCGGCCATAAAACATGATGGATTTTTCGTTAATAGAGGGAAATTGGAGCGCATGTGAGTTTCTGACTTTTGACCTTTTTCCTTCTCTTCAGTTTTACGATTTGTCAGTATTCATGTTAGTTAAGTTGTTAAGTCAACTATTTTTTTGGGTTCTCTATTGCTCGAGTGGTTGGTGATATGTTGCGCCATTGTGATCTTCTATCGGTGCAATTTATTATGGCTGCTTAAAGTTACGATTCCTACCATGCTTTTATTATGTTAAAATGTTACTATGGACTTGGTATGTGTTGATCCTTTCAATCTTGTGTATGAGTATGTACTTCTCGTTGTTGGTATGCTATAGGTGTTTGATCTCATATGATAGTGGAGGAAACTACAATGAAATTTATGAGTATGTTTTACCTAGCTATGTGCTATTATGAACTAGGTTCTTGGTATAAATGGTTTTTTATATGTATGGACGATTGCCACCATCAATTTTTTTGATAAAAATACTTTTATTGAGAAAAAAATGAAAGAAAAAAATGAAAGAAAAAAAAGAGCCCCACTAAAAAAAAAAAAAAAACTAGGGACACATGTCTTTTGGAGGATAGGTGACTACTGACTGTTATATATTGAAATTAGTTTAGAGGTATTGGGAATTCTAGTCTGGAACGAGCTCAGCTTTTTGACTCTTTTAACAAATATGCACCTCATGGTTTTGTTTTGTTTTGCTTTTTTATTTCACCTTTTTAACGAGTAATATTACAAAATTTTTAAATATTTTAATTCTCTATTTATCTAGTTGTGGGTGTGTGGTTTTCGCATCATGCCTACAAGAATAACTTTATTCTATACTTTGAATATTTAATTTTAGACTTTCATTTTTTAGTTTACTTTTTGGAATTTTGTATGCTTATCTTTACTTATTTTCTTTTAAAAGAAGTGAACCGTCTGGACAACCTAATCAACAGTTGAAGAAAAGACGCAGAAAAGATTTAGAGAAAGGTCATCCTGAAAACCATGATGGTCGTTCATCAAATAAGCATACAAAAGTGGGAAAGACAACTATGGGAAAGAGTGCACTGATGGTTGCAAAAAGTTTTTCTAATCTGTCTCAAAACATGGCGATTACGCATGAACGTCTTGTAGATGAAAAATTTCAGAGTCAATTGAATACACCTGAACATTGTTCCAAAAAAAAATCTGGTGATACGAAAATGATGTTGGACCCTTCTCCTTCTTCCAAAATTTATAATGGCAATACAGTTACATCTGTAGCAGAAGCGAATGTCACTGATCCTCCAAAGCCTGGGGTCTTCCCATCCAAGAACCTTGGTAGCAAATCAAAAGAGTCATCTGGAACAGCTGATTCTTTACAACAGAACATACTTGAGAAAAGTGCACATGCGCCATCCCAACCTGGGAGACCATTGAATAGCAGAGATGAGATAGATTCATCGATTCAGATGAAAGAGAAACATGGCATTCGTGAATTGCCAGACGTTAATCTGCCAGAGTGCAAGTATTCCATGCAAACAGCAGTAAGTTTTCTAAATCGATTAAAATGATGATCATTCACCACGAAGTACTGATTCCACCATTCTTTGTGAAAATGAATAATTTTCTTCAATAGTCTATGACAAACTTTCTGCTTGAATTGTTCATCAATTGAATTCCGTTTGACTCCCCCCTGGAGTTGGGATGGGTGTTTGTGATTTATGCCACTGCACTTCTTCGTTAAATGTATAAGTTTTATTGAGAAGGTTAATGTCTTTCGTTTTTTAATAGAAAAGGAATTTGTTTCCATCCCTCTGTTAATAGAAATAAGATTTGTGGTTTGATGGATGAAAAATTTCTTCAACTTTCCCAACTAAGGGTTGGTTTGTTCCATACTCAATTCTATACAAATTTAAGCATGACGTGTGTATTCACTGGAAGGAGAAGGAAAAGTCTGAGGGGGGGTGCTTTTGGAGGCTAGTTAGTTTTTGATGAGTAGGTGACCTGTGTTTGGATAAATTGATGATACTCGAGATGTATGTTATTCTCTGTTTAATTTCTTGGAAATGGGCTAGCTAGCAAGGCGCCTTTTGGTATGGGGTTTGTATCGTTTATTAATTGTTTTTGGTACGTTTTTTTTAATTAAATAAACTCAATGCAAATTTCTGAACTTTCATTCAATTTTCATATTGGTCCTTAGACTCTATTGTTTTGATATGAGTTTTATCTTTGGTGAATATCATAATTATTTCTTATTGTTACTTCTTTCAAAGTAATTTTGAAAATTTGACCAAAATTGAAGTTTTGGTATTTCTTGAAAAATATACTGGACATAGGAATTTGATTTTTGACTTGGTCTGAAAATTTTGAGTACCATAGTTCTCACTTGATTACCTAGGGTTCACTTCTTTGATGCTATAACACATGGGAGATTCATTTCTTGCATAGTGGCATGTCTATATGGCAACTAATAATTTTTTTAGGCTTCTCTTAGCCACTCGACTTGAAGCAGACACTCATCAAAGCCAGCCACTCGACTTAGCTTTGAGTGCACACCTTTTTTTTTTAATGCTTTTTAACACAATGCTCATAGAGGACATGGGCGTTGAGTAACAGCTAGCATCTCTCTTTCATGTGTAATGCCTTATAAAAAATATATTTTGATTAGTTCAATCCCTGCATTTGAGTAAGTTGCTCTGGAGGTTCTTGATCTGATATCCTATTGTTTTCAGTAGTATGCGGCTATAAAATGAATCTACTGCTGTTTGTCCCTCTTTCCTACGTTTCTGTTAGGGCTGAGGGGCACAATGCAGAAACTTTATATTTTTGTTTGTTTTGTGTTATTATTGCACTTTGGACATTTTAGTTATTTATCTTCTCTATCCTAGCTTCAAATTGTGGTGTCACCATGCAGAAAACACCAAATGTGCACAAAAAGGATGGATCCAGTGTTAGACCAAAAAGCTCCTTGCTAGAAAAAGCTATAAGAGAGTTAGAGAAGATGGTTGCAGAATGTAAGCTTCATTTTCTTTTTCTATTTCTATTTTTTAATTCACGTATGGGGACTTTTTGTAATCTATTTAATTATTCTTTTAATGTAAAAATGTTGCAATGGAAAGAGTGAAGTCAAAGAGTTTTCATAGAAAGACAAACTTTTACTAGACTCTTCGGCAATGTTGTTTACCATGCTATTTCTTGGTGTAAATTTTACTTCCTATAGTCATACCTCCATCATTGTTAATTGAGAAATTCTTTTGCAAGCATCATGGATAACACATCCCTTTTGTAAATTTAAAAAATCAATGAAATTGTTTCTTATAAAAAGAGAATGTTGCAGCTAGGCCACCGCTTACGGAAAATCCAGAGGCAGACAATTCATCTCAGGCTATAAAAAGGAGATTGCCTAGAGAAATCAAACTCAAGCTTGCTAAAGTTGCCAGATTAGCGGTATGATGGTCTGATGTTAATTTGTTATTAGTTGTTTTTCTATCAAAAAGGTTATTAGCTGTTTGATGTCAATGAGACTTGCTGCGTGAATGGAACTGCTGCTAGGGATGTAAATAATTTTGCCCTCAGTTTGACGTTGGTCTCCCTTTCAGACGCTTAGTGGAATGCTTTGGGCTATTCTTTTGATTATGGGGAAAAGGAGAAATGTTAATTTTTTTAATATAAGTAGGAGAGTGCGATGGGGAAACATGGAATGTAGTTGTTGTTGAATATTTATAGCTTGTTGGCATCTTCCAACAATTTTTGTAGCTATCTTCTTTGTTTTTCCAACTCGTTGGTCATTTGTTCCTGAGTCCCATCGTACATTCTTTTTCTTAGTAACCAAACAGGCGTTTGAATGAATTGCCTATGATCAATCATTGAAAAGTTTCTTTCTATTTTATATTGAATACTGAAAGGATTCTAACTCTGTTAGTTATTTAACAGGCAAGCCATGGGAAATTGTCAAAGGGGTTGATTAACCGACTTATGAGTATTCTTGGTCACTTGATACAACTGCGAACTTTGAAGGTATTACTTTCCATTATTAGTATAAAGATATAATGCTTATAATTTCTTTCACTTTTCTGATTCCTCCTTTTACGCTTGGGGACTCCTCATTCCTAAGGCCGTTAAGTTATTCTCTTTTTGGTTATTAACATATATCTTTCATCATTTCTCATAAAAAGAAAAATTATTTCCCTTTTGTAATTCTGCAATGTTAGTTTTTCTTTTACATCAAATCCATGCATATTGTGAAGTAATGTTATCTTTGACATTTTCTTTTTGGAAAAAGATTATCTGACATTTTTCTATCCCGTTATTTGTTTATTTATTTTTTACTTGGAGTTCAGTTTATCATTGGTCTGGACACTAGGGTCCTGAACTTTTTAGAATATCACATCGGTGCTGGCAACATTTTCGATTTAACTTCAAGACCTTTGCTTTCCTGATCAATAATTTGCTAGCTTTAATGTGCATTGCCTTTTTTTTTTCTTTTTTTTTTCACAAGGAAGTGGATGAGTTGCATCTGTAAGTTTGAACTCCCTGTTATTGTCTATGTAACTATACAGCATATTTTGTGATGATGTTGAAGAGGGCTATATATTTTGTGCTGTGTACAGCTTTGTAGTTTATATTTTTGTGTCACAAATCTAGATTTTAATGGTATTTGTAGTTATAAAAAAAAAAAAAAAAGGAGAGAAGATTTTAATGGTATTTGTAAACTCGGTATAGAAAAATTCTGTTCTATCCGTTTTTTCTTTTATTCTGTGGAAGCTTGCTCCTATCATATTTTCAACTTGATTCTATATTATTTTGCTGCCTATTGATCTTTTTCATATTTGTACATGTAATGTCCTATTATAGAGAAATTTAAAACTCATGGTCAACATGGGTATCTCAGTAAATGAGGAGAAGGATGATAGGTTCCGACAGATAAAGAAAGAAGTTATCGAGATGATTAAACTCCGCCCTTTGTCCATGGAGTCTAAGGTATTATATTTTGAAACCTTCTTTACTTCTCTTTCCTAGGTCTGCCACGCATAACACATTGCTCCAAAGATGTTTGTTTGGCATGCTGGCTGGTAAAGTTTAATCATTTCACCCTATCTTATCTCTATCGTTTAGCCAAATTTATATTTTATACATGCATAGATATTTTGTGTTAAGAAACAAACCTTTCATCAAAAGAAGAAGAAATGACAAAAGAGGGAGATGCTGATCACCTAAACAACCAAGGAGATGGAGATTTGGCTCTTAAGCATATAAATGCATAAAATTGTTGATTTTGATTTTTTTGTGTTGTATATATATATTTTTTTAAATTACGAAATGAGAATCCTATTCATAGGATTACAAAAAAAAAAAAAAAAAAAAAAAATCCAATGGCCTATAAGAGAGCTTAAACCATATTTTAAAAAAAAAAGTTGTATAAAAATGATATATATATATATTTTAAAAATATGTACTTTAGTAAATGTGTCACTGTGTTTGTATTCTAGATTTTAAAAAAATTATGTCACTGTGTCTTTATCGCGTCGTATCCATGCTTATTAGGTGTCCCTCATGTATTAAGAAAGTAGTCCAATTGGTGTTCTCTGGTTTTAGACATATTGGACATAAACTTTATTTTAAATAAGTTTTGGAAAATAGATTGGCACAATTTAACTCATCTAGGAGGACTCCCCAAGAATTGGTATATCATCTGGGATAGTTACAAGGTTTAGAGCTCCATAATTGGCACTGAACCTCTAGTTCCTCTGACTGAGCATACTGGACTGGGGTAAGGGCAGGTGTTTCGTGCGATCCTTGAGATATCTGGTATCCCTGACCAAGCATCCAATCGTCCTATCTTGAATAATGAGCAAAAGATACGATTGAATATTACAGCTATTGTACTTGATTTTAACGTTATAGCATGATTCCTAACGGACTTATGGTTGGAGGAAGGCTTGCAAGAGGTAGGAATACATCGGCTAATCATTGTAAAACCCATTGACATTCTCCTCCGTGCTCAATTTTTTGGTGCCATTGCAACTTGCTTTAACTCTGATCACAATGAGTTTTTATCAGGATTCTGCCCGCAAGGAAACTGGTGACCTTTTAAAATGGTCTCCTCTTGTAAATTCTATCGTCGGCTTAACTAGCCCCAGTTTGTGCATAGTAATTTAAAGTGACGTACATTAACTTCAACCTTTACTAGCCCCAATGGTTACATGATTATCATTTTTAGAAATGATTCTGCAGACGTATTGAACAATCCCTTTATTTTATTCTAGTATAGATCATAATCCTATTGGGCTATTTTATATAGTTTGGGGTTTGTTGAATATTTAATTTTAATTGGCAGCCTTTAAGGTTGACATGATTAGTAACCTTCCTTATAGACGGAAGGCTTGAATTCCTGCCCTCACTTATGTAATGTTATATTTTTAAAAAGATATATCTAATTCTAATTTTACTTCATTCTTCTGGCCTTGAAGATGATTCTCTTTAAATGGTTGTTAATATAGTATCAAAATATCTTTCAGGCAATCGAACAACAAGGTGGAGCACCTCACGCTATCCGTGAACTTGTTTCGGAAGAAAAAGGAGTTCCGAGAAAAAAGTTTGTTATGGATCCTGCATTGGAGGACAAGATTTGTGATCTTTACGATCTGTTTGTTGATGTACTGATTCACATTCTGAGTGATGTTCAAATGTTTTCTTTTCTGATTGGCTTTAAACTTTCTTACGCCTCCGTTTCTTTATGATTCTAGGGACTGGATGAGGATGCTGGTCCACAAATCAGAAAGTTGTACGCCGAGGTAGTTGTTCTCTCCTTTATTCTTAAATTTCTCAATCTGCTATTTATATCCAATTGCTGCCTCCATCATTTTGGGAAGGTGCTACGATGATATTAGCAAGCGGTCACAAAACACATCGCAAAAGCAATTAGTTCGTTTATTTTTCATGGATACTTATTCTGTCAGTTAAGTTCAATGGAACAGTTTCTTATATAAAAGAAGGTATTTGCTTAACTACTGCTGCACATGCTTACTTCGCGTCAGATTTATTAATTGACAGTCTTTTTTATCAGTTGTGTAGTATCTCTCAAATTTTTCTGAAGTTCCTTTCAATGTAATGCAAATCTTCTTCTTGTCAATATCACATTGACTATCATCTCTTCAGCTTGCAGAATTGTGGCCAAATGGGTTCATGGATAATCATGGGATCAAACGTGCAATATGTAGGGCGAAAGAGAGGCGGGGAGCATTGCATGGCAGACATAAGGTAGTGGTACTCTCCCTTATTTTTCATTCCCTACTTAATTTATCAGGAATTTTGCTGAAGTTCTACTTTCTGATAATTGATATGGAAGTGAAACATTCGCCTCTTATTAGGCATGTAACATCAGTAAGCAGATTCTTCTATTTCGTTGATTGAATTGAATGTACACTCATCCCCTTGAGTTGATATTCTATCTATTTAAGATCACGGTTTCTGGATTAATGTATTGGCTGTCCCTTGTGAAGTTTTCTTTATGCACTCCTTCAATTTTGTAGGACCAAGAGAAAGTCAAGAGGAAAAAGATATTACCACCTGGAGTAGACGAGACCATTAGAACTGAGGTTGGTTCTGTTACTCAGCCACAGTACACCCGAGAGCGATTAGCCTCGGAATCAGGTTTACAGCCATCCCTAGCAACCAAGCCTGCATCTGTTTCGACAGTTACAATGGCCCAGCTACCAAATCCTTCCATGAGTGTTGAAAATTTAGACAGGCTAAAATCCGAGAAGTTGAAGGGAAGCTCAAGCAGTTCCTACGACGATACGAGAATGTTTGATGGTGCGTTAACCAAGAAAAAAACAAAGAGAAAGGCAGAGCTGGAGTTTGATGAAACTCATAATCAAAAGGCGTCCATCCAATATGGAGATGAAAGACACAAGTCCACGAACAAGCCTACTGCCAGTCTTCCTCTTAAGGCAAACACTCAATCAGCTGCTCCTAAAAGTCTGGAACAGTCGAGCTAACATGATACTACTTCTCATGAGTCTAATCTACACCATAATAATTTCCATCACACATCGCCACTCCATTCCATCCTACACAAATTTTCCCCCCTCCCCCTCCATTCTCTTACTCTCGGGTTTCATTTATCGACCCGCGAAAAGTCGAAAAGCCGAAAAGAAGAAGCCATTTTTGTAATTACATGATCGATCGTGGATGGGGCTTTCTGAATTAGAAATGTATCTTAAAGTAGGGAGAGATGAAGTAGCAATTTTATTTGCCAAGTAGTCAATTTGAAGGCCCTCTTTTTTCAACTCTTAAGGTTCAATTTATTTGTTTTTCGTGGCTAACTTTCTTTTACTTTGATGCTGATAATAGCTTCTATGGCAGTTTTAAAGCTCGAAACTCACACTTCCGATGCTTGCCAAGCGTCTGGGATCATCAAGAAAGCTACTCGCACCGATAATTCTTAAGGTTTGATCAATTAGTCTACACTAATTAAGTTTACGTTTTTAACTAAGGTTTTACTAGGAGTACATGAGGGAATTCAAATTCTATTGATCGAGTAAATATTTGAGATGAATGAATTGCATCGGCCTTCGTTGAGATTATTAAAACCATTTGTTTTAAATTTATGCAAAAACGACAATGAAATTAAAATACTTCAGCAATGTATTTATCTGTTTTTGCAAATTAAATTAACAAATTAAAATCTAAGGCTATAGTAACAAGTTAAAACATAATTGTTCTTTTAATTCATTCTTGATCATGAATTGAATATTGACCTATTATAAGTAAAAAGTTAGGTTGCATGAGAGAGCCGAAAAATCTGTTGCCCCATACAGTAATTTATTTATTACCTTCTCCCTGCATAAAGCAATCTCATTATTATTTAATATTTTAATTAATTAGTAACTAATAGGTGGCATTTAAGTATTGGTCTTATATTTTTGAGTCTTCATTAGTATTTTAAAATTTAATATTATTGACTACTTAATAAATATATTATATTCTGCTAAAAATATAATTTTAAATTAGTTAATTTTTTAAACAATTATTAATACTTTTTAAACATTTTATTTACAAGGGAAATGACATTTATCCTTAAATATTAATTATTCTACCTATCCAACATTTAAATTTTACATATTAATATTCATACCCACAAATTAATATTTGTTATTTTTAAGCTTATTGTTAAAAATCATTTGATATTTCTTGGTTATTATACATATATTATTATATTATTTCAATTTTTAAATACACTTTCTCGATTCTTAAGTAATTAATGATAGGTCTAAGTTATTGTCTCTAGTCTTATTTCTTTATTTTAGAAATTAAAATTATATTTTAGTTTATTATTATTTTTTTTCGAGAATATTGAACTAAATAATACTAATTCAACTCAAACTAATATCAAACAACAATCAAGCCCTTCTAACGATCACATGTATTGAAAACAAGGTCATCCCAAATGAGCTTATGACCTAACACAAACCAAATTAAACAACTCTTAATTAATTAATTCATTAATTAATTAAATTTATAAATCTATGGTTTTCTTAAATTTAATTCAACTGATATCCCAATAAGAAAAATGCAGTCTTTGTGTGTGAAAGACAGAATTTAAAACGAAGAAATCAAGAAATAAAAATTATGTCCAAAGAAAAGGGAGCTAGAGATTGCCATGCACCTCAAATCCTCAGATCAAAAATCAAAATTCATAAAAATGGTAGCTACGGATATATAATTCAATGAAATAATCTGAAATTAGACCCCAGCCGCCATTTTTTTCCCAACGAGTTCATCCTGTCGTTCTCTCTTTTTCTTCGGTTCATTATTCAATTCTGAAAAGGAGAGAGAGAGAGAGAGAGAGAGAGAGCTCAGCAAACTGTGTATGGTGTTATGTTGCTCCGAGTGGCACTAGGACGCCATCGCCATCGCCGTCGCCATGAATTGCTCTCTTCCGGCCTCCGTGACCCATTCCTATTTCTCTCCTTTTCGGCATCTCTTTCCTTCCTGTAACAATGCCAGATTTCCCGGATTCCAATTGCAGACATGGTGGCCGATCAGGAGGCGGCTTAAGTTCGCTTGCACTGCGGAGCTCTCGAAGTCTGTATCTCTCAATTTTGGCTCGGAACTTCAGGTCTCTTACTTTAATCCTCTATTTTTTTCCTCCAATTATCGCTATTTCGTTGTGTTTCTGGCCGGAGAGCTGGAAGTGATTGTGCTTGGTCTTGTTCGAGGAAATTAATTGCTTTGCTACTGTATAAATATGAGCATGATGGTACCCTTGTTTTTTATTTTATGTTATAATCGCTGGTCTTCTCAGTTCTTTAGGTTTTGGAGCTCCTCTGCTGATTTTATTATAGTCAAGTTGCTTGGAGTCATGGTTATCAGAAAATAGCGCATTTATCAAAAATAAACTTTGGATCTTGCTGTTTGATAATAAATCAACTACAATTATCTTTGCCCTTCTGATTTTTGATTGTAAGCCATTCCCATTTTGTAATCTATTACAGTTCCCATGGATGGGGCCTGTTCCTGGCGATATTGCAGAAGTTGAGGCATATTGTAGAATCTTTAGAACTGCTGAACGGCTCCACTCTGGTCTGATGGATACTCTTTGCAATCCCTTGACTGGTGAATGTGGCGTTTCATATGATGTTACACCAGGGGAAAATCCAATAATTGAGGATAAAATAGTCTCTGTTCTTGGATGTTTAGTATCACTTCTTAACAAAGGAAAGGAGGATGTACTTTCTGGAAGATCATCCGCCATGAATTCTTTCCACGTTACAAATTTAGACTCACTGGAGGATAATCTTCCTCCACTGGCTGCCTTTCGCAGTGAGATGAAAAGCTGTTGCGAAACCTTGCACGTTGCTCTTGAAAACTTCTTGACTCCGGGCAATGACCGTAGTTTGGACGTATGGAGGAAACTTCAGAGGCTTAAGAATGTTTGTTATGATTCTGGTTTTAATAGAGGGGAGGATTGTCCCTGCCATACATTGTTTGCCAATTGGAATCCTGTTTATCTACATAATTTCAAGGAAGAAACATCAGCAAAAGATTCTGATGTAGCCTTCTGGAGTGGTGGTCAGGTAACAGAAGAAGGTCTGAAGTGGTTAATCGACAAAGGATTTAAAACGATTGTTGATCTTCGAGCAGAGACGGTGAAGGATGAATTCTACAGTGCATCCATACATGAGGCTATTGGTTCTGCAAAAGTTAAGGTGATCAAAATTCCTGTTGAAGTTGGGACTGCACCAACAGTGGATCAGGTTGAGAAGTTTGCATCGTTGGTTTCGGATGGCAGCAACCGGTTGATCTATCTTTACAGTAAGGAGGGTGTGTGGAGGACATCAGCCATGATATCCAGATGGAGGCAATATGCAACTTGCAGTGGAGCACAGATCGTCGCTAATCATACTATCGTTCCGGGCGATATTCCCCTTAGAGACACCTCTTCCAAGTTAGCACATAATCAAAATGGAGCAAAAGAGTCGCTGGAAATTTCTATGATTGGAAAAACA
This sequence comes from Cucurbita ficifolia, assembly GCA_033971965.1. NCBI lineage: Eukaryota > Viridiplantae > Streptophyta > Magnoliopsida > Cucurbitales > Cucurbitaceae > Cucurbita > Cucurbita ficifolia. Next base: position 3,162,907 of record CM066976.1, read on the forward strand.
TTTCCATGTGAAGAAGACAGTCAATCTTTGCTGCTAGAAAGTGGCCATCATAGTTCGATCAATGGAAAAAATTATGCAGAAACTGATAAAGTTAGTCTGAATATGAACGGAACGTATAACGGGCCTATTCCTACACAAGATCTTTCATCTATAAGAGCAGTTGATAATGGGGAAGAGCATCACCCTCTGAAAGCTCAGATTCCTCCACGCAATAGTTTTTCAAGAAAAGAAATGTCCAACTTTTTTAGGACCAAAAAGATTACTCAAAACTACTTACACCATCAAATGAAAACAAAAGAAAAGTCTTCTACGGAGTTACCTGCAAGCAGTGTTCAAAGATTTAGTGATCTTAAATCTGGAATTGTTGAAGCAGGAAATTCTAACGACAGTCCACGTGTGAACGATACGTCCTCGAAGATCCAATTTTCATCTACTACAAAGATGAAGTATGTCAATGTTGATAGTCCTGTATCTGCCAATCCTATTCTTAATAGACTTGTAGCTTCTACTGCTGTTGGAGGTAATTTCCCCTCTAAATCAGAAACAAATGGCTTAAAGAGCAATGGTCAAGCAGTTTCGAGCAATGTCGACGTGGAATATGTGGAGGGAAATATGTGTGCTTCTACCACTGGTGTTGTAAGGGTGCAATCAAGAAGGAAGGCTGAGATGTTTTTAGTTCGAACGGATGGTTTTTCATGTGCTCGAGAAAAAGTGACTGAATCCTCTTTGGCCTTTACTCATCCTAGTACACAACAACAGATGCTTATGTGGAAATCCACTCCTAAGACTGTATTACTTCTGAAAAAGTTGGGACAAGAGCTCATGGAAGAAGCTAAAGAGGTACCATAAAAACTGAATTTGAAATCTTGAAATCTACCCGTTCGATTTCAAACGATGCATAATTTTACATGGAAAATTCTATCCTTAATTGTAGGTTGCCTCGTTCTTGTATCATCAAGAGAAGATGAACGTCCTTGTCGAACCTGATGTTCATGATGTATTTGCAAGAATTCCCGGGTTTGGATTTGTCCAAACTTTTTATAGCCAAGACACCAGGTAAGACTGCATTGATGAACTTGTTGACATTTCCTTCTTCAGGGATTTGCTTATCCTGTTGTATGCTTAGTGTAGTGACCTGCATGAGAAAGTTGATTTTGTGGCATGCTTGGGTGGAGATGGGGTTATTCTCCATGCCTCAAATTTATTTAGAGGTGCTGTTCCCCCAGTTGTTTCGTTTAATCTCGGGTCTCTTGGATTTTTGACTTCCCACACTGTAAGCTCTTTGACTCGAGCTTTTCGGTTTCTTTTGATTGAGTACTGCACGGATGAATATTTGTTTGATAATAATACTTTTTTGATATAGTTTGATAGTTGTAGGCAGGACTTAAGACATGTCATTCATGGAAATGATTCACTAGATGGTGTCTATATAACTCTAAGAATGCGTCTTCAGTGCGAAATTTTCCGAAATGGCAAAGCTATTCCTGGGAAATTATTTAATATTCTTAATGAGGCTGTTGTTGATCGAGGTTCGAATCCGTACCTTTCCAAAATCGAATGTTACGAACATGATCGACTCATTACAAAGGTGGGTTTCCTTTTTGAAAATTAGTCCAGTTATGATGTAGATCATCATATTTTATCTTCAAGAGTGATATTATCTGAACCATTGGTTGCAGCTACTAAGTATAAGATAGTCACTTCTTGAGTGGAAATGCTTTTCAGGTCCAGGCCGATGGAGTCATTGTGGCCACACCTACTGGAAGCACTGCTTACTCTACCGCAGCAGGGGGTTCTATGGTAAGCTTGTGTTTTTTTTTTTTTTTTTTTTTTAAGAAACAATTTCATTGATGACTGAAATTTACAAAGGATGATATATCCCTGATGTTTACAAAAGGCCTTCCGTATTTCCAATGAGTGAGGTATAACCGTAGGAAGTAAAAATATTAGATAGTGTACACCAAGATATAGTTTGGTCAACAACATTGTCGATGTGAGATCTCACATCAGTTGGAGAGGGGAACAAAACATTCTTTATAAGGGTGTGGAAACCTCTCTCTAACAGACGCGTATTAAAATCGTGAAGCTGATGACAATACGTAACGGGTCAAAGCAGACAATATCTGTTAGCGGTGGGCTTAGGCTGTTACAAATGGTATTAGAGCCAGACACCAGGCGGTGTGCCAATGAGGACGCTGGATCTCCAAGGGGGAGTGGATTGTGAGATCCCACATCGGTTGGAGAGGGGAACGAAACATTCCTTATAAGGGTGTGGAAACCTCTCCTTAACAGACGCATTTTGAAACTATGAGGCTGACGACGATACGTAATGGGTCAAAGCAGACAATATCTGCTAGCGGTGGGCTTAGGCTGTTACAAATGGTATTAGAGCCCGACACCGGGCAGTAGTGTGCTAGCGAGGACGCTGGCCCCAAGGAGATGGATTGTGATATCCCACATAAGTTGGAGAGGGGAATGAAACATTTCTTGTAAGGATGTGGAAACCTCTCCCCAACAGACGCGTTTTAAAATCGTGAGGCTGACGACGATACGTAACAGGCCAAAACAGACAATATCGACTAGCTGTGAGCTTGGGCTGTTACAGTCAAAGAGCTTTATATAAGTTTGTATCTTTTCTATGAACACTTTTCAATTTCCTTCTTTTCACGGATTCCAAAAACAGCACTTTAGTTGTCAGTTACACTGATTTCTTTTCACATGCCACATTGTTGAAGTGGTTTCTGGCCATATGTATGCATAATGGAAACTGTTGTTCTTGAATGTGATTATGGAGAGCCAGCCGTTAGGATGAAGTTCTTTGATATAGAAGGCAAGAGAATGTGCTTTATGCATCTGTGAGCCAATGTTCTTCTATCTTGCAGGTGCATCCGAATGTTCCTTGCATGCTTTTTACTCCAATCTGTCCCCATTCTCTCTCATTTAGACCAGTTATACTTCCCGATTCTGCACGACTCGAGTTAAAGGTGATTTCATTTAGAACAACGCTTTCGAGTATCAACGCTTTCGAGGATCAAATGCATACTTGTTTAGTCTCGTATAGCTTAGTGTTCTAATTGAGTATGACTCTACTTATATTGACAGATCCCGGAGGACGCACGAAGTAACGCTTGGGTTTCCTTCGATGGAAAGAGAAGGCAGCAACTCTCAAGAGGCGATTCAGTTCGGATATCCATGAGCAGGCATCCACTCCCAACTGTGAACAAGTGTGATCAAACTGGTGATTGGTTTCGCAGCTTGATTCGCTGTCTGAACTGGAATGAGAGGCTTGAGCAGAAGGCCCTTTGAAGCCATACCATTAACTTCATTTCAAATCAATAAACGAGGTCTCTGTAAATCACTGTACATACAAAATTTGGCTTTTACAGTATATGAGTTCCTCAAAAGTGAAAGAGAAGATGGTACAATACTCATACTTCAGTGGATACTAAAAAAAATAATTTATAGAGTACTTGCACCGCGTGTTCTTGTTTGACACTCTTCGATTCAAACTTTATATAAATTTCAGAATATTCATGTCATCCAATGTAACAGCTCAAGCTCACCACTAGTAGACATTGTCTTATATAGACTTTCTCTTTCGGGCTTCCCTTCATTGTTTTTAAAACCCGTCTTCTTAAGGGAGGTTTCCACACTCTTATAAAAAATGCATCGTTCTCTTCCCCCAACTGATGTGGGATCTCACATTAGTATGTTGATTGAGGGCATAGGAATTTCGAGAAATGAGGCTAAAATTTTGTACCTTATTGTTTGTATCGTCAAATTATGTCGTCATTTGAGCTTTTCATAGAGCAAATTTTAACTAGTTCGAGTTTTTTTTAGTATAACAAGTGGGGTATGATGATTTAAGTTTCTGATCTCGAGTTTTGTCCTTGTCTTCCTTTGTAACTCAAATGAAAATTAACCAAAATAGTAATAGAAACACGTGCATGACCGATGGATAAGTATTGTTCGGGTTTGAAATTCAACTTTGAACCTCAATTATGTTTACTATTTCCCTTAAAAAGCATAATGATGAACGACTTATGGCTAATGTTGAATATTAGTCCTCTATTTACAAATAGTAGTAATAATAATAAAATTCTTGATACGACGCCGTTTGGTTGCTAAAAATTTCTAAGCAGCCGAGCGGGTTAATAAGGAGACCAGCTTCGACATAGACCGTCGACGCGTCATCAGAGAAGAAACGAAAGCCTTTGCAATAGAGCTGCTGCCCGAGGTATTTGCTTACCGCTCCTTCGATCTCTTTTGTAGGTGGAAAAAGCAAATCCTGCGGAAAAGATTAAACTGGATCTAAAATTTTACCATTTTTCCGATTCGATTGATTGGAATTTGTACTGAATTGCATCTTCCATTGATTTTTGTTTCGGATTATTTTTCTCTACTCTGACTTGGATTGCCTCTGATATTTCGATTAGGTTATCCTAAAACTAATCTATTGATTGTAGTGACGCTGAGATTTTTGTACCTTCTGTTGTTTCGGATCCGCATTTTTCTTTTCTTTTGCAATTGTTTTACATTTGAAGGTCCGCATTATGCATACGTAGCTGGTTGTATATTGCTGCTCATTTTGATCGTCAATCTAGTTGTTTAGCTGGTTTCTGATTTCTGTTGCTGTCATTCCTTGTGGTTTGATGGTTGACTACTGGTTATGACGTTTTTGTGCTTGTGATTACTGAAGGCAATGGCGGGGTCTGGGAGTTCCATGCTTACCTCATTTCTTCTGTTCACTGTCATTCTTTCGCTTCAAGAGATGTATAGAGGAAAGTTAGCTTCATCGGAGTTGTTTACCATACTTGGAGGATTCGTCAGTTCTCTTCTATTTCTAGTGCTTCTAACTGTGAGTGCATACGCTTTTTAATCTTTTACCAGCTAGACTAACGTTTGGATGTATTTTATCTTCTTGGGTATTTCTGGATCCGGTGGCTTTTTCTGGATAGGGAGTTCACAGATATTTTATGGAACAGTTCATGTTTTATCAGTATTTAATTCCGTCCTTTAGGCAGTTGAATCCACCTTTATAACATCTTTTGTCAATTACATGGACACTGAATAAGTGATATTGTTTAAATAAAAATGTGCTGTATTTTGTTGTCTTCCATTTTGCATCCATTACGAATTATAAGTTACAAAGATTTCTGCAATGTTCTGTTGTTTTCAATTCTAATCTCCTTGTTTTGTAAGAGATGATATTTCAAATTATAAATGATTATGACATTTTGGACCTGGTTTTGCTTGCTGTCAAACGTAATGGAATCAGTTGTATTTCATGGTTGTAAGATAAGTTATGCATCGCATAACACATGCAAACTGTTGCATGCATACAGAATTTTGTACTTATGACCGTGTTTTTTTTGCCTCAATTACAGCTTGCAGTTTACGAGGTTGATTTGTATTTAGTGATTTTCAGCTTAAATTGCTGATTCAGCATAATAATTTTCATTTTCTTGATTTATTTATTGCAGTTTATAGGAAACTTCCAGGAATCATGTGGCATGCGAACTGGATGGGGAGCTGGTAAGTTTAGTTGCTTGTTCTTATCTACACAATAAATTTTTTCTGCTTAATTAGTTTGTCGAAGACTAGCTCACGGTGTATGAGTAGCACCGACTTAGAGGTTGCGTATTTTGAATCATTGGGAGAGCTTAATGAGGAGCTCGAAATATGTCCCTTCAGTTGTGTAACAAGGCGTCCCCATTGATGTCTCTGAGTATAGGTTTCATGGAAAGGACAGACTTTGTTGAAAATATTGTCTTAATACTAATGCTGCATATTGGAAACATTTGATGATTTATTTTATAGTTACCTGCAACAAGCGTATCTGTTCTCTATAATTGTTCGTAATTGTTAGGATAAGTAAGCAATCATGAAAAAAATTTGTATGGGTCTATATCTGTATTTTTGGCCTTTTCTTCTTCATATTATGCTGCATTGATTATGCTATTGATTGGATACTTGTCAATCATGTACTCCATTTGATTTGTGCATTATTAATGAAATGGAAATTTCATTGTTTAAAGTAGTCCTTTCCTGATTTTGTACTAGATAATCTTTTCCTTTATGTTCTTTCATAGCAAACGAATTTTCATTGATGTTTGTTGAAAACCTTTATGTGAGTTAATTCAGTAGATCATATATTATGATAAACAATAGCATAATAGTGCCCACATCTGCCAATTTCCTTGAGATGAAGCAGAATCAACTCATCATTTACTTTTCTTTTGCAGTCATCGTAGCAGAAGCAGTTGCATTGATTGCTGCAAGCACTGTTCATAGAGTTTGCATCACAACATGGTATCCTTACTTAATCCACATTTTTTTACTGTGTTCATAGCTACTTCCCGAGAGAAGAAAGAAATGTAGAAGGAACCACTAGAAAGAACAAAGAACTCATATCATAACGATTCAAAAGGGAAGATTATAAGACAGAAAACTGATCCTATCATAATCTAATGTCAAATGTTCAAAATGATAACTTCATTTCAAATATTTCAGAAGGGAAGGGAACAAATTCTAGACGTATGTTTATAGCCATTATATTAAATAGTAGAACCACACGTTCCTTGTGATTGATTGCACCAAAACATTGAGTATCTTGAAACTCTAACTTCACATCTTTCTTATTTTCTTCTGTTGCAGTTTCTTGTTCTCCGCTGGACTGCTGTATGAGTTGAACAAGTTTTCGAGCGTGGCACTTTCTAAATCTGAATCTAGAGCCAAAAGGCACTGAGATGGAAACTAAGTTCTTCATTGAGGAACAACGTTGTTTTTGAGATTTTCTTTTTACCCTTAGCTCTTGCAGGATCACTGCACCTTATGGTGCTGATTAGTTGTGTTTTTGTTTTCGTTTTAGGAGAGGGCCGGCTGTGGGAACAGTTACTACATTCATAACTATCATAGTATTAACAATGGAGTTAACAATTACTGCCTTCATACATTTTTTTCGTTGATTAAGTAAAAAATGCATGGCATGTCTCCTGAGTAGAGGTCCTATCGCCTGCTATTGAATCTAGAACACTTTATATTGATCTTGAAAACTTTACAGATTTGCAATAACAGTTCAAATTATAGGAAGTACTGCATATTCATATCTCAAAATCATACTCCACAATGTACATATTAGAATTCTATTCCAAATCTAAACCAAAAAATGGATAGAATCTAACATTTATCCGGACATATTCCAAACTTCATCTCAATTATTAAAAGGAAGTGTAGGATCAAATTCAAGCCATCAAGAGTTGAACACATGAATTATAAATTATTCAACTCTACGAACTAAGCAACTCTCTAGACTGAACAAGTATTATAGACTCAATAACCCCACTTAGTGCTATCTGATGACAATAATAAAACTTTACAAGAAAAAAAACTCTGAGAAAAGAGGTTGAGAAACATTTTCCTTGTCACTCCAATGGAAATGGTTCTACATAAAATTCAGCAGTAGCAAGTGGCGGCTCAAATCAGTTTGACCATCTTTCTTTCTCTGCCCTAGCATTTCAGCTCTGCGGCTCAAATCAGTTTGACCATCTTTCTTTCTCTGCCCTAGCATTTCAGCTCTGCAACAGAAGAAAGGAAGAAGCAGAAACTGAATGACATTTAGCCTGCAATAAGATGATGGTATATGGGGAAGTTATCCGTAAACTGAATGTAGAAATGATGAATCCTTGCGTTTTAAAGAAATGGCATCTTTTGTCCATTTGTAACTTTTTTTTCTATTAGTCCTGAAACAATCATATTTGCAAGTAGGTTAAGTGTAAAATCCCACATCGGTTGGAGAGAGGAACAAAACATTCTTTATAAAAGTGTGGAAATCTTTCCCTATTAGACACGTTTTAAAACCGTGAAGTTAATGACGATACGTAACGGGTCAAAGCAGACAATATCTGCTAGCGGTGGGCTTGGGCCGTTACAAATGGTATCAGAGCCAGACACCGAGCGGTGTACCAGCGAGGACGCTGGGCTCCCAAGGGGGGTGGATTGTGAGATCCCACATCGGTTGGAGAGGGGAACGTAACATTCCTTATAAGGGTGTGGAAACCTCTCCCTAGCAGACGCATTTTAAAAACCTTGAGAGGAAGCTCGAAAAGGAAAGCCTAAAGAGGACAATATCGGCTAGCAGTGGGTTTGGGCTGTTACAAATGGTATCAGAGCCAAACATCGGACGGTGTGCCAGCGAGGACGTTGGGCTCCCAAGAGAGGTGGATTGTGAGATCCCACATCGGTTGGAGAGGGAAACGAAACATTCCTTATAAGGGTGTGGAAACTTTTCCCTAGCAGATGCGTTTTAAAAACCTTGAAGGGAACCCGAAAAAAGATGACAATATCTGCTAACGGTGGGCTTGGACTGTTACATTACTGTCTTTTTTGTTAAAATTGTTCGAGAAGTTTGCTTGCAGGCGAAGATATGCAAAATTTTATAGAATCCTTAGTGTCAAAATAAATAATTCTCATACATGAGACCTTAAATGCAATGATAACAAGTTACTAAAAAAACAGTCCAACAGGGAAAATGGTACCTACAAAGGCAGAAAGAAAGCAGACCTCCAAGACTTCATGACAATCTCTTTTAATAGTCCATCAAGCAAAGATAGGAGTTTAGAACAGCAGCGCACCATTCAGCCAAGTTCCTCAATCACACATTGGCTCCTTGACTAGTAAATTCATTTTCTCCTGCAAAAATTTTAGAACATCTTCTCTGCCTTCCTTAATCAATAAATGTCTCAACCTTCCAAATGTGACACCAGAAGGCCGTATTCCCTTCTCTATCATCTCTTCCAACAACACACAAGCTTTTGTAGCATTGCCTATCTGACACAGTCCATTAATAAGAACAGAAAACGTATGCATGCTTGGAACAAACTGCTTCTTCTTCATATAATTCCAGACTTTAAGAGCCATATCAACCTCCTTCCTCCCACAAAACATTTTTATGATCATGGTATACGAATCTACGTCTGGTTCGCACACTTTGACCATCCTTCGAAACATCCTAAACGCCTCATCTGTCTCACCACTGCCTATTAAGCTGTTTATAATGATGTTGCAAGTCCTCGAATTGGGGCTAACACCCTTTAATTCCATGTCCTTTAACACCCTATACACATTCTTAATCCTGTTTGCTTTACAGAAAGCAGAGATTAAAGCATTATATGCTGCTACATCAGCCATTACTCCATTTCTTTCCATCTCCAAGAACGTAGAGACTGCCTCCTCGATCCGATTTTCTACACCATACGTATGTACCAAAACACTATAGACAAACGATGTCGGTCCACAATTATTAGAATCCATTTCTTTTACAATGCCAACTGCTTCGTCGACTCGTCCTGCTTTGCAAAGAACATCAACCATAATGCTATATGTCACTATATCAGGAACGCACCCGCTATCAATCATTTCTCTAAAAACCTCCCTTGCCTTTGGAAGATTTGGAGCCCTACCCCATCCTTCAATGAGTATGCTGTAAGTTTTCGAGTCGGGAACAAATTGATCTTTCATACTGTCAAAAATTTCCTGAGCCTTCCTCACATTCTTGGACTTGCACAGAGCACTCAACAATCCATTAAATGCGGCTACATTTCGTTTCATGTTATATTTTTCCATGACATTAAATGTATAAACTGTTTCCTCTACTTTCTGAGCTCTAGCATACTTTCTCATGATAATACAGAACGTCTCAACATTTAGAATCTCCTTATTCCTCATAACATTCACCAAATCCCACACCATCTGGTACTGCCTTATCTTAGCTAAAGACTCAATCATAGAGTGGTAAGCCCTCACCCTATGGACATAGCTTCGTTGTTTGGAAGCCCATTCAAAGAACCTATAAGCTAACATGCCAGCATTCTCAAATCTTTTTAGGACAGCCTCAGCTATCTCAGGTGAAATCCTAATCCCACTTTGGTCAAGGGCAGTTTCAAGCGCCAGCGTTTGGCATGTCATCATGATTTTACATATACTCTTAATTGAATCCGAGACCGTATCAATTTGTTCACCAGAACTGTATAGCCTACCCAACAATCTACATAGTGGAAGCTTATTTCTCTCATAGCTGCAAATTCTCATCATAGTACCCAGAATTGAACTTTGCCTCAGACAATGTCAATAACATGAAAACAAGTAACTACGCATGCGATTATGGAAAAAATCACCACTTAAGTAGCTGCAGAGCTTCTTAATTAAGCATATTCCCAGACCAAACTATAGCTAGCTTGAATTTTCGAAGGACGCTAAAGAGAAAATGGAACACAACTTGGGAAACTTATAAATCTATTAACAATCCAACGAGTAACAGTAGAACTAAGTAACTAAAACACAAAACAGGCTAGCGTGTCGCACCGTTGTTATCTTCTTCCTCGCTTCACTGGAAGAATGAAACGACGGCGGCGCGATTGAACAAATTCCTATCGCCTTGTGGCCGGTGAATGGAAATGCTCAGTGCGAGCCTGCGAGGCCGGTGGTTCGAATTTGAGCATGCTGCGTCCCAAGCCACTTTGGTGTAGAATGAGCGCCGGATTTTGCTCCTCCGACGACACGGTTTGCACAAGACCGTCGAATTTTAGGGGTTGTAGGCTAAACTACAAAATAATAATAATTATAATTAAAAAATAAAAAAAATAATTTTTTAGCTATTTTTTAAAGTTGAAATCACAACCGCTTTTTATAAAAAGTGTCAAAATCATCGAATACCACAAAATTACAATTATCTCCTCACCCCTTCAAGTTTCGATTTGTTTTGTAATTAAAATCATTTAAGATTAATTCTAAATTTTTATATTTATTTTTAATAAAATTTCGATCAATTTTACGCTTTATAATCATTTAAATAATTAGGAATATCAAATATGTCTATTATTATTCAATATTTTAAAATTATCAAATTATTTAAACGTATTGAACTTTTAATTTTATAGTCAATAAATAAATTCATGAATTAAAAAAAAGTTGCATAAATAAAAAATTTATTAAACACAAAGTTAAAATTTTATAAAATTATTAGATATATGTTTAAATTCGGAGGTGTTATTAGGTATATGTTTAGGTAGTTTTATTAATTCAGAATATATATATATATATATATATTATATATATATATATATATATAATTTAAATATAATTTAAATTCTCTCCCACACCGACACGAATCGGAAACGGGAGAAAAAATAGAAACAGAATCATAATTTGATGTTGCTGAATGCGTGGTGGCTTCCACTCATATATTCGTACGGAGGGAGAGGGAGAAGCGGAGGGGCCACGAAGTTGTGATATCTTTGATTAATTTACCTTCTCCTTCCTTTGGACGATTTGTTTTTGAAGCTTGTTTGATGTTTATGCTTCAATTATCTGCGGCATTAATTCTGTGTTCTTTCTCACTTTAGAATTCGTATTTGAAGAACAGTTTAATTGCTCGCTTTTGCTTTGAAGATTATTGGATTTTCTTTGAAAGCAAGATTAATTCTCGCGTTTACTTTACTTTTGTTCAAGATTAAAACCGTGATCCCATTGTTGAAAATTTGTGATTACGCCTGCAATGGACGAGTTTGGGGTATTGACAGAACGATTTGGATTGAAGCCGCAAGGAAAATCGGCTCCAATGGCCGCATCTAAGGCGCCATCTTCTTCAAACACATTCCAGTCCCCGAATTCCGGGTACAATTCGGGTATGAACGGCAAATCCTCGTTCGAGTCTGGTTTTGTTGACGTATCTTTTCAGAAAAATACTAAACCCGATACTTACGGAGGGCTTGATGATTACGATGGTCTTTTCGGGAGTCTCAACCAGTCAACGAAACATTCGGGGAATTCTGGAAGTTCTCCGTCTTCTTTTGACTACGATTCCATATTTTTTGGGTCGAAGAATTCAGATCCAACATATGATGATGTTTTTGGTGGGATTCCCGGATTCAAGAGCTCGGTTACAGCGAAGAAGGAGGATCCTGTCCGATCATTCCCCTCGTCTTTGAATCAGACCTCTCAAATTGGTGATTTGTTTGGTGATTTTGGCAGCAATGTGGGAAAAACATCCCCGAAGCTGAACGGATTAAAAAATGCAGCAAATAACGCAGCCCCTTTTGATGAATTGATTTCTGGCTTTGGCAATAACAACTCTCGAACTAACAGGTATAATCAATGTAGATGCTTGAAAAACTGGCCTACATTATGTCGTTGGTACGACAAAATTATGGTTTAGGTTATGCTTTTTGTTGGTGAATCTACTGTATCATCATGCCGGTGTGAATTGAACTTAGGAAAAGATTGACATAGAATTTAGCTTCATTTTGGCTTCACAGTTTCATTCCCTTCACTGTAAGATTAGTTTCTCGTTGTATCTGTAACCTGTCGTCGATAAAATGCATGTCATTTCCTTATTTTGGTTGCCATATATGCAACCATTCAAATGTAAAAATTAAGTTTTGACTTTCATTAATTACCTCAACTGTCCTATAAGCCTGCATCTATTCGTTTCTACTTCCGAGGGAAATTCATACGAGCGATCGCCAATCAACAGCATTGTATTGAATTGTTAATGAAGTACAAACATATAACTGGAATGAAACATATCTGCAATTGAATACCATGATTGCCTTTCAATTTTTCATTAATCATATTAGATCATTTACAATATTGTATGGCAAGAGAAACTCTCTTCAATGTGGTAATAAAGTCTTTGACTATTGTAGAAATCTATTTTCTGTATACCCTCTGTGCCTTCCCAAACTCTCATTCAATTTTGTTCCTGCATATTTCCGACTAGATGATTTCCATGCGTGTTGTTTCTATTCATGCATCTCTATTTTTCTCGTAAGTGTGATTACTCGTACAATTGATGCATTCTAATTTTACTTGTTTGCACAGAGCAAGCATGCCAGACAATCTGACCCAGCAATCAACTGGCAGTTCAGCCAAAGATCCTTTTATAGAACTAGAATCGACTTCAATACCGTCTTATAATTCGTCTGAAGCTTCAAAATTTGACAGCCCTTCAAGTTTTTCCTCACCATTCAGGATTCCTCGGATACCAAAGCCAGGTCATAAGGAAGATAAAGGTGCTTCAGCTTCCCTAAATTCATAAGTATTGATATGCGCAGTCTCATCAAAATTTGACAATATGAAGATGCTCTGTGCAGTTAAGAGCTCCTCTTCCTCTCCTATAGATGAATTGGATAACTTTGCTAGGGGGAAGATGCAGAATAACAGTGAAGGGAAAGTCAATGCCTCAACACACATGAGTAGAAATCGTCATGTTGCACATGCTGCAGGAGTAAATCATCAAAAGACTGTTGACGATCTGGACTCCTTTTTCAACGTGGGTCCTCGATCACGGAGTGTTCCAAGGTCACAAACGACGACTCCGGTAACCACTTAACACCACCAATGCTTGTACAAAAGAAAAAAGAATATGAAAATTGGTTGCAGTTAAAACAATATATATCTGTTTATTTGTATCCTAAACCACCGGATGGACACGTCTGTTAATGTTGTGGTGTTATTTTTCAGGATCCTCTATTTGACGTTCCAAAATACAACAAACCATCTGAAATTCCCAAAACTGCTTCTTCTGCTGTTAATCTTGTGGACGATCTTTCGTCGGTTTTCGGAGGTGATATACATACCATGGAATGCAGCTTCAGCTATGACTATATGCAATTGACTACAATTTTCTCGATTGTTTTTTCCTTCAATCTTTAAAATTTTGTTTTTCCCCAAACCCTTTTTTCTCTCATGGTAGATGCTCCTTCATTTGGACATTTTGAAGAAGTTGCTGGGGAGAGTGAAGAAAGAAGAAGAGCTAGAATGGGGCGTTTCCAGAGAACCCAAGAGCGTGCAGTTTGTGTTTCTCTTTCTCTCTTTTTTCTTCTTTGTTACATTTTGTACCTATTAGAGTTTAGATCTCTCTTCTTAGATGGATGTTCTTATTCATTGAATTAAAAGCAGTTCAAATCGATTCCTAGTGGGATTTGAGGCATAGGCATAGACTTCCTAGTAATTTTGGCAAACTGATTATGGATTTTGCATTTCTTTTTTTGTTCATCTTTACCAGGAACATTTACACCATCTTAATGTTTTATTTTCAGGCAAGAGCAGTGGCTGATTTGAATCAGCGTGATTTTCAAACACAGCATGAGCAAGAAGAGAAGCGTGTTAGTATTCAATTGCTCAATTGTATTTTGACTTACAGTTATAATTCTCATTTTGGTTAAATCCAAAGGCTTGGTTGGTTTAATGCCAGTTTTGTTTGATTTGACCAGAGGTTTGCTGAGTCTTTAGATGTTGATATCAAGCGCTGGGCTGCAGGGAAGGAAGGCAACATCCGTGCACTGTTATCGTCATTGCAATATGTGTGTTTCTTAGTTTTAGTTTTTCTCTCTCATTCTAATGTTCCTTACCTAGTGTCCGTTATTTTCTATTATTCTCCATGTGAGCATTTCGATTAGCTTTTCTCTCTCTATTTATTATTCTTTATTTGTTTTTTTTTAATGAGAAATGAATTCACACACCAAAAAATAAGCTCAACCTAAAGGCCTTAGGTATAGGATCCATAGGCATAGAAAGGAGAAATCGAAGAAAAGGGAAAGAGGGAATATTATGCAAGGATTTGTGTAAAGCACTCGGTTGGTGGTTGATTACTGAATATGTTCACTAAATTTAACAAAATTGGTGTTCTTATATGGGAAACATCCAGAAATCTTTTCTTTCTGAAGAAACCAAAGAGCCTCTACATGCCTTTGAGCAATGGATTTTACTCTTTTCTTTTTCACCATCAGCCTGAAATAAACTAAAAAATCTCATCTTCAATCTTCTTGGGGGGACAGGACGGGCGCCAAGAAGATTCAAAGCGATTGGTCATTCCTCTAATTTTCTTTCCATTAAACATCTTCTCAGCTGAAGATCCCAAGTACTTTTGTAAACGACCAGCAAGTATTTATAGTGGCAAACTTGAAATTTGAGACCCTATTTATGTGGAAGGAAAGAAGCTGAATAGAGGAAGAGGAGAAATCCTAGAAGAGTTAAAGATCTTATTCTAAAAGAGTTGTTGACCTTAAACTTCTTCTGCATTTCCCCTTCATGGAGAGAAAAAAACTTCTCATCTTTGGAATTGCTTTATGATGCATTTCCTGTAGGGATCTGTGATAGTAAAGACTCTGGATTTAGGAAAGGCTAGGCTGGTATTGAGGATAATGAAAAACCACAGTACCTTTGTAGGCCAGTATTGAGGATAATCGAAAATCAAAGTACCTAAAATGTATAAATTTTTCTTTTGACTTCATCGGTAGATAAGTTAATATTGGCAACATGATTCAATAAAGATACCTCGCAGTAGGCTGGTTTGAGGAGAGACAAAAAAGCTTAAAACCATCGATTCTCTTTTGGTAATATTGTAAATAGTAGCATTCTTAAAATGTGTTTACTTCTCTGACCTTTTGCATGACATGTGGTAATGCTTATGAGGATGTATACATAAACATACATAACTTCTTGTAGACGCTTGAATAGTTATATACTTAGAGAAGCATGGGCTGGTGGCTGCACCCCATGATCATAACGAAGAATATTTTCATAAAAGCCACAACTTCAAATTATGGGCACACGTTCAACCTGTCCAGATTCTCTAGTTGTAATTAGCAACAATATCCATTCGTTTTCTAGCATGCTGATTAATCTCCACTCTACTGGTGATTAGGTTCTCTGGTCGGGATGCGGTTGGGAGCCAGTTTCATTGACAGATATGATTACTTCTACCTCAGTTAAAAAAGTATATAGGAAGGCAGTCTTGTGCATTCATCCGGATAAGGTACAACAGAAGGGTGCCAGTATTGAGCAGAAATACACAGCAGAGAAGGTTTTTGATATCCTTAAGGTGACTTGCCAATATTTCATTTTCTTCTTTTACCTTTCCACTATTTAGCATCCTTAGCTTCAAGCTTGCATCTCGACTTGGTTTCTGTTTTTTCAAACGATTAAGGTGTATGATCTTTTGAGTTTGGTTACATGTTAGAGAATGGATTGTTTGTTTTTATTTAAAATTTTTGTTGAGTTTAAGTCGTCTCGGATGCGGATACTGACTGTTATAAAATTATAAAGTACCTAATGATTTCCTACTTGGAATGTTTCTATGACGAACTATTGTAATCCTAGGAGAAATAAACAGACTAAGGATTGATTCATGACTGTTCTTCTCTGTAACGGCTCAAGACCACCGCTAGCAGATATTGTCCTCTTTGAACTTTTTTTTTTGGACTTCTCTTCAATGTTTTTAAAATGCATATGCTAGGGAGAGGTTTCCACACACCCTTATAAAGAATGCTTCGTTCTCCTCCCCAACCGACGTAGGATCTCACATTCTCATCTTTTTTGTCCAAACAATTGGTTGTTCAATATACGACTTCTTTTAGATTCGAAGTTTAATTCAGTTTACTTGTTTTGACTGTCTTATTACCATCATTTCTGTCTTACATTGAAACAGGAAGCCTGGAATAAATTTAGCAAAGAGGAACTTTAGACACAACCTTGGATGATTGTTTCTTTTCAACCACCATGTCACCTGCAAAGTACGAGTACCTAATCAGGGGGAGACGACCAAACTACCATGACAAGAGCCGTTTGCTTCCTGCAGGTCAGTCTTGAGGCCATTTGGCTGTTAATATTGTGTTCAACCTGTTCTCAGAGAAAGATCTAAAAGGTCGTGACTACTTGAAAATTTTATTCCATGGGCTAAATCATTGTTTCATACTTTAAAATAGTGCTGATAATTCTTTAAATTTGCGCCAGATTCATTGCTATTGTAGAGTATTTCTTCCATTTTCCTCTTTCTTTCTTCTGTAAACTCTATTCGGTGAAGTGTACATTCAAACAATTTGTATTATCTGTTGTATGAGTATCCTTGAATTGTGTAACCTTGGGGAACTTTTTTAATTAACCTTTGTATTCTTTTTCCCCTATCAGTGATTCTTTTTCCCCTATGGTGATTCTTTTCGTAGTTTTAGATACGGATTTATATGCCAACTCGAGTATAGTTCAACGGGTTAAGACATGTCTTCAACTAAAAGTTTGAAGATTTAAATTTCGGGTCGTACCCGTTTGAACTTAAAAAGAAACGTAAAAATCATTTACGTTTCTTTTTTACTTCAGGAATCAAACTTCAAACTACACCCCAATTTCATAGTCCAAAACTGAATGTCACTTTCTTATGGGAGAAAAAAGTCAAGAAATTAGCGAGTTTCTGTTTTATATTTCAAAGGCAAATTTCTTCGTTGAGTTAGATATAGAGATGTCCATTTATCTTAGAGCTTGGGATCTCGTGGAGACCCGCCTCAAATGGGGTGGAAAAACATACATATTACAATTTCTAAAATTTTGAGACTATAATTATCGTGGAGAAGACTTCTCTATCTCTGTCCCGTAAACATTTCTAGTTGGCAAACTTTCATCATAACACCCCGGTTGAAAACAACTCTCTCGGCATAACACCTCGGTTGAAGACAAGAAGAAAACATTCACGTTCATAAAATACAGTTTCTCGGCATGGAGCTTTTGCCTTTTCCGTTAATCATTATTCCAATCGAAACAATAAAATAATGGACTCAATCAATGTAAAAAAAATAAAAAATAAACAAACATATCTTGGCCTTTACCTCGTCCTTGTAGATTTCTCCAAATGTCCCTTACAAACAAATGCAAAATCCCATCAAAAAGGGAAGATAAGAGAACGACAGCAACTTCTTTTCCAATGAAAATATGAACTTCCCAGAAATATCACTCCACCATCACGAAACCAACCCACCTGCGACGAAGCCGCTGCTAGTGGGCGGCTCTCGACTTGAGGCTTTCCGGCGTTCTCAGCCATAAATATTATTGGGTAGGTTTGATTTTTAGGGCTATTTTTTTTTTTTTTTTTTTTAGTGATACGTATTAAAAGTTTTAACTTTGGATGTGGTCGATATAAAGTATTTTTGTCATTTTTCTCTCAATAATATTGTACGAGCATCTTTCTTTCGCGTTTGAAAAAGTACTTTTGTCGTTTTTCTTTCCGCAATATTGTGATAGTTCTTCTGTATCTCAACGCTACAACCTTTAGTAGCATCTTTCATTCGTGTTTCAGATAACACCGTGACGCTCTAATCCAGCGTCTCGGCCCTATCCTCTCAACCCTTTTGATGTTAGAGCTCGTGTTGGCTCCATAATCCCAACAAGATTATTAAGACGGTGAATCAAACACAAGCCTAAGTAAACTCAAATTTCAACTTCTTTGCTCAATCTTGGTTTTGAATCATTCAAATCGCTTAGTTTAGGGAGAGAAAAAACAAAACTTTTTTATCACGGGATAATAGAACGAACCATCAAACTTTGAGACAGTAATCGATGCTAAACTATATTCAGATTGACAAAATACAACCGTTTGTGATGGACATATTCTTAAAGAAAGTGTTTGCTTCACAATGAAATTTGTATGCACGGAAAGTCAGTGGTTACTAATAGTAAAAAGAATTATGAAAATATTAAAAATTTTGTTCGATAATTAACATAAACTTCACTAATAACCTTTTTTTTTTAATTTTCGTTGAGTCGTGTTTACTTTCACTCAAAGCTAACACGAGTTCATATCCCCACAAATTTTACCTAATTTTATACTATAAAATTAAATTTATGAAAATATAAGTTGAATATACCTTTACCACTTTTTGACCTATTGGGATTTGATGGAAATTTGTTTGAAAAATGGTCCCAAAGACCTTTTGAGTGACACCACCTACATTTATAAAGTTAAATCAAATCTTATTTTCTTTATTTTTTTTAAATAAATGTTTATATATATAAATACGCGTAGTTATATATGTAAACGAAGATTATGTTATAATATTCAATTTTGAATTTTTAAAAATTATATTTTTGAATGTATTAATTTTTTTTTAATATAGATAATAAAGATTATATTAAAAAATATAAATTATTCATAAATTTTCTTTTTAAGAAATATATATAATTTCATTGGGAGAACGTAAATTTCTATAGAGAATTTCCACTTTGGGTCATAAAAATATAGAAATTTTGGAATAATAAAAATTAAAATAAGAGGCAGAGACAGAAACTAAAAATACTTTCTTTCAATCTCCCTTGTGGAGATATCAATTTTATTGAGGTTAAGGGTTAAATTGAGAATCAGACACTCGTGGTAAAGGGTTTGTAGCTCTTCAGATCAAGAAGAATTCCGGCGACCGAACCGACGGCGGCGGCTATCGAGATTATTAGACAGGCGAAGCTCAAGATTTGGAAGCGCACCCATCTAGAACTCCATTTAGGTATCTTCTTTTGAACAATGTACATCTCAACAGGGTAATAGACAGCAAGAGGCCAAAAGCCAATAGCTCCAAGGAGTCCAACGACGTCGTTGAAGAACGGTAGAAGCATGGAGATCAAGGTGGTTACAATCACAAAAACCGCCCTCCAAACCAACCGGAAAAGGTTGAATTTGTACGGCCGGAAGCCGGGGATCGGAACTTCGATCTCTTTGGTGATGAATTTGTTGGCCGGAAACTTCTCCGCCGCATACTTTTCCACAAAGGCAAAAATGGGTTGGCAGTACACTTGGTAAGCTCCGACAAGGTGGATAACAATGGCGGCATTGGCAATGTCGATAACCCAGTAAGGAGTGTAGAATCCGGTCAGCAGATTCGGCGGCGACATGTCGCCGAAGGCGGCGTAGCCGGCGCAGCCACACAACATATAGAACAGAGTTGTCACCCACACGCTCACTAATGTCGCCTTCTTCATTGTCTTCCCCTCCGACGGCGGCGATCTAATTGTGTCCTGTTTCATAGCTTCATATCTCCGTCATGATCGAACTCGAAAGTTTAAGCTGATAGATTACGACGACCGACGAGAGAATCGTACCTGAATTTCGATGAGGATCATCGAGTAAGAGTAAGCAAAAGCAATGTCTCCAAGAGCTTGGAAATTCCTCCAAACTTTTTGGGATTGAGTGGCAGTTCCTGAGCTGATTCCCGTCAAATTGCCTCTGATTTTCCCAGTTTCTAGAACAAACAAGAACAGGGTCAGAATCTCCAAAAAGAAAAAACATGAAAGAACAGAGAAACAGAGATGTCGGAAAATTTACCGGCGACTCGGGAAACTCCGAGGCCGAGTCCTATAGCTGAGTAAGTAAAAGACATGACAGCAGCGACAATGGAGAGCCACCATAGCTGATCAAAATCTGGAATTTGTGATAAAATTATCTCAACAATTCCAAAAGCTATCATATACGGATTGCTATTGATTTGGCAAGGATCTTTCCCACCACTTGCATGGAAGCAATTTGACCTTTTAATTGCCCTGCAAATTGCAAACCCCTGAAGAACATCAGAAATGAACAAGAACAAGAACAAGAAGCTTTTAAAAGTTCCCTCACATCATGCTTATAGCTGAAGCAATTGTAGAGCCAATTGCGATTCCGAAAAGATTCAAATATTGAACAAACCCACATAATTTCACATTAAAACCGCCTGCAAATGAGAAAAAACAGAGCATAAGAGGTTAAGGGGGGAAAATTCTTGAATCATTCTTGACAATTTGGAATAAAACGACCATAAATTTGGGATTTTACTCACCGAAATTGGCCTGAACGGCATCCATATAAGTGTAGTTTCTCTTGCCGGAAACAGGGTCGCCGGACCGGTAACAGGCGGAGAGAAAAAGGGAAGTGTAATAAGTAACTACTGCGAACAAGAACATAGCCAACGGACCGGCGATCCAGCCGAGCTGCGCCGTCGCCCACGGCAATGATAGAACGCCGGAGCCAATTATGGCTGTAATAATGTGAGCACTAGCTGTCCAAACATTCCCTGTTTTTCAAAACAAAAACACCATAAGACTCTGTTTTTTGAAGAAACAGAGGAATCTGTTTTAGCTGTCGGAAATGTTATACCAGTTCGCTTGAGCCGGCCATCGTCGTCATAGCACTTGGAGCCACCTTGTGGAAGCGCCGCCGCGGAAACACCAAAAGCTTGATTCTCAGCCATCTTCAAAATCAAACGACAACAGAGGAAAATCAGCTGTTTTTTCTCAGACCCTTTTTTGTTGGAGTTTCAGAGAGCCTGAAAAAACAGAGCTCCAATGTTTGTTTTGGGGAAGAAGGAGATAGGTGTTCGTGTTTTATAGAGAAGAAGAGGAACAAGAAAGCACGTGTTGTTTACAGAAAGCTAAGGGAAGGTGAACAGAGTGGGTACGTTGACGGTCGATTTAACTTTCTCACCACTTTTGACTCCGAATGTGAGCTTCCTTTGAACCTGCAAAATCTTTCCACGTTTCGGGGAAAAATTATTTATAAAAAAAAAACAATTTTTATAATTCTCTCACTCACTTTCCCGCCACAAGTGAGTTATGTCAATTCGTTCTTGCGTCACCTACGGACAAGCGACATATGCTCGAGCCTCTAGCCCCAGTTCAAGAAGAAAGTTTTAGAAAACAGGGACATACCGAGATGTTTTGAAAGCAAGATTTGAGAAATTGAAATTTGTGTTATATATGGAAGCAAAAAGACAACAACGGCTCACACCATATAACTATTGGTAGAGAGAAGTTGACTTATTCGATCATACACATCATCCGTGCATGCATGTCTGTTCGTTGCGACCCTAACCCATTATAGTCTTTACTCTCGTCGTCATGATAAGTTCTCATTTCAAATATCGTAAATATGTTTTATAACGATTTTTTTTTTTTGAAGTGATAACTTATTTTAAAATTAAAATAGTAACATTTATTTAAATTTAAAGTAAAATTTAATGAAAATGGACAGAATTTTTGTGCCATATTCACTTTGATGCCAGCCACTTCCATGGCAATTTAAGTTGTTTGGAGCTTTTTGTTTTAAGTTTTGGATAAAATGTAGTGACAATGTTTGTCTGTTGACTTTTTCGAACATTTAATGATCATTGGGTTGAATTATGAGGTTTTCATTTAATAAATGATAATGTTGGTTGAATAATACCTATAATCATCTATTTGACTTAATTTTTTAATATAATTTTAGTGTTATTTAAGAAACGGATGACTCGAAAAATTTGATCAACTCAATTTATTTGAGTTAGGTTAGATTCAAATAAATAAAAACTTTATGGATAGGATGGGTTCATAAATTCCTCTCAAATTTATTGTTAATTATATAATGATAATTATTTATTTTTTAAGATAATTTTTAATTTTTTAAGATATATATTGAAATTTAATTAAATGTGTGAAAATGAATAAATAATTATTTTACAAATTTAAATTTTACTTTTATTAAACAAAATAAATACAGTTGAATTGAGTTGGGTTTATTATTTAATAAGAGTTAGTTTAAATTAAAAAAAAGTTTACAATTCGAACCATTGAGTTATGTCTTAAAAAAAATGTCTGACTCAGCTAAATCCAATCCACTGGTAATAATTTATTTCTTTATTTTTAACGAAAGAATATTGAGAATTGTTGGGGCATATGGAATTTATCCAAAATTAGAAGGTATTCTCTTACGTAAAAGAATAGATTCCTTTTTTATCAAGAAGCTCGTTTTGGACGGCCAACATCAGACATAGAATATGTACCTTCAACCAAAAGATCAGATATTCAAATTCTCCACTCGCATACTAACATACTTCTATATTAACATACTTCTATATCAACGACCAACAATTATATAATTTATATAATTAACTTTTTTTTTTAAGAATAAGTCAACAAAATTAAAGCAGGTCGGTTTAAGAAAACGAGTTTAGAAAGTACTACCGACCTTATGTATACGAAAAACGAGTTTAGAAAGTGCTACCGACCATGCTAGAACCCGTTGATCTAACCAAAGCTCGCATCTAAGAATCTATCGATTTAGAATCTTAATAAAATATAATTTTAAACGAGAATAATACACCAAAAAAAAAAAACGTCTCAAATAATGTAAGTCACCCTCAGGTGATGGTATATTTCCCACCTCCTTTAGGATGAAGAAAAACCAAAAATGAATTAAAATAAAATAAAAATAATTAATTGCATATATTATTATTAAATTATTTTAACTGTATGTGAAAAGTAATTATTGGCCATATAAGTAAATTCCCATAGGTTCATAATGGGAATCGTATTCCCACTTTTTTTTAAATCCCAAAAGTGGGAAAAACAGTGGATTTAATCCTAAAAAAATAAGGATTTCCCAAAAAAATCCATTCTTTTTTTGGTAATTTCCTTATTTTTAGATGTATTGAGTGGGACAAATTAATCCACTGAAATATTAAAAAAAAGGATTATAAATTTTTAAAAAATTTAATAATGAGAGAGATTGTCAAACAAGTTAGTCGAGGACGGAAAAGACGGGTAAATTATCTAATAAAAGTCCCATGGCAATCTTCAAGGGTCACTCAAAGCCTATAGCACTATAATTGTTATAGGTATTGGGTAGGATTAAATGCCCATGGACCCGCTCTCCACATGTTGTCCCCCTTAGACCTATTTAAACGAATAAATGACGAATCTTTTGATGTGGTTTCTTGAAGAGTTGAGTCGATGAGTGGTACTAAGTGTGCATAATATGACAGATCTAGCCTATCGAGCTTCGTACTAACTGAGTTTAGGCATATATCCTTCTTTTTCTTATTTCTTATTGTCACCATGTTCGACTATGACAGAGGCATGGTGAGAAAAAAATGATAAATAGAAGAGACTCATTAAATTCATATAAGGTACGGAATACTATCCGAGCTTAGCTTGACACCATTTCGATCAAAGCATTAGAGCGGGATACAACGCCACATCAATACAAGTATCTTTCTTACGAGTCAATTTTGATAAGACAAATCATAGCTTAGACCATGAGACCCACCATCTCAACTAGAATAAGAGCAATTCACCTTTGGTTAGGGCATGTTAGTCTCATTCAACATCGCGACAAGATTAAGTCAACTCATGTCACCTGATACCTTGGCTAGGATAGATTAACCCGAAAAAGTGATTTTCCACCTCACTGTTGTCGGGTCAACTTTGTCACATTACTCGTTATCTCAATTCGAAGCAAATAGTTGATCATGATATATAATTATCTTATTTCTCAATATTTTAAGGTCCTCTAAACTTTGCATACATTATTTTAGTTCTTTAAAAACTCATATTAAATTTAGCGGATCAAAATGAAATAAATAGAAACCGTGAGTATTTTGAATTATCAAATTCCCACTTTTCATAATAGAATAAGATACGGTATATATTTGCTCTATCTTACCCAATTTCCCTTTTTTGAAGGAATATTTATCAATATTTATTTATTATTAATAATTTCTTAATAATAAATTGAAATATGAAAGAATCTAAACCATTTTCTTTTGTTAATACAAAGCATCATCTACAAGACATTATCAATTTCGTCTCTAATTTGATAATACTCCGCCATCCTAAAAGATTTAATATAAAATTAGAGGGTTCATTTGTTAAAATCAATAAATAAATAAATAAAAATATTATTTTTAAAATTAATAAATATGATAAATGTACGCTTAAAGTGGGTTTATTGGTAGGTAGACAAAAGTCGCGGTTGGTGCTGAGATGATATCACATATGTACCGCACCACATCTTATTCAAGCACGTTGTTAGGTCTTTTTCTTGATTTAACTTGCCATTTTGTTTTGTAAAATATGTAGAAACGTAAAAATAATAATAATAATAATAACAATAACGAGCTATTATAATTTATAATATAAAGTATTTTTAGAAGTTTTGGTGTTTTGTTATTTTTATTGTTAAAATATTTGATTAGAAATTCGAATTTAAATAAGAAAAAGATGAATAATTTAGGATAAATATGTTATTGAAGTGTAATAGTTTAATATTATTGGGTCAAAGGGCAGACTTGGGTTAAAGTAATTAATCAATAAAGTAATAGATGGTAATGGATGTGGGGTCACGATTAAATATTTCTGTACACGTGGCGAATCCTCCAATATTCAATTTTATCCCTAAAATTCTTGGTGGTTAGCATTAGGTCTTTTCATCGTGAAAGAATCCAATAAGATACTTTTAAATCATTAATTTATTAATTAAGCTTTAAATATTTGGTTTAGCATTCTAACCCTAGTTAACATTTTGTTCTTTGTATGGAGTAGTTTAATTGGTTTATATATGAGAATGTTTATAAAAGTTATCTATTTATAATTAAATAAATTATAAAGATATGAAATGAGTAATAAATAGAAAGATGCTCCGGATAAATCTACATATTTGTACTATAATAAAATATCAATATGATATATATCATGTTTAATAATAATTGAAAATGAAGAATATAATTAAAATAATTGTACTAATTATTACTGTCATGTTTAGCACAGTGAATTGAATGAAAATATTCCAAGTTTGTTTGCCATTTCGACCCCCACTTATCTAGTGCATTACAAATAGATTCCAAAATAATTTCATTTATTCATTTATTTTAAATGCCAATTTGACTAAAACGGTAAAATAATAGTTTAATAATAATAACGTGTTAAATTATAAATTTTACAAAAATATTATCCATAATTTTAGATGGAAATTGATAACATTTATTTTTTTTTAAAATTAAAATTTTAAAAACATTTTTAAATTAAAAAAATTCAAAAGTATTACAACTTTCGTCTATATATTAGATTTTTTAAATTATTTTTATAAAAGTAAAATATGTTAATTCTGTTTTTAATTTCATGTGTATTTTTTAAATGGTAATAGTATTTTTGAAACATGAAACTAATATTTTCCCATAAAAAATAAAATATTTATTTATTTATTTTTAAACATTTAATTAAGATTTACCGATTAATTTGAATATATATTTAAAAAAAAGTATCTTCTAAACAGTTAAAAATTATTTTTATGAGGGGTTGAAAAATAAATAATTAATATATATATATATATATATATATATATATATGTGGTAAAGAAAATCGTACTTTTTAAATTTAATAATAAATTCGAATTAGTAAAGTTTAAGTAATGTAAAGATAGCATCGGCTATAAAACGACATGTCGACCATAAAAATAAAGCCAAATCTGGAGACGGGATTTTTGCCTTGAATATTAAATTAACAAAACCTTTTTAAACAATATACTTTGGGAATATTATATAAAATTAGTCTTATTTTGTGTGGTTGCTGCATGGACTGTTATAGGTTCCATTATTTGCGAATTTTCTCGGTGGAGACTTAAAAGATATTGTTTAATTAATTATTTAAAAGAAAAAAAAAAGTTATATTTCAGAAGTGTTTTCATGAAGTTAAATTATAATTAAATATTTGATGGAAAAGTGTTGCATTAATATATTTATAAGCTATAAGAATATTTCTGGTCATTAGTTGTAGATTAGGTTAAATTCTCAACTTTATGAATTTGTGGTTTATGTTACAAATTCTATATCATTATTATTTTACATTATTTTAGTCTTAGATAAATAAAATTAATTTTCATTTTATTTAATCAATGTACGTTCAATAATATTAGATAAATATCATATCATTGTGAAGATATGTGGAGGACTATCAAAGTCATTCCCCTAACTTAGCCATGTTAATAGAATTCTCGGGTAACGAACAAAAAAGTGGTGAGTTTTAGAAGGTGGAATTATGATGTGATCAGTGGTTGAGGTCTATTGGATGAGCAGTGTGTTTCGATGACGATGAGTTTATTTAGATAAGAGTAAGATGAATATATGACTATTTGATAGAAGATTCGATGGCTTGACATTTTTTGTACCTAGGAATACTCGGGCTTGATCCACCACGATGGAAGCTACTAATAAAAAGTCGAATTGTTAACACGTGCTTGTGAATCCAAGCAATATGCATCAAGTTACAAGTTGACCAAAGTGAGACTAGCTGAGCCTATCAAATAGGTCAAACCCGACATGTGAACAAAGAAGAGTCAACTAAAGTCTCGATATAGCGAAGCTTAAATGATTAGTATTACATCGTATCTGTACCTAAAAGTCAATGTGTGGCTCGTATATTCACAATATCTTCATCGTAATACATTTCATCCTAACATCAGTGCTTACGAATGTTTAAAATTATATATGACAAATGACAACTAACCTAACATGACTCGTGTGAAATAATTTAAAATAGATTAATTAAAGTATTCGTTTCTTTTAAAATAAATCATTGTCTTATCCGTGGAAGGTTAACCACACGTCCTTCTTCATTGAATGTTAGTATCTCATTAACCGATGACGATGCATACTCAATAATTTAGTTATCAACTTCGATCAAATTTTTGACTTTTTGATGTATAAGTTGATCGAGGACTTTTATATATGAAAAAGATTTGGGACCCAAAAAGAAATTAATTATTGAAGAATAAAATAAAAGGAAATTACTTTATCAACCCTCGCATGTTTTTTTTATGCTGCAAAATAATAATTGAAATTACTCTATTGTCCCCATTAAAAAATTGTCCTCAAAAGAGATTCAAATTTTCATGTCCACTTTTCGGTCAAAATATATATATTTATTTAAAAGTAACCAATATTTTTTTTAAAAGAAAAGTAAATAAATAAATAATTTTGAGAAGGAAAAAAAAAAAGAAATACTATTTTGATAGTGTGAAAAGAAACAAGGCATTTCCCATCGTTGGCAATTGGGATACCAATCATTGAAAAATTAAATAATTTTAATTAGTTGGAGTTTTTTTTTATTTTTAAATAATAATAATAAAAAAATCGTATTGGAATCAAATATTTTAAGGGGTGGAAATAATTGAACTAAGTTTTAAATTTAAACATTTAATTGCCTATAATTTATGCATTATTAGTTGTTTTCTTCAATGAAATTTCTAGAAAAAAATATCGTTTTTAGTTTAATTTTAATATTTATTTTAGTTTCTAATTTTCAATATATATATATATATATTTGTTCTTTATTACTATTGTTAATATACATGTTGTAATTGTTATAAAACTTATTAAAAAAAGACCAAAATATTTATTTTTAAAAAAATTTAAGGATTGAAATGGACTTTCTAAATAATAGAAGGGCAAGAAACAAAATAATATAAATTCAAAAAAAGAAATTGAACAATTTTAAAAGTAAATTTTTTAAACCAAATATTATCATACACACAAAAAAAAACAATATTTATATATCTTCATTATTATTTGTTATAAGAAAAATGTAGAATTTATAAAATAAAATAATATATTTGTAATGAGTTGTCAAATATTAAATAAAAATAAATATATATAAAAGTCAACGTCAGAGGGTGTGAGGTGGGGTCAATTCCGAATAAATTTGTTGTAAAGTCAACTGCGGCTGTCTGAACATCAATAACTTAAATGTATGTCTCTTGGTACAACTAAGCGCTTTGTCCTTATTGTTATTTGTTACAGCCCCTATGGCCCTACTAAAACATATCCAAATCAAATAATTGAATGGGCTGATGTTTTTGTTACGTATAATATACTTTACCGATTGCTACACGGCATTGACTATCTTTACACGTCAGCGGTTCATGTTGTAACAGTTCAAGCCCACCGCTAGCAAATATTGTCTACTAAGGAAAAGTTTCAACACCTTTTATAAAGAATGTTTTGTTCCCCTCACCAACTGATATGAGACCTCACGATCTACCCCCTTGGAGTCCAGCGTCCTCGTTCGCACACCGCTCGGTGTCTGTCTGTGATACCATTTATAACAGCATAATCTCACTGCTAGCAGATATTATCCATGTAAAACCTCTCACATGTCATCCCTTGAAACGTACCGCTCCCGATATCCATATGGGCGTTCCCTAATCCAAATACTAATGGAACTGGTAGTCTTCGTATAATAAGCTAAGTTATGTATGCCTAATGGGCTCTTCATATTGGGCTTTTTCAGATTTGAGCAGAAACAAGCTCTATAGACTTAAATGGATATTCTTATATTTCAACTTTTGCAAAATACTTTTTTTAACCTATTCCTAAGTATTCAAAAATTAATTTTATATTGATAAAAAAAAATAATAATAAAATAATAATAAAGCTCCTTAGTCCTATTTAATAACCATTTTATTTTTTTGGGGCAAGAACAGAGGTAGCTCCCAATGCTGTTTTTGATGGGCAGAGCTCCCCTGTTCAAATGACAAAAAGTAAAAGAAAAATGGCTGGGAGAGAATTTTCTGTTTAAACTCAAATGAAATAGTCTTTTTCCTTGGAGCATTAACAGCAAACTATATATCAGAGCCAACCAACAACCAGCAACAAACATACATAATATAACATGAAGTTAATAAGACTAACCAAATATGGGAGTCGTAGCTGTTGTTGCTGTTGTTGCGGTTGTTGCCCGACACGTAAACATGGCCTTCTGGAACTTGCTGCCAGTTTAGAACAAGAAAAACTAAGTACAAACTAGAAACTCGACGTCGCATTCTGTAGGAAGCTAGTATGATTTTAGTCTGGGGGTAAGTAAGTCTAATTCCAATAACTGACCAGAATGTTAATGAGTTAGCTGCGAGAAAAATCGATGCCATGAATTTAGAGAGAGTTTGTCTAGAACATGGGCTCATCATGCATAATCAAATCACCTTGACGATTTCGGTTGGACTATAAAATCTCTAAGGATGTGCAGTAGAAGTCTTATTGCTGTGATAAAAAAATTGCAGGACTGATGCAGTGAAATGAAAAAGAGAAAGTAGAGTTTGAAACAAAACTCACAGTTGCCTTTGTGTTATATGCTGGCCGCTCTGCTAAGAAGCTTTCATCCTGAGCAATTCCATTGACATAGAGGCATCTCGTGGGCTCTCTAAAGGAATTTGGCCCTACGCACCGGGACAAAGCGTAAAGGTCCCTTTAACTTGTTGTATCGAAATGGTTCATCATCAAAAGAAGAACAATGGGTTGTAGCATTTCCTATATAATGGATCGTTGGGTTTTCTCGTCTAAAGACAGGTGTGGGCTTTTACACTATACAATCATCCTCATAAACCTGGAAGGTGTTGGATTATAACCATATAAATGTGTAGTTTCTTTTAACTTTAACACTACGATTCTTTTCTAACTGGAGTATTGAGGAGTTCCATTTTTTGCATTATGCTCATCGCTCACCGGAACGAATCTCTGGGAGGCTTCAACCCTACCAATACCATCGCTAAGAGATAGCAATCTTCTGTACAGGCTTGAGTCTAGGACCTTAGATACACCAACCTTCCCAATTCTTCACTACTAGAGCCACCAGTTAGGGGTTGCTATGAGTATACGTTTATTAGCGTACAAAAAAATGGACGGTAGGTGTAAGATCCTACATCGGTTCGAGAGGGGAATGAAAAATTCCTTATAAGGGTGTGGAAACTTCTCCCTAACAGATGCGTTTTAAAGCCGTGAGGTTAATGACGATACGTAATAGGCCAAAGCGAACAATATCTACTAGCGGTAAAATTGGGCTGTTATAAATGGTATCATAGCCGGGCACCGAGCGGTATGCTAGCGAGGACGTTGGGTCTTCAAAGGGGTGGATTGTGAGTTCCCACATTGATTGGAGAAGGGAGAAGAGAACGAAACATTTCTTATAAGAGTGTGGAAACCTCTCCCTAGCAGACGCGTTTTAAAACCATGAGACTGACGACAATAAGTAACGGACCAAAACAGACAATATCTGTTAGCGGTGGACTTGGATTGTTACATGGACAATCATTCATAAAACTAGTTCTGTTCAAACGTTTAGTTGCATAGCATTAACACAATGATAAGAAGGGTCTTCCATACCTCAACCGTATCTCTGGCTTTAGCAACAGCTCTCTTTACAACGACGTTCTCTTCTCTGCATCCAGACTGCTATAGCACACTATAATTTCAACAGGATCATGTTAGAGAAAAACTGTTGAACTAAAAGACATGCAGGTGAGTCGTTCGTCGACTTACCTGTGTCGGGTCTCGGAAGGTTATAATGTCATCTATAGATGAATTTCTGATGTAATAAGAGGCCTGAAGAAAATGCAACCAGGACATAAGAATTAGTCTCATAATCCCTGCATCTTAACTGCTGAGATAAAAATTCGTTGGATTGTTCATGTGCATATTGTTTCCAAGACGTTCGATTCTTTCTCCTTTGATATGAAAATAGCTACTAACAAGAAATTATCAAAGATTTTACATACGATTCATCTACTTTCTTCGAATAAGAAATAACCGAAACATAATTTTGCAGCTTGAATCGATCAAGCTTCATCATAACAACGCTAAAATCTCAATCCACAAGCACAAAAATACTCCTAAAACCTACTCGAACCCTAAATTTCAAAATTCATCTCAGAAAAACAGAAGAAACCAAAGTTGATTCATAATTTGATTGATATATTCAAAACTCAACTTGAAACCAAAGGAACTCAAGACATTTACCATCTCAAAGAGCATTCGATCTCCGATACGAAGCGTTGGATACATTGATGACGACGGAATGAACTGAATCTCCAAAAGCATAGACCACAAGATCAAAGCCACGAGAAATGTAAGCAAGCCATCAAATATAACCCCATCTAGGAAAACCCCAACTTATCGCAGCGTAGAATACAGCGTAAGTAGGACCCACTTTTCTGCCAACGTGTCTCCGGCCCAATCCGACTTTTCCACGTCAACAAAATGCTAAATAAGTAGGACCCACTTATCTGCCAACGTGTCCCCTATTTCCACCACAGGTGACAGTACCATATCATTGCGATTTTCCGCGCTTTCCAGTCTCAAACTGACTTCACTACCACCATGCCTCTGGTTTTCCTCTGTTTCCTTCTCCAGTTTTCTTCTCTCCTTCCGCCGTCGTCGGCGGCGGCTAGCGGTGGGGACAGTATAGTATTTACCACCCTTGGCAGGTCCGTCTACGCCTTCGATGTCTTTACCCTCCCGGCCGACGAAAACAGGCCCCCTTCTGCGGCGGATGAAACCCTAATCACCGATGGCGAATCCGTCAATTTCAATGGCTATTTCCCTTCGTCGTCGTCGTCATCTTCGATTCTCTCTCTTTTAACGAACCAATCACAGTCCTTACGGCCGGATTTGGAACTCGTTTATGTTACAGAGAGAAACGGAATCTCCAGAATCTTCTACGATGCGATTTTCGGTGGTACCGGATTTAGTGCTAGACGGCGGTCGGCGCTCGAGATTCCTCATCGACTGCAAATTCCCCTTTTGGATGATGAGCAGAAGAACGAAGTTAGGGTTTCCTTCAAAGATCGGCCGAGTTTAAGCGGCGATAATTTGGTGTACGTGTCAACTCACGAGGACCCTGGCGAGTCCAGAACGAGTTGGGCGGCGGTGTACTCAAGGAGTTTAAGATCGGGTACAACTCGGCGATTGACGCCCTATGGAATCGCCGATTTTAGCCCTTCTGTTTCTCCGTCGGGAGTTTGGACGGCTGTAGCTTCCTACGGCGAGAAGGGCTGGGCCGGCGAGGTTGAGGAACTAAGTACCGATATATACATCTTCCTAACTCGCGACGGAACTCGTCGAGTTAAGGTCGTCGAACATGGTGGCTGGCCGTGTTGGGCCGACGATTCGACTCTTTATTTTCACCGGAGAGGCGATGACCAGTGGCTGAGTATATACAGAGCGATTCTCCCGAGCGATGGAGAAATTTCTACCGATTCAGTGATAATTGAACGACTAACTCCACCTGGTTTGCACGTGTTCACTCCGGCCACTTCTCCAGCCAACAAAAACCTCATCGCTGTCGCGACGAGAAGACCCGATTCGTCTTTCCGCCACATAGAGCTGTTCAATCTCGTCACCGGAGAATTCAAGGAGCTGACAAAAGCGGTTTCACCTAATTCTCACCATTTCAATCCGTTCATCTCCGCCGACGGGACTCGTATCGGTTACCACAAGTGCAGGGGCGACGGAAATGGAAGAAAAGGCAATACCCTGTTCTTCGAGAACGTTCGTAGTCCTGTTTACAATTTATCCTTGTTCAGAATCGACGGTTCTTTTCCCTCTTTTTCGCCTGCAGGTGACCGTATAGCTTTCGTGAACTTTCCCGGATTATACGTCATCAATCGGGACGGTTCGAATCAACAGAAGGTTTACCCCGGCGCGGCGTTCTCAACGGCGTGGGATCCAGTGCGGGAAGGTGTAGTATACACCAGCGCCGGTCCCGATTTTGCGCCGTTGAGTTCTCAGGTAGACATCATTTCAGTCAACGTGGATGATGACGAGAGGAATATCAAGAAGCTGACGAAGAACGGTGAAAACAACGCCTTCCCATCGCCGTCCCCCGACGGGAAATGGATCGTTTTCCGGTCGGGACGATCGGGCTATAAGAACCTGTACATAATGGACGCCGTCGACGGCGAGAGAAAAGAGCTTCACCGGCTTACAGAGGGCCAGTGGACGGATACGATGTGCAGTTGGTCGCCAGACGGCGATTGGATTGCATTTGCATCGGACCGGCACAATCCCGGCGCCGGTAGTTTCGATCTGTTCTTGATCCACCCTAACGGAACCGGGTTGAGGAAGCTGTTTCAAAGCGGTTCGGCGGGTCGAGCGAACCACCCGAATTGGAGTCCGGACGGGAAGGTTCTAGTGTTCACTACGGACAATGCGGGGATATCTGCAGAGCCAATTTCGAACCCACATCACTATCAACCCTATGGTGAGATCTACACCATCAAAATGGACGGCTCCGATCTTCAGAGGCTGACTCACAACTCCTACGAGGATGGGACCCCCACGTGGAGCCCACGTTACATCAGCCCCGTCAATGTTCAGAGATCATATGACGTGGAACCCTGTGGCTTTGAAGATTGTCACTGGCTGAATCAAAAGAACAAGGCCCAGAATGAAATTAAGCCCGACTTAACCGGGCCTCGATGCAGCCCATAATAGTGTCCACTGGGCCATCGATACCAAAAGCCCCTGGGCCATCGATACCAAAAGCCCATATATTAGCATGTACACTACTGTCTACTGTAATATATAAATATAATTGAGATATTGGTATAAAAATAATGGCTGTGTTTTTAATGTTAAGACATTTCTGAGTTGCCCTCTTCATTTTAGCTCAGATCATTCCTTTTTCTATCAAGTTTTGAGGTATGTGAGGAATTACGAATCTGCACGATGATATGATATTGTTCACTTTGAACATAAATTTTCATGCCTTTGTTTTTAGATTAAAAGGCCTCATGGAGATGAATTTTTTACTTATAAACTCATCTCCTTAATTAGCCGATGTGATACTCCCTCTCAACAATTCACAACATATGAACACTGTCTTTGTACAAATCTCAGCATTTTGGTATTCAGTAATTCGCTACAACGTTACAACAAACCGCCGAGATCCCAACGACATTATGTAGAAAAACCAGTGGCATTGGCTATGGCTACATTCAAAAGCTTACAAAGGGAGTATTTTATGTCTCTCTCTAGTCTTGTTCTAGTCTCTAACTGCTGCTGCTAAGTCAGGCTGCTACTAATCCAACAGAGCCGCCATTGGAGTACAAATCTACTGTGTTTGAGTCTGGAAAAACTCGGGCGGTATCGTCGGAGGGCAATACTTCTTCGCCACGTGCTTGTACTGAGGCAAAAAGCCATCAAAATATCAGTCAGTATAAGAACATTACAAGATCAAATGAACAACATAACATCACAAGACTGTGCTCACCTTATGCTGGCTGTATTTCTCTCTGATGGCTGGTAAGCTAGAATTGTGGGCGTTACAGCACAGGCGATGTAAATCCTTAACGCACTCCACAAGGTCGTATGGCTGATAATGTGTATAATGCTGCAAGGTGGAGTTCTGTACCAAAGATCACAACAACAGCATACATACTCTATAAGCATAATTGATTCTCATAAAGTAGTAGGGGAGGACATAGATGATTCTCATACCCATGGTCTTTTAGTTGGAACAAGTATGAACTTCGCCAAGAAGATTGCCGACGCAGCTACGAGCGACGGTGCGTAGCATAGCATACTATATTCCAAAAGAGATAATTCAGCAAGGAAGTTGGACAAGCATTCCAACTGCATTGACGAAACCTCATCGGTGGCCCCTTGAGCAGCTCGAACAAATCGCCTACGATGAATGGATGAACCGACAAGTCAGAATTACGAGTTCATTGAGGAAAGTGAAAGAACACAAAAAAACATTGCCAACATCACAATCACTGACTTTACCTTAAGAAACATTTTGGTGTTGGAGCTGTCATTTCGAACTTCAAGTAATTCAACACAGAAGACTCCATTTGCAATACCTCTTCTTTAAAGTATGTGTTATCAGTTATGTAACAAAATTCTTCCACTTGAGGTGCACAGATCTCTTCATATTTTCTGGAACAACAACACAATCTTACTGCTTAACATCAGACTACCAAAATAAAAAACCAAGCATTAATGGGGTATTGAGAATTCTTACGAAGCAATCATCATGCAAGCAACACCAAGCAACTGTAATCGTTGTCGATCCATCGAGTTTCCCGATAGGTATCGATCGATGTAGTTCACTGTCAAATATAAAGTATCTGGCACAAGCCTATACTCTTCTGCTACCTCCACAAGCCAATCAATCAGTATGGCACGCATATTTGAATTCACATCCTTCTGAATTTTCTCCATGAAATCTGTAGAAGGCCTTTTCTTTGCCTGAACCAATAATAACATTAGACAATAACTCAAAATTTCAAACTTTTCACTAAAGAAGAAGATAATCACCTCAGATGCTCGTAAGTGCTTGTAAATATCACAAGCAATCGTAGCACATTGCTGGGGATCCATGAAATCGGTATCAACATCAATGATATCGCTATCTGTTTCCATTTCAGCAAGTGCATCTCTATTGCATATGCTACCTACAGAGGGAACCAAACAAAATATAATCAATTAAGAACACTAGCAGATGCTGCAACTCTCAAAAACTTATCCATGAACTCACCCTTAATTGGTGCGTGACCTGAAATGCAGAGACTGGTTTTAGTTTTCCTCTCAACGGAATCAACAGCTGGGACATCAGTATTATCCATGTACTCAACGTCAGGACTCTTAAAAGAATCACAAGTAGACATAGTTTCATCTAAGGAAAGTGACACTCCATCTGATTTAGTCGGAGAGACATCCATACTACAAGAGACGGCGGTGGCATCAGTTCTTGAGAGAGCTGGAACATAGCTAGAGACAATTGAATTCGTCGTTTTGACATCAATCAATGTGGCTGTATGAGCCGCCGCCGGCAAGTTAGCAATGCGAGTTCTAGCAGGGGAACTCTTCCTTGCCTTGACAGCTTTGGTTGCACAAGGCACCTGCAAATATGAAATTTCATTTAGAAACGCTTGAGAATCATTGGATTTAAACAAACAAAGAGGCACGTGCTGCTGTCATACACTAAAAGAAAAGGGTTGACCCACAATGATATCCAAATTGTAAATCCAAGGACTTCGTAAAAAAAACATTTTATATAACGACATCAAAAATGTTTTTCAATTCTCGTACTTGTTGCTTCGAAAGGAAACAAACGCAGCTACAAGAACATGCTAACACTGCTAAAAAAATCAGTATAGTGTTTCCTAAGCTACCCAAAAAGATTGATAAGTGATATGTTGAATATAAAATTGTTTCAGGAATCTAGAAACCTTCTTGTTAAGAATCTGCCCATAATTTTAAGCTCAGCTTGCTAAGTTTTTTGATTAACAAGAAAAAACAAACAAGGATATAATAAGAAAACTCTGTTCAAGTTTTGGGTATGATCCAGACAGCCCAGAAAAGTGAGCTACAAAAAAAACAGGGGACATTTTTCATCCATTATCACTCTGTCAAGCAATTTAAAGCATCGTTGAACAATCCCAATAATATGCAATTCATTTCAGAAACATCCATAAACCAAAAAATCAAACCCTACTGAAAGAAAAACACCAACTCCCACAAATGAAAAGAAACCATAGAACAAAAATCATCAAGAGTCCTTTGCAAGTAATTAAGTACCATAATAGCAGGCGGGACAGAGCTTTTAGCAGCAGTATGAGACACACTCTTGAGATTCGTTAGGTTACCGAGTGGCGCTCGCTTCTTCGCCAAGTGTGGCGGAACTGCCACAACCTTTCCGACATTATCGGACGACGAGGCCGACGACGCTTGTCGTTTAGCCAACGACGACGACGTCGACGACGAAAACGACGGGCGGCGATTATGGGCGGACATGGCGGATCGGATCGAACGCAGTTGAGAATTTAAGAGTCAAATTCAAAAAAAAAAGACTAATAAATTCGCACAAATTTCTCTTCAATTCCAACTTCAACCTTCTTGGCGTAAGAGAGAAACGCCAAGAAAGCAAAGAATCAAAAATTAAACACCAAAAGAACAAAAAAAAGTTGGGGGAAAGAAGAAAAAAGAGTTAAAGTTCTTGGAAATTTGATTGATGGAAATTTGATTTTGAAGATCAGAAACAGAGAGAAAAAGGAAGAAGAAGAAGAAGAGAGCGTTATCGAAAGTGAGCAGGAAGGCAAGTGTGATTTATAATAAAGGGGGGTTTTAATTACAGTTTTCTTTCGCTTTAGGGCGCGGAATTTGGATGATTTTGAATTCCGGCAGATCCTGACCGTCGGTTCGCCTCTCGGTATTCGTTAGGACTCGACATTGGAGGCGGGGCCCATTTAGTCTACTTGGCATCGCCTGCGGGTTTCGTTTGGAGCATCACAGACGAATGGAATACCGCCATCTGTCGCTTCCCATTGCCTTTACATCTCGGGGTTGTCGGACTGTGTGGGGGCCTTTTTGCAACATTGGTAAGTCACAGTGCTGTCAGATTAGAATTCAAGTTTATTTGAATTTGAATTCAAAACGGTCACTGAACGCATCCATTTCTCTTTCTCTCTCCTACGCTGCAAGAGAGAGAAGATTTGTTTTTTTATTTTATTTAAATTTTAATAAAAATAAGATTAGGTTAGTCACGCATTTATGGAAATTATGAAATAAAATCTTATTACACCAAAAATAACTCTCTAACTTCGGGGGTAATGAAAGAAAAGATTAAGTCAAAGATCAAATTATGATTTATTACTTTATTTGTAAGCAAAATATATGGTATTTTATTCTATTGGCAAATAATATATTGACATTTATTGAACTAGTATGGAATATAATTGAGCAATAGGCTTCTTTCAAATTTAAGATTAAAATATTCATTTCTTTTTAAAAAAATAAATAAAAAGTTCAAATTAGGGCATACTTGAAAAGGTTAAAAAAGTGCCATTTTTACACAAATTTCAAGAGGAAAGGAAAAGAACAATTTTTTTTTTTAAATGCATTTTTTCTTTCCAAAAATATATATATATAAGATTTTTGTAATGACCCATATCCACCTACCAGATAATATACTCGTTACTTCCTCAAATCGATGTGGGACCCCACCAAATCCACCCGTTTGGAGCCAACGTCCTTACTGGCACACCGCCTCGTGTCTACTCCTTCAAGAAACAGCGAGAAAGCTGGCACATCATCCGATGTTTGGCTCTGATACGAGAGCTTCCGCTCAAGGCTTTAAAACGCGTCTAGGGAAAAGTTTCCACACCCCTCATAAAGGATGATTTGTTCTCCTCCCAACCAAATCTGGAACATCACAATTTTATTTCGAATTAATTTTTTTAGTTCAACTTGTTAATTTTGGTTGCAAAGTAGAAAATAAAATTATAGACTTTTAAAATAATTAATAAAATATCTATTAGATTTGCTCTTTAAAAAAAATGGACGATACATCTTAAAGTTAATTTACTATTTTGTCCTTGAATTTTGAATTTCCCCATTTTGTCCTTATGCAATTAATTATAGATTCTTTTTCTTTTTCTTTTTTTTATCTCCCCATAACAAAATAAAAAAAACATTTACTTGGTTAACGTTAGACAAGTTTCTTTAATTTCGTAGTAAAATTATTTATAATTAGATATAGAGAACCCATTAAAAATAATAATAATAAATAAATAAAAAAAGGGCACCAATGCTAATTCAAATTTTTGTAGCTTTGAATTTTGAATTCAAATGGGAAACTGTTTTTATTTTATATATTTTCTTTTTTCATTACAAAAAAAAAACAAAAAAAAACAATATCGCTAAATCTACGGACAATGCTGGTTTGTGATTGGTCCAATGTGTTGACAGTGAGTGCCACAGCAACAGCTACTTAAATCCTTCCGACTTGGTGGTTGTTGGGGAATTTAGGCTCGTGTATGTTTTGTGTCCTTATTGTTATCCCTACATTTTTTTTAAATAAATCACCGAGCAATTCTGGAAGCTACATAAGATCATGTCCAAAATTCTACGAGAGGTTTAAGACTAAAATAACATGACTCGTCCAAATGGGTTGGTCATCGAAGAGATAACAGAGCTATTGAGGATTGTTGGAATGAAGTTTTACATCGACTAATTAAAGAGTTGATCATGGGTTTATAAACCATGAGAGGTTATACTCAAAGAGGATAATATCATACCATTGTGGAGATTCGTGATTCATAATAAGAGTCACACAAGCCAGCCATCCTTAAGTGGTGAGGTAACCTATGTGAGTCAAACATGGCTAGCGGATCCTTATAAGACTTTGTATACCTTTCATTAATAATATTTTGTGAGGTCGACCTCTAATTGTGTAGCCTCTTCTACAGCAATTAATTTTGTGTAAAGCTAATTGCCAAAAACACTCCGCTATTGTTAATTTTCCTTTCTTTCCTCCCTTATAAATAGATTTTTCAAGAACAAAAAAGGATAAATAAACCAAAATATCACAAGGGAAAAGAAAGTATAAATGGTAAGATTTCCAGTTAATATGTCTTTGAAAATACCTTTTCAAACGGATATAGACTGTTAGGTTGAATGGCTATGTGTCCGTCACGACCTCACATATATATAGGAGATGTGTACATACATGCGTGGGCCTTGATCCACGGTAACAAACCAAGAAATCAATAAACACAGTTTCAAGAATAAAAGATTCTCGTAATATGTATACATAGTAGTGTTTCCGAGGCTTCACACAAAAACATTGTCTCTAATAAATTTAATTTAAATACCACCAAAATAGAGAAAAAAATATCAATATTAAGTGAAAAAGAAATGAATGTGATTTTTCTATATTTCCACAAACATAAAAAGGCATATGGTTTAGTTGACTCTGTTCTAAGTATCCAAATTTGCTTATGCATCTATTGCTTTTAAACCACAAAACAATTCATACTTAACTTGATCGTACCTTATGTTGATTGCAATTTTCCTTTGCCGCATAAAAACGAGAAGCTTGACACATTGACATAAATCAGAGGTTAGATAGAAGAAGTAACAATTCAGATAAGAAAACTGAGGGAATGTATTGATGGAAGAAGTAGAATTAAAAAAATAAAGGTGATAAACTTGTTAAATGTAAACTTTATCAAAAGAAATCGTGTTAGGGGAAGTATATAATTTGGCCAAGAAAATAATGTTCAGGGCTGAGAATTTCTTCATTCCAAACAAGATAAAATTTCTAATCAATTCCAAAAACTCTCGTTAGTTTTTGTCTGACACAACTCGATCATTGCCCTCAAAATATTCAACAAACACACTGAAATCTTCTTCTTTCATGAGTTTCATCATTTTCCGGTGAGTTTCATGTCTAGAATATTCTCTCAAATCTCCAATTTTATTAGTTAGTGCAATCTTAGGGTTTTTTACTCGAGATCTGTTTTCACAAACATTCTTAACTATATCTTACACACTTTGAAGCCAGTAAATGGGAAACTAATCGACATTTCTAAAATAAAGATGAAACCGCAATGCAAATTCACAACTGATACAAATGAACCATCATATATTTGTTTGGCACTAGGATGAAGAATCAAATGAATAAACGTTCAACGAAAATACTCACCATAGAAGCGTGTTGAACAAGCTATAAGAACGTCCGCCGATTTAACCTTCACCGAAAAGAATCTTCCGAAGAAACTAGTTCGATCTCGATCGAAAATTTCTCCGGTGCTTCGAACTAGTTCCTGTTCATCCAATCGATTCAAGCTAAACTGTTAACTGGAATCAAAAAACTTAATGGAATGGAAGAATATAGTAACAATACTGAAACAGAGAGCGGAACGAACACAGAACAACTGTGTGGTTTTGTACTGCACGAGATAATGGATGGTTCAAGGCCATATTTCCGCGCGAAATCGTTGGTTCAAGGACAAAGGATCTGGACCGTCAATTTGGACGACCAAGATCTCAACCGCTTATTCGGAAAGGATGCGAATGCGAGACGAACTCTCGTCACTCCGGCCTCCAATATAACTTTAATACACTAAAATATTTGGTAAATTACCTTTTTAGCCTTATTTTAATGATTATCAATTTAGTCCCTAAATTTTAAAAACCGGACAATCAAATACATCAAGCTTAGAAATGGTTTAATTTGGTCTATTTGAATTATAACACCAAACATTTTGCTTTTACGAAGATGAAAATAGTTCAATTTCATATCCGAACTGATTTTGAACCAATTAGTGACTAAATTATTTAATTAACTTGGCATAATTTAGTTGATTATATTAATATTTTTTAGAAACATGTTTAACATAATTTAGACCAACAAAAGTATGGATAAGATCTTGATGCTTCCTCGAGAATTCAAACTCTTGACCGTTCAGTTTGGTCGTTGGTGGTCAATATTTTAACGGAAGCGCCACTTACCAACCCCCCAAATGCCTTCATTGCCATTGAGACACCATCTAATGGCGAAGAGGCTCAGACCCACCCCACCCTCCACTCCCTCCGCCAAGCCATCGCCATCGCCACCGTCATTGCCGCCGTCTCCTCCGACTCCTCAACTCTTCCATTCAAAGCCCACCACCGTGTCCCTCCGCCACTCATCCAACGATCGAAACAAAACCCTAACCCACCTCGTATCCCCCCCATCCGCATCATCCTCCAACTGGGTCTCTCTAAATCTCACCAAATCAGACCTCTCTTTGCCTCTCACTTTCCCCACCGGCCAAACCTTCCGCTGGAAACAAACCAGCCCCCTTCACTTCACCGGCGTTGTTGGGCCTCATCTTATCTCTCTCACCCATCTCCCAAACGGCGACGTTTCATATTGCCTTCACTCTTGTTCTACATCCTCCTCCGCCGCCGCCGCTTCCGCCGCCGCCAGATTGGCCTTGCTTGATTTCCTTAACGCCGGTATCTCCCTAAGTGCCATTTGGGAGGTCTTCTCGGCGGCTGATCCAAGATTCGATGTCTTGTCTCGCCATTTGGAGGGGGCTCGAGTTCTCAGGCAAGACCCACTCGAGTGTTTGATTCAGTTTTTGTGTTCTTCAAATAACAATATTGGAAGAATCACCAAAATGGTGGATTACATCTCATCACTTGGGAATCATTTGGGTAATGTTGGAGGCTTTGATTTCCATGAATTCCCCTCTTTGGAGAGGCTGTCCTTGGTCTCTGAGGCTGAGCTTAGAGAGGCAGGCTTTGGTTACAGGTAAATCTCTCCATTCCAATACTAATTTGATCTAAGAAATCAATCGCTAGCTCTATCTGTGGGGATGGGAACACTTTTAATGATAGCATAATGTGAATAAGCAGG
This sequence comes from Cucurbita ficifolia, assembly GCA_033971965.1. Taxonomy (NCBI): domain Eukaryota; kingdom Viridiplantae; phylum Streptophyta; class Magnoliopsida; order Cucurbitales; family Cucurbitaceae; genus Cucurbita; species Cucurbita ficifolia. The sequence continues at coordinate 3,205,462 of CM066976.1, forward strand.
GCTAAATACATAATTGGCACTGTGAAAGAACTAAAAGGCAAACCTGGGGGAGGTGCAGAATGGCTTCTGTCTCTTCGTGATTTGGCTCTCGAAGAAGTGATTGAAGCCCTTTCAGCTTTGCCGGGCGTGGGTCCAAAGGTAGCAGCTTGTGTTGCTCTCTTCTCTCTCGATCAGCACCATGCCATTCCTGTTGACACACACGTCTGGCAGGTACTATATCCCTTTTCATATGAACTAAATTGATTCAAGTTCCTTTCATATGAACTAAATTGATTTAAGTTTATTCTTGTATGTGATGAAAAGATTGCTACAAGGTACCTTGTTCCTGAGCTTGCTGGTGCACGTCTAACGCCAAAGCTTTGCAATCGTGTGGCTGAGGCATTTGTCAGCAAGTATGGAAAATATGCTGGTTGGGCTCAAACTCTGCTGTTCGTCGCTGATTTACCTCAACAGAAGGCCCTCTTACCTGCAAGTCTTGAGAATACCAAAAGGAAAAAATCTACAAAGGAGCTGATAGAAAAGGCACATACTGGTAAATATAGATCAATGTGAATAGCTATATTAAGTTGGTCTCAGGCTTTTGGCATTAATGTAAATTCTGATTTCTTGTAGAGCAAGATCCATTGGTGTTGGCATAGCTCTTGAAATTCGTTCGGGTTTGCTTTGGCTCGTTGACGTATTCTCCTGGAGGAAGAATTCAAAATGTAATCCCCATGTTTGGGGAAGTCCTACATTCCAGCCTTCTACTAAATGTGATCTAGTTAAAAAAGATTAATTTTCTGTGACTAGAGAACTGTGGTTTCATTTCATTGTTGATCCTTGACATGAATCAATTAATAATTGAAGTATTGCATGATTGTTTCTAGGACTCCTAAAAGAATGAAATAAGCTTGTGATCATGGAGATGATTATTGCTAAAGCTATGTATCTATTGAAAGCTACTGTGAATTATCTTGCCATGTGCTTCATTCATGCTAGACATCTTCCATCATTTATGTGCATTGTGCATCAACCAACAGTGTTTTGGTGACAAACGGACATGGATCGCCTCTAAAGTTCCGATTCGAGATTGGAATCACGCATTTAGCCCTCCCTAGACACGCCTGAAACATCACAAAGCTTTCGTGTGAGTCATCGTCTTGAATACCTTTTATTTAATGCAAGATACAAATCTCTTTATAGAATGCTAATGCGTTTCAGGAAATTACTCACATGTTCTACAATGGCTCTGGAGTTTGGCGAGTGACACATTCCAACAGCGTAGCTTTGACAGTCACCAGACGGTGTCCCAAAGCTTGCAAATAAGATGTTGGAGATGTTCTTGTTAGTAGGGCAGCTTAATCGGACCTTAGGCCTTCTGCCTTTGTGCTTTGTTCTACTTGCCCTCTGTTTCTTTGCACTCATCCATGAAGCTACTAGAGGATAATGTGATTCAGACACTTGCCCACACGTTTTGCTAATTGAAACAGAATCCAAAGATATCCCAACCGGGTTTCCTGTTTCTTCTTCCAAAATAACCAACAGGTTCTCAGTCGGCTTGAGGAAGGAACGTGGAACATTATACCTGGATTGAAAGGAGAGAACATGGAAGGAATTTTTAAAAGGTGAGGTATAATATAACACCAGATATTAAGGTCAGAGAAAACTGTTTACCATTTCTGTGAAGGCTCCCCTGTTGGGGTGAGGAAGGAGATCCAGTACCGGCCAATACCCCAGCCGTTAACCCACACTGCACCCTTCCCCATGGAACCAAGGTTCAGAGCAATTGGGTCATCACCAGGAGGTGCATCGAACTGAGTCTGCCCAATTAATGACGACAAAGGTCAGTTAATGAACACTGAATTCAGGATAGTTGCTATTGCAAATAGTCTAAAAAATTGATTGTTGGTAGTACCTTGTACCATGTGAGCGGCTGGGAAGAGTCTCCTAACCTGCTCCACTGAACATTACCTGACCCATTGTCTAAAAATATTTGCGATTGCTCTCCTGATAGGCCAACCTATGGAAAAATTGTTCAGAAAAACCGACAAAAATACATGTACGTATATTTTTTTAAGAATATTACATCGGCTTCAAGTGTGTATGAACTCATATTACGAGTTTAAAAATTAAAGAACCTTGTATCCCCAAGGTTGTGCTGAGAAATCCTCGCCTTGAATTCTCACTCTTCGAAGTCCAAAAACTCTTCTCTCAAGAAATGCCCCAGAATCCTTCACATTATAGCTATTAGAATTCGCTAAGGTGAAATGCAAAATTAATATGCATCAACCATGGAAGGGAAGATAAGATGATCCGTACCGGTAAACCAACCATCACACTGAGCAATGAGATGTTGTTGATGCCATTTGTCAACGTAATATTGTTCTCCAGAGAGAAACCTTTTTCTTTGTAAGTTCCGTGGGCGGAGCCTATAAACATCAATAGTGAAATTCTCGATATTGTGGATTGATCGAGCTTTTAACCATACAAATGAAGATAAGACTAGCCTGCATAAAGCCCATTGACAAATGCATGCATGGCATGAGCTAGCGAATCCACTTTTAGTGTTTGTTGAGAGTCAGGAGAATCCGCTTCAACCCTGCATTTCACAACCATTAGTGGCAAGCAACAGAAAACGAACTTGTTCATTTTGACTTCCAACTATTCTTTTGCTTATTCAAGATTAACCACAGCGGCGTGATTTCTCACTTATGATTTACCTTAAAGTGTACCAAAGATAATCTGATCCGTCTTTTGTAGTACTCGTATGCTCTAATAACTCGTTAGCTCTCAAATCGGTTTCATCAAAGCTAGGTATCGATTCCTTGAACTCTTGCCATTCTGCATTCGAGTCAAACTTTTGTACTGCATTCATTGATCTCGTATTATGTTGTACGCTTACCTGATCATATATATCTCAATGGTTGAAATTGATAGAGGAAAAAGAAAACTGCTGCTAAAAACTTCCCGCTAGTTATCGGTGTAAATCTTACCCTTCTAGTATTGAAGGCCACATTTTTACAATCCGGTAAGATGCTGATGGAACTTAGAGGTAACTCGTAAGTAACACTTTGAAAGAGAACATTCGTGTCTGTAGCTCCCTTATTCACCAAAAAGGCAGCGCATTCTCCGGACTCCGTTTTGAACACAATAGCCTGCCAAAAAAGACGGATGAGCAATTGTCTACAATTTCCTAGAATTACAATCTCAATAAGTAATCATTTTCATTCTTATCCAGTTATCCTACATTCATTGTATACGATACTCCATTTTCCATCTTGGACGGTAGGAACAGCTTTTTATTGCATAGAATGATGTTATTAACATGATAAAACTTACTTCTAGAGATTTGCCTAGTGAGAAGTTGGATTTTGTTCCAGTGAGCAAAGGCTTGGAGCATAGCTTAATTGCAGCATGTAATTCTTTAAGATGGCCCCATTTTGGTTCCCTAATTAAACCTTCAGTAAGAATGTGGTAAACAGTTACTCAGTTGATGCAAAATTCGAACCGTTGAGCTATAGTTTTAAAAAATGTCATACCGTATTCGTCCAGAGGGGCTTGATCATAGTAACCTGTGATCATGAATGCAGAAGCTGATCTTCCGAAGTTGGTTCCTCCATGATACTAGATAAAGAAATGAACGTAGTTGTGGTTTAATTGAAACATGTGTACATCTTTTGTTAAGTTAAAATTGAGAGAGAGATTTATATCAATACCATATAATAATTGACATAGGTCCCATTCTTTGCAGAAATGAAAAGAGCAACATGAAATGCAATCTCCTCTGCTGATCTTATATACGGTTCCCCACCGTAAGTTTGATAGCTATAATCCCGCGCCCCCAAAGTCCCAAAAAACACAAAAGTTCTCGATTATTAAACAACAAATTCAATCTGATATCCAGGTAATTAACAATTTCCATAACACTCCAAGGAAAAACACATTTTCCTTCCATTTTGTGAAAAAGGAAATGCAAAATATTTGGATATAGAGCAATCGCAAAACTTACAAACTAGTCCAATTCTCAGTCCACATAGATGGCTTATTAGGTGAGTTTGGTCCTGGGAACGTTTCTCCACATCTCATGCCGTTGCACGTATTTATCTACGAATTAATATATGAGTAATGTGAGAAATGAAAACTTAGACATAGAGAGGAAAATTAATGTATAATTTAAGTTTTTGTTTACATACGTACCACAGGATCAGGTGCATCGTTTTGCTTGCACATGCTCCATGGCACACCAGTCTGAAGGCTAACCGCCATGTCTGCTGCCCATTGAACATAAGGCGGTCCCTTCTCACGAAAGGCTGCCTCCACCAACGTGTATTCATTCTCAATCTGCAACTCCATCGATGTGTTCTCTTAAAAGTGTAAAAAGAAAAAAAAAACAATAGAACATAAATTAAAAAAACATTGAATGGTGTTGGTATGGCCCATCGGCTCAAACCTGTGAAAGTATGATTGGCCCTCCTTGTGAAGCGTATAAGCCTTCGGATTTCATCATGTTCACTATCTTGGTGGTGAAGTTTTGCATGTAAAACTGTCATTGAAGGTGCAGGGTGACCGTGAAAACATAACAACTTTCACTTAGGTTATCGTAATTCAAAAGCTAAAAGTAATTTATATCAATAGTTCAACACACCTTGAATGGTTCGTTATCAGATCGATAAACAATTTCCGGAATATCATGTAACCAAAACGGTAGACCACTGTATATTAGAAAGTTAAGATAATGACCGAGAAATGGTTATTTATAAAGAAGAATAATTGTGAGAAAAAGTTTCATATGCTCTTACCCATAATTCCATTCCGCCTCAATGAAGGGTCCAATCCTAAGGCAAGCATATAATCCTTGCGCTTGTATTTCCTTAACGAATTTTACTATGTCGCGTCTTCCACTAAATTCATACTGAAAAAACAAAATTTTTTACACGGTTCATGTCATGTCTATCATCTTTTAGAGATATATAGAGAATAGAGAGATTGAATTACCTTTCCTTCTTCGGGTTCGTGCAGGTTCCAGAACACATAGGTTTGTATAACGTCTATTCCACCTTCCTTTGCTTTGGCAATCAAAGAAGGCCACATCTGCATAACAAATTAACAAAAACCATCATCATAATTCAAGCTCTTTACAACACTGAAGCACAGGTAAAAAATATTGCGGGCTTTACGGGTTGACTCAGGCCCAATTGAACGACAATGGGACCCAGCCTTTTTCTAGCCGATTCGCAATAGCCATGTTCACGGATGATTTGAATTTCATGTGGAGATTTTCCATTCGTCCATTGAACGGTGACCCGAATCGCATGATTCTTGAATACTTTTTTGTTGGTTTTTTATGGCGGGCTTGATTTCATTTTTGAAAAAGATGCTTCTAAACGCTATTTTCAACAATAATTTCGTTAACTTTCAAACAATGTTTTTAAAAAATTGAAAACTAAAAAATAAATAAGCATAATTTCATTTTTTAATTTTATTTTTGCAATTAAAATTTGACTAAAAACTTCATTTTTTAAGAAAATTAGAAAACAAGCATAATTTTTTTTTAAAATGACTTTATTAAACTAATATTTTATTTAATTTTATGTTGACATTTTTCAATTTTATATAAGAACATAATACAAATTTTATGTAACGTTGATTATAAAAAAAATTTAATGCACGGTATAAATGTAACATAATAAATTAGAATATATTTTTATGCATAATAATTGTTAGATCAAAAAATAATATTTCAAATTACCATAACTTAAAATGAACGGTATAAAAAAATTAGAAACTAAATATTATTTAAGTATTTCCGTATTTTGTTTAAAAATCATTAATATAATCGTCAATCCCAACGTCACTTGAAAAAATCACTATATTTCAGATTTAATAGTAATAATAATATACCTTATTAAAAAACTGAACACAAATCACGTATCATGCTTTTCCAGGAACGCAAGATTCATAACTAATCTCATAATTTTTTTAGTTCGGATTCTATCACTGAAACAAAATAGAAACTCCAAAATAATTTATTCCTTAATTAAGTAAAACTTAATCTAAAAAATTGAATACTACCGTAAACACTAATTCACTTCATTTATTGGCGGGAAGTTTTATTAATCAAAACATCGTTTCTGAAAATGAGGGGGGAAAAGACACAGAAATTCCATTTTAGAAAAGTAAATTGAAAGGAACGAGCAAACATGAATGATGAACCACTATGGCTATGTACTTCGCCTAAACGCTAGACAACAAACCGCATTTTATTTCTCTTTTTGAACTAACCTAACACCTATTGCACAGCAATGCGAAATGGATGATCCATAGAAAAATCGTTTTCCCGCCAGAAAAATTGAAACAGTGAAAATTCGGCCGCCATGATTCTTAAACTCAAATTAGAAACAGAAATCATCGGAATTATCACAGAAGATCAGAGATGGATGAAGAAAGTAAGAAAACAAACTTACATCGGGAGTGCTCCGCGGATAGTGGATAGAGCCAGAGAATAAAAGTTTGTGTTCGCCATTGACGATTAAGGATCTTCCATCGTAACTTACACCGTCGCTGCCGTCGCTGCCGTCGTTGCCGCCGAGGACGCAGTGGAATAACGCCGCCGTCAATACCAAAGCAGAAACGCGAAGTAATCGGACGGTGCCGTACTCCGATTTCGCCATTGATTGACAAACCTTTCTCTCTTCCAAGACTGTTCACTGCTGAATCGGAGAAATGCCGCTTCCTTTTATACCACACTAGAATTCCATCTCTCTCACTCCTCCTCTTCTCTCACTTGAAAGCAATATACAAATTCGTCTGGATCTGTAAGAGGCGAATTTCATATACCAATTTTCTGCGTAAAAAACGAGGCGTCTCTCTTGATTTTATACAGCGCCTTCATAACTGGCTGTCAATTAATTTAAAATAAAAATAATAAAATTAAAAAAACAAAAGAAGAAGACGAAGAAGAAGAAGTTGGCGGATTCGAGTCGAACTGGAATTTCCAAATTTCAATGGTACGTTGGGGGGCTATTAAATAGTTTTGTCGGTATTTTAAGAGAATTATGGATAAATAACGGGGGGGAAATGAAAATAGAGTAAGTTAGTGGGTAAGCATGTAAATTAAGTATAAAAGAAAAAAACAGATTGGACCCTGACCCGGACCCAATGGTAGCGGAAGCTCGTCAGTTGAGTCACGTGAGAGAGATAAAACAAAAATAAGCAACTTATTCAAACGTAAAAGCCACGCGCCACGCCTCCAAGCATTCACACGCTTGAGACTATTATGATAGAACTTTTTTTTATTACCATCAATTACTCTATTATTAAAATTTGAATAGAAATTCAAAGTGAATCGAGTCAAAGATGGAGATTATATTTCTCGTTTTCGTCCTTAATAAATTTTTGTCCCACCTCTCTCACTTAATAAAGAAATATATATAATATATGTAACAGCCAAAGCTTTAAAAGAGATGAATTGTACAATATCTGCTAGCGGTGGGCTTAAGTCGTTAAAACGGTATCAGAGTTAGCCAGATACTAATTTGTGTGCTAATGAGGACACTGAGCCTAAATGGGAGTGGATTGTGAAATCTCACATTCGTTTGAGAGGTGAGCAAACTATTCTTTGTAATGAAAATCTCTCCCCTAATAGACGCGTTAACCTTGAGGGGAGCTCACAAGGAAAAGTCCAAATAATAGACTTCTTAAAATATTATTGAATTTATTAAAATGTTTTACATTTTTTTTAATAAATTTATATTGAAAAAAAAGGTAAATTATCCATTAAGAAATCTTTAAAATTAATATATATATATATAATAAAGATGAAAAAAATCTATACGATAATCTTGTTTCAATTCTTGAGAATGTTGTTATGATTGGAATAAGAAGCAAGGACGCAGACAATAAACTTGTTGTTTCCTTTTTTGTCCATGTCATACTCCATGGATACCTCTATTCACATATCTCCATAATAGTATGTTAATGTTCATTTTTAGTATAAACTTTTATAGTTTAGCTTTGAAAATCACGAGAGAAAAATAAATTTATAAAATTTAAGCTAAAAATTAATTCAATCAATTTAATATCTTTAAAAAAATCTCACATAAATTGGAAGAATTCAAATTAAAGAGAGCTACCAAAAATTTAAAAAAAAAAAAAAAAAAACTCATATCAATTAAACTTGATATTATCTATTAAATTGAGTGTTTTTACAATATTATTACATCTAAAAAAGTTTTAAACGCAGGTAAAATTCAAGCATTAACGGCTTTATAAATAAGTTCATAAATTTATTTTCTAGGACGTGTCCTACAAATTTATAAATAAAATAATAATTGAAGACAAATATTGAAGGTAAAAATAGGTGGAGAATGGTAATAGATTAAAGGTAAATTTGATAATTTAAAATTCTAATAATGGTTGTGAAATAAAATGAGGAAGTCAAATCGAAATTAAACAGAATCGCTAAAATTTCGGCTTACATTTTCAAGCTGCAAAACGTGCAAGCAACAGAGCAAGGTCCTCTTGGTTGTTCCTCACATTAATTGCTTCTAAAGCCGTTTATTAACGTTGCTTCTTTGGCTTGACTTAGAAAAATGAGCCTTTGACGTTACAAAAATACCCACAAAAAAGTTATTGCATTTAATTTAAATAATTAATTGATTTTTTAATAAAATAATTAACTATAATTATTAAGAAATTTATTTTATTATTATGATTTAATTGAATAAATCAGTAAACAATTGTTATTAAACAGTATATTTCTACCAATGAGATAGGTAAATATTGGAGATTAATGTTTATTTATCGAATAATTAGATTCAATTAAATCAACCTAAATTTACTATTAATTTTAAAATATACATTTTTTTTTTCATATAATATAATTGTTTTTATTTTTTAATAATTATATTTTTTTCCGGTTTACTCTCTAACCACTTTTAAAAATAAATTTTAACCCTTTAAAAAGTAAAATTTTAAAATATAATAAATTTAAAAATAAATCAATAAATATTTTACAAACTAACCTTTTATTTTTATTAAAAACAAAAGTGGAATAAATTACTTAACATCTCAAAGGATTTATTATTTACTAGAGTTATTTGGATAGAAAAATTTTATAACTAGAATAATTTGGTTGAGTCTAAAAAAATTGGCCCAAACCGACTAATCTAATCCACGAATCCCTAACAATATAATAATCCATATATTTGAGATGGCTAAGACACTTTTTTCGATCGGTTTAAATCTTAAACCATACAAAACAATTTAAAATCTATATCAATTCTCACCGTCTAATTCTTGAGGGATTTTCATAGGTCCCTCAAAGATCTATCTTGAATAGATGCAGGAAAAGGAAGAGATAGTGAAAGGAGATTTTTTTTTTGTTAGCTAAATAGAGCCGTAGATGGAGATTATATTTTCGGTCCATACTCCTGACCTGCCCAAATGTTGCTAAGTTTTGCTTCACTTTATATATATAAATATATCTATCTATATATCACAATTACTCACAAAAATAATTCCATTAGGAAAAATTCCCCACAAGAAATCTTTGCTCTGATTCTTACAAAAATAAATGGAAATTTTTGCGGGAATGAAAATTAGAATAAGAGATCAAGACCGTGATGAAGTTTGACATCTCTGTCGGTTCAAAAGATATATATATTTTATTTTTTTATATCAAATCCAAATAATAATTTTTAAAAATTTTAAATTAATTTGGATCAAGAATCCAATAACTTATAATTCAAGCATAACAGTTGACTTTGACAAAACAAGCTACAAAAAAAAAAAAAAAAAACATTAGCTAATTAGTCGATGTCTGTCTTTGAATTAATTGTTTATTTATAAATCCATGTGGCATAATAAATGCTAAATACAGTTTCTTCTTAAAATATTAATTAAAATAAAAATATTATTTTGGTTCCTATTTATTTAAGGGAGAATGAGCTATATCGACTTTTATTTTAAAATATGGAGTTTTAAATGCTTAAAAAAGTTACTCTAAAAAGATAATTTCAAACTCATTTTTTATTATTTAGTATTTTTGTAAAATGACATAAAATATTGTTCATATGTCATAATAAAATAATGGTATTGTCCCAATAAACTTGATTTGAATAATAAAGAAAATTAATATTCAAAATAAAATATATAAAAAGAAAATAAATTGGGGACAAAAAAGTCTTAATTATAATAATTTATCAAAAATAGAAATGGATGAAAATGTGAAAGATAAAATAAATTAATGAAAATTAATATTGTCCATTTGATTTTAAAATTTCTCTAATATATTTTAATGTTCGCATTTAATTAAGTCTTATAAAAGTATAAGATTTTAATCGATAAAAAGTAAAAACTACAAAAGTTTAATATATAAATTATTTAAAAAACACACTTGGGCCTATAAGTATTCCTACCGAGCCCAATTTATTTAGGCCCAAAAGACCCAATTTATTTAGGCCCAAAAGGCCCAATTCAGTTCGACTGTCCACTTTCACAAACCGAGACCACTGGTTCGGTTATGGGTTTAGAAGAAAAAACCCGAAAAAATCCGATAATTTTAAGAATTAATTAGAAAATAAGAAAACAAGGAAGCTGGAGAAGCCAGAAGTTGGAGTGAAGCCCAAGCCATCAATAGCTATACTATAAACCAGTGCGTCGCTCGTTTCCCGCATTCTTCTCTGTGATTCAACTCCCTCTTCTCTCAGGTTTGGATTTCATCTTTTCTTCAAAAGTTCAGTTCATTTTGTAGCTGTGATTGTTTACGATTAGGGTTTTGGAATGGGATTGTGTTTTCTTTGATTTTGATTTCGGTATGAACATTTCCGATCGCTCTGGGCTGACAATTCTTTTCCTTCCTTTTCTCATGTCACAGATTCTTATAATTTGATCAGGGAAAGCTTGAGTTTCGGACCTGATGTCGGTGCGTTTCTCTTCTTAACATTACTGCGTTTTTTTTTCTTTTTCTTGAAGTATTAGCTAGTGTTTAGTTCATGCATTTTAATATTGGAATATTATTGTAGATCTTTGAGTATAATGGAAGTGCTGTAGTTGCGATGGTGGGGAAGAATTGCTTTGCCATTGCTAGTGATCGTAGGCTTGGTGTTCAACTGCAGACTATTGCCACAGATTTCCAGAAAATTTACAGGGTTCATGATAAGCTATTTCTCGGCCTTTCGGGCCTTGGTACCGATGCTCAGACACTGTATGTTTTCTGTGGTAGAATCGTTTTTTTTGTTTTTTTTTTGGTTTAATTTACCATTTCTTAATTCCGTCTGCCCTTGAAATGAAGGTATCAACGGCTTGTCTTTCAGCACAAACTGTACCAACTTCGAGAAGAGAGGGACATGAAGCCGGAGACATTTGCTAGCCTGGTCTCAGCTCGTCTTTATGAGAAAAGGTTGGACACCTACTTAGTTTTTATTTTCCTCCTTTTCAGCGGTTTTAATCATTCATATTCTCTATTTTTCGGCCTCGACAAGAAGATTGTGAGCTGATTTGATAGAGATGTTGCGTTGCACTAAGAGCCACTTGAGAGTTTATGACATGTGAACCTTCGACACAGCACAGTACAGATATGCAGTCAAACCGTGTTATGGAATTGATATATGTTAAACTGATATGCAAGATATTTTATACTTTATTTAAAATAGGGTTACAAGTTGAATTGCTGTATAGTTGAAATGTGGATAAACTAAAGAACTGTATTGGATTAAGTGTCTCCGTCTCAAGATAGTTCTTAGTCTCTCTCCTAGCTTTCGGAGGAAACATAAACTGTTGGGGTATAATCACAAATGGTAGAGTTAACCTTTCCTCTCATTAGTTTGTAAGTTAGCTTTTATTGCATGACATGAATATACCAAAAGCTTAAGTACTATTTCCAAGATTCAAATGCTTGAAATTTGGTCTTCTCAATTTTAATGAATGGACCTCGGTACCACACTACACTGTTGTCTCAATTACGCTCTTTGTAGAACTGGCCATGATGAAGTCGTGTTATAATTGGATTGGAAAGTAGTCTTAGTTGGTAATACATGGATATAAATGTACAAGGGTTGAGTTTATAATATATTTTTTTTGTAAGAGGTTGAGTTTTATAACTGTTATTTGGCCTTGTTTAGCTCGGATAAAAAACTCATGTATCAATTTTCTTATTTGTAGGTTTGGTCCATACTTCTGCCAGCCTGTAATTGCTGGATTGAGTGATGAAGACAAACCCTTCATTTGCACGATGGATTCCATTGGGGCTAAGTGAGTTCTCTCTTTTTTTCTTTCTTTGTCTAATTCCCAACTTTATTTTGTTGGATTTGAATTTCTGCTTAAATAATTTATATGGCTTTCTTCATTTTGTTTGAAATGTGCATCAAACTTGAAGTTGCATCCTCTGCAACACGTTGTAATGAAATCTGATTTTTGGGACAAATATTTTTCTAGATTTAGGATAATTAATGCAAAACTAATACGTTGTCGATTCATTGTTCCCAGAGAGCTTGCTAAGGATTTTGTTGTTTCTGGCACTGCATCAGAGTCCCTTTATGGTGCTTGTGAGGCTATGTATAAACCTGACATGGTAAGTTGGTATAATCCATTTGCATATGCTTTGTATTTTTCACTGGGATTGAGAGAGAAATCGATTTCAGTTGCCTGTTCGCTTTAATCTTTTCGATTTAGCAATCTACCATCTCCATAGGAGTGTTAGTGTTTTTGGTCAGGTCAATTTGTTGAGAAGATGGATGCTGACAGTTGAATGTAAGATATCTAAAATAACTGGTTAGTCAGTTCAGTTAACTGGATGCAGTGTTGTAAGCTTGTAGGGATTACCATTCTCTCCCCTCCCCCCACAATAGAGAGAGACTTCAGAATAGAGTACTGAACACCATGGCTTTGACTTGAGAATGAAGAATAAATGAAAACAGATTTCCAGAATTGGAATCATAGAAGAAGGATTAAGTGTATACCCATAAAAGGAAGAGGTAGAGAAATTAGTGCATGTCTGTGTTCGAGGGAGAGGTAATAGAAAAGTAAAGTATAAAAAAAAAAAAAAATAGAAACGTTCACCAACCATTATCTTTGATACTTGAAGGACAAATTAGGTATGGTAAAACTGTGTCTTCCTGTTGGATTTGGAAAATCAGACAGTCATTGAACAAAGAGATCGATAATTCTAATGGATTGAATTGTGACAAAAAGAGGACGAATAATGAAGATAATTGTTTGGTTATGGATAGTCACTCAATGGACTGATGAACGCATGAAGTGATGTAAAAATCTGACTATTGAGGTTTCTGGAGAGGAGATGGCCAACATGACGACTTCTCTGAGTAAGAGTGATTGAAGATTTAAGAAACACATATAGAAGTGGCACTATGGTCTTGACAGTCGAAAATATTGAAAACTAACCAACCAACTTATGGGGTTTTTTTTTTTTTTTTTTAATAAATCTGGAAAAACCAAACTTAAGTTAACCAACAGACCTTTCTTTAAATTAACTTACCAATTTTTGTTTCAGTCAGCTTCCTTAGTTCATTGGGTGTGTCTCTGCGCCCTTAATTATCCAGTTGTGAGGTATTGGTTCTGAAAAACAAATCCAAGTCTTGCTGTTTTGGATTTGTAATTGAACATCCCTTGTTAGAATGAATAGCCACTGTAGTTTCTTTTACCTGATTGTGCCAAGGGATTCGCATGATGTCCACAATTTTCCTCTTGATAGACAGCCTAAAATATTCTTGTTGGGTTAAAAAATTCTCGCCAGAATTCTTTTGCGAAATCTTAACCATATAGTTAACTCTGTGGATTCAATTTTGTAATGGCCAGGAACCAGAGGAGTTATTTGAAACCATCTCTCAAGCGCTGCTGTCTTCTGTTGATCGGGACTGTTTGAGTGGATGGGGAGGGCATGTCTATGTTGTGTAAGCCACTTATTCTTAATTCTCGATTATTAATTGTTGAGATATCTCTCTGGATAGCTTATTGGTGTGTGTGTGTGTGTGTGTTTTCTAAGAAGTGGTTTGTTGTGAATTGTGATTATTATGGTTCACGTTACCTTGGATGAAATTATAATATTTGTAACAGAATATTACCTCAATACACCGTTTCTTATAAAAAAAAAAATAGTAGTATTAATAATGATGATAATACTTTTAACAAAATCTGTCATATGAGAAATTTGTACAATTTATTAACTGTTTTAGAGGTATGTTGGTTTCCTATTTTTTAAAATTATGCTTGTTATCTTACCCGTTTTTTTTTTTTTTTTTTTTTGTTGTTAAAAATTACCTTTTTTAGTTTTAAAAATTTTTGCTTAGGTTTTGTAAACATTTCAGAAAACTATTTTAATTTTTAAAAACTGAAAACCAAAAGCAAAATAAATATCAAACAGACCTTACATCTCTATTTACATTTCCAATTTTTATGATGGGTTGCATACAATTTTCTAATGCACCTCTACTGGTTTATGCTCTATCGTTTGTTATTTTCTCTGGTTAAGAATTTAAGCCATTATGGTGTAGCCAAAATAATAATAGTAATAATAATAATAAAACACTAATCTAAACCGTGGTTGCCCCTGATAATTGGATCAACATTCCAAAAGTATCCTTTTTACTTATACTGAATTGTTAGGAATTGTTAGGAACAACGACCCTTCACAATAGTAAGATATTGTCCACTTTGAGTATAAGTTGTCGTAGTTTTGCTTTTGGTTTCCCCAAAAGACCTCGTACCAATCGAGATAGTGTCTTTCACTTATATATCAATGATCTTCTACTTAATTTAGCTAATATGGGACTCCAACATTTTATTCTTTTACCTTTTTCCTGTCTTCCATTATATATTTGTGATTCAAATTATCTTATAATGTATCTTTGCTGCAGTACACCGACTGAAGTAAAAGAGCGAATTTTGAAGGGGCGCATGGATTGATCTTTCTTCTGATGTTTGAAAGATGACTTGTTTCATGATTACTTCCAATTAGGCTGCAGCCCAGGGCAACAGAGTTCGTGAGTGAAATGCAATAGACTTTCATGCTAGGCTGGAACTTGTAATGTGCTCTATATATATTTGACATGGAGTTGGCTTTATCTAGAACTGTCTACATGAGACAATTTTTATGAAACGATATGTGCCTTTTGGTTCCAAAAATGATCAATTTAGATTCCAAAATTTCCAGCTGAAGTATATTTACTTGTAGCCACATTATATTCTGTCTTATCCATCTCTTGAATCAGTTCTTGTGCGGCCTCCGTTGTGAATAGAGGTTTTCAGCCAAGAGAGGCCGTCGTGGAACCGCCAAGAGGCAAGGTAAGAAATGGCTTGATGTTTTGCCAAAATGTAGGATTTAGGCATAAATAATATTGCTTGTAAGATACAACTTTCCATTCCTTTGCACAAAACCTGCCTTCTCTGTCAAGAAAACTTATGACCCCTAGAATATTGAAATGTCCATGAGAGTTGGTTTCTAGTTGCCTTCTATGAAAGTTGTCTCGCAATGAAGAAACCAGCGTTTTATCTAAACCTCATATATCCTAACCCATGGCTCGTGTTGCACTGTTCTCAAAGATTTTTATCATTTGTAATGGAAGAGCAAGAGGATAAGCAGCAGCTCCCCCAAAGGATTTCCCTTGGTTATGTGGAACAGGTGAACTCAGATTTGATCATGGCCTTGGCAATGCAGCAGCAGGAGCATGAGATGGCCTATACGACGCTTGGGACCATCGAAAGCGATAGTGACGAAGACAATGATGAAAGTTCAGATTCCAATAGCAACAATGGTATCGACACCAATGCCTCCTTGCAAAGCGGAGAACTTCGTTCCCGGTGGGAGTTTCCTGCAGATGATGAGGAGACTACTGATGAAAACGAAGATATGGACGAAGATGATGAGGAGGGATTTGAGGATTTTGATTTCGATGAGCTAACCTATGAAGAGTTGATTGCATTAGGGGAATTCATTGGAGAAGAAAAGAGGGGGTTACCGATGAACGAAATACCTTCATGCTTGCACTCGAGCAAGTTTCGAAGCATCGAAAATACAAGCGGTATAGATCGGTGCGTGATTTGCCAAGTTGAATATGAGGATGGTGAAGAGTTGGCCGCCCTTCCTTGTGAGCATCCTTACCATTCAGAGTGTATAGTAAAATGGGTTCAAATCAAAAGGGCTTGTCCAATATGTGGCACAGAAGTTTCATCCCCCAAGGCTTCTAAAAATTCATAATCTCTTACAAATTGGTGATATTTCTAATGGCAAAAGGGGGGAAAGGTCAGATAAATGTTCTTATACTTATAGTTCTGTAAAAAAAATCTTATAAATTCGTCCGGTGAAACTCCAACAATGTAACGTATTCATCCAGGTTCCAAATAAAAGTGGTCGATCTTGACCCATGAACCTTAACATTGAGTCGTTCACAAATTCATCTAGTTTGAAGCAGACATTATCGAACAGTTCTTAAGCACAGTACTAAGTCTAGGACATATAGCTATGATTCCACCTTTTAGTTAAGGACGGGACAACATTATCTAATCCACTTTGATCATAAACCTTTTCATAATTTTGTACGAATAAAAAACGTGGTCTATATTACCACATGGATAATTTAATAATTTAATAATTTAATGTAAGAAGATAAGGCATGGTTGAATAAAGAAATGAGAAAGATGGGATTAGGGTATGGACCGATGGGATCGAGATTGACGGGAGAGAAGTCGGAGCGGCGCCGCCCTTAGAGTAAGCTTTGGGGGTTTAGGGTTTAGTGGAAGAAACAAAATGGAGAGTGCAATTCACTTGGACAGAAATTAAGAGCGATAAAAAAAGTCAAAGACATGGGTGCGGTGTGGACCATACGCTTGTCTGCTCTGGAACACAACTGGATGTCGATCGAACCACTACCTTCTGCACCCAAGTTTGAGCTTTTCACATTACTTTATATTTTATTTCATTTGAATGGATAAATTAATAAAAATACATTTAAATTTTAAAAATATTATTAACTTAATTTTTTAAAATTTTAAAAATATCATTAATATCTTTTTAACTTTTCTATAAAAAAAATTAAAAAAATATGTGCTATATTCAAAAAAATACTCACCATGATAAAAATTTCAAAAAAAATCTTCTTAAACGAAAACTGGTTATCAACATCTCATGAAAAAATTAACTTAATACAAATTATTCTATGAACTCGTTGTTTGAGATCTAAGTCAACCGAAACAGTGGATCTTTGTTTCTATTTTGTGGGTGTTTGGAATCAACTCAATTTAACTTGTTGAGTGAAAATAAAATGTTGAATCACGACCTATTTTAACGGACTTTTAAACTCATTGATGAAACGGACACTCGTTCTTCTCAGCACATGTCGCAAACAACTCAGGCTTAATCCTCGTGTATGGTCTTTAGATGTGATTGATGTGATGATAACTAGTTAACACCTAATAATGATTCTTCAAGCTTTTAATGAAAATGGACCATTTTAACAACGAAGTCCAATCAATTGTTGACGAAACTTGAGCTTATCGTCATCAACGACTCGTATCAAGATTTGATTATGTTCTTAGAAGTTGCAAATTGTTTGCAACATTAATTTTAAAAATTAAAAAAAAAACCCTAAAAATTCCTTTTATTTTATTTTATTTGAAATATAGTTTTTAATTCTAATAAAGTTGTGAGGGCTGATTGACAACTTTGGGCATGCGCAGCTATAAATAAATTATAAATAAAATAAAATAATTAAAAAAAAACATTTTTTTTACTCATAAGCGTGTGGCAGAAATAGTGCAAATAAAATAATTTTAGTTGCTTTCCAAAGCTTTTATTTATTTATTTATTTATTTATTTAAGAAAAGGACAGATAAAAAAAGCTGTGAAGATGCATGCATTTACATGCATAATTTTATTTTTGTGTCCTTTTTTTTTATTATTATTATTATTTAATTTTCTCATTTCTTATACCTTCCAAACGTCCCGTCTTTTTCGTTTATAGAGGTGTCAACTGGACAGAACAGGAACGAGGAGGGCTATTCTTGTCTTTTCCTACCTAAAATTCCAATTCACAAAAACATTAACTCAAATTCAACATTTCGATAAAGACACTTTTTTTTAATAAATAAATATATATATATATATATATATATAATATAATATTGTGGATTCAAATACACGCTTTTTTTTATAATTAAATTATTCTTTTAAGGCCTTTTTGACGAATTTTAACTCTTAATTTTGCGAGGGAAATGAATTTTTATCATCAGTTTTTAATTTTATTAAATTATGTAAATAAATGTTATAAATTTTAACGCATATTTTGCATGCAATTAGTAGGATTTAAATAAATATAATATTAGCGTTATTTTTCAAACTGAAATGAAAATAATTTATGTGTAATTTTTTTTTCCTTAGAACAAAAATAAAAATAATATTTAAAAAATTTGATAAATTTTGGAATATAATTCAAGTTGACTATATTTTTAGATTGGAAGAATATAGGCTTTCATAATATTCATAAAAACTAAATGGAGAATATTTCCATTATTATTATTATTATTTTGAAGTCATAGTTAGAAAAGAAAATTACTATTTTTGTTACCATTATTCGAGATGGAATTAAAGACTAATCTTTAATATTTCTTTATATATATATATATATATATATATATATATATATATATATATATATATATATAATTTTTTTATTTAGTTATATACTATCAAAATCGTTATTTTCGTATTTTATTTACTAGATTATTATATTACTTTTTAAACGTTTTTTTTTTTACTTACTCTAACCTCATTTTCTAAAATTATTTTTTAAGAATAAGGTCAAAGGCTTGAACATGCATCGTCTGTACTAGCAATGACCAAACTTTAGTTGGCTGACCTATTTGAGAGGAGAGTATATATCGCATAATCACATTGTGAGATTAGACATGGTGCGATTGTGACTGTTCGTGTTAGATCCCATGTTAGTTGGAGAGGGAAACAAGTATGTGGAAACCTCTCCATAATAGACGTGTTTTAAAACAGTGAGACTAACTGGCTAAAGAGGACAATATCTGCTAGCAATAGACTTTGAGCGTTATAAATAGTATCAGAACCAGACACTAGGCGTTATGCCTGCAAGAACATTGGGCTCTCCGTGGTTAGATTCCCCCCAACAAATCAACTTTAATTAAACACACGTATTTCTCGAAAAATACAAATACAAATATATATATATATATATATATATTTTTTTTTTTTAAGAAAAAAAAAAGAAGATAAAAACGAAAAAAAGCTTCTTGAACACACAGACCATCAATGCTTAAAAAGACATCTTGTGGGGCCCACCGAGTCTGTTGACTTTAAAACCATATTCATATAGGACAAAAAGGTTACTTAGGCAACAAGTTAGACACGTGTAATTAATTTAGAGTTAAAATATCCAAATATTTATTTTAGATTGTTCTTATTCTTGTTTATAAAATTTATCTATATGTCAGCCTTTGCAAAATAAGTAATCAACCGATCAAATATCCATATATAATTTTAAAAATATTATTTTAAATAATATTCATAAAATTTAAAAATAATATTAATATTCTTAAAATGTTTTATATTAAAAAATATTAAAGTTCTTAGGTTATTAACGCGATCCTTAAAAAATTTAAAGTTTTATTTTTTAACTTTAATGAAAATTTAATAATTTAAAGTTACTTGTAAAATAAAATACTAATTACTTTTATTCTAAATAAATTTTAATTTAAAAAAAATTAAAAGTATTGTTTAAATATGTAGAAGGTTAAGAGTATTTAAATACAAAGTTTAAAAATATTTTTATTAGTTTAATCTTAATTTTAAAATACGAATTCATAAAAAAATTGATACACAAACTCAACATAAGACAAAGCATTAAAAAATAGTAAAATAAATCAAACAATTAATAGATTCCACTTTATTATGTTGCGAGAATTTAATTTGAGAATTTTTTAATTGGTCAAACATTATTAATTACTAATTACTAATATTTATAAAAAATATAGTGATAGAGATGAATGTGAGGTTCGAGGAAAGCCGGGAACACAGTAGAAAGACGGCAGAAGGTGATGAAAAATTGGTACGCTGACGTGTACTTCAAATCCACCGTTAAAAAAGTGGGCTCAATAACCAATAAGCTACAAACGACATTCAACCCCGCGATTTATGGGAATTCCACGGCGATTTTTTAGTCCAACTAATAAAGTATTTCAATTATTATTTCCCATATTCTTCTTCATGGTCCATGGGCGGCTCGAGGTATTAACCGGCCAAATTTTATTCTCTATATTAATTATATATATATATATATATATAAATTTATAAACTAAAATTGAAAGGAAAAAAAACTATGAAAAATTATTAAATTTAAGATTATAATTAGATGAAAAATCGCGTTGGATTAAGAAAATGAAATGATTAAATAAAAAGATTCTACAATTTATTTAATTAATGCAAATATTATATATATATATATATATATTAAAAAAAAGAAAGAATATCGGCTGATTTTATTTTTTAATTAATAAAAAAAATATAGATCACGCAAATTTTCCCGTGGTTATGTGAGGCGAGTGATGGAATCTGCAGTGTTCTGCTGGCGCTTTAATCCAAAACAATGTGCGTAAGCGATGACAAAATCACCTGCATGCGTGTCCATTGGTCACGCATGCACTTCACGTCCTCATCCGCCACGTGTTTAAGGCGGCGCTTGTTTTCTCTCGTCGACAATTAAAAGCATTATATACCACGTGTTTTTCCCCTTCTCTCCGCCACGTGTCCCTCTCCCGACTCCTATAAATACCCATCCCATCCCTTGTTTCCATGTTTGAACCGCCGACGAAGCTCATAAACACGCACTCGAGACAAGTAATTAACCGGACACCGGAGAAATCAGGGAGATTTTAGAGAATCAGAAAATGACGGCCGAGTTGACTCAGTTGCCGCCCGGTTTCCGGTTCCATCCGACCGACGAGGAGCTGGTTATGCACTATCTCTGCCGGAGATGTGCGTCGCAGCCGATTGCCGTTCCGATCATCGCTGAGATCGATCTCTATAAATTCAATCCTTGGGAACTTCCAGGTAACTGACTCAAAAATTTGGATTCTGTATCGAATAATTTGATTGAGATCAGAAATTTACTCCGGTCTTTGATTCTCACCGTTGATTCATTTGTCCGGTTCGGTTTAACAGAACTGGCTTTGCACGGGGAGAAAGAGTGGTATTTCTTTTCTCCGAGGGACCGGAAATACCCGAACGGTTCGCGGCCGAACCGGGCTGCCGGTTCGGGTTATTGGAAGGCGACTGGAGCCGACAAGCCGATCGGACAACCAAAACCGGTTGGAATCAAGAAGGCGTTGGTGTTCTACGCCGGAAAAGCACCGAGAGGAGAGAAAACCAACTGGATTATGCACGAGTACCGGCTCGCCGGCGTAGACCGGTCGGCTCGCAACAAGACCAGTCTTCGGGTAATTTTCGTCGAACAAATTTTTAGGGCTTTTTTTTTTCTCTATTAAAAAAAAAAAATCTGAATCAACGGTTGTGATTTTGCAGCTTGACGATTGGGTTCTTTGCCGGATTTACAACAAGAAAGGCGTAATCGAGAAGCGACATCCGATCGCCGTCAATCAAAACACGGACGGCTTCGAAGAGGAAGACAAGAAGCCGACGATTCTCGCCAATCAGTACGGCGCCGATGCGTTCATGCCGGCAGCGACGGAGGCGCCGGCGTCGGTGAGCGATTACATACATTTCGAGACATCGGATTCGATACCGAGATTGAACACGGATTCGAGCTGTTCGGAGCATGTGGTGTCGCCGGAGTTCACGACGAGCGAAGTTCAGAGCGAGCCAAAATGGAAGGAAATGGAAAATGCCTTTAATTTTCGATATAATTACATTGATACCTCACTGGACCATGAATTCGCAACGCAGTTTCAGAGCGGGAATCAAATGTCGCCGCTACAGGATATGTTCATGTACCTGCAGAAACCCTTTTGAATTACCGACGTCTGATTCTCATTTTTCAACAACCATCATAAAGTTGTTCTTTGAATCTTAGATCTCACTGACAGCCGTTGATGTTCACTCAATCTGACGGTCGCACGAGACTGGAGTCTGTGAGTGCGCCACGTATAGAGGAGAAAAATATAGAATACGGGGACAGACAGACTGGAGATATTTAGTGTAGAAAGGGGGTCCACTTGTGGATTTAGATCGGACGGGCGACGTTTAATCCGACATTGCTCGTTACAATTGGCTGTGTAATACACCATATATAAATGAAATATGGCTGTGTAGTCCACCAACTTAAACATTTAATTTCTTTCCATTTACCCTATTAAAATCTTGAATTAAATTATGGAGATTTTTTTTTTTACTTTTTTATTCATAAATTAGATAATTTTTTCAATTAAACATCACAAAAATAGGCGAAAAAAAATCATTTAATTAATTTCATCTCAAATTTATTTATTTTTACCTTAAATTTAAATAATTTTAAAAATATAAAAGCTTGCAAAACATAAATAATCATTAATTAATACATCTTTCTTATAATTGTACAACATTTGATATAGTTTTAAATTACACGTTTTTAGTGTTGACGTTTTCAGATTAATAGTAAATAATTAATATTAATTAATATATACTTTTTATAATAGTATAGCATTTGGTATAATTTTAAATTACACGTTTTTAGTGTTGATGATCTCAAATTATGATTTAGAAAATTCAAGATCTCAAATTTCAGAATTCAAACCAAACCTCTTAATGTCAATAATTGCTGCAAAACGAGAGAATCTTGAGATAATAATAATTCATAAAAAAATAAAAAGCAAAAAAATTACCTATAAGGACCCGCAAAAAAATTACCTATAAGGACCCGCCGAATAAGGTAGGAAATCCCCGTTTAAACCGGGAATGAGCGAGTAAGGTGAAAGTTCACTTTATTAGTTAAACAAGTTCAGGGATGAAACGTAAGATCTCACATGAGTAAGAGATGAGAACGAAACATTCGTTATAAGGGTGTAGAAACTTCTCTCTAATAGACGTATTTTAAAACCTTGAAGAGAAACTCGAAAAGAAAAGCTCAAAGAGGACAATATCTACTAGTTGTAGACTTGGACCGTTACACGAAGATTATATACCGCATCCCCAACTTTATTCCTCTACTTCCCCGCCCCACGCCCCACGCCCCACCCGACCCCATCTTTAGTAGAAGGCATTATCCAACCAACTGATCCATGCTTATCTAGAAGCATACAATTCTTTCTTATTTTCGATGAAAGTTGAATAAAAAATCGCCAACCCACAAGGAGGAGAAAAAAGTATTGTAAAGCTCAATAATGCAATAAACAAATTCAGCACGCATGAGGTGGTTGTGGACAAACTATTGTTAAAGATAAGCATGTGCCGAAATATTGGAAGTGAACCAGTCCAACAAGATCAAATAAATGCTTTAAATGTTATCTAACCTTTTCTTCAAGACTTTCAAAGCTCCAAATATTACATTTCCTTCCCATACAAAGAACATCAATGTCAGCATTTACTTTTAGCACCAAAAGCTGCAAGTCAAATGAAGAATATGTTCACATTCTCTACAGTTCATACCTAATCCATGCACACGGGCGCGACAGATGGTTGGTGAACAGAACGCCCTAACACGTTACAAAGTCTCGCTTCACGAAAACTACTGTGCAGCAGCGACAAGTGCAGATCTAGCTCGGGTAAAAGATGAGATGAGCGATCCGAGTTGTAACTTGTCATTGCATCCAAAACTCATCCTGTACCTACAAATAGCACCCACTCAAACTGGTTAATTCAGTAACAGATTAAAAAACCATAATCTCATGGGCGCAAATATGGACCTCCGTAGCTTTATTTCCTTCTTCATTGTAACCGTCCAAGCCCACCGCTAGCAGATATTGTCCTCTTTGGACTTTCCCTTTCGAGCTTCCCCTCATCAAGGTTTTTAAAACGCATCTGGAGAGGCCCGAAAGGGAAAGCCCAAAGAAGATGATATCTGCCAGCGGTGGGCTTAAGTTGTTACATTCATACTCGTTAAAAAGATGTCGTGATAAGTCATTATCTCCAGGTCTTCGAAAACTTTAAAATCTAATATATTCCATTGATAAGTGGGATAAATTCACTGTACAGTTGGGTGAGGTTACAGCTTACAAACAATGCAAGTATATGCTAATTAGCCAAGTCTTTTTCAACTAATGAGATCATTGATTCATGTTCAAAGCTTTGATAGAAATAATTCTATGTGTTAGGCCCAGCAGTTGACCAGGCTTTTTCAAACTGAAAAGATAAGATCAGAAGATAACACCAAATCATATGATAGAATGTCCTTCATGTTTATCCATAAAGAAAACTGCAGCATAATTCTATGATAGTGCACGTAAAGGGAATACAGCTGGAGAAGTGTTTTCAGCTTGAGAAAGAATGTTTTAGAAGTTGGATAGGAAAACTAAGATTCCCTTGTCCTTTTCTACTTATATGTCAAAATCCTCGTTTAACTTACTAAGCTCTTCCTTATCCAAATGATGATGATAATAATAATAATAAACCAAAATTTTTAAACCTTCTGATTTACTTATTGTTGAATACATGCGTATGTTGAACATCGACATCAAAAAGTTGAGTATTTTTCAATGTTTGTTCAAGTTGACGACGGTGTCCATTATTTTGTCTGATCATATATATTTTAATATAATAAAATAATAAAATTTAACGAGAAATTATACGAGTAGAAAGATCGATGCATACTCTATGTCAGCCAGATCATTAACCAACTGAACTCTGACATCCGATGGCATCTTGATCTTGAAAACAAACCTACATAAATTGAGCAGAGAGGAAAGTCAAGCACAAATCATCACTTAGAAATGATACAAAATAAGAAAAAGCACTCACAGAGTGACTTCTCTCACTATATCAACCAAAGCCAATCCTTTTCTGGTCTTTATTTCATATATTCCTGTAAACGAGATAGGTAGAAATAAATAAAACTGGCAAAACACATCAAAATAAATGGAAAGCTCCAAAGAAAACCAATTACGCTTAAAACTGTCAGAAAATGGTTCATTCAGCAGCCAAAAGGATATTTGCTCTATGTCTTTAGGCAATGGATTTCCTGTGCAGAGATAGACAGCTTCTTCGGTAATATGCTGGGAAGCCATATGCGTTGACTACGTAAAACAGACAAAATTTCAAAAAAGTCATCAGGTTCACAAAGTAATAACTAATGAATTAAATAACATGTGTAAATGTCATCTATTGATCTACGAGTTGTTACAGAATGTTCACTTGCACAAATGCGTTGATTTTAAGGGTACACAATGGTCCAAATTCTAAAATATGCTGATTGCTGGGCAGAGGCTTAAGGCCTTTCGTATTCATAGTTTGATCATTTCTCATAGTACTAACAGAAGAAAGGAACTGAAAATGGTTAGTGTATCGTCACGACTCTAATTATTTGAATTACTTTCTTCTTTTCTTTGTTGCTGAAATCACAGCTCAATTCTGTGAGACTTCAACACATGAAATGTTGAGAACACTACATAAAGTTAAACCCTTGAAACTTCCTGATATGAACTAAAGACCACAAAAAAAAAAAAAAAAAAAGCACCAAGAAGATGGGATGACTTGAAATTTTGGTTAAGCACTTGTAATAGTTATGGATTTTAGTTTTTTTGGTTGATTTATGTAATTTTGTTGACTTCTTGTTGACCACTGACTTCAATTGTTGGGCTTCTTTTATAAGAGCTAAGGCCCACTCCCCTCCCTCAGCTGTAAACATTACTTTGAGATATTTTAGGTACATTTTACTATGTTTTATTAGGTTAATAATGCTTATTTTAATTTAAACAAGTTCGAGTTCTTGGTTGGCCATACATAAGCCGTTCATTTGTAACCTAGAATGTTGTTGAATGAAAATGTTGAGTTGAGAGTTCTTTCCTCCTTTTAAGTGTCAAGAGTCTCACGGTACTTAGTTTAGTGCTGCTTGCACAAATGCCTTAGAATTATTCAAGCTTGGTTGATCACCAAACTTGAGGAGTGATTGGTCATTGGATTTGAACTAGCCTTCTCCCACGAGGTATTTGATCATCAACGATAAACATCTTGCTTCCCTTTGAGTGGTATCCTGTGAGTAAAAAAGTTTTTAGTTTGTGTGTTTAAGAGGTGCTAGTTTTTACTAGGGTTGCTAAGCCATTTCTCTAGGGTTGTCCTTATCACTTCCTCCAAATTTTCAAGTAATGGTTTGTGTGTTTAAGAGGTGCTAGTTTTAACTAGGGTCGCTAAGCCATTACTCTAGGGTTGTCCTTATCACTTCCTCCAAATTGTATAGTTGTGATTAACGTCTATCTCTGCAGTCCATGGACGTTATTAGTTAATAAGGTAAGGGTGAAAAATAGAGCAGTGAAAAACCACGTTAACAGTGATTGTGTAAGAGGATAGCACAGTCTTAATATTTAATAAAGAGGAACAAGTTGCCTACATCTCATATTATGGACATGGTGTGTTTTCCATTTATACCATATTTCTAAATTCTAGTAAAATTAAGTCATCACTTAACACTTTATTATGACTTAATATGTCAAATTGAACAAAGCTCTACTAGCATAAAGTGTATACCATCGATCTTAGGTCTGAGGTTCAAATCCTCACACCGCCATATTGAAATGAAAAAAAGAAAAAAAAAAAACAAAACCACCAAAGCCAGAGAACAATACTTAAATAAAAACACTCTTACCTGCAGAATATTTAAAGCCTTTCTCATATCACCAGTGCAAAGTCGAACAAGGGCAGCTAAGCCACTCTCAGTTACGTCCAACCTGATTACCATTCAGGTATAGAGCATTATACGTATGTTCAAGTGCCATGGCACAGTATAGATTCTAAAAAAATGAGTAAAACAGTTCGATAGACAAAGTTTAAAAAATGCATAGAATCCACCCGCTAACATCCCCCCCGAAATCAACCAACGTTCAGCGAATAACATGTTCTTTTTAAAATGTGAAATTTAATGAAAAGCAAAGATAGCATCGATGACAAGTTGGACAGAATGTCCAATAGAAACTTCAAGTGTAATAACCATTACATGTCCATTGAACAATAAGGAGTTTAATGAACTCTACTTAAAATTTCCTTGGTAAACGGGATTTGAAGAGAGAGACGTTGTGCATTCTACCCCGTTATTTACTAAGCTAAAATGATAGATTGAATAATATATCAGAATATAAAAGGAAAGTGTCATTAAACATCAATACACCATAGATGCCAAACCATCAAAGACTTCGTATGTTTGCTAGTCAGACATAAATGTAAACAATAAAGAGATTTATGCATGTATTGTATGGGAAACAAGGGAGCCTGCGTACCTCTCAGCCTCAATAACATATCTGAGTCGTTCAGTGACATGGAAGTTATCAAGGGGAGCAAATCGAAAACGGGTACACCTTGATTGTAACGCTGGAATAATCTTATTGACATGATTACAGATAAGAGCAAACCGTGTATTTTTCGTGTATTTCTCAATTACTGCATGAAAACAAATATCACAACATGTTTAGGGAACGAAAGACGGAGAAAGAGATGAGCGTAGCAATATATGAGAGAAACCTCTACGCAAAGCAAACTGTGCATCTTTAGTCATGGCATCTGCCTCGTCCAATAGTACCAATTTTACAGATGCTTTTGCCCTGCAAATTTGGATATTACAAACTGCATAAAAATGGTGTATTACACATAAATTTTGTTGAGATATGTAGAAGACAATTTGTATCAATAAGCCATCAGCATTGCAATGATAGACCATCATATAATTCAAAATGAAATAGTCTGCTTGCAGAGTGATCAGTTGCCAGATGTATTATACCACACCCGAACCCCTCAAACATACTCCCAATTTAAGAGTGTCTTATCTAATTTATTGTAACAGCCT
Organism: Cucurbita ficifolia; assembly: GCA_033971965.1. Lineage (NCBI taxonomy): Eukaryota > Viridiplantae > Streptophyta > Magnoliopsida > Cucurbitales > Cucurbitaceae > Cucurbita > Cucurbita ficifolia. The sequence goes on from CM066976.1 coordinate 3,233,394, forward strand.
ACGCCCACCGCTAGCAGATATTGTCTTCTTTAAGCCTTCCCTTTTGAGCTTCCCTCAAGGTTTGCTAGGGAGAGATTTCCACAACCTTATAAAAAATGCTTAGTTCCCCTCTCCAACCGATGTGGGATCTCACAATCCACCCCCCTTCGAGACCCAGCGTCCTCGCTGACACTCGTTCCACTCTCCAATCAATGTAGGATCTCACAATCTACCCCCTTCGGGGCCCAGCATCCTCGGTACTCGTTCCCCTCTCCAATCAATGTGGGATCTCACAATCCCACCCCCCTTCGGGGCTCAGCGTCTTTGCTGGCACACCGCCCAGTGTCTGGCTCTGAAACCATTTGTAACAGCCCAAGCCCACCGCTAGCAGATATTATCTTCTTTGGACTTTCCCTTCTAGGCTTCCCCTCAAGGTTTTAAAACGTGTTTGCTAGGGAGAGTTTTTCACAACCTTATAAAGAATGCTGCGTTCCTTTCTCCAACCGATGTGGGATCTCACATTTATAGTTTAGCCTGACTTCCAAAGGAGAGCAAGAGGGAAAGGAAATGATAAATAATTAATCATACCCAAATGAAAAGCTTTGGGTACTTGCAAAATCCTGAATCTGCTGTCTAACCACATCTATCCCTCTATCGTCGGATGCATTCAGCTCCAGTATCATGTTGTGGTAGTTTGTTCCATAAAGCTTGCGAGCAACCGCTAGAATGGTTGATGTCTTACCAGTGCCAGGAGGACCATACAACAGGAGATGTGGCAGCCTATTCTCACTGGTCAGCTTGTCGACTAGTTAACATTCCACATAAAAGACACAAAACCAAGAGACAACAAAAATAAGAACGTGAAAATTGAAATAACAAAGCATGGGTTATGCAAAATCAAGAAATTAATCGACAAACACATAAATTCCTTATCGAATTTCACTGTTTTAAACTAGTCTTTCAACTACAAGCGAGTCCCTACTTCCAGATTGAGTGTGAAATAGAAGTTAAGTAAAGACTAAACCATTGAAAGCCAGAACCCTAATGTGTCGAGCAGTCTATTGTACGGTGTAGAAGACCTACTGGTGTCTACAATGTCGCGGTGGGCAGCAACATCGGCGAGAGACTTGGGCCGGAATTTCTCGACCCAGGGTATCGCTTTGCCGTCCGGTGCGTCTGCAGGACTGGCGAAGTTTTTGCCCTTGACTGACTTTTCAGCTTCGTTGTTGCCATTATCGTCGTCAATATCCATCACGGCGACTACTTCCGACATTAATGAACAATTTCGGAACTGGAACTAGACCGAAATGCTTCAGAAATGTGGATTTTCGCTCGGCGTCGTGGTGGCTGCGCGATCGGAGGCTAGAGGTGGACCGGCTGTATTTTTTTTCCCACTCTTTTCAATTTCTTATTTATTTATTTATAATTATATGAATATGGCGCTAAACAGGTTCGTGGCTATTACCGTAACCCTTCGTCCCCGGGAAATGGATTTTGAAAGACAAATAAAAAAAAAAAAAAAAAATAGCATTCAATTTTTTATTTTAAATTTTAGATAAATTAATTAAAAAAAAATCAACTCCAATTTTGTCTTAAAATAATATATCTCTAAACTTTTTAAAATGGTAATAATATATATTTTTTTAATTATAAAAATATTTTTAAATGTTTTTATTGAACTTTCTAAAATAATATTAATATTACGACGTTTGAAAATAATATATAAAGTATTGATAGACAATTTTCATCAGACATGTCAATGTTAGTTTTGAAATTTCATTAACATTTTTTAAACATAATACTAACGATAATAATATTTTTAAAATAAAAAATAATAATTTAAGGGTATCAATAAAATATTTATAAGTTTAATGGTATTATTGAAACACGGTTCAAAGTTTAAAAATATTTTTAAAACAAAGTATTAACAATTTTGTTTATAGAGACGAGTGTAATGAATATTTTTTAGATTTTGTTTTAAAATTCAAAAATATTATCGAAAGTTTAAAATAATTTGGAGATAAAAGTAAAAAATTTATAGATATTTTTATTAATTTAGTATTAAAATTTTCCAATCTAGGGTCATTTGAGTCATTTAATTTTAAGTCAATTTTTTTAGTAGGTTGGCATCAATTTTTTTAATTAAAAATATTGGTCAAACTTATTAATAATAATAATAATAAATAACCTTGATTTCAAAAGGTAAAAAATAACAAAAAAGTAAAAAATAAAAAATAATGAGCTAGATCGGTCAGCTTAAGATAGAAGAAGAAGAGGGATAAATGGTGAGAAGGATAAAGAAAAAGTTTAATAAATACGAATTAAAAAATATTTTTTTAATTGTCACGTCAGTTTTTTATTTTATTTTTCTAGTACTAATTAACATATAAAAAAAAATGATCCATGGACGAATAGTAAAAGAAAATCTCATTGGTAAAATTGATAATTTTTTTTATTATATTTATATTAGAGAAAATTTTGGGCCCCACACGTCATTGAAATTTAGCCCAGCCCATGAATCTCGTTATTCGGCCCATATTTAAGCCCACAAAAGTACTGCAGCTGACTGGAAACCCTAATTTATACTTCATCTTCTTCCTTCTTATACCTTACTCCCATTGCCTTCGCGCCCAACCTTACCGCGCCGACTGCTAATCGGCTGCTGCCGTCACGGTGAGTATCTTTGCCCCCATTGTTCTATACTTCATGCTCGCCTCTTTCTCTCTAGATATTTCATCCTTCGTTTGAAGGTTTAAGTTTAGAGTATGAGCGTTGTTCGCTGTTTCTGGCATTTTTTTTTATAGGTTGCATCAGGAACCTTAGAAATCTTCCTCGTGAAGGAACTCTCAACGCGTCAAGATGGGTAAAAGAACATACCGTTTTTTGCGTTTTCCTTAAATCTCTCTCTATGACCTTGTTTTTTGATTTATTAATCTTGGAGGTCTTCGTGGATAGGTATCTCTCGTGATTCTATGCACAAGAGGCGAGCCACTGGAGGCAAGAAGAAGGCTTGGAGGAAGAAGCGAAAGTAAGTATCTCTGCTCGTATTTATTTTAGTGCAATGTGATTGACCAGTTTTTTCCCCATTTCCCCAATCTAGTCGCTAACTGACCAACGAAAGATTTTGTATTGTTCTTCATTTATTTGCTTCGTTTGTAGAACTCAATGGGTATTTTGTAGGCTAATCAGGAACATTGATTTGTTTTTTTTCTAGGATAGTTGTGATGTTACTGGCATGAATTGGTTTTTTCCTTTCCTGTATAGACTTTAAGAAGCTTAATCCATCTGCGTTAGGCATCTCAATTTCTCTGGTAGATTGATGTCTTTTTACTGAATAAATAACTAGTCGCTTATGGCACGTTCACGTTTGCATATTTAATGAACAGAGTAATTGCTTTTTTCTTATTGACGAAGCAATGGAGTCTCTCTTCCTATGTACTTGTTATCACGCAGTTCGTTCTATTCATTGTAGATTCTGATGCGTCAGTAGAAATAGAACCTTATGTTCCACGAGTATGAGGTCTTGGTACTGAAACTGTAACCATTACGGATCATTGATGAGAGAAGATACAACTTTCGTTTGTTGTGTTTTGTTTTTGAAGTCCTCATGATATTGTTTATTTGTAAAGGTATGAGCTCGGAAGGCAACCTGCCAACACTAAGATATCCAGCGACAAGTCAATCAGGAGGATTAGAGTTCGTGGGGGTAATGTGAAGTGGCGTGCTTTTAGGCTCGACACTGGAAACTACTCATGGGGTAGTGAGGCTGTGACTAGGAAGACCCGTATTCTTGATGTGGTGTACAATGCATCGAACAATGAGCTTGTCCGTACTCAAACTTTGGTGAAGAGTGCCATTGTTCAGGTTGATGCCGCACCATTTAAGCAGTGGTATCTTCAGCACTATGGAGTGGATATTGGAAGGAAGAAGAAGACCGCAGCATCTGCTAAGAAGGAAGAGGTAGAGCAAGCTTTGTAGATTATTCAAGTTTTAATGTGTACAAATAATGATAGGTTTGGAGGATAATGTTAACAGCCCTTAAAATTATTGCAAATAATGTAGAGCACGATCCATAAGGTAAACTGGATTTTTATGGTCAACAGGAAGGCGATGCTGCTGCTGCTACTGAGGAGGCGAAGAAGAGTAACCACGTCCAGCGTAAGCTGGAGAAACGTCAACAGGAGCGTAAGCTTGACTCACATATTGAAGAGCAATTCAGCAGTGGTCGTTTGATGGCTTGTATTTCATCAAGACCAGGTCAATGTGGTCGTGCAGACGGGTATGCAGCGATTTATTTATGCTATTTCCAAACTTGTTTTAGCACACTCATTGAAGGATTCCTCAAGTGATTTTGATGAGATTTTACAAATTTTTGTCAGATATATTTTGGAGGGCAAAGAGCTTGAATTCTACATGAAGAAGCTCCAGAGGAAGAAGGGAAAAGGTGCTGGTGCTGCTTAAACTCTGTCATTGAGATGTTTTATGGCCGTATGTCCTTTTCTATGATTCTATCTATCTGCCTTTTTTGTCTTGTGAAGACGATGAGTTATTGCAGCTAAAAGATGAAACAATTACTTATGAACTTCGATTTTGATGATATTAGTTGTTTGATTAGGCATTACTTTCTTTTAGCTCAAGGTTTGATTTGGTCTAATTGAGTGATTGCATTTCAGAACACTCAAAAACAATCATTCATCTTTCTCTAACTAGTTCTCGTGACTTTTTTCCTTGATTCTTACCTGATTTGGCTCGTTTTTTATGAATATTTCGCTTTCCTCAGAATATATAGTAATTAATTTTTTTTTCTTAGTTCAACCATTACGTAAATTGTTGAGGATTGGAATTTTTTACTATTGTAAGTATTTATATTACATTTAAGAATTGTCGACCAACCGGTTCATGTTTTGTTGGGTTGATCTTAATGAAAGATGAATGTTTATTCTTAAAAAAACAAGAAAAATCAATGGTTTTAAGAAAATATATGGGTTTGTACCAATTTCTGGATGGTATATACTATAAAATATATGGGTTGTAAAATGTCACGAGCCCTACAATAAAATAGAAGCACGATTATAATACCCCACGTAAAGCAATAGCCTCGACAAGTTTAATAGGCCGACCAATAATATGTTACTTTCTAAAGCCAAAGTGATGGCACCCTCAAGGGCACAAATAATAGCTCCAAAACTAATGTCATCTAAATGACAACAACAATTCGCCTTGAAATAGTAGGGAGATGTGGCCCAATTACCAACTTTCCTAGACATATGATTGGTAATAGTCCAAGCATGTCGTTAGTTAGCTGTTATTATCCGCTTGGCCTGTTACATATCGTAGACTTGCGGTTCTAAAATGTGTTTACTAGGGAAAACATGTCTACTGGGGAGAGGTTTCCGTTCCTCTCTCCAACCGATGTGGTATCTTATAATCCACCCCCCTTAAAGACTTAGCGTCTTCGTTAGCACACCGCCTAGTGCCTGGCTTTGATGCCACAATACCTCTCATGCCACAATGAGATTCCACATCGGTTGGAGAGGGGAATAAAAATAAAAACCTCTCCATAGACGTATTTTAAAACTTTGAGGGGAAACCTATAAGAAAAAGTTTAAAAAAGACAATATCTACTAACGTTGGGTTTGGACTCTTACAAACAGTATTAAAACACTGGAGCGGTGTGCTAGTGAGGACGTTGGGTCTCCAAGGAAGGTGAATTATGAGATCCCACATCGATTGAAGAGGGGAATGAAAACTTCTTTCTAGCATTTTAAAACACTGAGAGGATACTAACAATGGGCTTGAACTACTGCAAAAATGGTCTTGTAATCTATTTTCTTCCATCAAATTCAAAGTCCAGTGAATAAAATTGGTAGAGGAAAGATCAGAAATCGTACAAAGGCAATTAAAGAGAAAATAACAATTCCAGTCGGATTTAAAGTATACCACAAACCCTACAAATTTAGATGTTAGAATGCTTATAACTTGATAGAGGCACTTATTAAAAGAAACATTTTTATAAATAAAAAAAAGAAAAGAAAAAAGAACTCACTGAATTTGATTTTTAAAGTAAAATTTATAAGTAACGGTTATAAACAGCTGTTTATTTTTTTTATTTCGATGACTATTGATTAATTTATTTTTACTAAGAAAACACTATTAATTTATGATTTTCTGAAAGCGTTACAGTGATTTATTAGTTAGCTAGGTAATAGAACACATGACTACACATCACAAAACCTCGACATTTACAATATCAGATTAAATAATATTTTTCTTCGTATTAAATAAAAAATAAAAAAGCGGTTATGGGATTAAATAAATGAAAATGGAAAGACAACAAAAAAGAAAAAAGTGGAAAAAAAGGGAAGAAGACAAAGGTCATATTCCTGTCAGACGCTACGTTGCTGCAGGCGAATGCTGTGATTTTTTATTTTAAATTGCAAATTCTGTCTTTCGCGGTCTTTGTTTGGGATACGAGGTCTGACGAGGCTATTTTGGACATTTCAAATGATTCAAAGGACAATTTTTTCAATTCTATTTTAGTATTTATAACTTTAAATTTAATTAAATTTAGTTAATTGGAATTAGTGAGGCTATTTTGGACATTTCAAATTGTTGAAAGGACACTTTTTCAAAATTCTATTTTAGTATCTGTAATTTCAATAGTTCAAATTTAATTATTATAGTTTTAATATATCTTAAATTTAGTTATTCAAAATTATTTTTTATTTCAAAGGAATTAAATAATAATATTTTTTACGAATAAACATATATGATTGGACTTTCAAAATTAAAATTATTTTTTAATTTTATGTTTGGTAAGTATATTAATTTATTTTTATTTATAGAGATTATTAATTAGTTAGATTTAAAATTAAAAAAAAATTGGAGAAACTTAGATGAATATCAAATTTCAAAATTTATGAGAATTTTTAAAACTTGGCTGAGATAAAATTAAATGAAAATTTATTAAATATTTAAGAAAGTTGAGGATAAAATAGACACAAAAGGCTAAATTTGTAATTTAACAAAATGAAATTTCAAAGAATACAGAATTCCATCAAGAGCTGGTTTTGGAGGGAGTCGCCTCTGAACTGCCACTGCCTTTTTCCGCCATGTGATTGTGAAAACTTCCATTTCCTTTGATATCTCTTCCTCTCCCCCTCAATCAGTGTTTGCGTATTCCATTTTTCTGTGCTCGATTTCTTCTTCTTCTTGTTGTTTGATTGTTTCTGTTCTGCAAATGGCGTCGTCGACGAGCATTTCTAGATCTCAACGACCTTCTAACATCTCGCCATTCCGCTCACGGAAATCTCCTGCGGCTTCGCCGGCGCCCAGGCCGAATGGACGGCCTACGACTCCTTCTTCCACGGCGTCTTCAAGGCCTCCTTCGAAGGTTTCGGTTTCTCCGATGACAACTGCTAGTTGTACACCGAGCCCTCCCACTCCCGCATTTGACCGTCCCGATGTCATCAAGGCCAAAGAAAATGTGACGGTCACGGTTAGGTTCAGACCTCTAAGGTATTGTTTGCTTTTCTTTTGAGCATATTATTTGAAGAAATGGTGGACCGATTTTGGCGGAAGCTGGTAAGTTGGTCGTCTTCGAGCTGTTGATGATACTTGGAAGCTTACTCTCTCTCTCTCTCTTCCTCTTTCGTTTTGACTTGGAGCAGTGTTAGAGAGCTTAATAAAGGAGATGAGATAGCTTGGTATGCTGACGGAGAATGCACAGTGAGGAACGAATTCAACTCATCCATCGCTTATGGATTTGGTTCGTTTTTACTCCCCTCGTTTGCTCTCTCTTAAATTTTCGATTACATTTGGATTGAATTGGATACAATCGAGCTGTTCTGCATCTTGAATTTACTTTTGTCCCGAGTAGTCAACTGTTGACTCCAGAAAATTTGTACAGCCAAAAAGTTGCAAGTACTTTTCCTTTTAGCATCGCATTGTGTTCTAAGCTTTCGAAAAGTTGTTCTAGAACTTTTTTAGTAGTCTAGCATTTTTCTTGTGATAGTTATGTCATTAGTGGCTGCTCAGCTGCTCATTGGAACCGTGTATCGATGAATTTTCCGTTCTTCTTTCTAATGGTTATTTCTTGCATTTTCCAGATAAAGTTTTTGGTCCAGCGACAACAACTCGTCATGTATACGATGTTGCTGCTCAGCAAGTTGTTGCCGGTGCAATGAACGGAATTAATGGTAACTTTTTATTTATTTATAATTTTATATAAAAAATAATAATCTGTATGCTAATAGCATACTGATGTGGATTTTTACTCGGTACTTGGACTAGTGATGTTCACCATTCAGCGGAAACAAGCAAATTTAATTGCTCTGGTTCTTTACATCTCTCAGTCGCTTCCTAGATTATTTCTGTGAGATTTTTTATACAGTAGGATATTCTGTTAATACATGAGGTAAACTTGTTGTGGAAAAGATTGGCTTTCATCATCATTGCTTTCCGGATTATTGATGCTTATCAAAACTGGTGTTCTTGCTAATGGCTTGACGGGTAAAAATTTCTAATACTGTATTATTTTCACTCATATTTTGACACGCATATAATAATTTATTTCATGGACCCCACATTAGCAGTGAATGGAGGTTTCCATACTAAGTTAGTACTAAAATTTTTTCCCTTTGAGGGGCTAAACTTATAATTTGTTGCTGCTTCTTTATTTTCTCTGATCTGATATGCTGCTAGCGTTGATCATTAATATATTTCCTGAGCAATAAGCCGATAGGATCATTTTCCCCATTAAACGGTGATTGGAATTTCAGAGCGGATGCTATTTATGTAGCGCGTGGGACCATTTAATAGTTGAAGTTATATTCCTAACCCAATAAAACTACCGATCACAAGTGACTAGAGCCGTGTTGTGAATCTGACGTGCAATGTTATTTTAATTTTTTTTCCACTTTTGGTTGTCTCTCAATGAGTTGCTCTTAGGATCACTGATATAATCGATTCTGCAGGTACTGTTTTTGCATATGGTGTCACTAGCAGTGGTAAGACTCATACCATGCATGTAAGTTACTGGACTCTTTATCCTCCTTGAAGTATAACCTATATCTTTTATTGCCATTAATTTTCGAACCCATCATTTTAATTTAGTAGCATACTGAAGTTTGGAGATGCATCTTTGGTTTAACATGCTACTGAGACAAGTCCACCTATTCGTTTCACATATGAAAAAAGGGCGCTTGGGGAAATGATGAAGTGAAAGGGAGTTAGTTATGTTGGAGAATATTTTGTAGGGAAAAGAGGCGGGTCCCCTAGGAGTTATCTGTGTAGATAGGAGAATAGTAAGCGTAGGAGTCAGTTGTGTTGTTTTAGTTTAGGAGTCAGTTATTTTAGTATGTTGTGGAGTGCTTAGAACTCTCGAAAGTCCACAACCCTTGTATATTTTTATTTTCCGTTTGCTAAATGGAAGGGAACTCCCTCCAGTCTTATTATAAACTCTGCGATCAAACATTTCGTACAACAGAAAATCGTTTAGAAAGTATAATAACAATTTCTTCTCACGTTCAGGGAGAGCAAAAGTCACCCGGAGTTATCCCACTAGCAGTGAAGGATGTATTTGGAATTATTCAAGAGGTAATGCAGCAAGCTGTCTGTTAAATTTTTGCATCACCATATATTGTGTCTTTAACATCCTTATAAACACATGAATAAACTTTGACAACCATGTTTACTATGCTTTAGACACCTGAGCGGCAGTTTCTTCTTCGTGTTTCATATCTAGAGATCTACAACGAGGTCAGTTGTAATATTATTACTCAAATGCAATGTCGTATTTGTGAAACTTCTTTCCCATGTACCATCCAGATTCCAAATCCGTACGTAGTTGTCTATAAAAATAATTTGACGAGGTATAAGTTTGGGTGACATGCTGCCCTCAGATTTCTGAGCTTATTATGTCGTAGCTGAAAGATAAATGTTTAATTATTGAGTTTTGAGCTGGAAATTTCATTTTCCTGTTTTTATCATTTTACTACTTATTTTTCCAGGTCATCAATGATTTACTTGATCCAACAGGTCAGAACCTACGAGTACGAGAGGATGCTCAGGTGAACATTTAAATTTGGAAACCTTAACATCAAATTGTTTATTTGGTTCACCATTTTAGTTTAAGAGATGGTTGCTCTAATTGAGCGTAGATGGATAGCATTTCCCTTGGTATGGGAGACCGTTACTGTCGTTGCTTCTGTCACGCAATATAAATAACTGTGGAAGGACAATATGCAAAAGACCTGTCATTCTTAATCAAACATCAAAACAAGCAATGTCAAGATGAATCCATTTCATACTATGAATAAGGAGTTGCTAATATTTATTATATGAATCAAAGAAATAACGATATTCCTAAATGAGCGTTCTATGCCCTATATGGTGCTTCTGGGTCCTAAGAACTAGCAGACAACGGTATGCAATTTGAGCTTCTTAGAAAATTTTCTTTATTAATATAAATATAATATAGCTAGCAGGAAAAATCCATCAAACTGTTGACTGCGAGCAGGAAAAACCCATCAAATCATTGAATTTTTATGTACCGTATATGGTTTATTATGGGTTCTTAGTCTTTTTGAATTTTTGTTATTTAATTCTTATTTGTAGGGAACTTATGTTGAGGGCATCAAAGAAGAAGTTGTTTTGTCCCCCGCTCATGCTCTTTCCTTGATAGCATCAGGAGAAGGTTGGAATACTATAAAACTTCTTTTAGCATTTGGTCTATTGCATTTGTACAAATTTTCTTCCTGGTTTCCTTTGTATGCTAGTATGTCATATATTGCAGGAGGTTTTATTTATAAAAAAAAAAAAATACAAAATCTCAAGTCCACCTCGATATCAATGACATATTTTTTATGTTTAATTTTCTTGAACTACTTTTTAGTGACTGCCCTACTCAGAATTTTCTGATGTTATTTTTTCTGTACAGAGCATCGGCATGTGGGATCTAATAATTTCAATCTACTTAGCAGTCGAAGTCACACCATATTCACTTTGGTATTTTTACTTATTTCTAAGCTGACTTTTAAGCATGCCATTATTTTTAAAATATTGTGTGGAAGTCAAACCTGATTTCAATTTGAAGACCAAGTGATTAACATCTAGTATCACTGTCATTGCTTTCATATCGGTCATTTTTAGGTATTCATTACTTTTAAACACGGTCTTTTAATACTTTGCTTGTCAATCGTGGAAGGCATTTGTGGTGGTCGTTTTGAAATTTGAACCGTATTGTTCCTTTAATCTCTACGTTAGATGTTTGCCAATGGATTTTTTGCCTTTGATTGTTAATAAAAGCTAGCAATTTATGTTTCATCTTCTGGTGGTCTCTGCCTTTTAATTTGTTAAAATAGATTTAGCTATTGAATCTAACTTTTCTCCTTCCCTTCACTAATTAGACCATTGAAAGTAGCCCACATGGGGAGCATCATGACGAAGAAGATGTGACATTGTCCCAACTGGTAATGCGTGCTCCTTTTTCTGGAATATGGTTTTTTATTGATATTTTTAGCCAGTCTAGCCTTCTTAGCTAATAATTCATTTGTATTCTTGTTTACTTCTTTCTATGATTTAGTGGTCATCCTAATGGAATTCAAATGCTCGCTGTAGCACTTAATTGATCTTGCAGGATCTGAAAGTTCAAAAACAGAAACAACTGGTTTACGGAGAAAAGAGGGTTCGTACATCAACAAGAGCTTACTGACTCTGGGCACTGTAAGATTTTACTCCTTTTTGTCTCCCATGTTTAAATTGGCCTACAGGGCGTGATGCTTGCTTTGACTTTTCGTCCATTGGGAGTCATGTGATTCAAAAGAAGAGACGGAGTTACATCTGATGTAAAAATTTCTCCCTCTAGTTCCCTTGTGCAATACGATTTTGTCCAGGATGATATTCTTCAATATAGATGCACATGATCTCATATTTCTTTTAATTAGTGGATTTTTCTTTTTTTTTTAAAAAGTAAATGCAAAAGTTTATTAAACCAATGAAATATACCCAAAAAATGGAGGAAAGTGCTACCGGGAAGTTATAGAAAAGCCATCTTGCTAGCACAAACATAAAATGGAGGGGGTTATTGGCGTTGAGACTGGAACATAACTTTGATGTCCAAGTGAACAGAAGATCTCCTATTGAGAGGGGATGCACACAGTCCATCTCTAGTAATAATCTAACAGTAATTTTTTGTTTGTCTAATGAAGTCTTGTTTATTCTAAATTGTTCAAATTTGAAATTATGCACCAACATTTCAGAACTTCTCTCGCATTCCAGGTAATTTCCAAGTTAACTGATGAAAAGGCAACTCACATTCCATATCGAGATTCAAAACTTACTCGGTTGTTGCAGTCATCTTTAAGTGGTCATGGAAGAATTTCTGTACGTCAATGTAGTTATTCAGTTAAATTGTACACTTGTGGAACTCTTTGTTATATATTGGCTGATCTTTTATGATATTTTGTTAGCTCATTTGCAATGTGACCCCTGCCTCTAGCAATAGTGAGGAGACACACAATACTTTAAAATTTGCACATCGAAGCAAGCGTGTTGAAATTAAAGCTTCTCAAAATAAGGCAAGTTTTGTATTGTCTTGGTGGTAACTCTTACTGGAGTCTGGAAGATTATTCTAATAGAAATGAAAGATTAAATAATTTTCTAATTAAGTCCATTGACTTTCAAATTGGTGTTTACTCAAAATCTATAGACGTATATAAAAAAGTAAATATATTATCTATGCCCTTTATCAGATCATAGATGAGAAATCTCTCATCAAAAAGTATCAGAGGGAAATTTCCAGTTTAAAGCTGGAACTTCAGCAATTAAGGCGTGGCATAATGGAGAATCCTAGTACAACTGCATTGTCTACACAGGAAGATTTTGTCAATTTGAAGCTTCAGGTATGCTGATGCCAGTACTCCCAGAATAGTAGAATACTTAGAAGTATTTAGTATTATGAAAAAAGTCTTCCCAATACAAGATGCGATCCCTCTATTTATAAAAGCTGTTACCCACTAGGTAAACCAATTACTAACAAGATAGCCAACTAACAACCTACCAGAACCTACCAAAAACTAAAAATTTACAAACTCAAATTTAAATTACAAATGATCTCTATCCTATTGTATCATTTGTGTTGTCTATGAGAGCGGTGATGTATTGAGCATGACAGCAAGAATTTTTTTAAAATTGTCACAACAGCGTTAGCATCATCATTGAGAGCTGGTAGCCTTGGAAATAACACCTTTCTACTTCGTGTATGTTTTTTTTTTATTATGTATCGATAAGTTTTGTTTCCGGTAAGCTAGATATGAACTTTTTTCTTATCAAATTTTATAACTTTACACTGCCTTGGAGAACGGAAGGATCTAAAATGGGTCCATTGCAAGTCCGAACTTAAAAATTGAATTATTGGAGTCTCTTGGCCTCATACTTGGTACACCATCTTACGTTCCTCCTAGCTTTAGTTTTGAATATTAGAAAGAGGAATCGAGACTTTATTTTGTTTTGTTTACTTTTCCTGTAGTTCTGCAGCCACATTTTTTGTGGCTTATTTCTTTACCAGATGCTTTCATTTTGCTTTATGTTACTGCAATTTTTCCCCTTTTAGAAATTTGTCTTAATAAGTATTATTGTGTGATGTAATGTCAAGCTGGAAGCTGATCAGGTTAAATTGCAATCGAGATTGGAAGAGGAAGAGGAAGCAAAGGCTGCTTTGATGGGGAGAATTCAAAGGTTGACAAAACTAATCCTAGTTTCTACTAAAAATTCTTTGCCATCAAGTGTCACCGAAAAGCCAGGACAAAGAAGGAGGCATTCTTTTGGTGAAGATGAGGTCTGTATCAAATATCTTAATTCAGTTTTTTAGGACAAACGGTACCTGGTATGAACATACCGTTGTATTCTTCCTTTTCTGCTTTATAACTATTTCTGTCATTATTCAAATTATTCATATTGCTCTTGAACTTGGAAGTTGATGATATATCTTCCTTCTCAATTTTTTATTACTAATTATTTATTAATTTATTCGTTACTATCATATTACAATTTTGCAGCTGGCATATTTGCCTGATAGAAAACGAGACTACTTGAATGATGATGATGGTGGGAGCTGTGTTTCAGGGGTTTCAGTGGATGGAAGAGATGATGTTGTAAATCTAGATGATTTGGTTAAAGATATAAAAAGTAACAAAAAACGTGGAATGCTTGGCTGGTTTAAACTCAGAGTAAGATTTTCATCTTTTATTTTTACTTCTTTTAACCATCTTCTGTTTGTTGGTAAGAGGATCAGAATACAAATTTATTGACCTGTCCGAACGTATACTTCGGTTTTATCAACTTTTATTTTGTGGTTTCAAGATATCAATTGGTCTCTTTTCCCAGGCACAGAATCTTTTATGCCCCAAGTCCTGTAGCAGTCGGTCTCATATGCCAAAATCTTGGAAACTTTTAACATTGAATACTTGAGATTGAGTAAACATTAAGCTGGCTGACTACAATGTTCGACACATAAAATTGAAAATTAAGGCAATTCTAATAATTTGTTATAGAACCAAGTTCCAGAAACTTCAGCTCGTTCATTTTACCTGGGAAGTTTCTGGTCGTGACTTGTTTAGTGTAAAGGAAACTATTCCTAACACTAGGTAGGGAACTGAAAGCCTATTATTTACCATGCAGAGGCCTGAGAATGCTATTGGACCATCATCAACTACTGATAATGAGAGTTCTGCTGGTGAATCACCTGCATCTCGTTCAAAAGCTTCTCAAAATCGGATGACACCTGATGAATTGAAGAATGGAAGGAGGAAATCAATTTGCAGAAAGGGAGATGATTCTTCAATTATTTACTCATCCCAAGAGAGAACGCAAGCAGGTGACTTGTTTGGTGCAACTATGGATGGCCACCGTCTGCCTCCGGTAAGAAATTTACTGTCTGCATAATGATATTAAACAAATCTTACATTTTTTTTTTTTTTTTTTTTTTTGCTTCATAAAGAAAACAAGGACTTGCAAGGTTCTAGAGGTCATTGAATTCTGTAATAAGCAAGAATAAGGTGAAGGAATCAAAGTATGCATCACTGCTATATGAACGAGATGCAGGAAATGGAATATGTAATCCTATTTCTAGTCAATCTAGGAAGTTATTGGAACTCTCCATTGCACGATGGGGAAGAACTTTATTAAAAGGAATGTACTTTAGAAATATGAAAATTTGGGAGGACGGTTTTTTCTGAATACTTCTCTTATTTTTTTTATTACCTGGGTTTCTAATAATTAGAAGCTAAGAATAAACCATAAGTATACATTGTCCCTCAATCAGGTACTCCTAATGTGTTGATGTCTTTTTGTTATACTCATCGAGCTGCATCTCTGTGGAATATATTTACTAAGTAACTAATTCCATCTTTTTTCCATGACCTGGTGACAATTCACATTATTTTAAGTATAGATAAATAAGACTGGAACTTTTGTTAATAGGGACTACTACTTTTATGTTGATATCGTGGGATGGTGCTTTGTTTAACACTTTCTTTTATGCCTATCTGATGAAACTTTTCTTGGTACCTCGGAAGTACTTGTTTATACTTACTGTTCTCTAGTTGTTTATGTGAGGGCTTGTTCTATATATGGATGAAGTTGCAACCACTCTCTGCTAGTTGAAATAAATAATCATTCATATAATTTTTGTTTCCTTGCCCTCGGGTTGATCGTTTCCTTCCCAAAATAAACCTTTATAATTTCCACCATTTCACCATGCTATGTAGCAATATGCTTTGTTGTCTTATTCTGCTACTTCATTGGAATAATTTTTACACTCAAATTATCTGGTGTTATTTTCAATTGGCGTGCTTTTATATGGTGTGACACAGTGTTCTGAAACTCTACATCTTCTTGTGCTGCTTTTATTTCTCAGACTGGGACTACTCTTACTGACCAGATGGATCTCCTTTGTGAGCAAGTCAAGATGTTGGCTGGGGAGGTTGCCTTGTGTACTAGTTCACTGAAAAGACTGTCAGAGCAAGCAGCCAGGAACCCTGAAGATTCCCAAATCAAGGTTTGCTATATTAATTTTAGGCCACAATAACAGTTGAAGTATAAGCTCTGGAAGGCTCCTAAACATAGTAATGGATCACGTAGGAACATGTGCAAAAGTTGAAGGATGAAATTAGTGAAAAGAAGCTCCAGATGCGTGTATTGGAGCAACGTATGATTGGATCCGTTGAATTGTCGCCACAAATGTCAAGTAGCATTGAATTGAATCAGGTAATTATGTTCTCAGAGATGACCTCATAATTTAATCTGAACCAGAGGGCGGTCCAAGTTTACATGCACGTGTTCTTCCCTAATTTGTTGTGTTTTTTTCTTCTTCCGATGTACTTTTTCTCAATCATGACTCTAATGTGGGTTTTTCTACTTTTATTGTAGGCCTTAGCAAAGCTCACTGCTCAACTTAATGAAAAAATTTTCGAACTCGAGGTTCGTCATCTTCTATTCCTGATATAAATTATGTCAAATGGTATTAAAATATTAAATTTTCGTTTGTGAAAAAAAATCACCCTAAGTCACCTTTTCTTTGTGAACCCGACATTGAAGATTAAATCAGCAGACAATAGGATACTTCAGGAACAGCTGCAAATGAAGGTAATCTTTCTAAATTCTTATCATTCGGTTCTTCTTTGTTTGATTTTTCATTATTGGTTTTCTATCTTTTGTAGACAGCAGAAAATGCGGAGTTGCAAGAGGCAATTCTAAGGGCGCAACAAGAGTCATCATCCAATTCTCAGCAAAATGAAGATAATGAGGCTTCTCAGCATCTTCCAAACTACTCTGTACGGACCAAGGTCGAAGTACGGCATAAATACAGCCCATGGGAAGATAAATACGCCGAAGAAAACACCCCGACTAGTGTCATGAGCTTGACTAGAGTTTTGACCCTGGACGACTCCACAGATTGCAACAGTGACAAGTTTTGTCATTCCCAAGTTATGCAGGTAAAGGCTATAACAGTTATTCAATCATGCTAAATATTATCTTTTAGAGGACTGGTGTGGTATTAAAAACCATGAGGGGAAACCTGAAAGGGAAAGCCCAAAGAGGACAATATCTGCTAGCGGTGGGCTTGGGCCGTGATAATTGGAAAACTAGAATACCTTTTCTTTGGTTAAATTTTGCTCCTGTTATACTTCTTTTCTTTAGTTTTTGTTACAAAAATGCGTATTATTTTAATGTAGGCTGAGATAGAAACTTTGAAGCAAGAGAGGGTGAGACTGATTGAAGAAAAGGAAGGTCTTGAGATTCAGAGTCGTAAACTAGCAGAAGAAGCCTCATATGCAAAGGAATTAGCTTCAGCTGCTGCAATTGAGCTCCAAAACTTAGCTGAAGAAGTGACCAAACTTTCTTATGAAAATGCCAAACTTGCTGGTGACCTTACAAATACTAAGGACACTTACTGCAGATCATGCTGTGCACAAAGGTCTTATGATTCAAAGCACCATATTGGTAATTCTAGATATCAAAGGGAAGCTGCACTTGAAAAGGCCATATTTGACCGAGACCAAAGAGAAGTCGAGCTATATCGAAGACTCGAAGAGGCGAAGCGCCACGAAGAAGATATGGAAAATGAACTAGCAAATATGTGGGGGCTATTTGCTAAAATGAGGAAGTCCGAACTCAACATTGAGGATATGTCGTTCGAGGGAGTTCGTCCATCCTACCTTTTACAAGGCCGAGCTAAAAATGGATGCATCTCATCTAATGGCCTCTCTAATAGACCATCCGAAGATGACGCCATACGCGTCGATGAAATGAGAGCTGGCTATAAGAAGGAGAGGATCAGATGTAGTAGTAGAGATCTGGAAAGTTGGAAGGTATGAATTCCATTCAAACAAGAACGTTGATATTGTATGCTATTATTACACGTGAAAAAAATGGTGAACTATGGTCATTCTATAGCCATTCACCCAATTTGAGACTGAATGAAATATATAAAGCCTGAATGATCAAATCCTCGTTCTTCCTCTTTCTTGGAATTTTGGAAGCATTGGGTAGGAAAAGAAATTCATAAATTCATAATAGGCGGTAAGAAAATGAGAGTTTTTTTTCTTTCTTTCTTTCCTTAGTTTTTTTTTTTTTTTTTTTTTTTTTTCAAAATGAAAAAGAAAATAAGAATAGTGTGGGATTTGTTTATTTAAATCTTGTATTTTTAAATATTTAAATTTAGTTCTCTACTTTTAATAAAGTTGGTCTATATTTCGAGTTTTTTTTATATAAAAAATACTATTATTTTTCAATAGAATTTAGAAATGTTTTGAAGAAATTAACCTTAAGCAAACATAAGTAAAGTCTAATTATAAAAAGATTATTAAAAGTATTAAGATTAAAAGTAGTGAACAAAAATTTAGTGAGATTAGAAGTATAAAGACTAAAATCGAATGATTTTAGTGTGTTTTTTTTTATTAGGCGGTGATAAAATACAATTTTGGTCTATATATATATATAAAAGATTCATTTTTTTTTTATTTTTAAATTTTCTTAAAAAAAAACTAAAATCTTAGCATTTATGTATTTTCCAGTCTTTCAATTTTTACATTTTTGTTCATCCCTGTCCTGACTCATGACATCTCTAATTTCAAACCGTGCTTAAGCTACGATCGTCCATGTACCGACTTATTTTTCAAAAGACTCAAATTACGACTCTTTACTACTCACGTGAAATATTTTAAAAATATACAATAATTTAAAACTTTTTAAAACGTACATGTTATTAAATTAATATTTGCCAAACAACTCTAAATATATTATTATTATATTATAAAGATGCCAAAATTTGTACCGACATTTTTTATTTTCTAAATTGTTAATGTTTTTTTTTATTTGAGTACAATGAATGTGATAGAGTGAAAATTTAAATATATGACCTCAAACAAAATATATATTAATTATAATTGAGTTAATTGCTACTAAATTTATGAAGGAATATTTTGTGCAAGAATAAAGGTAGAATACCTTTTTAAGTAAACCTAATCATTTTATCATTTATTTATCTTACACCAAACATTCTTTAATTATTAAATATAATGCGCACTCGAGATTGGATTACAGCCAAGAACCGGTTTGGATTTGCAGAACCGTGTTGCCAAACAAGGCTTATGCGTGAGGCAGTTTGATTGGGAATAAAAGTATAGACCAAAGAGGTCGCAATAAAGAAGCTACAAATGGCCGATCTCTTGTCCCTACACCTGACACTTCCATCGCCTTCAGTTCCACTTACTGCTTCGAAGAACAAAATGTCAACCAAATCCATGGCTGCTTCTGTATTTGGAAGCGCCGCCACTGCCGCCGCCTCCTCCTCCGCCTCATCAACCACTCGTTTCCTCTCCTCAGCCACCAGAGCTACACTATCTTTCTCTTCACGTTCATCATCATTCCTTTCTCGCTCCTCGTCTTCGTCGTCTCTCAAGTTTCTCAGATCGTCTCCTTCCATTTCTCATCTTTTTCTGAATCAGGTTCTCTCTCTCTCTCTCTCTCTCTCTCTCTCTCTCTCTCCATGTGTGTGTTTGTTTGGATTAACGATGTTTATGTTCGCTGATCGTTTCGGTTTCTTCTGGTTTTCACGAGTTTCAGGGAAGACCGAGTTCTTGTGTATCCAACAGAGGATTCAGTGCGGCGTCTAATCCGAAATGCCTGGCATCGGACCCTGAGCAGTTGAAGAATGCTAGAGAAGATATCAAGCAGCTCCTGAAGACCACATTCTGCCATCCTATTTTGGTATGTCTGTGGTTCATGATATTATCTATTTACTACTATTTTCTCTGTTCAACTTGAATCGTGTGGAACTCTTTGTATACGAGTTTCTCGTATATTTTGTTTTATTTTTCACATGATTGCGACTGGATGTCTTACTCGCAATAATTGTCTGTTTATAATCGTACTAACTACGCGCTTAAGTTGGAACTGGGAATCATAGTTAGTAATGTTCGTGGAGTTCTTAAATTTTTAAGAGTCTAGAGTCGTGTCCTCAAAGAATTGTTTGATCAATTTGTTTGGTGGAACTCCTATCCACGGACATGTATTCTGACGTTTCTTCCTTCCCTTTAGGTACGCCTAGGTTGGCATGATGCTGGAACTTACAATAAAGATATTGAGAATTGGCCTCAGAGAGGTGGAGCGAATGGAAGCTTAAGATTTGATGTTGAGCTGGGACATGGTGCTAATGCTGGTAAGTATTCAACAATAACCGTGCATTACAGGTTGATGGTGTTCATTCTAATTGACTGGTTTTGCAGGTCTTGTTAATGCCTTGAAACTCATTGAGCCTATAAAAAAGAAGTATTCTAACGTGACATATGCAGACCTATTTCAGTTGGCTAGTGCTACAGCTATCGAGGTCATTATAGCTATCTCTGGAACTAATATGAACCTTCAACTGAAATTAGAAAATGATCGAATGTTCTAATGATTTGATTTAACTCCTATACAGGAGGCTGGGGGACCCAAAATCCCCATGAAGTATGGAAGGGTGGATGTTGTGGGGCCAGAGCAATGCCCTGAAGAGGGGAGGCTTCCTGGTTAGTAGATTGTATTGGCTTTCCTACAAGGGCCAATTCTGATTTCTATTAAATAATTAGCGAATCAATTTCTAGTAATTGGCTGCCTTATGGGAGCCCTAGTATTTGAATTTGCAGATGAAGCCTGAAGGAATTATTCTGATGCTAAAATCCAATCGTAGGATTCATTGAAAAGGACATTTTGAATCTCATTTCATTCTGTGGCAACCAAATCAAATGTTATAATGTCGTGCTGAATCATTGAAATATTGTGGTGTGAATTATGGTCAGGTCAACATGTTAATGATTAATGAATTTGTCAAATCTGTAGATGTGTATGGCATGTTTTCTTACCTTTCCAGCAATTTTCTTGTTACTCTGTAAATTTTGAAAAAAGTGCTGGTGCGTTACCTTATTCTGCTTGAAGATATAATTTGTCATTTTAGGATGAATTACAAAAGAGAATTTTCTTGTTTGATTATATTTGTCTGTTGAGCAGTTTCTGATATTTTATTGCAAGATGCTGTGTCTATCAACTCACTCTTGCCTCACTATTTCCCACAAATTGTTAAGAACTAGTCTTTGTTCAGATGCTGGTCCTCCGTCACCTGCTGCACATCTACGAGATGTTTTCTTCAGAATGGGGTTGAATGACAAGGTATCATTAATCAGTCTATTTGAGTAAATAATTTCTGCTTGGTTGCTTTGTTTGATACAAGGTTTCTTGATCTTTAGGAAATAGTTGCATTATCCGGGGCACACACCTTAGGGAGATCTAGGCCAGAACGCAGTGGTTGGGGCAAGCCAGAGACCAAATATACGGTATATTACCATCATCATGCTGTGAATGGTTAAAAAGCGCATTTCTGTGACTCAACAAATTATTGTCTTTCTGACTGTTAATTTTGTGGAATGAACGTTCTTTTTATTGTGTGTGGGTGTGTGCGTGTGTCCGTGTGTGTATATATATATTCATACTGTTAAGAAACTTATCGTTATTGTTTATTTTAGTTTTTTAAAATATGAAACTATACGTTAATTGTGGAGGAAAATATGAACAATAAGTAAGATATAACAAACTCCCAAACAAAGTCTGAAAACTATAATTTCTTTTGATAAGAAAGTCTAAAGATTACTATTAATTCACCCCAATTAGTGTTAATTGAGGAAGGGTAGTAATTACAAAAGGTTATGGTGAAAGAACTTAAAAAAAAAGGCTTTACAAGTCCTATGAGATTTCAAAGATCCATAAAAAAGCTGCAAAAGAATAGCAACAAAAGCCTTAGTCCCGTAGACCACTAAGCATATGGAGAATGAACTCTTTTACATTATTTGAAAAGAGCGCATGATAGCTGTAAGTAGTTCAAGAAATGGATCCAAAACCTTTAATATAATATAGGACGCTAATGGTTGGGATCTTGAATATATACAAGCTGCACCGTCTTAGGGATGTAGAGATGGCATTCATCTTCTGAATTTATCCTTCAGGATTACTCAACCAAGAGATAAGGACCAAATAAAACTTCTACTCTGTGGGCACTTAGATTTCTGACAATTTTCTTGGAAACCAATGTGATTACCACATTTGTGGCAGCGAGTTCATAATGTAAAAAAACTTCAGTTGACGAAATTGAATCAACCAAATTGGCAACTTCCATCAACTAGTCCAGAAGATTAGGACTTAGTTTGTCCTAATTTATATAACAAAGTGACGAATTATTCAATTTATCTTTTATTTAAATTTGTTCTCATATCAACTAAGCTTTCTGGCTTTAATCTTGCCATCTCAGACATTGTTGGATCTCAAACCTCAGGATTTTGGGAGCCACTATAACCATCAAGGCCAGTAGACCACCTAAGAGATTCTATTTCATACTTATTTGCAATGTTTTTGAAGTAAGATAGGTAAAGCAATTCTACCGAAAGTCTTACCTAATGGGAGAGAGCTTGATTTATTCACACCAACCAGGACCAAGATTGGTTGGCATTTCTTACAAACTTAATTGACGCACCCAGTGAGAGAATGAAAATACTCCTAATAATCCCCTCTCCCCATGTTCCATTTCATATTCCACATCATTCTCTCCTCTCTTTGGACAAATCCCCCCCTATTGTGCACCATGTTTGAAAGCGCATTCTAAGCCTATTCTCAAGTACAGTATCAACCGGCATATTAATAGACTAAACAATCTCCCTCTGGGGCATACATTATCTTGACTGGACATCATTTTCCATAGAAGTGCATGCTGGCCAAGCTTTATATATTGTTCGACCAAACAATTTAAATACCCAGTTTTAATTATTTTCAAGTCAGCAATTGCTTATAAATCAATCTTGAAACTCTAGAACTGAGACATGCTATGCTGTATTTGGTTTTGGATCTTCTGGCAAATGATGAACCAGATTGACATTCCTTCTGTAATGCTAGTTTCGTTTTCATACGATGAAGTATAGATGGATTATCACTTGATATGTTGAACCTGATATCTTTTTTAGCTCTATTTGCGAAGATTTCATACTTGAGTATACCTCGTCTTTCCCCAACCATATGTTATTTTGAACCATCGTCATTGCTTTAAATTTGTGACTGCATTTTAGCTGTGCTATTCTCAGGAGATTCCTTTTGTTTTGATTTTTCCTTACTGACAGAAAGATGGACCTGGTGCACCCGGTGGGCAATCCTGGACTGCACAATGGTTGAAGTTTGACAACTCGTATTTTAAGGTTTATGCCATATTGGCTTCGTCTTATATGTTCTGAGAAGTTGATGAACTAGTTTTTGCTTACTTTGTTTGGTCCATATATATAGGATATCAAAGAAAGGACAGATCAAGAATTACTGGTGTTGCCAACTGATGCTGTTCTCTTTGAAGATCCATCATTCAAGGTAAAACAGTGGTGTCCATCCCCCCACCCCATCATTGCTCCCATCATGAGGCATGGCATTATCTTGGTGAACAAGAAACATCTTCAATGGTGTTAATCTTTCATAAAGCAATCAAAAGGCTCAATTTGGTTTCCATTTACTAATATTGTGTTACAGGTTTATGCTGAAAAATATGTTGAAGACCAAGAAGCATTCTTCAAAGACTATGCTGAAGCCCATGCCAAACTCAGCAACCTTGGTGCTAAATTTGACCCTCCAGAGGTTCTCGCTCTTGATGATCATTATTTATCTTGTTTAGAATGGCAGGCGTTTATGAATTACTAAAATTCCTTTTATAGAATATCTTTCCTTGATGGGCTTTCCTCTTATTAACGCTCCTTGATGTCATCCAACTAAAGTAGATTGCACCATTAAACATCCTGTGTTTTCCAGTATTGCACATTATAGGACTATGAGGTGGTCTCATGAATTTATCAAGTTGCTTACAAATTAGATTATGGATACCATGATTATCCGTTAAAAACAAAAATATACCTTTTGATTGAAAACTGCATTTTGTTGATCACAGGGTATTGTGATTGATGATGCCTCTTCGACACCTGCATGAGAGAAGTTGGATGCCGCCAAATACTCTCTTGGAAAGGTTGTATACATTACAAACTTTCATATTTGCAATTCATTTCTTTGCATAATAGAAGTCTTAAGAAAATCTCATGTCTTCGTTAAAAGTTGAAGCTATATTCAACCCTAACAACAGTGATGTCGTCTAAAACTTCAGGTCTTAAATGAAGGAGAATGAAATAAAATTCAACAGTATTGCATATTTGAATTGCAGAGAGAGAGCTATCAGACACAATGAAGCAGAAGATTCGGGCAGAATACGAAGCTTTTGGTGCAAGTCCAGATAAGCCTTTATCAACGAACTTCTTTCTTAATATCATTGTTGTGATTGCTGTTTTGGCAATTTTGACATCCCTGCTTGGAAATAATTTGAGTTTTTTAATCTATTTTCGAAATGGTCTGTTTCTCAACAAAATTTCTTATGGTTTCACAATTTGTTTGTTCTAGTTACCTCCTCGAACAGAAACTTAACTAGATCTTTGAGCGACTAACAGCCACAATGGTCTGTGGATGGGTAAAAATATCTAGGACGAGTCATCATTGAGGATATAATTATGAATTTGAATGTGTTTAATTATGATTAGATGTAGTTTTTAGTGTCCTGGCCACTTTCGTTAGCTTTAGATACACGGAAAGTAGCACCCACATTAGGCTTCTCACTGCCCACAACCAAAATTCTTGATTAAAATATTATTTGTCCATGGATATTGGATTCCAGTCCGTTAGGTACCTCTAAATGTCTAAAGTTAGCTTCTGAACTTAAATTTAGTCATTAAAAGTTCAATTTTATGAAAATTGGTAAAATAATAATAACCAAAATTTAAAATTTAAAAGTAGATGAACTAAAATATGAAGTTGTGTTCAGAAAGATTAGTTCAAGCATGTAAAGAAACCTGTTACATGAAATTGTTTGAACGTGTGAAATAATGTGACTGATGATTTTATATCGTTGGATGTATGGAGAGATTATTTGACTATTTATTCATACTTGGGACTACTTAGGAGGTGACGATGACATTTTAGTCGCCATAATGTATATTTTTTTGCCTATAAAATCTTTGCCATCCATTTCTTTTTAAAATCTTCCTCAGGATTATTGAGGGGAAGAGTGAATATAATATAAGATTGCAATTCTACACTTATAGGCAGGACTGTCTCTTTTTAAGACAATTGGATGAATTAAAGGACTAAGATCGAACCTTCTCTTTCTACCTTGTCAATTTTATAGTCTCTTTAAATTCTTTTGTGATGATTTTTAGTGGTTGATGAAGAACAGACGTTCGACCAATTTAAAGTTGGTCATGTTGTAGAAGGTAGCTTGGAAGGTAATTTGATGAAATTATGAATTCGTATCGATTCAATCTTTATATTTATAGTATCAAAATAGATGATCCTCACGACACGTTTTGATTGTTGATATCTATGATGGGTATGAATATTCAATATCTGAATGTCTATGTCGAAAAATTTGTGGGAGCTAAATTTTATAATCACACTATTAGGTTTAGTTATAAATGGTAAATAAATAATAATTGAAAGCAATTAAAATTAATTTGCACACTGATTATAAAGTAATTAATGAGTGATTAATTGACAGAATCATAGCTTTTTTATGCGAAATGTGCGTCTAATAATTGTGGTTGTATGTTCACTTCATTAACTCTTCATTGATTCTATCTTCTATTTGTTTCTTCATAATTTTGAAGATTTTTAGATCATGACAGTTTTCAAAAGAATTTCCAATTAGCATGATTCAAAATCCCATTTTTTACTCAATTTTTAAATGAAGAATTTAAAATCATTTTCGATATTTCAAATCAAAAAAATTAATTTTTGAATTTTCTTCACTCCATATGTAAATAACAAAGAGGATGATAAATACATTTTTTAGCATTAAACTTCTAAAATTATTTAATTTAAAACCCAAGATTGAAACTTGATTGGACGACTATTACCTCAAATTCCAATCCATAATTATTAAAAAAAACCACTAATTTTGGTCATTAAAATCATTAAGTGGAAGAATTCCATGAAATAATTGGACTTTTAGAACATTAAATTATTAGGTTGTAATTTATGAGGTAACGTCATATAGTAATCAATAAAATAAAATAAAATCAACAGAAATTATTACAAATGTCCTATTTTTAAATCCATATTTCATAAATATCAATTTTAAGGAAAAAAAAAATCAGCTTTATATTAATTCAAAATTCTGCCGCTTTTTTTACTCCAATTTACATTGATTTATCTGTTTTTTCATATTAATTAATTAATTAGATTTAGCCTTTCCATTATTAAATTATGCATTAATGAAAATTTTATCTACAATTAACACCCTAAAACTCCAATTAATGTCCACTGCCCCCATTTACTTATTTATTTATTTTTCTCCACCACTCGTATTTTCCCAAGATGAGTGAGTTTTTTTAATGCATATATAATATACTCACGTATATAATAAACTATGTAATATTTCTGTGGCACCTTGCATCAAATTATAAAATGATAAATATATACAATCCAATACATTATATTTATACACATAAATATATAATTTATATAAATTTCATTAAATAATCACCCTATATTTTGTATAAGCAATAATCTTATATACCAAAGTGGTTAATTATGTTGTTGACAAACTATTTATTTAACATGTATATCTGTAGTGTAGTGGTATATTAAGTATTTCAATTATAATTATGATCTTTATTAAATTCGATAAAATTGTAAAAAATAAAAATAATACCGCTCGACACACATAATATAAATTATATTATTAAATTAATATAATTAAAAAAAATCAAACCTTAGTAACCTTTATTAAAAAAGAAAAAAGATTTAATAACTTTTGTTAATACAAATTATTTGTAAAAAATTAAAATCTTTTAACTCTCACGGTTATATTTTAATATTTTCGTATAATTATTCCGCAACTAGCACTCCTGTTTTACATATGAAATTTTTTAATTTTTTTAGGATTTTCTATTATTGAGAGAGCGTTTCCGTAGATTATTTAGCAACTCGATCATAAAAAAAAAGGGAGTATTGAGTCTTAACCGTGGCGACCAACCCACAAAAAGCATCCATAAATGGCCATAGTTTATAATTGAATATGCATTTCACCTTAATAATTTAACTTTATTCTATAGTTATTATGATTATTATTATTATCATTATTTGCCTAAAAATGGCATCAAATTCTGTAAGGCCGTTTGTCTTCACAAGGAAAATCTGTAAAACCGTTTCGAGTCGACAAATCGAATTAGAAACTAATCCAACAGAGTTTTTTTCCGGTACACGCAAGACCACGGAGAACAAAGTAATGAACCAATCATATTCAGTTGACCAGATATTTTCCATGAACGACGCCCATTGAATATTCGCCACGTCTTTTAATTGGCTAATCGACATCTCAAAATGTTGGCTTCTTTTTTCCACGGCGAAAACATTTCGTAAGATTAATCGGCGATTTAATCGCCAAGAGTGTGAGCCGCGAGTGAAAAAAAAAAAATACAAATGACAAGACTCAACCAATAAGAGAAGTCCACGTGGAAAATTGTCCAATGAGCCACCGTATTTGTATCGTTCTCTATCTAACTCCTTCAGCCTGATTTAAAAAAATAAATAATAATAAAAAGGAAAAAACTCCTTCAGCCGGTTCCCATTAAAACCCCCCCTTCACGGACTGAACCCCTCTGCATATCGCTTACAGAGAGCTTCTTCCAGTGCCTTGACAATGGCGTCTTCATCTTTGATTCGGTTCCTTGTGCTTGCTTCTGTTCTTTTCTCTGCTTCTTTCATTGAGATCTACGCGGAAGAGGCTGAGGCGAAGGAATTTGTTCTCACTTTGGACAATTCCAACTTCTTGGATGTTGTTTCCAAGCATAACTTCATCGTCGTTGAGTTCTACGCCCCTTGGTATGGTTTTTAGGACTGCCATTTACTTTTTGTACTTCGTCAAGTTTCCGTCTCAGATCTTTTTCATGGCTGCTATGTGGTTTGATTTTTGTGAGGATCCCTTTTTCTTTTAGTCCGGATGCTAGGGTTCTTTTATTGATTCATTTTTCGCACTAGTATCGTGTAATTGGCCTCTTCGCTCTGTTTCTATAGGGTAGCTTTAGTGCATGGTTGTTTAAACAGTTTTGGTGGTGTTATTTTGATTTTAGCATAAGGGAACGAATGTATGTCCGATTTTTTTGTTCGATGTGTGAATTTGAGTACACAGTCAACTGAGCAGAGGATTCTCAAGTATTCATTTCAAGCATATTTGATCTTATTACTTTTACTGTTGGTTCTGGGATTTTTTTCTTCTTTACGCATGCAGAACTGGAATCTTAGAGTACTTAGGGCAATTGGGAGTGATTTTGAAATGATGAAAACAATTTATGTTTGACTTTTTCTTTTTTGCGATCCTTTCCCTTGAGAAGCAGTGGAAATTTTTGGAATCGATGCAGATTTCAACCTTCTTATCATATTTATGATGTTCTAAATTTTCCATTAGTTCATTATGAATTGTTATTGAGCTTACCCCTTCTTACATTTTCCCTCAATGATCTAGGTGTGGCCATTGTCAGAAACTGGCACCAGAGGTAAGCTAATTTTCATATCCCATTCTAAGATGTTTTAGTTGAATTATACTTGAGGTCCTTGTTGCTTATGGCTTTATCCAATCTTTTCTTTCTTTACAGTACGAAAAAGCTGCGTCGATTTTGAGCAGTCATGACCCTCCAATTGTCTTAGCCAAAATTGATGCAAATGAAGAGGCAAACAGAGAGTTGGCAGGTCAATTTGAAATTAGGGGCTTCCCCACTATTAAGATACTCAGAAATGGGGGCAAATCAAGTCAAGACTATAAGGGACCTCGCGACGCAGAGGGGATTGCTGACTACTTGAAGAAGCAAAGTGGGCCTGCATCTGCTGAAATAAAATCCGCAGAGGATGCTAGTAATCTCATTAAGAATGTTTTCATTGTATGAACTAGAACACTCATCCTTTCTTTCTTTCCAGTTTTGTGTTGTTACATTTTTCCTGTATAGTAGCTAAGAAGATTAATTTTCCCTGGTTTTGCAGGTTGGGATCTTTCCAAAACTTTCTGGAGAAGAGTTCGATAGTTACATGGCTTTGGCTGAGAAGTTACGTTCTGACTATAGTTTTGGTCACACCTTGGATGCTAAGCTACTTCCACGCGGAGAAACATCTGTATCTGGCCCAATCGTCAGGCTTTTCAAGCCATTTGACGAACAATTTGTTGATTTTAAGGTACTAGAATTTCATTTCATTGTGTGCTAAATTTGGGTTCTTATGATTTAATTTTTTGCACGCTGATTCTTATTGGAGCTATGAACTCAGGACTTTGATGCAGCTAAGTTGGAGAAGTTCATTGAAGAATCTAGTATTCCCTTGGTAACGGTGTTTGATAATGATCCTAACAATCACGTCTACCTTTCCAAGTTCTTCAACAGTCCTAATGATAAGGTAAAGAGGCATGATCCGCTGTGAGAATCGTTCTCTTTAGTCAAAGAAAATTTTCCATTGTCTGCATGGAGCTATTTGTATACCAATGTTCACCGCTCACTTTTCCTATCGATACTTATCGTTCATACTGTAAACAACTTTCAGATTTTGTTTCCTTTTGGGGTTGAAAATAAACATTTTCCATTGATACACTAATGAGGTTTGATAAATAATTTCCTGTTCTGTCGGGTAGGCTATGCTGTTTCTGAATTACACCACTGAGGCTGCTGATTCTTTGAAATCCAAGTACCGTGAAGTTGCTGAACAGTACAAAGGAGAGGGAATAAGTTTCCTAATTGGGGACAGTGAATCCAGTCAAGCTGCCCTAAACGTTTGTATTCTTTTTTGCTTTGAGTGGCTATTTAAGTTGTTTACTTTGTTCCACATTATGCTTCACATGTTTGATACCTTATTGGTTTGCATGAACAGTATTTTGGACTTAAGGAAGAACAAGTGCCTGTCATTCTTGTGCAAAAAAATGATAGGTTTAAGTATGTGAAATTCAATGTGGAGGCTGATCAGATTGCCCCTTGGGTGAAGGATTACAAGGTCGAACTCGTTCTTGGTGTTCTGAATTCCTTTCTTATTTTTGCTTTTTGGAATTATATGTTCTTGGTGTTTTGACTCTGAATTTCTAATAGCAGAATGGCAATGTGCCTCAATTCGTTAAGTCGGAACCCATTCCCGAGAGTAACAATGAACCCGTGAAAGTGGTTGTTGCTGATAGTCTCCAGGATATAGTCTTTAAATCTGGAAAGAATGGTATGACATAGTTCACAAATATGATCTTAAGAAAATATGAGCTAGAAATAACTTTAATTTTCAGTATATTTGTACGTATACATCATTACATTTCGTACCTAAGGCCGATATCTTATTATGAAATCGTTAATTTTACTTGATGATTACTGATTATGCAATTTATTTGTATGTCATATCGCTTGGTGTGTTGGAAAGAGTTCTCTTCTGATTTTCCTTTATTCTTGATTTCAAATATTTGAGCCATGAAACTGACCTGTAATGTGAAACCACTTCGAATATTTGCCATTTCATAAGTAACTGGTTCTTCAATCCATTTCTTTAATGTCTAGTATTTCATTTTGGAGTTTAATCGAAATCTGGCTGAACCTGATCTTGTTGTTTAGTCTAAGTTCATTAACTGGCTTGTTTGGTTGGGCAGTTTTACTGGAATTCTATTCTCCATGGTGCGGGCACTGCAAAAAACTGGCTCCAACTTTAGAGGAAGTGGCTGTCTCATATGAAAGCGATCCTGAAATCATCATTGCTAAGTTTGTAAGATCCATTACCTTTGAATCTGGAATTTTAATAGCTTGTCCTGTTTGAATTTGTAGCTGAATTTTTTGTTCTTATTTTGAAAAGGGGTATCTGCATATTTGGTCTATGAGACAATTCAAATATATTTGATCAACTATTTATTTCCCTTACGTTTCTCTATGGTTATATCTAATCTCTACAAACTTTCGAGGGTCTACTTGGACAAGCTTTGTAATTCCATTCATTAAACTTCGGTTTGATTCATTTCATTTTCCTTAACGTTATAGGATGCCACCGCGAACGACATTGCAGATGGCGATTTCGATGTCCAAGGTTACCCTACTGTGTATTTCAGGTCAGCAAGTGGAAAGCTGGTGGATTATAACGGTGATAGAACCAAGGAAGACATCATAAATTTCATCGAGACAAACCGTGATAGAATCGCCGAGGTAGATTCAAAACCCAAGGAGGACACAGAGGCAGATTCAAAACCCAAGGACTCAAAGCCTGATTCAGAAGCCAAGGATGAGCTCTAAAAATGGTAAAAACAAAAAGCTCTTCATAGATCTTCTAACTCATCTGATCACACCCTCTGAAACTAGAACATAATAGACCACTAATTCTCTTATTTTAGTAAAAACTTTCTTTTTTCTTTTAGTTTTCAAAAAAAGTTGGCTTCATTGTTGAAATTGTGGTTAGAAATTTGATAAGAAAACAAATAAATTTAGAGTCAAGTTTGAATGATTTAAAATATTGCATGGACTGAGATTGGGGCATCTTTTTATTCTCTGTTGGGTTTCGAATATAGCTGCAACATGTTTAGCACTCAAACATGACACAGAACTCAAGAACTTGTAATAAACATCTGCAGCTTGTGAATCATTGCTTGTTCTTTTTTGTGTAGGAAGTCAGCTTTTTGGTTCATGGAGCAGACAGACCTCGTCAAGAACATGTGGGGTAGGTGGCTGGGCATGTTCTGTCAGCTGCTGCTACTCCCATGGAAGTTGACAGAGTATCAGTCAGCACAGAGCATGTGATCTCCAAATGTCTCTTTTCCCTTCCTTTTTTTGTTATGTTTTGAAAATAAACAATAATATGCGACGCCGGCTCTTTGCTTTTCACTTACCTTTTACTTCTATTATCCTACCCGTAGTTAGTGTAACGGTTATGTGACAGTAAAAATATCTGAGTTATCTTTAATTTACAGGCGTAGCTTAGTGTTTTAATTTCTACTGCCCTCTTTATGCCTTTAATATATATAGTTTTTTTTTTACCATAGCTTGTTGGACAAAATTGCCGTAACTCGTCTTTAAAGGTTAAGTTTTTGTGAAATTTAAATTTTTGTGTAAAGTAATAAAATTGCTAGTTTTTAAAATTTTCTTCTAAAAAATCAAATTCTACTGTAACTAATTTCAGCTTTTTTTTAATATTTATTTACTAATTTCCAATGCAGGTTGCTATTTTATTCCTATGCTTTTAATATTTAAAAAATAATAATATGACGTTATTAAATATTTATATTATTAATTTAGAACAATACAAATTGTTACTCGAATTTCTATATTTTAAAACGGAGAATTGCAATTAAAAAAATTATGAATTCATCTCATTTTTATAAATTAATAAAATAGGTATATAATATATTATAAATTATAACAAATTTATAAGATCTAAAAATTCATAAATTCATAAACTAATAACACATTAAAACGTAAAATCAAACTCGATTTTTCATTCCATAATTGTTTTCAAATTTTTGTCTTAGGAATTTGATTTTTTTGGTTTCTTTTATTCCTCCCCAAGGACTGGAAACTCTTCGTTTTCCGGCATTTTCAGCGCTTGATTACTGAACCCTAAGGACAAAAAGGAAATTTCATTTGATAATTTTAATCCGAGTTGTAAACCCTAGATTGATCATTTACTCTCGAAAACATCCCATTTTGGGAGGCACTGATTATCAAACACGATCGGTATTCAAACCATTTTATATTGCAGCGAAAGTGTTCGACGAAATGCTACGTGCCAATATTACACCATTTCTTATGCTCCGCCTTGCAATTCTTTCAGTTTCGGTCGTCTTTCAGAATGCTCTGGAGTCGCCGCCTTCCTCTTGCTATCTGAGTTGTTTCCGTCGTCGATGACATTTGAATCAGTGATTCCGATTCCGATTCCGATTCCGATTTCAATTCCAATCCCAACGGTTTCTTCTTCCTTTATTTCTGCAGAACAGCGAGTGAGGGACTTTTGAAGGTGAGGCTCAAGCTTCTTCACGTCGGAAAGTTGAAGAGGCTTCAAAAGGAATTCCTCTGCCCCTTCTTCCAAACACCTGTAAGTTAAATTCCATATGTTTTGTAAGTTCATACATTCATTTCACGATTACTTTGTGAATTAAACTAAAAATTGAATTTAAGAGAAGAAATCGAGTGAGAGAGCATCAATTTTTTTACATGTTGATTCTTGAAGGCTCGTTCTCTGATGACATGACAACAACAGGAATGTCTTTCCAGTAAGATCCCTGCAAATGCACGTATCAGGTAAGCAATCATCTACTATTACTAATATTTTAGCTCTAAGTTTGATGATCAATTTGTGTGTGATTTTTTCAATAATTTTGAGCCAAATTTTAAAATAAAATAAGTTTTTATAATTAAAAAAAATTAAATAGCGAAAAAAAAACTTAATTTTAAAAATCCAATGGGTTTTAAAGGTGGGGAAAAATAAAGAATTATAATATAATGTATCTCTGAGATTCTACATCCGAGAGAGTAACAAAACATTCTTGATAAGGAGAACTAAACATTCATTGGGGTTTGGATTGTTACAAATGGTGTAGACATGGAGCGGTGTGTCAACAACTGAGCTCTCAAGAGGTGGATTCTAAGATCCCACATTGATTTGAGATGG
Organism: Cucurbita ficifolia; assembly: GCA_033971965.1. Classification (NCBI taxonomy): domain Eukaryota; kingdom Viridiplantae; phylum Streptophyta; class Magnoliopsida; order Cucurbitales; family Cucurbitaceae; genus Cucurbita; species Cucurbita ficifolia. The sequence continues at coordinate 3,267,129 of CM066976.1, forward strand.
GAACAATTATTTATAAGGGTGTGAAAATCTTTATCTAGTGGATGCGTTTTAAAATCTTGAGGAAAAGTAGGAAAACCCAAAAAGGACAATAATATCACGTGTTTTAAAACTTTGAGGGGAAGGCCGAAGAGGACAATATCGGGTAGTCGTGGGTAAGCCCATTGAGGACAATATCAGGTAGTCATGGAGAAGCCCAAAAAGGACAATATATGATAGTCGGGAAGACCAAAGAGGACAATATCTGATAGTCATGAACAAGCCCAAAGAGGACAATATTTAAAACTTTAAGGACAAAAAATCCAAAGAAGACAACAATATCACACGTTTTAAAATCTTGAAGGGAAACCCATAAGTAAAAACTCAAAAAGAACAATATTCGTTAGTCGCGGGAAAGCCCAAAAAAAATAATGTCACTCGTTTTAAAACTTTGAGGGGACGTCAAAAAGGAAAAGTCTAAATAATACAATATTTGTAAGCGGTGAGCTTGGACTATTATAATAACCGAAAACTTAGAGCGGAAAAAACAAGCATTAATTTCTTGTATGTATGAAAGGGTGGTAGTGGAATTGACCTTAAGTCGTTTGAGTAGATCATAGCCACTCATTCCAGGCATGCAGTAATCTGTCATGATTAGGTTGACTTTGACTTCCTGTGGTTTCATGGATATTCAAAATTTAAATGATTCATAAAATAATAATAAAAATCAAGGCTTAATCTTCATCAATTCCCGGCAGATTGAACGCTGTTGAAAACTTGCATTTTTCTTCACATTTGATGTTTAATGTCTTTGTATAATAAATGCACAAAATAAAAAATAAAAAATTATAAAAATTATTTTCTTTCGCAACTATCTAAATTAGAAGACATTTCAAACGAACTCTCGATATCTCAATCGAGATCATCTTCAACTGCACTCGACTAAAAAATTGATGATGATCTCAAAAAATCCATTTCAAATACCTTCTAATTTAAACACTTTCCAAAATAAATTATTTTCAATAAAAACATATTATATCTTACCTATTTTCAGAATTTATTATAAATATTTTTATTAATTTTTGTTTAAAGTCTCTAATAGAAAAAAAAAATAAATTTAATTAAAAGTACCTGTTGTTGGGAGAGACGTGGAGGAGGAAATGGAGGAGGAGAAGAAGAAAAGTTGTCCAGGTCATCAAGCAGACCCAGATACCTTAGAGCCTTATCTCCAGAGTCCACGCAGGTCACTGCTGGGTATTGGATTGTAAGAATTAGCTTATAAAATGGTTTAGAAAAGAAAGAATGTAATTTAGATATGGATTTATTACCTTCGCATGAAGAAGAAATTGTTAGGAGCTTTTCCAGAACCTTTCTTTCTAGTAGGCTGTCGTCCACTGCCAGCACGTGGAAATGCTGCTGCAGTTGTTCTTCTTCTTCTTCATCTCCTGCTTTCATCAACTCCATTATGTTTTCAGAGGTAGAGAAGAAATGAATGGGATCAGGGTGGTGGGTCTGCTATGACTGCAGGTTTTATGCACCCACTCAAGAGAGAGAAGCTAACAAAATAGTTCTAGATGTAGATGAATGACGTGTGTGTGGTGCTCGTGGTGGGGCACGCGTGTGTGGTGCTCGGTTGGTTTGGTGCGGAGAAAGAAACATTTATTAGAAGGGTGTGGAAACCTCTCCCTAGTATATATGCGTTTTAAAATTTTTGAAAGGAAGCTTGAAATGAAAAGTCCATAGAGGATAATATCTGCTAGCGGTGGACTTGGGGCGTTACAAATAATATTAGAGCCAAATACTGGGCGATGAGGTTGTTCCCTAAAGGGCTAGACACGAGTAGGTGTGCCAGAAAGGACGTTGGGCGCCGAAGGGGTGGTGGGGGTCCCACATTGATTGGAGAAAGAAACGAGTGTCAGCGAGGGTGGATTGTGAGATCCCACATCGATTGGGGAGGAGAACGAAACGCTCTTTATAAGAGTGTGGAAACTTCTCTCCGCTAGTGATGGGCTTAGGCCGTTACAAATTAGGTTCATCCGTCCACTCAGTTGTTCAACCACAGTTTGTCCACATAAGTGATCTGTATACCCAATCTTTTCGAGATCTTTCAAGCATTTATTTGAAAAAAAAATTATGGCCATCTTAGAATGCACTCTACTTCGTTGTAAGATCCGGAAACCTCATTTTTTATAAGGATGTGGAAGCCTCTCTCTAACATACCCATTTTAAACAATATCTGCTAGCGGTAGACCTAGACAATGATATAAAACCAATTTGTATTTCCAATATTAGGAAGATCTGTGTCTAGATTCTGCATACCCCATTGGTACAACATCCACTTATCTTTTTCTTTCATCTCTTTTCCTTTTCCCCTTTTACTTTCTTCATTAAGATTTTGTTTGATTGCCAAGGAAAAAATCCCCACATCTTTGCTCCCATTCGGTAATCATGATTATGATGGAAATTAAAAGAGTTGATTTTGGGTGTTAATTGGATTTGATTCAATTAATTAAACACCTTTCCGATATTAATTACAATTTAGAAGAGAGTACTTAACTAATCATACTATCATTGAATGGGACTCTCCCCTCCATTTTCCCCAGGGTTGTCCCTCTTTTTTTAATTCATAATTAATGTCATATTAATTTCTCTCTCTGCTCGATAATGTATACCCGAAATTTAAAATGTCGATATCAACCTTAGGGCTCGATAATGTATGAGTAAAGTTTAAAATATCACCGTCGACATAATTATTAATGTCTCAATTTTTATAGAAATATCAAAAAAAAATATTAAGAAATAAATATTTTACACTTTATTAATAGATTAAAATACCATTATATACATAATTTTATCTATCTAATTTTAGTCTTTAATAAGTAATAACTTCACCGGGTGTGAAATCAATACGATTTGATTTCTTCAATTTCTAAATTTATTTCTCTGATTTGTTTTTTTTAATTTGTCAGAAAAAAAAAATCTTCCTGAACTTACGAAATCTGGAACAAAATCCGAATAATATCAATCTATTTATGAAAATTCTAGAAGGGTTTTACTTGAATTGCATGCCAAAATTATATACCTACCAATCCGTTGCCCTTCCCCCATTATTGTAATTGATTGCTTAAACTACAAGCAATACCCATTTTTTAATTTCATTGGCTAAAATAATTTAAATTATTGACAAAAATAACTCCATTAGTCTATTCCACCATTTTCCATCGTTTTTTTAATTAATAAATCTATATATATATATTAATAAAGAGAGAAAATTAGCCAGGTTTTGGATAGGCAAATTTGCTTACACCCAGCGTAATTATTAGAATTTCGAGCACTTAAATGGCAAAGAGAAATAATGTATTATTGTTTATTTATTTATTTAATTATTGTATATATAATACAATAATTTATAAATAAATAAATATATGTATATTATGACACCTATTACAGAGACAGGGCGTGGAAGGGATCTACCTGAATAAATAAAGGTAATTTTGGAGTGGGAGTGGGACCCACTCCACCTCACTCTTACCCTATGTTGCAATTTCTTCACGAATTTGGTTTTTCTCTATGAAAAATCTCTGGTGGGTCCACTTTGCAAGATCTTTGGTGGGCCCCACAATTTCCTTCCGTTGCTCTTTATAATTTTTTTTCCTTTTTCGAATTGGCAGGAAAATAATAATAATAATAATAAAATTAAAATTAATTACACGTTCTTGTCTGCCACGTGTTACTGTTCCCATGTGTTGTTCCTCAATCATAGTCTGTCAGCCAGTAATTGGATATCTGACGTGGATCGATCTCAATGGCTGGATTTTAGCATTCTTTTCCCTTCTCATTATTCTATTCCGTGCAGCTCTCTTGCTTTTGAATATATATATTAAATTATAAATACCTAAAGATTTTTATCTATTTGCTTCCAGATTTTTAAAATTTTCAATTTTATATCACATAATTATCTAAAATTTTAATTATTCATTGACTTATACCATTTAAATAGTGAATTTAATAAAATTAAAATTTTAATTAAAATTTTATTGTAATATCAAACATAAAATGTAATTTTATCCAATAAATTAGTTTAAAAAATGAAAATTTGATATTTCAAAAACTTATTAAATATTTTAAATCTAAAATTAAAAATTTATAGATCAAAATTTAATTTTTAAAATAGGTTAAATGGTGAATTTAGTCATTATTCTTTGTCTAATAGATTTTTGAACTTAAGTGATACTTCATAAAGTAAACACTTCTCAAATACTAATAATTGTAAACGACAATCTCGACTTTTTTGGATCAAATTCATTTAACATCGTATTAAAAAAAATTATCTTTTACTTATTTACAGCAATTAAAAAAATTAAAAAGAAACAAATAATCTCTCTTAATAACATTGGTTATATTTATATTCAAATGTGGTGATAATTAAGGAAAAAGAAAATGGACCCATTCGTACATAAATTCAGGATCTTATTGACCAATCTTTTCTCAATAAGGTCATCCAAGAATCATATTCACAGATTTCATTTCATTTACTTTCTGGGGCCTACCTTTTTTTTTTTTTTTCCGAGTCCTCACAATTCATAATATTTACATTTGGTAGGCCCAGATAAAAACGATGTCGTTTTCCAGGAATGATTCCATATGTCATGTTTACCCTAAATTGGTGAAAGGATAGATTGTCTAAATAGTTTAAAATTAAATCTTAAGCTTAGTATAAAATTTTCAAATAATTTTAACAATTTATTACTTTCAAACTTTTAAACTTACCATATAAATTTTAAATAATTTGGGTCTTGAAAGATCTATCAAAATACAAATATACAAATGTGTATATTGTAATTCTAAATTTTTTTAATTTTATATCTAATAAATCATGAGATTTTTAAAAATATATAATACATTATAAACATATTAAACATAAAATTATATATTAAGAAATATAATTTTATTAAATGTAAGATTAATAATAATAGACTAAATTAAAAATCTTGAAAAATATGAACAAAAGCACGCTCGATTAGATCTAGTATGATAGACCAATGATTCACATCAAACGTGCTAGACAATTAATAATTTACTAAGTATATCTATTGAGGTTAAGCCAAAAACCAATAAATGAAGGCTATACACGGCAAGCTTATAGAAAGAAATAATCTTGGCATATCACACCAAATCGAATATGGTTGAATTTACGGTAAAATTTATTTATTTAAAAAAATTAAATAAGAGTTTGAAAAAAAAAACTAATTAACTCGTTTGGCAAAGTGGCAAAATTCACATTAATCAATTGCTGAGTGTGTTATGGAGAAGAAAAGGAAGGGGTGAGGAGAAAAGCCAAAGTATTGACTTTAAGTCAAATCAATATTTATTCTTTTACGCTTTAAAAAAAGAATAATAAAAAATTAATTAATTAATTAATTAAGGCATGATGACCAAACGGTTGACAAACATTAAAAAGAGCCCATCACTTTGTTTTCTCTTTATATATGTGAGGAATATTTAAAATATACAAAAATTCATTATTTTGATTCGTTTTTAAATAAGATTAAAAAATTATGATCGATCTAAAAATTGGATGATCTTTGAAAAAATATACTGGAGACTATTTTATATGAATTTAAATTTATTATTGAAATAATATTTTAATATAGACTAAAAGGATTTAAATCTAAAAAATAATGGAATAAACTTGTAATTTATTTTTAATATATTAAATATATATGATATAAAAATGAATTTAATGTCCCACTAAGTACTATGATTATTTTTAGGTATCAATTTGTCTAGAAACTATGTGTTTCTTAATCATTTGAGGACCAAAATCCGAGATTCAAATGTTTTGTTTGTTTCAACTTTATGGGTTACATCGGTGGGCGGCAGGTGATGTCCGGTCGTGGACTCGCCGGAGCAGTAACTGGTCCGGCGGATCTGCGTGCCCGTTGTCATGGTCATGCTTGTCCAAGGCATGTTGCCCATGGCCGCATGCCCATGACAAGCCAAGCCCTTTATGTCTTTCCATATTCTAGCATTTTACTTTTGTATTTCTAGGGAGTATGACGTTTCGGAAAAATCATGTCTAGGCCTGCTAGACATGAAATGCCTCAGAATGTACTATAGGGGGATATGACTAGTTGTCAACTTCTCCCTACCCAAGGTTATATACTGTGAGCCGTTGTTGTTACTCTCTTGCTTGCTTATATAACGTCTCTTTCAAAAATCTCTCTTTCTAAAAATCTCTCTCTGCCCTCGTTTTCTAAAACCTTCTTCTTAAACCGAGGCCAGAGGCTCGAGCATACGTCGCCTGGCCATAGGCGACGCAAGAACATATTGGCTTAGCTCACTTGTCGTTGGAAAGTGAGTGCCGCACAATCGCAAGTCCGCTGCCACTAAGAGTGCGATTGTGACACCCGTGACACATCATGCTGCTGGTCGTCCATTTCTTAAAATCAAAGCTGTTTTTTTTTCCTTATTTTAAGGTAAAAGCAATTTTCGTTTAAATTCTTCACAAATATAATTGGAGCCTTGAAATTTGAGCTTTTGATAAATTCCTTTTGCCAGCGGTACTTTGTTGATTGTCACCTTGGATTCTTTTTTTTTAAATAATTTATGACATTTTTTTTATCTACTAAATTAGTATGTCGGGAATAATACTTTTTTTAATCCATGGTACACCGATTGGATTGAGTTACATTGGTAAAATTTCTTAAATTGATTCGAAATTTCGAGTGAGTTGAATTGATGATCGGAGTAATTCGAACCAAGTTCATAACTAAATCCTCTAATTTCAATTTGGACTCAGCTAAATTGTCAAATGATTTAAAAAAATTATACTTATTCACGGTACATTTTCTATTAATAACTAAAATCTCATAAATTTTAAAAATCAAATATTTACTAATCTAAATTATAAATATTAAATATTTTAAATAATTTTAAAGTAAAACATGATTAGGTTGAATTATAGTTCTATTCTTGAGACCCGACCAAAAAAATATCAATTCGCAAATCAAACCAAATTTTTTATTTTCTAAATATTCAATAAATAAATAAATAAATATATATATATATATATATATGACCCAATCACAACAATATAATTCTTAATTTATTTCAAGCTAAATCATTAATTTTTAGAGATATTTATTTAAAAATAATAATTTAAGTATAAATAAAAGATAACTTCAAAATGCCATTGGGCCAACATTTGACGAAGAGATGGCTATCCAGTCTTATTTGTTTGTGGAGCCCAACTATTTCAAAAAAGAAATGAACCATATTGATCCCGTGCCCTATTTAGGAAAAAATAAAACATTCTATTTAGTTCTAACCCTCTCGTGTCGGAATTCGAACCTCTTTCCCACGGTGTTCGAACTTTTTTCTTCGATGATTTTGCGATTACGCACGACACAAGCTCCTCCCATAAGTGACAACGATCGAACCAACAACTAGTGGCTACAACCTGCAGGCCCACGACGTGTGAAAGTCTCTCCTTCATAAAACCATACTCGTGTTTGCAACTGAACCATGTTTTTTCTCTTTCAATAAATCAAATATATTTATTGTTATTCTCTCTTTTTTAGAGAGACCTTTTATTTCTTTTATGTCAATTTTTATTTATCCATTTATCCATTTAGTTAATAAGTTACCTATGACTTTATATTTTGGAAAAAAAAAATTATACTCCTAAATTTAAAGTTTAATTGATAAAACTTTGAATTAAAATATTAATTTGGTCTCTCCATTTTCTCCATTTTTTAGGTTCTTAGGTTTGATTTATTTTTGTCTATGTATTAAAAAAAATAATAATAATTTTGGTCCTACTAGGCAATTATGGCCACTTCATTTTCATTTTTATTTTATTTTAATAATAAAAAAAATACATGAACCAAAATAAACATTTTGAAAATATAATATTTAAAATGATTTTAAAAAAAAATTGACCAAAATAACGGTGAAAAAATATAAATAACAAAAGAGTGTTTAAATCATAAATTTCCTAAGTAATCAATTTAATCTCTTAATTAGAATTTCATTTTAAATTATTAATGGCTTTTTTTTTCATTTTTTCGTTTTTCTCTATTTTTTTCAACTTATTTACAATTTATATTTTATTGCTAACACCCGTTTTTTTTTTTTTTTTTTTTGACGAAATTGTATAAATTTTATTGAAAACCTATTAAGTAAGTAAATAAATAAATAATATATATATATATATATTAAAGAAATAAAGAAACAGAACAAGAAATACTCGAGTTGGAGAGATCTTTGGAGCTTGGATTGGAGACTTCATTTCCAGTCCGGCGGGTAAGTTCCACTGCTACGGCTTGCTTTCTTCTCCACATTGCTCGAGTGTCTTCCGCCATCATTTGAGTTTCTGATTTGTGAAAATCTTGTTCATGTATCAGATCTCACACGACTTTAGGTTTTAGAGTTCATTTCAGCAACGAGAGGCTGTACGTCCGCTTCAATGGCTAGAGGATAATTCCATTCTCGAAGTGCTAATTCTTCAGCAAGGTCAGGAGTTCGTGTGAGATCTCTGGTAACCGCTCCAAAGCCTGCATTCCGATCGAGCAAAGCTGCACCAGTGTTCAACATTGGGAGATTTCGAGCGTCAGGTGAGTAGCTTTTGCTTTTGTTTACTATTTCATCGCTAATGCTACCTGAATTTGTTCAAGTCCAAGCTCACTCTGTCTGTCTGTCTGTCTCTGAATCTAGTAGTCGAATATCTTTGCAATTCTTCTGTACTTATAATTTCATATAGTAGCTTATTTGTTTCTTAGTTTAGCTTTGATACTTATGCAAGTATTCTTGGTGCTCGAGAAAGGTTAGAATAGCTTCGGTATATATCCATAGTTTTGGATCAATTTCAATAGCTGTGAACATTATCACAAAACTCTATAGAATCCTTCCGCCGTTCAATTCAACCTCAACCGTGAGAGTTCTCTGATTTTCTCTATTTTTGTTCCTTTTCTTTTTCTTGATTGCGATCGAAAAGCAGGTTTGGATTTACGATTCTCTGCTTAAATTCGCTTCGGCCTCTCTTGAATCGTTTCAGTCCTCCTTGTCTTGATTATTAAGCCTGCATTGGTTCTGTTTGCCGGATATTGATAATAATCTTCATTGATTTTCTTTTTGGATACTACGTCACAGGCCGTTAATCATTTTCTTTAATTCTGTGCGCTGTCTCATTATTGTTTTGTTGCTTCTGAATTATTCTACTTGTATGTGCAGGTATTACAGCTCTGCGTTACTTTGAATTAATTTATGGCTTCAACTGTTCTTAATGTGCCTAATAGTGTTCGAGGAATTGATGGTTTGGATTGCGGCTCCTATCTTGGGCTAAGACCTTCGCCAAGTTCAAATTTCCTCTGCGTTCTCCTTGTCTTTTCATTTTGAGAGCGGCGATGAGCGCGTCGCACCTATGAAGAATCTCAGATGGAGTGATGCAGAGTGGAAAGCTGCGGTCGTGGATGGCTGCGTTCCAGAAGTACCTCCTGTGCCGCCAAAACCGGCATCGCCAGTCGGAACTCCTGTGATTCCTTTGCTGGTTAGTGTTGAAGATATAACTGAGTCTTCACATAAATTAAAATTACAAGTAGGTTTTGCAGGAGAAATTAGTTTTAGTCTTTTAGAGATAACTACTATATAAACTTGGTGAAATTTGCAAATCATAGTTGTGTGCGCTACTTATGATGAATTTTCCATCAGCCGTCATCCACGTCGTAACTGAAGGTCCCCTGCACTCAGAGCATAATTTCAGGAAACCAACCTTTCACCTGCAATTTTTTATATCGCCTATTCATTCATGAAGTACGCACTTTGTAACCATAATACCTTTATTCATTTCTTGTCTATGATGGTATGCCTTTATTTCCATGGGCATGCGTTAGTTTTTAGGTAATGTAGGTCTAAAGATTAGGATTTGCAGGTGAGGAAACTAGATGTTTGTGCGGTGAGAAAGATTAGGATTTACCAATTACCATTTATCAAGGTGTAGGTATGTATATATGGTTACAAAGTTTATTTCATGTTTTGCAGGAGTTATACCGAATGGAGTCTGTACTTCAATTATGCAAACAAGCTGTCGCCCAGGTAAGTTTTCGAGATCGTTGTCTATTTAAATTCAACCCTTGAATACTATAGATCCACAGTCCATCTATGATGCACAGAGTACTGAAATTATGCGAATATGTACGACTACTGAAATTATGCGAACATGCACAACTATCTTCCAATATTTAATGTTTGATCAAGCTTTCATGAGTTCCAAGATTAGTGTGTCACGTTGCTTATAAATTTTGCGAGGAGATGAGTGGATTTTGCCTTTGTTGAGTGGGATATTATACACAGGCATTCATTATTTACCTTACAAGTTTCCCCCCACTCATACACAACATCTTTCCATATGTCCTATTACCAAAAATTTATTGGTTTCCTTTATGGCATACTTCGATTTGATCACTAGGCCCGTGCTACTGGAGCATATGTTGTCAGTCCAAGTGACATGATGAATGGTAGGGTAGGATCAATTAGAAGGGGTCTTGACGCTGAAGGCTTTTATCATGTCTTCATCGTCTCTTTCACAACAAAGTAATTTGTCTTCATCTATTTCAAAATTTCTCCCATATTTTCTTTTCTTAGCCACTGAACTTGTAAATGCAGTTCTAGCTTTGTGTTACTTAGTTCTATTAGAATATCGAACTGCTGGCTATTAAAAGAAAAGTGAAATGATGTTTAATCCTAGATGCTTTACAAAACTAGTTAAAATGTTTGCAATCTTATGAGTTTAGATCATGTAGATAGCCTGTGCAAAGGAATTATTAGATTTTTTAATCATCTTTTGCCTCTAGTAAGTTAAAAAATTGTAAGTCGCAACGTACAATTTTATGGAGGGTGGGGGAATTCTCTCACCACTCAAATCTGTGGAGATGTTTTCACTTCTCAAGTTGAGTTCATTTTGAAATCTTACATAGTGTCCTTATATAGGCCTTTTGGAACATCCTCCATGGTCATTTATATGTACCAAATATTAAATAATGAATCTACCTATTACATGTACTAATCATTATAGTGATTCATGAATAGTCTAATGTTTCAGTAAGATACCCGATGCTATATTTTCTTCCCATGCGGATCAAATCCTTCTTGAATATTGCTGAATTTATTTTCAGTACCTTATCACTTGAGAGGGTGAATATTGAACAGTATGCGGGATGTCTTTGAACTACTTCTACACAGTTTATGTATGCGTAGCCAATTGGCATGACTATGGCTTTTAATTCTGCTGCTGTTGCTCTCTTTTTCCCTCTCTTTCTTCTTCTTTTGTTTTTTTTTTCTTTTTTTCTTTTTCTAATTAATGAATGGTCAAATTACTTCTGTTTTCAGTACCAACTTTGCTTTTCTCGCTTCCTTTAAACAGGGATGCAAGTTCATTGTATGGTCCATAAGGCTTCTCGGGAATAATTCGTCTTTTCCCATTGCAGCATATCAGGTATTATTAACTAACCTGCTTTTTGTCGAATATTATCTTTATTTCACTTATTTTCTTATGCATCCTCACATTCTACATTATGAAATTAAATATCAAATAAGATACCACACTTGTGTCTGATGCTGGTGACTAAATGCCACCATGATTTAATAAAAGTTGTAATTTAAAATCCTTGATTTCTCTATCTTATTTTTCAAGATTGAATTTGGTATGATCTCACTTATAGAATTTCTAGACACTGTCAAGATTGTATCATTATTGCAAGCTTGATGTCTGATAATTAACAGGATGGTCTTAGAGAAAATGGAGGCTAATAAAACTTGTATGTGAATACAAATTGGAATCTGATTATATATGTTTAATATACATTAAGTGTTTGTTTAAGACTGAGGTTTAAAAACTGTTTTTGACTCAAAAAAACTTTTGTCCAGTGTACGAGAATCTAGTAATTACAAGTAGCATTTTTTTTCCATGTTCAAATGCACTGTTTCTTTAGGATGTTTCTTTAGGATTATTCTGTGCACAGAGGTTTAGATTTAAGCTCATTTGATTTCACAAGTACAACTCATTTGCATTTTCATAACAGAAATGTTAACAGGTGAATAGAACATCATAATCTATCATCTGTATATACATGTAAATCTTTTCAAATAATTTACGTTTTCGATTAGGTTTCAGGCATATACTCGATTAACGAGGCTGGAGGGGTTCTCAATATGATTGGTGAAGAACAGGTCATGATGGAGTCTCTCACATAATCCTCACATATTTTGCTCTACAGGCAGCTAAATGTTTGTGCGGTGAAAAAGGTGAGAATTTTAGGTCATTAGAACTTCAATTGAGAGTTCTCTTTCTAATCAATTCTGTGGCATTACTAGAAATTCTGTTTCATAATTTAATTCAATACTGAGTTTGTCAATGTGGTAGTTTCGGAGGCCACAATTGCAATTGATGATATGGATCCTGATTAAGCCAAGCGGGCGTTCTATCTTCTTCAAAGGTAAAAACCTCATTCTATTCAAACTTTGGATTGAGTTTTGAAATTTAAGCTTTATACATTATTTTCAACTTACTGGTTGTGTTTTGGTTTTGGTATCGATTCGACATTTTCAAAATCAAAGAAATTTTGGGTTCGAATGCACAATAGGTTATCGTACAAGGCTTTAGTAGTAATTCACGGATCAACCCTATCCTTCATCACTACCATTGCTTTTTGAGCAGTTCGATTTAAGTTAAAGGTTACATGGTTATAATAACCATGAACCATTACAAAATACGTTAAAAAAAATAATTCAAAAATATATTGTGTAGCTGTAGCTGCAACTTCCGGAATCTTTTACAATAGGACGGGGGCGCAAGCAGCTTTCCCTTCAAAACATATCGGCCCCACGTACTACACTCCCAAAACTTGCCGGAGGTAATCACATCTCTGGAGATAACGGCATGGACACTGGTTGCTTCTCATTCTCCATGCTCATACAGGTACCTCTCGGCGATGGTTGCGTGAGTCGCAGCGCCGATCGGTAGGACGTCTTCATCGATCATGAAGTAAGGGGAGTGGCCTGTGTGGGTGGAGCCTAATGTCTCGTTCCTGATACCTACGTAATAGAAAGCTGCAGGAACTAACTGTGTGTAGAAGGAAAAGTCCTCAGCCCCCATCATTGGTTGGACCACCCTGAAATTAGGTGAACCATGTAGATCAATCGCCACTTTCTTCACATGTTCGTACATCTTTTCGTCATTTACAGTTGGTGGGTATATGGTGTACTCTCTTTCGAAGAAGTCCACCATTGCCGAGCATCTGTAGACACTGGCCTGCTCCACAATTACCTGTAGGATAGGATCGTTCCCCACCATAAATTAGTTTAGATTCGAAATTAATTTGGGATGATTTTCAAAACTTTTTTTTTTTTTTTTAAATCTCCCACAAAAGAAAAACATTTTAAATTGAATTTTAGGATTTTTTTATAAAAAAAAAAAAAAAAAAACTTTAAAAAATGATTTTCTCAACTAAAAGTTATTTTTAAAGCTATGAATTTTGTCTTATTTAGTGTTTAAACTTTTAAAATTGTCTAATAAGTTTCTAAACTTTTAATTACATACTTTTAATTTTGTATATTAATTAAAAAAAAATTAATTGATATTTTAGATAGAAATTTAAATTTTATGTTTAATAAAATTCTAAAATAGTTAATTTTGTGTGAATTAGAGACAAGTTTTCTAATTTTATAAGTTTTATTTTAAGGACAAACCTCCTTTATTCTTTGAAGAACTTGGTAGAAACTTGCGTTGGAGTAAGCTCTGAAGGTACCACCAATAACGACGGTGTCCGGTATCATATCCAGATTATTCCCTCCATTAAACGAAGTTACTGACACAACCTGAGTAGACAAAAATTGCAACGTAACGACGATTCAGTAAGGAAAAAGTCAAAAGCAGCAAAATCACAAAATAATAATAATAATAAAGTCTCACCTGAGAGTCTAAAGGATTTGCTTCACGAGACACAATCCCCTGCAAACTGATAACAGCGGCCGAGGCGGCCAGAACCGGGTCGACTGACCGGTGTGGCGAACCGGCTCGGCCCATCTTGCCGGTAATCACGGCCTTAAAGAAGCCGCAACCGGCGAGAAGAGGACCGGGTCGAGATCCAATAGTGGCGGTGGGATATTCATGAGAGACATGAACTGCAAAAATGGCTTGAACGTCTCTTAAAGCCCCATCTCCGATCATTCTCTTTGCGCCATTGCCAGCCTCCTCAGCTGGCTGAAACAGCAGAATCACCGTCCCCTGTAAAACAGTAGAATTAATTTCGAATTAGAGATTTCGAATAAGAAATGACTACAGACAAAATTTAAAGCTTAAGATAAGCGACTAAGTGGTTGATTGAGAGTCATTTTCAAGAAGCAACGTTCTGTTTTTCCTTTTGTTGTTTTAGATCGTTTTTATGTATGAAAAGTGATCTAAAAATGAATTTAATTTTTGCAACCTTCAAATGGTGTGGTAAAAAAAAAAAATGGATGTATAAGACAAAAGTGAAAAAATACTTTGATTCTGTAATTGTAGCTTTTTTTTAACCCACAACCAAGGGCCATTAAAAAACAGCCACACATTATGGTCCCAATTGAATAATTTTTCGTTAAAAAGAAGTCTTCTGAAAAAAGTTAATGGGTCATATAAAGCCAAGGCTAAAGTAAAGTGGTTTCTAAGTCGACACTTCTTATTTGTACCTATACCGAGTAGACTTCACAACTATTAATTTGATGTATTTATTATGGTTAATGACCATTTTGTAATAAATTTCTACAACCGTATAAAAGTCATTTAACCTAATTGATCTTTAAAAAATGTTTAATTTATGTTCTTTCTAGTGAAATTTATACTATAAGAATTCATATTCGACATCATTTTAAGGTTATTTTTTTTAGTATAACAAATATCGGATATGAGTAATTGAACCTTTGACTATTATTATTACTACTTAACTAATATCATTTTTCAGGACAAATCCTAGGGAAAAAATCCCAAAAACAGAGTGAATTTTAACTATTACAAATTCTTGAAATTATTTTTATGTTAATAACCTTTTTTAAATTGTTTTATTTTTATTTTTATTTTCTAGAAATGTAAAAAAAAAAAAAAAAAAAGGGGGGGGGGGGGGGGGGGGGGGGGGGGGGGGGGGGGGGGGGGGGGGGGGGGGAGATGTTCACGATCCTTCAAAATCTTGGCAGCACCAAGGAGCATTGTAACGTGAGCATCATGGCCACAAGCATGCATCTTGCCTGGGACTCTGCTTTTATGCTCCCATTCCACAGCTTCCTGCACCATGTTTTTAGGCTCATTCTTTAATGCCATCATACATTTTCCAATCTAAAAAATAATAGCATCTAGAAATTGATCTTTTCACCACTCAACTCAACCAAAGATTAACCCGAGGACTAAAATAATTTATAAAACAAAAGTTTAGACACTAAGTAAAATAAAACACTACAAATTCAAGGGTTCTAATGAAAGTAACAACAAACATCAAAATTTAGAGATCAAATTTAATATTTAAACTCAATGTTTAGTGTGTGAAATTGGAGAAATCATCTCAATATCTCAAATTCATATTTAATCGTAAAGATATTAAGAAATTTGAATCTACATCATCAGATATTATGAGAAGGTTTCCATTGAGTGCTTTCACGTGGTTAATTTTGATTGTGTACAACTCAATTGCTACAAAAGAGTAAGTATTCCAAGAAGATTTTATAGATATTATGTCCCACTACTACAACCTCAACCTGTGAGAAGATACAACAGATGCCATCCCCACCACTTGCACTTATCCTTTATCTGGAAAATTCATGGGGATAAGCATTGTGCTGACTTTTTTCTAAAGAAGAATTAAAATACCATATTTGTAAACCATTTCATTTAAAGCTCCTATTCTTTTTCTAGAACTTAGACCAATTTATGTATATTAAATAAGAGATTTAAACACGTGACAAAAAAATAAACTGAGAGACTGAAACAAAAATCCAAAAATTACAGTACCACTACTATTTGCCTTCACACAGTAACTGACGCCAAATTAATAAAAAAAGAAAAAACTCCACGAGTTTTCGAGAATGATTATAGTTCTTAAAATCTAATTCGAATGCAAAAGAAAATTGACGAAAAGGCATTTAACGATATATTTTTAACAGAATCTGAGAATTAGCGTAGAAGTGAAAACATGATATACTTTTTCACTTTTCTGGAAAAATTGTTGTGCGTAAGAAGATGTAAAACGAAGAAGCGAGATGGTGGAAATACAGTTATGGAATATTTGAAAACAAGTTCCATCTGAATTTTGACAGAAAAGAACTATTGCGCGAACTTATTTCCAGAAATAGTTTTAAGAACAGAGTTTCGTTTCGTTTCTTTTTTTTTTTTTTTTTCTTCAAATTCAAATATCTGTTTTCTTCCTCTTTTTCTCGTTTTCGGTCGTGTTGTTTTCAAGTTCAAGGCAGAGAGAAACATCAAGGCAATCAATCAGTCGTAAATGTGAAAGCAAGTGGAAAAGAAAACGAAAAGTAATCAAAAGCGTATAATCAATCATAATCGCGATAACTGATTTTGTAGAAGAACCTGGATTGGAAGAGCATCCATATCGGCCCTAAGAGCAACAAAAGGCGGTCCGCCAGTCCCGATCCAAGCACGAATGCCAGTCTTAGCCAACGGATACTCATAGCTAATATCCATCCGGTCCAACTCATCGCGAACCAACTGACTAGTTTCGAATTCTTCGAACGCAAGCTCCGGATTCTCGTGGATTATCCTTCTCACCTTCTTCAACCAATCAACAACCTCGGGCCGCTTCGCCAAACTCAGGATCGCCTCAGAGCAGGCCTCCGTCCAGACGTCGCAGTTCTGAGATTCCAATCGAGACATCAACGTTCCAACACTCTGATTCTTCAGCGAATTAGAACTCCGCACCGTTTGTAAGCCGCAGCCGGCGCCTATTAGAGAAGAGCCGCCGTGATCACCGCCGACTGGCGAGAATATCGCGTCGATTAAACAGACTGAGAAGCTCTGAATCGCGATGAAGAAAATTAAGCAAAGTCGTGCAGAGGAGAACATTGTGACGATCACAGAAACGAATCGACGGATGGAGAGGAGGAGAGAAAGAGCGAGAGATTCCGGCGGAGGAGAAATGGAAGAAGAAGCAGAGAAAGAGGGAAAAGTAGAAGAGGGAGGGAGGACGGTGGGGAGAGAAGCGAGGGAGAGAGGGAGGATTTTAAGCACGTGGGAGTGGGAAAGAGGTTAGAGAAAAGGAGGAGGCGAATTTGGTGCACGTGGTAGAATATGATGTGTTACAGAGGTGAGAGAGGGCGTCGAATCGAAGCTGATAGGACCACCACTTTCATTTCAGTGAGACGGCTACACACTCCACCTTTTTCTTTTTTACAATATATTTTATTTTACCTTCAACTATATATATATATATATATATATATATATATATTTTTATAATTAAATATTTTTTTCAAAAGTTATAATATCATTTTAATTCTCGGTTATTCATACACGACTCAAAGATGGAAATTTGGGCATGCACGGGTTTGATACTATTTCGGTCCCAAATTTTCGTTTCTAGTCATCACCACATCATTGTATATCTCATTTATTTAAGGTTTCTATTTCATCAGTAATTTTAAAATGTCTGGAATAATCTCAAAATTATAACGAAGGTACACCTTGTTAGTATTGGTGGTAACTTTCAATTATTCTAAGTCTTTCCTAGTCATTTTATCTTTCATCATTTTTCTCATTCACATGTGGTCTCGATTCGTTCATGTATCACTCTTTTACTTGAGTGTTACAAAAAAAAAAAATTAAAACTTAGATAGAGACGAACATTTCTTTTTTATCTTCCAAAAGAGTTGATAATGAAATTATACATTTTGTTTTGTATTTTTACATTTATTTTATTTTTCTTTTTTTAAAAAATTTAATTTAGCCATAGATTTTGACTATTCAATTCAACGATTACTATCCTTTATTAAGTTGATATATTGTCAGTCTACATTAACATTATTGTACGAAAGTCAATATTTACAAAAATATATCCGTTAATATTAATAAAAATAAATTTGTATATAGTACAGAGACAAAATTGAAATATATCACAAAGTACACGTTAGAGTACAATTAATTATAGCGGAGATATTTTTTTTTTCTTTTTATATCACCCAATTTTAATTTGATTGCTTTATTTGACGTTCTCATTTCTTTATACATAATTTTCATATTAATTTTTAAGATGAAGGATAGATTATAATATACTTTTAAAAAATAAATAACCTTCTATGAAAGCAATTCTATATATAGAGAATATTATTAAATCATCTGTTTTTTTTTTATATGGATTCAATTATAATTTTTTTAAAAAATTTATATGGGTAATTTTGAACTTAAAATACAATTTTTAAAAAAAACTGAAAAATTAAGACAAAAATAGGTTCGATATCATTGGAACTCACGTTTGAGAGGAACCCGAACATGAAATGACAATACATGGACCAACTTGAGTCTTGGGGTCGAGGTGGCTTTTTCAGTTACAGAGAACTATGTCTCGCATATCCTTGACCCATAAATAAATCGAGTTTTCAGTATTTAGATATGTGTACCAACATTTACATTCATTCATTCTAATTAAAAATTTAACGATGAAATTTATTAAAAAATAAATATCAATAATTATTTAAAAAAAATTTGAGTGAGTGTTTAATATAACTTAATTGAACTCAAAACGAATAATACCACTTGTCACATCAAACAAAAAAAGAACATCACGCTTTTATTAAATGCATCGGCTTTATATTTTTCTTTAATACAAAGGAGTTTTGGCAAAACTATCCTACTTAATTATATTTAAATTTTCCACGTTTTATTTGTTCAACAAAAAGTACATATTCTTAAGAATCTTCTTTAAAGCTTCAATTTTTTTTTTTTGGTACGCTTAAATCTTTTGAAACTTACCCGTAATAGAAAGGGGTAAAAGAGTAATTTTAGATGGGAAGAAATCTCCCATATGCTCAAGTTGACCAAACAATATTGATTTTATTGGTAAGCGTAGATTTTATTCTACATTACAGAGAGGGAATTTTTTTGGATGATAGAAAAAACGAGGGAGTTTGAAATTTATAGCAACTTATACCCTTTGGGTAATTTTCCGTTATAATCACCGTAAGAAGCCGACGTTATCAGCCTCGTCGACAGCCTAATAAAGGATGAAGGTGACACGATGTGAGAAGCGAGAGGAGAAAGGTTCTAGCAAGAGTCATTCCAGAAGCCTTATGCTTATTGTGGTGAGGTGAATAAATCGGACTGGAGGTCAATTATTTTTCTAAATTTTATTTTGATTTCATTTATATATCTTTAATTTTTTTTAATTTTCAAGTTAACACATATTCTGTACTTAAAAACAGGTTAATGAATATTATTATTTTAATTTAATTTTCTGTTATTTTTTCTTTTGGAAAACGTACCATTATTTCTTTGAACTCGTTCCTTCCATAAATTTTAACATTAAATAAAATAAAAACCTGGAGAAAACGGAGCGCACATAACTGCAGTCAGTACCCATTTTAACTTTCTTTTCCCAGAAAGAATTTTTAAATAATAATAATAATAATAAAATTTTAAATAATAACCATTGCTTTTGTACTACAAAGCCAATGTGGGCCTACCATTTACCCAGAGAGCAGGCCCACCTCTTTTTTAATTCTTTAATTTTTAAATGAAAAATAATCATCGTGCATTTTTAAAATATAATCAATTACATGTATAGAAAATTAGGTGTTTTTTACCGCCCCAAATTATGTCAACTTTTGAATAAAATGTCCGCCTACTATAATATATTTTAATTAAAATTGACATAAGTTAAATTGTGTCATAATAATTCATTAAAAATATATATTTATAAAATATAAAATAGAAATATTTTTACAAATTTATCAGTCACTTTAATAAATAATTATTATTTTTGAATCACGTGGAGAAAAACTGCGGATTGGAGTAGTAGGGAGCATGGCTTTTTGGAGAATTTTGGCAGGCAATCTGCCAAAGCTTTGCATTATTACCCTCACAATTTGAAAGGATAAAGAGAAGGTACCACAAGACTTCGGTTATTGTTGCCTTTTTTCCAAATCCCACGTGAACATATTTTCCCAAAATATAAAAATAAAAATAATAATAATAGTAAAAGTGTTTAGCTGCGTCTTAACTTTTCCAACTATGTTACTGGTCAAACGGTAAAAATTGTACTTGTGCTAAAACTAGTTAATAGAAATTATGTTTAGTTATTTGCTCTCATAAATATTTCATTAACTTATCCAAAATACTCCTTTAACGTTACATTTTCATTGGTTCCTTTTTAACTTTTAAAATTTTATTTTAACTCAAAAACTATTAAAAAAAAAAGACTATACGACTTTTTTTTAAAAATTAAATTAATAAAAATATCGATAAAAAAAATATCTCTAATATTTTTTTAATTTCACTAATATTTTTTAATTTTTTAAAAGTTTATGGTTAAAGGAAATTAATTTCTAGAAGTTTCATTAATACCTTAACATTTTTTTAAAATTTTAAACTTTTTTTAAAGTTCAAAAATACTCTTTATCTCATTACCATATTTTTTAAACTTTTTAAAGGGTACTAATGAAACTTAAAGATATTTTTGAAATACTATTAAAATTTTAAGGTGTTTTTGAAATAAAATACTATCCATTTCCATAAAAATAAAATAAAATAATGATAAAAGACATTTGTCTCTTCCGTCATGCTGATGGTGGAAGAATAACGGACGGAAATTAGGACAACTTTGTCCCAATAAAATGAGATTCTAGCACAAAGTTCTTCCGCAGAGATTTGGGGTACCCAAACTCCAATTAAATTCTGTAAATCAGTCCAAAATTGGAATAATTTTTTTTTTTTAAAGTTTAAGGGTATTATTGAAATTTGTGAAGCTTCAGGATGTTTTTTTTTTATGGAAATATATTTTTTATTATTTATTTAGTGTTTTAAAAATAAGAATAAAAAAAAAGAATTGGATTAGAAAGGCAAGGGGCCATTTTGGAATTTTAAAGGTGGGAGAGGGGGTTGGTATGTTAGGTATCAATTTTCTTTTCGTTTTAAAATTATATCTTAATGGATAGCTCATGTCACAGTAAAACTTCTTCTTCTTTATTTATTTATTTCTTTCTTTCTTTCAAATCATTCTTCCAAAGAAAATTTGAGAGTTTGAAACGTGTTCTTTCAAGCTTCATTTATTTATCCCTTTTCTTTCTTAAGCAAAAAAATATATATTATTTGGAGACTTGATGCATAATTAATACTCTAAAATGCCTAGCTTTTACTAATCTATGTTTAATTAAGCTTTCCTAAACACACTTAATAAAACTTAATAAATATATGTAGTAAAATCTTTTCTTTTTTTTTTTTTAAGAATTTGATAATCAATATGTTTTAATTATTTTCACTAGTCTATATAATTAATAGTTAAAATATAGTTTCACCGATATTCAAATTTACTAAAAATTATTCTATAATATTTGGAGTCTTTTAAAACAATTTTCTTAATTTTGTTAATAGAATAAATGAATAAATGAGAATTTGACAAAAAATAATTAAGTATTTTCACTTAATTCCACACAATGGCAATTTCGTAATTCAACATTTATTTTGGTCTTGTCTTTGTTGTTTCCATTGAAAATTAATTAACGTCCAATCAAAGGGAATATTTTATTTTCCTTAACAGATAGGATAACATTGAAATGTTCATTAAAATAAGATAGCATTCAAATTTCATCTAAAATATCTATACCTATCATATATATATATATATATATATTTTATTTATTTATTAAGAAAAAAATAATACAATTTTTTACCATGAAATTCAGAAATTAAGGGAATAAAATATCTTTTGAGAAATTTATTTCACTTGAAATTAAATCAAAAGTGTTTGTATATTATTTAGTTTATTATTCAAATTAGCATTACAAAAAATTAAAAAAATAATCATTTATGCTCATTAGGCAATATATATATATATATATTATTTGTTACAATGTTTTATTGAACATAAATTTGAAAATTGTTAAATAATTATTTTCTCCTAAAAATTAATTTTATGTTAAAAAAGGAAAAAAAAATATATCAATTATAAGTGGGGGAATAAATGATTCAATGAATATGATTAGAGTCCAAAATGGGTATCATCAATGCGTTTGTTGTTGCTTTTGGACCCATTATTTTACAAATTTGTTCTTATATGAATTAATCCCTCCAATCAATTCAACCTTCTTTGATTAATATACATTTGTCCCAATCAAATCAAATGCATGGATAATTTATCCTTTGCCCTCTCCATTTTCAATACTTTATTTATTTTTTATTTTCCCAACCCATCCTCACCATTCAACTACCTATTTATTTATTCTTCAAATATGTTTTTATTTAATTGAAACTTTGGGTAGTCAAAATAATCGTCTACATAACTTATGTATGTTATATAGTCTTGCTAAAATATTATTATATATCAAACTTTACGCAACGCTTCATGTTTATAATTTTAATAATTTAAAATTTGGACCTTATAATTTATGACTTTGATATTTCTCTGCATCTCATCTAACATAACTGTAGTATTTACTTGTCTTGAACTGTTTCTATGAATGAAAACTATACTCGTAAACCAACACGAGATGTTTTTTATAAACTCACTCAATGTAGAACTGCACTAAGCATAACATGTTTAACTTTAAAGTTGTTATGGTTAAATTATCGAAAAATAAATTACACCTAGTTGGTATAGATAATAACAATCAATTATTTTAAATGTTTCTTAACCATTATATCCTCATAACCACTCTCAACCATGTAGTCCATAAAAATATATAATATTTTATCCAATAAAATTAAGATAGATTATATTAATATCATATATGAATAATATTATATTTTTAAAAAAATTAAATTTTTGGAGACTAAACAGACATCAAGTCTAAACCTACGTATTTTAGCGTAATAATTAAAAAATATATATATTTTTTCTTAGTCACTCACCTTTATAATGTGATCATGTTACAAAAAAAATGTCGAAACTATCAAATGCGAAATCTAAATTTCAAGTGATAATATAAATCTTGGATATAAGGCGCTGTAAACAAATTAAAATTAAATTTTAGATTATTCTGGCCATTTAAATAATTATTGCGGTAATTTTTATTTAATCTTTATCTAAATTAATTAAAAAGAAAATTTTCACGAAAAATATTAATAAATAATATATGTTCTTATAAAAGAAAATAAATAAATAAATAAATTTTATTCGAATTATGGGGACTAAATTTAAATATTTAAAAAATTTAATGGCTAAAACGCTAAAGTTGTTGGGCGGTGGAGGACGGTGAGTGATGGAAAAGTAGACCATAGTGGCTCTCAGTGAACAGGATGTCACCCACAGCCATCAATCCCATTTAATATCGATAGTTACGTTAAAATTTATGAAAATTCCTATGAAAATCTAATGGGACGTCTTTGATAGAACAACCACCAAACTAACTAAATCTAATTAATTCAACGGAATTATTGGTTAAATTATAATTTTGGTCCCTATACTTTGCTTTTAAATTGAATATGTAACGATTGTAACGGTATATAATTTAGTTCATAAATTAAATATTTTGATGAAATTTTTTATTATAAAGACTAAAATATTAAAAAAATTAATTTATATGTAATAATTATTGAAAGTCTTTTAAAATTAATAATCTACTTTACAAACTTTTATATTAGCATTTTTTTTTTCACAAGAAAAAAAAAAGTAAAATACAGCAAGTATTAATAAATAATTATTTAAGAACATAAAACTGAAAATAAAATCACAGTGGCCTTCATTTATTCCATTTAAGAATGCAAGTCGCTTTCTAAATAAATGTTCTCCCACGCTCACAAACTCAAGGCTACAAAATTTTGTGCATTTTTTGTGTCTCCATAAATAATTCACTTATTTTTCAAAAAATTAATTATTTTACCTATTTTGTCCTTCTTACTTACTTTTTAGGGAGATGTTATAACGTATAGTTCCACTATACAATATAAATTAATGGAATACATTACTTGTAAATGTGACCAGAGATAATATTTAATAAATTAAATTATAAATTTAGCCTTAATGGATATTAATTAAGTCGCCCACTTTAAAAAAATGTTTAAGAAGTTATTAAATTTTTAATTTTTAATTATTTGTTTGATAGTTCTCTCATCCCAAGATTTTTTATTTTATGTATAATAATTTATTAATAATTGATCTATTTGACTTTTAAAGTTTATGAATATATTCTACATAAAATTTTAAAAAAAACGTATTAAATATAAAAATCTATTACACATTTTTAAATTTAGAAATCTATACAAATTTATAATTTAACATTTTTTATAAAATTAATCATAGGTAAAGACTTATTTTGCAGGGTATAAAAGACCATCGAAAAATCAATGAATTTAATTGTACCGAGAATAATATACATATTTTAAAAAATAAAATTATGGAAATCACACTTAATTTATAATAACTCATATATATATATATATATAAAGCGCAAAATTTATTAATATATATAGCGCAAAATTACACAAATAAATGGAATAATTCAGAGGCTATCCACCTCTTGTCAATCATGATTAAATTTTCGATGCAATAATTTGATTTAATATATTTAACATTTTTATTATTATTATGAAGAGAGCGATGAGTCATCACTCCCACCGACATAGAAGAAAGAAATTAAATATCTAAATTTGGAACTAAAAAATGAAAATAATAAAGCTGAAAATAAGCCCAAAAATAAGTTGTAAGAAAAGAACAACTAAGCCAATGATTATTGTAAATGATGAAAAATCAATATTAATTAAATGAGAGGAGTTTAAACTATTAAATTATTATTTAACATATTTTTGTTTTTTTGGGTTAAAAAGTAGTGGTTATTATTTATAAAATTATTTGTTATAATTTATTTTTATAATATTAAAGTACGAATTCAATCATTTAGCTCAACCACTTTATATAAAGCTTTCAAATTTATTTATCACTTTTAAAGTTTAAAAACATATAAAAAAATATTTATAATTTGTATATTAAATAATGAAATTTAAACTGAAGGTAGAATTGTAATATTTATTTAAAGTTAAAATTTAATTAAAATTGAATGTTTAAAATTTGAATGCATACATTGTTTTAGGTCAAATTTGGATTATTTTTTTCCCGAACTAAAAACAGTAAAAGAAATTAAAGAGAAAGGTAAATGGGTTGAGTGTAATATCAACATTAAATGGGAGTGTCGGGGTCTCTCCATTTGAGGGTACTACAATTGCCATGCCCCATATGATGGGGCACCACAATTTGGGACTCTCCCTATTTATATTCATTTCCAACCAACTATTATTATTACTTTTCCTATATATATATATATATATATATTAAATTTTATTAGTGCATTTTCTTTATTTTTAATTGTGTAAAATTTAATTCAAAATAATATTAGGTTACAAATCAACCATTCTTTTTTTGTTGAATTTTTTCTATAATTTATTATGAAAATATCAACATACGAAGAAAAAAACTAATAATATTTAATTAATATGTCTATTTTTTTTCACCTGATTTTATTTTATTTATTGCTATAGTTATTTAACGAAACGAACATAGTCTAAAATAGAAATGGGCGAAATAGTGCAAGCTTAAAATATTTAGGTTATATAATTTGTAATGTATCGAAGAACATGAAGGGCATTTGGTCTAGTGGTATGATTCTCGCTTTGGGTGCGAGAGGTCCCGAGTTCGATTCTCGGAATGCCCCTTCCTTTTAAAATTACAATACTCTTTTGATATTTTCCCTCTTGGAAATGGGCTGATTTCAGGCCCAATCTTTAGTTCGCAAAACCCAGTCCAATTGATAGAGCATCACTGATGTTGGATCTAACGGCCCAATGAAATGATAAATGATAAGGCCCATTTTATTCGTCACGAACTCAGCCCAGCTCCACAAATGAGTATTTTGAGTGCATACATTTTGTTTCAGATTTTTAAATCTTATAAATATTAAAATGACTATTTTTAAAATAAATTGCTACTTATCAATTATTATACTTAAATTTCATTTCATGAAAATAGATTTTATCGATTATTCTAATTTATTACAGTAAAAGTGATTACAGTAAAAGTGAGTCCAACTCAACTCAGACTTATGCAGTATATTCTATAGCCAACAGTTTTCTTTCATCTAGCTTGTTATTAGTTTGTCTAGTACTTTTTTATAGGACCACTCAACAGGTCTCTCATTGATTGAGTTATATAGCACTTTTAAGTATTACCTAGGTTTGAAACTTACTTTTTGTAAGTTCATGTGCATAAGTACACATGTCATTACCTCATTGGTCAAAGGTCCGAGGGTCCATAAATTCAAAGTGTTATTATTTTTCTTAAACCCAACAATTGTCGATTGGAAGATGGGATAAGCTTGTTTAAAAAAAACGATCCTACAACTTTGATACTTTCGGAGGTTTAAATTAAAACAAAAAAAAAAAGATCTAATTTATTATCCAATAAGAAAACAATAATTGGTAAGGTTAATTTATAAATATATTAAAAATTTTAATATGATAAATTTAAATCAACCCACTTTACTGGTCAAAATATTGACAAAGTTTTATTAGATATAAAATTCAAACTAGGTAACTGTTTTTTAAAAATTTTAAATTTATCAGAAATTTATACATTTATAAACATAAAATTAAAATTTTTATTTGTAATTTATAATAATAATAATAAATTACAGTTTATTTTAGGTCTAATAATAATTTTATTTAAATTTAAATGGGTAATTATATTTTAAAATTTAAAATTAATCATAGACCCACTAAAAAAATTTAAAAATATATTAGATGTTTTTTAAAATGGATAGAAAAATAGACAAATTTCCGGAAGGGCTATATTTGTAATTTATTAAAGTAATAATAGGAATAAAAATTAGAGTTTGTGACCCATTGAAACGCTGCGTTGTTTGTTTTCCCAATCCCAATAGCCTCCTTTTTCCATATTTATAAATTCACTTTGTATCCGAAACTAAATAACCCAACTCCCACCCTCTTCTCTTCCTTCGTATAATTTTTCCGTCTTTTTCTCTTTCTGTTATTCGTCTTCTTCATTCCGCCCTCTGGTTTTCACACTACCGGACCGTACTTGATCTGCCATGGCCATGGATACTCTCTACGAATACCAGATATGGCAACCTGAAGAAGGTGAAGATGATATTAATTTTGCCATTTCCAATTCTCACTTGCTTCCCTGTGATTGTTTCCTTTTCCACCTTCGCTTTCGCCATGTTCTTCAGTCAAATCACTCTCAAGAATTTCACACTCTCCTAAATTCGTCACTATCTTCGTCCCTGATACCTTGCGACGTCTTTCTCGCCAGTGGCTCCAGTATCCTGATCGCTGTTTTCTCCGGTACTGGAGTCGCGCAAGACTTCTTGGACGCGGCAGTACCGGACGTTCTGTCCGTCGCGGCTGATATCGTATGTAATCCTCTTAATGCTGGCCGTCGGATATTTCCGTTGGCGGTGTCTGTTTTGGTCGTTTCGCTGTACAATGAACGCGAGGAAATTGGGCGAGTTTTGCGGGAATCATCAGAGCAAGCGTTTAAAGCGTCGCCGGCGTGTGCGTCGGCTATCGAAGGTTTGAAGAACGTGGAGATTGATGTCCATGGAGAGTTGTTGATTGGAGAATGCAGAATATGTTTGGATGAATTGATGAATGGAATGGAAGTTACGCAATTGCCGTGCGCTCATTTTTACCACAGAGAGTGTATCGTCAAATGGCTAGAGACGAGTCATTTGTGCCCGTTGTGCCGCTACGCAATGCCATTGAGCTGATTGGATGGAATTTTCAGGTATCAATGATTGTGGAATTGAATTTACCACGGGAAGGCATGGTCAAATTTTGATTGAGAATTGAATTTGATTCTGCATTTTTTTCTAATTGAGCAAAATTCTTGAACCCTAGCTGGTAACGACCTGTTATCTACCAGAATCGTAATGGTAGATGAGATGCACATGAATACTACACAGATTGCATCTTCAACTATTAGCAGAAATTAAATTTAAGTTTGAAATTCATTAGCGCTATGGCTACTACACATGATACATTTCACTTGTTCTACTCCTATCTGATAGTTCCCTGTCTATGGTCTACTGAATTTTTTGCTTATTACCCTGTCCCGGTTCCATTGTCTGGTCTATCGTTGAAGTTGTAACAACAAAATTTGTTAAAATATTTTGGAATTCTTATTGAACTTGTTATTCAATTTATTGCAGGAAGCTAACCATACAGTGTATAATTATCGTTTGTTGAGTACTAGGAAGACATGAATTGACTGAAGACGAAGAACCAGACTAGTTTTGGTTTGTTTTCAACTTGTAGCTGATGTAGAGGAGCAAGAAAATAAGGTGGACTGGTTCTTGAAACTCCATTGACCATGAATGATGAAACACTGAGAATCTAACAGATAGCAGGATGTGACATAGAAGTTCATTATGAAGGTTGACTATGATATTAGGATGCTGATGAAACCTTGGGGTCGCCACTCTATATCTTCATCTGTGTTTTGAATAAAAGCTCGTCAGAGAAGATTTTGATGGGGGCAAATCCAACCAGAATGGCAACCATCTTTATGGGGGCAAAAGGGGGTCAATGTCTTTATTTTTGGACAAGCTTTGGCCAAGGGAAATTTGCAGATAGCCAGATAGCAAAACGCTGGCTGGAAGAGAGAAACATAGAGAGCAGGAAGCTGGAATATGTCTCTTTGCACACTCCAGCAGAAATGCCTAAGCCAATACATTGCTAGCCCCGAGGTGAGTTCATATCATTTGTGTCTTGATGAAGCAAAATATTAAGAACAAGTCTTTATTTCCATTACTCTGATGATATATATAGCCAAGGTAGTTGATCAAGTATTTGAAGTAGATTTTTGGCTTCTGTTCAACAAGAGCAAATCCTAGTTACTTCATGGGAAACCAAACATATATTGCTAAAATGAAACTGAGCGTCCTTTTCTTCTCGGAATCACAGAAATAGCTAGAATTGAAATACAAAAATATTAATTTGCTGATCTGCCACCTGCAAATGCGCCGCACCTCCATTTTCTCCCTTGTTTACTCCCCCTTTGTGATCTTATTTACTCCAGCTTTCCTTGTAGATTCCTTCATTTTCTCATCTCCTTCCTTACTTTCTTTCCCCTGAAATCACTCCTCCAGATTCATCCCATACTTTCTCCTTTCCATCCGATCTGGACTCCGGTGCCCCCGCCGGACGTATGATGCTAATACCAACGACCTGGAGCTCTGGTTATCAATGCCATTAGAGTCCTCCTCCCCTTTGGTCTCTCTTCCTTTAAACTTCTCATCTCTCTGAGCCAGTCTCCGTATTGTAACTCTTCCTTCGCAGTTTTAGAATGAGAATCACAGTCTTTAAGGACGTGCTGAGAATCAGTCTTTAATTCCAAATCTTTGCCATTATAGATCGAAAAGCCTCCACATTCACCATATTTGATGTCAAGATTTTGCAGACTAGTGCGTTCTGTAGCTTCTTTTCTATGTCATTTATCAGATCATCTTCCAGGATTGTAATTACTTGTTCGGCTTCTGTTAATTCCAGATTTTCCCATTGGGGAAAGAAAGTTTCTTCCTCCGTTTCGAACTGCAGAGATAAGGTCTAGGCGTCTGTCCAGTTGTTTATAGTCCGTTTGTTACCCAGAGGATTTTGAGGTATATATCTTAAATCGGATTTCAAATGATTTTCTGTTTTAGATCCTACCCCATCATAAATGATCCTATTTGAAATCGTTAGGGATTGTCGGTCGTTGTTTGATGAAAATAAGGTAAAGAATACACCTAGTAACTCGTCCGATTTAACAGGATTTCATTTTTTTTTTAAAAGTTATTTTAAACTTAATTAGAACTTAAAAGGTTTCATGAGCAAACCCTTATATTCTCCTCCCACTTCTAATAAGATTAATAAGATTAGAACCTCCAACTTAATATTGTTGTTGCAACTTTTGGTGGCTTCTTTCGTCTACTTATAGACTTCACAATATGATCTAACGTGACAATCTTTAGGTGATCCTAAGATCATAGAGTGGGATCATTTGACATTAAGATTGTATTTTGGCCATATCTCTCTTAATATAAGTTTGTTTTAGTTAATTAACCAGTTGTTACTATATGTTTTGTTTTAGTTAATTAACTATGTGTTACCATATGTTTTGTTTTAGTTAATTAACTAGTTGTTACCATATGTTTTTTCAAGTCCCTTTCAACTATTTATCATAGGAAGAGAAATTTTGAAGTATTATGACCTTTAATACTTCAAAAGTCAAAATAATCTAAATTTAAATTCTAAGAAACAGTAACGAACTATATAAGTTTCATCATTTTACCATTTTTTTTTTTAAAAAAGAAGGGAGTAAAACGGGCGACCGGCTGCACAAGGAAACGTATCTTATTTGACCATTTTTTTGAAACTTAGGATTAAATTTTTTTAGATAAGAAAGTGCTCAGTAAAAGAACGGGTTAAAACGGGCGACCGGCTGCACAAGTTTGATGGAATGGAACCCCTCCGAAACCTCCAGACTCTCCTGTAACTGATGAAACCGCATCTTCCCTCCAAATAAATAAACCCATTGCCCTCAAAAATCGCTGTAAGAAAAACAAAATGTTCTTCTTCTTTGTCGGGGGTTTAGAGCAACAAGTTCGCCAGCTCCTCAAATCCGGCGCCGGCCGGTGCATAAACTGCAACTCGCCGGCCGATCTCGTTGACTACGAGAAAGTTCTGAAGCTCTTCTTTGTTCCGGTGTGGCGGTGGCCGGGAAAAGAGCCACTGATGCACTGCAACAACTGTAACCTCTTTTTCCCTCGGTCGTTCTCTCCGCCCCCAATTTCCGATCAATCGACGCCGCCAGCCGATCTTTTAAGGACCCTTCGTTGCCGTTCATGTAACAAAGTGGTGGAGCCCGACTTCAGTTTCTGCCCTTTTTGTGGTTCTTCTTTGTAAATCTCAAAAGTTTTGAGTTCTCAATCGTGTAGTAAAAGAAGGCTAGCTGCTTCTTGTTTACTTCTGCTTCAAATCATTTGAAATATCATATAGCCTCGTCTGTTAGTAATCAAAATGGTGTCTGGTTCTGTAATTTGTTCTTGAAAACTGTTTCTTTTGAATGAGAAATTGCTGGAATCAATATGGAGATCGAAGATTGAGAACGAAAACCTTTATTATTAACCGTTCAATTTCTTCGTGTTGAAGATGCACAGAACAAAGCATACTCGTATACTTTTACAAGCCTAAAACAATGACCCTTGGGGGTGGGCTCTGGAGAAGCATACCGAAAGCAAAGCAGAAGCACTTAAAAGCCAAGCCAAGCCAATCAAATTGATATAGCAATTTCTAAATTACGTGGGGACTCTTCAAGGAAAAGAGCCGACATCTCTCTGCTTTCAGATGATTTTCTTCTACAGCTTCTGCAAAGTCCAATTGAGAGCGTTCTTTTCAAAAGTGGAAGCTGAAGGGAGGGAGGGATGGAGGGTAGGTTGGGATTGTCTCAGCCAGCAATTTTAAGCTTTGAAAAAGATGGGGATTTGTGTTTATGGGTCCTAAGAAGTGTTTTAAGTTAACTAAGTTTGAATACTGTTCAATTTGATTTGCTGAAGGGTAGTTGTTTTGCTCCTTCCTCTACTGTATTTCTCCATACCCTATATCTTACGCCTAGCTTATCATAAGAAACTGGCATGTTCCAAATATTTGCTCCGTTCAGCATTCTTTCTTGCTGACCAATAACGAGCCTCAAGTCCTCATTCAACACCTGCATGAACAACAAAAGAAAGAATCCCTCTTTTAGAATACGATCATGAATAGCAATAAAACTATTCAAATGTGTTTCTACTAGATCTCTCTTCTAAAACTGTCCTGGAAAGAAGCTCATTTTTTCGTGTGAGATGAGAATTTTACCTGTTCTGCAAAATGTCTCCAGAGATAATGCATGAAGGGAATCTGCTTCAACACAGGAGCAAAATCCAGTGACATTCTGTACAGTAGTCTTGTCGTCTGTCTTGTTGAAGGTAAGCACACATGAAGTTGATGAAGATGTGTTGAGCATTCTCTGGTACTTTGACCTTCTAGCTTTCCTGGCTTGGAGATCCCTATAGTAGATAGCACCATACAAGGTGGTCGAAACTCCATGTCGATCGGGTAAGGGTCCCAGTATCCTTGGAGCCCAGATGCAGGGGTTAAAAATTTCACCAAGCTGTGAGTTGGATAGAGTAGAGAGTAAAGATCAGTTTTTAAGACTTTTTTAGCTCATAACTTAAGTTCCATAGTTATGATATTGACCAAATTGTACCTGGGTACGCTCCATCCTTTGGCAAAAGTGGAAGTATGAGTAAAAGGTGCATGAGCAAGATCCAGAAGGTTATCTAGCAGTAATCCATGCTCTACTGGGATTTCAATGACGAGCTGCCATATGCACATACAGTTTAGCTGAAGAAGACTTCATGCACATTCATCATTTACAACTCAACCGCTATGAAAATTACCTCAGCATGGATTTGAAAACCAGGAGGAGGTTGTAGAGAAGGAAGATTAGCTGCTGGAGGATCATTACCAGGCCAAACCCAGATCATTCCTTCCTTTTCGAAACATGGCAAAGACTTTATTTTCACATTTTGTAGTCGCGTTGATGGCATTTTCTCACATTTTCCATCTGTTGAGTATTCCCAACCTGATATTTCAACGAATGAGATTTCTGTTTTTATTAAGCCAGGCCTTTTGAGTTTTTTGAGCATATTCCTTTTAGTAAGACTAACCATGGTAAGGACACTGGACTCGACCGTCGTTGACAGAACCGAGGTGAAGAGGGCATGCCCTATGTGCACATGTGTTTCGTATGCATCCAGGATTGCCATCCTTTCCACGGAAAAGAACCCACGGTTCTTCAAAACAATCAAATGGGACCTGAAATATATGATAAATAAGTAAGAGGACGCCCAAAGTACAGTTGAATTCAAAAGGTATTGGATGAGCTGGTACGTAGAATTATCGAACCATTGTGTCATCTTTCAGATCACTGGAGAAAGCAACAGGATACCAGAAGTTCTTCAAGTGGGGATGATACGGTTGGGTCGGTCCTGATACGTTCAAGCTTTTCTTTGGCGATCTTCTATTTACAGAATCATGAGATTGTGTCGAAGCACCAGGCGAGGTAGATGGGGTATCCAATTCCGCTGTGTTTCTGTCTTGTAACAGCCTATCATGCACCAATTCTTCCATGTAAGCTAGTTTATCTAACGCAGTGGCAACCCGTGCTTCAGATATATGAACCTGTTTATGTTGGTTCATGAGTGGTCAAGCATGATAATGGTAGAAATAGGACAAGAATTGACAAGAAACTTTGCATACCTGTCTGTGAGCTTCTGCCAATTCGTCCTGTAATCCAGCAAGCTCCTTCTTCATTGTTCCAATAGATTTATAGTCACGGGCTAGAGGATTTAGAACTTCCACAACCTAAAGCAATATTTAAGCCACAAACATTCAGAACAAAACATGTTTCAAAAAGAAAGATCAACCTAAAGGTAATTTTATGGAAGATCAACCAACTGCATGAACAAGAAAATGTAGTAGTAGAATGAGATTGGAGGAACCTTTTCATGGAGAAGCATGATTGTAAGAACATCTTGCCGAGCTCGCCAATCACAGTATTGAATGTCATATCTAGCCACTTCCAGAGCTTGATTAACATCTAAGAACTTCCCTTTACATTGAGGAACCTTTGTCCTTGGATCTTCCACGTCAAATAGCGATTCCCAACCACTCTTCCTCTCTATTGCTCCTTCTTCTCCAAACACAGCAAACACTCTAAATTCTCCTTTCACACTCTGAAATCCAACACTCCACAATATCAAACCATAACATTCAAAGTGGAACGAAAATTTAGAACCTCAGGGCCAATCGTTTATCACAGTTTAACACAACAATGCATCAAACATCTGTTAATCCACATATTTTGCCCTATGGTTAGTTATAGAAAGGGATCAAATCGTTTAATCCATCTCATTACTCGCTTAGAAGCTCCTCCTACAGCAACTAAAGAAAGTGCTCTCAAGTATGAACAGAGGAAGCAGCCAAGTTTAGTAATCAAAAGAACTACGAAAATTAAGCGCAATGAAACCAATTAGCAGAAAAATGTAGGTTGAAATGACCAAATGAACTCTCAATCGACAACCAGATATCAAAAACGAATTAAGGGAAGTTCAAAGAAAAGAACCACGCACCTTCCTAAAATTGAGCTTCGGAGATTTAGAAATAGAGAACGGCAACGAGAGAGCTGCAGCCGTTGCTACGACGGTCATCGCGTTTGAACTGTGAAGCTGAGAGAGAGAGGGAGAGAGTGGGAGAGAGAGAGCGAAATGAAAATTCTTGTGAGAGAGATATCATTTTGGGGATTTTAGCGATAAGAGGCGGTTGTACTCCGCGATCTCAGCTGGCCTTCCAAGGTCTGCCACGTGGAATATAGTGGGCACAAATATATTACACGTGGCATACTCAACATCCACATGCTTCTTTTTTGTGAGAGCGAGTATCTTCCCCGAGTGGGCCCCCGACATCCTGCCAGCTCGGATTGCAAAGATATCCTATCTCTTTCCCAATTTCTCTAATCTAATTGTGGGGTTCTTTTCTTTGAGTGTTCGGTTGGTGCACCCGTCGAGTACGTAATTTTGGTCACCGTCAAATCTGGTCCGTCCATATGTGCCGATCTAGACATCGTAAATTCTAGATTATAAATTCTAAGGCTATTCCTATCTATTTTATAAACTCTATAATTTAAATTTTACGTTTGATGATGTCATCATTATTTATATGTTAAATAAAAATGCTGATTAAATTGAGAAGAAATTAATTAATTATAAAAATAAATGACAAAAAAAGGTAAGAGAAGAAATTTATTTATGCTGTATTAATTTAAAATTTGAATTTTATTAATTATATTAATTTGTATTAATTAAACTCTCTAAATCTTTGTATAGAAAATGGACAGAAAATAAATGGGCCGAACAAATAGCCCAACCTTCGGAATCGCTTTACGCTCAATTCGCTAGCGTTATCGGGTCACCGTTTACCGTGGGGACCGGTACCCGGTCTTCATTTCTGTTTCTGTCAATTCCCGTCTTCACCAGAAGATACAGAACAGGCGATTGAGCTCCATAGCGAATTAATGGCGGGGAGGACGGTGTTGAAGGAGAAGAGCAGGGCAGGAAGCTTCTTCTCCGCGACATTAGTGCTTTGGACAGTCTCTCTTTGGTTCGAAATTCTGTTCGACCGGCGCTTCGAGCTGCTCTACCTCGTATTCGGAGCTCTGTTCTACCAATCCGCCAATTCGACGATTCGATTTTTTATTTCCAAGGAACCTCTCGTAGTCAACACCGCCGTCTCTCTCCTTCACTCTATTATCACTTCTGCTTCAGGTTCTGTGCCTACTCTTTTACCTTCTTGTTGCTTGTTTTCCCTTCTTCTCTGTGAGTGAATTCATACCTTCACTTGTTGTTTTTCGTCGTACACGACTGCCTTCCTTATTTACTGTTTGATTCTTTGTTTGGTAGTTACGTCTTTGGCTTGCTTGAAGGTTTAGCAATGGAATAATAAACTTTGTTTTCATTATAAGATAGACTGAGAGTTGATCTTGTTTCGTTATTGCAAGTTCTGTGTTGTAAATTGTGTGAATTATTAGTTATTAATGGTGATTGAGAGTTTGCAAGTGTGCTGTTGTTTCTGGAAATCGCGGTGTGGTTCAGTGCGTGTGCTACAGTGGGTTGTTTGAGACAATGAACCAAGCGTAAATGAATTTTTTGGAGTCCTTTCCCAGCACCAATAATATTTTGAGTCTGTTCTTTTCTCCTGTAGCATTACTTTGGTCAAATTATAAAACAAAACCCCAATTTTTAAGCTTAAGTTCTTGAATTTTAAATGACATGTTTGGGAGTAATTTAGAAATAGTTAATATTACCTTTTGTTATGTCCAAAATCAATCCGAAATAACTTAAAATGGTGATGGAAAGTGTAAATCAAACATTAAATTGATTTTGAATGATTAGATGCTTGATTTGGAGTGATTTTGAACATGACAAAAGTGATTTTAACCATTTTAACCATTAAATTCAGATCTTTGTATAGTTGAAGGTTGAGGAAATGAGGTTCAAAGCCTAAAGGTAAAATAACTATTTAATTGCTAGGGGAAAGGCAGCTAGGTTGGCCTTGGTTGCCACTTGATTCCAACCCAAAGGGCTTTGGTGGCTTAATATTTTCTGAGTTTCAATAGTTTATC
Source organism: Cucurbita ficifolia (assembly GCA_033971965.1). NCBI lineage: Eukaryota > Viridiplantae > Streptophyta > Magnoliopsida > Cucurbitales > Cucurbitaceae > Cucurbita > Cucurbita ficifolia. The sequence continues at coordinate 3,303,557 of CM066976.1, forward strand.
CTATTATTTGGGCCATCTAGTTAAGTCATCTTTATTTAATTGCAGTGCTGCTTGTTTTGGTGAATCGGTGGCTGAGTTATGGTTCGAACGGGATGTTTGAGCATTCACAGTTGTTTGGAGGAACATGGCCGTGGGCTTATGCAGCTTTGTGCTTCTCATGTGGTTATTTTGCATATGATCAGTGGGATATGCTGCAATACCGATTATACAGTGGCTGGATCCCTGCGATCTTGGTTCATCATCTGGTTCTCCTCATTTGCTTTACACTTGCTTTGTATAGGAATGTCACCATCAATTATCTCATTCTCACTCTCATTTGCGAGGTATGCATTACTTTCTTCTTGCAAGATGTGCCTTATGAATATGCTGCTTTCTTTCTTTTTGTTTGTGGTTCTTTCTGGATCTTTGCATCTCCGTTACCACCTTCATTGATATGGACGATCACGACGATGAAGGGTTTAATCATTTTGACATAGACACAAACATGAGTTCCGAGTATTTTGCAAGCTTATTGGATTTAAGTCGTTTTTCAAAGAAACGTAATAGATAGATACTTTATCTAGTGTTGTTGGCTTGAACCGTCCTCATTCTCTTGTGGCACCTACTTTCTTTTTCTGACTTCTTTTTATAGCACTTTCTCCCACTAACTTCTCTTTCCATTCACGTTTTCACGTTGATCTCCCTCTTCACACGGTTTCTATCACTTTACACTCTGTCTTAGTTAACCATTCTCTTACTAGCTCTCTCCATGTGTAGACTTCCCATGACTAGTCTCTCTTTGTATATATCTTCGATTATGAATCTATTTCTACACAATTTGTGAGATTCCACATCAGTTGGAGAGGAGAACGGAGCATTTTTATAAGAGTGTAGAAATTTCTTTCTAGTAGACGCGTTTTAAAACTTTGAGGGGAAGCTCAGAAGGGAAAACTCAAAGAGGACAATATTTGCTCATGGTGGGCTTGGGTTGTTACAAATGGTATCAAAGTCAGACACCGGGCGATGTACCAGCGAGGAGGCTGAATCCCGAAGGGGGGAGGACACCAAGTGGTGTGCCAGTGAGGACGTTGGGCACCAAAGTGGGGTGGATTGGGGTCCCACAATTATTGGAGAGGGGAACGAGTGCCAGCGAGGACGTTGGGCTCCGAAGGAGGGTGGATTGTGAGATCTCACATCGGTTGAAGAGGGGAATGAAACATTCTTTATAAGGGTGTGGAAACCTCTCCGTAGCATACGCGTTTTAAAACCTTGGGCTGTTACACAACTTCTCCTACTAAGGTCACTCTACACACCATCTCTCACTAATTTTCTTTATTAATTTATTGATCTGGAGATGCACACACATACACCCATATGTAATGCTCAAATCAAAGAGCATGCCTTCTTTGGGGTAAAAACAGTCATCTTAGTTAGCAAGTGCAAGAGAGCGAGCTTGTAGTGTCTTTGCACCTTTGGAAGGACTCTGGATTCTTAGAATCAAATCAAGTTTTCATGTCAAATTTGACTTCCAGCTTTTGATCTGCAAAACTGAAACAAGAATCATTGTGATGTTTCAGCTGCATTCTGTCTTCCTCCACGTAAGGCGATTGCGACGGATGGCTGGTGTTCGTGACGCCGAGAGCTTTATCGTGAAAGTCGAATGGACTCTGAACTGGCTAACGTTCATTTTCGCAAGGTTTGTACCTCACATTCTCATTACTGCTAAGCTCATCATGGATGCTTCCAAGTTTGATAAAGGCGTAGAGCTGCCGCTTGCACTCTTTGGGATGGCTGCCATGAACTTGCTGAATGTTTTTCTTGGCATTGATCTCTTCACCGCTGTAAAGAAAGAGAGTAATTATCAGAAAAATGATCATCTTCATCATGAATGAAGGCCAACATGGTGGAAATTGTATTTGTTCTTTGTATTATATTGTAAGAAAATGCTGAACAGAAGACGATTCAGGAGAAATTTATGTAACACTGAAGACAAATTTGTGTAAAATCAGTTTAATATTTAGTTAAAGAAATTTAATACTAATATTAGTGCAAATAAAAAACTATTTTTATTCTAGAAAATTGGAAATATTTTCAATTTTACCTTTTCGTTAATTTTGACCCAAAAATGGTTGACTAAAGTCAAACTTGCTTGCACAATTAAGCTCGATTGATGTATAAAATTAAAAATTATAATCAATCTTAAACGAAAATTCAAATTTTCTTTTATTTGTTGTTAGTCCAAGCGAAAAAATAACTTTAGTGTTGAATTAAATATTGTAATATTTAGTAAAATTTAAGGTTGAATTTGATAAAATTAAAATTTCTTAATAAGCCCTTGATAAATTTGAAGTAAAATTTTATTTTTATTTTCTTTTTCTCCCAAGTTTTATTACCGTGCCATCATTAAGATCTATTTAATATTCCCTACTCTTAATGAGAATTTAAAAATCTATTTTTAGATAAACAAATCTAATGTGATAAGTTTAGTAGGAGTCACAAAATTAATGGAAATCTAATTATTATAACTTATAGATAAAAAAAGTTGGTATTGGTTGCAAAAATGCAACTTCCCAATAAAATTTAATTCCTAAATTCAATACAATTCAATAAGTTAAACCACCCCTAGAACATTTAAACTCCAAGTGTAAACAGAATTAAATGTTATTCATTAATTAAGAAAAAAGAAAAAAAAAGGTCCTACCGGGAGTCGAACCCAGGTCGCTGGATTCAAAGTCCAGAGTGCTAACCACTACACCATAGAACCATTTTGATGAAATTATAAATGAGAAAAAATTCACTTAAATTATTTATTTGATTCAAGAAAAACAAAATAAAAAGGTCCTACCGGGAGTCGAACCCAGGTCGCTGGATTCAAAGTCCAGAGTGCTAACCACTACACCATAGAACCTAAATATCACATATTTTCATTTTTAAATAAATAATTTATTTGGGCCTATTTAAAATATATATTGATATCTGTTTCTTTATTATTAAAAATTCACAACCAAAAATGTAATATAACTCAAAATATATACCAAAATATTATTTTAATCTTTATCTTTTTTTTTTTATCCTAATAAGATGTGATTCTATTAAAAATTTAAATAATTTGTTAACATCTCCTTTTGGAACTAATAATAAACAAATTTCCTGTGATATAAAAAAATTTAAATACTTTTTTCAATTTTGATGGTAAGAATATTTTTCAAATTTCAATTAGTTTGTTTCTTACCTAATTGGTGGCACGGGATGAGCCTAAATACCATGTGTCCGTATATGAGCCTAAATACCATGTGTCCGTATATGAGCCTAAATACCATGTGTCCGTATATGAGCCTAAATACCATGTGTCCGTATATGAGCCTAAATACCATGTGTCCGTATATGAGCCTAAATACCATGTGTCCGTATATGAGCCTAAATACCATGTGTCCGTATATGAGCCTAAATACCATGTGTCCGTATATGAGCCTAAATACCATGTGTCCGTATATGAGCCTAAATACCATGTGTCCGTATTGGTGCAGACCGTTTTTGACTTTGATAACATTTTGTTACGGGTCTACTTCACATATGGTCTAAAACGTTTCTAAAATTTTAAAATAAACGCAAAACAATGGCAAAACACTTCCTAGGAAGGAAAATAATAATATAATAATAATCAGGCCAGAGGGAAAACAAAATTACTCTGGCCATTTTGTAGCTGCTTACAAATCTACACACGTCTATCCATATGAAGATTGGAAACATTCATCTGTGATTAAACAGCAGTTAATCAGCAAATTCAAAATGCAGATGAACTAAGCTGTTTTACAGTCAAATTTCTGTACTCTTACCATCCATCCTCTTTACACACCAACCATATGCATTCCTGACTAAATTTCTAGTTTTATCCCGCCCTTGGTTCGAGAGAAAAACTTAGCAAAACCGTTTCGGTTTTTCTCAGAATTGACGATATGACTTACAATCACGGACGATGAAGTTGAAGAAGATGAAAATGGGGGCGAGTCGTCTTCGTTCTTATTCAATGATGGTTCAGAACTGTCATCAACTCCTTTAGTATAGTCTGAATCTCTTCTGGGTGAAAGTGTCCCGTTTGAATGCTTGCATTGCTCCTCGCCGTCTGTCAACTCCGGTAGTTGCGTCGTATCGATCAGGAAATCTTCAAGTGATGCTAGAGATTTAAGCTGATTCCCAAGAGAAGCAATTGTCTTTTGACACTCTGCAAGTTTCCCTGCAGCTACAGCTAGATCCTCCTGCAAATGTTACCCCACTATGAGTATTCATTCAACTTCCCCAACTTATGCATTTCAAAAGATTAAAGGTTAAATTATGCATTTCAAATAGATACATCGATGTAACAGCTCAAGCTCACCAATAGTAGTTATCGTCCTCTTTGGGCTTTTTCCTTTACAGGCTTTCCCTCAAGGTTTTTAAAATGCTCTGCTAGGGAGAGGTTTCCACACCCATATAAAGAATGTTTGGTTCCCCATTCCAACCGATGAGAGATCTCATAGTCCACTTCCTTTCGGGGCCTAGCGTCCTCATTGGCACTCGTTCCCCTCTCCAATCGATGTGGGACCCTCCAATCCTTTGTTCTCCTCTCCAACCAATATGGAGCGGAGGGTCTCACATCGATTGGAGAGAGGAACGAGTGCCAGTGAGAACGCTGGGCCTCGAAGGGGTGTGGAGGGTCTCACATCGATTGGAGAGAGGAACGAGTGCCAGTGAGGACGCTGGGCCTCGAAGGGGTGTGGATTGTGAGATCCCACATCGGTTGGAGAGGGGAACGAAACATTCTTTACAAGGGTGTGGACACCTCTCCCTAAAAACGCGTCTGTTAGGAAGAGGTGTCCACACCCTTGTAAAGAATGCTTCGTTCTCCTCTCCCTTCTCCTCTCCCTAACAGACGCGTTTTTTAAACTATGAGGGAAAGTTCGAAAGGGAAAGTCCAAAGAGGACAATATTTGCTAGCGATGGGTTTTGACCGTTACAAGGGACCTATTTGATATTGCTAGCGGTGGGTGGACACCGAGCAGTGTACCGACAAGGACGCTGAGCCCTGAAGGAGAGTGGACATCAGGCGGTGTGCCAACAAGGACACTGAGTCTCGAAGGGGGTGGTTTGTGAGATCCCACATCGGTTGGAGAGGGGAACAAAGCATTCTTTATAAGGGTGAGGAAACCTCTCTCTAGCAGACGCGTTTTAAAAACCTTGAGGGAAAGTCCAAATAAGACAATATCTGCTAGCAGTGGGCTTCGACCGTTAGGACTAAAGATGAGAAAGGCTGACTATGAGTTTCATTACCTGCTTTATCTTCAACTCATGTTTGGAGATTTCACTTTGTGATAGTTGTTCATCATGTTTCAATCTTGAAAGCTCTTCTTCTAGTCCCTGACACTTGACTGTCAATGCCAATGCTGAAGCCCTCTCTTTTTGAATATCAGATTCCAACATCCCAAGTTTTGCATTCATAGTCAGAGATTCTGCTTCCATGCTGATAAGTTGAGACTCAATTCTTAACTTTGATTCATTTGCAAAGGTTAGCTCATTCTGCAACTTCTCCAGTTTCATCTCAGTTTCCTTGAATTGAAATTGTGAAAAGTCAACAGAGTTCTGACTCTGAGAAAGAGCAGTCTTCAGTTCATCTTTCTCTGCCTCCAACTTCATTAATTTCTCTCTCATTTCAGCTTTCTCTGCTTCCATCGTCGCTAACTTTCGCCCCAATTCCATCATCTCACTCTCCATCATCGCTACCATTTGATAGACTTCAGCTCTCTCCGTTTCCATCATCTCTAGCCTCTCTTCCATTTCATCCTTCTCCATTTCTATCCGTTTCAGCTTCGCTTCCAATTCAATCTTTGCTTCTTCCATCTCAACCAGCTTCTGTTTCGTTACAGATCTCTCATGTCGCAACGTCTCGAGCTCAGTTCTTATGGCATTTTCCTCAGCAGTAGGACGAGCGGAGGCATCCGGTTCTTGATGACTCTCTCTTATAGCAGTTTCGGGTAATGATGCAAGCCTTTCCATCTCAAGAAAATCATCCATGAGATCAAGTTCAAAAGAAGAAGGAAGATTACTGCTAACAAGTAAGTTTGATGACCATGAGTCTGAGCAACTAGCTACACATTTGTTTCGTTCGGTTCTTCTTATATCCATATCCACGCCATTAAGCTGCTCTCCATTATCCGATTGAGTGTCGGTAAGTGACTCAATAGAAATAGTCGTCGAAGCAGCTATGGATTTGTGATCATAAACCAATGATGGTTTGTATGACATTACTTTTAACCGGCGACACTCGGCCTCAAGCTTCGCCATTTTCTTTATGCTCTCAAGATGTTGCTTACTGGCTGTTTCAGCTGTTTGTGTACTCAAATCCCTCTCAATAGTCCTGGTTTCTAACTCCCTATATTGAGCATGAAGCTCATACCTGAGGGCTGCATTCTCCCTTTTCAATGACTCGAGCATCTTGTCAAGGCTAGGATCATTTTGAGGAGATTCACATTTAGCCTCATCCGCTTTGCGCTCGAGCTCGAGGAGCTGCCTCTCAAGGTTCACCTTGGTGGATTCCCAATCTCGGGTTTTTTCTTCCACCGTGTCGCGAATCTTCTGCTCCTGCTCCTCCCTTGCCAGCCTGAGCTGCCTAACACATTCTTTGAGGGCCCCATCAAGGTGGCTCACTCGATCTTCCAATGCAGACTTTTGCTGAACTGTAATCCCAAGCTGCTGTTTTAGAAGTCCAACTTCATTTTCGGCATTTTCCCATCCTAAATTCACATTAGAATAAGCAGAATTCATTTAGTTCATTCATGTCTAAGGATGTAAAACATGAACAAATTTGAAGTGTCCAATTATACCTGCGATAGCTTCTTCTGCAACTTTAGCATGCTGGTTTACTAAGTCCTCTTTGGCCTTCAAATTTAAAAGAGCAGCTGATAACCTATCAGATAGACCTTCCACACTATCATTGATCTCTTCTTGTTTTGGTGAATCAGCATCAATGTCTTCATCACATACTGCTTTCGACGTTACTTCTGGTGACTGAATCTCGTGATTAGGCGACGACTTGGCTGCGTCCTGTTTATCAATAATGATGGGTGATTCAAGCCAATTCTCCAAATGCCTAGCACAGAGACAATCAAGTCTTCATGACAACTAATCTAAGGATAATCCAACTAATGAAGTTGTCTCTTAGTTGTCAAGGAGAACGCTCTGCCTACAAGTTACGAACTTAAAGATTTCTTTAGTCTTCTACAAGCAGCTCCATCTGTAACAGCCCAAGCCCACCGCTAGTAGATATTGTCTGCTTTGACCCGTTACGTATCGCCGTCAGCCTCACGATTTTAAAGCGCGTCTACCAAGGAGAGGTTTCCACACCCTTATAAAGAATGTTTCGTTCCCCTCTCCAATCGATGTGGGATCTCACAAGGGCTTGGGCTAATACAAATGGTATCAGAGCCAGACACTGAACGGTTTGCTAGCAAGGACACATGGCCCCCAAGGGGGTGGATTGTGAGTTCCCACATCGGTTGGAGAGGAGAACGAAACATTTTTTATAATGGTGTGGAAACTTCTCCCTAGTAGACACGGACGGCGACACGTAACGGGCCAAATCGGACAATATCTGCTAGCGGTGGGCTTGGGCTATTACACCATTAGAGAATCTTCCTATCATCTAAGAACAGACAAACATTCTGATTCTGCTTTTGTTTCCACTCCTATAAAAGTTCTTACATACCCTTTTCACCTCAGGAAGAAACAAAACTATTTCACCTTTCTTTTCATCCCCAGAAGTTTGAATCATACAATCACCTGGGAGATCTTGCTTCATCAAAAGGATGAATCTCTCCAATACAATTTACAGAAGATGTTAATCAAATCAAGCAAAACACAATACCATAATGTTTCTTGCAAATCCCTGAAAACACACATAAATTTTGGATACTATCAACTAGTTTTCGCCTTTTGGGTGTATGTAACAGCCACCACAATGGAGATGTTTTAAGGATTCATTCGCATACCTGCTCGTCGGAAAACCTCTCAGAATACGTCAACATTGATCCAGAACTTTCAGTTTGTCCAGGACTTTTATCAGATGACTTCTTCTTCCATGGCCATTTTCTTCTATCCATCCTAACGCCTTACTTCCAAATCAGTCTACTGGTCAAAGCGCCATCTACAGACATACATACACAGTTAGTTTAGAAATCCATTACGAATCCAGCTTCAAAATTTGCCTAAAGAGACTGTAATTGCCTGTGCTAATATGGGAATTTCAAGCAAAATAGCATCCGTTCTTTCAACTTTGCTTCAAATCCACCCTAAGATCACCCCACCAACAGCTAGTAAATCACGGAAAAGGGTTTCTGCTAAGCAAAAACCTCATCAATTCTCAAAAACATTTATAGTAGGTGAAAGCTTCAGAAGCCATCAATGGATTAGAAAAAGAAGAAGCCATCAGAGAAGAACAGATAAAATGAGAACGAAATACGCAAAATCCTTCAAACATTGATGAAATAGAGGATGTTGTGATTAGATGAAGAAAAAATATTCGAAATAAAAGCAACCCAATAAGTCTACAGAAGATTCCCCCTCTTTTCTTTGGAATCAAAGGTTTCAGTCGAGTTCGTACAAGAAATGAATAGAAATCATCAAAATGAAGAAGACCTAGATGGAAATTTTACCTTAAACCAGAAAAAATAAACAAAATCGAGAGTTCGAACAGGAGCCTGCACTGAAAAACAATAGAAATGGAATCCCTGAGAGGAGGCGTTCGGCTTTAAGAATTGTGGAAGAAAGCAAACGAACAGCTATCGCTGCAAGAATCTGTAGAATGTCTGCAAATATGCAGAAAAATTAGCGGCGAAGGCCAGAGAATAAAGGGTTCCAATACCATTTGTTGTTTAATTTTAATTAGTTCTTCAGATTTCTGTTCACAATGGTAGGTTCCAAAATATTGAAGAAAAAGAAAGGCAAGGGATGGAGTGAGAGAGAAAGAGAGCATGTGATTGGGGCATATTGGAAGTGTGAAATTCAAGAATGGGGCCTCAAGAGAACGAAATTCAGCACTCACCTGCTTTGTTTTTTCTTTTTTTTATAACCAACAAAAAAAATATATATATATATAATTGTTTTTATTTTTTTGGGTTTATATATTTTGAAATATAGCTGCCGGAATTCCCGCCCTTGAGTGAGAATCTGGATTGATTCCTATCTAAATCTATTATTTTTTTTTGTTATCAAAATAGTTGGGACGGGAATACTTCTTGTTTAGGGGTACGCAGGTTTGAAATCGGATAATGATAACAGTCTCTTCCTGTTGCCATGGCATTGCACGAAACCAAACCGCTCCCCTGCTCGATCAAGTACTAGTTGCTTTGCTAGTAGGCCCACTTGAGTTATGAGACATTGTCTTTCAGTTCTTACCAACCTCCGGTGTGTAAACGAAACGTTGTTAACTTCAACTCGGTAGAATAAGAATCATTGATTCCTTTTGCTGTCTATCGTCTACGGCTTCATTGTGTGTGCTCTGGGTAGAAGCATGCTATGAAATATTTTTATTTTTATTTTAATTTTCATATTTATAAATTTGATAAAGAGAAGGGAGTTATGATAGAAATAATACTGAGACCCGTTAAATACATTGCCATTAATATTATCGATGAAATTCTTTTTTAAATAAATAAACGAATAATTTTAAAATATTATTAAAATTAGTTTTAAGTATATTTTCCAAGTCATATTTTATGAGAATTTAACGGGCTGGAGGAGCATGTATTATCGTCCGTTGAAAGCGAAATGTCAGCTCACAGTCAACCTTCCAAATCAACGACGCCAATTAATTAGACGGCTTAATCCAATTCACATTCTAAAATAAACTTTATTAATTGAACGCATATTTCTTTGTTCCTTTTTAAAGCGAAATTGGAATTTATTGCTGCATTGAAGTTACGGTATAGCATAAATAATTGCCTATTGTTACTTATTTGTCATCAATATTATTTTATTTTTATAAAATTAAGATTTTAATAATTAATTGTAATCCCGCGTGCTCTTTTCTCACACTCGCCTAATTTAGATCATAATTGCATTATTTTAATTTTAAAAATGACTCTTTTTTTTTCTTTTTTCTTTTTACCTTTACTTTGATTATGAATTATGAATGGTTTTTTTTAATGAAATAAGTGAATTAGTTTTGAACCTTACCATTCAAATTATATTGTTTTTTTGTTCGATAATTACAAATTAAAATAAGAGTTAAATAATAATCTATTTTTTAAGTAAGAATAATTTAGTTGTAAATAATATCATTGAATTAATTGCATAATTAGGGGATACAATCTTTTTATGGGATATATTAATGTCACTAAGCTCGCATTATCAATTCTTTAATCATATCTATTTACACTAAAAATGAAAAAATAAATAATAAATAATGACGGGAACGACCGTTGAGCGCGAAAAGCAGGCAGGAGCTCACGTGGGTGAAAGATGGAAAATATGGACAAAGGATTTCTTTTAATAACATCTTTAATATTTCTATATTTTTAAATTAAGGCATGAAAAATAAAATCTGACGTGGATATAAATCATTTATTAAGCACAAAATTTAACATCTGACGTGGATATAAATAATTTATTAAGCACAAATTTTAACATCTGACGTGAATTGAGTGCTGCTTTGTTGGGCTTTCTTGCTCCGAAAGGGCCATTAAATATATGGACTAAGCCCTGGCCATGGCCCAGGCCCAATCCCTGTCAGCTTCACTAACCACAGAGCACACGTTGAGCCGCTCCTATAATTCCTTTATGCGAATCTCCGGAATCTGCGTGATTGGGATATTCTAGAAACGTCCACACATGAAAATTCAAATGAATAGACTATGTGCGAAGTTATAATTCACCCTACTATCAATTGTTTGACTAAAAGTAGTGTACATAAATGAATTGAAACTATATTATTGAGGATAAGATAAATGAATTGAAACTATATTATTGAGGATAAGATAATTAAGAAAGGTTTAAAGAAAATAAAAATTATTAATTATATCAACATAGTTAACATTATTTTTTATAATTTTCATTTTTAGAAATTATAAGTAAGTAACGGATAATGTCTCAAAATTGAACTTGTTAATGTTTAGGACTAAAACCAAAACGAGACCGGGCTCCTCCAAAAAAGCGTCCGACCAATCCACCATCACAAAAAACTAAACGACGACGTGTCACTCTATGCGCCGATCGTTAAACTCTCCCCCACCAAATCCACAAGCACATCCCATTTCACCATACACTCAAATTCCCTCTGATTTCTCGAAACCTTTCTTCTTAAAAGCCTATCCAAATTACTCAGCCATTTGCTTAAGCTTTTAAATCACAGGCTTCCCTGCATTAATATCACTCAAATACCTTATAGCATTTTCATTTCGGTTCATTTCCATGGCGGCTCAAACCATGCTCCTGACTTCTGGTGCGTGCGCCGGCCATAAGAAAGAATTCGCTTCTATTTTCACTCAAACGCTTAGACCTAACACCCAATTTACTCGCCTCCTTTTCAATCCTTCGCCTTCGCATTCCGTTTCCTTGCCGGCGCGTGGATTCACGACTCTTGCGGTTTTTAAATCCAGAACCAAAGTGCCGCCGAAGAAGGTAATATCGGTTTTTATTTTTCTTTTTCAAACAGAGAGAGTAATTGATGGAATCTGAGAGTTTGCTTGATTCTTGATTTGATTTTAGGTTGCGAAGCCGAAGGTTGAAGACGGCATTTTCGGGACTTCCGGTGGCATTGGTTTCACTAAGCAGAATGAACTCTTCGTCGGCCGTGTTGCCATGATCGGCTTTGCTGTGAGTTCCTTTTCTTTTTCGAATTTTTGGATCTACGTTTATCATATACCTAAGTAAGGCGACATTATTAGATTTTGATATGTATCATGATGTAAAATTTGCAGGCATCTTTGTTAGGAGAGGGGATTACCGGGAAGGGAATTCTGGCGCAACTGAACTTGGAAACTGGAGTTCCGATTTACGAGGCGGAGCCTCTTCTTCTATTCTTCATCTTGTTCACTCTTCTCGGAGCCATCGGAGCCCTAGGAGACCGTGGAAAATTTATCGACGATCCAGAAACGGCTGGATTGGAACGCGCCGTCATCCCTCCCGGGAAGAGCTTCAGATCGGCAATAGGTCTCAAGGAAGGAGGTAAATTACAGTACAGTACAAATCACGTACGCCATTGTTCAGTTAAATCAAATCTTACATGAAATTGATGACGGCTCTGTTTTGTTGAAGGTCCGTTGTTCGGATTCACGAAGGCAAATGAGCTGTTCGTCGGGCGATTGGCGCAGCTAGGGTTTGCGTTCTCGCTAATCGGAGAAATTATTACAGGAAAAGGTGCTTTAGCGCAGTTAAACATCGAGACGGGAGTGCCGATCAATGAGATCGAGCCTCTGGTATTGTTGAACGTTGTGTTCTTCTTCATTGCTGCTTTGAATCCTGGAACTGGAAAGTTCGTCACCGATGAGGAAGATGATGGTTGAACAGATCGATTCTGCTTTAATTTTCTTTGTACATGAACTTAGCAAATCCGCGAATTTCTCTTTAGGCTTGTGTTATTATAACATGTGTATTCTGCTTGAGCACCTAAAACAACGAAACCCAAGCAACAGAGTTTGCCCGGTAAAGTTTAGGAAACACGAGTCTTTATTTTATTTTTATTTTTATTATTATTATTATTATTATTATTATTATTATTTTAAGGTATAATTGTGAATAAATAAGTTAATAAAAACTATTATAAATATAAAGCTTTATGGATAAATAACTATTCAACTTTTTAGTATTATACCAAAGAGATCAATGAATTAGAAAAATAAAGTTAAGAAAATTGAGTAATTTATTGAAATTTTTAAAAGAAACTAAATTCGTATTTTCTAAATATATATAAAAAAACATATTTGTCTAAATATATATATAAAAAAACACATTTTCTAAATATATATATATATATAACATATTTTTAACTTAGAAACGATTAAGTTGAAAAAACTTCTAAGCAAAGTCTCTACCCATTTTGGATAGACATTATATATTTTTATTTGTTAAATATTATTGAATCTGATTATATATTGAATCATCTATTAAAAAATATTTTAAATCATATAGTTAAATGAAAAAAAATTCACGATACACAAAAATAAGTGAAAATTTTCATAAAAGAAGATAAAATAATTAAAATAATATTGTCAATAAATTAAGTTCAAATTTTCCATTTAATTAAAAAAAACTTTGAATTAATTCTCACCTTAAATTTTAATTTCGTTTTTACCATGTGACTTTAAATTCACACTAGATTTTAACACAAATAAATAAAAATAATTAAAAATATACTATTAAAAAAAATCAAAATTCGCCCAAAATTAAGCTTCCAATTAACCAACTCGCAAATTTTAACCGTGTCAGCTCTAATTACTGTATAAGCTGCAATTTCATAAAATTCGCGGGGAAAATGGTTATAATTAGGCGTCAAAATTAATATTTTACCAATATTTGAAATAAAGAAAATCACTGGCCATTTGCAAATTTCCTATAAACAATGAACAAAGAGTTCACAATCAGTCGTTCCGTTCCCTCCAATTTTCGAGCAATAATGAAGAAAACCATTCCCAATTCGCCTTTCCCGCGAGTTCTTCCTTATGTGAGAGCTTTCTAAGATCCAACCATTTTAGCTCCATCGATTCTTTCTGTACAACAAAATCACTAATAACAAAATCTTCAAGCATCTCCTTATTCACAAATTCATGGCTGTCGAAGCTTCCATTGAATGCGCTGAGTGAAACGGAGAATTCAACGATCGTGAAAGACGGCCGTACTCTTAGCGTTCATCCCTGCTCCGTTTACTTCCTTTGGCGGTGGCGATTATTACAGGTTTTCTCTCTCTGAAGATTGATCGCTTTTTAATCTCTCTCTCTCTCTCTCTCTCTCTGAAGATTGATCGCTTTTTAATCTTTCCAAATAATTTGGTTTGTGATAATAGCACCCCCTGTTTCGTTGGTAGGGTTAGGGTTAGAAATTCGGAATTATGTTCTTCTCTGATGGTTAATATATTCTCAGTGGATGTCAAAATCCAAATCCTGTTTGAATAAGTTGGGGAGTTCGGGAGTTGTTTGGTGACCATTCTAACAATTACAAATTACTAAATGCAATTCTTCTTGAAGTTTATTTTACCATAATACGAAATGCTTCAAGTATTTATCTGTTCATGGGTTGCTTTCACGCAACCCAGTCGAGGTCGATTAATAGTTCTGTTTTGGTAACTTATGCCCATGTTACCAGCTGAAGCTTGGATTATCTGCTTTCATGTCCTATACTCTTTAAAACTAGCAGGCCTCAATTGTTAGTTTCACTCTTTCTATCTGAGTCACGACATTGTTTGTTCAATGTTTAGACACCATCAAATATCTTGGAATTTTTTATTCCAACCAAATGCCCTGTGTTACCTGCTGTGAGCCAACATACAGAGCAATTCTTTTAGTAGACTTAGTTTTAATGGCCCATAGTCTTTTAGAAACCTTACTTCTTAAATTTTGGAGCGTTAAAAGATTACTGTAAGAAAGGTATATACATCGTGTTAAGAGATCATTGTTTGTGAAGGCAATATTCATGGGCTTTGCTTAAGAAGTTTTGTCTGCTCTTGCCAAGAAATCCTGTGGGTTTTGGGAGGCTTTGTCTAGAGGCAGAGAATTGGACTGTTGAGATTGTTTTGCCTTGTGGTTCTTCTCAGAACAAAAATTTAAGCTCGTAAGTTATGTATTCATGATAGTCTCGAAAAGTGGAATCAAAAGCTGCAACAACAACGATATACAATTCCTGTTGGAACAGAACTAGGGTGCCCGTATCCCTACTTCTCCAGCTATCTGGTTTCACTTCTATCTAATTTGAGAAGCTATTTTCGTTGATGAATGGTGAAAACTTAGTTTCTGTCTAGGTATGCCTTCTCCAGCCATCAGATTTCTCTTTTATCCAATTTGAGAAGCTATTTCCATTGATGAATGGTTGTCTTTGTGAGCTAATTATTCTAGACTTCTTATTTGGTTTAGCATGTTACATGGGCCGACGTGGAAACTTAGTTTCTTATCTACCGGGGAAGGAAGCTTTTCTGACAGCCTCTAGGAATCTCTGTTCATATTCCAATCTTTCTTTCTTCCACTCCCTTTTGATTTTTTATTCTTCGAAAATAAGATTTTTCCATTACATTTAGTTTGAGATCTTTTTTCTCTTGGTCTCACAGTACAGTTAGTAGTGGCTATGGTAGATGACTCGAAAACTGTATAAAGCAAGATAGTACTAAATAGTTTATGCAGAAAAGAAAATTACCCGAGATTAGGCCTAAACTTTGCTTTTTATAAATTCGCATTACAACAAGTTTGACCTTGCAATATTTATGAGTTACGATCTTATTGCAATCTGGTGTTATTAGGATAACAGTCTTCTCCTATCAATCTGGCATTGTCGACTTTGAACAATTGGACCCAAGCCTATGTAGTCCTATTTTTAGGCTTCTCTGTTTCATCATAAATTCAAGATATTCTCTCCACTTGTAACCAAATATTACTTAACCAACAACTCTTAAGAGGTAAAATTTATCTCAAGAGAAACATACCAAACTCAAGATACAACATACCTCACGATGGATAATTCCTTAGCTTCGTATATCTACACATTCTATGATGTTCAACCCTTCATCTTCTCCAATCAGGCAAAATCTCACTAACACAGCTGAGAGTCAACGTAATGAATCATTAGAATCTCTACAGAACAGAAGTCCATGTTTCTCCATCATTTCTGTTTTGGACACTGTTTGTTTACAGTGAAGGAGTTAATACAATGATTGAACAGAACGAGTTCTATTTTTTAATAGAAAACTTTAGATTTAAAAGCAACGAAGAGGGTTGCAGAAGCAGATGGAAGGAGGGAATGCGTGTCGGTATACCAAAGATGCATGTGGGCAGACACTTTGAATTGTTCAATCACCCATTATTTCTTTCCGCCATATTTCTCTTTCCAGTTTGCTACGTGTCCTAAGTTGTGTCTTTTACACACCCACCAGAATTCTGGGGAAATTTTTACTTTTATTTTATTTTTTTGCTGGGTCGGTGAGGTAAACTCGTCTAATCAGTCGTCACATCTAAACAGAAAGGGAAATTTTAAAAGAACCTAAGATCATCCCCAATGGTTGTTTTATATAATTAAAGGGTTTTTATAATACTGTTCCGTGTAAATTTGCCTAATCTTTTTAGATTTCTGAAACGGACGAAATTTTATTTACAAATAATGACAGATGAGATATGAAATGATATGAGATGTGAATCTTATTTGAATTCAAGTTTTCACCTTTAAAATAAATCTATGTGTCCAGTTTGATCAGTTAAAATGGGATGAGTCATAAGTGACATGTAAAGGCAATTGGAAAAAATAACAGTAACCCACTGGTTAAAATTGGTAAGACTGTCAAGTACGGCTTTAGAATATTTCACTTTATACCTTTTTTTTCTTTCAAATAACTTTAATACTTGATTTTCTCTCTCTCTCCTCTTCTTTTGAATTCCTTTGAAATATAAAAATATGTTAAAAAGAGAAAAGGAGAAGCAAACACATTAATGGAGTATCTTACACTAATAATAGTGGATCGCAATTTGGGTATTGGATATATTAAATGATTAAATTTATCTCATATAATTAGAAAGTTTTGATTTGTTCACTATCATTTTATTGTATACATAATCTGTTTCCAATATTTTAAGAAAAAGTTAATCGTATAAATAGTCCCTTCTCTCTTTATTTCTTTATTTCTTCTTTCTTTTTTCTTTTGTCTCCTACTCTGTTGAATGCATCAGTTATCTATTACTTGTCTTACATGAAGAGATAAAAATTATTGTGTGAAAACGTGGATCGAAGCTGCTTTTTACATTATCGTTTATGGATTTGAGAGGTGGGAAATGATAGATTCTTTGCAACTCGTTTTCCAGGAAATTCACTTTTGGGGAAATTGTTTGTGAAAGGAAAAATGAGTAATAGGGCTAGAACCTAAAGATTACAGAGTGCGGCAACCATTTTTGGAAGATAATACAGGAAATGGAGCCATAGCGAGAGAGAGAGAGAGAACTACAAGGGATGGGAGAGAAAGTCAAGACATGTGAGCTCAGCTGTTGGAAGGGAACAGTGTGTGTATGAGAGAGAAGGAAACGGAAAAAGGAGGTGAGAAATGAGGAAAAGTACAGACAAATACCAACCAAAGTTAAGTGTATAAAGGTCATTATTCATTGAAAATCCTCTTTTGGCTGTGAAAGAATTTCGCTGTTTGTAGATTGCGTGACCTAAAATAAGATGCTTATCTAAAGTTGGTTTGACTTGGAAGGAGTAGCATGTGAAAGCAAGCTCCTTCCCTTGTAACCAAAGCTTCTTCACTTTGTATCTTAGCACCAATTTCACTTCACTTGGTAATACAACATTTTGATGGAACAAAGCTGCAAAGGGGTCCTCATTTTCCCTTCCTCCATACACTATGTATCAGTTCATACATTACTTTTTCCTTTTCCCTATCCACCTCCTAAGAAAGAGAGAGAGTTGGTTAGCTAGAGGTATCCATAAAAAATATTGAGTTGTGTAGGTGGAAGATGTAATATGTGACCAACCCTTAGCCTCACTATCCATCTTCACCGATAAAAGTTTCGTATTATTTTTAGACTAAATTCTAAAGAGTCACCCGGGAATGTTGCCATTTTTTTTTAACTATTCTTTCAAAAGTTGTAATGTTATTATTGACCGTTTAAAATATTCCAAAACTACCTTACACTAGAAATTTATTTGAATGTTTTCATCTTTTTTCCCCAAATGAAAAAGATCATTTTGACCAAACAAGTCTTGAACAACTATATATTTTTTGAGCTTGAGTTGTTTTAGATTTTGCTGGTTTTGCAACAAAAATAAAATCCAATTCATAAAATGAAAATACATGCATACTTTGGGTCATACATTGCGGAAAATGTTTAATCAATGTCGTTGGTGTTGGTTTTTGGTTGATAAAGTTGGGTGAAGATTCATGTCTTGTCATTTTCGCCCACGCAACAATGAGCTTTTCTTTCCTGGACCTGAATTTGTGGTCCTTTTCCAAATCTATGGTCCTCTTGCTTGGGAGGGCAGTTGTGACAAATTGCCTTTGTCAAGGACCCTGCTAAAGGATATAGACTCTGCCTTATTCTAATCTTCCCACATGCACACAGACTTTAGCTTATTGGAAGAGAATATCTAGGCTGGTGAGATTGTTTTCAATACCATTCCAAAGACAAGTCATTCGACTAGTTCTACACAATATCATGGGTTTGAAAGATTTATCTATACATGAAACGACTGTTTTATGGTTCAAAGATTGAAGCATTAAGACAACTATAGGCCAAATTAGAGTAGTGTAGCTAAGGGGCCCTCTTGCTCCATTGTTTCCCACTTTGTGAACACGAATGGGAAAATTCCTTCTCCGGTTGTTTTATTCAATCGCAGTGTTCGATATTCAAGCATTCTACATGAGAGGGAGAGAAAAAAAAGGAAGAAGAGGAAATATATTTCAAGCACATTACAGAACTTCATTTACATTCATAAATTCTTAAACCTGCAAGCGCTCAACTCAAGAAAACAAGTTTGGACTCAAATCTTTATACACATCACCTTTGAATTCCAATTCACGCATAGATATTCTCTTTTGCCTATTCAGTGTTTCTTGACCTTGTCAGAGTTTTTATCCAGCCTTTCCTTGTCTTAACTCCTTCCACGTGGCAGACTGTCCCTTTGTTAGACCTTTTCCTTCTGATGAGCTGGAAGAGGTGGCCAATCCGCTTCCGCCACCTAAGTGAGGCACGGGTCTTGCCGTGCTCTATCACAGTCTTGGTCTCCTTGGAGTCTTTGGTCAAGTGGTGATTCCATGACAGGCTGCAGTTTTCCAGGGATACCTCTGAGACCTTGTTCTCCTCCCATGACCCAACTCCGTTTTTCCCAAAGTTGATTGAGATGAATGAGTCTACATGATTTTTGTGTGGGCCCCGTTATAAATTAAAATTTAGAAAAAGAAAATTCCAAAGACAAACCACCTCTCAAACAACTATACAATTAAATAAAATTTAGAAAAAGGAAAAGAAGAAAAACTTGAAAGATTCTAGTCAGTGTTGCCCAGATGTACACTTCTGTTTTGTTTTCCTTGCCCTCCCCCACCACTTTGCTCAGAGTTTAACCCCAAAATTTTGTCTAGTTTCTGCCTAATCTGTGCGATTACAGAACCTGTCTACTCTGATTCTCTGTAATAATTCCAACAATTCAAACTTGAACTTTTCGCTACTGTTGCTAAACAGTCTCCCCCACCGTTTACTTACTCTGTTTCTTTTTTTACTTTTGGACTTTCTGTGTTTCTGACACTGCCCCCTTCTGCCAAACCACTCGTTTACCATTCCACCGTTTTTTTCTTTTCCTTCTCTTGATTGCATTATACTCATTTTGAACTCTCCTCCTCTGAATAGATCATATTCCATCGTCGTGGAATACAGAAACAAATACACACCCACAAACCCATTAACGATTCCCTTCTTTTTTTTGCCAGTTTTTATATCACACAGCTGACAATACCAAGGAATAGTAATTTTCTTCATGATTCTGAGGTTTGAAACTAGGAAAAAGGATGTACAATTTCTTCAAGATTCTGATATATACACACACACAGCTGAAAAAGGATATAATGCATATAAAGCTGATTCGGAAGTACCTTCTTGACTTGTGGAGACTTCATCGTCGGAGTTTTCGGGCTTCCAATGCCGGAATTCGAGACGGCTGATGAAAGAGCTAAAAGCGAAGATCTTGGAGAGGTTGATGGGAGTTTTCCGGCAGCTTCGGGCGGAAGAGTGGTGGCGGCCTCGTCTGGACGCTAAAATATGAAGCCTCTCGTTTAAGCACAAAGCGCAGACGCCCACCACTATTTCTTTTGGATGGAAGTAACAGGAGGAGATTTGATCTCTGTACACATTCATGCTTGATTGGAAGGCAAGAAAGTTGAGAGTAAAATACAAGGCGAAGGGGGAGAAAATGAGGGGTTGAAGCTGCTTTTGGTGTTGGTGATTTATAGTCTAGAAAATGAAATATATGCACCAAAGTAGGTCTTGGAATAGGCCCCCTAGCTAGTAAAATTGGACCCAACCCCACCAAGGACTTGATGAAGATTGGGAAAAGAAGAAAAAAAAAAAGACATTTTGGCCCACAAAGGTTGATTTCTTTTAGATAGCCATGTTGCGAACATTTAACTTCAACTCCTCTGCTTTCATGTCAAAAGAAAGGATGAGATTTTTCTTCCACTGGAAACTTCTTCGTTTCTGGCTTTTTTCTTAAGCTCCCCCAACTAATAATATGTCTACATAGTTTAGGGTACTCAAATAGTCCAAAGCAAGCTCAAAAGCTTTATCAAAAGTTGGTATAAAGCCAAATGGCTTGTCGTGTGCCCAAATGATTAGACGCCATTTTGACTCGCGGTTAGAATAAATCTTGATTCAAGTTTACATTTTTAAATCTACTTTTCGTGGTACAAAAGAATAGATTATTGAGAATTAGCTTTGAATAATATATATTGAATATATGGATTTGTTATTGAATCATTATATGGTACAAAAAGTAGATTATGTGAGTTTGAATTTATGTAGTGTGTGGGATTTTTGAGATTATTATATTCACATATCAAAGGTAGACTTGATTTCTTTTACTTCCCAAGCATGCAAACCCATGAAACATCCTCAATTAGATTATTTTTTTTAAACCTTACCTGTGTCATTACAGTGTTAGAACCCGTACGAATCCGCATAGTTTTGTTGTAGTTTCATTTAAAAACCTTATCTCAATGAAGATTATTCACTTATATATCATAAAACTTCCTATTTTCTAACTAATGTGGAAGAACTTCGGTTAAATTTCCAACCGTCCTCCTCTTGAACAATCCTTTCATATAGTCATTTGTACCTCTTTGCTTGACTCCCTTCCTAGAATTTTGCTAATATATGTTGAGGATAATGAAGCTTCTACATTTTTAGATTGATACTATGATGCCCACTTTAAGTATCAATCTTCGGAACTCATAAAAAAAATCTTAAACTAATGTAATTGTTTTTTTTATAGATCTCTTCCTTTTCCCACTAATGTGTGCTTTTAGTCTAGTCATCATTCCCAACATATAGGTCATATAATTTTATTTTATTAAAAAAAAAACAAAAAAAAAACAAAAAAAACTCAGTACTTCTAAAACCCAACTATGCCAAAGTATGCATTTACTTCTTCTAAATTCCCATCAACCAAACATAAATTACATCAATTTAGGTTTTCGTAACTGGTTGCTTTTGTTTTAATCCAAAACACAAGTTGTACAAACTTCTAACCATTATCAAGATCATGGTTGAAGCACCTGCACCAAACTCCAAAGTAGCTGATTGAAGCAGACTAAAAGCTCTTGAATCTAGATTATAAAAAGTGTAGGAAAAACTTGTGGGTGGCTCACTAGTTGTTGCAAGGCTGTGCTGATCCACTCAACTGGGCGTTGGAGGCATTCGGAGAAGCGCATTCGTGGGATGAAAGCGAGAAAAAAGAGGGTAATACGATAAAAAATAATTATGGGAACAAATGAATGAGGAAAGGAGGATGCAAATGTGGGCTGGCTATTAAAAAAAAGTAGAGATATCTACCCATTAAAAGGCTTGAAAAAGCAAAAGGAAAGAGAGAAAGTAATGGGCACATCCACATGGGAAGTGTGAGCGAAAGAGAGGAAGGCGCTGTTTCTAAGTAAGGTTGGGCGGGTACGTGTCATCATCAGTAACCATGATGGGAATAGGTATCTTATAGTGTTATTGTATGGTTCAGTTTGGTGGACCGTTTGATTTCTTTCTTCCAGGCTCCAGTCCATTTCCTACTACTCTTTGGAGATCTAGTTTCAAGGATCAAAACATTTTTGCGCTGAAAAAAGGAGATGTTTAAAGAAAAAGGTTGACGGGTCAAAAAACTTAGAAGGGTCCAAATATGTGTTTATTGAAGTCTCAATAATAGTCACATGCATCGTCTATTATCTGAACCTGCACTTGAAAGCTGAGTTTGTCCTCCATTGGTTATGATTCTACTGAGATAGAATCAAAGCATACTTAAAATCTCTAGGCTGGTGAATCATCTGTACTTGGACGCACAGGTTCGAACTTTTTTTCTTATTATTACGAGTTGATTATTGCTAAGCTCATGAGTCCAAACCTAATTGGACCCATCAGGCCCGCACGTCCCTAAGGGAGAAAGGGTGACCTTAGGAGGGAGCCCACAAAGGTAGAGTCAAGAAGCTCGACTGACTACCCAAAAGGAAAATTAGATCCCAAGCAAGCCTATAGGTCGAGCTGAGGCTACAGGCAACTCACCCGTTGCCCCTTGGTAGAGTCATTAGTATCGTGGAAGGAATAGAATAAATATGACAATTCATTCCCTATTTAAGGCAAGTAACAAAGTGTGTTGAGCAATGTAGGTGCGAAATCTCTCTTTTGCAGGGCTACTCGAACCACTCGGACTAGAACATCCATTTGACCTCTGAGATTAGACTTGTTCATCCCAATCAAATCGTGGCATTTAACAGTGAGGACTCAACCAATTAATTCTAGCTGCCATGAAATATCAGTTTACTTCAAATGTATACTATATGTTCAAAAAAAATTCTCCCTATTAAGTTTGGCTTTTTCATATATATACATATATATACCTCTATCAGAAAAAGAAAAGAAACCAAGCCTGCTATTAGGGTCCTGGCGCTGCCCTTTAGGGCCCAAGTTCTAGTGAAATGGGGTGGATAGTGAAGGATAGTTCTGAATTGGAACAAAGGTAGTCAAGCTTAGCTCTGAAGTGGAGCAAAAACATTAAGAACAGGCCCAAAGGGGGCTCAAATTCACATCTTCCAAGATTGAGACCCATAAATGTTCCTGACAATATGGTTTCAAAATGTCGATACTTTTCTAAATGTCTAAGACATTCTTATAAGCTAGTTTGAATTTTGTTTCCTCCTTTATTTGTACTAGAATGTAATATTTGTGGAAGCTTATAGCTAACGAAATTCAAATAAGGGATTTTTTTCCTGTCAAGTTCGGTCAAAATGAAGATTGGGTTGTGGAAAATTGGTTTGAACTTCGAAGGTTTAGCCTCTTTTTATCTTTCAAAGATGAATTTAGTGCTCTCCAAGGCATTACCATGAGGACGTTGACTGCTTCATGCTCTTACACCATAAAGCATCCCTCGTTGTCTAGAGAAGAGCATAATTCATTTTAATTGAAATCAGTTAATAAAATAATGATTTCTATGCCGTAAAAGACTAAAAGAAATATATTAGATGGGATGAAAGAGATTAAACTTTTAAAGAAAAGCTTACATTAAATTAATCAGAGACTAATGAGAAATTGTTAAAAGTAGAGACTAAAGTGACATTATAGAAACATAAATTATTCTCATTTGCTAGTCCATTTTACCCTGCCCAAAACCCAATGCTTCTTAACTGAAGAAAAAAAACATGATCGTCCAGAACCATTGAATAAGGATCCAGTCAAAAAAGGAACACACAAGGGGAAAAATGGTTTGCACATGACAGACTTATTCTTGAAACTCATAGATTACTAGAGAGGAAGTTGCAATTCCATTCGGTTAACGCTTAGGAGAATGGTAAGTTTGTTAGTGGATTATACAGATTACAGTAGTCTAGTCTGAAGGGTTATTAATTAGATTAATACAACTTACTTCCAAGGGGTCAGGCTTTAGCTCTCTCTAACTTAAGCAGCAACTAAGCGAGGAGCCAGAAATTCTTCTGCCATCTGGTGTTGATTACATACCCACCCATGTCTCTGCTCTGCTTCCTAACTCCTATGGTCAAGCACTCAGCGTTGTTTATGCACTGTTCCACCAAATCGTCAGCCCCACCACTCCCACAAAAGCTGCACTCAGATCATCAATCACATTTTAAGTTCAAAAACAAGTTGGAAAGTCCATTAACACGAGTGGGAATTCGACTGTTAGGTTAGATTCGACCCACCAGCTGAAAAAGGATGGTCTTCTCTGTCCCAGAACCAGCACCGACACCTCCAGCTTCTTCACCTGGTTCATCACTGTGGCCAGCTTCGGTCCTTCTAACACCAGCACCTCCACCTCTACCTGAACATATCATATAGAAAGTGGAACACATTATGCAGCTTATACGGTTGAGTTAATTTAGGGAATAGTCATGGGTTTATAAGTAAGTAATACATCTTCATTGGTTAATTAGGCCTTTTGTGGAAGCACAAAGCAAAATCATAAGAGTTTATGCTCAAAGTGTACAATATCATACTATTGTGGAGATCTGTGATTCCTAACATGTTATCAGAGCAAAATCCTTAATTTACTCATGTCAATAGAATCTTCCAATGTCGAACAAATGGTGTACTTTCTTCGAGAACTCCAGAGAAGGAGTCGATCCTCGATTAAGAGGAGGCTGTTTGAGGGCTATATAGGCTTCGGAGGCTCTATAGTGTATTTTGTTTGAGGAGCCATTAACTGATTAAGGGAATGATCATGAGTTTTATAAGTAAGGAATACATCTCTATGGGTCCGAGGTTTTTTTTGAGTAAACCCAAAACAAAAGCACGAGAGCTTATGCTCAAAGTAGACAATATCGTGAAGATCGTTGTTCCTAACAGATATTCCACTCCTTGGTTAAAATGGAAGTGGGATCTGTGTCAGACAGAGTGTAATAAGACATGCTTCCTCCCATTGCATAACTTTCAATCAGAAATCAACCAAAAGCTTAATAATCTTGACAAGATCTGAGCAGCAAAGAAGGGGGAGAATTGTATTGAATTGAATTCCGTTCTAACCTCAGGTTTAGAAGCCTTGCAGAGAGAACCAAGAGAGGTAGCACAAAAAGAGGAAGAAGAATCTGTAGAAGACGGAGTAGAGTCGGTGATGACATGAAGAAGAGTGAGAACATCGCCCTTACTAGCCACATGAGTGAGCGCCCACATAGTTGCATGTTTCGATTGTGAAGTCTGATCCACCACCACCATCACCCTCTTCTTTCTGGACATCCCACCATTGTCGATCCCATACATATTGTTAACACCACCCTCCATCTTCTGATTCCAACGCCACCCCTCACTGACACTCTCTTCACCTACGCTTCTCCTAAACTCCCCACCCCACCTCCTCGAAGCTGACCGAGACTCCTCCCTTCTACTTATCTGCCTCAGAAACGACTCCGTACTTGGCATTTTCTCGAACACCTCGTCTGCAACAAAACCAGACAGAAATCAGTAAGCTTAAATCTAGTAAATGGGTCATTAACATACGAAAATGGCAGAGAGGAGGAGAAAGACAATACGAAATTGATGGATGGGACTGGGGCTTATGATTTCAATTACTGGTTAAGTTAGGGGGAGCGTGTGTAGAAAAGGAATGCCATAATTTGTATGTGTCTATAAAACAGAGGCTAAGAAGCGTCACGGGAAGAGATGGAAGGGAAACACAATCACTACTGTCTGCGTATGATAATGAAAGGTAAAGGGATTCCCTCTCTTTCTCTGTTCTGGAAATATTTTATTTCTCTTTTGAACATTTCTTTTGGATCCTTTCTCCAGAATCTGCAATCTGAAGTGGGTAAAGTACGGTCAGATCAATATCAATATTATTTCTGACAACACTTGTCTAAATTGGATTTATGATGCTATTCTCTGCTCACTAGCTTAGCTTAGCTTCTTTATAGCGTTTTAATTTTTTATTTCCAAAATTAAAATTTGATCTTGCACTATTTTCTTTTCTACCCTAAATAATTTCGAATAACTCATTTTAAAATATATAGTAAAAATAAAATAATATTACATATCAAGCTATAATTAGAGATGTCCACCCGACAAATCACACACAAGAAAACCTTCTCTATCCTCATCTTCTGATCTACTTATTTTTACAGGGATGAGTCAAATATTCTAAGAAATTTCGCCGAGATTCGAGGAGAGAGTATAGTTTCAATCCTTGAACCTTATCTAACTAACCGTGAAAAATTTCTCCTTACTTCCTTATTTCATATTTAAACAAGAATTCCTCACCTTTGTAACAGTACAACCCCACGTCTAGAAGAAATTGTCATCTTTAGGCTTTCACTTATGAGTTTTCCCTCAAGGTTTTAAAACGCATCAGTTAGAGAGAGATTTTCACACCCCTAATGTTTCGTTCTCCTCCTCATCCGATATGAGATCTCACTATAGATGGAACTCCACAGGTTAAATAGACATCTTTACATATGATTCAAACGAATCAAGTTGTCTACCTTAAAAAAGGTGTATCAAGTTGCACTCATTTTTATGCTTCTACTTTGCCCACATAGTAGAAAACACTCAAAAAAAAAAAAAAAAAAAAAACGAAAGTTTAAACTATAGTTACACGACTATGTTTAAGTGTAAAAAATTAGATGCATATAAATATTAATGTAAGTAATTTCCTTAAAAGATAGGTACTCCGGGCTCGAGAAATATTCATACGTTTAATTTTAAAAATATTGGAGGCATGCAAATTTAATTGGCTGCTGTTTTGCCATGAAATTTTACTACTTTAACATATGATGTCAATGTCAAAGAATTCATTACGGTATACGGAAAAGAAAAGGAAATGCAACCTCCAACTAATTAATAGGAAACAACGTCAATATCAAAGATGTCTTTTACAGTATACCAAAATAATAATAATAATAATAATAAATAAAATAAACATTTTTCTTTTGGTGCCTGAAATATCAATATTATTCTCTCTTTTGGAAAAAAAAATGGGCATAATAGTTTAATATTGCTTATTTTTCGGATAGGATCTGATAATTGTTATTATTTAATGTAAATAATTTAATTTATTTTCAGATTCTAACGTTATTATTTATTATATGCAAAATGGAGCAGATTTGACACGTGGTTGTGTGGGCCTGCGAAATCATTTTGGAGGACAAAATAGTATTTTTCAATAGAAAATAGATTAAATTGAATTAATTATCCGGATGAGTTGGGAAACACTGGACAGAGTTATTGAATTAAGGATCTGGAGGGACACGGTGGCTTATTACATTATACAATACGTTCAAATCTAATCTAAATTATAGCTGAAGTCCTAGATTTTCTTTTCTCTAATTTAATTTCTAAGATTTTAAAATTTTGTATCTTTTTTATTTTATTTCAATTTATAATTACAATAAAAGTTATATTTTTCATTAATTTAAACTACAAATTTAATTTATAAACTCTCCATTTGAATTTATAAAATTATTCAACATGATTCTTAACGGTTGTTATGATGTCCTAGGTTGGAGAGGAGAACAAAACATCTTATATAAGGGTGTGAAAACCTTCCCCTAACATACCGTTTTAAAGCCTTGAGGGGAAGCCCAAAGAGGACAATATTTGCTAGCGGTTGATCTGGGGCGTTACAAATGGTATTAGAGCCAGACATCGGACGATGTGTCAGCCTTCTCGTTGTTCCCTGAAGGGGTGTAGACACAAGGTTGTGTGCCAGTAAAGACGCTGGGCTCCGAAGAGAGTGGATTGTGATGTCACACATTGGTTGGAGAAGAGAACAAAACACTATTTATAAGGGTGTGAAAATCTTCGCCTAGCAAACGCGTTTAAAGCCTTGAGCGGAAG
This sequence comes from Cucurbita ficifolia, assembly GCA_033971965.1. Lineage (NCBI taxonomy): Eukaryota > Viridiplantae > Streptophyta > Magnoliopsida > Cucurbitales > Cucurbitaceae > Cucurbita > Cucurbita ficifolia. The sequence goes on from CM066976.1 coordinate 3,331,270, forward strand.
TCCAAATAAGACAATATCTGCTAGTTGTGGATATGTTTTTATATCTAACATAATCCTATACTTTTAAATTTGTGAATTTTGTATTTTAAAAGCTTTTGTAACTAAATAACTTATTAATTTTCAAAATTTTAAAAAAGTAAAAGAAATATAATATTATTTAAAATATTAAAGGGCCCTAACTAATTTAGAAGGATTAAATACTGCTGAAACCGTTTGGGATCCTCAAATGAAATTTCTCTTTTAAGTTTATGATATAATATTAATATTAAATAAAATGTAATAAAGTAATATATTTAAGCCAAATATTTAATTCTCTACCGGAACGAAAATTCAAATATTTATAAAATTGTTCTATTTTTAGTATCATTTTAAATAGAAAATAAAAGGGAAAAAGTGGGGCCGGGGAGATGAAGTTGGTGGGGCCCTTTTCGCCGATTGGGAATTTCGTGGATCTCAAATCAGAACTCGTACTTCTCTGTTTTCTCCTAATAATTGCTCCCGGGTTGCCCGCTGCCCCCTTACCCTTGCCCTTTTCTCTCTTAATTCCACGTCATATTTTTCCACGTTTTATCCATTTTTCCACGTCATATTTACCAATTTAGTTTTTTCTTATTATGATAAAAAAAAAATGACGTCGGTTTAATAATAATAATTATTATTTTTTTCTCACAAAAATTTCACATTTTTTAATTTGCATGTAATAAATTTATATCTATAAACTTAATTTTTAAAATATTTAAAAAATAGAATAGTTGTCAAATTCATCCTTTATTCATAAATTTTAATTATAAAAGTTATTTATCATGGAAACTATAGTGAAAATTTAGTTAATTTCTGTAAATTTATTAAGTTTCACTTAATTTTTGTGTGAGATCAATTACAACAACTAAAGTTATTATAAATTTAAATTGATGTATTAAATTATTAGTTTTAAGTTTATAGATTAAAACTATTTTTGTAATCTTAAATTTTATACAAATATGTGTTTTATTTTAAAACAAACTTGTTAACTCGTTTTAACATTTTTATTTCATTATTTACTGTTAATAGAAAAATATTTGCATATTGAAATTACATTTTATATATGTTATTTAGCTTATACTAAAAAATATTTTGTATTCTGTTTTAAATTTATTTGTAAATTTCGTTAATATTTTTTAAATTTTTAAAAAATTCCATGGTAGAAAAATAATATTTGAAATTTTATAAAAATAAAAAATATCGAAAAAAATAAAGATTAGAATATTGGAGGAGTAAAAAAAGGGCGTAGTAAGTGTTGAGAGAGAGGGAGGGCAATAATTATAAATCAATATCGTCACGTTAGGTGGGCCGTACAGTGTGTGGGCATGGGGAATTGGTCCCCTAAACCCATTTCCTTTAATTTATATATTTATTTTTATTTATATTTAACTTTTTAACTTCACGGTAAAAAAGTAAATTGAGAGTAGTGACAAATTAGCGTTCCGCAGCATCTTTTCTGTTTGTATCTGCAGGCTTCTGTCCACTGTACTCTCCACTCAAATACATATTCTCTCCCAACTAAATTAATAAATATATTTTAAAACCTTTTATTTTATTTTAAAAAATACTTTAAACTTTTTAAAAATTTAATAATACTTTTAAATTTTACAAAAAGTTTAATAAGATATTAAATGTAAAACATACCTACTTTGTTTAAAAAATATTTGTAAATTTTTAATAGTTTTTAAAAAATATATTTAAACTTTAATGTTTTTTTTAATAATATCCTTTAATTTTAAATAAAAAGTTTTAAAATATATTTATTGTAATAAAGGTATACAATTTTAAAAGTAGCACGGATCACTTTTAACTTTATAAAAAAAAAGCTTTTATGGTTAATATATGGACGAAAACTGTCTATTTTAGAAAAATAGCATTCACGAGTATTTTTTATTTTTTTAAAAACAGTTTAAAATTATTTTAAAAATCTTTTAAAAAAGTTTTAAATTAAGGTTACATATTAAAGAAAATTTTAAAAAATTAAGGATATATTTGAAACACTTTTCGAAGTTAAAAATATATTTGAAACAAAATATTAACTATTTCCCTAAGACAATAGATCAGATGTATTTATTTTTCTATTTTTCTAAAATAAATAAATTAAAAATAAAATATTGGCGATGATTCTATTTCGCTTCCGATCTCGAAGGTAGTTAGTTGGGCCCAAGTACTGGGCCTCCCCTTCCCAAAAGGGCCGTTTTAGGCCCAACAAGTTCATGGGCTTTATTTAGTGCTAGTCCATGTAGCCTACCTATCACACAATTCTATCCGGTCCACTTTTTTAAAATTAAAAAACGGCCCATTTCCATTCAGGCGCCTGTTTTTCTGGATAATTAAATGACCAAACAAGGGAGTGAAAACCCCAAGCAAACAAATGGTTAAAACAAAACAATGGGTTAAATTACAAATCTGTACCTTATTGATTAATCTAAACATTATAATTATACGAATTAGTGACTATATTATATATCGATTACCAATTAAAATGTGATGTGTTCGGTTCGATAAATTGTTCTACGAAAATAAAAAAATTATTTTTGAAAAACTCCCAGGTTAGTTAACAGTTGATATAACATAAATGAAATATCATAAATTTGAAACATTATTTATTTCTTTAAATATAAATTTTAGATACGAATATTTTTATATTTGCATTATCTTATTAGGATTAACTGGTTGTTTCTTTATTTAGTATAATAAATATGGAATTAACCATTAAAATGTTGAGCTAAAAAATTTATATTAATGATGTTTTGTTGTTTTTTTTTTTGTGTATATTTTTTATAGTTGTAAAGTTAATTTATTTAATTTTTTACCATGATAATGACCTAAAATTGACACATGGCCATTTTCTATTCCGCCAACACAGCATGAAATTTATAATAATGGAGAGGATGGTATGCTTATTTTGCTGACTCTGCAATTCAGCAGTGTCAAACCCACCAGCTCTACCACCACCTGCATCTTTAATTCCCAAGTCAACATTATTATTATAATATCTGTAAAAGTGATATTCCACCAATAAACGAGCGCGTTATTCATACGCGCAATACAAGGAGCGTAAGCTCCACATCATACAAACTTCAATTAATCAGCTAATTAAAAAAAAAAAAAAAAAAGAAATGTTTTTCCCCTCAACGGCGCCTGAATTGAAATCCTCCTCGGTCCCACTTAAGATGCCAATGCCACCACCATACCCGCAAAAAGCAAAAAGCAAAAAAGCCGAAATTCCCAAAATATCCTCACCAGTAAAAAGTAACCCAAGATTCAAAAAGCCTTAAACGTCGTCGTTTGAAAGCTGCAAAAAAGCGGGAATTTTGAGCTTTAAAAGGGCAAAGTAGTCCAATGAAAAAACTCAAAGATCGAGATTCTGGGCTGTGTCTGTACTGTCTATGCAACATATTTGTCTGCTTGCCTTCACCAAAGCCTTTTCTTTTCCTCAGTTCTTAATCTTTTCTCTCCAAAACCCTTCGAAAAAATTCCTATATTCTTCAAATTTTAGTTGAAATTTTGAACCCAAAAAGCCCTCTGAAGAATCTCTCAAAAGCCTTCATAATCCGAAGTGAACAACCCCATTTGCCTCAAATTTCATGTTCATCTCTGTTTAATCGTTAAGTAAAGGAAAAAGCTACAAAAAAACCCATCATTTTGATATCTGATTCGAAGAACAGTGCAAAAAACCCAAGTTTTTTCCTCTGCTATACTCTGTTTTGTTCTTAGAGGAGATCGACAAAGAACAAAGCTTGCAGAAATGACAGATCAGGTGCCGGCTACTGCTTGCAGAGCTCTGAATTTGTCTTTGTTTCTTGTTTTAGCTTTGATTTTGGCCAATGTAGCTCTTGTTTGCGCTAAATCAACCATAGAGCCATGCTCGAACTCCGATTCTTGCAATGCCCTGCTCGGTTACACGCTCTACACTGACCTCAAGGTTTCTGAAGTCGCTTCGCTCTTTCAAGTCGACCCCATTTTGATACTCACCGCCAACGCCATAGATGTTTCATACCCAGATGTTGAAAATCATATTCTCCCTTCGCAGCTGTTCGTCAAAATCCCCATTTCTTGTTCATGCGTTGATGGGATTCGTAAATCGGTTTCGACTCGGTACAAGAGTCGCCCATCCGACACTCTCTCGTCGATTGCTGATTCCATCTATGCTGGTTTGGTCTCGTCCGACCAGATTCGGGAGGCTAATTCCATTTCGGACCCCTCTGTTCTTGATGTTGGACAGACCCTTGTCGTGCCGCTTCCATGTACTTGCTTTAATGGGACAGACAATTCTTTGCCTGCTATTTACTTGTCTTACGTTGTTCAATCCGATGATACTTTAGCTGCGATTGCGTTCAGATATTCGACCACTATCACTGACTTGATGGATGTTAATGCCATGGGTAACCCAGCGATTAAAGCTGGGGATATTTTGGCTGTCCCCTTGCCAGGTAAATTTTCAGTCTAATTGGGACATTTATGTGCTAATTTAGGGAGTTATCGAATTTATAAGTAAGGAATACATCTCCATTGGTATAAGGCCTTAAGGGGAAACCAAAAGCAAAACCACGAGAGCTTATGCTCAAAGTGGACAATATCAGTAGAGTCGTGATTCCTAACATGGTATCAGAGCCATGCCCTCAACTTAGCCATGTCAATAGAATCCTCAAATGTCGAACAAAGAAGTTGTGAGCCTCGAATGTATAGTCAAAAGTGACTCAAGTGTCGAACAAAGGGTGTATTTTGTTCAAGGACTCCAGAGAAGGAGTCAAGCCTTGATTAAGGGGAGACTGTTCGAGGGCTCCATAGGCCTCAGGGAAGTTCTATAGTGTACTTTGTTCGAGGACTCCAGAGAAGGAGTTGAGCCTCGATTAAGGGGAGGCTGTTCGAGAGCTCCATAGTCCTCAAGGAAGGTTCTATAGTGTACTTTGTTCGAGGGGAGGATTGTTGAGGATTGTTGGGAGGGAGTCCCACATTGGCTAATTTAGGGAATGATCGTGAGTTTATAAGTAATGAATACGTCTCCATTGGTATGAGACCTTTTGGGGAAACCAAAAGTAAAACCATGAGAGCTTATACTCAAAGTGGACAATATTGTGGAGGTTCGTGATTCCTAACAATTTATGTTGCTAATCTTCGTTTGAATCTTCAATGTTTTGTTGAAATCTTTTGTTGAATTGATGAATGTGCTATGTTTAGTCATAAGGAAGACTCATTACTTCATAACTATTTGTGTCTGAAGCTGTGGGGATGTTTATTGCTTCTTCTTTACAGCTTGTGCCTCCAAGTTTCCTGGATATGCCTCCGACTTCGGCTTGATCGTGCCGAATGGAAGCTACGCCATTACGGCTAGTCATTGTGTGCAATGTAGCTGTGGACCGGGGAACCTCAAGTAATTGAGCAGCTTTGTTCTTGAATCGATATGGTTTTATGATTGTTGATGGTTTTCATTTGCTTAATTGTTTGTTTTAAAACAGTATGTATTGCATGCCTGCGACCTTCGCTGTTTCTTGTTCGAGTATGCAATGTCGAAACAGCAATCTAATGCTTGGGAACTTCACCGCACAGCAGAGTAGTGCAGGTTGCAATGTTACGTCTTGTAGCTATGGTGGGTTTGTTAATGGCACGATATTGACGACGTATGTCTCTTTTCTTCTCGTTTGTTTTAAGCGTTCCGATGATGTTGGTGCCATTGTGGATTGTTTCGTCGAGACAGTCGTTTTGATCGAACTTTGTTCATGTTTCACAGGTTGTCTTCGAATTTACAGCCTCGATGCCCAGGTAATCGTTCTTTTTCGTTTTGGCTTAACCTTCAAGCTCAGAAAGCTTACTTTTAGGTTGTTTGGCTTGGTGGGTTTGTCACAATGTTGAAGATTGTGAGTTTTACTGATTGATAGTTGCCTTTGAGCACTTCTGCAGAGTGTTTAATTGTAATGGCCAACCCCACCAAAGAAGACAATATCTTCTATAAGACAATATCTTCTATCAGTGGGGTTGAACCGTTACAAACGGTATCAGAGTCAGGCACTGAGCGGTGTGCTAGCGAGGACGTTGGGCCTCCAAGGGTAGATTGTGAGATCCCACATCAGTTGAAGAGGGGAACAAAACATTCCTTATAAGGGTGTGGAAACCTCTCCCTAGTAGACGCGTTCTAAAAACTTTGAGGGGAAGCCCAAAAGAGAAAGCTCAAAGAGGACAATATCGGCTAGTGGTGGGGTTAAGCCGTTACAAATGGTATCAGAGCGAGGCACCGAGTGGTGTGCTAACGAGGATGATGGGCCTCGAATGAGGGTGGATTGTGTGATCCTACATTGGTTGGAGAGGGGAACGAAACATTCCTTATAACGGTGTGGAAACCTTTCCCTAGTAGACGCGTTCTAAAAACCTTGAGGGGAAGTCAACCCAAAGAGGACGATATTTTCTAGCGGTGGGGTTGGGCTGTTACAAATAGTATCAGAGCTAGACACTAAGCGGTGTGTCAAATAGTAAGCTGGGCCTTCAAGGGAGGTGGATTGTGAGATCCCACATCGGTGGGAGAGGGGAACGAAACATAAGGTGTGGAAACCTCTCCTTAGTAGACGCGTTTTAAAATCGTGAGGCTGACGGCTATACGTAACGGACCAAAACGGATAATATCTGCAGGTGGTGGGCTTGGACTATTATAAGAGATACATCTGGACTCTGTTTGGGATTGGATTGATACTTAAAATGATCACTTCAGCGTCTATGTAAGTTAAATGCAAACTAATGCAAACTATATCATGCTTTTCAGGGCCACAGCAATTTCCCCCAGTTAAAGCCCCACCTACCACAGTAACCAGAGATTCAAATTTTCCTCCTGCTCCAGCTCCTCAATTTGATGGCTCACCTGCACCGGGATCGGGATCGGGATCGATTCCTTCAACAACTAGTTCTCTCCCTGGACTCCCCCCAGCCGGTGGCCCCGTTGGCAGTTCTTCTGGATTGAACCCGACTCCGTCCTCTGCTTCCTCGTTGATGAATCCATTTGCTTATATTCCTGCTGCCTTTCTGTTATTTATCATCGTCAACTTCTTAGCGTCATGTTAATTATAATTTTTCTTTCATGGCGGGGCGACTTCACGGTCGGCTTGTATTATCGGTGGTTTATATGTTTCGAGATTTTTCCCGTGTATGCTGGCTGTATGTAACTGTTATTGTTCTTCGTTGTCGAGAACGACGTATGAGTTCAGTGAACTGTAGGTTTTTTGAGACCTTTTCTTTATTTTCTTGTAATTTGTACTCTTTTCTGTCTTAGAAGACTGCAATATTAGGTGATATTGATTCATTTGCTACTTGGACCAATGATATTCAACATATGATCTTTGAACTCCTAGTAACCGAGGTTAGCACATTGTGTGGGAATAAACGATACGACCTCGTGCTCGAGATCATGAGTAACAAACGTATTCTGGTGTTGCATTCTGCCGAAAATTGACAAACCTCCTGCAGCTCCGATTGCTAAGCACACCGACCCTCGCTCCTCATCGGTGACCATAAAGTTCTCGACTGGAAGCTTCAAGTCGAGGCCCTCGAAATGAAGTATCAAATCAGGTACATCCAGTTTACTGTTGTTGTGGGAAGGCAGCTGGGAGGTTTGTCTGTGAAGTAAAAACTGGCTTCAGCACATCAAAAGCATTGTCTATTAAGTAGGTGATCAGTGTGCCAGAATCTATGGTCGTGTCGCTACTGCCATCGGTGTTTAGTCTAAACAACGAGGTCGGGATGGGCGAGAACTGTTGGCCTACTGTGATTCCTTGTAGAGTTAGGTAGTAGAAAGATGGCTCAAATGGATTTTGTATCAGAGGCTTGCTCTTAATGCCTGATGGCTACATTCGTAGTCTCGTCGATGCTTGTTGAAGATCTAAAGGTCAGACTCCCAGTGTGAATATCGAGCTGCGAAAGAAGCGACAATCGACCTCGGGTGAGCCCCATTATGCCAGCACCCCTGCTTCAAGCCCTTTACATGGTTCCTTAGCCCGCACCCAAACACTAAGTCTGGAACACAAACTTGCTGGCTTGCTTCTCCGAGCCTGAACGTATCATATTAAAAATTAAAAAGAAATATACATTTATAATTTTTTTAGTTTCCATATAATTATATCATATATTATATATGAATAAAATATTGGAAATTAAAAAAAAAAAAAAACTTAAAAAATTTATTTTCTTAAGATGAACTTCATATAAAGGCCTATGGGGCCACCTTAGGCAAAAAGAATTGAGCCGAGAGTTTAGCCCAATTTATAAATGTGGGCCCATATTCTGTAATGGGCCGTTTTCTCAGTGGGCTATTTGTACAGTTTATGGCCCAATTCCCATTTACAGTCTGGGAAATCCACGGCTGAAACATACATCGTCGACTACCCCACACACCTGAAAATCCGAAGGTTTGTTTGTTGCAGAAACCCGCCACACCGTCGACTGCTTCAACCCACACGCTGCCGTCGTCGATTGCTGCGACCCTCGCCGTTGAGGAAGAATAACGAGATCCGAAGCTTCGCGTCTCCTTCTGTCCACGGCGCTGAAAGGTAAGTTTCTTCCCTTTTTATTTGTTTATTTATGAAGGTGGGTAGAACTGGGCGTATTTCTCTGTGGGTCAATCTGTAACATTTTTGGGCCCATTTTCCGTCGAAATCTATTAGAAGTAGAACTGGGCGTCTTCTCTCCGTTGCCTATTCTGAAACAGCCATGGCCTCCGCTCCTTCGAAGCTCTATGCAGGTCCTTCTTCAATTCCTCTCTCCTTTCATATGGGAGTATCAGAGTTTCTGGTGCTAATTCTTTTTTGTGATCTTTTGATTGTGTTGCTGCAGATGATGTTAGCCTGTTAGTGGTTTTACTGGATACAAATCCATTTTTCTGGAGCACATATTCTCTCCCATTCTCCAAGTTTCTCTCTCATGTACTTGATTATTTCTCTCTCTACTTATGGATCATTCTATCAAATTGGTATTTCAGGTAGAAATGTAATGAACACTGGTAATTTTCTGTTTTGGGTATATAGGTACTTGCTTTTCTGAATTCCATTTTAGTTCTGAATCAACTTAATGAGGTTGTGGTTATTGGTACCGGATATGCTTCATGCAAGTATCTATACAACTCGACTTCTTGCTCAAATCGTGGTCTTGAAGATGGTAGAATGCCTGCACTTTGCACTCGTTTATTGAATAATTTGGAGGAATTCATGATTGGGGATGAGCAGTCAATCAAGGAAGACCCCAGAGGAGGGACCATGTCTTCACTTCTTTCTGGATCGCTCTCCATGGCTTTGTGTTGTATCCTTGTTGATGATTTTTGGTGCTGATTATTTGCATATTTACGCCGATAGCTTCTTGTCGTATACACAGTAGTTAAACTCTGTCATGTTCTAGAATTAGAATGTTTCAATGGACCATCAAGATTTAGCAGTTAGGACCAAACAATATCTATGGAGATTGGAGTAGCATATGGAAGTTATTTTTCATTTGTACATTTGATCGATGTTTGTCGTAATGAGTGATGACAGCAAAATGCTGTCGAAGTTATGGCTAACATGATGGAATTTGCTGATTGCCACTCTTTAAATGCAACTTGAGTACTCTAATTTCACCAACATATTATTTTGCTCCAAATGCTTGACCTTGTGAGAGTAGATATACAGAAAGTTTTCCGATCTGGATCTCTCCATCCCCATCCTCGGGTACGCACTTGTTTCTGTTCTACATCTCTTTATTGCCAATTTTCATATCTGTTTGTGCTTTGCATTCTTCATTTCTTTTGTTTGTTGCTTACTTGTACCATCTGTTCCACAGTAATTTCATTAATCAGCTTCAATTTTTTTTTTTGTTGTGAAAACGTGACTTATCTATGTGAATGTGTTTACTTTTCGTGTAGATCCTTTGCTTGCAGGGATCCCCAGATGGACCTGAACAGTAAGATTTTTCTCATATTTTCTATTGAATTTATCTATTTGTGTAATTTTTTTTTAACAATGGGAAACAAACTGTAAAATCTTTCTTCTGGTAACTGTTTTCTCTTCCAGATATGTTGCAATCATGAATTCCATCTTTTCTGCTCAGCGTTCAATGGTTGGTATTTTTTGTTTTTCTTCTGTGTGTTCTTATATGACTTCACTTCTATCAATCACTAACTCTCTTAAATTTAACGGGTTAATTATCAGTTAGTAATGACAAATGCAACCCCAAATACCTAATGGAAATGCTTAATATAAATTTTTTCTCTATATAACTTGTTCTTTGTTTGGTCTTCATGCTAGAAAGTGGCGCTGGTCTAAACTTTTCTGTAGTTTCTTCCCCTCTAATTTTTGGAAAAATTTTCTAGACATCCCACAGGTGAATTTGAGATTAAATGCATTGAAGAGACTACAGGAATTTATATTGACCTACTTTCTTGGAGTCTAAAACTGAATATCTAGTCTCCACTGTTAGAATTGAAGTCCAATTGTGAGATCCCACATTGGTTGGAGATGGGAACGAAACATTCCTTATAAAGGTGTGAAAACCTCTCCCTAACAGACGCGTTTTAAAAACCTTGAGGAGAAGCCCGGAAGGGAAAGCCCAAAGAGGCCAATATCTTTTAGTGGTGGGCTTAGGCTGTTACAAATGATATCAAAGCCAGACACCAGGTGATGTGCTAGCGAGGATGCTGGGCCACTAAGGGGGGTGGATTGTGAGATCCCACAACGGTTGGAGAGGGGAACAAAGCATTCCTTCTAAAGGTGTGGAAACCTCCCCCTAACAGATGCATTTTAAATCCGTGAGGCTGACGACGATACATAACAGGCCAAAGCGGACAATATCTGCTAGCGGTGGGCTTGAGCTGTTATCCCAATATTCAGAAAAGATCCTTTTTTATCTGCTTGTCCTATGGTAGAATTTGTTGAATATCTGGCATCTTTTCTACTACTGATGTTGTCAATTGTGAAAGTCAAAATAAATATATGTATGTATGTAAGTACATGTATATAAAATAACAAACAAAAATAGATCCTACAAAGAGGACATGGGGAGAGAGGGAGTTTCCCTGAAGGAACAGATTATGGGATAGAAGTTACCAAGAAAAACACCAGTCCAAGTTGTTAATGAAGTATAGAAGTAACGAAACCCTTGCCTAAGGTACTCCAAATAAAGGCTGTAACTGAAAAATCATTAAAGCAATGTATTTTCAAATTGGAAAAAGTATAAATAGAGATGCACTACCGAATTAATCGCTCCATCAACATATATCAAGTTCGAAGATGAAGAATGTTTAGGATCGTTGAATTGTTAGTTTTTCTTGGCTATGACAGCTTAACATAATATGACAATGCTCATGTATAAGTATCCTATCATGTATAATTTTTCATTCCTGCTTCAGGTTCCTATAGATTCATGTTACATTGGTTCGCACAATTCTGCATTTCTTCAGCAGGTAAGCTACCTGTACATGATTCTTAATGGGTCATTTATTTCCCCTCAGAATCTTACCATCTCAGGCTGTGTCCTCTTTTCATTTGCTGGTGGTGATTTGATTTCTGATGCTGGATAGGCTTCTTACATAACTGGTGGCGTTTATCTGAAGCCTCAGCAAATGGATGGGCTGTTTCAGTATCTCTCTGTGGGTTATACTTCCCTGTTGCTTTCTCTTTCTCCCTCCAAGTTCAAAGTGTTTGTTTACTTTTTGCATCGTTTTAGGATTTTTAAGTTACAATTTAGTTGAGTCAATAACTTCTTACTGAAAATTGTGATTGATTGTGGACCAGGAGGCTTTCTTTATTTCTTATAATCTCTTGCTTACTTTGATGTGATATCGTATTGTTTTTTTTTCTGCAGACTGTGTTTGCGACTGATTTGCATTCCCGGGCCTTCTTACAGCTTCCGAAGTCTGTTGGTGTCGATTTTCGTGCATCGTAAGTTCGATGTCTTGTGACTTACACAGTGCTGTGGTTTTGTGCTTATTATTTTCCCTTCTCATCGTCATTTTTTCGTTTCTGCATCCAACAGAGAAGGTAATTGCTAGTGCCTAATTAATTGGGAATTTGCAGGTGTTTTTGCCACAAAAAAACAATTGATATGGGCTTTGTCTGTTCTGTTTGTTTATCTATATTCTGCAAGCATCACAAGAAATGTTCCACCTGTGGGTAAGTGAAATGTCAATCCATAATTATTATATATATTTTTTTTCCTTTTATATGTGGTATCATAAAATTTATTGAAGGCAGTTTGATCTATGTGTGAAAAGGAAGAGGAAGAGTAAGATTTTTGAGAACTCATTATGCTAGGATTTCTTTTTCTTGGTCAATTAATATTTACACTTAGAAAATTTTGGAAGAATATTTCGGTATGACCTGATATCAAAGGATTCTGCCACATCTCTAGTTTCTTGCGGTCATTGTTTGAACTCCTGGATTGGAATTTAGGGTAGTAAGAAATTATAATTTCTTTATATTGGATGGAAATTACAACATAGTGAAGGAATCGAGACACTTCAGAAAGGCTCGAAGAACAACTTTTGACATTGTAGGCTTAATATTGCTCGGTAGACGTTTCAGACGTGAGTCTGCCTATAATATGTGTATCTACTTCAAAACAAGCCTGTGCCTATTATTGATGAGTTTTGATTCATTCAGGTCAGTTTTTGGTGAGACCCCAGTAGCTGTCGATTCAGTGTCGAAACTGAAGAGAAAAACTCCAGAAACATGAGTTCACTCGGCTGTAAGTTGGGATGGATCATTTCTTGAAACTTCAGTGTTATTTTATTATGACTTTTATGGCTGTGGAACTGTTCCCATTTTTCTTTCTTTCCTTTCTTTCCTTTCTTGAGCGGTTTGGAATTGGAATTTGGTTCATCTGGTTTGAGCAGGACATGACTCAGTTTCTGAAAGAGGGTCGGTCTGGACATTGTACGATTCAGATCGTTAGTTCAAACATTCTGAGCCAGTAGTTGTACGAGGCAACGTGGAACGATAGCAAGCTAGGTCATGCATCTGTATTCATCTATTCCAGTCCACACAAATCTGGTAACAAGGTTTCTATGGAACTTGAGAGACTTCAACTGGAAAAGTTAGTCTGATGTACCTGTACTGAAAGCTTGAAAGGCTTAGAAGTAAATATAAATTTATTTTTTTGCTTACGGTCGACAGCATCCCAAAATTTACCTTAATAAAAGTTTATGACGTGAATGACAGTTTGAGCATATATAATTACCTTTTCAGGTTAGTTTCAAAGTTTCTTCAACTGTGATGCAACAAATTCACTAATTCAAATTTCAAACTTTGTAAAAAGTACTTTTTACAACACGATGCAGAACTGGGAACGAAGCTACTGTACAAGATTTACAATGCCATATCAACCAATAACCAAAAGAAAAAATAAACAACAATGCCATAAGAAATGAGCACGGTTATTTCAATCACTTGATGGATAATGAAAAGAGAAATGAACCCCAAACACCATCATACGTTTGTTGAATATCAGTAGCTTCTTCAGAGCACCTTCATCACCGCTTTGCTTGTATGGTGGACACCGGTGGCAGCCAGTTTCAATATAGCCCGACCCTTGTACAAGCTGCAATATGCAAAACTTGGGTAAAGTTACACGAAACCAATCCCCAAGCAATAACTAATAGCTTGCTTGACGAGCAGGCAATTTATCAAACAATCCGACATTTAAAGGAATAAAACTAATTTGAAAGAAAAGATGATACACAGAAACAGAAACGTGTCAAACGCATTGGTGGAGAATTCCATCTGCCTTTGGGATGAAATTGAAGTGCAAAACTAAAGAGCTTGGGAGTGAATACTCCCCGGGTCACAAGATACCCATTCAAGAATCAATGAATGAAATCTCCTAGTTTGGGATGAAATCTATGTGATGTGGGCTCCTAGTTTGGGAAGCTCTAGTTTTTTTGACAAGAGCTTGCACAATGAATATAAGATCCAAGCATGCTGAGATTTATCCTTGTAATTCAACAATCACAAGCTCAAGAGTTCCAAAAAGTAAATCCTCCTATCAGGTATGCTGTTTCGTACTCGACACGAGGTATCAAGAAAAAAATGAAACGGCAATCATTTTCGACAAGATAAATAAATCAACTAAAACTGACCCAGCCAGTGCTAGTCCCCAGGTGGCTAAGGAATAAAACAACAACCCAGCATGCCAAATTTCAAACATCTTCTCCATTGTGCCGCCCAAACTATCCAACGCCTTTGCTATTGCTGCAAATAGATGTAAAATAGCACAAAATGTTAATTCAACAATTGCTATCGCCGAGTGTAACCCCATAATCCAGAAGTTAAATTAACAAAAGGAAAGACATACTTTTCTGCAGCTCCTCAGGTGATACATTCTGCATTTTGGAAAACTTGAATATTTAAGATTTGTTATAGAAATCCGGGCAGAAATTCCATTCGAAGTGATAGGCATACCCGAGTTTTTGGGTTTGACATTATACATCTGGCCATAAAGTGGGCAACTGCATCCACCACATGTTCCTCAGATACAATCACATAACTTTCATCGTCAATTCCACTCCATTCCTCAACTTTGCTCGGAACCATATCTTCAGTAACCCATACCCACCAACTGGGTGCTTCACGGCTGACATTCACAAGAATGTCAGCTGTGTGTGAATCAGCTTCTAATCAAAGAACCAAACATGGGAGAGAAAATTCATCAAGCAATCAATATGAAAACGGGACTTCAGTACCAACTAATGGATTATACTTGGTTCGATAAAGGAAAAAAGAAAAAACCTGTAGCTTCCCTGAAAGGAAATTCATAGGTAATTCCATCTTTTGATGCTTCGTTGAGGGATTTTATTTCATTTAAGAACTTTTCAGAATCCACTGTCGCAACGAGACGAGCATACAGCTGGAATTTACAAGTTCCAAATATAACTTGAGTTAATCGCAGGAATTGTGATAGAAAAAAAACTTCAATAATTGAAAGGAATCAAATACCAAACTATGATAATTATGTATCCCAGCTCAGGAAAGGAAACCACGTCTTCAAATCTCAAACAAAAACTTTTTCAGCATAAACTAAACTAGGGACGGAAAGATTCATAAGTATTTGAAACTAATGCCTGTTTCCAATAATCAAAGATAAAACCACAGCATCGGCATTCAATAAGTGATGATTTAGAAAGGGAAAATAAATCATTTCAACCATAAAATTGGAAACGAAAATAAACCAAAAGAAGGCAAAAGCATGAAAAAGAGGGCAAATGGAGGAAATACATCGGGAGGGCAATCATTCAACAAACAGTGCGATTCGGATAACTTCTGAAGGAGGTCGAGATTTTGTTCGAGCAACTTCCTCAATCTCCGATTCTCCGATCGCAGAGCGTCGAGGTTTTCTTCCTCTGTAGGAGTGCGCTTGGTGGCATCATCGCCGGTTTTATGGTGATTGTAACACTCAATCGCTGTCCAGGCCACGTCTGCAACCTCCATGGCCGTCTTGGCCACCTCCAGAGCACCATGGCCGCCTTTCATCCGGACAAACCTTCCGTCGCGATCGCCCTGCTTCAATAATGGCGTCGATTTGTTGCAGGAGCGCTCCCCTGCGGAACTCGGAAGGATAATGACTCCCAAAATTGGAATACATATATAAATAAATATTTAGAAATTGGGCAAAATAGACTTTTCAGCTTGGGGTTAATATTTATTAAAATCTCCGAAGTTTTAAAATCGAAGAATTTAATCCGAAATTCTGAAGTTTTAAATTTATATTATTTGTTGGGTGATTTGGACTGTGACGTGGCAAATGAGGTGGCATCTTCTTCCTAATGGGAAAATCGCAAGGGAACTCCGATTGTGTTCAGAACCGTTAAGCAATATAAAAACTTCAGATTTTTATTTTTATTTTATTGTTAAAGTTGAAGAATATTATATTAATTTTGAAATTTTATGAATAATTTTTTAACGTAGTATTTTTTTTTAAAAAATTAAGAATATTTTAAAATTTTTTAAAAAGTTGGAGAATATTAATGAAAATTTTAAAATTTTAATATGTATTTTTTAATTTTTTAGTGTTATATTCATAAACTTTTAAATTTATTTTTTTAAACGGAAGGTTAATTATATTCATAAAAATTTGTTTTAACCCTTTTTTATTTAAGTGTATAATTTAAAGTTTAAGATTATTAATGAATTATTTAAAAATTTAAGAGTATTTTTTAAATCTATTTTTTTTATTAATTTACCTATTTAAAAAAATGTAACCGTTATTATTATTATTATTTTTTTAGCTCAAGACATTTGAGGTAGATATTTTGAACTTCTAATTTATTAACGATATTAGTATTTAGTTGAATTATGTTTAAATTATATCATATATATTTGTCGAATTCTATGCCCATATTATTTTAGGTGTAATCAAGAGAGTGAAATGAATTAATTTTCAAAATATAAGTATAGAATAGATCATTATTTAATCTTCACACAGCTTGGAAGTATTAAAATATTAAATATTTTAATATTTTTTTTAAACTAAGGTGAACAATGACACGACCATAGTCATGGGACCAAATATTTTAGGGTAAAAAATAGTAAATTTATTGGTTTTGAAAAAGTGCTAATTTTCAAAAGCGATCAACTGACGGTGACGGCTTCAATATTGTTTACGTAAATAGCCCATCAAATTCTCATCATCCCAAAATCGACCGACCCGGTCCAATCGGTCCAATTTGTCTACCAGACCGGCAGATGACGTGGCTTCTAGGTTCTTTTTTCATTTCAAACGGACGGCGGAGATTGAGATCGAAATTTCATGAGATCTTCAGTCTGTACGAGCACCCACACAGTAACAAATTCTCCCCCTCTTTTTTCTGTCAAGCAGAGTCATTCTTGGAAAGTCCTAACACACTTTCAGAGCCCATAATTTCTTCCTTCGCACAGGGAATCGGTGCGAGTCGCAGAAGAGCAAAATGGCGGAGGAATTACAGGACAACGATGCTCCGAACGAAGAGGCCATGGATGTAGATGTTGGTATAGAGACGAAGATTCAGAACGCGATGCTCTCTCGCGTCTCTCACTTCAAGGAACAAG
Organism: Cucurbita ficifolia; assembly: GCA_033971965.1. Classification (NCBI taxonomy): domain Eukaryota; kingdom Viridiplantae; phylum Streptophyta; class Magnoliopsida; order Cucurbitales; family Cucurbitaceae; genus Cucurbita; species Cucurbita ficifolia. The sequence continues at coordinate 3,348,321 of CM066976.1, forward strand.
CCGAGTGAGCTTCCTTTCTATTTCACTTTTTCTCATTTTCCGCGAGCGTACTCATCTGTGGGGACTTGTGAAGCATGTTTTGTAGTTTGTATTTTCTGCGAGGAGTTTCTCTTTTTCTCTGTGATTTTTGGTGTTTTTGTTTCAATTGCTATTAATGATGCTGTAGTGTTTGTCCTGCACCTGCGAAAATGCTTATTAGACCACCTCTATATGAATTTTTCTTCATATTCATTTCTATCTCGGTAATACGTTCCTCGTTTAGTTTAATTATGTGTACGTATGTTTTGGGAGCTCTGTAAGTTTTAGAGCCTATACCGTCAGCTGAGTTTCATGTCTCTATGTTTTCGGTGGTTCTAGGGTTTCTTTTGGGCATTATAATCTATAAAAGAGAGGAGAATTTTGTATCTGTTCCATTCTTTTTGGTATGGTCTAATGTTTGGGCGGTTGTATAAGCGGCTTTTATTGTTCGATATCAAATTGTAGGTTCGTGTCTAAACATAAGACAAGAATAACGTTAACGTCACTTTCCTTCATGTAGATGCACGTGTGTAGCAATAAGACCTTTTCATTTGTTTGTAATTGTTAAGTTTTGAATTGACGCAATTATATTGTTCCATTACATTTTCTTTGTCTTTCACGGCCACTAGGGAAAAATTATTGGATGAGAGTGCCACAAGGTGACTGTCCTCTACTTTCCATTAGATGTAGATCAAAAAATTTCAGGCCCTCTAATAATCATTGGTACTGAATTCAAGATACTTTTTCTGTTATCTCTCATACATCCGACGGTGCTTAACTGGTAGCCATAGTGTTGGCTTCCCAACTAATTTCTCATCACTGGGAGTTGGTTTGGAAACCAATTTCATACCAGTTGCTGAATTTGTTTTCATAACTAATTTCAGTTACCATGGATGTGCGCTTGCAAAAATCAAGTTTTTTCTAGAATATTTCATCGTGAATGCAGGGGAGGTATTTGAACCTACAATCTTTTGGAGGTAGAGATTTACTTACCAATCAGCTGTACTTGACAAGAACAATAGAGTTATTGTCTCTCACGTCACTTTTCACAACCCCATAGATCGAAAGAAGAATAAGTTCAACTGTTTCTTAAAGCCATCAATTACGCAAAATCAGGCCATCTAAGAAAACAAGGGAACAATGGTTTTTAAAATCAGCTACTATATATAATTTCACTATTTTTTTTTCTCACTACCATAAAGCAGATTTGAGATGTCTCCCAAACAAGAATTGGTACTTTTTATTTCTTTGCGCACTTGCTTATTTTGTGACCTTGACAAATATTTTTATGTCATAGTTCTATAACCAGCTGGAATTTGAACATCTGGTATAGTGCAATTGTCTTGAGTGCAGTTGTGTAGAATCATCAACATTGTGAGTGGATTTGAATGAACTTTTTAAATATAACTTCAGAAGATGGCGTGTCTTTATTTCTAAGATAAGACACAAGGATGTTACTCTGCATTCTGCATTTGAAAACTTTCGCACTTTCCTTTCAACTTATAAGAGGTGTTGGTACCAAGCACAATGGCGGGACATTATAATGGGCTCAAGATACCTGTCTTTGTAGAAAAATCTCACGACATTATTAAACACCACTATTTAGAGGCTGGTTAAAAAGTTTGGATAACGTGTTGGTATCAGTATAACCTTACTGGCAGCAGCATAAGTTGAAGTTTTGACTCATTATAAGTTTTTTCAGTACAAGAAATTTGATTTATTACTTTATTAATTTATAATCCTTATTTATAAGAATAGTTAAAAACCTTGATGCCTTATACATCTTCTATTTATTTGTTTGTTTTTCGTCACAGCTCTTTAACTTTTGAGGGGGTTAGAAGATTGTTAGAAAAGGACTTGTGTATGGAGACGTACGCTTTAGATGTGCATAAAAGATATATCAAGCAGTGTTTGGTGAAGGTAATGTTTTCTTCTTTCTCTGTTTGTGACATCTTGCTTTTCTTGAAGGTGGCATCCCATTTCTGTTATGCCTTCTGCTCAATGATATAATGTTTAGTAAGTTTAATCTTTGATATTTACGGTGACGTTTACTAAGTTCTATTATTGTAACGAATGATGACAATTGAAAGAGTAGAAGAGTCTTATGGAAAAAGTGGCTTTATTTTTTCTTTTATTATCAAACTGTTTCACAAGAAGCTCAACTCGAGTTGCCAAAGATCTATAATGAGAATATGGACCTAAGAAATATGCTCTTGTAGGTTTATTGATACTTGATAGAGCATTACGATAATCCCGCCCTCCCCAATAGAAAAACTATATATACACATCACGGCATTGACTTGTTAATCCAGACTAATCCCATAAACCATAGAAGGAACCTTTATCTTTTTGGCATGAATATTGGATCACCTTCATCAAGTTAGTTCATTCATCTGCTTCTTGATCATTCAAACTCTTTGTGAGTACTCTCCTCGATTAAAACTTTAAACATTTGAACATGACGTTTTATCCAAGTCTTGTCACTAGTGTTAAATAGTCGACATGTGAATCTTCTAAATATGTTGTAATTGAGTAAGTTTACTGAACTTGCTTGGGATTTCTTGTTGTTTCCATGTACGTGAATCTGAATGTAGAACAGTTGATGTGTGGCATCCAGCTCAAGTTTACACTTATCTTTCGGGTAGTGGCTACAAAAGCCATACTTGGAAATATGTGGAATGGCTAATTTCTAGAATTTTGGAGTGAGGAGGGACATTGGGTGTGGTTTGGGACATTACTCATATTTTTGGCCTTTGCTTGGCGTACTCTCTTTGCTCTATCTTGTTCTGCAATTATAGTCCTATCGACTGACACATGAACTCAGGTCTCTCTTTGTAATATATACTTAAATGAATTTCACTTCTTATTGAAGAAATATGTTCATAATTGAAAATAGTATGTTCCAAGTACTTTCTGTGGTGTCTTTTGAGATTCAGAGTTTTTAATTTCTTCAATACAATGTTATTATTCTTGAATTGAGTTTTTTTTTTTTTATTTGTTTCTGTATCTTAGTGCTTAGAAGGTGTGGAGGAAGACAATGCCTCAAAGTCTTCTGAGGAGACTGGGGGGAAAAGTGTGAGTAGAGGAGAAGCTGCTGAGTCACTTGAAGGGCATCAGTCCAAGAAAGGTGCAAAGGAACCTTGCTTGGAAGATGAGGAGAAAATGGAAGACTCTCCAGTTATGGGCCTTCTCGCAGGACATAAAACAAAAAATGTTGAATCTGACAAAATCAAAGGAATCAAAGACAAAGATAACAAAGATATTCCTACTGAGAGTACAATTAAGAAAGCTATTAGAAAAAGAACTCCTTATCTTAAAGCTAATTCGGAGTAAGTTCTTCTTATTATTATTTTAATTATTGATATCTTAATGCTATGGATTTTCCATAGTTTATGTTATATTAATCCATGTCCCTTTTCCTGTTTTTTGATCCCTGTTGCTTTGTTGAAGTCCAAAATTGGTCTGGAAGAACATCATAATGAAACCATAAAAATTTTCTTTTTAAAATTCATAATTCATTGTTTTACCTCTTGTTCACAACAAACATTGTGGAATTGAAACCGGATTTAGCTCCAACTGAGTAATTGTTTCAAGAATGGGTACTAGATTTGCTAATCAAGTACTTCTCATAAAGTCATAATTTTGAAAAAAGTATGATATACTAATTTTAATATTCATTTCTTTCTTAGAAATCTCACTTTACAGCTTATAAAATAATTGGGAGAAAAAAATGACTATTAGTCTTGGTAGTGAGCTTTTACAACATTTGCACAAGAATTGAACTGTGGCCATGAAATGAACACTCACCATCTTTTAACGACTAATTGATTTCAAATATTTATCTTGTATGCACTTAACTTCTTGAGTCTTATAAGTCATTTATTACCACGAAGCATTTGTACAGAAAGGGGGTGGGATAGAGAGAGAAAAGAGGGTGGGAGCAGGGACAGATCTTCTTCTCAATTGGGAGTTTCCTTCCCCATAACCTCATGAATCATTCTTGATTTCTGGTGGGACTACCCACCAACAAAATGATTCTTGTATCTAGCTGTACAACTATCGTAGGAAAGGGAGGAAATGATTCTCAATCCTTTGTTCTTATTCTGATTTGGAACATAGGACCTTGGATTATTACTGTCTAATTTGTTTTCATGTTATTTGCATAGATGCTCTCCTCGTCCTCCTGTCCCCTGAATAGAAAATAAATAAATAATAAAAACAATGTGCTTATTCAGGAAAGTTACTATGGCTGGAGTTCGCCGCCTTCTTGAGGATGACCTTAAACTTACTAAATATGCTCTCGATGGTTGTAAGAAGTTTATAAGCCAACAAGTAGAGGAGGTTAGTCAATCCTGTTGAGTTTCCATTTTTCTAGGTTATAATGTCAAGCATACTGATAATTTTCTCTTATGAATATTAAAATCAGATATTGAATTCTTGTGAAGCTGCTGAGCAAGTTTCTAATGAAAAGAAAGGTTCTCGTTTGAAAACTCCCAAAAAGGTAAGCAAAGAAAGCTCTCATTCTACAGAAGGGGGGAGCAGCAGTGAGGAGGAAAGCGATGAAGTAAAGCCTGTAAAGAAAAATGTAACTAAAGGAAGAATATCAAACTCTAATGAAACGAAAAAGCGGAAAAGATCTACTAAGGAGACTGTCTCTGCCAAGAAGCAAAGAAAGCATGTCCAGCACACATCGGAGGAGGATAGTGATGAAGAAGGTGGTGAAAATGTCTCTGAAGATGGCCATTCTGAATCATCCAATGAGAAACCTGTGAAGGTTAGATTTATTTTTCTCCTCCCTTATCTGATGGTTAATAAATTGACTTTGGGTGATTTTTTCAAACCTCACAGAAAGAAGTTTCAACTCCTGTCTATGGCAAGCGTGTGGAGCACTTGAAATCAGTTATCAAATTATGTGGGATGAGGTTTTGTTTCTAGTCCTTACCGTTTGTGTGCTTAACTTCTTAGTTGACCTGTAAAGAATAAAGATCAATAATCTCTCTTACAGTGTTCCTCCATCAGTTTATAAGAAAGTGAAGCAGGCACCTGAAAGCAAACGTGAATCACAACTTATAAAAGAGTTGGAGGGGATACTATCCAGAGAAGGATTGTCTGCTAATCCCACTGAAAAAGGTAAACGAAAGGAAATCTCTGATGGTGGGCGGGTGGGGGGAACTAGATTTTAATCTAACCTATTTGACCTGGTTTCCTCCGTGTAATTTTGCTTGTTGAATGAAATTAGTTTCATATGAGAAAAAGACATAGACAATAAGTTAAATTTATATGTAACTATGTACTTTGGAGGGCTTTTTTGGGTTGTCAGCTCTATCGTATCTGGTACATTAGTAAACATACTAGAAGATAAGAGTAGCAGTTTATAGTTGATCATTATGTTATTGTTCACAATCAACATCGTGTATTTTCTGGTGATCAGAAATTAAGGATGTCAAAAAGAAGAAGGAAAGGGCCAAAGAGCTTGAAGGCATTGACTTAAGTAACATTGTCTCAAGTTCTCGTAGAAGATCCACATCCAGTTATGCAGCACCACCTCCAAAACCAAAAATACCAGTTAAAACTGAAGGTGATGATGTTGATGATACTGATGATGATGATGAGGAGGAGGAGGAGGATGATGATGAGGACGGTGAAGAGGAGGATGATGAAGAGGATAATGGTGATGTTGATGAAAGCCAAGGTGAAGAAGAATTCAATGAGGGTAACAAGCCATCAACTTTTAAAATTGACTTGCTGACTTTTGTATATCACGTTTTCTTAAAGAAGCTTTGAAAGTTTCTAAATCTGATTTGGTGGTTGATTGATTCTGCTTCTGGTTTGGTCAGATTATCCTGGGCTTGATGTGGTTTTTTCTTCTCACAGATGATAATGAAGACAGTGATTGAAACCCGAAGGAGCATTCAAGATTCTCGCATCTGGTCCTTGATCAGCGTAGCGACGAACCACAGTGTAAACTTATTTTCTACGTAGTTTCCCTTTGTCTTTAGTTTTATTGGAGAGTTTGTAGTCAGCGATGTTAGAGCTATATCTAGGAGATTGGACGTAGTATTACTGTACAATATTTTTTACTCTTCATGATAAAGACGAAATAAAAGGAAACTTATATAATTTTGATTTATCCTTCGTTTCAAATTAGGAATTCAATTTTTTTCCAGTGTTATGACTTCACATTAGTTGAAGATGCAACGCTGTCATGACTTTTTGGCATTATAGAAGACATTCCTTAGCTGTTTAAGGCTTATGTGCTCATTGAATAGCAATTTGGATCCCAATTCAATCTGCTATAACAGTAATAGGGACTTACCAAGTTGAAAGAGAAAATAGGCTAAATAATAAGGATTAAAAAGGGCACCCGGATGCTGTTGACACGAAAAGAAGAAAAATTCGTGAGATGTGATATTTTTCTGTGTTTACAGTGAACAATTTCTCTTGAGAGCTGTTGCAAGAGTGGTTTGTGAGCATTTTGAGAAAAGTGAGGAATCATCTCTGATTGTTGTTAACTCTTGTATTCTTCTCTCATAGAATCCCTTCTCCTTATTTTTATAATCGTTCTTATTGCTTAAAAGTTTTAGGTTGATTTATTTGCACTTTGAAGTGTTAAGTGTCAATGGTTTATTCCATAATATTTAGTTCTAGAACTTCGATATGAAATTATTGCGTAATATTTTGTCTATGTCTACAGTGTGCAGCTTCTTCCCTTGAAGAGTTTTGGGAGCTGATGTAAGAGTAATTTGTGGGCCTTTTTCTTGGAATAAAAGTGGAATCATCCTTGAGGGTTGTAAACTCTTGGTATTCTTCTTCTCTCACACTATTTTAGTGAAATCTGCATCAGTAGTAGAGAACTGGACGTAACCCAACCGGGTATCATCTCTTATCTTTATCTTTTATTATCCTTCTATTGCTTAAAGTTTTAGATTCCAATTTTTTATTCCGCATCATTGGAAACTAGATCCTAGTTAATATATTGCCTAGTTAATTTAGATTATTATATTATGATATGGAATCAACCTTAGAGAAAGTTTTGGAACGGATTACATTGATGATCAAGATCACGAGTAAAGAAAACTTGTTTCTAAACTCCTGATTCGAATCACTCCACAAGAAGTTGGATCAATATCACTTGAATGACTTTAGCATGCAAGTTCTAAACACAAGAATTTGCAAAGTAAAAGTTTAGCTCTCAACAAAGTTTAAATAGAAACTTTATTCTTTTCGATTCCAAAATGTGATGTCTACGATGAAAGAAAATAAAACTTTATATAAACCTTTGACAACGTTAACCTATGTGAGTGAAATGCACTCATAACCTCCCCATTAAAATGGCTAGTGGTTGCAATATAACTTTTACTCTCATATTAAAATTATAATTAAAATAATACAATAAAAGAAATGTGCTAGCAACCATCTTGGACTAGTTCCATAAGTTCAACTACGAGTTCATTAAATGCAAATTAAAGTTTTATCTTGAAGCTCACTTTGCACAACATGTAGGAAATGATTTCAACGTCTTTTAGAATTTCTTTTGACGAACTTACCTTAACTTGAATATAAGTGACTCTTGTTGTAACTTCTTAGCTCTCATCCTTGTAATTGGACCTTAAGTATGAACATTCCTTGGTCGTGGTCTATATCATTTTTATTATTATCTCTTTACTATATTATTATCTATTCCTTCCCCCTACTCTTTGCCCAGAGATTCTTGATGAAGAAAGAGATTGCCTTCTTTTGGGAGCCCATCAAATAATAGAGTGAGAATATTTAAACATAGTGATCGATCACATCTGCAGTTTCTTAGTTTACAAAAATGGATTGAAATTGACTTCTTTCAACTTTTCCAAAGTCTTTCATTTCATTAAGTTGTGGAAGATACAAACTTACCAAAGAAGACTTGGAAAGATGCATTTTATTGTCCTCATCTTCCTGCATAGTCTTTTGATATAGACTTATCCTCTTACGTCCTTTTATACTCCCTTTACATTTTTAATTTTATAAATATTCGTATTTTCAAATTTACCAGAACAATAAGCTGTAGAATGTGTAGAACTATTTTTTTGGTTACACATAATAATTTTTAGTTTGTTTGGAATAATTTTTTAGAATAATATTCTTCTCTACTTATAAGAAAATCAAATTTTCTATATGTTTCAAAAGTTAATGATTTAAAGTGCTGTCTACCCTAATGTATTGAATTATTTGATCAAAAAATGTGTTTTTGTTTTTAAATTTAATAACTAAAAAGTATTTTAAAAATTGGATTAACTTTTTTCTTTTTCTTTTTGGAGGGAACACTTAGAGGGTAAGTAAGTATTTAAAAAATTTAAAAGAAATTTCAAACTTTACGGGGTGATTTTAGTGTATGCATAAATTTTACTAGTAAATTAAATCAAAATGTCTCTTCAAAATTAGTAGTATAATCTATATTAATGATTCGGAATAGACATAATCATCAAATTTAAGATCGAAAATTATAATTTATGATAATAAAACTACTATGATACTTTTGTATTGAATAAAAAAGATCATCTCTTTACAAGATGTAGTTGATTAAACTAATGCACCTATAAGAAAAGCCACAATATAATCTCTACAAACAATTTTCCAAATTCCACAAGGCCTCTGCCACATCATCCTCCAACACCCAATCAGATGCAGCCATTTGGCCATCAAACTCTGCAACTCCACAAGCAGCACCCAACAAAGAGAATGGGTGTTGTAGCTGGTCCACCTGAAGCTCACCATTATCCAGTGGCTGCAGATCAGAATTATTCCCAAACTCTTCTGAAACACTTTCAGAGGACTCTGGCCATTGATAATAAGCCCCAGAGCTCTGAATTGAGCTCTGGTTGGCTTCAATGGCGGATGAACCAGATGGGTTTTGCTGGAGAGCTTGTGAGAAGCTCTCTGAAGATGGAAAATTGTAGTTAAAGGAAGTCGATGATGATTTTTGGTCCATTTCTTGAAGCAACCTCGGAATCCACAAATGACGAACTGTCTCCAAGAATTTTTGACTGTTTGATTCGATGTTGAGCTGTTTTGCCTGTTTTTGTACACGTGTTCTCCAGTAATTTTTTATCTCATTGTCTGTTCTTCCGGGTAATTGTTGTGCAATCTTTGACCATCTACTAGTCAACAACAAATACACACAAACAAACAACCTTAAGTTCGAACAAGCCAAAATTCTTTGATTCTTCTATCAATACGAGTAGAAAAAATTTAATTTTTTGAATCGAACGGTTTCGTACCGGTTGCCCCATTTGGAATGGAGTTGGAGGATGAGGAGCTGTTCTTGAGGGGTGAGATTCCCACGTTTGATGTCGGGTTTTAAGTAGTTCAGCCATCTCAACCTGCAACTTTTTCCGGTTCTCTCGAGGCCTAGAAGAGGAGGAGGAGGAGGAAGAAAAAGAAAGAAAGGGAAAGAAAGTTCAATAAGAGGGGGGTGGAAATAGAATTTTTGTTTTTGCAAAAAGGACCTGCATGTTTGGCTAAATTGTTCCAATGCCCTTCACCATGAGAAGCAATATAGTGAATGAGGAGAGTGTCTTCTTCAATGGTCCATGGGCCTCTTCGCAGCTCACTTCTTCTAACACCTTCCATGGAGACACCAAAAACACAGAGAAAGAAAGGATTTTTATTTGCTGATTTGAATGAGAGAGAGAGAGAGGAAAGGGAAAGATTTATAGAGATTGGGAAGAGAGGTGGGAGAATTTCATCCCATTTTTCTTCCTTTTTGTGCTTAAATTTGGTGGAATTTTCTTCTAAAATTTACCCAATTCATTTTAATAATGCCCTCTACTAATTTAATTATTTTAAAAATAAAAATAAAAAGACTTCAAGACTTCTCTTTTGGTCCCCTTTGTCTTTAAAGGGTACGAGAGAATTTAAAATCTAGTGATTATTATTATTATTATATATATATTTTTTTTTTAACTTTTAGGTTCATGCATGTTGTAATGCAAATTGATTATAAGTTATAATAATGTTGACTCAGTTGTATTTTTTAAAATATTAAACTTATAAATACTATTTTTATTTACAATTTTATTTGTTTTTAGTAAAAAAAAAATATTTTTAATATTTGACTAAGAATTCAAACGTATAAGAAATTTGGAAACGATAGGAAGAAAATTGAGAGGAAACATACATGATTATTTTTTAAATTGTTATCAAATGACTCGGTAAGTTTGCACGATGATTATTTTTTAGGGTTAAATTATTGATTTAGTTCGTGAATTTTCATGTTTGTGTCTAATAGGTCAATGATCTTTAAAAAGTATCAACGGAGTATTTGAAATTGCAATTTTGTGTTTAGTACATTCTACCGTGTATTCAACATTTAAAAAACAAATTAGTGAATTAGTTAGATAAAAAATTAAAATTTATAATAAATACGAAATTAAAATTTCAAATAACTTATCAAGTATAATCTTTTTCAAAATTGAGAAACTAAATCTATCATAATATATTTTTTAATGAATAAATGATTAAAAATAACACATAATAGTTAAAAGGTTTAACTTTCTTAACAAATAATTTATGTAGCTTAAACCGTTTTACCTTATAGAAAATATATAATTAATTTTCTCTTGTTATATTAAATTTGTTTATTTTTTCTTAATTTTAACTCGTAAATCGGCCACACCATGTTTGTATGAAGACTACGAAATTACGGAGAAATAAATAGCATAGAAAATGAATACAAACACCAATAGCTCTAATATTTTGATTTATGATATATGATCGTTATGAATATTTGTAATGTATATCGTAAACAATTGAACTAGTGACGTGACAAAAGAAATGATGCCTTTTTCCTTTTTTTTTTCTTCTTTTTCTTTTCTCGATTCCCTTTTCCTTAAGCTCATCAACATTTGCTTTGTCGTTTAAGATTTTTAAAAATATCCCTAATAACTAAACCAGATGATAATCAATGTTTATATTCACTAAAATATGTTTTGAGCAGCTTAACGAGTCTTTAACTAATGAGTCAATATTTAGCTGGATTTCGATTTTCTAAGTAAAATACAGTAGAATTATGCCGTAGACAATCAAATCATTAAACTGTAAGATGATAATCTATGAGATCCCACATCCGTTGAAAATGGGGAAAACATTTCTTACAATGGTGTAGAAACTTATCATTAATAGACGCATTTTAAAACTTTGAAAGGAAAAACCTAAAAGAAGACAATATTTGCTATCAGCGGACTTAAACGGTTACATAATCAATGTTTTTACTCACTGAAGTATGTTCAGAACAGTTCGACAAGTGTTTATTAATGAGTTAATATTTACCTATATTTTAATTTTAAAATTTATCACGGTTGTTCTCGAGTATAACAATAAGACAAACTTTAAAGAGAAACTCTTGATTTAAGTTTGCTTTTCGAAAAGCGCTTTTAATATAAGCAGTACTTTCGAACAACTCGAGATGACATATTTCGACAAAGGAAAAATTCAAACAAAAAAAAATGAAAGAAATGGAAGGGTGGTGGACTAGAGGAAGAGGAAGAAAAAGATGGTATAATTATAAATAGAGAAGGGAAAGCGCTATTTGATTGATAGACATAAAGTTGGAGAATGAGAACCAAATTATGAATATGAATTTATCACTCTTTTTTCAAATTTTCACCAAAGGTGTCGAAAGAACTCGATAAACTAAAAAAATTCAATTAACCCAATCTAACACGTACTATTTAAGTTACGTGTCGTTTGAATTGGGTCGAGTTCTAATTAATAAAAAAATTATGGGTTAGATTAGTTGACGAGTTCTTCAAAAATTAGATCCCAAAAAATTTATGATTGAATTTGTTTGAATTATTTTTTATAATTAGAATCTGAACCATTGAATTGAATCTAAAAATGTCTGATTGCATGTTTTTTTAGTTTCAAATCTCAATATATATCTATAATTTGTTAGGTTTGTTCAAAGCTTATCCAATTGATGAATAAGTTGGTGCAATAATTGGAAGTGAGATTATGTGAACCACAAGAAACTTTGTTTACAAATGTTGGAAGCAAGCATGCTTTTAGGTGGGGGACTCTTTCACACAAACATCAACATTGATTGACCTTTTTTTTTAAGATAAAAAGGGATCGAGTTCATAAAAGTGGCTAAAGTTCTTGATGATTTCTTTAGTACGGTATTACAAATGTATGGAGTGAAGATTTAAAATCTCTCGTTTAAGAGAAATGAGTTGCTGCCTTAATTCGTAAGCTATACTCACGGCAAGAAATAATAGATACGATAGCTTACGAAAAATGTTATTATAGACTTTTTATAGCATTTTCCGTAGGTCGTGAGATTTTTTTATAGTGTTTTTGTATAGCTATAATTGATGCTATAATAAAATATAAATAAAATATAATTTAATATTTTTTTAGATTGATAATTTATTTGAAAATGTTTAATAAGTGAGCAAGAGCAATTAAAAATCAAGTTTATACTTTGAGGATTAAAACGTCAACAGATTATTGTGTAAATATATAAATAAAGACCAAATGTGAGATCCCATATCGATGGTAGATGAGGACCAAACATTTCTTACAAGGGTCTGGAAAACTCACCTTACAATAGTGTGTTAAAAGACAATATGAGTGGGCTCAGGGAATACACTAAATTTGTATTTTAAATATTTTGGACTTTTTGTATTTTAAACGGAAATTTACATTTTTTTTTTTTTTTTGGTAAATATGAATAGTGAAATTAAAAAGAAAAAGAAATAATTCTCATTCCCGACAAATAAAAACGTAAGACCTATAATGCTAGGAATAATAAACATACGTCACGCAGTAAAATTCGTGAAATAGGAATTGAATTCTCCATTTAATTTGGAAGATTCAAAAAAAATTGTGGAATTTTTGGATATTAATGTGTCACATCCAAGGATTGTGCGTCACAATAAAGCTTGGATTTTTCAATTCCACAAGCCATCCATTATCTGAATTGACCATAAAAAAATATATATATATATATCTTTTTTAAGCGGGGAACTACTTTACTCTCCTTTAGAGATAGTTTCAATTTTAATTTAATTTTTCGTTTTCTTGATTTCGATAGCTATTTTTAGGGTTCGGGAGTAAGAATTTGAACATCAAATCTTTTGCTTGATCATATAATATTTTTTCTTCGTTCTTCATCTTCTTTCGCCCTTTTCCCAACGTTCTCTCTTAATTCATGGATATCAGCGCCACCTGTCGTCGTCATTGCTACTTTTCTTCTTCTCTTTTCAACGTTTCTTTCATCTTCTTCTCTCTTCTTCCTCTCGGTCTCGTGGAGGAGGAGGAGGAGCTCTTCCCCAATTTCGTTTAAAAAATATTTTAATTGTGAGAAGATGGAAAGGAGGAAGAAGAAAGAAGAGGAAAGAAGAAAAGCACATGGAAATGGCAGCCACATATGTTGTGCTAGGCCCAAATCGAGTACAGTAATCAGACCTTCAAACCAGCCTCATGGGCTCTCCATAACAGATATCTAGCCAAGCATCAAGCCCTTGTACTCTAGCAAACAAACCACGATCTCTTCTTTACTCATGTGTCACATGTTCATCAATTTTTATTTTGGTTCGTCTTCGAAATCACATTTTGATACCATTTATAACATTCCATGTCAAGAATTCAGATCAAAATTCTAAATCTTGATCTCAATTCCAGACGTGGGACATTACAGTTACGTTTATTTTAATTATTTGATTTTCTATATTCTTTAAAGTTTTTATTATCACGCCCAAAATGTAATTATAGATGAATTTTAGGGTTAAAAAAAAAAAAGTAACAAACAAGAGACAAGCTTTTATATGTTTCTACCAACATCTAGAGACAAGTCACATTGTTTTAACTTGGAGCCCAAATTCATGATGTGATTGATTCAATCTACTTTCATGAATCAAATTTCCTTGCAGTTTCATAGAGCCCAACCAACGGAACTTTCCCTCTATCTTCTCATATTTTTTTTCCAATGTTCGTGAACTTGGTGCACAAACAAATAAATATGTCAATTACCGTTGAATTATGTAAAAATATGGTGATTCAAATTTGTGACTTCAAAGAAAAATATATATATATGTTAATTACTATTGAATTACGTAAAAATTGTAACGTCTAAAAACTTAGCACTGCATCAACAATATCTGTGACACCCAAATAAATGAGAGGTGCATGAATGAATCAAGACTATATTTGAATAAGAGCAATCTTGAAAATATAATTACTAAGAAAAACTCAAGAATTGGACGTTACTATTATACTGACAAGGTACAATTTTCTTTTTGGTGGCTCAATTAAGTTAGCCGTACTTTATTTGAAGCAATTTTTTTTTTTTTTTTTTTTTTTGTTAGATGACCACTTGAAAATTTTCTTAGAAAATATGTTAGAAGTTGGATCGGTCGTGTTGGTCCGTAGGAATAGCATCCACTCTTAAAAGCGAGAATCGCCAAAAAAGAAATAATATTAAGTTTGTAATAATTATTAAACCCAAAAATGTAGCTCTCTATAAATAAGATTTGGTTGTAGAGAGCACACAAAGAAGCCATTTTGTTTATCCGACCAACATGGTGAAGAAGGAATTAGCTAAGGATCATCATCAGTCGACAGCTTCAGCAAGTAAAAATAAATACAAGGGAGTGAGAATGAGAAGCTGGGGCTCATGGGTTTCTGAAATTAGACCCCCAAATCAAAAGACTAGAATATGGTTAGGTTCATATCCCACGGCGGAGGCCGCCGCCAGAGCCTACAACGCCGCCCTCTTGTGCCTCAAAGGCTCCGCCACCCTCATGTCTCCAAAGTCCATCAAAAGAGTCGCCGCCGAAGCCGCTGCCAATGCCGCCTCCTTCGACGGATATGTTGAGAATACGGCTGGATCGATCGATGTCCCATTATCGCCACTGTCTTCTTCCTCCTCCTCCGTCCCATTGACGTCGAATAACGATTCGATTATGACGACGGAGTTATCGTGGTTTAACTTTGATGACATAGTCACCCCGAAGTACATTGAGCAAACGATGGATGGGACTCTATTTGATCCACCCATGGTTGATGATTTTTATGAAGAAAGTGATATTCGTTTATGGAGCTTCTATTGAAACCCAAAAAATTGAATAAATGTTTTTTTTTTAATATTTGATTTTAACTTCAAATATTATCGTGCTATATAATTTGATATCCTTCACGGAGATTGGAGAGGAGAACTAAACATTTCTTATAACAATGCGAACACCTTTCTTTAGTAGACGCGTTTTAAAATCGTGAGACTGACGTCGATATATAACGGGTCAAAACGGAAATATCGGCTAGCGATGGGCTTGAGTTGTTACATATCTAGTAAACAAACATTTACTTTCATAGAGAAGATGATTCATTTGGATGGACACGAGAGTTTAAAGAGTCCAAATACATTGCATTGTCAAAACCCACGTTGTATATTTGAAAGAGGTTGACCTCTGTGCTTCTCTCATGTTACAATCCTCTACTCGAGCCCACTTTCTCTTTGACCCACGAAGACAAAATGTTGTCTATTTGATTCTCGAAACTTTTAAAAGTGTCTAATAAATTTTTAGACTTTTAATTTTATGGTTTCTCACACAAATTCAATTTTTTTAAAAAAATTATAAATGATCTATTAGATATAAATTTAAATTTTATATCAATTGAACGCTATACTTTCAAAACATAGATCCATGAATTAAAAAAAAAATTGTAGAATTTGTATCGAAGAAACTAAATTTATAATTTACGAGTACAGAATATCGAAGAAACAAAACTCATACTTGTATTTAAATGTATCTTATTTGACATGGATCCTCATGTGTTGCTTCTCGTGTGACGAATCAAACTCAAAAATGAGTCAAACAAATATTGTCGTAAAAAATACAAATAAAAACCTTTACATCTATTAGAAATGTTGATCATAAACGACCATAAATATATAACGAATGAATTTCAGAAGAAAAATACATCGGTTTCGATCTTATTTACATTTTAAACAGATGTCTATGAAACGGAAAATGGGGTGTGAACGGTATATCAATCTTCATTCTTATGAAATTCTCTATTACGTAGCGATCAGGGTAGGAATTCTCTGTAATGAATTCGTACGATCAAATTTAGTGTGAATTTTTTTCCCGTTTTTTTATAATTTTATTTTTATTCTTAAAAAAAAAAAAATCTTATGGATCCCACTCTTGCTTATTTGTTGTGTTTGCCTTTTACATTGAATCTACCCTATTCCTCATTCTCTCTCATTTTTGTTTCAAAGTTCATGCATGAAATCCTAAACCCCAACTTTTCATTTCACAATCATAAAAAATATTTCTTATTCAAAACCCAAATAAATCATTTTTTTTTTAAATTTTATTTGAGTCTTTTTAATGCATTTTTTGGTATGCATAATAATAATATTTATATCTCTACAATATGTTTATCAAACCTTTATTATCATATATCATAATGTTTTGATTAATGGTTATAGAATATCTCCAATCTTAATGAAATGTCATTATAAAACTACTATGAAAACACGATCGACAATTAAAATTAAAAAAAAAAGTCGAGTGAAGTTATGAGAATTAAAATTTAAATAAAATAAAAAATAAAAAAGTGGTGAAAGAGAGCACATGATCAGAAATGACAAATCCAAATGTTGCAATATGACACATCATCACATGTGCCCTTCTAAAGCATATAATCAAGGTTCCAGATTTTTGTTATATTTATTATTATTATTATTTCCTTTTAATTACTTTGCTAATCTATAATTAATACTCTAATTCTATTTTTAGAGAGCCATTTTTGGAAATTAGATCCAACACTCAGCATGAAATTAAGGGTTAATTGTTTTAATTAACCTACAATTAATTATCGGTTATAATATTAATAATGAATTTTTGGTAATTTAATAGAATAAGTAAATTGCCTGAAAATCACGTAATTGTTGAACTGAAATTTTTTTTTTAATAAATCTCTCCTCGATAATTAATTAACGCATATTTTAAGTATAAATTATGATTTGTATTATCAATTTGAATATTTGTTCAGTGGGGAAAATATTAATTATTATTTTATTTTTATTGTTTAAAATGACGTGGCAAATTTGATTTGTTTTATCTCATTTTATTATTATTTTTCTTCTTTGTCTCCTCAATAATTTAATTTGTGTTCAATATCTCTGTTTTCAGGACCTAAGAATTGAGTAAGCCCATATACCAAATGGGCCTAATCTGGATTGGGATGACTGGCCCACTTTGAGTCATATCGTACGTTCTGGGCCTATTTCTTAATGGGCCTTCTAGTTTGGGCTTTGCATTTTACAGGACCACCAATGCGATTGCAGTATGGGCTAACTAGCAAATAAAGACCTACCAAAAGTCGCTAATACGTGGAATTATTTGATTCGTTCAATACCAAATAAATTTAAATAAATATTAATTAACTTTTATTAGAGGTGTAATCTAGTTAAATAAATCAATCTCAAATTTTAGATTAGTCTGGTTGTTTTTTAAAATTATTTAAACAAATCTTAATTAAGTATAATACATATATATATATATATATATTTTAAAGAATTAACTTAATTACGTGGTGGATATTATTTAAAATAAAATGGTCGAAATTAATAAGTTTTCAATTGTGTTGAGATTTTTATTATTATTATTATTTTACATTTTTATGGGACCCAATTTAATCATACATTTCCCTATCAATGTCTTTAATCAAAGGTAAGGACATGAACAAAAACAAACAAGAACAACGCCGCCTAAACAATGTTAATTAATGCCTTAATTAATTAATTAATCATCATTATTTTGCTTAATTCTCCCTAATCATTGACGTTCTCCTTCCCCTAATCAGTGTTGTTTTAGTTCGAGTCTTGAGGGGTGGAGGTCCGAAATCCACTGTGTATGATCCAAACTGTAAACTAACTCATGGCTATGGCCGTCGACAACGCTTTTAATGGCGTCGCCGTCTCCGATTACAGCACCTCCACCAACAACTCCGATGACGACTTTCATGACCTCTTTGATTCAATAATGTCCATCGACGCTATGCCATATTCGCCGCAGGTAGTTGAGGTCGACGGCGGTACCAACTGCAACTCTCCGTCCAATCCAGCGGAGGATCGGGAGGAGGAGGAGGAGGAATTTAAAAGCTTAAGGCTTTATCACCTCCTCATGGCGGTCGCCGACGCCATGTTCGGCGACCACAAGAGCCGTGAATTGGCTCAGGTGATATTGATTCGACTCAATGAATTGGTTTCCACATCACATGGGTCTAACCTCGAACGCCTCACCGCGTATTATGCCCAAGCCTTCCAGGATTTGCTCGATTGCGCGGCCGTGTCCGGCGGCGGTTCGAATAAACCCCACCATCTCCACCGTGATGATCATAGTCCGACAGACGTTCTGGCGGCGTTTCAATTGCTTCAGGAGATGTCCCCTTATGTGAAATTCGGGCATTTCACAGCAAATCAGGCGATTTTGGAAGCAGTGGCGGATGACAAAAGAGTCCACATAGTGGATTACAATATAATGGAAGGGATCCAATGGGCGTCGTTGATGCAGGCTTTTGTGTCGAGGAAGGATAGCCCGCCGGCCCCACATCTGAGAATCACCGCAATTTCCAGAGGACCCAGCAGCCGGAGATGGATTGGGACGGTTCAGGAGACCGGGCGGCGATTGGTGGCGTTTGCAGCTTCGATTGGTCAACCCTTTTCATTTCATCAATGTAAATTGGACTCCGACGAGAGTTTTCGTCCGTCCGGATTGAAATTAGTGAGAGGTGAAGCGCTGGTGGTGAATTGTGTGCTTCATCTCCCTCATTTCAGTAACAGTTCGCCGGAATCCATCGCCTCTTTTCTCGCCGGCGCCAAGACCTTGAATCCAAGACTGGTTACTTTGGTCGAAGAGGAAATCGAACATGGACCCACCATCGACGGCGATTACAAGGTCCAATTCCTCGATTCATTAGAGCGGTACTCGGCGATTTATGACTCACTCGAAGCAGGAATTCCGATGAAAAACAGAGCAAGAGGATTGGTGGAAAAGGTTTTCCTCGGCCCGAGAATCTCGGCTACTCTGAGGCGAATCGGACAGCCGCAGAGGGCGGCGACGGCTGCGGAGGAGAATTGTTTGTGGGGAGAGAGATTGGAGAAGATGGGGTTGAAGGCGGCGGCGATTAGCTTTGCGAATCACTGCCAAGCGAGGCTGTTGGTGGATTTGTTCAACGATGGGTACAGAGTTGAGGAATTGGGCAGTAATAAGCTTGTTTTGGGATGGAAATCGAAGCGTTTGCTTTCGGTTTCCATTTGGGCTTCTTCTTCTTTATCTTCTTCATCTTCTTCCTCCGATTCCGAGTAGACACGCTTCCGTTCATGGCGGTGGTTCTTGTTTCCCGCCGGTTGGGTTGTATAAGAGTATTTTTAATTTTTTAAAAAATTGCAAACAAGAAGAACACCACCATCTAAATAATGTTAATTAATGCCTTCGAAATTATTTTAAACTAGATTTTTTGTTTCATTCTCCTTGATTAATTGCTGGTTAATGCATTTATAAAATAATTGTTTTTTTTAATTTAACGAAGTCGAGTTACCTAAAATTTAAATTTTAGATTGCGTCATCTACTTGATGTGAACGGTTTCAAATAGTGTTTTAATATGTTTTGTCCGTACTCACTCCATAAAAAGAAATTATCAAGAAGTCATACAACATAATAGCACTATGATTATATATTTTGATCCATTCCGATGATTATTTATATTTTATAAATCGAAACTAAAGTTTATATTTTAAAAACTATTTAATAAAATAAAATAATTTTAAAAATTTAGAGATGAAGAAAAAATAATCTAATTTTACCTTTGGTCGTGTATCAATATTTACTACAAACTATAATTTCATTAAATTACACCTTAAATTAAATGGGTGTTTTATCGTATAATTATTTTTTTTTTAAATTTGGTTAAAAATAGGGAGTGTAATGAATTATAAAATATATAATAAATATGAAAATGAGGAGACATAAAAGAAAATTAACATTAATTTTCTTTCTTTTTAGGAAATTAGTGGATTTAAGGATAATATTGGGGAATTTTGAAACAAAATCACTAACTAGAAATTGAAATATTTGTTTAAATTTATACTTCAAATTTATAAAATTAAAGTTTGAGAATATAAATTAGTAGAAGATAAAAAATAAAAAAATGGATTGGTTGAGTTTGTGATCCAAACAACTTAAAAAATACTCGAATTGAATTGGATTATGAACTATTTTTAAATAATCATTTATATTCACAGTACAGGTTATATTAATAAATAAAATTTTATATATTTTAAATATTAAATATTTATCATGTATCAATAGTATCGATTAGAAACGTTAAATAAATTAGGATTGTATTGAATTGTTAACCTAACTCGATAAAAAATTAAAAAAAACATTACTTATCCGATCATGAATTATGTTCCTAAAAGAATTTGCTTATGTTTTTTAGTTGATTAGAATTCTAAAAAGAGCAAAAGTAAATAGAAAATATTTCTAGCCACGACCTACAAACACGGACACCGCCATTTAGGCTTGTTCATGAAATTTGAAAAAAAAAAAAAAAACCTTAATTTTCCCTGTCTCGGGGTCCCACGACCCGCCAATCAGAGCCATTCAAAATGTGGTCCCACAAGTCAGATCAGATACGAACGGTGATTGGAGGACGTAAAAATTTGTGATGAATTTGGGCGGACGGTCAAAAGTGGTACTTGCTGCATGGGATAATTTTCTCTTTTGAACTGAGTTTTTATTTTGTTAACACTGTGGTAGCACGTGCCACACCTGTCACAGTAAAGTGAAAAAGAAGACCGAATCTTGATCCGACGACCATATCTTCCCGGCAACATAGTTCTCCATCCAACGGTCAATATTCTTTTAAAATTCCACTCCGTTAGATTCCCATCAGACGGCTTTAATTAAATCTCACTCCCTCCCTTTCCTTCCTACAATAAAATCCATCCAAACCCGCCCCCAATCCTTCTCTCTCTAGAAACACGTTCTTTTTCTCTCTTCTGAATTACGCTCTTTTTCTTAGTGGAGTACGATAAACCTTCTCCGAGTTTTTTTGCTAACTTGCGCCATTCTTCTAATTCTCTGCGTATCGTGCGCCGTCGCCGGAGATTTTATTGACGGCGGCCTCTGAATATGCCTTTCTTATTAGAAGAATTTCGAGATACAGAGCTTACCGAACGGGAAAAGGTGGAAAGATCCGTTTAACACTGGGAAGTGAAATTTTCGGGAGATACCTAAAGTTTTTGGGTTATTTTGTTTCTCCGATGGACGGCCAGAAAACTCCGGCGAACCTTACGAGAACCCAATCTTCTCTCCTTCGCTCATCCCCCACCGTCCGATCGATTCAGAGCATGTCTTCAGTTACCGAGGACGATGAAATCGAATCTGAAAATGAAGACCGGAATCGGAAAAACAAGATGCTTCGTCGGAGCCGATCGTTGGGGAGGAATTGGTCGGCGTGTTTTGCTTCTTTCAGTCTCTTCTCCATTTCTTGGTTCTGTTTCTTCGTTTATGCGCGGAAGGAACAGAAAGAGATAGCGACGTCGGAGAATCTTCTGCTGGCGTTGGTTTTCGTTGCGATTTTACTGTTCTTCGCCAACAGAAACAAGGGTTTAATCCATCGGACGGTTTCGATTTTGAAACAGTTACGGGACGAAAATTCTCGGCGGTTTGGGTTTTCGAGTACCAATGCGAAGCCGGTGAAGTGGTTTATTGGTACTCCGAATTCCAATTTGGAAGCTAAGAAGAAGCGGCAAATTATCAGAGAAGGGGTCGAGTTTTACAGCAATGGGGATTTCTACGAGGGCGAGTTTCATAAAGGGAAGTGCAATGGAAGTGGGGTTTATAATTACTTCGCCAATGGAAGATATGAAGGGGATTGGATCGATGGCCGATACGATGGGTATGGCATTGAGAGCTGGGCGAGAGGGAGCCGATACAGGGGCCAGTACCGGCAGGGCTTGCGGCATGGATTTGGGGTTTATAGGTTCTACACAGGCGACTCTTATGCAGGGGAATGGTTTAAGGGACAGAGCCATGGGGTTGGGATTCAAACCTGCTCTGATGGTAGCTGCTATGTGGGGGAGTTCAAGTATGGCGCCAAGCATGGCCTTGGCTGTTACCATTTTAGGTGAATCTTTATGTTGTCTTGTGTATCATATGATCTGTGGTGGCTGTTCAATTCAATGTTTATGAGATATGTATGCGTTGTATGCAGGAATGGAGATAGATATGCAGGGGAGTATTTTGGGGACAAAATCCATGGATTTGGTGTGTATCACTTTGGCAATGGGCATTGTTATGAAGGGTCGTGGCATGAAGGTTGGAAGCAAGGTTTCGGTATGTATACGTTCCGAAACGTCGAGAGTCGGTGCGGGGAATGGGATGCTGGCTATCTCAAGCGCCCTCTTCCTCCTCTTACTGACTTAGTTCTTGGAGCAGTTCAGGTAAGAGTAGAAGTTTGTTCTCATTGCTGCTGCTTTTGACTTGCCAATTCTTATACACTATAACACCTCATTAGGCTGCGAGAAAGACGGCGGAGAAGGCGATCGAGATCGGGCCGGTGGAGGAGGAGGTGAACAAGGCAGTTGTAGCAACAAACAGAGCGGCCAATGGTGCTAGAGTTGCTGCTGTGAAAGCTGTTCAAAATAGAATGAAAGGGAAGTTTTGTGATGTGGGCGCTTAAAAAGTGTAGAGTTTGAGTGATTTTGAGCTGCTTTGTGGGAGGACACAACCACCCTGGTGAGCTGAAAGCCCATCAGAGGTTGAGGGAAGCTTTTTTGTTTAGTTTCTTCAACGTGTACAGACACCCTTGTATATCAGTCAATGCAAGCTTCGTCTTTCATCTTTCTTTTGTTTGGGTTACTACGGCTTGGGGATGTAGTTTTAGATACGTGAGTCTTAGTGGGTCGTTGGCTTCACATGTTGTATCCTTCTAGGACATGTTGTCGTCGTCGCCATATTCCATGTGTAACTTAGTTATCTCTGCCTCACCGTGGGTCAGCATGGAGGAGCTGCCT
Organism: Cucurbita ficifolia; assembly: GCA_033971965.1. NCBI lineage: Eukaryota > Viridiplantae > Streptophyta > Magnoliopsida > Cucurbitales > Cucurbitaceae > Cucurbita > Cucurbita ficifolia. Next base: position 3,371,408 of record CM066976.1, read on the forward strand.
CCACTAGGCAGGCGGCCACGAGTCGTAACACACTCTTTGCACAACAAATCTATTTTGAAGTTGACTTTTTCGCTCGACGAATTGTAGGAGTGCATGTTTCATAAACGGATATCGTTTCTAAGGTTATTGTTTAAGGGTGATAAGAGGGAAAGACAAAAGCGAGGTGGAGGATGGGATGACTAAGCGACTTTTGATTGGTCGAAAAGGCATTTAAGATTATAGAGTTTTATACGGCATTACTACACAAACAACCAGTCACGTCTTTCCATTTTCCGTTTTATATTTCAATCAAACTTATCTAGAACTTATGCATGCTACTAGTTTTCTTGTTTTGAACAATAATCATCATAGTGGACCAAATCACTATTGAAATAATGGACCATGGCTCATAAATTCCAACGAACTTCGGTTGCAATGGTTATTTTGAAAGATTTATGAAACGTTAAATTAATATTATAATATTTGAAAGCGTGGAGGACTTGTGATCAACTAATAGAAGAGATTAAGATGTTTGAGAAACCGATCAATTTCAAATCATTCCAATTAAAAACACTTTTTTATTTTTTTGTCATCCTATAAAAGCATAAAACGTTTCTATGAACTAAACAAAACACATACTCGAGTATTCATATAACCTTCTTTTTTTGTTTTTTCTTTTTTTGGTTTAGAGTAGGGTTGGGCTCACGAAAAACAAAAATTTTGAGTAAGTTTTTGAGTTGACTTTTTTTTTGTCCGGTCAACCCGACCAACTTGAAAAGAATATTACATCTCAACACTATCCTACTTTTAAAAAATAAAAAGTATTCAACGTTGTAACTAATATTAGTGATATATTTGATATTTGAAATTGATGAGATTTTAGTTATTATTATAATATATATAGTGTATAAGTATAATTTTATAAAAATAATTTCTTTTAAAAAAAAAAAAGACAATCCGACCATCGAACCCAACCCAACCCAACCCAACTAGAAAATAGAGAGTTAGGTTGTGAACTATGAATTACTCGAGTCATAATTTGTAATTTATGGTGTGAGAAAAGAATACATAAAAGGAGGAAAGAAATACGTGGGTGTTAGGTTTGGAGAGTCCCCCACCAATTCATCAACCCATAGGCCATATCCATTGCCACGTCACTCCCGACATCAGTAACACGACTGTCCACGTGAGATCTCATCTCCAAATGTCCTTTTCTTTTTTTCTTTCTCCGTTCTGATCCGTTGAGTGTAATTAAATTCTAAATATTGTTCTAACAAACCTCAACGGCACTACGTTCCTTAAATTTGTGTCTCCATCCCACCGTTTTTTCAATTTACTTTTTATGCCAATTATATTAATAATTTCCCTTTTTAATTTCTACCAACTCCTTATTATCAACAAATTTCAAAGTCAACAAACAAATAAATAAATAAAAACATACCTATTCAATTATTGATCCGAGCAATTCGATTACAGTTCACAACCCAACTCTTTATTTTCGAGTTAGATTGGATTAGGTTATTGTGTCGTCTTGTTTTAATTATTTAAAACAATATTATTTATTCATAATACATGTAATATTAATAATTAAAATCTCGTAAAACTTAAATATCTGTGAACCAACACGAATTTTCGATTTTGGGTTCGTAACTTTATTTTTTGGTTGCTCGGGTCAAAAAATAAATGTATTAACCAGCAAACCAACACGAATTTTCAATTTAATTCAAACTAGAAAAACAAGAATTGGTCGAATTTTTAAGTCATATGAACACTCTTAATCTCGATCTGTAAAAGTATATAAGTCGATCTACCGAGACTCCTAAATAAATATTTTATTTGTTTGAATATTTAATTTGAGTGTTGGGGAACAGCTTCTTCTGTTATCTCTGCAACTTTAATCGACCAATCTTTTGGTTATAAATTTTGGTGAAGAAGGCAAAGAACCGTAATATTCAAACCTCAAGAGACATGCAATGTCGTTCGTGGCTTCCAGACACTGTATGTTTCCTTATAAAATATTTGTTTGGTTTTAATAGCTTGTCGTCTCTGCCCATCTCCACACAAATCAAGAATATCCACAATAAATAAATAAACAAATAATATATAATTTAAATATCCTATTTTATTTAAATTTTCTATTTTTAAGAATCAATTACGTCATAATTCTCTGTTTCGTGATTCACGTTTTGAAAAGCTTATTCAAATTTTTATTTAAAAAAAAAAAGAAAATGGAATAAATTTATAATGTGGATATGAATTAGGTTACCTAATCAGATACGTCAGCCTTTCACTTTCACTTCATAAATTAATTATATTTAAAAATCTGACATTCAACTTACTATATATATATATATACCTGTAGTTTCAAATATTTGTCTAAATAGAAATATATTCATTAGGGTAAATAATTTATCAGAAAAATCCCTAAAATAAATTATGCTGTCCGCATTTTTAAATATAAAATTAAAAATATTGGAGAGACATCAAGGACAGAAAGTACATTTTTAACGTTAAATTTATTATTAAGCTAATAAATCAACTTACGTTAATTTATAAATAAATAAAAAAAAGTCACTTTTTTTCCACGTGGGAGTGGTCTGGTGGGTGGAAAATTAAAATTGGAAAAGGTAGAATTAATTAATTAATTAATTAAAATGGGGAAAGCCATGTGAGAATTTGAATGCGACAATTTATTTACCTTATAATTTCCAAAAAAATGAAAATTAAAGGAAAAAAGAAGTGCATGTCTTGTCACTTTTCATAAGTTTTCATTCACTCTTATTGCTTGAAATGGAAGCTTATGTTTTCCTTTTTATTTCACATGATAAAAAAGAACAATAATTAATTTTGTTTCAGACATTTATAAATATTATAGAATTATTTTTATTTATGATTTAGATGGTTCTACAAATTTGGAAATTTGGGTCATGCCCTTCACTTTTTTTTCTTTTCAGTTTAGACTTTGTTATTAATTTAATTTTTTTTTATGATATTATTTGATGAAATTCTTTATTAGATTATAGGTAGCTTCAAATATTTATCATTATAGTCATTTATTAGATTATAGTTAATTTTTGAAAGTTAAAGAACCAAAACGTATATTATATAAAAGTTCGATGACCGAAATGAAATAAACTTAAATGTTCAAAGTATGACAACTACACCTAATGCATAAGAAAAATACGTGCATGAATCAAAGCTAGGAATATGAATATTGCTCAAACAAGAACAGGTTCCACCATGATTCAAATATGAGAAAACCCTTAATGTAATGCATAAAAAGCCTAAGCTGACCTTCATTCTGAGCAACTTGAGAGATACAACTGGTTTGGGTGACCATGGCGGATGCTCTTGTAGAATAATCTCCCTTTTCCAAAACATGTTCAAGCTCCTCCACAATCTTCTCCTGCAAAAATCTTGATTTTGAGTTGGTTGATCCAACCAACTTAGTAGCAGTATCAAGAGCACTGCACATCTGAAAATGCCCCAAATACAGTAGTAATGGAAGCCAATAAATGCTTAAGCCCAAATGTCAGACCCTACGAAAGTAAAGTTCAGACCCAAAAGCTAGTGTCTAGAAACTGATTCTTCGAGTGTGTCTAGAAACCCATTATAATTCACCAACCTACCTTCTTCATTCCTTGAAAACCAAAGCCAAACTTGATCATTTCAAACCATTATGAAAGCAATCGTAGATGTTAATATCATTATTTGGTCTAAATAGTACAATCAAAGCTACAAACGCAAGGCGAGAATACCTGATGAACACCTGTGTCTCAACATAAGGAAATTATGTATTCGACAGCAGCGCCAAACCATTCTCTGAAAGTTTTCAAAATACAGAAAAGTACCTAAGAAGAGGTATCAATCAATACAACCTAGTTTTCGAGCTGCCCAACGACCAAAAAAAAATCTTGATTGGGCTGCAAACAAAGTACTGATGAGAGGAGAAAGCAATGTATTTAGTATGAAGCTGGGTTGCTGATGGGTGGGAGGGATCCAGCATCAAGCCGCATCACAACAAAGTTTCAGTGAATGGGAACTGGCCGACAAAAAACAACGGCCTTCTCCAGAAACCAGCTTCCTTTCTTTCCCCTACACAACTAAAAAGCAATTAGAGCTGAAGCCGCATTGTATTTCTTTCTCCATCCTTTATCTACAACTCTCTCCACCAGATCGATCATGTTTTCTTCCCTACTTAATGAAGCTTCAGCAGAATATTACAACAACGTCACTAAAACCCTATTGCCTTGTACTGGTTTTCTTATCTACAACAGAGCTAGGCAATTCCCAGAAAGCAAAAAGAGAAAAAACTGTCTGTGTCATTATATCACATGCTGAAGGAGCAGTGGATTGGCAACAAATGATTTGCCACGTCAAACACCATATATTACTTTAAATATGAGCTCATGTATAGCCTAACCCCGATGTCGATGGGTCCATCATCGCCACCAACGGCATGAAGTGCCACAGGTATTGTCGAAAGGAGCCTTACTGTGAGGGGGAAAACTGCAGGGTCAATTCCAGTATCTGAAACTTGAGATTTCAAATTGGACTCCTGTTCCACAACAGCACCCCCTGTGCCTGCTCCACCCAACTCACTAGGACTCACTCCAAGCGTCCTCTGTTTAACATTCTGGTCGCAAGGAGAAACAACTAGTGCAACATCTTCCAATGCCTTCCACTTAATTGAACCTCTACTCCTATGCGAGCGCCTAGTGCCAAAAAAACTAAGCACCAATGTAGATGTAGTTTCGAGCCATTCAACTGCCAAGCCTTCAGTTTCATCATAGTATATTCTTCGCTCAATCTGATATCATAAAAGAAAATAATAAATACCAGTTCAGATATTAAAAAATTAATACAGGTTCAAAGAACACTCACAGCCAGCATCTGTATATACAGAGACATAAATCTTGGACCAAGGCCCAATACCCTAGCATCTGAGAACAAAACCTGCAAATATAAAGAAGAAGCCACCGATGAATCAATCATCCATTAAAACTTAATACTTATAGGACAAAGAAAAACATAATAACATTAGCAACATCTTTTAAAAGCTAGTTGGACAAGGCGAGTAGCAGACCATATATGTTTGAAGATAATAGAAAGTTTAACATGGAAAAGTAGCATTCCTACGACAGTGCGGAAAGGACGCAACAAATACCGCCAGTGGGAGAATTTTATGATATGCAACATAACAATGAATTTAGGTTATTGATGCAATTATATCATACAATGATGAATAGAATACTCTTATTATTATTATTATTATTATTTATTATTTATTATTTTTATTTTTGGGGGGGGGGGGGGGGGGGGGGGGGGGGGGGGGGGGGGGGGGGGGGGGGGGGGGGGGGGGGGGGGGGGGGGGGGGGGGGGGGGGGGGGGGGGGGGGGGGGGGGGGGGATCAAATCGTAACGAAGGGTGCCGGACTGCAAACTAAGGGATAAAAGAAACCCACAAAAAGCCACTACATATAGAGAAAAGAAATTAAATAAGCGTAGTATGAGAAATCCCTACGTAACAACTGCTCACAGTTCGAAACAAAATAGCAATTGATCATTGAACCAGTTTAGAGAAAGAACCCAACTAGAAGAAATGACAAATGTAGTTGCACCATATCACAAAAAGGCATAAAAAGGAATACCTTTTTTTTCTTCAAAAGAGCCCACATGTAGAGCTTATCACAACCATCCGCAACATGCTTACTAGCCAATTTTCTGTTATTGCAGTGCAGAGCAACATCTGCAAGTAATTTAGCGCATGGAACTCCATGCCTTAATGCCGCAGATGATAATGCTTCTCTACCTTCTAAGGAGTCGGCAGCATCCTTGTCAAAATACATGCCAGTAAAACATCTAATCTGCTCATCACTATTAACTTTCTGTATGATTCCTCGGTGCTTCAAATACAACTTCTCAGCCTCAATTGCGGCTGCAAGAGTGCGATGGACTACAATATCAGGATACCGCCGCAATGGTGAAGTGAAATGTGTGTATAGGGGGACAGCCAGTGCATAATGACTCCCCTTTTCACCATCTTTTAACTCTCCACTACAGAAATAAGTTGCTAACTGCATGGGCCTTGTAGCATAGGATGTGAGAATATCGAACAGCAAGCGATCATCATGAAGTTTTATCCGTATCTGCTCTAATGACTGTTGGAACTGGACTGAAGAGGATGTGTCAAGTTCAAAACCATGCTTAGAACAAAATGATTCAAATTCTCTGAGTTTCCTCAATATAGGTTCAGGATGCCTTCTCAATAGTGCACTGTCGGGAAAAGTTCTGGATATAACTTCGGCCACAGTTGTGTTGGCTAAAAGCATGAACTCCTCGACAAGAAAATTTGAATCCTTTTGCTCATAAAACGTACTATCATATGGAATTCCATATTCATCATATAAATATACTACTTTGGAATTCTCAAGCCGCAAAGCCCCATCTCTAAATCTCTTCTTCTTCAGAGTCTTTGAAATTTCATGAAGAAGTTTAACAGATGAAATGACATCAAGCCATGCAAACTGACCATGCAACTGGGGATAATTATTCCCTAAATTCTTCAAACTATTGGAATCAATCAATCCATCAATAATGTCCTGAGCATGTTCATATGAGAGTTTGCAACAAGAGCATATCACAGTACGGCCAATCCAACGATCTTTAACATCTCCACAATTATCTATGTCCAAAAACAATGAAAATGCAAGTCTATCCACTCCAGGGCTAAGTGAACCTACATTCTCAGAGAGTAACGGTGGCAACATTGGTATCTTACGCTGCAGAAGATAAACACTAGTTGATCGGATTTGAGCTTCCTTATCTAAGGCAGTATCTGGCAATACAAAATGTGATACATCAGCAATATGAATGCCAACTCTGAAGATGCCATTGGCTAATTTTTGAACCGATAAAGCATCATCAAGATCCGAGGCAGAAGAAGGATCAATAGTAAATATACATAAATTTCTTAGATCTCTTCTGCATTGAAGTTCCTCGTGTGGGATTTTCCAAGGGGTATGAGGGAGGCAAGCCAGTGAATCATTGGAGAATTCACATGAATGAATCGCATTTTCAAATAAAATAGCATCAATATGTGACGCTACTTCACTCCCCCGTCCGAAAACATGCAAGACATGTGCTTGTGGAGCTGAACTCTCTTTAACCCATTCATGAATTTTTACAGCCACTAACTCGTTTTCAACCGTAACATCGCCATTGTCCAATCTCTTCTTAATGCTGTCAGGTAAATCTCCTGCAAGAACCATCATTATCGGGAATCTTGCATCATTAGGCATCAACTGGACATATCCACAATTATGCGATGGCGATAAACATGATTTTGTATTCATCTCTTTCATATAAATCTCCTGGAAGGAGAGAAACTTCTTGACATTAAGATGGCCAACAATACTTTCTCGCTGTCGGGACTTTTCTAGGATGGCTACCACCCTGCCAGTCGGTCTTTTCCCAGGATATGAACTAATCACTGCACAGATCCTCTGGATGGCCTTAGACACATCATCTTGATTACTAGAATAATGTGCATCTGGAGGATCCACAACTGACGACTGATATACATCACGTTGCTCGTTCTTTAATAAAAGATCATCACAAGCAGTTCCATCCAAAATTTTGTGCTCACTACAACACCTCTTATCAGGTGAAGAGGAACTCCTAAAACTGTCAGACTTAACATTGGCATCAACTTTATTCTTGCCTTTACAATTACGGCTGTCATTCTCAGTCGCCTCAGCAGGTAAGTTGGCATCTTCCGTTGAATGTGTACAGTTATGGGCCTCGCTAGTGCCTTTCATCCTAGTCCACGATGTAAAAGGGTCCACCATAATTGCAACTATGTCTCCTTCCACCTAGATGAGGACAGTGAATCTAAATCAACAAAAACTTCTACCCCTTAACAAAAAAAATTAGATCATGGAAATTTCCCCATTTATACATTTTGATTGTTCTACTTGCAATTCTATAGAAGCCAAAATACAAGTTGCTATATTTTTACTTGAAGGGGAAATCACAGAATTGGGATGTTTCCGACAGAAGAAGATCAACAAGTCAAATAAAAAAGAGAGGTAAACAAACAACAGAACTAATTGCCCATTCCATTAGTGTACACTATAAACAAAAACTCAACACAAAATATAAATAAACCAGTTGATGTTTCTAGGCCTCATAGCGTCATGTCCGTTCCTAAATGCAAGCACCTTTTAAATCACTCATCTCCTAAACAAAGATAAGAAGTTTATACGTCTAGCCATCTAGGTAAAATATGGACCATAGATGAGATACCCATATATGTACAAATAGCATGAACAAATATTCTAAGATTAGAAGCATAAATCACAGCTCATTTGACTAAAAAATGAACCAAAATGTTTGAATCTTTCTAGAAACCCTACAATGAATTTTGAGTTCGTGCATGAGCAAGTGCATAAAAGCATGTGTTCATATGTGAGCTTGTGTGTGTGAGAAAGAGTACTTACAGCTCTGTTCTGAGATGCGATTCCATTGATTAAGACATCAACTGGTAGTCCGTCAATTTTGCAGTAGGCCTACAAGATTAACATATCATGTTCAAACAAAACTTAAAAGAGATGTGTGAAAAAACATAATCAGCTAATATTTAGAGAATGATATATCAAAGGGTTTTCCAATAAAATATACTAAAGAGATTTGACACGGACCTCAAGTCTATTGTGGGCATTAACACGAAATAAAGCTCTAAATATGTCACCTTTCTGCAAAAGTGGAAACAACAGCGAAATTGCTGGCATTATATCAGAAAACTTTATATCATTTGAACAAAGTACTCTCCCATAGAATCGTGCAAAATCAGAATGTCACACTGACCTGTAAACCTTCATCGACATCCTCCACGGACCAGTGTGAAGCAAAGTATTTCCTTTGCGTGTTATTTTCAGTTACATCAGCAGGAGGGGAGTGCTGATTTATAGATATCCCAGGCATCCTTCCACAAACAATCTGTTCAGGACATGATTTTATAGTCTTTCCACCAGCATCCAATGGATGAAGATTTTCATTTATCAAATTTTGCGACTCAGATAATTCAGCTTGTTCGCTAATATGCAGAGGGGGCAAAGAACTAAACGCAATCTTATTTCTTCTGGTCACACCATGCTCTATTGGATGATTGGATTGATAAGCCTGTTGTGTCAAAGAAGAATGATTCGAGGGTGCTGTTAAGTTAGCATCTATTTTACCATTTTCCATGCACTCTGATGCTTCCCCCGACATTCCATTGACTGAACTACAAGACACTGCCAAAAGGGTAACCATATCTTGTAAGTAAAAGCATATTAAGAGTGCAAAGATGGTTTGGGGGAAACAAAAATAAAACACAAAAACAGCTTCTTGGCAACAAAAAAGACTTCTGAGAAATAAGCATCAAAGTAGTGATTGAGAATCAGCACATACAACTGTGCCCCGAGAACACCTAAAACAATTGTTAACATCGAAAAATAGAGCAATATGCGAAGATTTCCGTATCAAAGAAGAACACAGTACTAACAAGTACAATATCTTAATCATACCCAGTCTTATATTCCTCCTAGGTTTCAGTATCGACATATCCAAACAAAAGTATTCTAATTATTCAGCAAAATTCGACGAATTAAAACTAAAATTAAGCAAATCAAGTTACAGAGAACACTACCTGACGTCGAAATAGAGGCGTTCTGCTTAGATCGGCGATTGGATCGGCGCTTCTTCTTCTTCTCCTTGTCGCCATCATCGTACCTCTCTGGAGTGGATTGCTCAACAGCTCCCCTCATAACTATAAACAGAACTAGAAAGACAGAGAAAAACCCTCAAATCTGAACGAAAAAGAAAGAGATAAGAAGGCAATCTTCCGAATAGTTGAAAAAAAAAGTAGACGGAAGACGCCTTTGGGGAATGGATCTAAAGGACCTAAGAGAACAAAAGGAGAAGGAATCAAAGAGAAGGCGTGAGATGGAGTTTATATAAACTGAGAGAGGAAGAAAGTGTTGGTGTTGGTGTTGGTGAGACTGTGGAAGAAAAAATGGCCGCGATGATTGGTCGGCGAAGACAAGGGCGCCGACTCTCGATTCCTTTGTCTTCCCACTTCGCTTTCCCTTTTTTATTTTTCCTTTTTTGTCCTTTACTTTTTATTTTTCAAATTATTTAAAAAAATACAAAAATGGTGTGAAGCTACCCTGCTTGCTAAGATTGGTCAGTCTACAGACACGTGTCCTTCTCCGTTTGTGTGTTCCTCTCTGCAGACGCCTCTTCCACTGTCTACTTCCGGTCACTGCTGTCTTTTGCTCTTCCCAATCCGTTCGCTTACTCATCCAATTTATTATCTTCGTCTCTTCAAATCTCATTTTTGTCCTTCGAGTTTAGTGAGTTATTTATATTTTTCTGAAAATATTTGTGAAAATAAATAACTAATTATATAATAAACTTTCCTATATTAATAAAAATATTCATGGAATACTTTTAAATTTTCAAATATATATATATTTTTTTAAAAAAATGTAAAAAAATATAAAAATTATTAATATTTTTATTTCAAATATACTTCGATTTTTTTAAAAATTTACAAATATTTTTATTGTGGGTATAAAAGTAGTGTTAGTACACTTATCATTTATATACAAATTTTAAAAATAAAAAGTTATTAATGTTAGTATATGAATGGAAAAGGTCTATCTAGATTACATGTGGCATCACCTTCTTCAATTTTAAAAGTATTAATGATATAATTTTAAAAAAAAAATTATAGAAGTTGAAAAGTATTAATGTAATTCTTGAAAGTTAATGATATATTTAAAATATGGTGCTACCATTTCGTTTGTATATTGACGATAATAATATTTTTAAATTTTTAAAAGTTTAGACTTATATTATATATATATATATTTTTTTTTTTTTTTTTTTTATGGTAATAAATGTTGTATTTAATGGAATCTCACCCTATACAAGTTATTTGAATTACAAATCTTGCGTGTTTGATTTGCTTTGTTTCACTAAATCTTGCATCTTTTTGTAAGTAATTATAGTCACAAATTGTTTTATTGTCCTAAATCTAAAAATGATTTCACATCTATTAAATTACCAAAAAATGATTTAAAAATTAATATTAAAGTTCGTAAACCAAAAGGAAAAAAAAAAGTCGAGCTCTGATGCGTTGATAATTTCGCCAGAACAATCGGACAGTTGTAATCGACCCTGATCACGATCAAACACGCTATTTTCTTCATCGCAAGACCATCAGTGCACCAGCCGGGAATCGAACCCGGGTCTGTACCGTGGCAGGGTACTATTCTACCGCTAGACCACCGGTGCTTGTTGATGTCCAAATACTTTTAGTATATGTATACCAAAAAAATGTTATAATTTCAGCTAATTTTCTTTTTTGTTAAGCAAATTTATTTCATTTTGTTGATTTGTCACTGGCCCTCTTTATTTTATTTTTTTAATCAAATTGGCTTTGTAAGATTTTTTATTTATTTATTATTATTATTATCAATAGACATTTGCCTCGTTACCTATAATAATATAATTGTTTTTGGGTTACTTTTTCATAGTTATATTATGCATTTAAGACTCGAGCAACCCAACGCTCGTGTGGCATTCAGCCCACAACCTGATTGCAAACTCAGCCCACGACTCAACTTGCACTCTCGACCCACTTGTTGCTGGTAATACATTCTTTTTTGATAGAATCTCGTGCATATGTATGTTCACGCGTCACGATATTTAGAGAATTTGGTGATAATACCATGAGAGTGAGTAACGATATGACCTCCCTTGTACTTTAATGACGACGTGACTAATAAAGAAAAACTATGATAAAAATATCCCAACATATAACATGTTTGTAAGTGTTTGTATTTTCCAACGAATCAAATATATTTTAACTTAAGCGAATGAGCGTGTGATTCCTATTTATTTAGTTCTCAATACTCTTTTGAATGTCAAAGTTATGCTATATCATCTTTTAAATGGGATAACAAATTAAAATTTTCTTAAAATTATAAAAATTTTAAAATAAATGTCATGTCGTGCATATAGTAACAATTTAAAATGAGTCTCTCGGTTAATATTGTCAAATGTCAACTTTGTCCATTAATATTTTAAATATGAATATGTGTACATATATAAAAGAAAAAAAAAAGTCATAATTAAAATTTATTTGTAACTTTGAATTTATTTATTGCAACTCCACAATGTCAATAATGTTGTGCCTAGTATAGTACAAGTCCATAATTTAAATTCATTTTAGGCAAGTTTCATGTGATATATTATGGTTCCAAGTCAATGTCTGTATGACTGTATTTAATAATGTAAATAGTGAATATATAAGTAAGAGACACTATATTCATTTATTGGAGAAATTATAAGAGCTTACACTCAAAATAGACAATATCAAAATAATGTAGATGTTCGTTATTTTAACAAGTGGTATCATAATCATGTCTTTAATTTAGCTATATTAATAAAATCCTCTAGGTCAAGTAAAGAAGTTGTGAGCCTCCAAAATATTATATCATTATGAAAGTTAGGTGTCAAATAAAGAAGTTGGGACCCGCCCTACTTTACCACCATTAATATAAAATTATGTTAAATATTATATTATATGAAATTACTCATTAAAAATTATTATTAAATGAAAATAATTTTTATAAAAAAAAATATATATTAAAAATAGAAAAAAGTTATTCGATTTAGGTGAATTCTCAATTGAAAAACTTTGCCTCAACCATGCAAAAAATTTCCCCATCGTTGTCATTGTCGGTGTTGTTATTATTATTAATTATAATAATAATTATTATTATTATTGAGTTACACGAAGCAATGAGTTGGCAGGGCTAAATTTGTCCATTCCTAATTTTATTTCCCCGAAAATCAACATAAACGTTATGTTTCATCATTAATGAGTCGAAATATGTATATATGGGGTTTTAATCATGGACGTCAATATATTTTTAAATATGGATTAATTAATCTATAAAGAATTGTATTCTATACAGCCAAAATGATGAATATGACAACAAGCACCAGTGGTCTAGTGGTAGAATAGTACCCTGCCACGGTACAGACCCGGGTTCGATTCCCGGCTGGTGCATTAAAGATCTTGCGATGAAGAATTTAGCGCTGATCGTGATCAGGGTCGATCACAACCGTCCGATTATTCTGGCGAAACTATCAACGCATCAGAGCCTGACCTTTTGTTGTTTTTGGTTTTACAAAATGCGGACCGGCACGGTTTACCCGGGTCGAACGAGCGTTGTCGTTAAAGTTTACACGTCATCCAGTTTGTTAAATTTTTTTAAAAATATATATATTAAAATATGACGTAGCTGTAGCCAATCACACGCAAATTTGTAAAAATGGAAGCGGAAATTTCTAGTCGACCCAAGACTTAAAGAGAACGGTAATTCGACCTCCAGCTTTAAGAATATCGCATTTCTTTCGCTGTGACACCGAGAAGGCTCTGGAAAGTTTCCCCCCATGGCGTACGTCGAACGAGGTTCTCTCTCAATTTCTAATCAGTTCTGTTTTGAATTCACTGCTGAGAGATTGGTTGATGACTTTAATTTGGAAATATTTTAGATTTTGTTTTCCAATTGCTTTCGTAGAATTGGGGATTTTGGTTCTCTTGTTTTCTTCAGAAATGATCCTTGGATGTTTTGGTTGTCCGTGTATTGTATTCTAATCCTTTCCCGATTTCCCGTGGTATTATGCATTCAGGATTCTGGTTTCGATTTTGAGCTTAGTAGGTTAGATCCAGTATTTTTATTTTTCTGGAAGACGTGGTATTCTTACGGCGCTTTGATTTGATTGCATATCTCTCGGTCTTTTTTCTAACTAATTGTTAGAAGCTTCGTGAATATTGTGTTATCAAATATGAAATGGAAAAATTGTACGCAAAAGATCAAACCATAGGAATGGAAATAAACGAAGGTCATGAATTTAATCACGAAGAGGGGAAAAATCCTCGAATTTTAGTTAAAAAGAGAGCGATGTTCTACGACCTAATGGAATGATAGGGAAAATAGAGAAATATGGTGGATGAGTTCGGGAAAATTTTAGTCATTTAATTACATAGATCAGACACATTGCTTGATGGTTTTATTATGTTGTATGAGTTGAATTCTTATTTCATTACCTTGAACTTCAAATTTGGTGGTGCCATTTTCTCAAGCTGTTACTGACACTTCAAAGATGAAGGTATTTGGTTATTTCTCTGAGTGTGTGGATAAAGTGACAGCGGGTTTATAACTTCTCCACTCTATTTCTAGCTCTACACTTTGTTTATCATTTATATGGTTATAGACTTTAGTGAATTTAATCGAGGATAAAAGGCCTGGAAAATGGCTCTTCACTCAAAGGGTTACCATTCGTTTAAGAGGAATTTTTTGTCTTCTCATTATGAAATGCAGCTGGTCAATGTAAAATTTTAAATTGTATTGCATTTGCTTTTTGTTTATCTGGCTCTTCAGTGTTAGTGATCAATGTTATTGCTTCTTTATGTCATCTATTTGTTAAGCACTACCTGATTTGGACAAAGATCTTGTTAAATTTTGTGAAATCACCATAGTTTCAACTGAATCAATGAGCTAAAAATGTATTATATTCCCATGGTTGGCAGTTTTTCTTCATTCTATGCAAGTGCTGGCTAAGAATTTGATTGTTTTTTTTTCATGCACCCTTGAAAAAGTGTCTACGACATTAGGAGGTTATCAGGAAAAGTTTAATGTTCTCAACTTGTTATTGGGATTTCTCCTTTTGGTCGTCTGTTTAGCAGGATTGGGACAATAAGTTGTTTCCGTGTTGTTGATTCTGTTGAGCATTACTGACCAACTATGCACTTGCATGATATCTTGTAGGCGTTGTGAAATCCCAGAGATCATTCTGGCGTCTCAAAACCATCACTGATTTCTTCTGGGCCATCGTAAACATTATTGGTGTGTTCTTTACCACCTTGTTTTCGGTAAGTTGTTCCTTATTCTTGCGCTGGAAAAACGTTAGCATTCAGAACAACCATCATCTTGGGAAGGAAGATTAAGTTTCCATGCTTCTTTGTAGATGGAAAAATCAGAGGCTTATAGAAAAGGATCCGGTTCTGGAAAGAAATGGGACGGTGGTGGCCCTGGAGGTCCTGGATCAGGACCTTATGGTGGTCGTCCACGCGGTCCACCTCGCGGTCTCGATAACGTTCGAGGGATCGATCATAGTAAGTTGAATGCTTATTTTTTGGAACTCTTTTTCCCCCATACATGGATTTGATTTGATTTATTTACTGCTCTGTGATCTTAACTTATTGCAATCAGGTTCATTACCTGCTTGTGGCTCGTGCTGTGGCTAAGTTTGGCTGCTTCCATGGGGTGCGTCCGCATTAAGCTCTCTGTAGACGACGTTATTTGAATTTAAAATTGTGGGACGTGCTGTAAATGTCAATGGGAAATGATACCTTGGATTATATATTAGTATACTATATGGCAAACGAAAACGTAAATCCTTAATCTAATCTTTGGGCATGTATTATTATTATTATTAATTAATTAAACGCTATTTGGCAAATTGTAAACAGTTGATTTGGCAAACCTAAATCCCACCTGTCTGGCTAGCAACTTTCTTATTATAGCTCTTCTCTTGTCCATATTTTAAAACATTCATATAAGATATGAACTGAAATGGTATTTTAATCATATATAAGTTAAAAATAAAATTGCCCATATATGTACGGATATATACGATTATTCCTTCAGCCTAACAAAATTTTATTTTAGATTAAAATTATGTAACATGCCAAAAATAAGTGTATAAATTTCATTTAAAATTTTAATAAAAATTGAATTTATATGTAACGGCCATACAAATTTGAAAAAAGAAAAACGTTACGTAATGCGGCTTGTTGCCATTTTTAAAAGAGGTTGACTCCACAGACCACAATGAATGAGGTGACTATTTTGAAAAATTTTAGGGATCCTTGTTTGTGAAAAGTAGTGGCAGCCCTTCAATTCTGCTGAAAAGACGCACCGATCGCCCAGTGAGTTGAAACAATCTGTATGCCTCTGTTTCTTAATTTGGGGTTGTGGTAATTCAACGCCTCTCCTGCTCATCCCTTTCTTCTCCCTCACCAAATTCATAAATTCATCCCATTTTAAAAACAATTCCCATTCCAACACACAACAAACAATTCATAAATTCATTCCTTTCCCAAATGGAGGTCGGGAGGGTCCAGGACATCGCTTCCTCGGTGCTCTTCTCCGGTAGTCTCCCGCCTGAGTTCGTCCGCCCCGACACCGAACAGCCCGGAATCACCACCGTCAAAGGCCAACTCCTCGCCGTTCCCGTCATCGATTTCAAAAACCCAGATGAGGACTCTGTTATCAAAGCCATCGACGACGCTTCTCGCAATTGGGGCATGTTTCAAATCATCAACCACGACATCCCAAATGAAGCAATCGCCCATTTGCAAGCCGTTGGGAAGGAATTCTTCGAGCTCCCACCGGAGGAGAAAGAGGTGTACGCTAAGCCCCCTGATTCCAAATCTGTCGAAGGCTACGGAACCAAACTCCAAAAGGAAGTCGATGGAAAAAAGGGTTGGGTCGACCATTTGTTCCACATCATTTGGCCCCCTTCTGCCATCAACTTCAAATTCTGGCCCCAAAACCCCCGTTCCTACAGGTACGGACATGATTGTTGATTTGTTGAAAGATCATAGTTCTTGATTGGTTACTGGGTTTGCAGGGCTGCGAATGAGGAGTACAGAAAGCACTTACATGGGGTTGCGGAGAAGCTCTTCAGAAGCCTCTCACTGGGGCTGGGGCTTGAAGGGCACGAGCTAAAAGAGCGCGCCGGTGGAGACAAATTGGTGTATTTACTGAAAATCAATTACTACCCGCCATGCCCATGTCCTGATCTGGCTCTTGGAGTCCCTGCTCATACCGACATGTCGACCATTACAATTCTTGTGCCCAATGATGTTCAAGGCCTCCAAGCGTTTAGAGATGGGCATTGGTACAACGTCAATTACATCCCCAATGCCCTCGTTATCCATATCGGCGACCAAATTGAGGTAATGAAAGATTTTTTCATTTTGCTTTTGAAAAAGGCTAAATCGGAAGTGTTTTGTGGGGCAGATACTGAGTAATGGGAAGTACAAGAGTGTGCTCCACCGGACGACGGTGAAAAAGGATAGGGCGAGGATATCATGGCCGGTGTTTCTGGAGCCACCGCCGGAGTTTGAAGTTGGGCCTCATCCGAAATTGGTCGATGAAGACAATCCGCCAAAATATAAGACGAAGAAGTATGGTGAGTATGCGTATTGCAAGCTAAACAAGATTCCCCAGTGACTCTAAACGCCGCCGCCTGAGATTCTGAGAGTCTGAGAGTCTGCAACCTCTTCCTTAATCGTCGTCTGTTTGTCTTCTCCGGCCGCCGTTTTCTGCTTAGTGCTTACAATGTTTCCGGCCGCCGGTTACTTGAATAATGAATTTATTTTAAGAACAGGAAAAAAGGATATACATTTATCTATTTTACTAATTAAGAACTTAATTATGGTTGGTTGGTATTTCTTTAATTAATTTCAAAATAAAAATGGCAAGCAAAATTTTAATATAATTCCTATTTAAGTGTTATCCCTTATCTATCTTGTTGGCTTTTTGGCCCTTAATCTCAAGTTAATTAATTAATTGACTGATGTTTTGACGATAACAAACCTACTTTTAATTATTAACTATTTTCAGTATTTTGAACAGTGCACAGTATAAGGTTGGGAATAACGATTTCAACGACTTTTCAATTACTCAAATCAGAGTTAAAACGAAGAAATTACAGTCGAGACAATATACCCGACGGATGATGTGGCAGCAAAATCAAAATGATGGACAAATCAAAGTATATCAAAGTATGACTTTTATAATTTTGGAAGAGTAACAAATGGTGGAGTTTTTTGTTTACTATATTTCTAAATAAACTAATTTATACATCATATAAATTTGAATCTAACCGTTACTCACATCGATTTTTATTATTACTATATTATATTATTATATTATTATATTTTGAAATTTTGGTGGTTACTCACATCATTTTTATTATTATTATATTATTATATTTATAATAAATTTTGAATTTGTCATTTGACCGTTACTCACAAAAGTTTTATTATTTTTATATTATATTATTATTATATTAAAATACAAATTTAGAAAATTTTCTTATTTATTTACTCTTAATCTCCACCTTACATTTCTCCTAACACAATCTAACGGCCAATATTAATTCATACTTTTTGCCATTTTGTTCTATATAAACTCATCAACTTCCCCCATTTAAAAATACACACAACTTCTATAATTCTTCAATCCTCAATTGTTCAAAGCCTCCATTGTTTGTTACTCTCTCCAAGCTTTTAAGTTTATTTCTCTTCATCTTATTCTTGAGAGGGATTTTTATTGTATTGAGAGGAAATAGTTGTGAGTGCTCCAAATTGTAAATCTACTCTTTTAGAGAGTTGTGGTGTGTTCATACAAAATTCAAATACTTGTATCGGTTTGATCCTGCGCCGTGGAAAGGATTGAGTTTGCTCTTGAACTCGTAAAAAGAGCGGTGTAGCTGTTTGGCTCTGATTCGTGGAAAGAGTCGAGATAGTTCGTTTATTCAAATTCCCAAGAGGTGCTTGGGGAGTGGAGTAGGTCGAGTTTGACCGAACCACTATAAAACTACGGTGTCATATTTTCTAACTCTTTCCTATTTAATTTCAAAATTATTATTGTGATTTATTGCATGTTCTAGTTGATTATTGTTTTGACTTGAACTATCTTGTTGTATTACTTATCATTTTCTACTTACATTTAAAAAGTTTAATATTTAGACAAATTAATCACGCTTAAATATTTTTATCGTTAAAACCCTATTCACCCCCTCTAGGGTTGCCATACCGATCCAACATATCTATATATATATTTGATAGAATGTATATGTATACATAATAGCAAAATAATTCAATTTTATTTTCATTTGTTTATTATTTTGAATTTATACTCATGGTTATGTTAGATACATATTATTAGTATATATATATATCATTTTTTTTCACTCCATTCAAAAATAAAAACTTTAATATAACAATTTTTTTTAAAAAAATAATATTCTCGTCAGGTAAATAAAAATTTTCGCGAGATGGAAAAGGCTTCCATGTCCCTGTCTTGTCCCGCCTCATAGACATCTCTAATTATGCTCCCTTGATATTTGAATATCTGTCACGTTATTTGTTAGGTTTTTTTACATGTTATCAAAATTTACTGCAACGGTAAAAAATGAATGGATAAATTTGATACCTATAATCCCTAAATTTAGAATTGTGGGCTTGGCCCGCCCAGTTAATACTGGACTAAATTCATAAAGTAAGCAGTTTGGGCCAACCCAGCCCAGCCCAGCTAATAAACTTAGTGGGCTTGGCTCGTTTATAAATCGCTTAAATGGGCCTTCTTCGGCTGATATAATTATATGACAATAATCAGTATTATTTTTAATAATTTTTTGGATTACGTGTTGGTTAGCAGTTAACTCCGTTATTAAGCTGATGAGGTGGCAATAGCCAATGGATAAGGGTGAAGAGAGGCTAAGCAGCTGTCTGGAGCTGATAAAGCAGCTCGAACCATTCGATGGTTGGGTCCCGTCGAATCCTTCTTTTTCCTCGAATCTCTCTTTCCGAGAGATATCCACTTTCGAAAACTGAATCAATTCTCCAAAAACCTCTACTGTCCGCCATTGATTCCTTCTGTAAATATTCATTGCTAGAAGCTCCTGGATTGTGGATTGTTCTTTCTAGTTTCTTTCGTTTTTTTGTTTTCCATGGCTGAGGTTAAGAGATCGAGCGGCACTGTAAGGTGGTTTAGCGCGCAGAAGGGGTTTGGATTCATAGCTCCAGATGATGCTACCGATGATCTTTTTGTCCACCAGACGTCCATTCAATCGGAAGGGTTTCGGACTCTTTTCGATGGTCAAGCGGTTGAGTTTGCCATTGATTATGACGAAGATCAACGCGCCAAGGCCGTCGATGTCACTGTAACGGGTAGATCTAGTGGATATGGAGGAGGGCGCGGGGGTGCGAGAGGTAGAGGCGGCGGTTATGGGAGGTTTGGTGGAGAAGGAGGTTATGGTGGTGGTGGGCGTGGTTTTGGCAGAGGAGGACGGTACGACGGTCCAAGCGGTGGATTCGGCGGTGGGGGTGGTGGTCGTGGCGGTGGTGAGTGCTACAATTGTGGCCGGATGGGTCATTTGGCGAGGGATTGTTATAGGGGAAATGGCGGTGCGCCTCCTAGCCGTGGAGGGGGACGTGGATACGGTGGTGGTCGGGGTTATGGCGGCGGCGGCGGCGGCGGTGGTGGTGGTCGTGGTTGTTACAATTGTGGAGATACAGGACATTTTGCTAGGGATTGTCAAAATGAAAGCAAATGAAGAATGTGGGTCTTCCTTCAAGCGGTATTTACACTTATTCTGATGATTATTTTGGTTGGACTGTTAATTTTTTGGTGCGAATTCTGGGATTTTAGTGTGTTGGTAACTGCAAGTCTGGTATTGAGGGCACGAGAATCCGTGGCAATGAAGCATAAGGCTTCGATTGTTCACTGTTTCTGGTTCTGGATGTTCCATAATTTGTTGTTCAGAATTCGATGATGAATGATGCAATTGTTTGTATATGATGCTATACCTTTCCGGCATTTCTAATTCATTCTTCCTTTGATTATTGTGATGTTCTTAACATGTTATACAACATGATATGTGTAATCCATCATGATTAAATGCTCATGCCATTTTGTATGAAGTTCTTTCCTTGGATTCTTTGGGCCGAACATCCATTATTGGAGTTGGGATTACTGCCTCGTTTTCTTTGTAATGTTAGAAATCACAACACTCCATTATGGTATGACATCATTCACTTTGAGCGCTCTCGTGGCTTTACTTTTGATTTTTCCAAAAGGCCTCATACCAAATGGAGATAGTATTCCTACAATCCACCCCTAGAACAAAGTATACCATAGAGTTTCCCTTGAGGTCTATGGAGTCTTCGAACAACCTCCCCTTAATCGAGACTCCTTCTCTGGTTCCCTTGAACAAAGTACAACATTTGTTGGACACTTGAGTCACTTTTGACTACACCTTCGAGCCTCACAACTTCTTTGATTGAGCATAAGTTCTCGTGCTTTACTTTTGGTTTTCTCGGAAGACCTCCTACCAATGGAGATAGTATTCCTTTCCTATAAATCCATAATCTTCTCCTTAATGTGGGACTCATCTCTCAACATGGAACACCCAAAAGAAGAAGCTAAAGCCATTTCAGGGCCTTCAGACTTGACTTTTCTCCTATTTCGAGCATAGAAATCTCAGCTGCATCGGTGTAGGGTACATAGATTACTAGCCATCATTCTCATTTTGGATATCTGATTTGGGTTTTTCTTCAATGCCTGTAACAACTGTGTCACTATATTTGAAGCTTCAGAAAAATGGAGGTTTGTATTCAATCCAATTCTGCTCTGTTTTCTGAGAACTTCTGAAATTGTTTGGGCTTCTGCTTCACTGTTTTCTGCCAAAGTTGGATCCATGAAAACTCTAGATGAATGGTAACGTTCTAATGGAAACATACGAGTTTATGAAAATGATGATCTTTTTAGACACAGCAAGCTTCATCTTTTAGATATGTTCAAAATTTATGAATCTCTGTTCTTAGTTTCTTGTCTTCATGAAACCAATCGTATGCTTTTAGTTGCTGTAAAAACTACATTGTAGGGTTAATTAAGAGTAATGAGCCTATTGACATAGTTTACAGAAAAACTATTTGTGACGCTCGAGTAAAAGATGAGTATATTAATGAATCGTGACTACGTTCGAATGAGAGCGGTCCTTGAGGATAAGTCCTTAAGAAAGGTTTTCAAAAATTGAAGTTATTACCTATACTAACAATATATACCTTCTTTTTCGGTGGCTCAATGATAGGAACGACTTAGTTTACTGAAATGCTATTTGTGATGCTCGAGAAAATGACAACTAGCTATATTTTATACATCTTCATTTCCCGTGCCTCAATGATAGAAGTTCAAAGTTAAGCATGTTTAGTGTTGAACAATCTTAATTTGAAACACATCCAATGAATTTTTTTAGGAAGTATGTGTGTAACAACTCAAGCTTGCCACTAGCCAATATTATTCTCTTTGGGCGTTTACACATCCTTATAAAAAATGTTTGTTCCATTCTCCAACTAAGGTGGGATCTTACAATGTGAACGAAAACAAAACATGCTGAAATAATTTATATTTGTCTGTGGGAACAATCATCACTCTTAGAAGTTACAAATAGATAACATGGTCATGTTAGGACCACATTAACTAAATGTTACTTTGACCGTCATTTAATTAAAATTTAAGAGAATAGTAAAAAAAAAAACAGTTTTTACTGTTCACAGTAATAACGGCAGAGTAAACCAAGGTCAAAACAACTCATTTTGAAAAGTTGTTACCCAAATATCCCACCACTCAAACAAACATTAAAAAAGTGTCATGTTGACGTGGCAGTACACATCACGTGCTGTCAGAATCTATCTCTGACATTGTGCACGTAGAAAAGCATGGTAGAAGAAGGGAAGCATCCATCTTTACTTTTTTCTTTCTTTATTTATTTATTTATTTATTTTTAGCTCAATAATGCCCCAACCCAAAAAAAATTGATTTAATTATTTATTTATTTCCGTTTTCAGTTTTTAGTAAAAAGATAAATAAAGAGACTCAGATAGAAATAGATTCGATGGAAAAGATGGAAAAAGAAAAGGAAAAGAAAAAGAAAAAGGTGTTATCTTGGAAATTTCTCAAAAGGGGTATATCACATGTGATGGCCAATATCCAATGGATCCATTACACGTGTAGCCAGCGTGGACCCTACCTGGATTTAACCTGCTGACTCATGTTGGTCAAAGAAAAGGCGTATTGGTGGTCAGAGAAAAAAGGTTCAATTGTCACTGTTACCTTTTGGGTACGGGCCTGGGTTTGTAGGCCCATTTATTGACAAAATTATCGTAAGCCCATCAGCTCAATAGGGCCCACTCATCAGCCCAATGCTTTTGTACTATTTACATAGGGAGCCCACATAGAGGCAGCTTTTGCAGGGACAGTTCCCAAAAGGACTATGACGTGGCCTTTTTCTTTTTCCCCATAAAAGAAGCCTTTAGAAAAAATATATATATATTTAAATACTTCAATTTAACTAGACTTAGTAATGTGTTTCTTGCTCCATGAAGATTAGATTGTTCTTTTGTAACAGCCTAAGTTCATCGCTAGCAGATATTATCTTCTTCGAGATTTTCTTTTCAGGCTTCCTCTCAAGGTTTTAAAACGTGTTTGCTAAGGAGAGGTTTCCACACTCTTATAAGAAATGTTTCGTTCTTCTCTCCAACCAAGGTGAGATCTCACAATCCACCTCCATTGGGGGCTCAGTGTTCTCACTGGCACACCGTCCGATGTCTACCTCTGATACCATTTGTAACAGCCCAAACCCACCACTAGTAGATAGTGTCATATTCGAGCTTTCCCTTTTGAGCTTCCCCTCAAGGTTTTAAAACGTGTTTGTTAAGTAGAGGTTTCCACATCTATGCAAGGAATTCTCCATTCTCCTCTCCAACCAATATGGGATCTCACACAGTGACTCGAGGGGAGAGTAGAGAGTATGACCGAAAAAGCTCGTGTATTTATAACAAGAAATTATAAAATTTTTGCAATAGTGAGAAACCTACTCGATAAATTAAAAAATAATGTAACAGACAATGATTATCATTCCATAGTCAATAGTTTGATCTCTTTTCCCATAATTACATACTGAAGTCGCATCAAACAAGTTTTTGAACTTTAACAACTTTCCAAGAGATCATTGAACTTCCAATTTTGTGGCTAATACATTTCAAAACATTAAAAAAGCACGCAATATAAGTTCTCGATCTTTAGCTTTTGTAT
Source organism: Cucurbita ficifolia (assembly GCA_033971965.1). Lineage (NCBI taxonomy): Eukaryota > Viridiplantae > Streptophyta > Magnoliopsida > Cucurbitales > Cucurbitaceae > Cucurbita > Cucurbita ficifolia. Next base: position 3,395,400 of record CM066976.1, read on the forward strand.
CTAAGAACTCGACGAACATTCATTATTTCTTATTCTTTTTTAAAAAGTTCATTATCTCAACATGTATAAATTTCAATAATTTGTAGTGTTGAAGACAGCTAGTTTGGGGGACAGTGTCCTCTCATTCAGTAGACGAACACTAATGACTTCTTTCATCTGTCGTTTATACAAACAACAACCAGACAACAACAACAAACGCATCAAACGGATCAAATGATGAATAGAATCTCATATTCATGAAGAACAAGACTTAACAGAGTTCTTAATATCAAAAAGGGAAAGCTAAAGGACTCACCAGCTACAAACTCAGCTGGAGTGTCTGTGTAGGGGTGGCCAACATTGCCATCACACCTTCTCTTAAAATCATCACCAATACATCAAAAAAGGAATAAAAATTTAAGGGATTCCCAATCTCTTTACACACAAACATATTTATGTTCACTTTATCTCAGCTCAATGCTTGGGAGAAGGGCACTGATAGCACTTGGTGAATAGCCCAAATGTGCTAACTTGATGAACAAAGTTGAGCATGCTAGCCCACCCTCCAAACCCAAATCCCACAATCAGAACCCATCCAACCACGAAGATGTTCACAGAGTATAGCCCTGCCCAGCCACCCAGCAATGATGGAGCTCTCTCCACTGCATTCTGTATAGAGAAAAAAAGTGTTAAAAGGTTAAGAGAAAATGAGTTGTGAAGTGGCACAAAAGAAACTGAGTAACCTCTCTAGCTGATGGAGAAGCAAAAGTGACCATGTGAGCTAAAGCAGGGATTATGTAGACGGTGAAGCTGACGAGAAGGGATCCGACTGTCGAGTTGATCGGTCCGAAGAACGGGAAAATGATTGCGAGAAACCATATCGGTATCACGACGGGTAGTCTCGTGAGAGCTCTCTTGATCAAGCTCTTTGTTTCATGTACTCTTAAGAATTTCTCCCACACAAAGTAGAGAGGTGTGCAGGCGAACCCAAATGTTATGAACTGTATAATCAAAGGCATGTTCATAATGGAAATGTGTACGAATCTTATTCAAATGGGGTTTTGTTTTTCTATAAGAATGTTACCTGATGGATGAGCATGAGGATGACGGCAGTGTCTCTAAAGGCATTTCTAGGGAGCAAAGCAAGAGCGTTTGAATGGGTCAAGAGGTCATCGCCAAAAGCCCAATAGACAGCTGAAGCTGATGGCAATGTCAGTGTAAGCACATAGAGTGTTGCCATCAAGTAAATGAGCTTGAATTTCTGGGGCTTCCACATGGCATGCATAATCTCCCTGCATCAAGATGAAAATTGAATACAAATTTGGTGGAAATGAATGTAATTCTAAAGTTATGTTTTAAAATGCTTACACTGTTACAGCATGTCCTCCAAAGGTGTAAAGAATGTTGGTGGCCCCAGTGAAGTACAGAACCATTTTACTAGGCCCTGAGTGCTTCACTCCCTCGACCTTCATAGAAAAAGAAGCAAACAGGATTACTTTTTCTTCTTGTTCTTTCTATTTCAATGAAACCCAGTTTGATATTTTGATTTAGATAGCTTTTTCCTTTACGACTCCAAGTCACCATGAGATCCCAAGTCACCATGAGATTCCAGTCGGATGGAAAGGGGAACGAAACATTTTTTATAAGGGTGTGGAAACCTCTCAAAACCGTGAGACTGATGGCGATATGTAACGGGCTAAAGCAGTAAGAGTGGCTTGGACTGTTACAAATGGTAACAGAGCCAGACACTGGGCGGTGTACCAGTAAGGACGTTGGGCCCCCGAGGGGATGTATTGTGAGATCTCACATCGGTTGGAGAGGGGAACAAAACATTCTTTATCGTGGAGATCTCTCTCTAGCAGACGCATTTTAAAATCGTGAGACTGACACCGCTACGTAACAAGTCAAAGCAGTAGCGATGACTTGGGCTGTTACAAATGGTACTAGAGCCAGACACTAGACAATGTACTAGCGAGAACGTTTGGTCCCTAAGGGGGTGGATTGTGAGATTTTACCTCGGTTGGAGAGGGGAACAAAACATTCTTTATTATACGGGTGTGGAAACCTATTCCTAGCATACACGTTTCAAAACTGGCTAACGGTAATACGTAACGGGTAAAGTAGACAATATCTGTTAACTGTGCCACACCCCATAAGAACAGTCTAATTCATTCCTGAAAAACATCTTTATACTACAACCAATTAAGATCTGTTCGGATTGTTCAAGGACCAAACAAGCAGGTAGAACAGAATTTAAGAGTGTAAAACATTAAAGAAATGAAAGTTGAGGATATTAATGATCTTATTATTGTACCTGTCCGTGGATAAGGGAAGCAACGGTCATATACCAAGCAGTGTAAGTGGTCATCACGAGACCAAGGAACGACCAAATTCTGTAATTGTGAAAAGAAGGGATGAAGACAGTGGTAGCACAGCAAGCGCCAAAGATATACGTCCAAGTCCTCTTGTCCAAATTGTCGTTTATGTAATAGATATTACTGCAAAACCAAACCCATCAAACTCGTGTGAAAAACACAGACAATTATTGTTCTTGTTCTTGTTCTTGTTCGTGTTCTTGTTAGAACTACCTCGCACAAGCTATCAGCTGAATCACAGATCCAAAGAGAAGAAAAGTGCAGTTAAAAAACAAGCCCACATTTCTCCAGTGTTTCCCAAGCAACCCATCAAGAACTTCAAACCACTGCAGAGGGCAAAATCAGGCGTTTTGGGAAAAGAAAACGAGAGATTTCAAAAGAAATGGGTATTAAGAACTTACCTGAATGACATGGTTTCTGAAATCAACCTTCTCCCGTTCCTTTCTGGTTCGATATTCAACGTAAAGAACACTAATAAGATAAGCAGTCCAGCTTCCCATTAGACCATAGAAAAGCTGGAAGAGAATCCCAGAAAGCATTCCCAGTTGGGAAAATGAATATGGAAGTGTGAGTAGCACTTGAGCGACCTGTAAAACGCCAAAATCGACCCAGAAAACCACGAGGAACTCAAGAACAGAGAGAACAAAGAAATGGGTATTGAAAGAACATCAAAATGGGGGAATATTTGCCTGATTAGAAGCACAGCTAAACCAAGCGTCATAAACAGAGCCGCCATGCCAGAAGAGTGCGGAGAGCTTGGACTTAGTGGAGCTGGAAGAATCGGCCTCTTCTCTCTCCATTTCAACGTAATTGCCTGCGATTACGGTTTCAACTTTCTCGGAAGCCATTAGCGCGCGTTTGGGAAGGAATGGTTGGGTTCAGAGCGTTTAAATAGACAAGAGGGCAGTGTAATGTAAGGAAGAAACATTACCATAATCCAAATTGTTTTAGAATATATTATAAAATTGATGAAATGGGTTGTTTTTTCTTTGAATTATTAGGGGTAATAAGTTTAAAAGGAGATATTTTTTATGGGATTGAAATGAGATTGAGGGCTGTCGAGTTTGAACCTGGGCGGTGTTCTTTGGTGGGTATTATGGAGCTGTTACAATCAATTGAAACTCTTTTTTCTTTTTTCTTTTTAATTAAAAAAAAAAGCTTTTAGAGAAGGGTAAATGAAAAGGAACGTTTTAAAGGAAGTTCTTTCACATGTGGGCTTGAAAAGCAGAGTTTATGGGCCAGGCCTAGCATGCAGTACACGAGCGGGTTGGCCCACTCACACACATTTAAATTTAACAAGGCCAATTAATTTCTTTTTTTCAATAATTATATCAAAATTTAGTTGGATTCAAAATAATAATTAATTTTGGGAAGTATTATAATCATCTGATAATAATAGTTTGATTTTTTTTTAAATGAACCATTTTGAGACACAGTAATTCGAACAATCGATCACAGAGTTATTTTTTAAACTACAAATAGAGATATTTTTTTAAACTCACAAAGAAGACAAAAAAAAAGTGACTTAAACAAGAAAAGAAAAAATATACGAAGTTGACTCGAACAAATTTTTTTTTATATTATTATTATTAATCTCGTACCAATCAATCCGATACTGATTAATATATAATTGATCGAACACTACATTAAAATGAAAAACAACTCTTCTACTCAAAAAAAGAAATATCATCGTTTTTTTTTTTGCCGTTACAAATTATTCTCAGATATAACCGATAAATATTTTTGTTTTGACAAGTGGAGTTAAATTTCTCATATAAAAATTATTTTTGATCGAATATATATAAATTAATAGGAAAGGTAAATTGTCGGGAGATATATCAGATTTTGACTCGTTATTGATCAAGTGAATAAATATATTATTTCTTTTGGTTTAAAATTGTAGTGCGACGTGTCTTGTTTTGGTCCGTCTATATCTTACTAAGAAATATAATGTAAAATTTGTTAATTTTTGAAAAACAATAAAGGTAGAATTTAAAAATAAAAACCAACTTTTCTAAAAAAAACAATAAATATAATTTTGGAAGATGGAGAGAATGATTGCATTAAGGGTAAGCTTAGTGGTAAATATGATTAGCAACACACGTGTGACAACTGGCTTCGCCATTAAACTAAAATTTCCACGTGGACCCCACTGCATGTCTTCTTTTTGCTTGGGTTAAGTGGGCCCCACTCTCTTCTTATTCTTAATCATGATATTAAGAGCTTCTTAAATCATTTTTTCCCTTCATATATTTTAGATAATTGACATTAATTGCGTTGGTAACGTTTATATTAGAAAGGATGAGGTGGATAATAAATTCACAAAATTAAATAATTGTATTAAAAATTTATCTTTTTCTCTAATCATTTTCTTTTTTATAACTTTTAAAAAGTAAACATTATAAAAAATATTTGTACTTACAAAAAGTCATCGGTTGTGTCACATAAGTGACTTTTCGATCAACGAAATATTAGTAATGTAAAATTTACGATTCACCTATATATTGAGGACTTCTATGTAATTTATTTTTATACTTTCAATTTATAATTCAATATTATTTTGGACCACTTTGCAAAATAAATATATTCATAATTATAAAAACTAAGGTCTAAGAAATTTAAGTAAATATGATTTTTTACAGTGGGAATGAACAAACTTTAGTCTTGATAATAATAATTTAATATTAATAAATGATGAGAATATTAATATTAATCAACAGCTTGGATTGGTCATTATTTCTTTCAAGGCATCACTTTAACGGTGATGATGATGTTGCCCTAATCCCTAACCCTACACATCAAAAACATTTTCTATTGTAATTTTTGTTCAAATAAATCATTTCATTGCATATTTAATCTTTTCAATGATACATGTAACTGTAATATATATATTGATAATAATATTTTATTAGTTAAATTACAATTAAATTTTTAAAATGGTTTTTAATTTTAATTTTTTAATATACTATGATTATATTATTGAAGAATTATATGGTTGGTAAGGTAAGTACGAGCTACTTTGTATATTTATAATATAGAATTAGATCGAAGAAGTTAATAAAAAAAATATTTATTATAATCATAAAAAGTAAAAATTCAGCAACTTATATAAAAAACCACTGAAAAACGTTTTTTTTTCTTGATGTCTCGTATTCCCAACGATAAAGCTTTCCATTTCTGTGCTCAGTGCAATTCTCTTTTTGTTCGTTGCTTTCCAACGTCAATAATTTGTCTCTTTTTCGTCGACATAATCGTCGTCGTCGTCCTCGTCCTCTTATTCTTCTACTCAGCCTCTTTTGTCGCTCTTCATCTGTCCACCACCATTATAATGCTTCTTAACTAGAACATAAATCTGAAGTGAAGTTGCATTTTTTTTAATTTTATTTTAGATAGCATTTCATACTAAATTATATTAATGTTATAATTATGGCTGACGGATTGATTTGAGTTGAAATGATTAAAATCTTAAAAATCGAATTTAATTAAATCCGGACTATAAAGATTATATTAAAATTTTATAAATGAAAGAGAACAAATTTGTAATTTAACATAATTTTATAAATGAACTTAGATCATTGATTTAAAAATAAAGTATTTAAGTTATAGCGACCCAATTAGCATAACTTTAGCTTCTTTTTGTAGCGCACATGGCATAATGTAGCTTTGCTTGTACCGACCTAAGCTCGGGTCCAACATTTCCATTAAAACAGCTCAAAATCAAATTTGGGTAGTTTCATTCACTTTAATTTTGATCCCTTTGGTACCATTTGCTTTCAAAGCCAACCCACTAAGGTAGTACTGATTTTATTCTACTTTTTCTTAAAAATTATCACAAACTTTCTTATAGATTCCTTCATCTAACTACTTTAGGAACGATTCGTAACGTTTGAGCGTTTGAAGTTTAAATAAAGTTTAACTTTGGCTAGAAAAGAAGTGAGCGTAAGTATATAAGAACAATTATTTTCATTGATATGAGACTTTTTGAATGAAACCGAAGATAATACTATGAAAATTTGTGCCCAAATTAGAAAATGTCATATCAGTGTGTCTTATTGATGAATTTAACATTTTTTTCCTTATATGTTTAGAAGTTTAAATTTAGTCCTCCTATAATTTTATAGAAATTAAATTAAGTGACCAAATTAAAACGATCGAAATCAAATTAGTGAACTAGTAACCTCATTTAGATTAAAGTTTTGAATAAGGGTATTTGTGGACATTTTTTTTTAGACATTGAGTTTTGACCAGACAACCCTTATTAAATAATGAACCAAATCCAATCAAATAATAATCTTTTTTAGATGAAATGACTTCAACTTATTTAACTCATTTATTTCAGGTTTGTTTTTAGTAAAATAAAATAAAATGTTAGTTCTTAAAAATCTATTTATTTATTTATTTTCAATTATGTACTCTTTTGCATAGTTTTTTTTAGTTCTCGAAGAATAAATGAGAAAAATAAATAAATGTGTATATAATTGTATGATAAAGAAAAAAATATATTTTATTTAAAATAACAATAAACTTGGTAAAATCACGATGGAAAGTCTCTATTTATAATCAAATAAATTACAAGTATATACAAAAAGTAATAAATTGATAGAGTAATAAAAAAAAAAGATCAAATATGATATATATGTTAAACTATAATTGAGTACTAAATATCCCTTAAGAACACAATGTATAAAGTTTTCGTTTATTTGAACACAAATCAACCAAAATCATAAATGGGAAATGGGTTGAGTTGGGTCATCCAATATTTTAAACACCCTTCATTTTGAATCGTTCTCATCTTTGTTTGAATTATAATACTAAACTATGGTTGTTCGGACCAGTTCAAAAAATGAAAGCACAAAAGGGAAGCAATCAGAAATATTGGGCTTTATGCATTATGGAGTGGGCTTTTGGAGGAAGGTTTGAATAAACTTGATGTAATGGGTCAGGAAAGGAATCTTTTATAAACCTAGAAAGCGCTTTCCGGAAATACCCAACTTTTGGCCTCCAAGTTATCTTCCCTCCACACGTATTCTATTCATCCCCTCATGAAACTTCATATATATATATATATATATATATATATACACTTTCCAACTTCCTTGCATTATCCACCCAAAAAAACCTCCCAATATGGCTTTCATTTCTCATTTTTTCTTCCTTTTAATCCTTATCTTGTCGGGTAATTTTTTTTAATCTCTAATTATTCTTTTTTTTTTACGAATTTGATCGTAGCGTAGCTCAGCTGAACTAAAAAATACACATTTGAACATGGCAGGAGGGAGATCAGAGAGCGCACGAGTTTTCACCATAATAAACAACTGCAAGGAACCAATATGGCCGGCGATAACCCCGGGAGACGGTTTCAACGGAGGCGGTTTTGCACTAAAACGCGGTCAGTCAATCGTTTTCAAAGCGCCGGTGGGGTGGTCGGGCAGGATATGGGGTCGAACCGGGTGCAACTTCGACCGGAACGGTTATGGGCAGTGTCAAACCGGAGCCTGTGGGACTTCATTCAAATGCAAAGCCTCGGGGAAGACACCAGCGTCGCTTGCGGAGTTCACACTTGCGGCTCTGGATTTTTACGACGTGAGCCTGGTGGATGGGTTTAATTTGCCGATGGTGATCACGCCGATCAATGGCACCGGCAAATGTGGCGTGGCAGGGTGCGATGGTGATTTGAGAGGTGATTGCCCGGCGGAATTGGCTGTAAAATCGAACGGGAAAGTTGTGGGGTGCCGGAGCGCGTGCGACGTGTTTGATAAAGATGAGTATTGTTGTAGAGGTGTTTATGGGAATCCGGTGACTTGCCAACCCACGTTTTACTCGAAGAAGTTTAAGGATGCGTGTCCGACGGCGTATAGCTACGCTTATGATGATCCGACTAGCATTTTCACCTGCTCCGCCGCTGATTATATCGTCAGCTTCTGCTCCAACCGGTAGAAATTAATTCAGCTTTTAATTAAATTTAAAAAATAAGATAATAATAACAGAAAAAAATAAAATAAATAAGGTTGAAATTCAAATGTAATTTAAAATTGGCAACTTGTTCATGGCAGGGCGCAGCCGGTGTGCACTTACCATAACCACAAGCTCGTTTGCAGTGGATCAAAGGGCTTGAAATCCTTCGTCGGCGGAGGATGGTGGGCTCTAACGGCGGCTTTTCTATTTCTCATTAATTCCTCGGTTATTTTATAGCATTGAGGCTTCTTGATTTTCACATTGTTTATGTATTTTATTTTTAATTATTTATTTTGTGTTTGTGATTTAGCTCATCAATTTTTTTTCTTAATTTCACTTGTATTTTTTTAATAGAAATTTATTTTGGAGTTTAACAAAAATGGAACTTATTATTACACGTTGATAAAAAGTAGCTTCAAATTAAGACTAATTTTATGATTTACTTAAAATTCAGCAACTTAATTTAAAATTTTAAAAATAATTGGAATAAAAGAGAATGGAGTAAAAATAATTTATACCCCAAATCATTAAAATTATATTAAAGAAAGTAAAACAAAAAAAAGTTTCAATTAAAATACTATTAGTATACTATTAGTGAACTAATTCTAATTCAACCCTAAATATCAAATATCAAATATGGCATTAAAAGATAATATACAAGCTAAATTAATAAAAATATCTATAAATTAATTTTGCATTTTGTCTAACAATATTATTGATTTTTCAAATTTTTTAATAATATTCACACATTTAAGCAATTTGTTTTAACTTATATTTTAGTCTAATTATTAAGGGTAATTATATTTTTGAATTCTTAAAAATGTTTTAATTATTTTTAAAAAATTTAAAGATATTAATGAAGCATTTTTTTAAAATAAAGAACTGCCATTGTTTTTTTTTTTGAAGGTTTAAACGCTATTATTAAATTATTATTATTATTATTTTTTTGTTAGATTAAATGTTATTGCAAAATTTTCAAGTATTTTTATTACTCATTTTACTGCTTTATATTATATATGTATTAATAAATAAAAAATAAAAGCTTTAAAAACGATACCGGACGAATTGGCACGCCGTATCTATAAAATTCATACAAGAATCTCCTCCAAAATCAACGAGTTTCAACCTTCATCACATCACAGAGCTCGAAAATGGCGGGTGCTGGCGGCGGAAAGGTCTCCTTCAAAGTCACTCTCACCTCAGACCCTAAGCTCCCTTTTAAAGTGTTCGTAATCTTAAACCCTTGATTTTTAAGCTCCTAGGGGTTTTCCCCTTTCCTTGCCCAGTATTAAGATCCAATCTCATCGTTTTTCAATCTTTTCTGTATCTCAGGTTTAGTGTTCCAGAGGCCGCGCCCTTCACCGCTGTCCTCAAATTTGCCGCTGAAGAATTTAAGGTGCCTCCGCAAACTAGCGCCATCATCACCAATGGTAATTGATTACCTCCGTGTTTATTTATTCATTGAATTTTGATTCGATTGTGATTGGCATCTGCATGCGTGAAATTTCTTTGTAATTAACAATTTGGGATCTGCCGATCACCTATACCTGTGGTTCTAGAAATGAAAATTGGCGTTGAGTTCCTTGAGAGATGGTAGGCGTGCCCTCAATCGTACGAAGCGTGAAGTCTTTTCTTTTTAGAAACGAATATTAGTAATTGGATGTGTGGAGATTGGATCAGTATTAGTTTTGGAGCGCAACTTTTTTTTCTCGAACCAAGAAAGTAATTAAAAGTTTAGGGAAATGTCGTTATATTGTCCGCTTTAAATATCTTATTTTTTAGAACCACCTAAGAAAACTTCGTCCTTATTTATATATTCACCTTCTTTACCTTTCCTAGCGAAAGCCACTCTCGGACTTTTGTCACACTCCAATATTTCCTCTCTCAACTTCATATTGCTGGGATTGCCCTTTCTTTTTTGATGAAAGGTTGGGTTGTTTCCTGTTGGAAAACATAAATTGTTCACCAACCTGTCCACATTACTTCATTGATGGAGGATTTCCATTATCATCATCTTTGGTATTCAAGGTATATTATTGTTTCTGATTTGGATTTGATTGGTCTGAAGATTCGAGTATCAAAAAGATCGTCGACAGTAGTTTAATATCAGAAAAATTGGATGTCGTCATACAAACTGTTACATGTTTGGAGATTGTTGTTATTATGCTATAGGTAATCCTTGATGTTAGTCTAGCTTGCCTACATTGTACCTGTCATGAGATGTGCTTGTGATTTTTTTTTTTATGTCAGAGAGAATCCCCTTAATTGTAGTTTTTACTGTAACAAGTACTAATATGGAAACAGAAGTTCCTAGCTTTTCTTCCCAGATTAAAAAAAAAAAATCTGTTACCTATGAACTTGGATATAGTTGAGCTAATTTTGCTACTGCTTGGTGCTTGAACTAATTATCTGCTGCTTTTTCATGATTTCACTGATATCTTATGGCAGAAGAAGGGTCAGAGATTGTGCTTTAGAACTTGTAAACTATGAGATGTGGACTGTGGTCATGTTTCTATCCTTGCTAGTCATTTTAATATTTGATAGAATTGGGGGTGCTTTATGACAATTAATTTTCTGCGGAAAAGATTTAAGAATCCAATCAAACATGTGCGTTTAGATGTGCTGATACTATGGTATCACTTCAATCATTTAGCCTCTCATTTTATGTGTCTAACATGGTTCAAATGATTGCAGATGGCGTTGGAATAAATCCTCAACAAAGTGCTGGTAAGCTGATTCATGGTCCTATTCTTAAACTCTACAATTTATTGTGCTGGCTCCTGTTCTGCTAATTTTTTCATGTTATTTAAACTTTCCCAACTATATAAGCATGTGCTGAACTGCTTAATGTAGAAACAGATTAAAAAAAAGAAGCTCAAGTTCCATGATGATATATGTGGCTTATCACACATCAGTTGGGGAGGAGAAATGTGTGGAAACCTCTCCCTAGTAGTTGTATTTTAAAATCTTGAGGGGAAAGCCCATAAAAGAAAACCCAAAGAGGACAATATCTGCTAGCCTTAGGCCGTTACAAATGGTATCGGAGCCAGACACCGGACGGTGTGCCAACAAGGACATTGGTCCCCAAGGGAGGTGAATTAGAGAGAGGAATGAAACATTTCTTATAAGGGTGTTGAAAACCTCTCCCTAGTAGTTGCGTTTTAAAACTTTTAGGAGAAGTCAAAAAATGACGATATCTGCTAGTGGTGGGCTTGAGTTGTTACAAGGTGAGTTACTGGTGACAAGGTGGGAATTTGTCGCTAAAACAGAACTATTGATATTGTCTTCTTCTTTTAACCCCCATCTGGAACGAACTCAAAATCAGATTTTATATCTTCTTTTATTCTTCCCGGATTACATCCTACGAGGTACTTCCTCAAGTATGAGAAACATTTTGTTTATGTTAGTATAAAATTTGAACTTCTTCATTGATATTACTATTTGTTTATACATATTCCTAGGGCTGAGGCAACTCAGTGAAGCTTGGGGCGATAATAATATTCCATTTGCAGTTGAAACTTATGGTTGACGTGCCTTTTGCAGGCAATGTGTTCCTCAAGCATGGCTCTGAATTGCGCCTGATTCCTCGTGATAGGGTTGGAGCTGCCTGATCTCTGCGAATGTAAACTCCAAACCCTTTATCTATTGGCTTAATTTGCTGGGAGAATTTCATACTTGTTTATCACATTATTGTAACTCATGAGAACCAATCTGCCTAATTAAATAAATGAGCCTCCTTATTTTGGAATACTTTCTTTTGAACCATTTTAAACTTGGACAAAGTTACATAGTTGGAGACCAAATTTTAATTTCAAGCCTCCTTGTTTCCTTTTTCTCTTTACTTGGAACGCTCCTACTTATAAAAATTCAAACGATAGATCTGGAAAATCTTGAAATTGAGGGACTATAAAAATTAAATTCAAAATACGTAAAAGAGAAAGTAACAGTTTGGAACCATATATCAAGCTCCAACAAGGTCAGTTTTATCTTCCTGCCAATTTCAGACATCCTCTACATTGGCAAGGGCAACGGCTCTGGAAATGCTTTGCCCAAACAAGGTACCTTGTGGTCCTTGTCCATGGTAGACGACCCTTCATTTCCTTGTGGAGTCCAAGAAACTTTGATATGCGTGCGCGTTGAGCTCCTATGTAGACGTCAAAAGTAGAGCACAGTAACACCCCAGCCTCTCCATGTTCAAATTTGCAAAATTTCCCGTTTTGTACCTCTCATTAAGCTGTACGAACATTCCTGCAAGAGGATTGTATAATACCCACGTTTTTGTTACTCATGTATGCCAACTGCATGCATAGCGCCACTGCGTAAAGTTGGAGATTTCAGACGAGGCAATGTCATTCATGCTTATTTGAGGAAATTTGGGTGTTTGAACGATGTGTTTCTTGCAAAGAATTTGATTTCCATGTATGAGAAATTTTGGAGTTTACGAGATGCAGGGAAGATGTTTGATGAAATGTCTGAATGTTTTTACTTGAGCCACCATTGTTTCCGCATTTACTGATAGTGGAAGGCCTTATGAAATAAGCCGAAATCAGAGATACCCAATGGGTACATATACTCTGCGGATACTATTTTGATGAATTCTCCCGTGGACATGTATGCAATGTGGAAGCTTGACTGATGCCGTAAAACCTATTCAACCACCCATTTAGTCAAGCGGGACAGAATGGATTTTTCCAAAAACAAACAACATGATTGCTGGGGCCCCGACAAGATCAGAAGGGCTGACTGCACTCTCAGTACCCCGTGAGTTTGCTAATTCTCTCCCCACTTCTGTTTCGATCTAGACTCAGTATTTTATATGTTATCGAACATGTTCTAGAAATGTTTTGCTTTAATAAGCTAGGCCATGTCTCCGGCAGAACTGTTAGTGGCAGATTCTTGTCTGAAAAGAGAGCATTCCATTCCTACGCGTTATGTTGCTTTCTTGTTGCAATCATATATCCCACTACTTAGCTTACTCGCCACTCACTTGTCCATTTTATACTCTGCTTCAGCTCCACCTTTTTCAGGCCCGGCGTGAACGGGGAGGTACTGCTGCCCTTTATTTTTTTTTATTGTGGATATTAACAAGGAAGATTGTTGGGAGGGAGTACCCGTTGGCTAAGAGGATAATCATGATTTTATAAGTAAGGAATACATCTCTATTGGTATGAGGCATTTTAGAGAAACCAAAAGCAAAGTCGAGAGAGTTTATGCTCAAAGTGGACAATATCATACCATTGTGGAGGTTTGTGGTTTCTAACGTGATATTAGAGCCATGCTCTTAACTTAGTCCTGTCAATAGAATCCTCAAATGTCGAACAAAAAAATTGTGAGCCTCGAAGGTGTAGTAAAGAAGTGAGTCAAAGTATCGAACAAGGGGTGTACTTTGTTCGAGGGAAAGGAGTCAAGCCTCAATTAAAGGGAGGTTGTTCGAGGGCTCTATAGGCCTCAGGAGGGACTCTATGGTGTACTTTGTTCGATGAGAGAATTGTTGACGAGGAGAGGATTGTTGAGGATTGTTGGGAGGGAGTCCCACGTTGGTTAATTAAGAGAATGATTATGGATTTATAAGTAAGGAATACATCTCCATTGGTATGAAACATTTTGGAAAAATAAAAAACGAAACCATGAGAGCTTATGCTCAAAGTGGATAATATCATACTATTGCGGAGATTCTCTAATGATTAATGCCTCCGGTTGTGGGAATGATATCTCCATCTCCAAGACACCACCAGTACCCACCCAATGCCAATTTACAAGAAACACAATAGAATACCATTAAATTCATATCCTTCCAGAGGCAATCAAACAACTCTTGCCCAACAAAAACCCGTTAATGGCAGCTAAAAGTTAAAATCCACCATAAATGACAACAAAACAAGGCAATATTGCCTTGGGACTGAACACATATAACTCATCCAGATTGGAATACAAGCCAGCTTCTCCGGCCAATGAGTCATAATCCTCCACGCAGCTTTCTGAACTCTTCTTCACCCTGCCAGCAATTACCCGGCAAACCAGCATTGCTCGTTTGTCTTTGCTGTCCAATGACATTCCAGCACTGTCATGAGCCTTTCCACTCGTAGCAGTTGTCAGAATACCCTTCCCAGCGTCCCCTCCGGTGGCCTCTGCAGCCACCTTGAACCCATGTTTAATTATGCTACAAACATTGCATTGTGGGATTGAACTGCAGAGGTTAGAAGAGCCATTTAGGCCCAATGAGCAAGCCAACGTGGTGCAATGGAACCTCAGGAGTTCGTTACCATCTGCTATGCAACGTGGGTGCTTCTTTGAAAGCTTGGTGGCTTTGCCTTTAATGGAGTCCCTATATTCCTCGAATCTCGAGATGGTTTTTGAAGTGTTGTGGATTTTCAAAATCCTTTCAATTTTGCAAATTGGGGTTTGTTTTTTCAACCAGCTTGATTGAAATATAATCTCCACTATGTTCTTGCTCGTGTCTTCAGGACCAAGTTCAGACACTAAACAATCATGCAATAAGAAAATAACCTTAGAATTTATGAACTGATACAGAAAAAGGAGGGATCGAATGTCGAAGTACCTGCATGTCTAACACTCTTGTGAAGCTCCAAAGCTTCAGGTTTCATGAAAACCTCCCCACATTCAGGACAGGGCCAAATGGTTGCTCTAAGAAAAGGGTCTCTAGCCATTCCACTAACAGGGTCGATCACCATTTTACATTCATAGCAGCCGTAGAACTTTCTGAATGGCATTCCCCTGAAAGAGGCTCCGCTGGAGGAATTGGAAGAAGATGATGCAGATAATGATGAACATGTGGCTGATGGAATACCATTTTGTTCGTTCAATGGAGGAGCTTTTGAGTATCTACTTGAACTTGAAGATAATGCCCTGTTCTTGTGAACTTCGTGCGTTACCTTGGTGTTACTACAGAGTGAACCCGAACACCTCATTTTCTTACAGTTCTTCCTACTCTCTTCTGTTGCTTGTTCCTGTTGTTGTCGTTTTTCTTGTGGCTGCTGAGGCTGCAGGTACTTGCAGCTGAATATGCCTCTAACAACCGCCCAAGACGGCGGCTTTGGTTTCTGGTTTTCATGGGTTTGTCGGCTGAGCTTTGTCTGGGTTTTGGGTTTGGCCATGGCAGATGCCATTTCTTTACTGAAAATGGGATTCTTCTTCTTTCAGGATCTGAACATGAAGATGAAGGTTGATAGGAGGAGGTCCTTGAGGTTAGGGGCTATGGATATGGGGACTCGTAAATTCATTGCCTTGAAGTTGTAAGAACCTTTTTCAGTGTGCGGGCATTGATTTTAGAGGCGCAAGGTCCCCCATGCTTAGTTTTTTTTAGTGGAATACTACCTTCAATTGCCTTCAATTTTCTGTTAATTAATAAAGGAAATGTTTTTTATTAGCAGATATTATGTTCTTTGGATCTATTTTTTGCTTCTTGAAAAAGTCTTACGAATAGATATAATATTATTTGATTATAAACTAAATAAGCGTAAAAAAAATTATTAGAGGGATTTTAAAAAAATAAAAATTGTGGTTTCCCATACCCAACGGCAAATTATTGAGAGGATAAGATTGGAATGATATAAAAAGTTCACTTTTCTTGGTATGATTAAGAGTCATGAAATAGGTAGAAAATATTTTTTTTAAAGAAATAAAATACAGTGAGTTTGGATGACTTATTTATTTTATTTATTTATATTGGAGCTTAAATTTTTTTAAAATAAACCTATATTATTGATAGACATGATCGTGAATTATATAGTGTCTACCATCAATTATTTACATATTAGTTCGTTATTAGATTTATTACTAATCTATGTCAATAAAATATAAAGTGATATATAAATTATTTTATTCTATTATTGACGTATTTAATTGGTATAAAATTTATCAATGAAATTAAAAATGGTATCTAAACGACATTTAAAACTATTTTTTTATTAGTAATTATTTGCATCCCATTTAGTACAAGGCTTATAATTCATTTAGCATATCAATAGATTACTCATAGGTAAATTTATGATATTTAACTGTGAGTGATTATTTACATACTCTATATGGATAAATACAAAAAATGTATAATAATAATATTTTGTTTTGTCATTTATCAATTATTTGCATGTGCATTTACTATTATGTCTACAATAATTGTATTAATCGAATACAAATATATACACGTATTATTTTATTTAGCTTTCGACCAATAATTATTTGTATGCTTATTTGTTATTAGGTATATTATGGATATACCTAATGAATAAAAAAATAATCGTATACTAATTACATTTAATTTTTATTTTTAACTTTAGCCAATTAACACGACTAAAATTAAACATATCAATATGATTAAAAATTGTACATGGATGATATATTAACTTTTTTTTTTTAATTTCTTTTAATAATTATTATATGTTGATTTGTATGTCGTAGATTTATTTTAATGATAAGTTAATATCAATGGCAAAAAAAAGTCAATAGCAAATAATAGAAAAAATTATTATTAAAATATAGTCTATCATTAAAAAATATAGAAAATTTACATTAGGATAGACATAAAACATATAGAAATGGGCGTTAATATATTTATAAAAATTATCTATTATTTAAAGTTATTTTTAAATAATAATAGACATAAAAATTGTCTATAAAAAATAAATTAGGTGAAAATATTTAAATATGAGCAAGAAAAAAAAAATGGCCCATTGGAGCTAAGAGAAGCCCAAGTAGGGTCCAAGTCCTTGATGGGCTCTATACAATAAGTCCAGAAGATAATGGGCTCAATAAAAAGCCCACTACAGTTCAAAACGCTCCGACAGGAGACTGGTCGAAACAAAGCGATCCTTTCTCCCTCTCTTTCCCTCTCTGTAACTCGCACCAATCTCTGGATCGAGATGGTTCGGAGCCGAAGTATCTGTAATTAGAACACTTCCCTCATCGTTCTTCTCTTTTTCACCATCCGGAAATGCCGTTCGGAGCCGACTATGGACAGGGAGGCTAACCTTCCGGTCCCGCTCGCACTTGAGAAGAAAGTGAGCCGTCAGACAAACTCAGACACTACAACCTCGTCTTCCTCCTCCTCATCGCCGGACTTCCTGCGGCATGTTCAAGCTGCCTTCAACCGCCATCAACTACTTGGTAAGTATTTATATGTTTAATAACAATTTAATGTGTTAGAATATGTGATAATTGAGCTGGTGTTAATGCATGCACTCTTGATTTGGAGCTACTGTAGGAAGAATTTCTTCTTGTACTCTACTAGCTATTCGCCAAATATTGTACGGAAGCTCGAAAAATTAGCTATTATAATTTTCACTTTCGAGCTTTGGTTTGGGGAATTAGCAGGAACGCCTTGTTTCTTTAGAATCAAGAACAGCGTTAACTACTCAGGAACAAATTTGATTCTATGTTGCTTCGAGAAATATTATATAGAATCTCATGCAATGATTTTAGGTTTATGGTTGTTCTTCGGTCCATTATGACAATCATATTATAAGGAATTTCAGGTGTGACGCAATCAAATAGTATAAGACCCAGGCGCTTGTTAGTTCCCCAAAGAGAGGTGTCAAGGAACCCACGTTCGGAGGCCAGGCTTGCAGAAAGTGTGAGTCGAGATCATGCAGTGAAGGATTTGATTGAACAGACGAAGAGTACAATGACTATTATTGGTGAAACCCAAGATGAATCAATAACGCGGCCTTCCATGTCAGGCCTGATGACCAAAAGCTTTGATGGAAGTTTCATATCTGATGCCCACAGAGATGAACTTGTACGAGGTGTTGGTTGTCAATCAAGGAGCACATCATCCGCTCTAAATACAGGATCCCAGCATGTTGATGGTCAGAAAATGGTTCGGTTTTCTGTTAAAACCAACAAGATATATCAGGGTAAATACTGGTGTCTTATATTTTCTTGTTAATATATCCTACCTTCACTTCTATGGTATTCCACAAGCACTTGTGAAATTTGATGGCCAGTGGATTGGAAAACTTATCATCTCATATGCATTCACTTGCTTTGACAGAGATGGATTGGATGGCCGGCCGCCAAGGAGAAGCTTATAGTGTCATCAATCATGGTGAATCTAAGCACCGAAGTTTCTCAAATACAGAGACTGATATGAACGTGAAGAACAATCGTGGGGTTTCAATGTTGGCACAAAAAACGCCAGCTGTGGAAGAAAAACTCAAGCGATTTGAAGACTTTTTGACTCAACCAGTTAGTCAACCTTCATTTGATCCACCTTGTGCAACCACCACGTCTGTTCACTCAAGTTCAGTGCTTATGCTTAATTCAACGACCTATAGCTCTCATTTGCATCAAGAAAGTGGTGGTTGTATTGCTACCGAACCTTTGAGTGACTTTAATGCAAATATTCAACATGAAGCTAAAAGAAGTGTGTTGCCAACATCAGGGTCTTCTCTAAAGGACATTAGTGACGAGGTCAAGAATGGGAAAGGCAATGATGCCCTACATGCTCAGGTCCAAGGCCCAAGGCACTATGACATCTCTAAGGATCAGAAGGAAAAGTTAGCTAGAGATAGTGATATTTCGAAACTTTCTTTGCAATACAATGATAAATCATATGAAGGCGAATGTTTCATAGGGGACGCCACTGATACAAAGTCCAAGGACCGAGTACCCAAAAAGGCAGTTTCGGATGTGAATTTGAACCCCTATGATTCAGAAAAACAAGAAAAAGGGGCAAGTGGGAAGATCACATCAACAACTCGTAAAAGGAATTATGATCCAGACATGTTTTTTAAGGTTAATGGAAAGCTTTATCAAAGACTTGGCAAGATAGGCAGTGGAGGAAGCAGTGAGGTTCACAAAGTTATCTCATCAGATTGCACGATATATGCTCTTAAGAAAATTAAACTAAAAGGTCGTGATTATGCCACTGCTTATGGGTTCTGTCAGGAGATTGTGTATTTAAATAAGTTGAAAGGAAAGAATAACATTATACAACTTGTAGATTATGAGGTATGTATCTTCATCTTGATATCTTTTATGTATGTCTTTTGCATTCATATTTACATCTCTCATTTTCAATGTTCGAATGTTCATCATTTTACTATCTCAGCACATGCTTTAGGCGTTTGAGATGTAAAACTGTAGAAGGCACTTGACATTTTTTCCTCGTAGCTTCTAATAGTCAAAATACTTTGGCTCCATTTCATACATTTTCACATTTAGTTTATATTTTTTAAAACTAGACGTATTTGCTAAAAAAAATTCTTGTTTAGTTTTCATCTTTCAGAAACATGACTATGCATTTAAAAACATTTTTGGTAAACTAAATTGGAAAGAAAGAAATCATCAGTAAACACTTAATTCATAAAAACTAGAAAACTAAAACCAAAATGTTATCAAATGGAATCGGTGTTTGATCAATTTTGTGTCTTAACTGTGAAATATTTATCGGTCATTCATGTACATTTATGCCGGGATTATCTAAGAACCTCTCTTTGTAGGTAACAGATAGGACTTTACTTCAGGAAGTGTTGAATGGCTCCACGAATAATAAAGATGCTAGGGTTAAGGATGATGGATATATATACATGGTGCTAGAGTATGGCGAAATTGATTTGGCTCACATGCTCTCACAGAAATGGAAGGAAATTGATGGCTCCGATCAGATAATAGATGACAATTGGCTTCGATTCTATTGGCAGGTGATCCCTTCTTCCCGATTAGAATCTAGCTAAACAATAAGTGCACGTTTGTTAATGTTCACAATTATTTTTCTTTCTCGGCATTTATGAACAATTTTTGTTCCTGGCTAATGGTTTCTGTCTGGCAGTAACTTTTCATCTTCTTCCTGATATATGATATATCACATCCATGTGTTCAGACACTATTGTTTTACTTGTACTCAGAATTGGATTAACATTCTTTTTTACTTTGGAGAAAAACAAAATCTTGAAGCTTTGATATTTAAACAGTAAATTTATTGGAAAAAAAAAAAGATTACCATGATTTGCTGTGATAGAAGTTGAATCATCCACGTGCTTTTGATCAGTTTATTCCTCCCCATGCCTCCCACAGACATGCCAGATTTCAAATCAAGCATGTGAGGTTCTAAAGCTTATTAAGTTCAATTCATTGTGATTCATAGTTAACATTACGTTGTAATTCTAAGTTTTGTTTATTATAAGATTTTATGCATGTGAACTGTTTTGATTGGTTTCGTGAACAAAGAATCCTCACTAAAGCTGTTTGGAACCTCGTTCTGTTGGAGAAATTAATTACTGGTGGCTTAACAAGTTCTCATTAGTTTCCATCATTTGCAACATTTACGTGTTCTCCTTGTAGATTTTGATTATTTCATAGAAAATGTCTTTATACATGGCAGCAAATTCTTCAAGCTGTAAACACCATACACGAGGAACGCATTGTTCACTCTGATTTGAAGCCGGCAAATTTTCTTCTCGTCAAAGGCTCTTTAAAACTAATTGACTTTGGTATTGCAAAAGCCATAATGAGTGATACTACCCATATCCAAAGGGATTCACAGGTGAATATCATTTGATGCTCTCCCTTGCTTTTGTTTATACATGGCGGATGTGCCAGGTACAGAATATTCCAATGTGCAATAATGCAAAGGTGTATCAATTTTTGTTCATATTCGTTCTGTTTGGATATTGAATTTTTCCATATCACAGGTGGGTACACTGAGTTACATGTCACCCGAGGCATTTATGTGCAATGAGAAAGATGCAAATGGAAACACAATCAAGTGTGGTCGACCATCTGATATTTGGTCCCTTGGCTGCATTCTTTATCAAATGGTTTATGGAAGGACCCCCTTCTCCGAGTATAAGACATTCTGGTCGAAGTTTAAAGTCACTACAGACCCAAATCATAAGATTAAATATGAACCCGTTGGCAACCATTGGCTTCTCGATCTTATGAAGAAATGCCTTGCATGGGACCGCAATGAGAGGTGGAGAATTCCTCAGTTACTTCAACATCCTTTTCTCGTACCCCCAGTGTCCCCACACCTATCCTTATCTCAAGACCAGAGTTACAAACTTCTGCAACTTATTGCCGAATCTTGTGAAAATGACCAGGAAGCTTCGTATCTAAGTTCTCAGCTTAATCAACTGCTCCTCAACTCTGTGCAGCCGATGACATCTCTGTTAATAACTTCTAAAGACAATCAAAGTGTGCTGTTTTCCCAATCGTCGAAGAACTATTTTCTGCTCTACAAGGATGTGGCTACACAGAAGGATGAAAGGTGAAAGTCCTAATTTTGTTTCTCGTTCAAGGAGTGGTTTCGAGTTGTATTCGTCATGAAACACGGGATTTGACCTTTGAGTAGCTGATGATGGATATAATATGAGGCTTCTCCTTGGTAGATGTTGCTTTTATTTCTCCAGGTTCGGTGCATTAGAGCAACTAATTATCATATCGGAAGCTGGATGATCAACTTATTACCTGTATTGTTTGCCAATAATAGTGTACAATATAAATTGTTCGAGAGCTTTGACGATGTAAATATGTTGGAAGTTTTATGTTTCTTCCCGCAGCACAGAAAGAAACCATGCATATAGCTGGCTGTACGTATCCACAAGTTTCCCAACTGTTAGTGCAACGGAATTTGACATTATTTGTATAATAGGGGGCGAGTCTCAATTGAGATTGAGATAGATCTCCTCTTGTTTGATCTTATGAAGAGTGTTTTTTCTAATTTTCAGTACTAAATCGTAATTTTTTTTCAGGTCGAACCAATAAGTAGTAAAGCCACTTTACCGAGAAAGAAGGAAAATGTGTTTATGTTCTAAAATTGAGGTCGGTTCCTTTCAACTTTTGCATTGTAATAGTCGACCTCTTGATTTCCATAAGCTCCCTCAAGGCTACCTCTATTTTACATGTTCTCAAAACCACTAGGTATAGCAAACATGCTGAACTTACATTTGGCAAACTTGAAAATGAAATCTAAAATAACAAAAAAAAAAAAAAAAAAAAACAGCATTGTTTCAGCTGTTTTCGTAATGAGATTCAAAAGAACTGGAAATCGAGTCAAAATCTTTCTCTGCAAATCTCGAACCCGAAACGGGAAGGTATTTCGAGAAGGGTTCACCTGCAAGAAAACCAAAACAACCACATATTTTGAAGTTTATATGATGCAATTCTCCTAAATATTTTGTAAACATGTCTTAAATTATTTTGTTGTTGTGATCAAGTTATTAATTTCTACACAAGAAAGAAAGTAGTTTTTAGTGTTAAGAACAGGCCATTTCCCCAACATGTCTTCACCAAAGGCAGCCATTAACGATCAAGCTCATATTAAGCACAGAGAGATGCAGCCAAGAAGGGTTCTGTATGAAGGATGGATATGAACTTACCCCTTAAAAGTAATGGCGAGTCTACTCGTCCTCCATAGATGAGTGTTTATAAGAAGCTTCAGCACGAGCTTCTTCCAACTTTAGCAGTAGGTCCTTCATGAAACTTGAATTAGTTCCATGAGTAATTCGCAGTATATCGAATGCCTTGGTATACGATTTTACAGCATCCTCTGTATACCCAAGTAGCCTGCAAATTGAATGGCATCACATATTTGATAAGTCAAATGTAACAATTTCCCAGTTCTTGAGAAGAAGCTAGCTCTTCCAGCATTTGCCTTAAAAAAACCTCCAATATTTTCTGCTATTCTCAGTGTTTTCTGGCTGTAAAAAAGGGAAGGACTAGAAAATGATACAGTATCTTGGTGCAATACTAACCATTCCAATTTCCCACAAGTATAGAATTGCAAGCCAAGCAATGGATGGATCCCAGGGTATAGTTCTGCAATCAAAGAGAGCTTTCTTAGAAGATATTATATAAACTATTAAACTATGTGAATTCATTGCATAAGATTAAACATAGTCTACCAAGCCCAAGTAAAACTACAAGTCTATAACAGTACACGAGGAGCACTCTCCGGGACCATAACACTATAACAACCCAAGCCCACCGCTAGCATATATTGTCCTTTTGTGCTTTCCCTTCCTCAAGGTTTTAAAACGCGTCTGCTAGGGAGAGGTTTTCACACCTTATAAGAAATGCTTCATTCCCCTCTCCAACCGATGTGGGATCTCACAATCCACCTCCCTTGGTGGCCCAACGTCCTCGTTGGCACACTGCCCGGTGTCTGGCTTTGATACCATTAGTAACAGTTCAAGCCCACCGCTAGCAGATATTATCCTCTTTGGGTTTTGTAACAGCCCAAGCCCACCATTAGATCTCACATCGGTTGGAGAGGGGAACGAAACATTCCTTATAAAGGTGTGGAAACCTCTCCTTAGCAGACGTGTTTTAAAACCTTGAAGGGAAGCCCAGAAGGGAAAGAAAGAAGACGATATCTACTAACAGTGGGCTTGGGCCGTAAATGATAACTCTTCCTTAAAATGCATTCTCAGCTCCACGTTTACCCTTCATCCAACATAGGTGTTCACGCCAGTTTACCTAGCTCATACTTATAAAAAGGTTTAGTGACCAAAGTCCACAAAGAGACATTAAACCTGGTCATCTCTCAAACTAAAATTTGCAGTAGTACCAAGCAGATGATCCACTTCTTATCCCAAAGCAATTAATTTACTAGAAGAACAAAAAAAAGACATACTTTGATAAACCGAAATTGTCAGTTTACAGTATAGTAGAGCTTTTGTCCAATTCTCTAGCTCCATCGAAATCTGCAAGAGACATCGAGGTATGATACACAAATAATTACAAACATAGGTAAGGAATTATAATAAGCATTCTTAACCTACCTTGAGAAGCTTTTCTCGAGTTTGCATCAAACTAATGGAATAAGGATGGCATAATATTTTTTGGAGTTCCTCAATTTTTTCATACATAAATAAAGCTTCTCCACAATCTGAGTTTGGTTAAAGATGAAACCGAATGCAATAAAGACCAGACCAAGCTTATTCAGATCAAAGAGAACACCTATGTTCTTAAAATATTTTATCAGTGACAAAAAACCAACGACCATTAATGATTTATAGTCAAACATAAAAGGATACTTTGGTGAAACATAGAAGTAGAAGCTTCATCTGATATCGATTTTATTTGACTAGCAATGTTTTTTATCTCTTCCTTATTTCGAACAAGCCCACATTGTTGGCATGTGAATCCAGTGTCATCTGCAGAAAAAAAAACAAACATTGAAATAATAGCATGTTCTCGGTTACTGGTCGAACCGTGAATATCACATACCAGAATTACGAAGCAGGAAACCATCACATTGGTCATTTTTGCACCTGTATCCTTCCAAAATTGCACTTTCTTTGATTTCATCTTCTTGATCCTTTAATTTTTTTAAGGGAGGAAAATGATCAAACAAATAGCAACTTTAATCATTTAGATCAAACATAATGCGCTTCAAATCAAGGATGAAATACATCTGAAAGATGCAATTATTGGTTACAACTTTAACGCATCGAGAGCATGTGCAAGTGAATAAGTAATTTTCTTTAAGAGCCTTCTGCCGAGTCATGGTGCTTCCAGCAGTTTCAATGTAACTGATCAACACCTAATGAAAAATCACCGGATAGATATGATTAGACAAAGTTACAATTAGCTAGAGGTCATTATGATATTGATGGCCATGAAAGTTACAACCTTTCAATTAACCATAGGTTACTATAAGGTTTAATTTCAAGGCTATAAATAGCCATTCATGTTATTTCTTTAGTACGAAGATTTTGGATGTTATAATAAAAGTTGCATATTTGCTTCTTAAGCCATGAGCTTGTTCCTTTGCATTTCTTGTGTTTAGATTTGCATGCTTGAGTCATTCAAGTAGTCTTGATCAAACTATCTTGTGGAGTGATTCGAATCACGAGTTTTCTTTACTCTTGATCTTGATCATCAAGGTAATCTATTTCCTAAACTTTCCCTTTTGGGGTTCTTGGATAATTTAAATCTAGAGATCTCATTCTTTAACAAGGTTTTTCATATCAAATCCCAAGAGTTTCATATCAGCTACGATATAAATGATCCACATCACTAGAACCTAGAGAACTAGGGGGAAAAAATGAATATAGACAGAAAGAATACCTCAGCACCTGCGGGTATATGTTGCATTGCACGGACCACGGCAGATCTTCCCTCAAATACCAAAACAGCATTGGGCAAGCAGCTAAGTACCAAAACCGCATAGTGACTTAGTTGATTATTATGATGAAGTTTCTTATCAAAAGAATTATTATGATGAAGCAATGATTGTAAACACCGAACATGTCGTGTGAGGAGTTACCTATGATTTATAATGGAGATTACAGGATATAGTCCAGTCCCCAAGGGTCTAAGTTCACTGTCACATATGGTATGCGCATTACATGCAAGCTGCATTCAAATGCAGGGGGTTAGACTTCAGAACCGATGCAAAACTGATCTTGTCTAACCCTTTGATTATGGAAAATAAGATTTAGTATCATAACTTATTTTAGGCAAAGGTATCAAATAATAGCAGCAGTGAAAGTACACAATCCTGAAAAACCAATGTTTGAAAGATGACCTCAATAAACTTACACGAAAAGTTGTTAAGATACTATCAGTGAATTTCCCATCTTAAAGTGCATGCCGGCCAAGATAAAATTAAGGCTAATATGATCTTCATCGAGCTAAGGGGCTGTAACGGCCCAAACCCACCACTAGCCGATATTGTCCTCTTTGGACTTTCCCTTTCGAGCTTCCCCACAAGGTTTTTAAAACGCGTCTACTGGGGAAAAATTTTCACACCCTTATAAAGAATGTTTCGTTCTCCTCCCCAACCGACGTGGGATCTCACAGGGTCTCTATTAATAAATGAAACAATTGTTGGGCAGTCCAATTTATGAATAAGAATGCTAAGAACACACGGCTGTTTAAATTTAAAATTTTAGGGTACTAGTGAGTAAAAGTCAAGCTCAGTCAAATATATAAATTATGTAGAAATGTAAATGTTAAACGTAGAACCTTGGAGAAGTTTCTTGCTATTTCTTTTACGTTCATTTCTGGCCACTGCAGGATCAAATTCACAAGAGTTCCCATCTGAGCATACAACACCAATTGTTTTTCATCTATGCCAAACATGTCTGATTGGAAAAATGGTTAAACAAAACAAAATTACCAAGTTGAATGCCATCGTTAATATGGAAATGCATTATTCGGGAGAGAAGTTCATAAAATGAGGATACGATCTATTAGTGCCTCCACCAATTTATAATTGTCTGTTGCAGTCGTAGGTATGACCTGTTGATAAAATCATGATATGTTCATATAGCAAATTATTAAGAACAATATAAATATCTAGAAGCATTAGAGTAATCATTCCCAACAGTAATTTTCACATGATAAACATGGAAAATGCCATACAAAAAAGAGTTCTTGATAAAAGTGGAGGTAAAGCTTACCTTTTCACTTTGCAGTTTTCTTCGAATGAAGAGTTTGATAATCAACCTTATAGATGGAGTAACAGATTTATGCCTCTCCTTGTCGAGCCTTGCAAGAGCATCACATTCAAGACGATGCAACTTCCACTCCGACTTCTGAAAGTCATTGAAGGAAAAACTAGTCATACCCGATTGCTTAATCATGCTAAGGTGTTCTTGGATGCCAAGCCACTAATACAACCCGTCTTCCAGTCACAACATAAAAATGGCACAGGAAGAATAGCGAAGTTGTCGAATATAAATGGCATTCAGTCACACCCGTAACGACAGAACAATGGTGCATATAATAGTGGAAAAGGAACAAAAAAGACTTCATCTGTCTCACATACCTGGCACATACTACTGCAATACCATGCAACTTTGCAAGCTGAGCATTTCTTAAGGTTTATTGATGCGAAACATCGGTCACATCTGGACTCAACTGTCGAGTTGTTGGGGACGCAAACATAAGGTTCTTGGCTAATTATTTCTTCTCCTGCAACACTAAACACGATACTATAAACTTTCGTTTACATTGAAAGTTCGATCAGTTGATACTAACGACACCTCACATACATTGAACTGAATTTGTAGAATGAGGGTATAGCATAATTTTAATAGAGTTTCAACGTTGATCTCTCTCTAGTTTGGTTGTTGATTATTTCTTCAAGGATATTTGTATAAATTGGGATGCATGTACTGTGAGACCACACATCGGTTCTCACATCGGTTGGAGAGAGGAACGAAACATTCCTATCAAAGGTGTGGAAACCTCTTCCTAGCATAAGCATTTTAAAACCGTGAGGCTGATGCCGATACGTAACAGGCCAAAGCGGACAATATTTGCTAGCAGTGGGCTTGGGCTATTCTATGTACACATGTCTGGCCTTGTTCCTTTCTTCGTTTCACCTTTTTTTGGATTTTGCATCTTTTGATCATTTTAGTTCAAATGAAAAGCTTGTATCTGGATCAAAAACTATAACAATCAAGCTATGGCATATATAACTAAAATGCTTCATTCTAAACCACCTCCCAAGCGATTTTTTCATAGACCCAGATTCTTAACTAGGAAGTAGAAGCCTGTGATCGTCTTCATTTTTCAATTTTCCGCCCAGTATTGGCCAATCGTGTCAACACCAACAGCGAAGAGTTCAAATTTATCTAAGCAAGTAGAAAACAAGTTGAGCCCCAGCATGAACACAATAGCTTGAGCAGCTTTAAAAATCGCGGGATTTCTATAAACAGAGAATATAATCAACACAAACGACGAAGAAAGAAGAAAGAGAATGACCCGGATGGAAATTCCTGGTGGTGAAGAGGCTCCGGCCCTTCTCCGGCAGAATAGTAACCGTTAACCCACGGTCGTTTAGAGCATTCTGCAAGCCCTCCATGAATGCCGAAAGCACAGAGCGCCAAGCACCAACAATGCCGAGGAGGTCTGAATTAGAGGTAGCTTCTTTTTCCCACTAGCGACAGAGAGGAATGACCCCCGCCTGAAAACCAAGCAGTTACATGTAAATTGACCATCAAGTTAAAGCAAAGAGACTAACCCTAAGAAGGTCGAAGCCGAAACCCGAAAGTTGAGTAAAGAGGTTAATGATTTGATGTGGGCGCGAAGAATAATACCAAATGATGATTACAGAGCGTTTCGGCAAGTCACTTCCCGAGTTTTAGCGAAGTTTCAACCTCCATGAATGCCGAAAGCGTCATGCCCAACTCTCCCGCTTAATATTGAATTCTTTCCACCCTCTCTTCTAAGTTCTCGCGCCCCGCTCATAGCCACAACTTCGATGCTAAAAAATGTTTAAAACGGAATGTAAAACAACTAAAATTTGATTTTTTTTGTTGACGCATTTCACAAATCAAACAATTTAGCTTGATCTCTAGTCTCGATTAAAATTGGACCGAGCTAGACTATGCATCTTGCGATTTCGTTTGAAATAAGTTTTTAGTATGAGATGATTAGGGGTGTCGATATTGCACCCTAACCCATGTGTCGTAAGTTGAATTATGCACCCACGATATGGTATAGAGTCAGTAAATAACCTAGCATGGGCACAGAAGGACCAATACAAATGTGGAGGGATGAATGTTCCATAGAAAAATTTGATATGGAATATGAAACACGACTCAAAACTAGATGCCCCTTTGTTATGCCATGAACGAGGTATCAATATTAAGAGGTCCTATATATTGATTTCTCCGCACCAACTTACCAAATCTTGCAATGGAGGCTCTTCGAAAGCGATACAAGATGCCCATGACATGTTAACCATCGCTACGTTTTCTCCAGCCTAAATTCTCCGTCGTGTCGGTCTGCGAGCGGAATTCTTGCTTTTGTGCCCATCCCAGGTTCGTTTCAATACATGTAGGAGTAGTGTTTTCCTGAAAATTTGTGTTCATTGTGTTGATTTGAGACGAATTTTACTTTGCTGAAGTTGGGTCGAACTGTTCTTAAAGATTTATGTTCTGTTTTCCCTAAAAAGAAGTTGAATAACTATATGGGGTGAGAGTTTAGAAGATTGATATTGATCTTCTTCTGGAAAACAGAGAGGGAAAGAAGGAGATTGTTCTTTCTATCATCTGCTTCAGCAATGGACACCAGTCCAACCTGTACGTTGATCTTGAGTGGAAAAACGGCGGCTGACAATGAAACTGCCAAATTGCTGAAGAGGAATGACACTTTGAAGCTCCCTGACGATACTGAAATTTCGGTTTTCTTGCATTCAGAAAGGGATGAATTTCTGGAGGAAAATGGGTTTCGAATTGATTCGTATTCGAATGCTCTTTCTACCGATACTTTTGGTAGATTCCTCATTTGGTGTAAACGGATTCCTTCTACTCAGGATGTCATTTCTCAGTGAGTGTAACGATGCATTTCTTTTTCCTCCACGCCACTTTTTCGTTCTTTGATGATCCAGCTATCTCTTGTAACAGCAACTTCAGCGACCTTCCACTGGGTACAGTCTGTGTGGCTGATGTTCAGTTCGAGGGAAGAGGTGGGTAGTGCTCATAAGTAACGACGAACTGGTAACCTTGTTTGTTAGTCCTTGAATTCCTTTTTCTATTGAAAGTCATTATGTGGATTTAAGTGAAGGTCGATCGAAAAATTTGTGGGAATCTCCCCCTGGTTGCCTTATGTTTTCCTTCACTATTCAAATGGAAGATGGGCGTATTGTTCCTCTATTACAGTATGTAATATCTCTCGCTATTACTGAGGCCATAAAAGCTCTTTGCGACAAAGAGGTAACTTTTGTCCTTTTTGGCCCATGTTAGCAGCTCTTACTTGAAATCTTTGTTAAAAAATGGGAACTCAGTCTCCTAGCTGAAAATTTTGATAAACTGGTGGTGCTAAATTATGAATGAAAAGTTCATGTTTTGTTTTTTTAATCAAAGCAAGGAAAACGAGTGGTGTTAGTTTAATAGCGCACAGATGGCTAAATAACCAAACCTTAGGAGAGGCGGGCGGGATAGGAAATGAACTTGCAAGAGAAAAACTGTAACAACCCAAGCCTACCGCTGGCAGATATTGTCCTCTTTGGGCTTTTCCTTTCGGGTTTCCTCTCAAGAGTTTTAAAACGCGTCTATTTGGGAGAGGTTTCCACACCCTTATAAAGAATGTTTCGTTCTCCTCTCCAACCGAGGTGGGAGCGGTGTGCCAGCGAGGACGCTGGACCCCAAAGGGGGTGGATTGTAAGATCCCACATCGGTTGGAGAGGAGAACGAAACATTTTTTATAAGGGTGAGAAAAACTCTCCCTAAAAGGCACGTTTTAAAAACCTCGAGTGGAAGCCCGAAAGGGAAAGCCCAAAGAGGACAATATCTGCTAGCGGTGGGCTTGGGCTTGGGCGGTTATAAAAACATATGGTAATGGTCGGAGGAAACAGTTTGTTTGAAAGAAACTAGAGGGACTTGAGGAATAGATGGGGATTCAAGTCATGGTAGACTAGCTTCCAACATTCAGAACTGGTCTTGTACACTATGGAGATGATTCAACGCCCTTATATGTTTCACTATTTCCACTGTGCCAACGACACTATCCATTCCATTGATGTTATGAATATTATTTGTAAATGGTGCTGCACTTGAGTTGAGGTTAATACCGCTCATTCTCTGTGGGTTCCTACAGGGTTTACCCTATATTGATTTGAAAATAAAGTGGCCAAATGATCTTTACGTGAATGGCCTGAAAGTTGGAGGCATTCTGTGCACTTCAACATATAGATCGAAGAAGTTCAATGTTACTGCTGGTGTGTTGGTTTCTTTCCATCTAATCTTCTTCTACCTTCTGTTTTTGTAACAGTCCAAGCCCATCGCAAGCAAATATTGTCATCTTTAGGCTTTTCCTTTCTGGCTTTCCCTCAAGGTTTTTAAAACACGTCTGCTAGGGAGAGGTTTCCACACCCCTATAAAGAATGTTTCGTTCTCCTCTCCAACCGATGTGGGATCTTACTAAGGGGAAGCTCGAAAGGGAGAGCCGGACAATATCTGCTAGCAGTGGGCTTGGACTGTTAGCCTTGTGTGGTTGTGATTTATTTTAACTGCTTCATGTTCTTCCAGGTATAGGTTTGAATGTAGACAATGACAAACCATCAACATGCTTGAATGAAGCTCTTACAAATTCAT
Organism: Cucurbita ficifolia; assembly: GCA_033971965.1. NCBI lineage: Eukaryota > Viridiplantae > Streptophyta > Magnoliopsida > Cucurbitales > Cucurbitaceae > Cucurbita > Cucurbita ficifolia. Next base: position 3,426,721 of record CM066976.1, read on the forward strand.
CCAGTACACCTTACAGGTTCAGAAAAGAGGATATTTTAGCATTCTTCTTTAACAAGTTTGAAAGATTGTACGATATTTTCATAAATCAAGGTATTTGTATGTCACTCTAAAGTCTTCCTCATTACAAGGCATTGTCACGTACATGCACGGATTTAGAGCTTCTCCATCTATCCAACCTTTCCAATTCTCTGGAGATGGTTGTGAATTATGTAAATTTTAAGCAGCGAACACCATTTTCCAAAAGAATTTGAAATCATCCATCTCTCTTCTTTTTCCCTCGTTTCTGAATGTGTTAATCTGAACATCATTCTATCACTTCCTGCTGTTCATTGCCTTAAGGTTTTGTGCATGATAAGCATTTGGCTTCTACTTATGGCATAAAGGATTGGAGGATTTCGGATGAATAATTACATAAAGGAAATCTTCCAAAGTTTTCTAGCTACATATCCATCAAGTTTGTGAAGATGATAGCTATACCATATATGCAATGTAGGGGTGTGAGAGAGTGCTCTAAGATATTGTTCATATAAGATGTATATATATTAATTTGGTGTATTCATTCTTTCCTTATATGTATTGAGTCATTCTCCTACATAAGATGGCTATATATCTTACTATTGAATCATTGGAATACAACTATATCATTCCATTTAAATTTAGATGATACCCGAGCACGAGATTTTGTGTTCAAACGCCTATGATGTCATGTCCTCCCCAATTAACATTGGTTTCTACTTGTTGGGTCATCTACAAATTTTCAAGCCCACAAGTGAGTGGAGTGTTAAAGTATATAATTGAGTAGTGATTTAAAAATCTTGTTCTCACTTAGTTCACATCATGTTTATCTCATGTTTGTTCTGCTTCAGTTTCAAAATTTCCTGGTGACCTCATTCTCACTAAATCCTTGAATAATGCCACTTTGTTATCATCATTTTTTGATTAATTAGGGTTTCGGGCTCTTGAGGAACTCTACTATCAGACATGGTTGCACAGGTAACTCATGATGTGGATTAATCTGTCTTCTTCTTTTATATATATATTTTTATACTCAACACGTTCTGTTCCAGGATTCACGATTATGCTTTGTTGTTTACATTGTCTATACTTATGTTTCATGGAACGAAAAACGTCCTGGATATGGACTATGTTGTTCGATTTTTTTAGTGCTTGATGTCTATGAGCTAGGACTATTGTGCAGGTTATGCCAAGTAGGTTTTACAATTTCTTTCCTATAGATATGATTTTGTTTACATCTGTCTATGTAGTGGGCAAAGAGTTATTGTACAGGAAAAGAAAGATGAACAAGTAGTGGAAAATGTTGTCACTATTCAGGTACGTGAGATCTGATTGATAGCTGATTCTGTGATAGCTCTAGGATTTACGCAAATGCTGCAGACTTAATTCCCACTACTTTTGTGAGATCCATATCGATTGGAGATGGAAACGAAGCATTCCTTATAAGGATGTGGAAGCCTCTCCCTAGTAGACACGTTTTAAAACTGTGAGGCTGACGGCGATACGTAGCGGGCCCAAATAGCAATATACTTGAGCTGTTACAACTTTAGTTCTTCCCTGTAGTTGTTTATGTCGGTTTAGAAGAAAAGACCTTGTCTTCTGCAGCAGTTGTATTTGTTATTTTGTTGTTGTTACTGTAAGATAATCCTATCCCTGAAGGGTGGTCTTGGCTAAAACTTATGAGAAAAAAAAGTTAATGTTCTTGCTAATTATTCAACTTAGTAATGGAGAGTGCTTAGTGCACCATATTCTATGAGGAAAAAAAAACTGGAATTGATTGCTTATTGGTTCAGAAATTTGCTTGTTTTGTTATACAGGGGTTGACATCTTCAGGATATTTGCTTGCTATTGGAGATGACAGCCAAATGTGCGAGCTTCATCCAGATGGGAATAGGTAAGTACTTGAATTGGTTCAAACTTGACTTGTTTTTGAAAATATGGATATAAAGTTGATTATAAATCAACGAATTTAGGAAGAAGTAGCGTCTATAAGCTTAATTTTTAAAAATCAAAAACAAAAAATTAAGGCACCGTTTGATAACGATTTCGTTTTTAGTTTTCTGTTTTTGAAGTTTATGCTCTGTCAATTTTTTTGTAAAAAAAAAAGACAAACTTATAGATGTCAATTGTAACGACCCTAAATTTTCTACTTGATCTAAAATAGGTCAAATCGCTAAAGTTGGTATCAGAGCCCAGATCTCCACAACCACAACAGGTTAAGTAGAAAATTTAGGGTGATTACAACAATAGTGTTTATAAGCTTAATTTTCAAAAACAAAAAACGAAATGGTTATTAAACAAGATCTAAATTGTTATCTAAAGAGGCGTTAGTTTTTTAAAATTAAACTGATAAATACTACTTTCACATATCAATTTCTGTTCTGTCTTGTTATCTACTTTTTTACAAATATTTTCAAAATCCAAGCTAAGTTTTGAAAACTGAAAAAGTAAATTTTGTTTTTCGAAATTTTGCTAAAGAGTTCAAGTGTTTCTAAACACGAAAACATTGTATAAAGAAATTGGAAGGAAACAAGTACAACTTTTTTAAAACAGAAAATAAAAAATAAAATCGTTAATAAACGGGCCTAAACTAAATCGTTATCATTTACAAAATCGACAATGAAGTTCATTCCAAATTCTTACATGACTAAGAAACAGTGGTCAATAAAGTTTAACATCTCAAAGTGCTTTAGAATCAATTATAATGATTGTAAGATGACTGCCCTGTTAGCCAATCAATCAATATTGTAGTTTCTGCTGTACTCATTTCGCTGAAACTTTTAATTCTGATTTAGTTGTTGCTTGAATGCCCTTTTGAACTAAGCTGGCATGCATCACTCACAACCCCAAGCATGAATTCATCTCCAAATGCAATGACTGTAGAGATTTGATCTTAAATCTAATGATCATGCCATCTTCCTGTTGTTCTTCAGTTTGGACTTTTTCAAAGGACTGATCAAGAGGAAACTGGTGTGAGAATACTGCTTCTTTTTTTTTCACTTTGCAACCGGTGGCTGAGTATGAGCTGTATGGAATGGAATCATGTGCAATACAAAGGAGAAAGATTATCTTACTTTTTATGATTAAACAATGAGATTCTACTGAAGATGTAATTATTATTCATATATAACCTTACTAAGGAGGGTCCATGGTCAAGAACATGCTACATTTTTATATCATCCCAATGAACGTGAAGGAATTTCTAGTGGGACAATTGGTATAATCAGTCAGTCAGTCAGTCAGCAGTTCTTTTTTATTAGAAATTTAAAGAAATTCTCTGCCACTTTATTGCCAGCTGTTGAGCTTGAAATGAAACTCCGTTATGACAGAAGGTGTTGTGTTGTGATGGTGAAACGGATGCAGCTTATTTGAACTTTACAACTGTGAATTGAGTGAAAAAGAAACAGAAGGGCAAAAGATTCTTGTGGCGAGGCGCCATGTCAGACCCAGAAACTGGTATGACAGACTGAGGCGAGGCGCCATGTCAGACCCAGAAACTGGTATGTCTTCTTCTGTCTATTTCCTTATACGGCTATTGGAGCTTTTTGTTTAGGGTTCACTATCAGAAGAGAGAAAAAAGGGGCTGGCTTGCCACATGCACAACAGTGGATGGATTGAATAAACAATAGGGGTCCCATATTAGGATTGTGCCCAATAGTTTCGTGTGTTTGCTGATGAATTTACCATACATGCATATGTAACGGCCCAAGTCCACCACTAGCACATATTGTCCTCTTTGAGTTTTCCTTTCTAGACTTTCCCTCAAGGTTTTTAAAACGCGTCTGCTAGGAAGAGGCTTCCACACCCTTATAAAGAATATTTCATTCTTCTCCCCAACCGATAGGGGATCTCACAATCCACCTTCGGGGCTCAGCCTTCTCGCGGCACATCGCCCGGTGTCTGGCTCTGATATAATTTGTAATGGTTCAAGTCCACCACTAGTAAATATTGTCCTTTTTTGAGCTTTTCCTTTCGGACTTCCGCTCAAAGTTTTTAAAACGCGTCTGCTAAGAAAAGGTGGGATCTCACACAATATGTTGACTAAAGCTAAATGGCAGGTTGATTCTGAACTGGTTAAGGTATTTGGTAGTACCAGTGAGTTTACTGGGTATGTGATATATGGTTACCATATTATTATAGCTACATGGCAGGTCAATTTCGAGCTGGTTAGGGTGTTTGTTTGGTAGTGTAAGCATTAAAATAATGGCGTTAACAACACGAAATGATGAGATACTGAGTCAGTAGAAACTTGATGAAACTTTAAGATGACCCATGTCTAAAAAAGGCACGTTTGTAGAGTTTTGGGAGGCTGGGGGCCATGGAAGGACAGAGTTGGCGGTGGGGAGGTGTCCTGATGTGTGGAGTTGAGGTAAAACAAAAGCTGCAAAAGGGGGAAGCCAGCAACTGTGAAACTGGGCTTATGTTGAGCTTATGATGATGATGATGATGCAATGCCAAGTAAAATTCCCTGTTCTGAGTCGCCGCTGTTTCAGCCTTTTGTCTCTCTCTTCGGCTCTGTCTTATAATATCATCAACTCAACCTCGATGATGCGGTAGGTGTATGGTATCCTTATGATTTATGATGTCGCTTCCTTAACACAAAAATCCATTACTTCTCTGTCTTGTCGTTTTGGAGGTGTCTCTTGGTATGCCGTTCATTGCCATGTTGTAGTCATGATCATAATAAGATATTGTTGCAATGTATTGTCAATTTTTATTGTGGTTTTCGATTCTATCTACGTGGGATATTACGTTGGTTGGAGAGGGAAACGAAGTATTCAAGGGTATGAAAACGTCAACCTAACTGATGCGTTTTAAGACCTTGAGGAGAAGCTCGAAAGGAAAAGCCCAAAGATGATAATGTCTGCCAGCGGTAGGTTTGGGCTGTTACAAATGGTATCAGAGCCAGACACCGGGTGGTGTGCCAACGAGGCCGTTGGGTCCCAAATGGGGTGGATTGTGAAATCTCACATCAGTGGGAGAGTGAAACAAAATATTTCTTATAAAAAGTGAACTTTTCCGTAACAAACGTATTTTAAAATCTTGAGAAGCTTTCCTTATAAAGAAGTTTTTGACACATCGGGGTATTTTATTTGGTTGTTAGATATATTCTTAATTAATTGACAGTGTAACGATTGCATACTATTTTTTCTCTCTCTTCCTTATCTTAATTTTTCTTATTTTCTTTAGCAAGGACGTAAAAATAAGAATTATTAATAACAAAATTCAAAGCGATTTTTCAATTTAAGGGTTTAATCCTAATTAATCATCCACTATTCTTTTTTATTATTATTATTATTAGGAAAAATGCAAAAGGATAAGGTGAAAAAGTGGGGGTAAAAAAAATTGGATAAGTAATAATGGATGGTAAATATAATGATTTGATTTGAAATTGTTTGGATTTTGTGAAAAGGTTTTGAGTCAAAAAAAAAAAAAAAAAAAAAAAAAAAAAAAAGATTTGATGTTCCTCTAATGATTGAGATTGCAATTCCGTAATGACTCTCATAAGATTAAATGTAACAAAATATTGGAGGTAAAAGGAGTAAAAATGAACCAAGGTGATTATAAGTCCAAGGTTGACCAGCGTACTCGGGCCCAATTGAACCCTAGGAGACTTATTTGACAGGTCAAAAGCTTGTTCGGCCACTTCAGCTAAGGATGGGGTGACCTCAACACAGGTCTGATAAAGAATTCAATGCATGTCTAAGCCAATATATCAATATATGCATTTAAAGCTAGACTAACTATTTATTAAGCAATTATGGATAGAATAATGTTTTAAAATTATTATTTTGGAATATCAAAATGTAACTTATTTAAGTAATATAAAAAAATAAGGAGTGAAGTTATAAATAAATATAAAGTAGTATACTATTAATTTATTTTAATTGAATGATTAAATTGTTTAAAAAGAGAAAAAAATATATGGAGGCTAATTAATGAGGGTTGTGATAAATGAATAAAGGTTGCCACGTGGCATAAGGTGGGTTGACTGAAGCTGAAGAAGTGGAGGCGGTCAAAGTAAAGAGGAGATGTCCGTGATCATCTGCGCAGAGGAATGCCCTATCATCTTCTTGTTGTTTCTACTTACGTGTCCACCGAAAGTGACGTCACCCACCCTTCCAATCACGTGCTCCCTATCTTGCCGCATGTGATCACTTTTTTTTATGTTCCCCTCACCCTTTTTTTTAATATATTTTCCCCTCCAACTCATCAAGCCACGTGTATGTATCGTATTGGTTGTATTTATTTTTTTCAATTTTAATATTTTAGTTGAAAATTAATGTGTTGGGTGGGGTAGTAATAAAGAATTAATTAATTAAAAATTCCAAATTTGATTTTCTTTTTATGTGGCTTTCCATTATCATAGGCACCGATCTATGGCGAGTAGGTTTATATAGACTAAACATGATTAACATTTTTAATCCACTCTCGATCATGATCTTCAAAAGATTCTCACTTTGGAGCATAAGGATAAAATATTTCAACCATCTTTATTACAATTATTATTTTAATTATCCTCTCTCTACCAACGTTTTGAAAAAAGAAATTAATTTGTTTTATTTATACAATGTAATTTAAAATTCAAGTGTTTATTAAAAAAAACAAAATTATTAGTATGAAAGTAAATGTTTTGATTGGAGTGTTGTGTTTTCATTAACATGTGTAAGAACAAAAGGGAAAAAGTGGAGAGATTTAGAATTTTAAATGCAATTATTGTCTTTTCTTCAAAAAAAAAATTGGTGGTAAAAAATAAAATGGCTGCCTTTCTATTAATTCAAGCTTGATTTGACTTCTTTTCGAGATCTTATAAATGCAAATTAATCCTTCTATCTTATTTCTTTTTAGTATCTCGATATTTTGTTAATAAAAAATAAGATTACGGTTATCCTATTTAAATATTATTTTGTTTCAAATTATTTTATAAAATTTAAGAGTGGAGACTGTTATGTTAATCTTACCGTATTTAATTCTTTTAGAGAGAAATAACAAAATTATTATTATTGTCGTTGAACTATTCAAATGTATTAATTTTTTAATTCAAATTTATATATATTGATTTTTTAAATATAATTAAATATTTTGATGTTTTATGTTAATTAAATTATATTTGGATGATATTCTAAAAATAGTTGACATTTTTGTCCGTGGTTGGGGTCGTGGGGCGTATTTGTGTGCAAATACTTTTGGGCGGTGAAATGGTGAAGAGAATTATTTTATTTTAATTTAATTTAATTATTTTGTCTATTTATGACTGTCACGTATTTTAGTTCCAACTATTTATTTATTTATTGTGGCTAATAGGCTCTCGAATATTGGAATATGATAATTGAAGTTTTTGCGTCCACGTAATATGTTCCCCAATTTTGTCTCATTAAAAATATTTATTTACAAGATATAAAATAAAATATATTATTAATATTTTACCTTTCTCTAAAGAAAATCCATACCATAATTCTACTAATATGACACTCGAGCAAAGGAATGATATGTGAATGTACCAATACCACATTCGAATGAGAGTGATCACGAAAATAAGATAACTACAAAATTATTTAAAAAATTGAAAGTTGCTACGTATACCCACATGGTAGATTTTTCTTTTCGATAACTCAACTATAAGAACTTTATAGTCAAACATGCTTTTCTTGAAGCAATCTTCGTTGAGTGATGTTTTGGAATTTTTTCCATGATGCACGTGAGTGAGGATAAAACATGTTGGAATGATTTTGTGTTAGTTCGTGAGAATAATCTTCACTCTTAGAAGCGAGGAGTAAGTAACGTGACTATGTTGTAGGGAGAGCAAATAATTATGAATCTTAGACATGGAACATTGCACATAAGACAGGGACATGACTAACCCTCAACACATATTTATAATAGTATGATATTTGTGCTTTAAACGATGAAAATAGTGTCTTTTACTTATATAATTATAATTTTTTCTTAATTACGACTAATTTAAAATATTTTAAAAAATGCATTTGATAATTTTAAAATTTGGTTGGAATATAAAAAATTGAAAAGTAAATACTTTTAATTTATATTCCACGCGTTTACTATTTTGCGGCTGCTGAAGGCACTGCACTGGCATCAAATTCTTAGTTCTGCAAACATATATAAATATATATAATTTTATATTATTTATTGTTTTGCGTTTGGTTCAGTTGTTTTGTGGTCCTACGGTGGCTGAGGGGGAGACCGGTATTTTACTGTTCAAAAAATGCACCCTGTCTGTAACGCTACAGTACAGAATATTCATACACTGCACTTTGGACGTACATACATGTATACGTGTCATCGCCCCATTCGACCTCTCTCAAAATCTCTTCATCAGGACCGTACGTACTAATCTGCCGTATTTCAATACAAACTCCAAAAATTATATTTTTCAATTCTTTTGGTAATTTTATTTTTTAAAACTAGACATTTAAATGATTTTAATTGCATTAAATAGTAATATCATAAAAGTCATAAATGAGACGGTGATCCTAACATAAAGCTATTACCTTTTCATATTTCAATATTTTTATATATTCAAAGCGAGAGATTTACCGCGTGAACAATCTAATTGTTCCTTACTTATGCTCTACCAGCCAGCTATATTCTATTTTTCTTTCCCATCCTCATTTAACTAATAAAAAAAATATATATAAAAATATTATTTATAATATTAATTAATAAAATATTTTGTAGATTTATAAATTTTGATTTGGATATTGAAAACATTTTAAACTCTCCAATTTGGTCACTAATTTGGTCATTTTTTAATTATGAGAAATGGTTGGTCAAGCTACTTTTATATATTAAATTAAATTATAAATTGACTTTTTCTACGTGAATAAATTAAGTTGAGAAAAAAACTGGAACATTTCTCTTCTAGAAGATATTGTTTAAAATGTTTTAAACAATTATTACATAAATTAAACATATTTCTAACCCATTTTCCTACCATAATTGAATCTCATTCTAATCCTAATTTTCAATTAGTAAAATAGATTAGTGAAACCTCATTTTAAAGTTTTTATTTATTTATAAAAAATTATTTTTACCTTAATTTCCGTCAATTCAATTTTCAAAATTTAGCTAAAATTTCAAAACATTTAAAGAAAAAGCTAGTAAAATGAGCATTAATTTCACTCACAAAAATAAATAAATATATAAATAAAATCTAAGATTTATTAATTTGTCTTATCCCTTCTTCTCTTTCTTCCTTTACGTGTTAAAATAACCCGATGAAAATGGAAAAAAGAAAAAAAGGAAAAAGAAAATTAAAATCCATTTCATTAAGAAGGAAATAATTATTGAGTCAACCCATATCATTCGAGATGTTTTTCCTTATCCTTCACACACAACAAAAATCCCAATAATTAATAAAATAAAATATAAATATAAATTAAAGATGAAAAGACGAAAAAGCCCTTATAGGGAGTTCCTCGTTCCCGTCAAACCCTCATCCGTCTCCACGTTGTGGATCCCCCTCACCAAACCGCGCCGTTCCCCCACTGTAATTCCTACACCCACCCGCATCGAAACAAAACCCTGTAATTAATTACTTAAATTAATCAATTAAGGTATTAATTAACCACCCGTCCGGCGACCTCCTTATTTAAAGTGGGTTGTCCATAGAGTCGCGTCTTCGGCAGTCGCCGCGTGTCACCATCGTCGGCGGACGACATAGCTTCTTCTTCTTCTTCTTCTTCCTCTTCTTCTCCGATTTGCATTTTTCTCTAATCTCTAATTCCCCGATTTCCATTTCCATTTTCAACGAACACATTGGATTTTCTTTTTCTTTTCCCCCTTCGTCAAGTTCGTTCCAATCTATAATTGAAATCCGTTTTCGCCGACCTTTTCGCTTTAGATTTCTCTTTCCCGAATTCTTCTCTCTCTCCAGCTATAGCCGTCGGTTGTGTGCGGCTTCGTTATAAAGAGACGTATTAATCCAAACCGCCTTCTTTCAGAAATCTTCGTTTCTATGATTGCCTTTCAACAATTTGGATCAATGAAGCTTCCGACCGAGTCAGACGACGTCACTTTCACTTCCGCCGCCATCTGTTTATCGCCACCGTCATCCTCTTCAGATCCCTCTTTTTGATTGCTGTTGTTTTTTTTCTCTGTTTTTGTCTTTTGTTTTCAATTCCCTATGCATTCTTTCTGCTGCGTCTCCACTGTCTCCGAGAACTCTCCTTCCAAGCAACCGCCGTATCCGATGCCGGACCTCCATATTGCCCCGGCCTCACCTGCTGTCTCTGTCGCATCCAGATCCGATCCGACGATTCGAATTTCCAATTATGGGCATAATCGGAGTCTTAGTAGTAGCGATGCCGGACGGCTTAGTCAGCGGAGTATTTTTGCTGCTGAGATGGTTGGACGCCATTCCTCGGCTAGGGAGCCTCCGGTTGACGTCAAGATCAATGATATTGTTGGGAATGGTATCTGTGGTATACTCTACAAGTGGGTGAACTACGGCAAAGGTTGGCGTCCTCGTTGGTTTGTGCTTCAGGATGGCGTTTTGTCATATTATAAGATTCATGGACCTGATAAGATCGTTGTCAATGAGGAAACAGAAAAGGGATCGAAGGTCATCGGCGAGGTGTCGATGCGAAGGATTTCGAGGCATAAGAACGGGGTCTCTAATCCGACTCTCCAGTTTCCACTCAGGCGCAAACCATTTGGGGAAGTTCATCTCAAGGTCTCACCAATCCGAACTGCTTCTTTATAATATCTGCATTCAAGTACCATGGCATTCATTTTTCTTCTTCTCGTGGTTATAATTTTCACGCTTTATTTTGGAGGTGCTGATATTTTGTATCAACATCTTCCTTCATTCTATGAATCAGTTTGTGTCCATTGTTAGTTTCTGTTTGGTTATTACTTTGTTCGTTTCCCATCCCTAATTCAGCGTCTTCATCAATGATTACGATTGATCTGGTTGGGATTTTGCCAAGTTTTCTTTCTGATCCTCTAAAGATGCCTTCCATGTTAATCGTGAATGAGACTTGAGAAATGATGTCTAGGATGCAGGTGTTTCTTTTAATTTACATTCGTGAAGCTTCTTATTTTCATTCTGGTTCTGTGGATCATTTGCCACCGTTGAGTTGAATTTTCCTATGACAGGTCTCCTCAATTCGAGAAAGCCGGTCAGATGATAAGAGGTTTTCCATCTTCACTGGGACAAAGAGACTTCACTTGCGGGCAGAGACCCGCGAGGATCGGGTGGCATGGATGGAGGCATTGCAGGCAGTGAAAGAATTATTCCCAAGGATGTCTAACTGTGAGCTCATGGCGCCTATGGACTTCTTGTCTGTGTCAACTGACAAGATTAGACAGCGGCTTCTAGAAGAGGGTGTCAGTGAAACAGCCATTCAGGACACTGAAAATATTATGAAGACTGAGTTTGCTGCACTGCAAAACCAGCTTTTGTTGCTCAAGCAGAAGCAGTGGCAACTTATTGACACACTGCGGCACTTAGAGGTACATTGATACTGAATTTAGAATACTTCATATGAATCAAATTCAAGATTGTTTTTTTTTTTTTTGTTGTTGTTTCCTACTATTACTGGAACCTTTCGATTCATTTACTAATGAGCGGGGTCATACATTGTTACTCTGTTCTGGAGAGTGTATATTTTCCCCTTCTAGTGATGTCTGATAGAATGCAAGGGGAACTTGAGTTTGTAACTTTGTAAGCACTTTTTCAATTTTAATAATTAGTTGCCATTTGCTTAAGTGCGTTTCCCCTCCCACATGGTGCTATGTTGATTGTTGGTTCCATGGAGGAATTTGAGCACAATTGATATACGGGTTATTTAAAACCCATTGCTTTGGTGTACATCTCTTCATCCGACAATTCTAATTCTGGTTGGGCATTGATGCTTGCACCATTATGGTGTTTGGCTCTGTGTAGTAGTCAGAAATTGTCATATTTTCTCATTTACGCATACTTATTCTCACTGAAATGTTTTATTTGAATCAAACTAAAATATTATGGAGTAATTACATTTCTCCACGAGAAATCCAAAATGAAGTCAAATATCCCCAGAATCCACAAAGTTTTTCAAACGACAAAACCATAGTTCCCACTTCTTCTCGCATAATTCCATTTGGTTATATCTAGGATAGTTCGTGTATGTCTGCCCTTTTTATTTTAACTTTTATCGGTTCTTTCAATTTTTTTGTTCATATGTTATTTAGTTCCTTTATTGAAGTTTATTTACATGTTGGGCTGTTTTCATTTTTTTTAACTAAACATTGTCTCCTTTATGTCTTGAGTGTATACCTTCTGTCTGAACTTTTGAAATTGGACTCTTTGAAGCACAATTCGGAGCTTCCCTGAGTTCAATTCTATATTGTAACTTATGTTTGGAGCACGTCTTCTGTTCGACAGTCACTCTCTGTTTAGAATAGGGCAACCTTGATTCCTAGCGGATAAAATATATACCAAAACTTCTCAGATTTATTCCTTTCTTTGCATACCACCTACTTGCAGCTAGAAGCTAAGATTCTCTTTCGAAAACATTTCTGTACTGATCCTTTGGTTGTTTCATCAAGGATGTGTCTGCTGCTTTCTTTTTTTTGCTTTCACTTTGGAAATGATTTTTATAGGATCTCTTGATTGCTTTGCCTGAAGGTTGAAGTTAACCTTGAAAGGTTTTGTATGCTTGTTCCTTGCGCATGCATTTTTTGCTAGTTGTTTATATAGTTATTATAATAAGACCAATCAAATCATTTACGTCATTTGGATTCAACCTTACCTTTGGAAATGATTTTTATAGGATCTCTTGATTGCTTCATCAAGGATAGTGAATGTGTCTGCTGCTTGCTTTTTTGCTTTCACGTTGGAAATGATTTTTTTAGGATCTCTTGATTGCTTCGCCTGAAGGTTGAAGTTAACCTTGAAAGGTTTTGTATGCTTGTTCCCTGCGCATGCATTTCTTGCTAGTTATTTTTGTAGTTATAATATTAAGACCAATCAAATCATTTACTTCATTTGGATTCAACCTTACCTCTAAGCGGTGTTGCGAGGGTTAATCCATGCAGACCATTTCTAATAAATTTTTTATTTCTAGATTTGATCCTCTAATTTCCATGAATAATTAGTTTTTTTGTTAGCATTGAGTAGACCTCTAGTGAAATCAATAACAATAGGAGTCCCAATAGACGTTCATTGACTGACCTTCTTAAGTTCAGTCATATAAAATTATCTAATTCTGCATTTCGTTCAACATTTTCTTTTGGTTGTGCTTTTCGTTAACTTCTCCCTGTTTGTCTTGTGTAGACAGAAAAGGTTGACTTGGAGAATACAGTAGTTGATGAGAGCCAGAGACAGTCAAATGATCCTAGGGCCTTGCCTGGTCAGCTCGAAAAATTTAGTGGTGAGTCGTCATGCTTATACCTAATAATCATGGTTCTATATGTACTTCATTAATTTTGTATCATTGTCTCTTGGCATGTCACTTCTATTTTGTTATTGTTTTTTTAATAATTATTATCCGAAGCAATATTTTCCTTTGTGTTAATTGCAGCTTTGTTTTTCTAATGATGATATCTGAAACTTCTTCTGGTGCTATGTTTTCTTAAGATGTGCTATAATAAAGAAAAATGGTTAGAAGAAATTTTTATGAAACCATCACCGGAGCTTTGTACTAGACTTGGATCTGAATTGATGAACTGAGGTGAAGTATTGCTTAGCTGATCTGTCTCAAGCAGCACAGCGTGTATGAGATCTCATGGATGGTAGTAAGAGTTTTTGTTAGAAGGCTATTGAATTAAAAAGTGACTGGACAGTCAAATTTGAAAGCACTAATGAGAAATTACTTATATTTTATATTCTGGAGAAGAAGCCACAGGGGGACTAAATAACAGTATAATTAGCTATAGAGGAGGAAGAATTGGCAACAGCAATGCAGTCCTTGAATCGATTAAGAGATAGATGTCTGACTAAGGGCGCATTCTCATAGCCTTTTTTTTTTAAAAAAAAAAATGAAAAATCCATGTGATCCATGTGAAGAATGGAATTACAATTAGCTGCGAGCCTGTAGCTGATGAACATACTAATATCAAATACTAAGTTTTTAGAAAGGTTGATGTAAGGTTGTCTTAACTCTTAATTTTAGGACATAGAAATTGGAAGTCCGACAACTGTGGCCAAACAATTACAACCCTGTACAAACTAATTTGGCATATTTATTATTTATATTCTCACTTATATCAAGATATATGATGACAATGTTTGCAATTATTTTCCTCCATGTTTACGTTTCAAGTCTTTTTGCCTCTTTTTTCAATAGTCTCGAGGTCCTTTTTTTACAATTTCTTAGCATGAGCACGCTGAACACTGACTTATTATGTATTCATCTTCTTATTCCTGACGTGTTTGTATGCAATTGCACATTCTTTTGGCCACTGGAATATATTTCATACTCTTTTCCTCTCTAAACTTTTCTATCTTGTTATAGATGTGAGTGCTACTGAATCTGATGATGATAATGAGAGAGTCGATGCTGCAGAGGAAGAAACAGACGAAGATGAAAACACTTTTTTTGACACTCGAGATTTTTTATCATCGAGTTCGTTCAAAAGTAATGGATCTGATTACAGGATATCATCATTTTCTTCTGATGATGAAGGCCTTTGTACAGTTGATTCTGAGGAAGAGGTGGATCCATCAATTAGATCTGTTGGAACAAATTATCCTTATGTTAAGCGGCGCAAGAAATTACCTGATCCAGTTGAAAAGGAGAAGGGTGTCAGTCTTTGGTCAATGATTAAAGACAACATTGGAAAAGATCTCACTAAAGTCTGTCTTCCTGTGTACTTCAATGAGCCTCTTTCTTCTCTGCAAAAGTGTTTTGAAGATTTAGAATATTCATACCTAATTGATCGGGCATATGAATGGGGAAGAAGGGTAAGTTGATGATCTATGATTTTATGCAGTGCATATCTTTCAACATTTTTCTCTTTACATAACCAGCGATGGAGATTTCATGGAAGATTTTGCACGAACCTCTAGTGATACACGTGAAATTTAAGTAACTTTCTCGAAAGTGTAAAAAAAGAAAAAACGAAAACCTTGAATATCTTCATGCTCCCTAACGATTTTTTATTAGCTAGTTGATCTTTTACCAACTCTTCAGGGTGACAGCCTCATGAGGATTCTAAACGTAGCTGCATTTGCTGTATCTGGGTATGCTTCAACAGAAGGAAGAAGTTGCAAACCATTTAACCCACTGTTAGGGGAAACTTATGAGGCCGACTTTCCAGATAAAGGTCTCAAGTTTTTCTCGGAGAAGGTATTGTTTTTAGATTTATTTTTCCCGCGTGAGGGGTAGGAACCAGGGGCCTAATTCTATAAAATTTTATACAATAGTCGGTTGGATGAAGGAGATATGCCCCTGGCTAGAACTGCTGAATGGAAATTACATTGGCATTCTCCAGTAGAAGTTAATCCTATGAGCAGAACAATTAGAAAACCTATCAAATTTGACGCAATAAAGCATAAGCCATGTAGTTTTGGCCCCTAATAATATCCTCCTATGTTTTTTGCAACCAGAAATTCTGGGAAAAAGTGTTTAATGTGACCACATAGGGTTTTCTCTTTTAATTTTAATTTTATTTTACATAACTTTTCATTCAATTCAGTGGTTCTACAAAGAGAATTCAAGGAAGCAGGCATATAGTTATCAAATACATATCAATTTAATGATCGTTTTTTTTCAAAAAGTTTTTTTTTTATAATAAAAAGTTATTTATTTATTACAATCACTAGGACAAGCTTGCTTGAAATGAACTCTATCCGGCATTGACTCATTACCATAGATTTTTCTATGTGGTACACGAACATATAACCTATGTGAAAACTTAAATCTATTTGACATGTTTCACTTGAACTTTGCCCTTACTAGCTTTAATCCTCTTACACTTATATTCCAACAGTTTTTATTATTTGTCCGGATAAGATGGAAATGAGAAATGAAATGGGATAGCAGTGGTAAGTTAAAACTGTAAAAAAAAAATAGTAATAAAGAACATACGTCATCAGAATGATATTGCGGATTTCGTACTTTATGATTAGAAATTATCTTATTTATTTTGGTTCTTAACAAATTCTAGGATTCTACATTTGTGGGAACTTTTATGATTATTAATCCTCGATATTTCTTTGATCATAAACTCCCCATTCATGTTCTTGGAGTCACTGTGTAGGCCTTGTTAACCTTCAAGAGTGTCCTTCAATCTCTATGTTATTTCTTGTTTGAAGCACAATTTCCCTCCAAAATAGGGTTTTTTTTTTCTCTGTGCACTCCGGCTAAAGGCAACATGTTCACTATTTAAACAATGAACAAAAGAGAATTGGACATATAAAGATCACGGGAGCATTTGCTATGTAATGATATTAGGTTATCGATGAGTTCACATAGGACGTCTTTCATGTTCACATTCTTTTGAAATTTTGATTCATTAAGTCATCATTACTTGATGCCTTCATTTATTTATCTCGAATGCTTGGGTTGCACATATTCTAGTTCCTGTATTTGAATGAAAGAGTGAATGGCTTCATTGTTTTTGGTTGTTAGGTTAGCCATCATCCAATGGTAGTTGCATGCCATTGCGAGGGCAATGGATGGAGATTTTGGGGTGATAGCAATTTGAAGAGTAAATTTTGGGGTCGGTCAATTCAGCTTGATCCTGTTGGTCTCTTGACATTAGAATTTGATGATGGAGAAGTCTATCAATGGAGTAAGGTGTTACACCAATGATTGTTTTATATTGTTTAAATTCTCTTTTTCTTTGTTCTATTTTCCCATTTAGAATCTTGAATTATTTTGAACTTTATGCATTTCTTGTAGGTGACAACGTCAATTTACAACCTGATACTGGGAAAGCTGTACTGTGATCATTATGGTACAATGCGTATACAGGGAAATCGTGACTACTTGTGTAAACTAAAATTTAAGGAGCAGTCCATTATTGACAGGAATCCGCACCAGGTAATTTCCTACAGTCTTTATCATATATCTGAGATATATAGGATTGTTATTATTGAAAGCATTAACAAATATTTTTCATTTATCCTGTCAACGGTGTAAATTTTTGCCATCTTCATTGGACCATTGTTTCTATACCATGACACTTCTTCATTGGATTCTTTGCCTAACAAGAGAATAAAGTTATAAAAATGTTTCCAAATCACGTTTTGATTTTTGAGGACTCTTTGCCTGAGGTTGGAGGTAGAAAAATGGAATCAATGGGAAGTTATAAAGATGTTTCCAAATCACGTTAATTTTAAGGATTGTGCTACACCCTTCATCCATGATGTGGAAGATATCATACAAAAGCTTACCTATTACCTCGACGAAGTTGGGGAGAATAACCAATAAAAACCATTTTTGTTTGGATTTTTTTTTTATGCGGATGCAAATGAAGTTTCTGAAACTAGAAGGGTTTCATTGTCATGGGAGAAAGCAGAGGTTATATACGACTTTAGTTATTCTAGCTTTAGCTTTACCACTCGAAGCTGGCTCATTTCTTATAGTGTATAATAATTATTCAACTGGATGTGAATCCAATGAAGAAAAATAAAATCAACTGGATGTTATATTATCTTTAATAGTGAAGAACTTGTAAATTCTAAGTGATCACCTGGTGCTTTCATTTGATCCAATTCAGCTTGGTGAATTGGCTATTATGGGCAGGTGTCAGGAATGTGACATTTTTTTTTGTTAAAATTTTTGGATCAGAAAATCTGTGAAAGTTGAAATTAGAATTTCTGACTTGTGAAAGATCAAGATCTTATATAGATGGCTAAAGTTGACTGAAACTTGAATCACCATTCTCATTCAGGTACAGGGTGTAGTTCAAGATAAAACTGGAAGGACGGTGGCTACATTATTTGGAAAATGGGATGAAAGTATGCATTATGTGAAGGGGGACTGTTCCCATAAGGGAAAAGGATTTGATTCTTTATCTGAAGCCCACCTACTCTGGAAACGAAGCAAGGCACCAAAATTTTCCACTAGATATAACTTCACGCGCTTTGCTATGACTTTGAATGAGCTGACACCAGGCTTGAAGGTAATCCTTTTGATTACTTTGTTTTAGTTTCCTACTAGATTTTCATTTTTTGTTTGGTTGTAGGACGTGGCTGCATAAGATTATCTATCCGCTTTAGTTACAATGTTGCAACCTCCTGAGGAACGAATGATAGTTTATAATTTTTTTTCTCCCTCATTTCTTTCTGTTTTCATTAAATTTTTGAGATGTAATGATATGCACTTGCCACGTATTCTGGGATCAATTTGTTTCTTATGGTACTTCAATATGCAGGAAAAGTTACCTCCTACAGATTCAAGGCTCAGACCTGATCAAAGGTGTCTTGAAAATGGAGAGTACGAAATGGCTAACTCAGAAAAGTTGCGATTGGAGCAGCGCCAGCGGCAGGTAGACTATACTTCAATGTTGCATATTTGGTCCTTTTTCAGGAGTTTGTACAACGCATATTTATTTTATTCTTAAGCTCCTAATTTAATATCTCAAGCTATATGCATTCTTCGAACTTGAGGACTTTGAATTATTCCAACGATAAATAAAACACATACTCAAATTAATAATTTGTTCTTAAGTTTGTCGAGTTGCTAAAATGGCTTGAAACCAGTTGTGACCAAATAAGCAGCAATATGGATCTGCAAAATTGTAGAATTGATGAAAATGGACAGCTGACATTATATGGCCATTTTTTAGATATCAATTTTTTTTTTTAAAAAAAAACCTCGTTTACTTTATAATTTTTTTCTCTTGTGATCTACTATCTGAAAACATATTTGCATTCCTAGTCAAAATCTTTTATTTATTTATTCTATTTGGGTGAGATTTCATAAGTTGTTAGATCAATAGAATAGCTTATATTATTTCATTTGGTTTTCAGGCTCGGAAGATGCAAGAGCGAGGTTGGAAACCAAGATGGTTTGCCAAGGAGAAGGGAAGTGATACTTATCGCTACATTGGTGGGTACTGGGAGGCCAGAGAGCAGGGGAAATGGGATTCATGCCCTGATATATTCGGTCAGATCCCTACTGATCCACAACTCGAGTGAGTTGAATAGTTTTTTCTTTTGATGTTTTTTTTTAAAATTCTTTTTTCACATATATTTACCGGATGAGTAGCCAATAGCGTGCTCATTTGAGTAGTTATACATAGTATAGCAACTGCCACTGTCGATGTGGTTGCAAAGTAAATTAGATTGAAGATGCTGGGCAGTCAAAAATGAAGTTAGCAAAGGGAAAAGGAAAAAAAAAAAAAAAAAAAAGAAGTGAAAGCAGCCATAGTTTCTCAAAGATTATCTGGCCGGCATCTCATGTGTTCTTGATAGATCATTTTTCCTTGCATTAGGTGGAAAAACATCTCTTTCGCAGCAAATTGTTGAGTGAAAGCATTTCTAGAATTATTCGGATATATATAATCCTAAATGACTATGATCATCATCTTGCTGATTTCTACCCAGCAGGTTTCTCAATAACGTGTCTTTTATGTACTTATATTCATTCACCCGACCGACCAGTTGAAAGTTTTTAACCATATCTAGTGGGAAAATTGATGTCACAAATTTGGCCCCATTTGGAGAATTTTCAGGTACAAATGTTGAAAACTTTCCCCCATTTACTCTGTATTTTGGTCTCTAAATCCTTGGTATTAGGAAGGTAAGTGTTTTTTTCTGAATTATTCTGTCAAATAATGTGAAACCGTGGGATACTCCCTGAAGGTGGAAAACGACCTGTTAAATGCTCTGCCTCGAAGCGATGCAGGCATTTCCAAGTTAGCCACCTGAAGTCCGAAGGGACATTTTGAATAGATGGATTGTGAAATATGCACACACATCACCATCCTGCTGTTCCTTTTAATTATATAATATTGGACGCCCAGAACCATCCTTTTTCCTCCTTACGCCCTTCCTTCTTTCTTTACATTAATTGGTTGATTTTTTTCTCTACTTCCTTTAGTGACGTCTGAACCCAAAACAACTCCAAGATCTGTAGCTATCTGTCCCTCATGTGGATCACTCAATGCCTTCTCAAAACACACCTGAAACTATATATTAAATTAGCCATTTCGTCTCTTTCTTCCAACACCTTCTACTCACTTTGCGTTATAATTATCACTCTAGTTGGTTCTTACTTTTTGAGTTTTGACTAATTTGTTTCACTAACAAAAGAGAACAACAGCTACATTGAGATTTGGTTCATTTCTAATTTTAGTTCCTAACTTCCTAATTCTTTCTACTCTGTCCACTTAACAAGTTGTAAAATGTTTCGGTAGGTGTAACGTTATGTCTACTAGATATCTATGCAAGTCCTTTTGGGTGTTTAACGTTATGTCTAGTAGATATCTATGCAAACTTTCCACTGACTTTCATATTTTAATGCTTGTGTGACATGTTTCAAACATTTGATGACCATTATAGTTTATCATCTAAGTGAAAAAGGATATTAAAATCTCTATCGAAGTGTCGATACTAACTAGGAAACTCTTCAAATTTTAGGATCATACTCAGCTTTTTCTTCAAAATTTTAACCGTTTTGTTTATTAATTTGGTTCTTCATTGTTGTAGTTTTTTTTTTTTTTTTTTTTTTTTGTGAGTACAACAAATGAGGGCCCTCGACGTCAGGAAAGGTAGTACAAGTTGTGGTCACCAAATTAAAATAATAATCACAATTTTAACTCCAACGTGGCCTCCAAACTCTTCTTTATTAAAAAAGAAAAAGAAAAGAAGTCCAAATTTCATATTTATTCAATGGCAGACGTTGAGCTTCATAAAGCACAAAAAGGGACATTTGAGACAAGAACATTAGATCATCAAGTTTGGCCTTCTGAGCTAATCCTTTATAATATCACCATCATATTCTACTCCTTATCTCCTTATCTTGCTTACTTTACTATTTATTCTAACAAATTGAAACATTAGAATAATATTCACTTTACCTTCAAATTACATATTAGTTTATTAAAAAAAAGTAGATGAACTCAAACAACACGTAAGATTACAAGATTCGAAGATTCGAACCTGTAACCTTTTAGATTTACCTCAACTACTAATTGAAATAGGTTCAGAAAAAGTGGGGCCTTGAAGGGAAGGACATGAGATGCATTAAGAGTTGAATAATGTTGTTTGTGAGCAGAGGGTTTTGATTGTACCGTGGTGAAGGGTGAATTAATGGGTGGATGTGACCACTCATTAGGCCTTCTTTTTTTATTTCTCATTTCCAGATGTGGATCCCATTCAGATCCACAATCATCCCCAATCCTTCCCATTCTTCCATAACTTTACCCCTCTTTTACCCCCAAAATTGCTCTCAATTCTCCAAATATTCAACTATTAAACAAACCCCAAAATCAAATGAGAGAGTTTGATCCGTAATGAAACCATTGAATTCGATTAGCGTAAGACTATGTTTAGAATGGGTACTTGAGCAAACTTTTGATATATTCGTAACCATCCTTTTCTCAAAAGAAACATTCAATAAGTTAACTTGTTTTTGTTAGAGCATATAACTTGTTTCATGAACTTCTGCTCTAATCTAATATTATTGAGACAATTACGATCGTCATTAATTATTTGGGATTTGAGAACTTTATGCACATGACTAAGTTTACGAGGCTCAGATTCCAATGATTTCATCCACTTAAAGAGCCGAAGTTTGTATAATCAGTCAAAGATGATAAGGCCTAGTCTAACTTTTTTGTACAATATGCACTTGCTAGATCTCTCCTCTCTTACCTTTCTGTTATAGTTTTTTGTTTTCAAGTTCAGTCAAGAACGACATAAAAAAAAGATGCATTCCATTAGTCAAAAGCATTAGGTAATGCAAAAGGCCAATTTCTCTATATTTTTATAAGGAAACGATATGATTCATTTCAGATGAATTTCGCTTTCGATTCCACTCATTTACACATCAAAAATCTTCTCTACTCGTAACTATCAATTTCTATAATATATTATTCGTTCAAAGAGACGGTACCTTGTTACTTATCCACATAAGTAATCGAGCGATGTACTTTTTGGGTAGGGTTTAGATTAAAAAGAGGGATATGTCCTCTCATTTTGTCTCTCTCTCACAAAACATTAGCACATAAAAAAAGAGCAATCCTAAAGGCCTACAAATTTTGCTCACATGCAAGCCATGGCCCTCACCCATTTCTCCTCACCGACACTCCCAAATCAAATACTCACTTTTTTTCCCCATTTGATTCAAACATTTCTTCTTTTTTATTCCAAAACTCACTCAAATGTGTTTGTGGAAATTAGGGTTCCTTTCAAACAAATTAAACTTCCCTTTTTTATCCCTAAATTCATACATTCCTTGCCTTTTTAGATGGAGATTTTATGTCTATAATAATAACGTACTAATGAAAATATGTATGCATATACGTTAGATATAGAAATACAATAAATGTCAATTTAAAAAAAATTAGACGACAAATAGTTTATGTCTGGTTTGGTAATGGTTGAACGAAAATAATTTATTTCTTTTTTTATAAAAAAAAATTGAAAATTAAACTTACAAAAATATATTTTGTTATCTAATTTTTTTTAATATTTTCAAAATTCAAACTAAGTTTTAAAAAAGTTTCAAAAATAGTTTTAATAATAAAAATTTTGTGAGAAAAAAGAAACATAACAAGTTAGTTACAAAAAAGAAAATAATAAATAAATAAATAATTGATTTTATTCATTTGGGAAAAGAAGGACGTTTGAGCAGCATAAGCATGTGGTTGGCGCGTGCGCGTGATCAGGTGTTTCGCATACAAGAAGGTAAAGTTGGAACCGGGACACGTGGAGAGCCGTGTGCGTGATCTGGTGTTTCGCATACAAAGAAGGTAAAGTTGGAACCGGGACACGTGGAGGGCCAAGTGACGCCTCGTTAACAATGTTGGGGGAAGGGAACAGTTGGCAGCGTCCCATACCTGTCTAGCTGTTACAAAAAAAAAAAAAAAAAAAGGAAAAAAGACGTGGGAGGTGGGCCCCACCCACGCTGCTCTCAACGACGGCCAAGTGGGCTCCACATTGTTGCCAGCTCAGACACGAACAAACTGCAAAAGCAAAACCCTCTCTTTCTCTCTCTTTGCTTTGGCTTCCACGAATTATGCCTCTATATTCTGTTTTGATAATTTAATTTTAAATTAAGTTGGTTCTTATTATTTAATTATTATATTTTTAGTTTAAAAAAATAAAAAAAACTGTCCATGCAATCATTATTAATAAATAGACGAATAAATATTTTGTTAGTGTTCATATCGAACACGTCATTGAATTTCTTTTTCTTTTTTTTCTTAATTCTATCAAGTTACAACCCAATGAAATTCACACACGTGTCAAAAGCATTTAATTTAAAATTTAATACTATAAATAGTCATAATACTTATTTTCTATTCTAATTTTCTCTATATTTTATTTGTTTATTACGCAATTTTTTGATATTCTATCGGTCAACTCCAAATTTATTATTTTTTTCTTGGGTACAAATATTGAATTTCTTTTTATAAAATTTGGGTTAATTCTATTGCTTGATAATGTAAATAAGTGAGTTTATAGGGGGGAAAGTAATTATAGGTGCTACTTTGGGGGTATTTTTGAATATATATAATTAATTAATTAAGTTGACATTATTGTGTTTTCATTTTATCCAAAACGCATCATATTCTTAAAAAAGTAAAGACAATTAATCTAACCTATAAATTGAATGAATGGCTAAGGTTCAAAGATTAATATAGGCTTGAAATCATAAGAATATGCTTTTTTTGTTCTTAATTTTAGAATCTCTTGATTTAATGTATGTTCAAACCTAAACCACAACTTGATTCTTTGTTCATAATTTTTTAAAATGTTTAAATCTAAATTTATTTATTTGGTTAAGTAGAATTTAATAAATAATTCTATTTCTTATTTTTGTATTTAAACAATTTAAATTTAACTTTATTTACTTTTAAATACTATTAATAATAATTTTTATGTGAAACATCGTATTAATATATTTTCAAATTTTATAAAGAAAATGGCTATACATATTTTTTTGTTAAAGAATTTAATAAATAATTAATAAGTAACGGTTTGTAAGAGCTCAAACTAACATATATTGTTAGCTTCATAATTTAAAAACATTTTTGCTAGGGAGAAATTTTCACGCCCTTCCACATCTTTATGAGAAATGTTTCGTTTCCATCTTCAACTAACGTGGGATCTCACAATTGGTTGGAGAGGGCAACCAAACATTACTTATAAGGAGTGTGAGGTTTTTACACCTTTATAAACAATGTTTCGTTCCTCCCTCCAACCAATATGAGATCTCACAGTCGGTTGGAAAAGGGAACGAAACGTTCCTCATAAGGGTGTGGAAACCTCTCCCTAACATACACGTTTTATAATTGTGAGGCGAATAACGGTATGTAACGAGCCAAAACGGGTAATATCTGCTAGTGGTGGGTTTGGACTGTTACACGCTTATTCAAGCTCTTGATACATCCTAAAATCTTAAAAGTGGAGAACCTTAGTGGCACAATATTAATTCCAATCCCTTATATGATTCCATATTTAAATAAAGTGTTGATACCCTCTTCCAATATTCAATATTTTAGTGCAAGCATAGGAAAACCACAATATATATATTCCTTCCCCTTTGATTAAACCCTATTTTCCCTTTAAATTCCTTTAGATTATCCTATCACCTCACCTTTGTTTACTCATTTTAAACAACCATTCATCTATTTTCGAATGTTCAACAAAGGAATTGCATTCCCAAAAATGATTCATACCTAACAAAAAAACACCTTATTGCCTTTGTTATTAATACAAGTGGACGTTTTTCTCTTTCTTTGTTTTCATAGATCTTAGATCACGTGTACATAGCCTGGGTTGTGTTAGGTTCAAAATTTTGTTTAAATTTCGGGTTGATTGGGTTGGTGATCCAAGCAAACCCGAATAGAGTTCACAACTCATTTTTCATTTCCATATATAATTAAATGTACATTAAGACGTACATGCATGATTGGAAGTTCGGCACATAAGTCAAATTTCAAAATTCAGCCTTTTTTTTACTTACTTTTTTTTTAATTTCTTAATTATTTTTGGCTTATTTGTCTAATAGAAGTGATAGATCTTCCCCAACCATTCAAATAAATGTTTATGAAAATACTTTGCAAAATAAAAGTAAGGAAAGTCAAAATACCAAAATTTTGTCTTTTATTCAATTAATAAAATTTATGAATAAAATAGCAAAAAGTGCGTGTGATGTAATTAGGTGGGAGGGCGGAACGTAAATTTCGAAAATAATTTCCGATCCTTTTTTTTTCTTTTTCAATTATTTTATTCATTTTTAAAAAAATTAAAAATTTGGAACAATCGTAGAAGGCAGCGGGCCCCACCGCAACCGGAAATCAAACAATGATGCCTCGGATCACGAACGAAACATTTTCCCCTAAAGCCGCATGAATGGCATTCCTGTATTTACAACCATATTTAGGGGCTAATTTACAAAATCCTTAAAGCTTATTTCCCCACATTACCCTCTTCTCGCGGCGCATGAGGAGGGTATTCTCGACATTGCGCTTTTTTTTTTAAGTTTATTTTCTGTTAATTTCAATTAGTAACAAATAATGAATTAGGAGACATTTTATGGGGTAATATATGAATTACAATCGCTCACTTTTTTTTAATTCGTTCCGTTAACACTTAACTTATTTATAATTATATTTTTAAAAACTTTTTGATGATATTAATGCATTAAAGCTACTTTTAAGGAATGGTTACTAATTAAATATAAATATTCAATATATTCAATAGTTACAATCTAGACATACTATTAAAAAAAATTAAAAATATTTAATGTTTGTATCACAGATGCATTGTGACTAGTAAATATTTGATATTTGAACTCTATGAGATTTTAGTTATTAATCTAACAGAAACTACGACAACCCAACCTAACTCAATAAATTATGCACAATTAAATTAAATTTAGATGTTTTGAATAAAAATAAATAATTAATAAAAAAATAAAAAAATTTAATTTGGCTGATTTGTATCTGCAGGATTAGACAGTGGAAGAGCAACTTCCCCAGGAAAAGCCGTCTTATTTACTTTGTATTTATTTATTTATTGATTCAGAGTTTTTAATTTTAAATCCGTTCTTTCTATTTCTCTCTCCTCTCTCTACGCCCTTTCGTATTTTCATCTCTGCCTCGGCCTCTGTTCAGCTGCTAGCCTTCCCACCTATTTTCTCATCACCACCGCCTACGAAAAGCGTGGAAACAACTGCACGACACACACACACACACAGAAGAATTGCCTTCTCTAATGAGCCGGAATTTTTGTTGGCCCCATTGCAACCATTTTTAACCTTCTGCACCACAGATGCAGAGCTAACGAACCGGGAATAGGAGAGAAAATAGAGACAGCGGAAGAAATTGAGCGAACTCGTCAGGATAAGCCTTCATTTATGTGCGCTTGGAAAATGCGAGAGGCTCTGCCCTGTGATGACCCCAGCCAAATCGTCTCTTCTACCCACAAGAAGAAGAAATCCGATGACGATAAGCTAGATAAAGATTCACAGATGCAGATGCTCGCCGTTCCTCCGGTTCTTGTTGTAAATCGTAGCCGATCACAGGCGAGTTCGCGAAGGGTCACACCCACTACCTTGACGACTACTCCTTCCATAACTACGGTGGCTACTGTCGACTCTGTTTCCGGTGACGGCACTGGAATCGTTGCGCCGACGGCTGTGGAGAAGCACCTGCCCAACGGGGATCTGTACATTGGGAGTTGCTTGGGGAGCGTTCCGCACGGATCGGGGAAGTATTTGTGGACTGATGGGTGTATGTATGAGGGTGAGTGGAAGAGGGGTAAGGCCTCGGGGAAAGGGAAATTTTCTTGGCCTTCTGGTGCCACATATGAAGGCGAATTCAGGTCGGGTCGGATGGAAGGGACTGGCACTTTTATTGGATCCGACGGCGACACCTATCGTGGCTCATGGTGTGCAGATCGGAAACACGGTTTCGGCCAGAAACGTTACGCTAACGGCGATTTCTACGACGGAACCTGGAAGCGGAATGTTCAGGACGGAAATGGCCGTTACGTCTGGAAGAACGGGAACGAGTATGTGGGTGAGTGGAAGAACGGGTTGATGTCCGGTCAGGGGGTTTTGATTTGGGCCAACGGGAATCGGTACGAAGGTCAATGGGAGAACGGAGTTCCGAAAGGGAACGGAGTTTTCAGTCTTCTCGACGGCAGTAGCCATACCAGTGAATGGAATAACGAAATGAAAATCCAGCAATACAATGGAAGTTTTGATTCACTAGACGCGAAAGAGAAAATCGAAAGCAGTGAGGTTGTTGAGGGTGCGAATTTGACCGCAACATTCAGGAAAAGTTCTTCGGTGGACGCTAGCAGAGGCAGCTCGACGGAGAGAAATTTCCCGAGGATTTGCATTTGGGAATCCGACGGCGAAGCCGGCGATATCACTTGTGATATACTTGATAATGTGGAGGCTTCGATGCTGTATCGAGATGGGTTTAGACAGTTTAAGAAAACTCCTTGTTGTTCAACCAATGATGCGAAGAAACCAGGGCAAACGATTTCCAAGGGGCACAAGAATTACGAACTCATGCTCAATCTCCAACAGGGTATAAGGTAAATAATCGATTGAGTTCTTTAGTTCATCTGAAATGCTCGTTTCTCGATGCTGTTTTTAGGGTTTTTCTGCTCTGTTCTTGATTGGATTTTTCTGGGGTTTGCTGTAGGTATTCAATCGGGAAACACGCTTCAATTCTTCGGAACCTTAAGACAAGTGATTTCGACCCGAAGGAAAAGTTCTGGACGAGGTTTCCACCGGAAGGATCGAAAACTACGCCCCCTCATCAATCCGTGGAGTTTCGATGGAAGGATTACTGCCCCTTGGTGTTCAGGTATTCAAACTTCGAAGTTTCTGCCCCATTTGATCTTCGTTGTTCAATGATTGACCATTTTCGTTGCAATCCTTGTGTAATGTAGACATCTGAGGGACCTGTTCCGGGTTGACCCTGCTGATTACATGCTAGCTATTTGTGGAAATGACACCCTTAGAGAGCTCTCTTCTCCAGGAAAGAGTGGAAGTTCTTTCTACTTAACTCATGATGATAGATTTATGATAAAGACGGTGAAGAAATCAGAAGTGAAGGTCAGTTGCCAGGATTCTGATTAGCTTTGTTTGGTTTGTTGTGCTCCATTTTATGGATTGGATGATACGTTGAAGGATGGTCATTGATGAAATTAGTACTTCTCTTTTCAGGTGCTCATAAGGATGTTGCCAAGCTATTATGATCATGTATGTCGATACGAGAATTCGCTCGTGACGAAATTCTTTGGCGTGCATTGTGTAAAACCAATTGGTGGTCCAAAGGTGCGTGCTGTTTTACTCTGGACTTTGGTTTGAAATGCTTTATCAGATATGTTACTGTTAGAATTTGTGTTCTAACTTAAATCTTTGTAACGTAACCAGACACGGTTTATCGTGATGGGCAACTTGTTCTGCTCCGAATACCGAATTCATCGACGTTTCGACCTTAAGGGTTCGTCCCATGGTCGGACAACAGATAAGCCTGCGGGAGAAATTGATGAAACCACTACACTGAAGGATCTTGATCTTAATTTTGTGTTTCGCCTTCAGCAAAGTTGGTTCCAGGAGTTTATCAAGTAAGTTCTTACATTCAGATTATATGGTTCTTGCATTCTTTACTTACTGGGCGTTAAATTTAACATTAATGTTTCGAAATCACGACAGGCAAATTAACCGAGACTGTGAGTTCTTGGAAGCTGAGAGAATCATGGATTATAGTCTTCTGGTTGGTCTTCATTTCCGTGACGAGAGTCGATACGATAAAATGGGCTTATCGCCATTTCTATTACGATCTGGTAAATAATCTGATCTCCACAACGTTGTCATGTGGGTGATTTGATAAACTAAAGAACACTTGTGCTATCTTGCAGGTTATAAAGATTCTTATCAGAATGAAAAGTTCATGCGTGGCTGTCGCTTTCTTGAAGCAGAGCTGCAGGACATGGATCGAGTTTTAGCTGGCCAGTATGTTTCTTGTCAATTTCTACTGTTTGTATTCGATCACTGAACATTATTATTTCCAACTAATCATATCTGTTTTTGTTCTAATTCAAACGTATACACAACGATTTTTAACCCGTTACGTTTCACTCTTCCAGGAAACCTCTAATCAGGTTAGGAGCCAATATGCCAGCTAGAGCCGAACGAATGGCTAGAAAGAGCGACTTCGATCAGTACACCCCTGGCGGGACAAGCCATTTGATTCCTTCAAGGAGTGGTGAATTCTATGAAGTTGTCCTGTATTTCGGGATCATCGACATCTTACAGGACTACGATATCAGTAAGAAACTGGAGCACGCATACAAATCCTTACAAGTCGATCCCACTTCAATATCAGCAGTCGACCCAAAGCTGTATTCAAAAAGATTCCGAGACTTCATAGGAAGAATCTTCGTTGAGGACAGGTGAATAAGATAGGTAGGAAGGATGGATAGATAGATAGCTAACTATTATCCCATCGATAAAAAGATTTCCCAACCGAAACATCGATCAACCAGAGAGTTGCGTGGAGTAGGAGCTGAAATATAGCTTGGCATTGGGTGGCCACATGCGATTAAAGGCTGATTTTGCAGAGCAGCCAAAGAGTAGAGGAGGGGTGGGGGTAAAGTGTTGAGTTATATATGTTGTACATTGAATGCAAGAAAAGAGGGAGATTTGGGAAGTGAAAGGGGGGCTCTGTTCTTCCCTCACGTTGCTTTACTATTATATTTTTTTTTTTTGAAAGGTTTGAAAGATAGGTATATAGGTAGTGGAGAAAAGTGATTGAAAATGGAATGGGGATTTGGGGGTTGGTTGGTTGGTTGGTTGGAATAAGAGAAGTGTACAGGATTGGATTACGTTTATGATCTGATCTCTCTGTTTTGTGAAATATTCTATTCAGAAAACGCCTTATTCAATGTCTTTCTCTTCTTCTCAAGGCTCACTTTTTATGAGTTTTAAGGCAAATGGGGTCGCCTTGGGGTTGCTTTTTGCAGTGAAACAGAGCAGAGCGGGAAGAGTTGAGTAGCCATCAAAAGCAGAGAAAGATGCTCTCTCTTCACTTCCCCTTTCCTTTTTGTAATCCCACCACTTATTAGGCTATCCATCTCATGAAGTGTATGGTTTTTAGGTTCCAAGAAATGACCTTTCTGCCACGTGTCGCAAACCCATTTGCCTAAAGTGTATTTAAGACATACCCAAGTGGTCAAAGTCGCAGGAGAGAGAGAGAGAGAGTTAGAGAGAGAGAGAGAGAGAGAGTTAGAGAGAGTGGAGCCCCATGTTTCATTTAGGACTTATAGGAGTGGAGTTTCATTCTGAATTTTGACCTTCCTCTCTTCTTCTCTTTGCTTTTGGCTACCTCTGTCTATTACTGTTTCTAGATCCTGCCAACTCTCCTTTATATATATATATATATATATTATAATACTTTCCCACCATCTCATTAAAATATACTTACATTATTTTAACTCAACTTGGTTTACTCTAATCTCTCCTTTTTCTCCCTAAAATTATCTTTTCTATTCTTTAATATGTTTCTAAGAGTTTGAATTCCACGTTAGTTAGAGGGGAGAATGAACAATTTCTTATAAGAGTGTAGAAACCTCTCTTTTATAGACATGTTTTAAAATTGTAAGGCTGATAGTGATACGTAACGGGCTCAAACAAACAATATTTACTAACGGTGAGCTTGAGCTCTTATAAATAGTATTAGAGCCAGAAATTGGGTGGTGTGCCAACGACAACGTTGGCTTCCAGGGGGTGGATTGTGAGGTCCCACATTGGTTGAAGAGAGGAACGAAATATTTCTTGTAAGAGTGGAAACCTCTCCTAGCATATGTGTTTTAAAATCGTGAGGTTGACAACAATACATAACAGGCCAAAGCGGCTAATATTTACTAATGGTGGGCTTGAGCTGTTACAAATGGTATCAGAGCCAGACACCGGGCGGTATGCTAGCGAGGACGTTGGGTCCCAAGGGAGGTGGATTGTGAGGTCCCACATCAGTTAGAGAGGGAACCAAAACATTTCTTACAAGGATATGGAAACCTCTTCCTAGTAGAATTTTAGAATTCTAAGGCCGATAACGATACTTAATGGTTCAAACCAGACAATATCTATTAGCAGTGAGCTTGAACAGTTACATTATATAAATAGGTGATCAATTGTGTCACTGTTTAAAAGTTTAAGAACTAAAATGAATCAAATTCGAGAGTAATTTATTCCAAAACCTAAACCTTTTCAAATGCACTCATCTAGATCGAAAGATAGAAGCATAAGCATTGGGTGGCGGTGCATTTTAAAATGTAAAATGGTGTAGCAGACAGGCTATGAGGGTTTGTCTTGTCTGTGAAGAAGGGAATTTACAGACACAGAAGTCAACTGTCCTGCCTGTAAAGTCATGGAGCCTACTCCTTCAACCTACGGACTCAGTCAAACACCATTACAGGCAACTTTGTTCTCAAGCATTCATGACCAAAATTTCTCTGTTTTTTCCCCCATTAAATTACACAAATAATATAAAAACTTGGCTTGGAACTGGCAAGCATGCACGAGTAATTGGCCATATGTGCCTCAACGTGCTCACAACTTCCTCCAACTTGAAAAAACAAACAAACAATCCTTATTATATACATAAACTTGTTCATCAAATCATTACCCCAAAACCCATTATCAAAATCACCTAAATATATATATTTATCATATACTATACACCAAAAAAGACAGCAAGATAGGTACTCAGATTTGGATCGACCTTTTTTTGTTTTCTGCGTTTCCACAGTCTTATGATAAACAACTAATGTGGAATATCACACGAACGAACAGAAGATGATGACTCATGAACAGAGATATTATCAAACGCTTAGACGCACGAAGGTCGAGATATATCAAAATCCTTGCATGCTTTAAAAGCGAAAAAGGAAAGAAATTAAAAATAAAACCCCATTTTTGTAGTTTCTTTAAAAGAGGAGCTTTCATCAGCGATGATGATTATGTTCGAGTTCTCCGGCGGCTCTGGGCTGGGTTCTAATGTTGTATGATTACGTGGGGGTCAATGATTTGAAGATCTTGAATTAGATTTTTTTTAAATGGTTGGAGATAAAGTTGTGAAGAGATTACGAAGAAAAATGAGTTATTAATATAAAGAAGAAAGAGACAACCAAATGACAAGAGGACCCATTTGGTAACGTACGTGTTTATATGTAGTTGTTATGTTAATTTACGTGAATGATGTTGTAAATGATGTCATATATGTTTTTTAATCTCTCAAATAGTATTGTAATAGTCCGAGCCTACCGCCACATGATATTATCTAATTTGACCAATTACGTATGTTTCGTTCCCTCTCCAACCGATGTGGGTTCTCCCAAGTATTTTTTAGAACGAAAACCCAAGAGGTAAAGACGAAAAATTTACAAATCTACGGACATAATTGAAGCATACTTCAAAATTTAGAGCTTTTAATAGTCAATTTGAACATAGTTGAACAAATAAAACACGGAGACTCATTTGTAGTTACTTTAACAAAAGATGTTTTCAAGCTGTCACGTTATACATATGTGTAATAAAGCTTATAACTTTCTAATTGAACGGAACTAATTAATGATAAGAACCCATCAAACATCTTAAAGGGGAAACGTAAAGATGAAGTTAAATCGAAAGAAGTGGTATGAATAACGACCGTGTTGTTCAACGGCCCGTATTAAAGAGAGGAAGAAGAAGAAGAAGGAAGAGGGTTAATAAAGGAAGGAAAGAGTCAAGATTGTAAGAAAGGGTCGTGTTGAAACATAAATGAAGGTGGCCATTGATGTTGGGAAAAAGCCCTTTTCCATTCCCAACATTGGCCCTTCTCTATTTGTGTTATAGGGGACACGTTTTCTCTTTCCCCTCACTCATTGTTTTCATTTATTTATTATACATACCCCATATACCTAACTTAACTATTTTTGCCCCCCTCATTCAAATTAAATAAATCCCCTTCCTTCATTAAAAAATCTATGGGGAAATTATCTCGAGAATTAGTGGAACGAATCAATGTGACGCCACCTTATATGGGTCGGCTCATTTTAAAAATTGCTTGTTAAAAGAGTTGGTAGAGAGCTCTGGGAGATTTTTCAAGCAGAATTCAATATGAGATAAACATTTGTTCTTTGAGAGGTTGAAGATTGCGGAAGACCGATCATAGATTTATAAGTAAAGAATATATATTTATCCGTAGAAAGTAAAGTCATCAAATATCTGGTAAGCACTTAATTCGGGCGAAAGGGGCGGAGGGTGCTGGCTGCTGTGCCCTCTTGACCAGACTATCCAAATTGGAAAGATAACATATTAAAACACGCGGTCTGGGTTAGGTAGTCGCCGGTGCCAGCAGGAGGTTTCCATTGGAGGGAACATATGAACCCATCTAATCCATTCTTTTCCTTTCAATTTGCGGTGCGTTTTCTTCTACTTCTTATTCGAATCTAATAAGAATATCTAACACCCTTTATTATTTAGCTGGATAATCAAGCCAGATTAGAAAAACACACAAGCCCTTGTATGATTGTGTCGATTTTGCTGCCCCAAAATGGTAGGGTAATGGGTAAATGAATTATGATGTAATATTAGGATCATCATTTGTCAATTTGATTGTCAATGCAATAATAAGTGGAGAATAGAATCTGATAAGTGTGTACAAACGGTAGTTGACAATGGGAGGGGAAAGGGAGAATTATGGTGGTGGATTGGTTGTGGCTGAAAGGAAATGAAAGAGATGGGGAAGGCAATGCACATGGCGAGTGGGATTGAGACGCCATTGTCGGGTTTTGAGTTTCTTGAAATTTTAGAGAACGCAGCCTAAGTGTTCGATCATATGCCTGACTGACCCCTCTTCCTTTTTTTGGGTCCTCCATATCTCACTGACACCTTCTCATCACAAAATAGTTTATGTTTTTCCATTGTAAAGTATTCATTGAGTTGTCATTTGTCACCATTGCATTGATGGGTCCTGTCCTCCATCTTCATCTTTCATCTTCATCTACATCTGCAATTATTAATGGCCACACCATTGCCTCTTTTCTTTCTATCCAATATAGAAAAATATGGATATGAATGATTTGAATTGGGTCCAGCCCATTAGAGGTCCGGCCCACATTGATTGAGGGAAACCCAGAAGCTAGCTAGCTCCCTCCCTTGACATTATAGAGTGGAATAAGGATTTGAAATCTTCAACCACAAAGCTAAGACAATGATGAAGTAGAAAGAGACATGGGAGGAGGAGAGAAGGGTTGTGAAGGGGAAAACAGAGGAACCCCACATCAACTAACCGAGCCATTGGGGAGATATTGCTTCAAAAATACAATAATTTTGTTGGGCAATATCAATGTGGGTGTGATTAGTGAGAGGCGGATCTCATCCATTGGGCTCATGGGGTGATGCTGAAAATGTGGGAATGCCTCAGTTTTAGGTGACCAGCACCATATGGCAGCTCACCTCATTTGATCCCACCACCATCCCCTCTTCATTGCCCCACTTTCTTAAACTCTAATCACTCTTTGCTTCCACAGTTCATTTCAATGAAATGGATGTCGGCCCAGACACCGCAGTAGGACATTCTGCATAAGTTCGGCTCGTGTTTGAGGCCCAGAGGGTAACTCATTGTGTCAGGCCATGGATTTGGGCCTTATGAAGGGTTTGTGGGGGGAGTGAGAAGGAGATTGAAATGTGATAATTGTGGGGGTTTTAAAGCGATGGGATTGACAAACTCCGTAAGTAATGATGCCACTGACTCATTCCTAATCCAACACTGTTTTCAAATGAGTGTAAGTTTAAATACATCTGGGCAAAGGTTTGAATTTGATAACACAAAATTTATGAGAAAGAAAAGAAACCCAAGAAAGTGAAAGAGAGAAATCCCTTATTATCGATCCACATCCCCCACTGTGTTAACACAAAAACAACCAAAATTGAAACCCAACAGCCAATGTCACTGATAGACAACACAACACAGCACAAAGAAACACATAGAATAGAATGCATATTATCATCCGAAACCCAAAGTGGTGGGAAGGGAGTATCTTTATGCAATATCGCTTGGAAATTAAGGGTCAGAAAAGGCTGCATATTTTAGAAGCAGCAGGCAGGCAGGCGGCACGTTAGCGTTAGCTAGGCCAGGTTTCCAAAATGGTAAAAAAAAAGTGGGAGAAAGAAGGTCCGGACATGGGTGAGGGTGAGGCAGAAGAGGAATGGTCAAGAGGAGGATGAAAGAGGGTGGTTTTAGGCCAAACAATGGCAAGGGGGAAGTGGCAGAGTTGGTTTGCATGGAAATGGGCAGAGAGGGCTTCAGGGCTAAACCCCAAGGGGGGAAGAAGGGAACAGAAGATATACACAGTTTGTTTGGTTGTGTAATTATGGTGGGAAGAAGGCTTGGAATGGTTCTAGGGTTTTACTTACTTACGTATTATGACGCTACTCTACTACTACTACTGCTACTCTTTATACGTTTTGGGCTCATTCTTCCCTCCCTCTGCTTCCCTTCCCAGATATGCATTCTTTTCCTTTGTGTATGGCAGTTCATGTGAGCCAAGAAAAGAAAAACTCAAGTTTATAACACATTTTGGAGCGCACCACATTGGAATTATTGGCTAAACAGAGCTCTTTGAATGGGGCAATGAGTTCATGCAGCTATAGTTATTTGAATGTAATAAAATTAGGCTTTATTTGAGGAGTTTTCCTATTATTAGCGGATGAATTAGTAGTTGTTGTTCTTGTTTCTTTAGTACCTTTAGTAGTTTCTATACCTATTATGTTCCTGGGATTATTTACAAGCTCTTATTTTTGCCAACCTTAACTGCCGCTTGTATAGGCGAATCCATGTGTCAACAAACAATTCGAAATGCCTCACCTTTTTTAAGACGAAAAATTAGATCATAATTTATTATGTACAAGATAATATTTTATGAATAAAAATATAATACAATGTTCTACATAATTTCTATATTTCACGTATACACGTATAGATATATTTATATTTATACATAAAAAAATGAGTGGATTAGGGTAGGTGGGGAATTGGTGAGATCCGGGATATAGACGGAGAATATAATTTTTTGTCATTTTATCCCATTAGTTGATGAAAAAAATCTCTTCTCGTTTTCTCTCCCATTTAAACAAGGATTTTCCATACTATTTTAGGTAAGTCCCCAAATGCTCTAGAGATTAAATTAAAGTTTATAATTAATATGCTATCATAGCTCTATCTAAAATTTATTAGGGATACATTTATCCCTAACTGATTGAATTTTATTATATCATTATGCATATCATATCAACAAAATATGAAAACTTCTTTTGTGATTACTTATATGAAAGATTGTATTTTTGACTTTATAATTATTTGGTTTTTTTTTAATTATTTTTTGTTGGGAGTTTGAATGAAAAATTGATGATTGATGGAAGAAGGTGGAGTGAAAATGATGATGATTATGGAGAAGTCTAGAAGTGAAATAGGATCTTCCATTTGTGATTGCCATTGATCTTTTGATTTGACCCTCATCAATATTCACTCATCTTCGAAAATTGGTGCCTAATTTCAACAGATCTTCAAAGAAATCATTGTTCTACCAAGCCTGGAACACGCAATAAAAATAAAAAACAAAACCAAATGGTGTCCCATTTTGGTGTCACTTCTTCCAATAACGCCGCCAAAGCGATGATGGAGCAAAACTCAGTTTTGTCTCTGTCTTTGTCTGTCTCGTAGTAAAAAAAAAACAAACAAACATTTAAAGCTCTTGACATGACTTCTTTCTTATACTTATCACTCCCAATCTTCATCAGAAAATCCCACAAAACCTTCAAACCCTAACCATGCCTCATCACCCTCGTCATATTAACCCTCCTCCACCACTTCCCCCTCAACCCATTTCCGCCTCTGTTCCCTTCTCTCACTTTCTTTACCCTCATAACTCTCCCATGGCCTCCGGTTATCCGTCCAAGCCCTTGAATCCTAATGCCGACCCATTTCTCTCTGCACCCCCCACGTTTCTTCCTCCGCCCTCGCCCCATCTCGTGTCGGGGTATGGAAATTTGTATTACCCACGTGCCACTTCTGCTTACGCATGGCAGTTTCATAGTTTTCCGGCTGTTTCCTGCTATAATGCCTGGCCGCAGGTTGTGTGGCCGTCGTATCAGCCGGCTGTGGGTTTTGGTGGTTGCGTTGTGGCGGATTCCAAGCTGGGAAGAGAGTTTGTCGTTTCGAGTGCGCCAAGTAGAGATATCAAATGTCCGCCGCAATGGGTCCAGAAGAAAATCAGTAGCGATGAGGACAATAACGCCGATGTCGACGACCCAGTTGAGAAAACTGTTCCTTGCTCGGGAATTACAACCTTGATGATCAAAAACATTCCCAATCAGTTCAAGTGGGTTCTTCTGTTCTTCCTCTTTTAATGAATTATAGTACTAAAATATAACAATTTAAGAACGTGGCAAGTTCTTTGATCGGAGAATTTTCTTGGAGAAGGATAAAGGTGGAATCAGAAGTGGGGTTGTGGGCTTAATTCCTACTTTTTGTTGTTTGTCGGTAAAATGGGAATGTGGGTTTTTAAATGATTTCATGCTGCACTTTCTCTGGTTTCTGCCCTTTCTCGCTTTTCTGTCTCCTCATTTGGAAATATTCCTTCATGAGATTCATTTCTTTGGTGTTCTTTTTTGATGTCTTAGCTTTACATTTATTGCCTTTTTAACTTTAGAACAATGTTGAAAAGCAGGCGGCGAGATCTTCTGCAGTTGTTGGACAGATACTGTCAAGTGATGAACCAACGAAGGGATTCTCGACCTGATTTCTACGCTTCTGAATATGATTTCGTTTATTTACCTATGGATTTCATGTGGGTTATGATCAATATCTTATAATTCTTCTTTGGTTGCTGCAATTCACCATTTCAGTGTGGTTGTAATCATTTATGGCTTTACAGGAGATCATGGTATGAAGGGAAAGTGTCGAATCTGGGTTATGCGTTTGTAAATTTCACCACATCCATGGCTGCATCCCAGTTTTGTGCAGTTTATCACAACTACAAATGGGATGTTAATGTGAACAAGAAAATTTGTGAGATCACGGAGGCTAGGATTCAGGTTCATGTAGAATTGATGAAGTTTTCATTCATTTTATTGATATTGCATGTTTTAGAATGTAAAATGAATGCTGCTTTGCGATGGGAAACTCAGGGAAAGGAAGCTTTAAAGAACGCATTCAAGAACAAAATCTTCTGGTGTAGCAACGATCAATATCTGCCTGTGATGTTATCTCCAGCGAGCAACGGTCGACGTCGTTACCGAAGGGTTAATGTCGGTAGGCGCATAGCTCGTCTTCCTCGCAAGCCGCTCAAGAAGTTAAGCTGTTGAGGAGAGCTCCATTGTAGGTGGCCACGCATGGAGTTGGTTTGTGTTTTGGTTTTCTTTTTTTTCTAGGTTGATTAAAGGTGGGTGTGGTTGTGTTTTCATTGTCTCCCCGACCGCCGCAGTTTGTTTGGGGAGAATTGAAAACACGAGCGGATGTTTGTTTGTTTGTGTGTTTCTCCTTGTTCTTGGGAGGAGGGGATGGCTATGTCTGTATGAAATGCTTACTTTTCTGCAATAATATTCTCTCCTCTCTTACTCGGTTGTATATATAATATTTTGATCATCTCTAGAAATTGTTGGTTGGTGGTGGGTTTGTTTTTCTGGTAATGGGTCTCTCTGATTATTGTCAAGCTTATCGATATTCAAGGCGTTATGGGTAAATAATTTTGGATTTGTTTTCTCAACAGTGATTTGTAATTTCCAATGTTATGAAATATGTTCTTGGAGTCTTATTGGAATATGTGAAATTTGTTTTTTAAGGCTATTTCTTTGGATTATAAGTCATCTTGATTAGTTATTTACTAACCTTTTTATTAATGAAGATGAATATGAATGCATGAGTGTTACTCTCCGATGCAAGCATGAAGGTAAAATACTTTTACTGTTAAAGACTCGAGTTCACTAAATGCAAAAAAAAAAAATATATTTGATGTCAAAATTTTTCACCAATTATTTTTTTCTATCGAATTAATAGTTTGAACAAATCGTTTTTGATATTCGAAAGAGTTATATTTATTCATTCAAATAAGTCATTGTGGAAATTCAATTTTTTGAATTTTAAGATATCTTGATTAGCTAATTTATTTATGATAGGCATCAATTCTATCATAAGTTTTAGTTTTTATCATAATGTTACGAACATTGTTCGTAGATTCTCTAGTAGGTGAAAATCATGAAGAAAAGAGTGATGCTCACACTACATCGACCAATGTGGCTTTTTCCTTATATCCGAATATGATCACGATTTAAGAGTGGTTGGAAAATCTTTAACCACACTCACATAGATTTCAAAGGGTGTTGGGCTACGGAGGCATGCTTAGCTTACTGGATAATTATATATAGTGAATGACATTTATATTAAAATATTGATATAGTAAACGTTTAATATAGTATATGACATGAATGGCTATACATGGTAGAAGTTTATAGCTATATCTGGTAAAGTTATACATATTAAACAAAACCATATATATTTGGGTAGTCTTGCTTTGAAGATATAATTACTATACATATTTGAAATCATCCATATAAACTTCTAGCTAATATTTCTCCCCTATTTTCTCTCTCTCTCCTGTTTTGTGTTCATCTAGAGTTATGTGTTCATCTAGTTCAAGTGTGTGAGTTATTGTGGAGTCCTAAAATAAGATTCATACATTTGAGAGATCTAGTTCTACAAATTCATAGACAAAAATGTATTGGTGTAGAATTGGAAACGTTACTAATAAGAAATTAGTTAAAGAAGTTATAATCATCTCCACACTGTACAAGTCATTATATCGTGCATGATCATATCATCAATAAGGACATAGTATGGTAATCTAATCATGAATACTGGACATAGTATGGTAATCTAATCATGGGTACCTAGTCATCCTTTTAGATTTTTAGATTCGATAAATTTTGAACTAAAACCTACTTACTTTATTG
Source organism: Cucurbita ficifolia (assembly GCA_033971965.1). Lineage (NCBI taxonomy): Eukaryota > Viridiplantae > Streptophyta > Magnoliopsida > Cucurbitales > Cucurbitaceae > Cucurbita > Cucurbita ficifolia. The sequence goes on from CM066976.1 coordinate 3,466,878, forward strand.
CGATTGAAATCGGTCATCTCTCCCCAAAGCCGCTTTATTCAAATTGATGCCACGTCCTAGGCCTGGCGCTGACGAACAATACCTCCACAGAGCATATCATTTTATTAGCGATCTTGTTGGTGGTTTAGACTAGTTCATCGTCCCCAGAGATCCAATACAAAAGATTGTGTTAGTAAAATGAGCTATAATAATGGACCCCTCGTTAACTTCACGGGGATTAGAGTACTTATCAATACTATTCAGAATATTGAGCATTTGAAGAGGGTGAGCGCATCTGTAAGATAGAACACGACACAGCAATAACACGAGAGTATTTTCATGAGGAAATCAGATGCAAATCCAGAGTTTAAACAATACGTCTCTAAGCTTTTACAAGAGATTCAATGGCAAAGGCCTCAACGAGGAGCCTTCTTCTTTCCTGCAATAGCGACCTTCTTACCCTTCAACGTCCTGCAGTTGTTTTTCGTTCGCTGCCCTCGGCATGGCAACCCCTGGATGTGTCGAATCCCTCTATAACACTGAATTTCTTTCAATCTCCTTATGGCAAGTGCATTGAAACGCCTCTGCAAAACCCAACAGTCAAATTTTTAAGCACTTCACAAAAGTAACAAAGACAATAATTTTAACACACACACATAGATAAGAGAAAGAGAGAGACCAGATCTCCTTCAATCATGTACTTGGAAACTTCATCTCTGATAGATATGAGTTCCTCCTCAGCTAAGTCCTTGGTGATCTTATTCTCCACGTTTAGATCAAACAGTATTTTCTTAGCATTGTTGCGCCCAATTCCATGTATATATTGAAGGGAGTATAGAACTCGCTTGTTGTTTGGTATCTCAACTCCTCCAACACGGACACATTTGATTTGAAGTCCAGGAACCTGAACAAAATTGAAGGATGAAAAATGAGGGAATCATTCAAGAAGAAATAGGGATATCTTGTGAGTTTGAAACTTCGTAGAAGGCCAAACAAGTGGAAATCAATATTATTTGAGGAGGACATGACATTATAGGAGTTAAACACATGGCCTCCTACTCCGATACTAAGTTAAATAAAAAATTAACTCAAAATCTTAAGCTGATGGGTTATGAACTTTATCATTTCAAGCATAGACTAGCAAGTCAGATTTCCATTCAAGGTCAGCCATTAATTGTCATAATCTACTCTTTCGGTCCAATTATATCTGCTTAATCTTTATAACCCATGATGCACAGAAAGGGTGAGAGAAAATGGGATTAAAGATCCTGAATTTGATTCCTTTAGACAATAGCAGTTAGGGAAACGAAATGCAGAATTTTTGTTTCATTACACTGCTCAATGAAGTGTAGAGGCAGAGTCTAGTATTGTAACCGAGGAAAAACTAAGGAAAAACAGAAATCAGCATCACAAAAAGGAAATTCAAACGAAAGGCAAAAAGAGAGAAGCTGAGTGGAGAGTATGTTCTGTACTAATAGTTTCACAGAATCAATGCAGAAATCAAGAAACAGATACAATCTGAAATCAAGAAGACAATAGGCAAGTTCCGCAGGATAAATATAACTGAGAAAAATCCCTCCACATCCGAAATAAGTACATGAAATTAAAGAACGAAGAAATGACAGAAATGGAAACTGTAGAGCCCAAGTGAGTAATTGAACGGAGAAAGAGGGTAAAATTGAAGAAAGGAACTCCATAGTTGAGGTCCAAAGAAGAGAAGATTTACCCGAGGGTTTGAAATGGGGAAGGAGAGGGCGTTGGAGAGAGGATTGGAGGTTCGAGAATTGCAAATAAGGGAGAGCGAAGGAGCGACGGGCAATGCTAAAGTGTGCGCCATTATCTCCTCTCTTCAAACTTCTCACTCACCAAACGGCAATCAGCACATTAGTGGATTTCTTCAATCCGATTGAACTCCGAGCGGCTCTCTGGTTTCAATGCCCACCTTATCTTCTTCTTCTTCTTCATCCCGCTTACAAAAATATGGATAAAGGCCAGCTCAAACAAATTCAGAGGCCCAAACCTATTCATTTTAGAATGGGCTTGGCCCAAACTCCAGGCCCAGATTTAGTTATTACTTTTTCTTGGAAACTTGACCTGCTTCTTTTGACTTTAGGGATGATGTATTAGAATTCTTGGAAACACCGCACCCTTATTTGATTTCATATTATATTTCCTTACTATTCCTATTTCATCCTCCAACCAAGTCGTTAACATCTCTCACCAAGATTCTATATGATCATTCCGCGAAATCCATACTTGAATCATCTCAAAATGTAATACGAGATGCAACTTGTTGTCAATTTTTACCCGAGTTAAGGTGTTTCTTTCTTTCCTTACAATCGTAATAACGACTTTCAAACCTTCTTTCAACCTGTTTGTTTCAAACCTTAACCTTCTTCTCAAAATGGGACGGGCCAGAGGCTTGAGCATACGTTGCCTCCTCTCCACTCCTGTTTTCTAAAACCTTATTCTCAAAATGGGGCTAGAGGTTTGAACATACGTCGTCTGACCGTAGGCGACATGAATCCAAGTTGGCTAGACTCACTCGGTGTTGGGAGTGAGTGTCGTTCAATCGCAAAAGCCAAGAAAAGTGCGATTGTGACATATGGCAGCTTATCATCGCTATCGTCTATCTCGATGCTTATTGCTGTGCTAAAGTTGATATCAATCCCTCTTTTGGATCCAACTATGAGCTTGCTGCAATGAAAATAATGTGTAGCTAAATAATTGTTTTTTTTTTTCTCCTTTTCATGTAGTATGTATATTATATTGTATCTAATATTGGGTATATGGGCCTTCTGAAATGGTGAAAATTAACACAGCCTCAAACAAAAAGATCAAGAGGAGAAGTGAACAAAAAACGAATAGTTTAAGCAATTAAACCAGTAGAAATGCAAACTGGGGCATTTAAACCTTTCTAAAGAGGAGGAACTCCAGAACCATGTGTTCATAACCAGTTCATAATTTCGACAGCTATTGAAGTCTTATGCTAAATGTGATGTATCAAGTGCAAATGAAGCTTTACAAATGTAAAAAAGAGAAGGAATTGCAGAACCATTTTCAACGATAAGCTTTCTTCTTTCCAGAACCGATCTGCTTTGACTTCATAGTCCTAGCATTGGTCTTTGTTCGTTGACCTCGACATGGCAATCCTTGACCATGCCTAATCCCTCTGTGGCACTGAATTGCCTGCAATCTATCAATGTCCTTCTTAACACACTTATTCTGCAACACAGACACAAAAAATAAACATCCTGTTAGTCCCTGCAAACATATTTGAAATTCATGGGAAGAAATATGGCGGAGAGAGCCGCTAATTTACCAATTCATGTCCGACCATGTACTTGGAAATTTCGTCCGCAAGAACAACGATCTCTCGTTTAGTCAAATCCTTGGCAAGCTTGTTCTCCAAGTGGAGCTCAGCAAGAACTTGCGGCGCTCTCGATCGGCCAATTCCATTAATGTACTGAAGCGCATATTTGAGCGGCTTGTTATCGGGAATCTCCATACCCGCTTTTATGTGAATCGACTCAATCTGCACATATCATCGACAGATTCCTTCACCTCATACAAACATTCAAAATCTTATAACGCACAAATGTTTTGAACTCAAAAATCAAATCGAATAAGAAAACTCCAGAGATTCACAAGCCCTAGACCCTGTTACTCTTGCCGCATCGCAATCAACAAATAATTACGCAAGGTTAACGAAGTCACTGATAATGATTGGAAGCGGTGAAGAAGAGCATTGGAGACAGCCCCCAGGGAACGACGAACTCCGAACATTATTCGGCGGAGGAGGGTTCCAGTGAAGCGGAAGAGAGAATTCAGACGGCGAGGGAAAGAGAGAGCCGAAGTATTGTTCGGCCAAACGAAGCCCACGATTTTCAAATCCAACCCGCTCGCCCGAGAAAGCCCATTAATCTTATTGAGTCCATAACGCACAATAATTAATGATTTAATTTGATTGATTTCTATATAATATGATTATATAAAATTTTCTTCTTTATTAACTTTCATTAATTATATGTTTTAGTTTTTAATTAAATTTAGTAATATTAAGAATATGTGTAAAATTGGAGTAAGCTAATTATTTAATCAATGATTTATTTATTTTGATTGAGTGATAATTTTTTTAATCATAAATAGCATTATAAAAAATGTATAAAACTCTTATGCGATGAAAATTGATAATCTAGACGTCACGTACATTTAAGAAAGACAACATAAATTACAATCTATTGATTATTAATACGTGTATTTATTTAATAATAATTTTTTAGTGTGTTATATTAAACACATGTAACATCTATTTAAATAATTTTTAAATAAAAAATACTTATATTTTTTTGTTTGAAAAATAGATTGTGACATTGAAAATTACATAAAATAATATTGATTATGGATTATAGTTTTGTAGTATTTCATCTATAGCTCAAAAATTATAGATAACCAATTAAATAGATAACAAACGAGAAAGAAAATGACGGAAAAAAGACACGTGGAAAATCAAAACAAAATCTTGGGAATTTTAACATATTTGCTTTCATTGACTTTATTTATATATATTTTAAAATGTTTTCATTTGACTTTGTTACACCAATATATATAATTAGTGATTTAATATAAATAAATAAATGTACTGAAAGCAAAAAAACATCCTATTACAACGCGGGCTCTTAATGCACTAATTATTTTTTAATGTGATTAAAAGCACATTAATCATAATCACTTATTATTGTAATAAATAAACTTATTTTAACCCTCCCCTCCATTTGTGTTCAATTAAGTTTCTCCCATTCATCGGACTTGTTTTTATTCTTATCTTAAAATACTCAAGTTATGTGTTAATCTTAGTTTTTCAGTGAAAGACAAGGCACCTATGCACAGACGATAACGTCGCAGATATGGTCATAAGACTAAAACTAGCGTAAAACATTCGTGTTATTTGTAGCTATTAGGTTAGATCAGAGCATTGCTTTATTTTTCTTTATTTCACCTAAATTTCATGTGATTTGTTTTTCGCGATTTTATTATGAACATATGTAAGTCTATAACTTTGTTTTGAAATGTTTTAAAATATTTTTCGTCTTTTCTTAATTAAGTCATGCATGTAATAGCGACTTCATTTTAATACAAAATAGGGTTACTTTATATATGTAGAATAAAAGATCAAAATTAATTCAATTTTTAGATCACAATTTATATTTTAATTTAATTATTAGTTGAGGGTGGTACAAAACATCCTTATTCGGACTAAATAATAATTATTAATAATATGTACGAAATTTTAAATGTGCCAAATTACAAATAGAGTAAGCTAATTATTTAATTAATGATTTATAGTATTTAATTACGCCATTAAATAGATAATAAAAAAGAAAGTAAATGACGGAAAATATACACGTGTAAAATAAAAACACAAAATCTTGAATTTCATTTGACTTTTATTGCCGCAATATATATGATTAGTGATTTGATATAAATAAATAAATGTATTGAAAGCAAAAAGCATCCTATTACAACGTCGACTCTTAATGAACTAATTAAATTTTAATGTGATTAATAAGCACATTAATCATAATCACCTATTATTGTAATAAATAAAATTATTTGAGTTCAATTACGCCACTCCCATTTCATTGGCGCTTTTATTGAATTAAAAAAAAACAACCTTATAATATAAAATAATATTTGATAAATTCAGTCACATGATTAATATTTGGTTAGTATGAAATTTTTAATGCATTTTTTTATAAGTATCATATTTCAAACGTATAAAAAGTGAAGATTATCTAATTAATATCCCTCCGAATCTTTCACTTACTATTTTTTATTCTATTTTAATTTTTATATTTTCAAATATCTAAATTTAATTATTATACTTTCAGGAAATTTCAATTATTTTGGACATTTTAAATTAATAATAAATATTTTACACTGGGTAACTAAAAGAAATTTGCTTTTAATTTATATTATATTCATATTAGCCATATTTTATTGCTTAATTTATATATTTGATCAGTTTATTTATAATATGATAAAAAATATTGATTCATGGTTACCGAACTTATAAATATAAAAGTATGAATGAAAATATGTACAAAATAAATAAATAAATAATAGGCGGTGGGGTCTACATGATATCTGGTAAGCCATGAGGTAGCGAAGAATTCCCCCTTAATAATTGGAAAAACAACGGCACAAATTAATGGGACTTCAAATAAAATAACCATTTACCATTTTTTTATTATGTTGACTTGGAATTGGTCAACACATACTTCACTACAATATTTCCCCAATTGCCGCCTCATTTCATTAGTTTTTAAATTTTAAATTTTAAAATTTAAATTTATTTAGTTATGTCTAATATATTTTAAAATTTCTATTTATCGGACTAATTTATCTTTTTTTTTAAAAAAAAAATTTTGAATGTTCTATTAAACACAATTAAAAGTTTAATTAATATTTTAGACTTTTTTTTTTTTTGTTGAAGTTTAGCACATTAAATATTTTTTAAATTTAAGGATCGAATAAGTATAAACTTAATTTTAAATCCTCAAGTCTTAAAGTCTTAACCTACATAAATAAATAAATAAATAATGAAATAATGTCACTAAATTAATATGTCCAACATGTTGAACGTACCAGGTAATTCCAATTTCAATTTCAATGCTCAACAGGACTCAATCTACGTGCAGGAAATTATAATTAAATTAAATGAATGCCATAAAATTTGAATGCATATTTTAGTTGGTTAAGTTTAATTTAATTCAACTTTTATTATTATTTGATTCAATCAAATCAACTTAATTAAATGAATTTACCCTTTTTTCTATAAGCTTAATTTTTTTAATCATTCTCCTCCATTTAATTACTTTCAACAACTATATGATTAATTTACTTTGAATTATTCCATAAATTTTCTATTTTTCATAATCGTGATTGTTTTTTCACCATTCTTATTATTATTATTATTTTTTTAAAAAAGTTGATTTAATTTTTATAAAAAAAAAGGACTTAATCCAAGCCTTATATATACTCATTCACACTAAAACAAAGTGGGATGTAAGTTAAATATAATAAATTGACTGAAAATGAATGAAAATAAATTGATTTTGACCCACTAATTAAATGGCAAATAAATATTTTTTATTATTTAAAGTTTGAGCAAGTTGAATTACTGTATTAAAATTTATTTTATGTCTTAAATTTATTTTTAACTTTTTATTATTTTATCTTTTAACCTTCAAATGTTTCAACTCAATTCATGTAGTTTAATAACGATGAGTCATCGATATTAAAAGTACAAGCAAAGTTCCAATTTGATTAGAGAAGATAATGAACATAGGTATATAAGTGATTCACAAATCCAGATCCAGAAAATTCCGAGCATCCTCCCTCCCAAACATAGCTTCAAATGGGGGCTCCCAATTGATTGACCAAAATTTGATTAAATTTTTTAATAAGGAAGAACAAATCCAAGTAAAGTGGAATATTCAAAATAGGAGCCCTCTAAATATTTTAATTTAATTACTTGGATTTCCTTCCCGTGTTGTTGGGAGCTCTATATAAACCCCATTCATGGACCTTCATATTCACTACTAAAATCTTAATCTTCTTAACTTGTTTTTAAAACAAGCTTAAGCGGCAACTCCAAAATCATGGCGGCTGCCGTTGATCACAAAACCCTCGACATGGAGCCACCCACCAATGGCAGCTTTCTAGTTCAACGCTGCAACTCATTCCGGTCCCCTAGTTTCAAAATCAAACGCCAACCTCGAATAACTCTCACTATTGACGATGACGATGACGATTCCTCCTTTGATCGCCACGATGACAACAATGATTACTTTCGGGATTTAATCCGAAAGGGCAAGGAGGAAATCGAGCCGTCCATTCTTGATCCAAGGGACGAGGGCACGGCGGACAATGGGATCATCAGAAATCCTTCCATGATCCGTCTTACCGGAAAACACCCCTTTAACTCTGAGCCGCCGTTGGACCGTCTAATGCGTCATGGCTTCATCACCCCGGCCCCACTTCATTATGTTCGTAACCACGGTCCGGTTCCAAAGGCTGACTCGTCTAGCTGGACGATTGAAATAACCGGACTCCTCGAAAATCCGACAACATTCACACTCCACCAACTTGTCAATGACTTCAGGTGGTTCAATATCCATTCAACTCAAAATCTCCTAACTTGGTTATAATAATTTATTTAAATTATTTTTTAAAATTTATGCATATTTGTTTGAAATTTTAATTATATAAATTATCATTTTCTGTTTCTTTTCAATTGATTTCATGTCGCAATTATTTTTATTGTATTTAATAAATAAATGGATTATGCTACAACTTTTTAATCACTAACAATGCATCCTATGTTCATATAAAAAAGTGAGCTCTTTATGTTCAACTTTTTTAACTCTTTTTTTATATTCTTTAATTTAGATCTATCGAGTTTCCAGTGACTATAACGTGTTCTGGCAATCGACGAAAGGAGCAAAACATGGTCAAACAAACTATTGGGTTCCATTGGGGAGCCGCTGTGACCTCTACCTCACTTTGGCGGGGCGTGCCATTACGTGAAGTACTGAAACGGTGTGGCATCTTCAGCCGTCATAGAGGAGCCTTATACGTATGGATGGAAGGTGCTGATGACCTCCCCGGTGGAGGAGGCTGCAGCTATGGCACCAGCATAAGAAGAGAAATGGCAATGGACCCATCAAGAGATATCATAATAGCCTACATGCAAAATGGCGACCCTATCACACCGGACCATGGCTTTCCAGTAAGGATGATTGTACCAGGGTTCACCGGTGGACGCATGGTCAAATGGCTCAAACGAATCATCGTCACCAATAGAGAATCTGACAATCATTATCATTTTATGGACAATCGTGTGCTTCCATCCCACGTTGATTCTGAGCTGGCAAACGCTGAAGGTATTATTATAAAACAAATACATAATTTATGAAAAGTTAAATTAAAGTTCAAATATTGCCTCCTGTCAAAAAAGGTCCAAAATGAATTAAAAGTGAATTAATTGTGGATATTATTTAGGATGGTGGTACAAACCAGAGTATGTTGTCTACGAGATGAACATAAACTCAGTGATAACGACGCCGTCACACGACGAGACATTGTTGATCAGTTCAAAAATGACCCAGTCGACGTATACGTTGAGGGGATATGCATTTTCGGGTGAGCCGATTTAATTAATAATTTCCACGTACCTTGGTTGTTATTTTCCACGTAAGACTAATTATAAGATTTGTGCTATGGTAAAGGTGGTGGGAAGAAAGTGACACGCGTGCAGGTAACGTTGGACGGTGGGGAGACGTGGAAAATATGTAATTTGGAGTACCATGAGAAACCCAACAAGTATGGGAAATATTGGTGCTGGATTTTCTGGTCTGTTGAGGTGGAATTTGTGGACCTGTTTGGCTCCAAGGAGATTGCTGTCCGTGCTTGGGATGAGACCAACAACACCCAACCAGAAAACCTCAATTGGAATCTCATGGTAATAATTAATAAAGTCAATAATTAATGATTTGTTTATAGTAATGAAATTAATAATAAAATGAATTTGAATTTAGGGCATGATGAACAACTCATGGTTTCGAATCAAGATTAACGTATGCAAACCCCAAAACGGAGAGCTTGGAATCGTGTTCCGCCACCCAACTCTCCCCGGCAACCAGTCCGGCGGCTGGAAGGAAAAGGACAAAATCAATCCCACCGACCCACCCTCGTCACAACCCACAAACGACAAAAACAAGACCACCGCTTCCAAAACCTTCTCCATGTCGGAAGTCAAAACCCACAACACGACGGAATCCCCCTGGATCGTCGTCCACGGCCACGTCTACGATTGCACTCCGTTCCTCAAGGCCCACCCTGGCGGCGCCGACAGCATCCTCATCAACGCCGGAACCGACTGCACGGAAGAGTTCGACGCCATCCACTCCGACAAAGCCATAAACATGCTACAAGACTACATAATTGGCGACTTATTGACCGAAAACGACAGTGAAGACAACACGTCATCATCCGAACCGGTTCAACGACACGTGGAATTGGTCCCAGGAAAGAAAATCCCGGTTAAATTGATATCGAAGATTTCAATATCTCACAACACGAGAATTTTCAGGTTCGGTCTGTCGTCAAAAGATCGAGTTTTGGGACTACCGGTCGGAAAGCATATATTTTTATGCGCCAATATCGAGGGGAAGCTCTGCATGAGAGCCTACACGCCGTCGAGCTCCGTTGACGAAATGGGCTTCTTTGACTTAGTTGTAAAAGTCTACTTCAAGAATATGCATCCCGACTTCCCAAATGGCGGCCTCATGTCGCAGTATCTAGACTCACTCCCATTGGGCTCAATCGTGGACGTGAAAGGCCCATTGGGCCACATAGAGTACATGGGCCGCGGCAATTTCACGGTCCATGGAAAGCCCAAATTCGCGAAGAAGCTGGCGATGGTGGCGGGCGGGACAGGGATAACGCCCATATATCAAGTGGTGCAGGCGATATTAAAGGATCCAGAGGACGAGACGGAGATGTATGTGGTGTATGCGAATCGGAGGGAGGAGGATATTCTGCTGAGGGAGGAGTTGGACACGTGGGCGAAGGAGGATGAGAGATTGAAAATATGGTACGTGGTGAAGGAGGGCGTTGAGGAAGGGTGGCCGTACAGCGTGGGGCATATTAAGGAGAGTGTTCTGAGAGAGCATATTCCGATGGGGTCGCCGGAGAGTTTGGGTTTGGTGTGTGGGCCGCCGCCAATGATTGAGCTGACAGTGAAGCCCATATTGAAAGAAATGGAGTATGACTTGGAGACTTCGTTGCAGGTGTTTTGATGTTTTAATTTAGTTTTCAATAATATAATAAAATTTAATTTATATTTATGTTTATGTTGCAAGAATTATGTAGAAAGAATTAAAACATTTATTGTGACTGTAATGATTTAAATTAATATAGTTTTATTCGGTTGTAATAAAAATGATAACTTTTTTAAAAGTTGTCGTTGTGTTGCATAAATGTTAATTTTATTTTAAGGGTAGGGATATAAATCTCTTATCATTTTAACTAATATATATTTAAGCACTTAATTTCGATCTTAACATTTAAATAATGTAATTATGTTCTAATATGTATTTGGTACATGAATGATATATTATTGAGATGTTTCAAATTGATTCCATGTTAGCCTTTGGCCATGAACTTAAATAATTATAATGCGACATCCGAGTAAAGGAAATTTGGATAAAATAGTTCATATGATGTTATCTATATCGTTCCATTCGTTCAAAATATTCTTGCTCGTAGAGCTCATATAACTTAATTACCTAAACTCAATTCTAAACCGTCTTAAACAATTATATAGGGTCGTTACACCTCGACTGTATAACTTATATCAATATAGATTATACTCACTTTTGGATAGAGAGTAAAACGCTAAAGAATCGTAGTATATTGATTTAAGTTTTCTTATAGTTCCCTAAAATCAATCGGTTGATTTATGCTTGTTATACGAGTTATTTCATAGCCATAATCAAATATTCTTTAGAAACGATGAAGATATTTTGAGAAAATAAATAAATAAATAATTGTGTTATGTTTATTCATTCATTAGTGTGGCATACCATTGGTCTCTTTTGTTCTATAAAGTATCTTTAATATAATCTTATAATGGCTAAATAATAATTTTTAACAATATGTATGAAATTTTAAACGTGTTAAATTATAACATAAATTAATTATTTAATTAATAATTTATATATTTGATTTAATATCATATCGGTTATCCTTACATATTCGTACATATTAATATATGATATATTTGAGAAATGCAACATAAATTAAAATATTAAAACGTAACGTGCATTTATTTGATAATAATTTTTAATATGTTTCAATAAACATAGATAATATATATATTATATATATATATATTACAAAAAAGAATAGTTTTTTGTTTGAAAAATAGATTGGGACATTGAAAATTACATAAAATAATATTGATTATGGATTATAGTTTTATATTATTTCATCCATAACGCAAAAATAATGGACGACGCAAATTATATATAGATAAGATTATATATGTAATAAACAAGAAAGAAAATGACGGAAAATTAACACGTGTTAAATAAAAAAGAAAATCACGACTTTATTTATTTATTTATATGTTTTTTGTTTTTTTTAATGGATTATATATGTATTTAAAATGTTTTCATTTGACTTTTATTACACCAATATATATGATTAGTGATTTAATATAAATAAAGAAATGTATTGAAAGCAAAAAGCATCCTATTACAACGTCGACTCTTAATGCACTAATTATTTTTTAATGTGATTAATAAGCACATTAATCATAATCACCTATTATTGTAATAAATAAAAAGATTTTAACACCACATTTCAAATATGCCACTCCCACAACATTGGGGCTTTTATTTAATTAACAAACTTATATATAAAAACATGTTTGGATAAATTCAATCACATGATTAAAGTTTGGTTAGAATGAAATGAAGACTTATCCTTTAAAATCAGATATTCTAATTGTATAAAAAGTGAGGATTATCTTTTAAAATATGTATAATTAACTGTGTTTCAATCACGTTCTCCAAATTGTATTAGATGTCGACTATGTCACGAAATACTAGCATTTAAAATTTAAAATAGAATTGATTCGATATTTACGATATATAATACTCAAAGTTTAAAATGTCTTTGTAAACAAAAGGTCATTCTCATAATAATTTTACAAAAAAAAATATTGATATTGATGGATATTTTTTTTAAACAGTTATAAAATTATATATGTAAAACGCTTTTAATTTATATTATTGACATTTTATTGCTTAATTTATAGTTTTTATTGATTTGTTTTTAATATAGTAAAATATCAATTCATATTTAAACTTATAAATATATAATTTATATCCACAAAAATTAAGATAGTTGGGAAGCCATGACGTATTGAGAATTGCCCATAAATATTTGGGAAAACAACTACACAAATTATTAACCATTGACTAATTCTGTAACGTTGACTTTGAATTTGTCAACACGTATTTTATTAAACTATTTCTCCAATTGCCGGCATCACATTACATGAGCTTATTTTGTTAGATATAATTAAAGTTTAATTATGAAAATTTTAATAAAAAATGTTAATTTTTTTAATTTTTAATTTTATATTTAGTAATTTTGAATAATTCAACCTTAAAAAACATATTAGCTACTAAAAAGTTTAAAATTTTATTCTATTAGACACTCATTAGATATTAATTAAAAAATTAAAAGTTTAATGACTTTTTAAAATCTATTAGACACAAAATTAAAATTTTAGAGACTTACTAAATATTTTTAAATTTTAAAGATCGGTTAGATACAAAATTAAAAATTCCAAAAGAGACACTTTTGAGATTTGACCCATTAAATACTTCTTAAAATTAAGGAAAAGACTGAACTTTTAACTTAAATTTAAATGTTCGAAGGTAAGCTTCAAGAACATATAAATTATCTTATTCTCTCGTAAACATAACTCAATTGTATCAATATGACTCAATCTGTGGTGGTGGTGGTGGTGTTGTTTAGATATAAAGAAGTAAATAAGTTTGAAAATGAAGATGGTATTATTATAAGCGTACGTTTAGATAAGATGCAAGGAACCGGAGATGAAATGATAGTCCAAATTAAATTAAATTAATGGCATAACACTTGCAGAGTTGATTCTTTGCATTATTTTAATTCAACTTTTATTATTATTTGATTCAATCAAAACTAATTACTTAAAACTAGTTTAGTTTTTTGTTTGTTAATTTTTTATCACCTTAATCAGAATTACTTTCTAGAATTATATGATTAAATTAATTTGCATTAAAACACCCTCAATACCGTTATTGGATATGTTTTCTCTTATACTTTTTCGTGTCTGTTTTTAAGTCATTTTAAAAAATATAATTTAATTTTTAAGAGGGATATAATCCAAGCTTTATGTATTTACTCGTTCACACTGAAAATAATAATAATAATAATAATAAGTGGGATAATGTAAGTTAAAATAGAATAAATTGACTGAAAATTGATTGCTTTTATTTTAGGACCGTTTCAACTGGAGGTTAGTTTGGTCATTGCATAATTATTTTATTTTATTTTTTTTTGCGTTCTTGAGGAGGCAGTCAATTCAATGACAGTTTATCCCAATTTTAAATCTCATGTCATTGAAATAAATGTTTTAGTAAAAAAAATAAAAAATGAAATGGTTATGTTAACCTTTATTTATCCGTCACACAGTATCATTATCAATGTTCATTCTTTAACTTATCATTAACCTGAGAAGAGAACGATCACGAACTATTTGGAATGAAATTAAAGTAATGCTATAAGAGTATATGGTAGACGAGATATTTTGAAATTTTGTTATAAAAAAATAACCGTCCTATAAATAATTAAAGAAGTGGATAAGGCAGTGAAAAAGGGATAAATAAAAATAAAAAAAAAATTGTGGTTTCAGATGCATTGGGGTAGAAAATTCAGCTCCCAATTGATTGACCAAATTTGATTAAATTTTTTAATAGTGAAGAACAAATCCAAGTAAATTGGAGTATTCAAAGTAGGAGCCCTCTAAATATTTTAATTTAATTACTTGGATTTTTCCTTCCCGTGTTATTGGGATCTCTATATAAACCCATTTGATGGACCTTCATATTCACCACTCAAATCATAATCTTCTTCACTTGTTTTTCAAACAAGCTTCAATGGCGGCTACGGTTGATCGCAAAGCCCTCGACTTGGAGCCCGCCTCCAATGGCGGATTTCCGGTTCAACGCTGCAACTCATTCCGGTCCCTTAGTTTCAAAATCAAGCGCAAACCTGAAATAACTCTCAGTATTGACGATGATGATGATGATTCCTCCTTTGATCGGGACGATGACAATATTAATTACTATCGAGAATTGATCCGGAAGGGCAAGGAGGAAATCGAACCGTCCATTCTTGATCCAAGGGACGAGGGCACGGCGGACAATGGGATCATCAGAAATCCTTCCATCCTCCGTCTTACCGGAAAACATCCCCTCAACGCTGAGCCGCCGTTGGACCGTCTAATGGGCCACGGTTTCATCACACCGGCTCCACTTCACTATGTCCGAAACCACGGTCCTGTCCCCAAGCTTGAGTCATCTAATTGGACGGTTGAGATTACTGGGCTTGTCGAAAATCCGACATCCTACACGCTCCATCAGCTTCTCAATGACTTCAGGTTCTTAAATTATCATTAAATTGATAATATATTTAATTTTTTAGTTTTCTATTTCTAAAAGACCTTGTTTCTTCTATTATTTTTTTAATTTTTTAAATATAAAAATTAATTTTCTCTTTTTAATTTCTTTGATATTTGCCACATCTATAATAATTGTATTGAATTTAATGAACATGAATTCTACTATATTTTTTTAATCACTAAAAATGTAATCTATATTCATATAAAAACCTTTGTGGATTATGAAAATTAGGTTTATATTTTAGAATGTTTTCTTTAAAAAAAACCTTAAATTCATGAACACAAGTAAAAGTTCATCGGCTTAATTTTAGAAAATAGTTACCTCAAAGTAAAATAATTGCGACAGCTAATAAATTTCTATACATGAGATCATCGGTTTAAAAATTAGAACATGTTTACGGTTAGAGATAAAATAAAATTATAAACATATTCAACAACTAAAAAAAAAAAGTGTATCATATTTAACCTTTTATTTATATTATTTTTATATAGGTCTATCGAGTTTCCAGTAACTATAATGTGCTCAGCCAATCGACGAAAAGAGCAAAACATGGTCAAACAAACTATTGGATTTCATTGGGGAGCAGCGGTGACCTCTACCTCATTGTGGCGGGGTGTGCCATTACGTGAAGTACTCAAACGGTGTGGCATCTTCAGTCGTCATAGAGGAGCCTTATACATATGGATGGAAGGTGCCGATGACCTCCCTGGCGGAGGAGGCTGCACCTACGGCACCAGCATAAGAAGAGAAATGGCGATGGACCCATCAAGAGACATCATAATAGCCTACATGCAAAATGGTGACCCTATCCCACCTGACCATGGCTTTCCAGTAAGGATGATTGTACCAGGGTTCACTGGTGGCCGCATGGTCAAGTGGCTCAAACGAATCATCGTCACCAATAGAGAATCTGACAATTACTATCATTTTATGGATAATCGTGTGCTTCCATCCCACGTGGATTCCGAGCTGGCAAATGCTGAAGGTATTATTACTAAAAAAAATCCATAATTTATTAAATATTAAATTAAAATTTAGACTTATGTAAAAATACATAATGGATTAAAATTGAATAAATTGTTTCATATTATTTAGGTTGGTGGTATAAACCGGAATATGTTGTCTACGAGATGAACATAAACTCAGTGATAACGACGCCGTCACACGACGAGACATTGTTGATCAGTTCAAAAATGACCCAGTCGACGTATACGTTGAGGGGATATGCATTTTCGGGTGAGCCGATTTAATTAATAATTTCCACGTACCTTGGTTGTTATTTTCCACGTAAGACTAATTATAAGATTTGTGCTATGGTAAAGGTGGTGGGAAGAAAGTGACACGCGTGCAGGTGACGTTGGACGGTGGGGAGACGTGGAAAATATGTAATTTGGAGTACCATGAGAAACCCAACAAGTATGGGAAATATTGGTGCTGGATTTTCTGGTCTGTTGAGGTGGAATTTGTGGACCTGTTTGGCTCCAAGGAGATTGCTGTCCGTGCTTGGGATGAGACCAACAACACCCAACCAGAAAACCTCAATTGGAATCTCATGGTAATAATTAATAAAGTCAATAATTAATGATTTGTTTATAGTAATGAAATTAATAATAAAATGAATTTGAATTTAGGGCATGATGAACAACTCATGGTTTCGAATCAAGATTAACGTATGCAAACCCCAAAACGGAGAGCTTGGAATCGTGTTCCGCCACCCAACTCTCCCCGGCAACCAGTCCGGCGGCTGGAAGGAAAAGGACAAAATCAATCCCACCGACCCACCCTCGTCACAACCCACAAACGACAAAAACAAGACCACCGCTTCCAAAACCTTCTCCATGTCGGAAGTCAAAACCCACAACACGACGGAATCCCCCTGGATCGTCGTCCACGGCCACGTCTACGATTGCACTCCGTTCCTCAAGGCCCACCCTGGCGGCGCCGACAGCATCCTCATCAACGCCGGAACCGACTGCACGGAAGAGTTCAACGCCATCCACTCCGACAAAGCCATAAACATGCTACAAGACTACATAATTGGCGACTTATTGACCGAAAACGACAGTGAAGACAACACGTCATCATCCGAACCGGTTCAACGACACGTGGAATTGGTCCCAGGAAAGAAAATCCCGGTTAAGTTGATATCGAAGATTTCAATATCTCACAACACGAGAATTTTCAGGTTCGGTCTGTCGTCAAAAGATCGAGTTTTGGGACTACCGGTCGGAAAGCATATATTTTTATGCGCCAATATCGAGGGGAAGCTCTGCATGAGAGCCTACACGCCGTCGAGCTCCGTTGACGAAATGGGCTTCTTTGACTTAGTTGTAAAAGTCTACTTCAAGAATATGCATCCCGACTTCCCAAATGGCGGCCTCATGTCGCAGTATCTAGACTCACTCCCATTGGGCTCAATCGTGGACGTGAAAGGCCCATTGGGCCACATAGAGTACATGGGCCGCGGCAATTTCACGGTCCATGGAAAGCCCAAATTCGCGAAGAAGCTGGCGATGGTGGCGGGCGGGACAGGGATAACGCCCATATATCAAGTGGTGCAGGCGATATTAAAGGATCCAGAGGACGAGACGGAGATGTATGTGGTGTATGCGAATCGGAGGGAGGAGGATATTCTGCTGAGGGAGGAGTTGGACACGTGGGCGAAGGAGGATGAGAGATTGAAAATATGGTACGTGGTGAAGGAGGGCGTTGAGGAAGGGTGGCCGTACAGCGTGGGGCATATTAAGGAGAGTGTTCTGAGAGAGCATATTCCGATGGGGTCGCCGGAGAGTTTGGGTTTGGTGTGTGGGCCGCCGCCAATGATTGAGCTGACAGTGAAGCCCATATTGAAAGAAATGGAGTATGACTTGGAGACTTCGTTGCTGGTGTTTTGATGTTTTAATTTATGATTATGTTGTAAGAATTATGGAGGAGGGCTTAAAACATTTATTGTCCCTATAATGATTTAAATTAATATACGAAATAAAAATAAAGTTATATATATGTAAATCAATAATATATTAGGGTGGAACAAATTAGTAAAGAAAATGGAAATGAAAAGGAAAAAAAAGGAGGAATGGGAGGGAAGTATAATGGTTTGATTTGGAATGGCGTATAAAAAATGATGAAGGAAGTGATGGGGACTTGGAAGAGTGGAAGTATTTGTTGATCTTTTGTAGGCCTCTTTTCTTTGATTTAACGCTTCAATCACGCTTGGGGAGGAACACGACACCCTATCCTCCGACTACAAAACCTTTGATTTATTCATTACTATTTGACGTTGATGCCCATTTTTATTTACTCATTGCTTTGGTGTAATACAATGCGTTTCAAACACTAAATCAATACCCAATACAAAGAAAGATCGCTTAACCCTACTTGAGGAAGGGTCGTCAAAGTAGTAGCCCGACCTTCGGTGTGAACCGTGATCCAATGGGTTGACTCACTTGGCTTTGGCCCGTTACGTATCGTCATCAGCCTCATGGGTTTAAAATGTATCTACTAAGGAGAGGTTTTCATACCCTTATAAGGAATGTTTCATTCCCTTCTCCAACCGATGTGAGACATCACAATCCAACACTGCCCAGTGTCTAGCTCTAATACCATTTATAACAGCCCAAACCCACCGCGAGTAGATATTGTCCGCTTTGGCCCGTTACGTATCGTCGTCAGTTTTACCGTTTTAAAACGCGCCTACTAGGAAGAGGTTTCCATATACTTATAAGGAATGCTTCGTTACCCTTTTCAACCTACGTGGGACCTCACATTCTCTAACACCAAGTGCCATAACGTTTAATACAAATTAATTGCATCCCCACAACACTCGGAACCATTAGGGTTCTAAAAAATAAAACTCTTATATTTGTCAATGCAAGCCAATGTGAATGTCAACGAATATGTGAAATATCTAACAACGTCGACATGCCATTGAATTTTTAACACCATAGTTGTCGCTCATAATTATTGAGATATAAGAAGCGCATGGTAGCTTGTCCAATAATTTCTGACCGCTAAACGTGAGCCTTCTTTTATCCTTTTATTAATTCAACCCCTCATTATTATAATTCATCACTTCTAGATTTTTAATTATGTAACTTCTTTTCATTTCTTAATTCTTACATTTATTTTAGACTTTTTAAAAGTATAAATCCGAGAGCCCAAATCGATTGAAGAAGAGAACGAAACATTTTTTTATAAGAGCATGGAAACCTCTCTCTAACCGACGTATTTTAAACCCGTGAGGCCAACAACGATACGTAACGAGCAAAAACGAATAATATCTACTAGTGGTGAACTTGAGCTGTTACAAATGACATCAAAGTCGGACAGTGTGCCAGCGAAGACACTGGATCCCCAAGAGGAGTGGATTGTGAGATCCCACATCAGTTGGAGAAGGGAACGAAATATTTCTTATAAAGGCGTAGAAACCTCTCCCTAACATACACATTTTAAAATTGTAAGACCGACGACGATACGTAACGAGTCAAAGTAGACAATATCTGTCAACGATGGACTTGGGCTGTTACAAATGGTATGAAAGCCCGACATTGGACGGTGTGACAACGAGGACATTGGACACCCAAGAGAAGTAAATTATGAGATCTCACATCGGTTGGAGAAGAAAATGAAGCATTCCTTATAAGGCTATGAAGACCTCTCCCTAAAATATGCATTCTAAAATTGTGAGACGGAAGAGTAAAAGTTGTTGGGAAGAGATTAATTTTAAAATTAAATTTGAAAAGGAAATATATTAGATATTTTCCGTATTCCCTACCCAAAAAATAAAATAAACATTCCTTTTTCACTTTATAAAACACTTTTTAATTTAAAAAAAAGAAAAGAAAAGGTAAAATATATTAAATAAAATGCAATTGACTAAACTTAAATAATGTGGGTGCCCCTGTGACAAGGGGTATCTTCAGCTTTATAAATATCATAAACTTATAAAAGGGCAGGCAAGCAGACAATGAATAATAGCGCCAATTTTGTTCCACCCAATGACTTTGGACTCATTTTTTATGTGTAACCAGTAGAGAATCTAAATGCTTATTATATTATATGCTTTTTATTTTATAAGAAACATTACCAAATCAATATCATTTTTAATCCCTTAAACAGTTCATATTTGGCTGTCAATTTCTTTGTTTAAATCTAATTAGCTGCCTTCCACATTAACACACGACTACGAATTCAATTCCACTTGCCTTTCTTTTATGCGTCGTTAGTGGGTGAGTCAAATTAGTGTTTTTAATTATGTAAAATTCGTGCCGCTAAAATTGAAATGGAGGGAGACGGCTGTTAGGAACCACCACGACTCTCCATAATGATATGGTAATATCCAGCTTATTACCAATGTAGGGCTCCCTTCCAGCAATTCTGGACAAAATCATTACCATTAAGGAGAGGGGAAAGGGGAGGAGATGCGTGTGGCGGCCATCAAAAAGTGGAGGAAAAAGAGGGGTCCGGAGACTGTGGAGACATGGATGGATGGATGGCTGCGCGGAAACTAGGTTTCTAATTGGCCTTTCAGCTCTCCAAACAACATGGGGGCACTTTCATTCCATGTCGCCCTGAGACGCCGCCAACCCTTCCTCTTTTCTACTGTTACTTAATAATACTATCACATGCACCATTTATCCTTTCATCTCGGGATTCTAACTCCGTTCTTTCTCACATCTACGCTACACGTTTCGGTTACCCTAACCTAACCTTACTTCATCTGATTGAGATGTCCATCGAGTCGGTCGGGAAACAAACTTTCGCATGCCTAGACGACGCGAGTTAAATGAACATCTTTATGCATGTTTATCTTTTATCTTATATTTATGACGTAAAATGGGCTTGAATCATTTAAATCTACACGTGTTTATCTTTTATCTTATATTTATGACGTAAAATGGGCTTGAATCATTTAAATCTACACGTATCTTATCATCAAAAGTTTTAAATGTCAATTTTGTTGAATATTTTAAAATTTTATTAAAGAAATAAAATGTGGATGTAGTAAGTTTGGAATTCATGAAGGCATTGAAAATGGCCATTCAATAATTTTGTAACACCAATTTTCCAAAACACGAGTTTGGAAAACAAAACGATCTCTCACTTTCACGTGTCGTGTTTTAATTTACATCTCTTGTCCTTTCAACTCCATCGTCCCCAACTGGAGAATTTGGTTTCCAATTGGCATTTTTGTCATTTCACCCACTTTTCATATAATTAATCGTTAATTAAATATATCCGTCAAAAAAAAGAAAAAAAAAAGAAGAAAGTCTTGAATAATAAATGATAAGAGGAAAACGACAAGCTGCTTATAATTATCGTCCTTTATGCACGAATACATCCAAATAATGAAAAAGAAAATAAAAGAGTATTTACAACTATTATAATATTCACATATATTTCATTATTTTACAAAACGAATCCACCTTCCTTTTTTCCTCAATTTTCGATTTTCATTGAAGAAAATAAAAATAGAAAAACCAATTTATTTATCTTATCTGTCTTCCTTCCCACTAATTAATCAAAACACTAATAACGAATTCTTGGTATCGTAATTCATCTTCTCCAAATTGGGCTGCACTGCGAACTGAATCATCGCCGGCGGCCCACAAGCCAATGCCAATGTGTCCTCCGCCGCCGCCGGAATATGCTCTCTTAGAATATTCTCTGTAATGAACCCAACGCTATATTCCCACCCTTCTCTAATACTCTCCTGCACCACGTACCACACTTTCAACCTCTGGTTCTTCTTCGCCCACGTGTCCAATTCTTCCCTCAGCAAAATATCATCCTCCGTCCGATTCGCATACACCACATACATCTCCGTCTCGTCCTCCGGATCCTTTAGAATCGCCTGCACCACTTGGTATATTGGGGTTATTCCGGTCCCACCTGCCAGCATGGCCAGCCGTCTTGCGAACCGGGGCTTCCCATGGACCATAAAGTTGCCGCGCCCCGTGTACTCGATATGGCCCAGTGGACCCTTTACATCCAGCGTGGACCCCACTTCCATGGAATCCAAATACTGCGACATGATCCCGCCGTTGGGGAACTTTGGGTGCACGCCTTTGAAGTACACTTTCACCACCAATTCGAAGAACCCCATTTCGTCTATTGAGCTAGTGGGCGTGTAGGCTCTCATGCAGAGCTTGCCGTCCACTGTGGCGCATATGAAAATGTGCTTCCCCACGGGTAACCCGAGAGCCTGGTCCTGACCACCGGGTAGTGCGAATCTGAACACACGCACGTCGTGTGAGATCGAGGTCTTGGAAATCAATTTGCAGGGGATTTTTTCATTAGGGGCGAGCGCCACGCGTCGTGATACTGGAGCCTCTCGGATGGGGGCTAAGTGGGAGAAATTGGACGCGCCGTGAGTGGAGTTGTTAGGGGAGTTGGAGGAGGAGTCGGAGGCGTAGCCGGTGGTGATTAACTCCCCGATTCGATAGTCCTCGAGCATTTTCTTGGCTTTGTCAGAGTGGATAGCGTCGAACTCTTCGGTGCAGTCGGTGCCGGCGTTAATGAGGATACTGTCGGAACCGCCGGGGTGGTCTTTGAGGAAGCGGGTGCAGTCGTAGACATGACCGTGGACGATGATCCAGGCGGATTGGGGGGAGTTGTGTTTTTTGACTTCGGATAAGGTGTAGGTGTTGGAGGCGGTGTTCATGAATGGAGTGGAGACACTCTTCTTTAATGTCTGGTTCGATTCAGTGGAAATCTCTAGATGTCTCTCTCTGTCCATCCATCCGCCGGATTGGTTGCCCGGCTGTGTTGGGTGTTCGAAGATGATTCCAATTTCTCCCTTGTGAGGCTTGCACACATTGGTTTTCACTCTGAACCAACAATTGTTCATCATTCCCTGAACAAAATTCAAATTCCCCAAATCGTTAATTATGTTCAAATTTAATATAAATGTGATACAGAGTGAAATTACACACCATGAGGTTCCAGATGAGTTTCTCGGGCTGGGTGTTATGGGATTCATCCCAAGCCCGGACGGCGATTTCCTTAGCGCTGAGCAAGTCCAGCACCTCCACCTCCAACGACCAGAAGCACCAGCACCAGTATTTTCCGTACTTGTTCCCCTTCTCCGGATGGTCCAACGTGCACACCTGCCATGTCTCTCCACTGTCCATCGTCACCTCCACACGTGTCACCTTCTTCCCACCGCCTAATAGTTTTTCAAATTTGCAAATTAAAATTTGTATAATATTTGGATCTACATGGAATTAGAAAACAATTACGGCAGCAGCGGCTCACCGGAATAAGAGTAGCCTCTCAAGGTGTAGGGCCTCTGAGTGGTCCACGCGTTGATGGGCAGTATCTCCTCATGACAGGGCGTGGTTATCACTGAGTTTATGTTCAACTCGTTGATTATATGTTCCGGCTTGTACCACCAAGCTGCATATTCGTTAATCAATCAATTAATTAATTAATTACCAACTTAATTTAACGTTGTCTTGTTTATTAATAAGAAGAGTAACTACCTTCAGCGTTGGCGAGCTCCGCGTCGACATGGGAAGGCAACACTCTGTTATCCTTAAAATGGTAATAGTTTTCGGATTCTTTCGTTGTCACAATGATGCGTTTCAGCCACTTCACCATTCTACCACCGATGAATCCTGGAATGATCATCCTAACTGGAAAGCCATGGTCCGGCGCTAACTGCTCGCCGTTTTGCATATAGGCGAGAATGATGTCTCTAGCAGGATCCATGGCTAGCTCCTTCTTGATACTGGTTCCGTATTTTGACCCACCGCCACCAGGCAGATCCTCAGCTCCTTCAAAGCATACATTCAGCGCCCCTTTCTTGCGGCTCAATATCCCGCATCGTTTCAACAGGTCACACAGTGGGACACCACGCCATACCGACGTAGACACTCCCGCTGCTCCCCAATTGAATCCGATGCTCTGTTTCACCATGTTCTGTTCCTTCCGTCGGTTTCCAGCGCAGACTAGTGTGGCTGGGAATTCACGGAAGCGGAACTCGTTGAGGAGTTGGTCCATGGTGAACTTGGCGGGACGTTTGACAAGGCCGCAAACCTCAACGGTCCAATCGGCCCACTTCGCCTTGGGGACCACACCGTGGTTACGGACGTAGTGGAGTGGGACAGGGGTGATGAATCCGTGATGCATCAGACGGTTGAGAGGCGGTTCAGAATTGAAAGGATGCTTCCCTGTGAGACGGACCATGGAAGAATTCCGCTCGATCCAATGATCAGCGGTCCCTTCGTCTCTGTGGTCCAAAACCGACGGCTCGAGTTCACGGTTTCCCTTCACGATCAAATCACGAAACTCGTTCTCATTCTCATCTTCGCTACACGAGTCCTCCTCCTCCTCCTCCGCCGCCGCCGCCTCTTGTATCTTCACGGAGCTTTTCAGAGGACGGTTATTATTAAAATCGACGTTGGAATTAGGAAAGTTACAACCACGAACGGGGGAATCGGATCGGTGGTTAGGACCAGACTTGAATGACCTAACGACGCCACTACGCGGTGGCTGGAGAGGTCCATACTGACGGTTGTCGACGGAAGCCGCCATGGGATATCGACGAATTTGGTATGGAGAAAATGAGAGAAGGTAGAGTAGAAGAAGAAGAAGAAGAAGAAGAAGAAGAAGAAATGATTAAAGCTTTTTCACCACCACCACCACCACCACCACCTTCCTTGAAGTTATGGTTTGAATTGAAGTTTTGGAGGTGGGAAAAGTGAAGAGGGGGAGGTGGGTTTATATAGGGGTGAGGACCATAAAGAAAACCCGAGTGTGGGGCCCGGCCCATTGGGTAGGAAATTCCGGTGGGCTGTGTCCTTCAAAATGACGCCGTTTTAACATCTGCCTTCCCTGGACGAGCCCGACGCGGTAATCGCACAGAACCATGAAACAGAGTCTGTGGTGGCTGTAGACTGTGGTCTCAGCCGTGTACAGCCACACGATAAAAAAAATTTAATTATTTTCCTTTATTTTCATTACTTCTCTTTTCATCCTCTTTTTTTCCTTTTTTGTTATTTTCTACCAATTTATTATTATTATTTGGAAAATGTAGTAAATATAAAAGAAATGGAATTGAGATGCATTTTAATTTATTAAACCAAATATATAAAATAGTGAGAGAGATGGTTGAGTTAATTAAAATTTAACCAAATAATTAACATGGATTTCAAAATATCTACTCCGATGTGGCACCAGATATTTCATAATGCCAACCCAATAAATTTAATATTATTTTATACCATTTCTTTTATAAGATGCCTCTCTCTCAATGAAAAAGTGTAAAGCAAACAATTTATAAAAAAAAAAATACTAATTTATATATATATATATATTAAAACTTTTTTGACCATTACTATGTGGCACCTTGTTTTTTCTATTAAATATAAAACAATATGCATTTGGGGTAAAAAAATTTAAAACGTGGGTTTTTATAAGTTAATTTTAAAAAATATTATTTCAACTTCTCAAATTTTAGTCAATTTCAGTCCAACCGTAAAAAGGAAGCTAAGGGGAATAATCTTGGTTTTATTATTATTATTATTTTTTGGTTAGTTTTATTATCTTGATCTATTAAGAATCACTCTTTAATTTACTTTTAACTTACAAAAATTTCATTAAAATTTCACATTTATTCTCTCATAAAGTTTTTACTATTTCAATTTTTTAATAAATTTATTAAAGTATTGTTATTACATTCTTTTAATTACTTTTAAATGTATAGTCAAATAGGATGAAAAACTTCATTACAAAATATTTTTTATACTCTTTACCTCGTACCAAACTCGCTTTTAATATTTATTCAATTTAGGGTAAATAACAAATTAAACAAATCTTTCTTAATTATTTAATAAATAAAAAAAGAGTTTATGGGATTTTTATTTCAAGATAAATTTTAAAAGGAAATTACGTGACTAAATTTTTAAAATGGTTTGTTAAAAAATAATGTAGAAAATATGTTAGATAACTAATCAAACAAAAGTTGGTACAATTAATTATTATTTTAATGCGTCTAAAGAGACCGTTGTATATACGACGACAAAATAAATAAATAAAATTATATTTTTTTTAAAGTATTTTCACAACCATGCTTTTTATCTAATTTTTATATAAAAAAACTTCAATATTCATCGTTATGGAGATCGAAATAAAATTTTGAAATATTACAAAAACACGAAGGTGAGAGTTATTATTTGAAAAAAATATATTAATGATCAATAAAAAATAAAAAATTGTTAATAAGTAAATTTATTTTGGTAGCTCAAATTAATTTTATTAAAGTATGCTTAATCAACTAGGCTGTATTAATTTTAAACTCTTACTTTTATTAAATGTTATTTCTAATAAACTTAATTAGTGAAATTAATACCACCTCTCAAAGTCAAATTATAAAATAATTAATCTCCACATAAATCTCTAAATTCAACTAGAAAATCAAATAACAAAAAAAAACCAAACTATAATAAAAAAAATTTATTCTGGCTAATAAATATTTAAGTTAATCAACTGTGACTATTAAGTATATATATATGGATTAAAATTATTTTATTCTCAAATAAATTGATTTAAAAAGTTCTTCAAGAAATTGTTAAACGACTCAAGAAATAAAATTTCTAACCTAAATGATTCGATAACAAAGATCTTCGAGTCTATGTGCATGGGAGCAGTTCAACCTATTTACTACTAGGTCCAGGAATGGCACTATACCAGGGCACCGTTATGTGTCGCATTCAATACGTAAGATATTTTCACTACCTTTAAAAGATCGTAAGTTAGAATACTCTCCTCCACATATGCTCTAATGTGTGAGTTATGATAAAAGTAATATTTCAATACTTTGGTAGTAGAGATTAGTATTAAATAATTGGAAAAGAAATGAGACTAGAGAAATTCAAACACATAACCTCTTGCTCGAGAACATATTAGATCACCACTCAACCCAAAAGCTTAAACCGATAGATTACAGCAATGCGAATAGGTTATAAAATGTAATGCAAAGGTAATTATTTTAGGTTCATTTGTTTCATGAAATTAATGGGATTTCTTGTTTTGGTTCCAATATTGAAGTAAACTCACGTAAGCAACTCATCTCTCTCTTTATTATTTAAAACATTTTCCATTATCGTAGAAATCTATGGACGATAAATTCGATCTTTTAAGTATTTGAAAAGCCATTCTAAAGAGGGTCGGGTTAAACTGAGTGGTGTGAAAAGGATTTTTGATGGGAATTTGCTTATAAAAAATGTAAGATTTGTTATATGAAAGAAAGAGAAAGGAGATAGAAAGTATTATCCTGTTGGTGTGTGTATAGTTTGTGGGTTGCACCAAAGATTGAAACCAAGCAGCAACGATGAGAAACAAGAAAAGCAAGTGACAATGATTGATGGGTAGCAATAGACTTATCAAACAAAATCCTTCTAACTGTGACTGTCCCATTTCCACCACAGAATCTAAACCTGTATCCATCCATTTGATACTCATTACAAAACCTTATATCTCTTCCCCATACCATCATTTTTACCCTCTAAACACATTCCTAACCTATTTTCTTTTTTCTTTACTACATCCGATTCAAACCAACAAATGGGTATTTTAATCACCAAGTTGTGGAGCAAATCTAATGGTTGATCTTCAAATGGGTCGGCCTAAAAAGGTGTTAAAAGAGGACCCAAAAACTAGATATATTTAAAGACTCAAACTTTGAATTCAAACTTTGAATTCAAAAAGTGGAGTGAAGCTACATAAGCATATAGGGTATGATACCAAGTTAAGAATCATGACTCTCTGAGCTCTCATAGTCCAAAAGGTCTCGTACAAATGGAGATGTATTCTTTACTTATAAACTCATGATCAATCTCTTGATTAACTGATGTGGGACTCAACAAGAACATATAGTATAGCGTAAAGATCCACAAAAGTTGGATTAAATTAATGGGAGATTATAAGATAATGGTTTTGATGAAAAGCAAGGGGAAAGAAAGGACAAGGAAGAAGGGTGAGGGAAAGAAAATGAATTGGAAGAGTCAAAGAGGCAAAGATTGGAATTAGGGTTGAGAAGCGGCGGATGGGAACCCCAACAGGCAAGCCAAAATAGGGAAACCTTGGCTGTGAACCACCACCAGACACAAAGCCACTAGACCACACACACCACTTGGGTCCCAAAGGGGAAGTGGCTAATTGGAGACCTTGAAGGGTTATATTACCATTTTTTGAACTTGGCTCTTGGGTGACCTCTAAAGTCATCTTCCTTCCTTCCTTCCTTCTCTCTCTCAATGGTCAGAAAATAAGGCTGCCAAAGTTTGAGAGGTGGGATCCATAGATTTAGGGGACTCGACGTTGAAGATTATTAAGAGGAGTAGTCCCACATTAACTAATTAAGAGGAAGATCATGGGTTTATGCTCAAAGTTGACAATATCATACCATTGTGGAGAGTCGTGATTCCTAACATAGTATCAATGTCATGTTCTTAACTTAGTCATGTCAATAGAATCATGAAGTGGTGTACTTTATTTGAGAGGTCAAAAAATGGAGGGATTCCTAACTAACATCTCAGAAGTGGGGAGCTAATCGTTTGTTTAACCTAATAATAATAATAATAATAATAATAATAATAATAATAATAATAATAATAATAATAATAATAATAATAATAATAATAATAATGTGTTTATAATGTCTTTCTCAAACATCTTGTCTACAAATGCTTACCACAAATTTGAGCATGGACTTTTGTTCATTTCTATGGGGGAATAACCATCGTATTTATTGCATTTGTTTCCATCTCTAATCGATCCATTTTTTGAAAGCATACCAAGAGGATATGTGGATTGAGAGACTTTAGATTACACCCACCTAATTGTTCGGGTTTTGAGATTAATGATAATTATATTTTAAATGAGTTAGAGTCGAGAAAGATGAACGAGCATCGAATCTATTCCGATTCCTACTCGTATTGGATGGAAGTAAACATGTTTCCTGGCATGACCCATGTGATAGTATGCTTAAACAAGGTTGTTTTGAGAAAGATTAAACATTAATTAACGTAAAGTAAACGCAATTAAGGAACAAAAGAAGAAGAGAGGTTAAGATTAAATGTTATAATTTAATATTCCATTGGCAGAATGGTGGTTTGAAGAGAAGAGAAGAGAATCCATGAACGTAAAGGATGAAGGTCTCAAAATCCAATCCGACAATGATTTGAGTACGAAAAGAGTATTAAAATCATGTAAGCTTTCAGATACGAATCTGCAAAAGGTATAAATAAAACCAATAAATGCATTTTTCTTTTAGTTTCTTTTCTCTTTGTTATGATGAACACTGAGGAAAGCGACAGAGTGATCGTAACTTTTTAGTAAAGCACTGTTACAGGAAACAGGGAGCTTTCAAATTCAGTGGTCTTTCTTAAAATACTACCTTTTCTGTTCTTGCT
Organism: Cucurbita ficifolia; assembly: GCA_033971965.1. Taxonomy (NCBI): domain Eukaryota; kingdom Viridiplantae; phylum Streptophyta; class Magnoliopsida; order Cucurbitales; family Cucurbitaceae; genus Cucurbita; species Cucurbita ficifolia. Next base: position 3,496,576 of record CM066976.1, read on the forward strand.
TTTTCATGAATTCTATATTTTATCAAATTATTATTATTTTTTGTTTCCTGTTAGGGTCTCGAGATTGCAAATGGAAATTTCAAGAATCTAACAGTGATGTAAGCGGATTTGTGATGAGCCCAAATCTATGGCCGAACCAGAGATATTATCTCAAAACTTCGATTGAGTTTTAGAGGTGTTCAAAAAATTCGATCAATCCAACCCATCTAGAAATTGGACTATAAACTCATTTGGGTTTGGTTGAGTTCAAATAAATGAAATTGTCTAGATTAAATTGATTTATGGGTTCTTCTATAATTAGATTGGGTTGGGTTGAATCCATCTTTTATGAATTTATTACTACTTTTAAAATATAAATTTTTTCTTATAATACAATTATGCTACATTATGAATTTATTGCTAATCTTAAAAAATACCCTTTTACTTATAATACAATTATATATACATATATTTATTTTATTTATTTTTCAACTATGGCTTGGTAGTTTATTTTTAAAAATATATATTAAATTGAGTTGTAAATTTTAATTGAAGGTTTGAAACTAGGTAAATAAATGATTCGAATAACTTGAACCAAACTCGACCCAAAAAAATCATGGTTGAATTTAAGTTGAGTTCATTAAGTATTATATATCATTTTTAAAACATTGTGAAAATTTGAATCTTTATATAAAGGAAAAATAAATATTTTTATTGTCGAACTATGCAGAGGTATTTACTTTTATTGTCATTGATATTGCATTATTTTGCAATGAACCAATTATTTCAAAAATCGTTCGTTCTGGGCCCGTCTAATAACTTGGGCCGGCCCAGCATTCCACAGCCAGCCGAACATGTTAAAGCCCAAAAGGTCCAGAATTTTGATTGACAAAGCCTTCTGTTCCTGTAAAAACGTCTTCACAATGTGCATGGGGTGTGAGGCGTGGCAGCTTAGTTGGCAGTGAATTTAAGACACTTCGTTGCAGGTGAATCCCCTGCTCAAGTTTTAAGGTCACGGCATTAGGAAGGTGCCATGCAAAATGCGACTGAGCAACACACATGCCACAGTGGGTTAGTCCAAGTCCAAAGCAGACCACCAAGCCCTGAAAAATACACACACAGATAGATCGTCCAAAGAAACAACATAAGAGATCAGAGAAAAGAAGAACATTTTTCCATTGCTGTGATCTGTTTGGTCAGTCAATCAAATGTCATCCCCAAATGACAATTGAGATAACAAATCAAAGCAGCTCAGAGGGCCGCTCGCTCAAATACCTTCTTACCTTTCAGCCTAATCTCCCCCGACGCCGGATCCTAACAATGCCAATAATGCCTATCCTATTCCCCCCAATGCCAGCGGAGAAAAACACCAAGGCTGGCTGTTCAAACCAAATAAATTCTTGACACCATTAAGAAAAAACAAAACAAAAAAAAACAAAAAAAAAGAAATCTACAAATGAGTTATGCACCATGAACAGAGTGGGTATATGACGACTTCTAACCAACCAAGACCTCCATTACAACAAAAGTTTTCAAAGAATATACATATGCCCTATCTCAATAAAAACCTTACGCCCCCTAACTCCCACTCCTTCCACTTCTTTTCTATATCATAAGTTATGGAATTCTGTTAAGTCCTCCTCTTTGTCTTGGCCGCCTCGACCTCCCGAATATAATTCTGCGGAAACCACGTCCCGGTCCACCAGTTGCAGTAGAACCGAGACCCGCAGCACGATGCATCCCAAAATCAATCTCATCTCCCCTGCTGCTGTTGTAGTCCCTATGATATCTATTACGAGAAAACAGACCACCATCCCGTCCAAAACCAAATGCATCCATCGAAAAGAAAGTATCATCGTCCAAATTCTCGTCCATATCAGAATCGTGCTCACTATAAAAACCACTTTGGTTAGGTTCCAACACATAATCCCCTAGAACAACAGCTCCAGGAATTGATGATATAATTGTGCTGATCACATCACTTCGCTCCCTCTCATGCTCAAATCTCTTCCATTCCTCTTCAAGCAAAGGGTCCACTTCGCGTGGTCGTGCTAATGGATGCTTTGCTCTAACGTGCTTCTTCAGCTCCTTGTAACGTCCAACAAATGAGCAATTATCCTGCATGCAACTTCTCTTCTTAGAATTCAGATATTTCCGTGCTGGTTCGACCACTGTCCATCCTTTAACCTGTCCCCTACAAAGGGGACATAACAGCTCTGGCACTTCAACCTTTTCACTTGCCTGCCCCACGTCCAAATTGAGGCTTACATTTTCCACCGGCATATTCAATTGTTCTGAAGTTTCAGCTGATGACACTTTTGTGTAGGCTTTCTTGTATTGATCGAGACAATTGGAATATCGACGACCAGTTGCACACATATAAGGCCGGCAACCCTTATTATATGAGGAACAAAGAAGAAGCACGGCATTGTGAGGGAACTCCATACAGACTGAGCAGGTAGCATCTTCCCACTCTTTCTTCTCTGAACCTTTGCAGTTTTTCTTCTTGAGGTAAGCATTTTTAGTAACTTTCAATGGACTAGATGGCAACATACATGAGTTTTCCCTGTAACATCTAGAATCAGAGTTGCTTTGCATCTTTTTCATGGCCATTCACAAATTAAACCTGAAATAATTTAGGGGGGAGTGGGGGCATCAGATCACTCTTAACAGTGGACCTCTCAAGATTTTCCCAAACTCATACCTGCACCTAAATTTTGTTACAATCTAACATCAAGACGGGAAAATCAATACCATAAGATTTAAGTTTCATGCCTAAGCCTTGATAAGCCTCTGACTAGCAAATTCAGCTTTTGGACTTAAAATTGCATCACAACTAAATAATAGCACCAGGAAGATAAATAAAAAGTAAAACAGATGATTATATAATAATATCAACTCTTTCCATAAACAGGCAATGACATAATAATAACACCAGGAAGGAAAAATAAAATAAATAGAAAAGTACATGATGAAAGAGGTTGACGGAAACAACAAGATAACATCAAACCTTACAGACGTAATATCCCCCAAATAATAGATGTACCATCCCTTGACAACCAAAAGAAATTTTCCAAAGCAAGTTATGGAACTGAACCAACTAAAAAGTACAATTTTTATAGTCTAAAGAGAAAAGCACCTCAAGCTATTAACCGGCTAGGTCAATTACAACGTTTAAAAGTTTAAAAGAAAAATTGTCCAAATTTTAGTCCGTTTCCATCTGAATGACCAACCCCCTCAACTTGAGGAGACTTTGAATTCACAGATTGCTTGTCTGTGAATCGGCACATTCAGTCTTTTAGCTCTCACTTCGGCTGTCAAGCTAAAATGTCCTTAAAAACTACTGGATAAACTTTATCAAATATAACATATTTGAGATTTTGGAACTTTGTAACTTTCGGCCATGACTACTTTTCGTTTTAACTATAGATAGCACATTAGATTATTGAACACAATGATCAGTCGCATTCTCATTAAAAATAAAAAATATGACGATAAACCAAACTTCCATCGAGAATAAATAAAAGAATGCATGGCATCGAAAAAAATCAAAGTTTCGTCATCATCGCTCAAAGAGAACATGGAACCTGACAAGGGATCAAATACTACTAGGATCCTTCTCCACTCCTCTAAAGATTCTATTGTTGCTCTTCCCCTAAAGATCCCACAACAAAGCACAAGCCCGGACTTGTCACGAGAATCTCTCCTCCCACAACAGAAAATGGAGAAAGAACTACTCGATCATCTCACTGTAAACTCTATGTCGGGCTAACTAAAAGCCAAACACCTCAAAGGAAAAAATAACTCCAAACAAACCATGGAAAGTCACAACTCCAAAACATATGATCCAGGTCTTCGTCTATCCATTGACAAAGAAAGATCAACCAAGCGTTTACACTAACTCTTAACTCCTCGAAACTCCCCCATATGCAGGCAAAGATCAAAAGCCTAGCTATCGACAAATTAATAATTTGAATGGAGAAATTGATGATGACAGAGTTTGAACTTAATATTTATTGCCAAGTTAACAATACCACATTATATCATGTTAAATTATTAGTAATCTCAAAGACTAATTTATTTATTTATTTAACTAAACTTTTATTGATACTAATTTGATTACTTAATCAAGTTACATATCTCCCATTCACCATATACGGATGAAAAATAAATTCTAATGCATTTAAATAAGGTAACTCAATACCCTAAGAAAGGCATCAAGGTATCAATCTTCTTTAAAGAGAGTTGAAGGGTACTACAAGAAATGCATTAGATGTGAGTGGCTTCCTTAGATTTTGAGGGAGGAGAACAAAATATTCAGAACGTGAAGAAATGTTGTATCATCTTTTCACCATTAACCAAGGGACAGAGCATATTATACCTGTATTTAAATTTATAAACCAAGACAAAATCCTACATACTTTCTGAATAACGAAGGATATTTTATTATCAGATCACCAATATACTTGAAGACCACTAGAGTATATTATACCATACACTGAAAAAATAGCCAGACATGATATACGTTTTTCCTTTTTTATATAATAAAGCATCAACTTTCATTGAAAAAAAAGAAAGAATACAAGGGCATACAAAAAAATCAAGCCCACAAAAGGGAACCCAATTAAAGAAAAGGGCTCCAATCATGCAAGATAATGTCTATAGAATAATTATAAAAATCTTTGACATAAAAGTCCAAAGAGAAACATGAAATTAACAAGCTATGAGAACGGTCTACAATCCAATAATGTGCAAAAGAACTTAGATAGGCTCATTAAAGTTGTTTAGATAATACAATTTACATACTTCTTAAGAAAATGAGATATTTGACATCACATTTTATTTGGCATAAATGTCAAATTTAGTCCCTAAACTTTCATGGTTGTATCTTATAGATTCTTCAACTTCGTGTCTTATAGGACACTGAAGTTGCAAAATGTGAAGTTCCTAAACTTTCAAATTTGAATCTAATAGATTCCAAACATATTCAACATTTTTTAAAATTAATGAATGTATTAGACATAAATTAAATTTTGTATCTCATAGGATGTTGAACTATCAACCGTGTGAATTTTAAAGGTTAAATAGGTCAATAACCTATTAAACCAAAATTGAAAATTCACGGACTTGTTAGACACAAATTACAAGTAGAAACTTTTTAAAGTTCAAGGACCTATTAGGCATTTCAAAAAGTTCAAACACCTAATTTACATAAACTTGAAATTTTATGCAAAACTTATAATTTAATCTTTCATTGTTATATTCATCAACTTAATCACTATGATTCTATAATTTTATCAAACGACCGATAAATAATTCATTAAACAAGATTTGATCATCGTTAAAGACTACCGTGTAAATTTTAAAACAGCTTCTAATGTGAATATAATATAAGATTCTGACGTTGACTAGTTTTTGCCATGCTCAATAGCCTGTAATAGATTATGTTACAGTACTTCTACAAAGTCCGTAAATGAAAAGGCTATTTGATACAGTGAGACAACTCAAGTAGGCTTCCGGTCTTCTAACAATTAGAGTGAGAACACTGAATCAACATAAAAGCTAATCCGACATTAAAACAAAAATGACCAGAACTTCCTAGAAATCAAGGTGTCAGTCAAGTCAACACACGGAATTATTGTTAGTAGGTAAAAACTTGTTTAAATCTATGTAAGCACCAAGCAATCAGTATGAACAAGATGCCTGACATCAATCTTTTGGGAGTAAAATAAAAATAAACCCAGTCTTCATTTCAAATTGAAGACAGATATGGGATTATAATTCCCAATCGAACTGATGAGTAGCAAACATATACAGAATCGCGGGGGAAAAGGGTAAAGGCAAAGACGAAATAAACCAACGAATAACAAACCCGAAAAAAGGGGAATCGTGGAAATTAAGACAAGTAAGAAACAACGTGCGATCAATAATGTTAGAACCCAACACGTAACTGGCATCCCAGACAATGACTACAAGGATACACCCTCCAGAAACAAGCAATTAAAAAACAAATGACAGAGAGAATCAGACAAAATGAGATCGGGAAAAAGAGGGGGCGAAGAATTGGAACGAAGCGTACCTGGATGGGTGAGTGATTCCGGGAAATGAAGGCGTCGTGGACGAGGGAGAGAAGGGAAATTGAAATCAATGGAATAATAAGCAAATTGTGAAGAAGAAGAAGAAGAAGAAGGGGGAGAAGGAGAGCGGAGGGTGGAGGCCAAGCGCTCTCGCTCTTCCGAAGGGTTGTGCTGGGAGTTGCGTGGTACCGCTTCAGGGGATTGCTCCTATTTTTCTTTTAAACTGAAATTTCTATTGGAAGCTAATTCCAGTACTTTTCTTTCTCACGACACTATGAACTCACTATGTTTGTTACGCAACTTGGGCCGAAACTTCGGGCTTAAGACCCGATTCATGTGGATTCTTTATTGGGCCTCGGCCCCATTATTCAAGCCCGTTCACCTCTCTTTTTTTGTGATGAAAAAACGAAATGAATCATTATTTATATATATATATATATATATTTATTTATTTATTTATTTTTGTATAATATGATTAGGAAAAGAAATTAAAAAAAAATTAAAAAAACGTTGAGATGTTGAAAAATATATAGGATGAATTGTATTAGATGGGAATAGGATGGATTTGACAAGTCGTCCCCATTTAACTTATGAGAAATGTTTCCCTTAGACGTGACCCCACGGGACGAAGAACACCCTATAATATTTTTTAATAATCTAATACGTGTCAAGTAAAAAGGTGAGAGATCGATCCTTCAACCTCAAGAAAGAGGCTCGAAGATGGTCAAACCCTGATAGATCATAATGAAAAATAGACATAGCTGAGAGTTGAGGAATGGGAAGCATAAAAAATAAAAATAATAATCAACTGACTTGCATAAATATATATATGACTTTTACAGGTAGTGTAAATGTTCCTTCATTTGTACAGCTACAAGTACAAGCCTTATGCCTAAATCAGCCAATTAGCTAAGCAAATTAACAAAACCGACTTAAATAATAAACCATCATAAGATGAATCATCAAAATTACAATCTTCTTGTTCTCTGTTGTTCTTATGCGAGGAACTACTAGGATACAACAACTAGAAGCACTTCTATTTCACTGTTCTTGCGTCAATGGCAATGGCAGACAAACTAGTACACCCTCCTTCCGGGCGTATAGATCAAGATATGATATACACTTGAATTACAGTAATTACAGGAAAAAATGCATCCAACTTTTACAGCCAGCAACCAATTCAACAACTAAAGGACGTAATCATGTTAGTTGGACATACATGGCTATTTTCGACTCGAGAATCTGAGAGAATGTGGTGGCACATATATATATATCAATCCAAACGAAATAGAGAATAAATATCATAGTGTGAAATGAAGAGCAGAAATTCTACCTTATAAGTTAAATTCTTCTGCCTGGCTTGTTGTAAGGAGATGCCGACACTGATAAACTGGAAACTGGTCGTTTCACAAATGGATGATTTAAAAGATCAGCAGCGATAGGACGGTCGTGTGGATTAACTTGAAGGCACTGCAAAATGAAATCCTGTGCATCTTTTGGGAGAGACTCAGGAACTGCAGGCCCTTTGCCTTTTCCAATCCTAAATAGTGCCTGCATAGGCTGAATTCAAAGGATGGTAGTTTTAGAACCTTAAAAGTAATGGTTATTTATGATGTCTCCTATCACAACAAACAAATATAGTTTTGAAAATCACTGATATACAAATAGAGAGCTTAGCGGCAATCTTCTAAACACCTTCAAACCATTAATCTTGTATTATCTCAGTTACAGTTCAAGCTGTGAACTTAGAAATCCAACAAACAACAAACAACAAACAACAAAAACAAAGTTTGTAGAGGATAAAGGTGGCACGTACACTTTCGACTTCTGAGTACGGAAGCTTTCGAGTTAACATTTCCAATACTGTGCACCCAAGGCTCCATATATCGGCCGGAAGCCCGTATCCTTGACCCTTCCCATTAACCACCTGCGAACAAATCACAGTAATGACAGTGAGAAATGTGCGAGAGTACTAATAGAAGATATATTGAAAACATTAGGTGAATACTAGCAAGGGCTTGGTTATAAATAGAGGGAGAAGGTTTGTGAGGGGAGGTCATATTAAGTCAACCAAAGTTGGTTGATTGTGGGGGAGCCACCCCTCTCAAAAAGCTACTCATTTGGTTTATTCTTTGGTTAGATATTCATAGTCAAATACAAACATTCTTGACATAGACAAGGAAGAAGGCAAACCTCAGGTGCCATCCAGAACGCAGTTCCCTTGCAAGATTTAACGTCGTTGAATTTTGTTGCCTGAAAAGTAGACAAACAATGATTTTAAGGGAAGAAACTCACAAAAACAAGGCCACAAACAGAAATAATAAAATGGATTGGGGAGAAACCTTCGCCAAACCAAAATCTGCAAGCTTCACGGATCCATTCACATCCACCAATATATTAGCACATTTAATATCCCTTTTCAAAAAAAATCAAAACAAGAAAATAATTATATACTGGGAGGGGGGAAAGGGGAGAAAAGTAAGAGTTAGAGCTAGACAGGGATATTAAGAATACTGTGGAATTAAACGTTATAATAATGTTTTATTTTTTTATTTTTTATTTTTAAGAAAACTAATAAAAACATTATTGGACAAAGAAATCGATAAAGGACGGTTATGTTATGCTGTTTTACAGACTATAAATTTCCAAAAATAATTTAAAAACTAGTAGCTAGACAGGAATATTAAGAATTCTGTGGAATTAAACATATTCCAGAAGGAATTTAAATTGTTGAAGGATTGACGAAATGGTGAGATCTTTTTTATTTTCACTACAAAACCAAAAAAAAATGTAGCATGGACTTGACAACTGAGAAGATTCTTTCCCCTTCTTTCCCATCCACAACAACGCTATTAAACATGAACACGTTGAATACAGACTGACCCATAGAAGTCTCAGACTACAGACATATTAATATCCAAGCTTATAAAGATAAATGACCGGTATTGGTATGATAAACAATAACATAATAGATTCATTTGTATACCTGTGAACTACATTTCGCTCATGAAGATACTTTAAACCAAACAGAATCTGCCTTGTATAGGCAGAAACAATGGAATCCAGAAGGTTTGTTCTCTGATATAAATTCAGAAGGGAGCCTTGAGATACAAGCTCCAGGAAGATATAGAGTCTTGACCCATCCTGCAAACAATAATCAAATAAAGTATTAACTACTGAATATATGAGAATTTAATAGTCAGGTAGCCAAAAGTGTACAACGATTAGGAAACTACAGTGCACAGTGCATCCATTGCTCCATTAGCTAAAATAGATGAATGAAAACTAGATAGCCATGTAAGGATCCGTGACATGGTCTGATCTTAAAGCTCATGAGAGCAGGAAAGTTGATTAAATAATGTGTGAACGTGTGATTCATTTCATGCTCCAAACTCGGCACATCAGTGCACCTACCAACATACTTCGAATAAGATGATGAAAATTAAAATAGTATATGGTTGGACAATTGGCATGTCAAGTTAGAATAACAAACCGCCTTCTGGCAGGAAAAAAAAAAGCATCAAATAATGAAGTAGCCATAAAGGTAAAACTGGTACGCTGACGTTTGGTTCATGATCGGCCAGTAACTTTCGAATTTGGACTTTACATGCTGTTACATTGTGTGCGCATACTCGGACTGTACATTGCCATACAGTAAAAAAGTATGTTTTAAGTCAACCAAAAACATAGTATAGAATCAACTGACTTTACACAAGTTTGAAAAGAATTGTAGAAACTAAACTTCAGGCACAAGAAGATAAAATTATATAGAATTGTAGAACACTACAACCAAGATACTTTAGTCCTCATAGAGGGTTAGAAAGAAATTAAAACTTAATTAACTAAAATAATTAGGCACATCTTTTCTCGAACCACCCAAAGATGATTTAAAATGCCTAAGAACTTCAATTCTTAAGGATAGAGAAGGGCAATACCGAATGTGTGCCGTAGTACTGAACTATGTTCTCATGCTCAAATTCACTTAGAAGAGCTATCTCCTGGAAGAGAAATCAAATGAAGTGAGAAAAGCAGGTTAAGAATAAGAGATTGTCAAGGCTTCATAAGGAAAAGACTGATCAGAATTTGAAATCATAACCCAAATAAATAAATAAATAAATAAATAATTAAAGCATAACAAAAAATTATCACGAACAAGTGTAAATCACCTGCTGAAGTTGAAAGATACTCTGTCTTCCTTGACTATCTTCATCGAGCAGTGAAACTTCTTTAAGAGCAAAAAAGATTCCATCCCTGCAAATGATACAAAATCAGATGAATTTTCCGACTAAACGAAAATCGAGGCGGGTTTAGGATGAGTCTGCTTCTTATGAACAAAAGGGTACCATTTCATCCATCAGGAAATTCTGGGTTATAAAACCATTGTTCTTTCGAATTCCCAGATCAGAAAAGCCAAAGTCATATTAATCGTGCGAGTTAATTCTCTCCGATCTTCCATGACGCAAGAGAAAACAAAAGTTGAAAGGGAAAATAAGCTAAGAGAAACATAACGTACTCTGAAATTGCTTCGGAAACTGATCCAAATGAACCGCGTCCAAGAAGCCTACCGGTTACCACCCAGGATGTGATGATGGGTTTACCTCTCATATTGGGTGAAATATTTGCAGGCTCCGTCGTACTGCTCGAAGAATCATCGTCATTCGAGGTCGTGAACGAACCCCAGGACTCTATGAGCGCTGCGCTCTCCTCGGGCCTGACAATATTTTCCTCGACTTCTCGTTCAACCAAAGGTTCGACTCGTTCTTCTACTTCATCCTGTTTTTTATCATCGACTAATGGAGCAAAAGCTTTCAAAATGTCCCAAGTCGAGCAAGCGTTATCGAAATCTGGAAGCCGCATAGACGGCGGCGGTTTAAGTAAGGGAGGCCGAGCACCATTGATTCCACTTCTCGGGCTACGTCCAGTAACAGTATCCATACGGCGTTCATTCAACTCGAGAAGCTCAGTCTTCAGCGTGGACATCTCGTCGCTAATTCGAACTGAATCCTTAACCCTCCGGCACAATTCGTCTTCGTTTTCTTTATCTTCCTTCTCCTTACTAATCTCCTCTGTCTTTGGGCTCTCCACGGGATACAGCCTCGACCTCGGTAGAATATCAGAAGATGAACAAACCTTCCTGGCCTCCCAAGCCTCCATCGGAATAGCGAAGTCGTCAGGGCCATCTAGCCCTAAAGTCCGACATATGAGATCAACTTCACCGTCAAGCCCTTTAATCCGGAAGCTCGAGGGATTGAAGGTCTCCAAGGAGCGAGTGTAGAGAGACCCAGAGGAATCATCGAACGAAGAAGACGAGTAGGCAGCGTCATAGTCGATGTTCTTGGCCGCATTAAGTCGGTAAAGTTTGGGTTTCCCTGCAATTTTCCCCGGATCCATGGCTTTGCTTCGCTTCCTGGGAGAGAAAAACTGAGGCAGGTGATGCATCGAGACTTAAGCCCATTAAACAATCCCACCGGCAACGGCAAGAAGAATTCCCCGATCAAATCACCCCCACAACAAAAATAACAAGTTCAGAAGGGAAAATCTACGTCGATTTTAGAAATGGAATTAGCCTCCGAGTTTGAGGAAGGGAAGCTGGGAAAAAAGGGCGTAGAGAGAGAGAGATAGAAAAGGGTTGAACGATGGGCTGAATTGGACTGGTAAACGCCGGGAGAGAGAAAAAAACGCGGTGCTACGTGGAAGTGAGAGTAGCCGAAACACAGCCGAGCCGACGGCGATTGGCTGGCGAATTGGGATGGATGGGCCTCCCTTTAGTTGCTTGTCCGATACCGAGTCAGCAGATTCATTCTTCCTCTCGCTGACGTGTCACTTGCTTCACAGCTTACCGTCATCGTCCTTTTTTTTCTTTCTTATTTTTAAATGTAAAAAAAATAAATACATTTTTTTTAAACCAAAAATTAAAGGTTTTTAATATAGATATTTATTTATAATTTTACAAAAATATAAAATTATCTCTATTAGTTGTAAATGATATCACTTATAATAATAAATAAATAAGTCGATACTATTGGTATTTAGATTAGATTCAACTCTTCCTAGATTCTTCTACATAAATAATTGTAATTAAACCCTATTGTAACTTAATTAATTAATGTTCCAACAATCTCAATTAATCCACCACAGTTGAAAAACCTTTATGCAAATATTTTCAATGACCGCTTTTATTCAACAATGGTTTATAAACAATATTTTAAAATTTTTGTTAGCCGATGAAAAGCTAACGTGATGATAATGTGGAATAAAACGATTGTGCTAAATGGTATGTTTGCATTGATTGTAAAATAATTTTGTTACCGTTTATCAACGTCTCATAGATTATCTTTAAATATTTTAATATTTTAAATTAATAGATATTTTTGAAAAGCATTTATTTTTTTATTTTAAGTTCTATGTTTTATTTTATAAAAGATATTAACAGTTTTCTAAGTTTTACTATGTGTACTAAATTTAAAAACAATGACTTTTTTTAATGATATACACACATTATGGACAAAATAAAAAAAGTAAGAGATTTATTAAAAGTAAAATAAAATACTAGAATTAAATAGTACAGTCATAAATTTATAGACTGTAATTATATTATAACATACTTTATATAATAACAATTATAATTATCCCACCAAAAAAATGGCAATAATTTATTTAATTAATATGCTCGAATTTCAGAAAGGTTGTGTGTTCTTTAAAAAGCTAATAAAACTGTACGGAAAAGGACACGTGTATTTCGTTGGAAGCGGGGCCTAAAATCATGGGGTGCAAAGAGGAATTGTTCAAAGATGTCATGTGGCCAATAAATAATTACATAAAAATCATGGATTATTTCATAAATATTGTATTTTATCAAAACATTATAAAATCATGCAATTCAACTTTACTGTTAAAATGAAAATAGTTTAAAGTTTTAAATTTAACCTATCAATATGACCAAATACGTGAAATTAAAAAATTAAAAATATATAAATCTTCTTATTTATTAATTTTTTTAATAATAAAAAATGGAAAATATACGTTGAAATGTGTAGTTTTGAATAATAAATGTGTCATAAATTATAAAATTAAAACGAGAATTGGGTATCTAAGAAACAAATTTCCTGAAATTTCTTTGAAACTAAGTTGAGAAAATGTTGGTTTTTATTTTAGAAGAAGATATTTATTAATTTTGGTCTTAATATTTAGCATTTATTGATGAAATAAACTTCATAAATAGACAGCAAATGTTGACTCGGAGCAGAGGAGGCCCTTTTAGAAGGAGACGCGGTCTTTGTAATTAACTCCTTTTTGCACTTGGTATACTGTTAAAATAGGAATATAATTTTTTTAATTATTATTATTATTATTATTAAAGGAATATCAAAATATTGGGAAACCCATAGTTTGGATGTATTTTTATTAATTTGAAAATATAATTAATCTAATTATGTTATTGGTGAAAGTTAAAAAAAAAATATTATTATTATAAAAAAATAAAAAAACAATAATCATATTAGATTCTTGTTTCTCTTTTTTAAGGAATTTCCTTTGCTTTTCCGAGGATAGAAAGGGAAAGTTGAGAATAGAGAAGAAATAGTGGGTGACTACACGTCACGTGAGTGGCAGAGGGACGGCAATATATATAAATTTATAAATAAATATTTTAGAGGCACTCCTCGTCCTGGGCGTACGAGAAAATATCAAACGGTTCCTTCCACGCGTAATGCGTTCCCAAATGAGAGAGAACCACATGATCCAAACGCCTTTCCGTACATGCATGCATGCATCTACATAATGACCATTCCTCCCTTTATCCATGAATGCACATCAAATATATATTTATTTATTCTCTTTAAAAATTAAACTAAATCTCGATTATTTAACTTTTTTAAAATGTGGCTTAATTTTTTTTTGTTTGTTAAGTTTGAGTTTAATTTCATTTTAGTTTATAAATTTAATCTATTGAATTTGAATAAATCTCAAGTTAAAAATGAAATTCGTTCAATTAAATTAGGGTAAATTACTGTTTTATCTATGAGGTTTGAATTAATTAAAAAAGAGTTCTTTTATGTCGATAAAACATGCTTCCAAAAAATGATATAAGAAGTTAGGTTTACGGTTTTGCCGATGCATATTGCCTTGAAAAAAGTACACTTCTAGTGCTCTCGATGCAAAGCACGAGCAACGTTCATGTATTTAAGCTTTTTTTTTTTCATTTATTTGTGTCTATCGAAGTAGCAATCTTGCAACAAAGGAGGAGGAAGAGGAGGCAACTACCAAAGAGGAAAGGTTGGAGGGGGACGGAAAAGAGTGGCCATAGGAGAAAGATATGTTGAGAATTGTTCGAGTCTCATATTGGTTAATCAAGGGGAAGATAATTGGTATATAAGTGTGAGAAGCCTTTTGAAGAATTTAAAAATGAACCGGGAGAGCCTATGCTAAAATTGGATAATACGAGAGTTTGTTGTTTCCAACCATATTACTTTTTTTTTATATATTTAAAAAGTCATGTAAAAATAGAGAATTTATGAAATATTGGGAGTAGTTAATTTAATTTTAAATTTAGAGATTAATTTAGAAAAAAATAAGGTAAAAATGGTGACACGTTTTAATATTTGTATCCAAAATTTAAATCACAAGCATGGTGTAATTAATTGATGACGTGTATTAAATAGATATTGTTTGTGTAGAAGGTAAGTTTACAAATAATGCACCGTCAAACCCATTCATAAATAAACTTTTTACCTTCAAAATAAATGTAAAGGACAAATTGAGATGGGAAACGAGTGATGGTAGGTAAAAAATTTAAAGGAAGGATATAATATAAATACTAAAAAAATTAAGTTTTTATCTTTTAAATTTCGCTCATAATTCAGAATTCAAATATTTTTATGTGAAAAACGTAATAATTTTGTTTTTATTGATTTTTTTTTAATTTGAGTTTAAGTCGAATGAAAAATATTTAATTATTTCGTCTTTGAAATCGTGAAAGGCAAAATTAATTAAATAAAAAAAGAGAAACAATTTTAGCTTTGAAATATTTGTTAAAAAAAGATAAATGCAAATCATGTTTTTTTTTAAAGAAATAAAATATAATCAAACCGACGTTTAATGTGATTATTATATTATTTATTATTTTTTTCTAGCGGTATTTTCCTGAGAAAAATATGTAATTATATTTAAATTATTTATAAATTAAAATTGATTAAAAAAACAATAAAAAAAGGCATTTATGAAATATGTGGGCTACCTACACTGTACCATACACCGAGTCACAGCAAATCGCCCCCAGCGGCCAGCACCAACAAAATTGGTTCACAACATCGGGGGAATTTTTTATTCATTTTTTTTCTGAGGGCCCAAAGATATCAAAATATTATTTATAATAATAATAATAATAATAATAATAATAATAATAATAATAATAATAATAACAATTAAAAAAAAAAAAAAAAAAGGAAAAAGATTTCGATTTGGCAATAGCCCTGAAAGAAGAGAAGAAAAGGGGAATTCAACTGTAGAGACGTTTGTTTGATTTTCAGAGCGTCAAAGAAAACCAAAGTCGAGTTTTTTTTATCACATTCGCCGTCTCCCCTCTCCCTCTCCCTCTCCCTCTCCGGACTTCCTACACGCTCGCTTCATCTTCTCTCTCCGCCGTTCCGTTTCTCTCTGCCGGTTTCCGTTCTCTCCGCCACCACACGGGGGCTGAAGCTGACCGAGCCGAACCGAACAAACAGACAAAAACCCTATTCGCTGCTCTGAACACCCAAGCCTCTCTCTCATTCCCAATCCCTTCCCCTCTCTCTATCTCTCTCTCTCTCCGCCGCCGCTTCTTCTTCACACTCTCTTTCTATATATATATTTTGTTGTTGCCCTCTTCAGACGCATTTCTTTTTGTTTTCGGAATATACAGCAACCAGTGGGGGCAGTTATTAAAACAGTTGCGACTTCTGGGGTTCGTCAATCAGTTTGAGGGTAGGGTTAGTTCTTCGTCTTCATCGGATATCTCACAGGTTATATTATTTATCTCGTGTGTTATTACTCTTGCGGTTTGGACCTCGGCGGAAAATTTTCGGAGGGTGCATATTTGGTTTAGGGTTTCTGATAATTTTTTTGGCACATTCAATCGGAGTTCGGATTCTGGTTGTCCCAATTTCTTATTTCGTTAGGTTTTCCTTTTGTTTTCCCTTTTTCCGATCGAACTGTTTTGACGGGGACAATCTTCTGGTTTGGAATTGCTCCACTGCTTTGTTCGTCAGGTATACCTTCTTTATATCTCTGCATCTCTAACCGATTCCCTCAAAGACGAGGGGTTTCGAGGTGTTTTGCTGACCGAATCTACACCGAGGCCGGGAGCGATAGTGAGGCCTTTCATCTTACCATTCTTTTTAATTGAACCGCTTCATCTTATCCTTGCTATTTCCTCTGTTTTCATCCTCTGATTTTCCACTCCCGTATGAGAATTAGGTTGTGTTGATTTTGCACATACGATAAGAAAAAACCCGTTCAGAATGCGTTCAGCTTGTAGCCAAATTGGTAGTTACTTGCTTGAATAGTGGTGGCCGTGAAGTGGGATATTTATAGAAGATTGACTTCTTTTGTGGCATTTGGGACATAAATTTTGAGAACCACCATCCTCTGCGTTCACTCCCGTGCGCGTGTTTGCAAATCTGAAGCAATTCACTGCGCATGGTCAATCTTTGCTGGAACCTTGGTTATGACACGAAGTTGATGACACATATGGATTGTTGTAATCGTGAATTGCATAGTCAGATATGCCCGTGAAAGTTCAGTCAGCGCAAAATAGAGGTTAGGCATTCGAAATAATAAAGGACAGGCTAGGGTTTTATAAATTCCTCTGCATAAGGAGTAAGGTTTCTGGAAATTTGAGGTGGTAAAGAAGGCAAGAAGTGTTTTTTTCTTCTGATATTTTGATCATGTTCAGTATTCCTTATGGAAAGAAGTGAACCCACTTTAGTTCCAGAATGGTTGAGAATTACTGGAAGCGTTACTGGTGGCGGCAATTCAAACCACCATTTTCTGTCGCCTTCGCCTCACTCAGGTACTGCTTTCTTTCTTTCTTTCCATTTTCTGTATATGTTTATTGTTACATGCTTTCAATAAAGATGCTTTCACTTACTGCTGACTTGCCTTTGTTTTGATGTTGCGAACACCGTTAATGTATATCCTGTGTTGTTTAGATGTGCCTTCTCTATCTCAACCGAGAAATAGAACTTCAAAGACCACTGGTGATTTTGACACTTCACGTCCTGCTTTTCTGGATCGGACATCTTCATCAAATTCAAGGAGAAGTTCAAGCAATGGCTCTGCCAAACATGCATATAGTAGCTTTAACAGGGGTCATCGTGATAAGGATCGTGAGAAAGAAAAGGATAGGTTTAACTTTGGGGATAATTGGGACCGGGACTCTCATGACCCTCTGGGAAAGATTCTTTCTAACAGGGTTGATAAAGATGCTTTGCGGCGCTCCCATTCTATGGTATCCAGGAAGCAAGATGAGTTGTTTCACCGAAGAGTTGCAACAGATTTGAAAGCTGGAGTCAACAGCAGCAATGGAATGCCTCCTGGAATTAGTGTTGGTAGTAGCATTCAGAAATCTGTATTTGAAAAGGATTTTCCGTCACTGGGATCTGAAGAAAAGCAAGGAGCATCAGAAATTGGAAGAATTTCATCTCCTGGTTTAAGCTCATCAGTTCAAAGCTTACCAATTGGGAATTCGGCCTTAATTGTTGGTGGAGAGGGATGGACGTCTGCCCTTGCTGAGGTGCCCAGTATGATTGGAAGTACCATAGGGTCATCGTCATTTCAACAAACTGTTCCTGCTACATCAGGGGCAGGGCCTCTGGGTGTGACAGCTGGACTAAATATGGCTGAAGCGCTGGTGCAGGCTCCATCTCGAGCTCGTGCTGCTCCCCAGGCATCTGAGGTACCCTACTATAACCTTCTTCTGCTGTATATTATGTGCATTTTTTATCTAACAGTCTCATCGTTTTACCCTTCACTTTGGTAGTTATCTGTCAAGACCCAGAGGCTTGAGGAATTGGCTATTAAACAGTCCAGGCAATTAATACCGGTGACACCTTCTATGCCAAAAGCTTTGGTAATTGGTGCTAATGCAATTGTTGAATCTTTGTTGGATAGATTTGTTCCTGCCTCTTTATATTTTAATTTTTTTTGTGATTGTTGATTCAAAAATGAAAAGGTTGGTACTTCAAATATTAAGAGAACTGAGAACCATCTATGTGGTATCTTGACAACTTGTGTCGATCACTGATTTCATCTAAGACTAATAATACTCTCTTTGCAGCTTCTTTTGTGTCGTAGTATCAGGCACTTAGGAAGTACATATGATAATAGTCATTTTTTGGTAAAATATACTGAAAACTATGCGAGAAGGATACTAGTTATTTGTTCTGAAATTTGTCTGCACCTGCTGCTGGCGTCTGGTGAATTAAATTTTTCGATTTAGCTTGTTAAATAAACTCTGCTTCAACATTTTAGGAACTGTAGAATTTTTCGTGGAAGTTTATTATTCAAGTATTCTATCTCTTCACACATGGACTTAAGAACAGTGTGTATGTGTTAGATAGTGGAACTCAAAGCATTTGCTAGAAGTTTCTGGTTCAAAGTCATTTATGATGTGCTAGATTATGAGCCACCTTTCCCCCTTTTATTTGATCTGAAACTCAATTTAAGGATGATTGAAAGGATAAATACTAGTTTTTCCCAGAAAAGGGGTGCCAGAGGGCTTTATCATCATCTAATGCATTCTTTGATTTAAGAAAGGGTTATTTTAAATTCTTCAAGGGGTTTGTCCTTATTTTCTTGCCCGACCACCTTTTTGGAAATTTGTAGAAACTAGTAGATGATAGGAAAGAGATGATAAGAATTGTTTTTGGATCCAATTTCATAGTATGCGCACATGTGCTTTGCCTGTTTGACATATTGCAGACTGGGTTATCTTTGGTTTACCACTTTTTATTCTCTCTCAAGGGTTGAAAAGGCCGGTGGTAGATTAAATAGGCTATAAGGGAAGTGTGAACTTTCTTTCCATATTAACTCTCTTCATTTGATTATTGTGCTGTAGCCAATTTGTTACTGGTGTCTGGTATTTTGTTTGTTAGCGTGTTATATTTGGTAGGCAAGTTTTATTATTTATCATTTTGTTAAAATTTTACCTGAAAGATTGTTAAGCTGTTAACTGATTGCCAACCCCTTTTCTAGTATCAATAGTTATAACTTAACTGAGGATTCCTCTTCTGAAAGGTTCCAATTTGTTCTTCTATTTTGTTTTTTTTTTTTGAAGCTGATGTAAATTATGGTTGAGTTTCAGTATGGTGATGTAAAACTTGCTTAGCAGTATAATTCTTAATATAGAATTAGAACAAAAAAAAAAAGAAAGAAAGAAAGTAGAAGACGAAGAATATTATTTTGTAGTGTTTTATTTAATGTTCTAAATTAATTTATTCACACCTGATCAATAATCGTTTAATCTTTGAAAAGTATAAATGGATTTAAATATGTTATTTTTAAATTTATACGTGAAGAAATAAATGGGAATTATAACACAGACCATATCTTTCGAGATACTTTTAGAAGATTTCTCTTTAGAAGCAATTTTGATAAAATGAATCCAAAAAGTTCTCCACCCTTGTAATATGAATATAGTAATATATCTCTGATTATTATATTTGACTGCAAATCTCCTGTTTCTTCCCTTTAGATAATCATTAACGTTTTTGTTTTTCTGTTTGTATTTTGACAGGCGCTTAATTCGTCTGATAAATCAAAGCCCAAATTAGCATCAAGAACTGGAGAACTTAATGTTACTGTCAAGGGTGGACAGCCCCTGCCCTCGTCAGTCCATGCCAACCAATCTCGTGGAGGACATGTCAAGTCTGATGCTCAAAAGAGTTCTCACGGGAAGTTTCTTGTTTTAAAGCCTGCACGAGAAAATGGTGTCTCCCCTACAGCAAAGGATGTCTCAAGTCCAACTAGTAATGCAAACAGCAGCCAGTTCGCTCTTGCACCTTCAGTTCCACATGCTCCTTTGCGAAGCCCGAATAATTCAAATGTTGCTTCTGTGGAGCGCAAGATGGCTAGCTTAGATCTCAAATCTGGAACAACTTTGGAAAAAAGACCGTCCTTATCTCAAGCCCAGAGCCGGAATGATTTCTTTAACCTCATTAAGAAGAAAACTTCAAAGAGTTCTTCTGCTGGTCTTTCAGATTCATGCTCTTCTGTGAAACCTCCTTCAATTGGCCAATCTAATGAACTAACAAGGGAAGAAATTGACATTCCTGCAAGTCCTCATGTTCTTGAAAATGGTGCTGTGGAGAATACAAATGGAGATAGTTCTGAAGAGGTTAGATCATCTTGTGACAGTGGTGAAAAAACTGAGAGCCACGTTGCTGCAGAATCTCTAGATGAAGAGGAGGCTGCGTTTCTTCGTTCTCTTGGATGGGATGAGAACTGTGGTGAGGACGAAGGCCTTACTGAAGAAGAGATCAATTCTTTCTATCGGGAGGTGAACAAATACTTATATTGCTTTCATTAATCCCCACTTCTATTAATACTGTTCTTGTCTCTATCAGCTGATGAAGTTGGAAATTGTAACCCATGCTCTAATTCTGATTGCAGTACATGAGCTTGAAGCCATCTCTAAAAATGGGCCGTAGCATTCAGCCAAAGATATCTGTGCCGTCTGAATCTCATGAGGACAGCAAGGATGGAGACGGTTCTGAATTGAGCTCATCTGACTCGGAAGCCTGAATAATTTTTATTTTTCACCCATGAGAAGTTCTAGTTCACAATTTTTAAGGCAGTGGGGTTAGTTCTTTTTTTTCTTCACCTTTTTAATTTTTTTTTTTTTTTGCCTTCTTTTTGTTTTCATGGTTTTAAAGAAATACTGATAGGAGTTGGGGTTGGAAGAAGAGGTGGATGTTAATTGAACACTGAACAGTGCAAATAGTGCAATAAGTTACAGTTGCCCAAATCATCATCCTGCCTACCTCTACAGCGGGAATTTTTGCGGTGTTTAAAAGGGCAGTTGCTGAGGTTTGGCAGGCCAATATTTTGTCTGCACTGAAAGATGTATGCAAATTGCATCTTTTTGTTTTGTTTTGGTTCTTTGATATCACTTTCGAGGAAGTTTTTTATTCTGGAATTTGCTTGGAAAATGAAAAAGAAAAAGAGAGAAAAAGGGCCGCTGCTTCTTCAAAGGAAAATTAAAAAAAGTTTGTCTTCGTTCAGCATTATAATTATATTGGTTTATTATGTTGGGTAGTGTTGTTAGCTTTGTTTGACATTGAATTGCACTAATTACACATAAATAAGTGGATTTAATTTTCGAGATTATTGGTTCAGTGCCACTTTGAGAAACTATTTCTGACTAATCTTTTTGTACGTTTGAAAACTATTTTGTAACTCTCATTTTTTACAATTTTAGGCTTTGAAAACTATTTTGCAACTCGCATTTTCCATTTTCCATTTTTAAATTAGCTAGCAATTATCTTATAAATACTAAAATTAATGAAAGTCGTTATAAAACCGATGGTTTGAGTGTCATTAAAATTTGTAGCAAATAGTTGCTTGATGATATTAATTCGTCACTTTTACAGCCACTCTGTCTAGCAGTTCTTGGTAAATGTATCACATTCGCAACAGTCGATCCAATAGAAACCGAAACCGTTCAATGTATGTATATCATCTGTTTTTTCTTCTTCTATGAACAAAGCACTGATTTTTCTATTTAGAAAACAAAATGAAAAGAGAACACTTGTTGTAAATGGACTTGGTATTTTTCTTTTCAAAAATCCACAACAGTTTTGAAGGGAAAAAAGAACAAAAACTAAACTAACAAAGCTGAAATGGCTGAAAGATTGAATATCTGACTCACTTATATTGAATTCATAAAGACATATAGACATGTTTTCAGCTGGAAATTAACATGACATTTACAAGTAGAAAAAAAGCCCTTTGGTTCCATAGTTGGAAAAGTCAAATGATACACACAAATGACTCACACTGCAGTCTGCAGTCCACTGGAGCTATATGAAGTTGGTAATCTTCAGCCTCTGACGTCTTACTCCGAGTGAGAAGTCCAGTAAATCAACCCACTGCAACAGACAGTATTTCAGGAAAACATAAATGGACAATAACATTATAAGAACCTCCACAAAAGAAACAGATCATGGGACTAAGAGATGGTATTGGTTAGTTATACGTAATACTTGTGGTAGTGATGAAACCCCCCAATGATTTTGTTTTTCTACAGAAATAATGCAATGAATACCAAATATTCAAGGCATCTATTGATTCAGCATCAGATGGCTAAACAGAAAATATCCCTGTTCAAGCAAAAACTTCGTTTATGGCATGATTAAAACATCTTATGCAGATTTAGGGAGAGAGGAACATAGATATATTACTATATCGGTCATGCTCAAAATCAAGAGAAACATCAAGATGAAAGAACCCCATAAGCTTTTCTTTGATAAAGTGCCTTGCAGAATGATTCCACGACAAACTAGGTGGAGTGGATAATAAAAAGTGGCTGCATGTTTGTTGGCACAAATCCTAATAAAAGACAGATAGGAGAAATAAGAATTAAGATGATCAAAACGGGGAAGGCCCATTTACCTAACCAACACAAACACACACTGCAATACTCCTGCGACTCCTGTCCACACTGATGGCCCTGTTTTTACTACTGAATCTTGTATCAAGAGTCCCACTGATGCTGCTAATGAAACGAATGATACCACATAAGCGAAGAAGAGCCAAAGCTTCAATCTGTTGTCGAGGGAAGCGTCAGTACAGTTAATTACAGGAATACACTATCACCACATTAACATAAACACCAAATTCACAATGTTATCAGAGGATTCATTGAGCTTTCATATGCTTATAGGTCTAAAACGTGAGGCTTATTTCCATGATATTCTAAGTAAAAACTACCAGATAACTAGCATATCAATTCAACATGTCCAAACATGAACCAATATTGTAGTCTAGTATGAAAGCGGAGGGCATATAATTTTTTTTTAAAGAAAAATTAACTCATCTTACACCTTCAATAAGCAGATAACCAGAACATTTGCTACTGGGCTGTAAGCACAGCAGGAAACTCTGGCTTCTGCTGCCTGGAAAAAAGAGAACAGTTTCTAAAACATGCACCTGCTAATTCCTTCTAAAACTAGCAAAAATTGAAGGGACTGTTCTGGTCTGTGTCAACTTTTTCTCGGCTGGTCTTTTCTTTTGCTAGAATTTGTATTCAGTTTGTCTTCCTAGACAGATGGACCTATACTTGATGAAAATTCTTGGGGGCATGGCTTTTTAAAGGCAGGCAAAGGATCTTTAGAATTGTGCAGTTAAAGATCTTCTTTGGCCTATTTGGAAAAAGACAAGTCAATGAATTTTCTTTTAAGATATGTCCGCTTCGAAGGATACCCTTTGAAATATAGTATACAGCATACTACCTCTAGACAGTGATCAAACCACAAAAAATTATTTCATAATTCTAGTATTTTCATGATTATTCTCCAATTGAAGGATCACCTTTTGTAGTTTAGTGAGTGAAGCTTCCTCTTCCCCAACCACTAGATTGTTTTAATAAACCTCTTTAAGGTCGTGTATCTCGTCAAATGCATCTTAATCCTGAGATAGCAGTCCTATAAGATATGATGTTTGGGAGGAATGATAAATGTTAAAAAGAGATTTTCTAGTAACAAATTTTTTATTTCCATACAAAATCAAGATGAGTAGCGACTCTTCTATCTTAGCTCTTGAGCATCACAATCTCTAATACACCACTTTCGATGGCTCTTCGCTAATGTTTACTATTACTTGGACCATTCTATCAGGAAGTTACGTTCTGTGTTTCCGTTCCTGATAGCTATGCACATGCATGCTCTTCATCATCAACTCTCCCATCACTAGGCACGTATTTACGTACTTCCTGAACAACCTCACTCTTGCCCCTTAGTTCCTTCTCTACTCAACCCACTAAATTGGAGAGATGGATCAGAAAGGGTATAAAAGAATTGATTGATGGGATGTCCAATTAATATTCAGTACAGTATAAATGTTGCTCGCAAGAAAAAAAAGAGAGAAGTCTCGGTGCAGAAATTGCATCTCTAAATTGCTCTTACAAAACACGGCCATTGACACAATGTTTAACTTGTCTTTCCTGTTTGATTTTTCATCTTATCCAAGCTTATAATATTCAATTGCACAGGTTCAAAGTTCCTGATAGTGCTCCAACCAAGCCCTACCC
Source organism: Cucurbita ficifolia (assembly GCA_033971965.1). Taxonomy (NCBI): domain Eukaryota; kingdom Viridiplantae; phylum Streptophyta; class Magnoliopsida; order Cucurbitales; family Cucurbitaceae; genus Cucurbita; species Cucurbita ficifolia. Next base: position 3,520,915 of record CM066976.1, read on the forward strand.
CAACTTCTATTGCAAAGTTTGAATCGAAGTGCATTCTATATTCTAAATTGCAAATTACGAATTAAGACCCAGGTGTAAGCTACGAGTTCATAAGATCCTAACACATCCAGGGAGAATAATCCTAACAAGGCACTAAATCACAATCCACATCAACTCATCGAAGAAGAACACAGTGACATTGCTTTCAATCGAGACGAATGATCAGACAAAGAGGGTCGCAACATGATTAGTAGATAAGACATAAACTTCTCACCTCCATTCGCCCTCCTCATATGGAGAATAATCGATGTCTTCTCTACGAACGCAATTGAACATCAGAGCCGCAAAAGAAGCAAAAATACCTACAACCCCAATACCAGACCACCGTCAAAAACCCTAACGGACTCGCAAATGAATAAAGCGCGAGGCAAGGATAAAGAACCTGGGAGGTAGTGAACGAAGGAAACGGCAACAGAACTGCAGACAACAGCGTCAACCCAGAACCACCATCCGGCGCCGAACACAGCTCCGGCGACACCTGGGCCGAAAATTGACCACAGCTCCGCCAAATCCATTTGAGGCTTCTTTCTTTTACCTTCTCCTTGCGCTAGAGATTTGAGACGGGTCGATTTAGAGAGCCTAATATGAACTGAATGACAGCACAGCTCCCATCGTCTTCAGTTGAAGTTCTGATATTATTCTCCGCCTTTTTCTATGTATATATATATAATTAAATTACATATTTTTAAAAATTATTTAATTATCTAATTCTATGTTAATAAATTATTTAATTTTTAAACACATATTTAATAAATTATTAGAAATAGAATATAAAATCTATCTAATATATTAATTAATTTTAAATGAATTAATATTATTATTTTCTGAAAATGTAACTTGAGAATGATTGATATGTGTAATCTAATTTTCAAATAAGAAAAGAGAGCATCTTGAAAAAGAAAAAGAAAAAAAGCATAAAACTTGGAAGAATTACAAATAAAGAAAATCTGTGAAAAAAAAAATGAAAAAGCAATTACGCGCAGTTAAGCCAATGGGTGTATGACACGTGGATAAGCATTCACCCTCACTGGCAACCTAATAAAAATATCTTCTAGAAACCAACTGCCTTCACTGCCTGCAAATAACGCGATTCTCTCTCTTCTCTTCTCTTCTCTTCTCTTCTCTCTCATCCCAATCGAAACCGAAATCGAACTGCGAACAAAATTAAATCATTTCACAAGAAAAAGGGATCCGAAAACAACAAGAACCATACTAATTTCAGACCCCAATTCTGGTTTCAGCTCATCCTTTCCTCATCTCTACCCTTGTAACCGAAGAGTTGGACCAGGATTTCAGGATTAGGGTTAGGGTTAGGGTTTGTTTTTTTCTTCGTTTAATCTACGTAGTGCGTGCATGTGAGGGCTTGGATCAGAAAAGCGTATGTATGGGTGTGTTGGTATTTGGATAGAGTGGAATATGGGGCTTTGACTATGGGACGCGCCACGGATGGGTTGATTTCTGGTTATTGTTGGTGATGACTAGAGACCGATGTCACCTGGGAAAGAAGATGATGGGTAGGGGTGCGGATGGAGGTTGTGGTACTGAGGAGAGGCCTTGTTCAGTGGCACGAGTGCCGAACAGAATAACGTTGGCCCAAACTCAAACACACGAGGAGAAGTTGTCTACTGTGGACATTGATTATTACGCGCAGGCTCAAAAGGCTTTATGTGAGCGTTCGCCATTTGATGTAGCGGAAGAAACTTCAGCTCCTTGTGTGTCTACTTTGCCCAGTAGGTTGGGTAACTTCTTGAGTAGACATACGGGTGGTAAGAAACGGCAGAGGAAATCCAATTCCGGGGCAGACAAGAAGTCTTCTAGACAAGGTGAAAGGTCGCGTGGCTCCAATATTTGGTTTGAGACAGAGGAATATTTTAGAGACTTGACGCTGTCTGATGTAGACACTTTGCGTGCAGCGTCTTCCTTTAGCGGGTTAGTGTCTAGGAAATGTTTTTCAATTCCGTCATCAGTTGATGTCCCAGAAGCAAATGTAGGTGGCAGTGAGAATGTTAGTGATGAGAAAACGGATGGGGCCATTGTTAAAGACGAGGTTGAGGATGATCGTTTGTGCCCGGATGTAGGCATGGTTGAAGCCACTGGCTCACTTCTGGAGGACAAGGGTCGTTCGAATTTGGATTCTTCTTGCGGCTTAGAATGGCTTTTAGGCTGTAGGAATAAGGTGTCTCTAACTTCGGAGAGGCCTTCGAAGAAGCGGAAGCTTCTAGGTGGTGACGCAGGGTTGGAAAAAGTTCTGGTTGCTTCTTCTTGCGATGGAAACTCATCTTTATGCCACTTTTGCTCCAAGGGCGGTACTAACAAAGGGTTAAACCCGTTAGTTACTTGCAGTCGTTGTCATGTGGTGGTTCACAAGAAGTGCTATGGCATTAGAGAGAAAGTCAATGGATCCTGGTTGTGTTCTTGGTGTAAGCAGAGGGATGAAATTAAGGAATCCACGAAGCCCTGTTTGCTCTGTCCCAGGCAGGGTGGTGCTCTGAAACCTGTACTCAAAATCGCTGACAGTGGAGTTTCTGTTGAATTTGCTCATTTATTTTGTAGTCAGTGGATGCCAGAGGTATATATAGAGGACTTGACGGAGATGGAGCCTCTTATGAATCTGGGAGGCATAAAAGAAACCCGGAAAAAGTTAGTATGTAACATATGCAAAGTCAAGTATGGAGCCTGTCTTCGGTGCAGCCATGGTATGTTTATTGCCCCCATTATTTCTACCATACTCCTTTTCTGTTTGGATAATGCATCAGAAGCACATTCTACGTGGCTACTATGGTCGTCAGATTTTGTATCATGTTTTTCTTATTGACTTCTGTATGCTGTTGTAATGGGTACATTATTTTTATTCTTTCTAGCAGAAAAGCATGTTTATGGTTTATCTGTTAATGTCATTTGTACAGAATATTTTAGAAGTTGGTCGAAATCTGAAATCAGTGAACAATTTTTTTCTACTACTCTCGAGGTTTGATTTTATGTTCCTGGCTGCTCTCTCTCTCTCCCCTCCCCGCTCCATCTTTCTCTCTCACACATACACAATTATGCTTTCTGACTTCTTAGGAAGATTAGTTGTTGAATTATTTTACTACTACCACCCTATGACAGGGAGTATTTAAGAGAGTGGCGTTTGTTCATATTTGTTGGTTGTAAATAGTTGTCAATTAATTTATTTTGTTTTAGGTTTATGAAATTCAAATAAATAACGGGTATTTATGTCGTGTTAGACAGTCTCTTTTAGAAACATGCCGATTGGGGGCGTTAACAGGGCAAACTAGTTTCTTCTTTCATGCTTTGTCTGTCATATAGACTGATAGTTATAGGGGAAACTTTCTTATAGGATGTTAGTGGATCCTGATTTGCCATAAAGAAATGAGCTCCAGGAATTTCTAGATATTTTATAATTTGTGCATTCCTACTTATCAACCTCTTATTGGAACTCTAAAGTGCCGAGTAAATACACTTTTTTTATGGATAGAAAACATTGTATTAACTCAAACAGCAGATAAAGGAGACAAGATGAACAATTATCCTCCCAAAAAAAGCAAGAGAGAGAGATCAAAAAGACTCCAATGGACTTGAATCAAGGTTATTGGATTTTACGCAACTCCTCGATTAGAGAAATTGGACCAATTTAAACCCCAAACCTTCCATTGTCAAAGAATTCTATGATTTTTCTATCTAATCTCCAACAAAACAGTCATTAATAGACTAGAGATTTTCTGTCTTTTTCTTCTTCTTTTTTGTTTTTTTTGTTTTCTTTTTTTTTTTTTTTTTTTTTGTGATATTTGTGAGTTCTTGGCTGGCTTGTGCGCACCTCAAGTATTCTCATGGGACAAATATCTTTGGTTTCCTAGGTAACTCATAAGATATTAAATCTTGGGTGCGCTTAAGCTAGTAGAAGGAATAAGTCCTGAAATCTCTTAGAAACACACTTTGAGCAATTGGACGTTTGTATAGTCTTCAGAGAATGGAGGCAGATGAATTTGTTTTCTGAAATAGAAACCAAGGAGGCAAAAGGAGTGTATTATATAAGTACTCAATGTCTTCACTTGAATTTTGTAAACAGCATAAATAACATGGCAGACGTTGGAAATCATTTATGGGTTTAGTTGAGGTTGAAGATATGTAGTTTTATATTGCGAAGGGACCAAGCAGGCACCTGTATCATTGAAGGTTTCTTTGTAACCTTGATTGTAACCAAGTAATCACCTGAATTTTCTCGGGGACATTTGTATTTCTGATGAGTTTATGGAGGCTGTTTGAAATTCTGACAGATGAAACCATTGATCATAAAAATGAAAGATGAATTGATGTATAGTTTCATGATATTCTAGTGTTCATATTCTGGTTGGGAATTTCTTATATAAAAAGATGATGGAAGTCCATCGTTCAGCCTTTTTGTTTATGCTAAGGCATTGTCTGAACGATAGGTTTGAGTGGAGATGTTTCGGTCAGACACTCTTGCAGTTATAGTGATGGTGACTTTGCTGCAAGGGCATAAAGATAATGAACATTTTAATTTGGGCAGTTGCCATCTCACTGGACTCATTCTTAAATCTACTGATGGAGCATTTTCTAATGTTAGGAATATTTTGTCCATCCTGCTTTTTAGGCAAAGCTTGCTAGACAACTTATTCAAATGGGAATGGTTCCAACTAAACATGTTCCTAAGAAGTTCACTCGTAACACATCTTGTGTCCATTATTAGGGTAGTTTCTAAAGTCAACGTCAACTACTTGTTGTAAAATATTCAAATCTTGAGGGTAGTTTAATACATCTACTCTTTTTCTTGAGGTTAAATATTCAAATCTCTCATCCCAACATTTGTTGTAAAAAAATATAGTTTGGACTGTTTAGATACAGTTTTTAAGAGTATTTTCTAAGATCTTGGGTTCTATTAAACAATCAAGATTTTGTTGAAATTTTTTTAAGTGTTATATTTCCAGCTAGCTGAAGGTACCATAGCAAGGTGTATAGATTTGACGAAAAAAGTCATAATTGCTAGTCACTGCTATGCTTAATACTACAGCAACCAATGTTATACTATGGAGATGATCTGATTGTTAACTTTTCCACTAGACAAGCAAAGGTGGCAGAGATATGATTGGCAGCTGCCATGGGGCAAATGTGCAACCTATTTTTGAGTTGAGCTTTCTTGAATGAGAACATCAGTAAATCTTTGGACTGGAAGGTTTCTTTCTTGGCAAAAATTTCAATCAACTTGTATTGTTCTGTGTGACATTGATATCCTATGTCATAGATGTAGTGTTTAAATTGAATTGGAAGAAATCTACTAACTTTTGAAGGCTTCGGAGAATCCATTCTTATTTCTCTTATGTATGGTTCTCTCTGCATCTAATTTATAAAAAACTGATGCACGATATAGAAGAGCATACAAAAAGGGAGATGAGATATCCCCACAATACCAAAGGGTTACAAAAAGGGTGCCCAATTTGTCATAATCTGTACAAGGTCATACTTACAAAATTACAATAAAACTAGATAGAAAACACTAGATGGAAGCAAAGAGATTAATAGTCTCAACCTGATGTTAGACTTTGAAGACCTACAGCCCCCAAAGAAGCCATCACCATATTTGTCCACAAAACTCTACCATGACCTTTAAAGGGATTTCTGCACTTAAGCTTAATGATAAGTCTCCTCAATTTCATGACAGAAACACCAATGGATACCAAACAGAGAATAATTTGTCCCACCTGGCTCTCACAAAATCACAGTGTAGGAATGATCTCATGGTTGTTCGCATCCCTTCTGCACATTATGCACGAACTAGGGGAAATGCAATCTTTGAAAGTTGCTCTTTCTGAGGTCTTTGGTACATTCACAGTCATTTCATTTGAAAACAGGCCATGTTGGCATTCAGAGGTGGAACTCGTCATTAGCATGAAAGTTTATAGGCGGTTCTCTTTTGCATCCAACGATACCCTTGAATTTGAGAACAAACATTGTCAAATATTTTTTTGATCTGAAACTATAATATTGTCAAATATTTAAATATCTGACAGGTACTATGCACGATAAATCTTCATTTCACTTATACAATCCAAAGTGAGGAAGAGTTGATTTATGAGGATGAGAAGTCTTCATAACAACAAAATAAGTCACTTAAAAATGCCTATCCAAATTGCATTAGAAATTCCAAAGTTTAGTGGGGCTTTTAACTTTGACATACTAGAAATGAAATAACTATGTCTGGTATGTTGGAATAACAATTTGAATATTAGTTGAAACCTTAATCTATTTATATACTTCATAAATTAATTAATTGCACACAGTTAAATTCGATTTGTTAAAAACATTTTGTTTAATAAGTTGCTTCATAATGAATTTGTAGTTAGTATTTCTAATTAAAAACAAATAAATTAATTAAAACAATTAAATTGCATTTTGTATTAACTATTTTTCATGGTTAATGTGCCGTGTTCAACACTGACATAGATAAGCTTGCCCATTCCCCCAGTTTTGTTACACATGCATTTAAACAGCCCCTAAAAATTTACTTATTCTGAACAACCATTAAATAAATGCCGTATGGCTGTGCTGTGGCTTCCTTACCATTGTTAAGGCAAACTGATTTGGTGAAATTTGGTGAAGGCTATCCTTGGCCTATTTTATTAGAAAAATAGTCGAGGAAATTCTGAAGACAAGACTATGGATTCTGCATTTTGCATTCAGAGAAAATTTGGGAGTCAGATAGTTCTTTTTGCTCTTCTCAGGCTTACTCTTGTAATTACAACTACCCTTTGGGTAATGCCATTTGGACTATTCTTCAGGTTTGGAGGATAGTTCGTCTTCCTTCTCCCTTTTTGTAGTTTTTCTTGGATAATTTTTTTATGCAGGAGAAAATAAGTTCCAAACACTAATACGATCCTGTCAAATGATTTATCATAAAAAAAATTGCTTATTCATTTTCAATGAAATGATTTAACATATAGTGAAACTGTAAGCGTTTAACGACCCCATCTCTTTTTACTGGTGAGTGGTAATTCCTCCAGAAATGTCCTATATCCCCCTTCAGATCCCTCTCTGGTATAAGATTGACTTTTCTTCTACTTGGTCAGTGATCCATATTTTGCTCTATTAGATTGGAGATTTAGATTTGCACTCGATGATTGGCTCTTGAGAAGTACACATCTATTCACGACAACATAATTTATACTTTGATATGTATGCTAATCCTCAGCGTGCATTTGTTCATACAGTTTATCGTCCTGTTCTCTGTCCTTACATGGTGATGAGAGCAGGAGCTTTCTCTGTCTTGAATGCTTTAATTCGCAGAATATTGTTGGCTTGATATGGTTCTTCTTTGGTTTGTTGTATTGATTAATATGATCTATTTCTTCATTTGTTTGGGGATGATTTTTAGTATTTGGATTTGCTTTTCACTCTTCATGTTTTGATTTTTCTGTTGTCTCATTCCCTCCACCCCTTTGAACTGTCTCTTACCCGTTATTAATGGTTATCTTGCCGGGCTGTTGCTCTCAGGAACCTGCAGAACCTCCTTTCATCCAATTTGTGCAAGGGAGGCTAGAAATAGAATGGAGGTCTGGGCAAAATATGGGTGTGATAATGTAAGTGTGAATTATTCCCATTCTAGAATTCAGTCTGTCTGATAACAATTTTCAAAGATCTAAGGATCTAAAGGTTTGTTTCTATCAGGTTGAGCTTCGTGCTTTCTGTTCAAAGCACTCTGACAGTTGGGATAGGAGTAGCGGCCAATGTCCTTCTGAAGCTGTTAACAGTAGCTCATATGTTGTCAACCACCTTCCAGTAACATTGTCAATTAACAGGCCACAAAAATTAGTAGGGAGAAGGAACATTGATAACCTTTTACTCTCTAAGGAGGCTTCTGATACGAATTCTGGAAAACTGGATGGTGGGGAATCAGAAAATATAGGATCCACTGATCCCAGTTTGAATGCTGATTGTGTTGATACACACAAGTCTACTGTCCAGGGGGTTGAGGATGTTAACCCACTTGACTCACTTAAATTTGCATCAATTATGAAAAAGGTAATTTTGCAAGTTGATTTTGTTTTTTCCTTTAATTTTTTTACTTATTATCTCTCTAGGACTGTCTTACTTCAATTGTATGTCTACCTTCGTGCAGTTGATTGATCAAGGAAAAGTGAACGCTAAAGATGTAGCCTCAGAAATTGGCATACCGCCTGATTTATTATGTGCAAAACTTGCTGTAATGCCTGCCATTATTAATTTTTTTGTCATTATTGTTTTGACTTTTTCCCATATAAAAAAAGTCATCTGCTTATGTTGTCCTTCATGTTTCAGGCTGGCAACCTTGTCCCCGACTTGAAATCCAAAATTGTCCGATGGCTAAGAAGTCATGCTTATATTGGCACCTTGCAGAAAAATTTGAGAGTCAAACTCAAGTCGGCTGTTTTAGCTAAAGCTGTTGATGGATCTGCTGATCGTTCAGACTCTTTGTCAGTACCTGATTCTGATAATTCAGACCTTATTGCTAATAAGATGGTTACACTTAGAAGAAAAACTAAAAGCAATATTAGCCATTTGAAGAGTGATGAAATCAAATCTTCATCTGAAGAAACTTTAGGTGGCCATTGTCTAGTTACGCAAAGTGATACCTTGGACCAGCAAGCTTGTGAAGAACAAGGTGATTCAAATAAGGAATGCATCCAAGACGCTGGTGAGAAGGTGAGCATGTCATCATTAATTTTTTTTCTTGCCGTTCTTTTTTGCGCTGTTAATCTTTTTATTTATCATATGGAATCCATATGATGATTTGTACAGTTATGGTTTGTTCCCAATTGGCTGTACCTGGTTGCTTTGATTTCTTGGATGATGAACTTATGAAGTATTCAGTTATTGGACAAAGGAATGAATGTTGTTTGTTTATGGAGGTGGTTGCAATAGATGGATTATATTATGTCTACGCAAAATAGACTGGCACTCTTGTTCTTATCTGTCTCTATGTTAGTTCATTGTTTATTTGCTGCATTTTCAGGCCCTAAGGTAACACCTTGATGTGCTGGTTTATGAAAAAAGTTATGCACGATCACTTTTAATTTTTTTTCTTTTCATAATCATAGTTCTCAGAATGCTGTTCTTATTTTTATTTTTATTTTTATAGCCAATAATAACTGGCTCATGCAATCAAGTAGATAGGTTGATAAAAGAAGTGTGTTGAGGAGGGGAGAATCTCTATGCAATTTTGCATGTGTTGGTATTTGCTTGAATTATGTGTTTGTGGTGGTTTTTTCATGATTTTTAAATGTTTGTTTGGAGTGGCTTCATATTGAAGAGAACATGGTATAGGGGCTGCGGATAGTATTCACCAAGTATTACATGCATATTTTAACCTTTCGATTGTCAAGAGATTGGGGATTCTCTGGGTACTAAAATGTATAGCCATAATTTTGCTTGACTAGTTTAAAATTTTCATTTTGTTGTGCTCGATGACACACTACAAAATGTCGCATCTGTTTATCTTTCATGTTCTGTTTGTTCAGACTAGTTCTGGATTGATAAGAGTTGGGAAGGTCAAAAGTGATAACGTGTTTCTCATTCTATTGATTTCTTTCTATCTATGGTGTAAATTTCCCCCACTTTTTCATCATTTTCAAACTATCCATATTCTCACTTTCTATCTATGGTGTATGGATACTTTGAACTCTAAGTTCATATGTTATATGTTTCTTTATTATAAATCTTTTGTTTTTTGGATGTTTATTTTTTATGCATATATATATCTATGATTGTAGTTGTGTATTTTTCCATATATGGTGCTCCTCACAAAAAAAAAAAAAAAAAAAAAAAAAAAAAAAAAGAAACCTGCATTTAAGCCTTGAAAGGCTATTGCGCTTTAGAGCACCTCAAGCTTTATTAGCTCTGCCCTTACGGATTACATTGTCAATAGCCCATTTCAGTGCCTTTCTCTGCAAGCTTAGAAATCCACTGTCACTTTGACACTCCATTCATCGTACATTTCTCTTTTTCTTCACTTTCTTTGTGTAGATATGTGAATGGATGTTAGGTAGCTTTTTTATCCGAGGAATTTGAAGGGTGCAAAATTAGGCCAACTTCAAATTGCACACAAATCATAATAGGGTTTTAATGGATTCCTCAAATGAGAATTGATCAAAAGTGTCTGGCCATTATTTTCATTCATTGCTTCTCATTTTTAAGAAGCTTGTGCAACTTTTGGAAACAAAAAAATCAAGTTTTTTTATTGTTCCCATTTCCAATTTTCCCCAAAAATATGAATAAGCGCATTGTTGTATTATATAGGAACTTACATAAATTTGTGGAAAGAGATCTTTAATGAGCTCCTTTCTTTTTCTAGCCTGGTTCTATGTGTTATGTTATGGGTGGTGGGAAGGAGGACCAATGGGTGGGGATAAACTTCTCGGAACTACGTTCATTGTGTGGCTGAGGTTTTGGTTGTTTTGGTTCTTTTTTGGAGCTCTCCCTTTTTTCCACTTTATCATTCGTTGTCTGTTAGGGAAACAATGGATGTCACAATTTTCTTATTTTTGATCGGAGAGTTTGAGTTTAGATTTAGGAGAAGGGATGTTTGTTTTTCAAGTCCTAACCTTTGTGGGGGTTTCTCTTGTAGCTCTTTTTTTCATTGTTTGTTGAACTCCTCTTCTCTCCCTTTAGGTATGGTTCTTTCTGCTCCATAGAAAGAAAGTTAAGTTCTTTGTTTGGCAGATTATTCATAGAAGAGTTATTCTCTTGATTGGCTTTCATGAAAGTTGCCTTTGTTGGTTGGTCATTTCATTGTATTCTTTGTCTGAGTTCGGAGGAAGACATGGATCATATTCTTTTGAGTTGCAATATTGCACGATCTTTTTGGAGTTGCTTTTTTGAGATGCTTGCCTTTCCGTTAGCCCTTCACAAAGATCTGAGTGAGATAATCAAGGTGTTCCTTCTCCATCCACCATTTAGGGAGAAAGGAAACTTTTTGTGGCATGTTTGGGGTGTATGCTTTGTTGTGAGATCTTTTGGGAGAAAGGAATGATGGAGTCTTTAGAGGAGTGGAGAAGGATTTGAGTGATGTTTGGTCTCTTGCTAGATTCTATGTTTCTCTTTGAGCTTTTGGCGAATGGTGATGAAGTCTTTTTATAATTATTCTTTAGATCTTATTTGGCACAGTTAGAGCCCTTTCCTTTAGTGGTTCTCCCTTTTGCAAGCTTGGTTTTTCAAATGCCGTTTTTTCCTCAATGAAAGGTTGATTTCACATTTAAAAAAAAAATGTTGTATAGGAATATTCTTTTACCACTCTTAATAGGGACGTTGCGTTTTCAGGTTGTGGCATGTCTTTTGCTTTCCGTGGATTGATGTTTCTCTTCTTGCTGCTCCTTATATTTTGAACAATTAGCTGACGATGGCATTTTCATGAAGTTGAACCTTTCTTCCCAAAAATTCCCCAAGTTACCATAGTTCATGAATTTTTTAATTTTAATTTTAATTAATTAATTTATCTTTTAGTTTTTGACTTTTCCCGTACCCATGGTAAGTGATTTTGTTCATCCATGCAGCATTTAAACGAGCATGATAGTTCTCAAGATACTCCAAGGAATTTGCCAAATGATGTAGGTATGTTATGAAGTTTATGATCGATTCTTCTCTATATGTTTCCAGCTCAATCGTGTTTTTCTCCCCTCCCATATTTATTTGGTTGATTCAAGACAATTTTTCTTTACCCCCTAGAATATTGGTTACTCATTTTTGGTTAAATATTTTGCCTTGTAGAAGGTGATTTTTTGGAGTGTTCTGTTTCTGGCCATAATTCTTCAGTAAGTGCAGTTCATGGGTATGTGGTTATTTCTTATCTATTTTAGTTTCGATTTATAGGCTTTTGACAAGTAACTTCTATTTATATATTATCTGCTGATGGATTTCTAATCCTTCTAGATGAATATTGTGCAGAAAGGCTGGAGAGTCCCCTAATTCTTATTTTCATCCATATGTCCAAGAGAAAATGGCACATATGTTGGATGCAAAGCTTCTAAGTAACTACATACTTGGTTCTAGTGGTAAAGTTTTTTCATGCTACTTGATATGCATTGAATTTATCTTGAGATTATTTTACTTCACAGATTTGTCTGAAGGAGAGATGTCATGTTGGCAAGCATCTTCCAGTGCTGGCGTTTGCTGTGGTCACCAACGCCAGCATTTTGACTGCAATGGCACGAGTTACAAATCTGGTGAATTTAATCCAAAGCAGCTAGTCAATAAAAAAATAGGTGGAATCATAAAGTTGTCTCCAGAAGATGAAATTGAAGGAGAAATTATATTTTATCAGCTCAGATTACTTGCAAATGCAGTTTCAAGAAAGCGGTTCACTGGTATTTTAATTGTTCTTTCAAGCTTCAATGTAAATGCTGGTCTTTTTACTCGTTGTTTATTCTCCCTCCCTCATGAAAATTAGTAAGCATTTATATATCATAACTGACTAACAACTGAAAGAAAGGATTTAAATCCAGTATTATGACCTTAATACATGCTCATGTTAGCATGTTAATACATGTATTTGAAGTCCCATCATCTGTCTATAAAATAATTGAAAACGAAATAATGGTAAACATCAAATAGTTATTTTTTTAAAAAAGTTTATGGACTAAATTAGACATTTGAGGTGAGTCAAAAAATTAAACCATTAACCTGCAAGGAAAATGGTTTTTTATTTGATAGTTCATAATAGACATTTTATTAGTTCAGGATTGAAATGAAATAAACTGAAAGTTTAGGGACTAAATTGGATTGTGAGCCAAAAAAAAGAAAAGAAAATTGTCTGATGACTGTTAACTCTCCCATGAAATACTCCACAGGAAAGCTTCCTCTGATAACTTTTGGTACTACAAATGGTTTTTGCAGACTATTTAATTTGTAACGTTGTTAAGAGTCTCCCAAAGGAGATTAATGAAGCACGAAGTACTAGATGGGATGCTGTTCTTATTAATCAGTATTTTAGTGAGCTTAGAGAAGCAAAGAAACGGGGTAAGAAAGAGAGAAGGCATAAAGAAGCACAGGCTGTACTAGCTGCTGCAACGGCTGCTGCTGCTGCCTCTTCTAGGATGTCATCATTCAGAAAGGATGTATACGAAGAATCTGCTCATAGAGAGGTTTTTTGATGATTTTACATGGAGCTCTTTACTGCACTTTTATGTCATATCTTTTGAGAAGCGACTAATGTTGAAATGTTTGGCAACTCTTCCCAGTTGATGCCTCGTGCAAAAGAAACACTTACTAAGGTTGCTCTCCCAAAAACTTCATTAGAGTCGGATTTCTGTAAAGAACATGCTAGATCCTGTGACATCTGCAGGCGGCCAGAGACAATGTTAAAGCCAATTTTAGTCTGCGCAAGCTGCAAGGTTTCATACGTTATCTGCTTGTTTTTGTGGAAAAGGAAAACAAATGTTGTATTTGATTGACAGATGGCATATGTTGCAGGTTTCAGTACATCTGGAATGCTATCGGACTGTTAAAGAGTCCTCAGGTCCATGGTATTGTGAGTTATGTGAAGAATTGGCAGTATCAAGAGGGTCTGGAACTCCAGTAGTCAATTTTTGGGAGAAATCATATTTTGTTGCAGAATGTGGTCTATGTGGTGGCACCACAGGTGCATTCAGGAAATCATCTAACGGCCAGTGGGTTCATGCCGTATGTGCAGAGGTAAAATACAGTAATTAGTTTATAGGAATTATCCTTCTCATTTTACTTGCTTTCTCTTCGTCTGTCATTTAAAAAAGATGGAAAAGATAGCGCCTATTCTCTTAAATTTTAAAAACGTCATTATAGTCACTCTATAAAGGATAAGGCTAATCTATGGGAAACATTATTTTTATGCATCCCTCTTTACATATGGACTAATTTGTGTTAACTTCATGCATCATCTTGTAGTGGGTCTTCGAATCAACTTTTAAAAGAGGACAAGCAAATCCTGTGGGAGGAATGGTATGTAATATTGCCAAGTGCTACCATTTTACTATAGCTTAGATATGTGATTATCCATAAGCTAAAGTTCATTTGTGGGAATTGGTACTTATGGTTGATTTTAATTCGTCAATTTACCTCTCTTAATGAAATGTCAGGAGACAGTTTCAAAGGGGGTGGACTCTTGCTATATTTGTCACCGCAAGCATGGTGTCAGTTTGAAGGTCGACTAACTTATTTGTGCTGCAATATGTCCGTTTTAAAATTATAGCTGTGTCGGAATTCCTGTCTTTCCATTATTTTTTGTTTTCTTGAATATTGTGATGGTTAAAGTAACTTGATTTCATTGTCTTCAGTGTAATTATGGTCATTGTCAGACCACTTTTCATCCCTTATGCGCTAGAAGTGCTGGATGTTACATGACTGTAAAGACTTCGGGTGGTAAGTTGCAGCACAGAGCATACTGTGAAAAGCATAGCTCAGAACAGAGAGCAAAGGTACTCTTTCTCGTAATGATTTCTATTCTTGCAGCATACAGTTGTGACATCTAACATTGAACGAACATGGACAGGCTGAGAACCAAACACATGGAATCGAGGAATTGAATAGAGTCAAGCAAATTAGGGTAACTCTGTCCATTCTAATAATTTCATATGAAATTACATTCTTTTATATTTGCAACATGATGCTTGTGGCTTAAGATTACACGCAACTGTTTTTCACAATTATTTACATCCATTATACCTATTCGCGAGTGTAAGAAGCAATTTCAAATTATATTTGAAGAGGTTCCTTGTCGTAACCATTTATGATTTCGTTTTTTAGTTATAATTGTGAACCCAATTTCATTTGCATGCTGTGCCTTGTGTATGACCTTTCATGCATGCCTTTATACTTGAACTATACTTGTTTTTACGGGCTTGACTTTTGCTGTGCGTGCTTATATCTGACATTAAGCTATAATTTTTGTAGAATATTGTTGAATTCTCCATTTTCTCTTTTGCAGGTTGAACTTGAGAGGCTACGCCTACTCTGCGAGAGAATCATCAAGCGTGAGAAGATCAAGGTATGCCATTTTAACAAGAAAACTAATTTCCATCTTTTGAATAGGTAGATGTATATATTACAAGGAACAGAGATTTGAAAAGCTACAAACTATCAACTTTCACCAAGAGTGCCGAAGCACGAATAGTAGTCCCTCAAAACAATAACAACAAAAACAAAAAACAAAAAACTTTCCAATTATAATTAATCTCAGAAATTAAATAATTTTGAAATGGTTTGGAAAGAACGCACCCAGGAAGCGACATGAACTTTAATAAACTCAAAGTTCAATTGAAATCTCTTGTAAAAAAAAAGTTCGATTGGGCTCAACTCTTGATTCAAAGTGTTCGCCACCCATGGGCATTATGAGTACTGATATAAATAAGCTGAGTTCCCAGCCACTCAAGAACTAGCTTAGTTAGTTCATGAATTTGTGAACTTATTTTGGCCCTCAAGGTGTAGCTCTATTGGTTGAGTGCTTGGGGCTTTGGGCTGTAATGTACTATGTCTTGGGTAGATTATTGTTGTTAAGATCTATGTTGAGGAGTACTGTTATATGGCATTATTTGGGGAGTTTAAACTTGGAATCTCTTCCCTCAAGTGTTCCTTACTCAGAAGCCTGTTTTTTTTTTATGTTTGCAGAGGGACCTGGTTCTGTGTTCACATGATGTTCTTGCTTTTAAAAGAGACCATGTAGCACGATCCGTACTAGTTCACTCTCCTTTCTTCCTACCTGAAGTTAGTTCTGAATCAGCTACCACATCATTAAAGGGGCACGTGGAAGATTTAAAATCGTGCAGCGAAGCTGTGCAGAGATCAGATGATTTAACTGTGGACAGCACGGTATCCATCAAGCACTGGAACAAAGTACCGTTGTCTTTGGACACTGAACAAAAGACGGACGACGATAGTTCTACATCTCAGAACCCATTCCCCCAAAAATTTGTAGACAGGGGTCAGTTTGCTGGGAAGCAAATACCTCAGAGATCTTCAACTTCTACATCACGTAATCTTGTAGATGTTAGAGGATTGAGGTTTAAGTCTAGAAAGGTACAGCGTTTTGTTTCTCTTCTTTTTTTGTTATTACCCCATCTAGCTTGTAGATCCAATTATGTGCATCATCCTGACTGGGCATTATGAACCGTAGCATGCCGAGACATTTCAGAAAGAGCTGGTAATGACGTCCGACCAAGCATCAATGAAGAATTCTCTTTTACCTAAGCAGTACCTGTATGTTCCTGCTGATGTCCTCGCCAAGGAGAAACAGGTCAACCAGGAAACAGGTTCTGCCGAGCCACCAAAATGCGACAGGTAGTTGGGAGAAGGCATTTCTTGTGTATCAGATTTCCACGTCGGACGCCAAACATCCATATTCCCAGACCCATATCTTGCTCGGAAACTGAATCCGAGAACAAGCGACATGGCCGATGGAGATGAGCAGCAAGGGGAATGCTGGGATGGACTCCAGCAGGGCGCCCGGGTTTAAATTGGGCAACGGAAGTGGACGTCGAGTGTAATTGTACAGTTGGGTGGAATCATATATATTTTGAAATGGGGGCAGATTGAGTTTTCCTTGTTTTTGAGATTGTCTTCCTGGTTGGTTGAGTCGAGTTTTTAGAAGAGTATTAGCCAATGGAGTGTTGTAGGAGTTGCAGGGAGGGAAAAGGAAAGAGTTGGTGCTGTGATTTGTTTACCATTGTAAAGTTGGTGTATAATTGAACGCAATCAACCTCTGTCCATCCTCTTCAAACCCCAACTCATGCCCAATTTTAATTAGTACAATAATCCCAACGCCCGACCCCAAAATTTCTTCTACTTTGTTTGTCCCTTCCATTAATTAGATTAGGAATTTTTATTTTTCATTATTGAAGGTTTTTTTTTATTAGCTTTAAGGCTTTCCAGGAACTAGCTGTTCGTTATATAAGAATAAATTATGAGACATTGATTTTCAAGTAGCTTCAGACCTCTTGATTTTGATTTTTTATTTTTCTTGTTAAGCCTAGGGACTAAATAATTACATCTCTAAAAGTATAGTCTTTCCATTAGAAGCTTTTAAACATTATAAAATAAATGAAAATATTCCGCAGATAAATTTAAAAGTTGCAGACCAAAATGGGTAGAGAGATTTAGAAGGAGAGTTTTGAAAGCAAGATTTGAAAGATTGAAATTGATGTTATATGTGATGCAAGCAAAAAGGCAACAACAACGGCTTGCAGCATATAACTATCGGGTAGGGAGAAGTTGCAGGTGTAGACACGATTTTGGTAAACCGACCCAATATCAAATGTTAAGACCTATTTAAGATGAGGTAAATTTGAAGCACAACTATATATTTATTTATTATTTTTTTTTTTTTGAAATAATATACATATAATAAGGAAAAAAAAAACTAAATTTTTTTATACAATTTATTTTCTAAAATTTGGAGTCAATAAAAATCCTAAAATAATAAAATGGTATTCATTAAAATAATCAACTGCTACCAGTAAATTAATTTAGATCCATGGTTAGTTATTCAAAATAAATTTCATTTAATCGTTATTCTCTTTATTGATTTATTGATTTATTGATTCAACTTAATGTTCAGCAAATGAATAAAAATAAATAAATAAATAAACTATAAACTACGAAGGATTATTTTTTTTATTAAAAGAAAATTTAAATTTGAGAAACAGGCCGCGGCTCTCTGCCACGGTTCCCGTGCTCTGCCTCTGCATACGAAACTGCAAGCTCGCGATGGGCTCGATAGACGTCCAATCAACCAATCCTGAAAATGGATCCGACGCCGCCGTTTCTGCTGATTGTCGTCAAAAGCCAGTTTCCGCCGACGGTATGAACCAGACATCTAACGAACCAGAAGGAACGGCGCCCGAGAAGCCTAAAGAATTGGGGCCGACGAAGAAGCGTTTGTCTTCCATGCTTCCTCTTGATGTCGGCACCCGCGTCCTGTGCCGCTGGAGGGACGGGAAGTACCATCCCGTTAAGGTTATCGAACGTCGGAAGTTGCAGGCAACTGGTTTTAGTGATTACGAATACTATGTCCATTACACCGAGTGTAAGCTACTCATCTGACGTTTGAATTAGTATGTGGTATTTGCATTTGATCATGTAACGGTTAATTGATAAATCACATGGGTGCTATTTTTTTGTTACCATAGTGTTCGTTGATAAGTTGATTAGTCTCTTCTATGTGGAGTTTGGAGTTTTCTTTCTCCTTATCTGGATTTTGTGACAGTCAATAGGAGACTTGATGAGTGGGTGAAGCTTGACCAACTTGATCTTGATTCAGTTGAGACAGTTGTTGATGAGAAAGTGGAGGACAAGGTTATTTTTTTCTTCCCTTCCACCATTTTTTAAAATTCAATGAGTCCATTTCTGAAGCATGGAAATATTTAAGGTTATCCTGGGGCATGAGTTGGTCCTATTGAAAGCCATGTTTTACTTTGTAAGTATTGAATATGATGGTCTTATTCCTGCATTTGAAGGTAACAGGATTGAAGATGACCCGACACCAGAAGCGGAAGATCGACGAAACCCATGTTGAGGTATGCATTCTTTAAGGATGCAGGTAGTCCTTTTTCCGAGAACCTTTATATGATGGCATAAACAAATAATTGATTAGTAGTCCTTTATAAAATACAATACTACACGGGTGTTTTCCAGCAGTAGGTAAAAGAATTCCTTTTAAAATGTACCAGGTGTGAGGGCAAGCGTGAAACTCTCTTGTTAATAGGAGGTAATTCTGTCAGATAGTGCATTAAAAAAGGTTGATATTTTTCATTTAGACGTTGTGATATCAAGTTGGAGTGTCTAAACAAAATTCCCTGCCCTCATTATGAAATGTGTTCTTATCTATTTTCAATTTTATAGGGCCATGAGGAACTCGATGCTGCCAGCTTGAGGGAGCATGAAGAATTTACGAAAGTGAAAAATATTGCAACAATTGAACTTGGAAGATATGAGATTGAGACATGGTATTTCTCCCCCTTTCCACCAGAGTACAATGACACCACAAAGCTTTATTTTTGTGAGTTTTGTCTCAATTTCATGAAGCGCAAAGAACAGCTCCAGAGACATATGGTGAGATATGCTCCATCCCGTCTTTTGTTGTTTATGAATGAGATTAGGCCATAGTGTCTGGAAATAGATTTTTGAACTTTTGTTTGGGAGCATAAAATCGAGCTGGTGCTGCTTGCTGCTCAGTTTTGGGCATATGAAATTTCTTTTAATCTTCATGGAGTTTTGTTCAAGGTATCTTTTTGTAATTTCATGTTTGGACCTTATTTTGGTTTAATGTCCAACTGGCTGGGCGCATTTATTTGCTCAGTTATGCTATAATGAAATAGTGGATGTTAAAAGAGTCATTGGACATATATTACTATTGTTCTTACTTCCTGCTTGATGGCTGCGTCTTCCACATATTAATGTAGGAAATGTTGGCTATGTTTGAACATCTCAGCGAATGATTTTACCCATGCCCAGTTATAGATGCAAGCATTCTGATAGATTGATTGCTTATGTGCGATAGCCTGATTTTAGGATTGCATATATTCGTTTTATGGGAAAAAGATTATCCAACTTGTTTTTTTTTTCATGATAAGCGAACAATATATACATATCTTTACTGTTTCAGCTATCAGTATATGTCGTGATTCAATGACAAATTTTATTCCAATATTGAAAGCACTTTATTTTCTGTTTTTATATATGAACAATTATAATAAGGTTGCTACTTTGAGGGCATTCGAAAATCATAAAAAGGTTTTTGGAAAGGAAATAAGATGTATTTTCTTCTTATAATGGCCCAATTGAAATCATTGAATAAACTTTCTTGAAATAGTTGAATTTACACATTTCATTATCATTAGTCCTTTGTACATGCCAAATACGAACAAACCATCTTAAGTTATGTGCTTTTGTCCATGTAGAGGAAGTGTGATCTGAAGCATCCTCCTGGTGATGAAATATATCGATGTGGTACTTTGTCAATGTTTGAGGTATGGTGTTGATGAGGCTTTCAATCTTTTGGCTTGTTCATGCTGCAGTTGTACATCACGTTATTTTATTATCTCGTTTATCGTCAAAATTCCTTTTTTCCTTCTAATTTTTGTACTAAAAATAGTTGCCACAGTGGGAATTTCTACTGTATTCTAACATTTCGAGCAAGTTTGACATCTCTACTCTCGCTGTGTAAAACTCTGTTTTAAATTATTATTAATTGATACTTTCATTCTCCTTTTACCCCTCCACAAACAGTAATACACTTGAAGCTATAGAACAAGGATTGTATTACTGTAGATCAGAAAGTCCTCATATAAGTTATTTTCTGCTGATTTTTTTTTTTTTTTTTTTTGAAACAGGTCGACGGAAAGAAGAACAAGGTTTACGGGCAGAATCTCTGTTACTTAGCAAAGTTATTTCTGGACCACAAGACCCTCTACTATGATGTAGACCTTTTTCTGTTTTATGTCCTGTGTGAGTGTGATGATCGAGGGTGTCACATGGTTGGATATTTTTCAAAGGTAATTTTGGTTCGATATAACTTCTGTTGTTTTTGGAAGAAAACACTATCGTTTGCCAAAAGAAGATTGATAGACTTAAAACTCTTGAATGAATATGAAGAGGTGTATAATCATGAAGACTTTTGGACAGGGAGATCCATCTAAGAGCGAGAGAAATTATAAAATGTACCAATCAAGGGAAGAACTTTGTCTTAGGGTTGAATTGTTGCTTCCCTCTTATTTATGGCCCCCCTGGGAGGGAATCCAAAGAGTAAGTCCTTCTAGAGGCCTATCCTTGAGAACTTTCCGAAGTGTTGCCTACGTGGAAAAAAGGTCTTTTTCTCTGAAGGGGAAACTTACACCCATTTAGGCAGTGCTGAGTGGGATTCCCAGTTATTATATGTCCCTTTTTAGAATTCTAGTCTCTGTGAGTATGAATCTCAAGAGGGTCATGAGGAATTTCTTGTGGGAAGGATCTGAGGAGGGGAGAGGCTCACACTAGGTTAAGTGGGAGGTGGTTGTGAAACCTGATGAGATGGGTGGATTAGGTATGAGGAGTTGCAATTATGTAACGTGGCTTTCTTGGTTAAATGATTACGATGATTCTTCATGGACTTGAAGGTGTTGTGGTATAACGTGATTCTGAGTGGACATGACCCTCGCCTTTTGAGTGGGTTGGGAGTGGTAAAATCTAGCAGCAGCCCTAGCTAAATTTTTGGGAAAGCTATTTCTTCTGGATTTCATACTTGCTTGAACATGGGGAAGGCTCAAAAGTCTATTTTTTGGGAGAATGATTAGGTGGGTGATAAGGTGGTGAGCCTCTCTAAGTTTTTTTTTTCCCCCTTATTTTTATCAACTTTCAAATAAGAGGTTGCATTTGGGGGCTTCATCTTGCTTTCTTCTTACTTATCTCTTTGATTCCTTATACTTTTGATGTCCTCTGCCTAACAGAAATGTGACTTGCGTAAGGGGTCTTCTTTCTACGTGTGGTTCCTGCAACAATGCATTCTTTGTATGAGCATGAGGAGACTCTTGATCATTTGTTGTGAGATTTTTAGTTTGCTCTTTACCTTTGGGATCATTGGAAAAGCTCGTTGGGGGAATTTGGGACTTGCAATAGGGTGTGGGGAGGTCTATGTTGGAGGTGCTACAAGATCATTCCTTGAAGGAGTTGGGCAAAGTGTTGTGACAAGCAAGTACAGTTTGGTGAATATTTGGTTTGAGAGAAACAACAAGAGAGGTGGAGTGATCGGGTGAGGACGTTTGGGAGGTGGCTGGGTTTAATGACTCCTTGTGGACTTCGGTCTTTAGACTCTTTTATAATTATGATATTGGTATTGTTGTTTTGGATTGGAGTCTGTTTGTGTAATTAGGGTCAGACTTCCCTTTTTGGGTTTTTTTATTTTGTATGCCCTCATATTCTTTTGCCTTCTGGTTGGTCTGAATATCATCTGCAAGTACAGAAATCCACTCTTTAGCTTCAAAATCAAGTTTGGTCCATTCCTTAGCAGTTCTGATCTTTTTGGCTATTGGGGATATATTTGGGGAATTTTGAGCTAAGTGCCTCATTGAAGACCCATTGTATCTTTCCAAAGCAAGTCTTACCATTCCTCACCTTCAAGGTATAAGCAACAGAAAGGTCGGTCTTGTCCTTTTTTCAGCTTTGGTCGAGTTTGCAGGGTATAATATTATGTAGTAGGGTTACATGAACATACTTTTCTTAAAGGGAAAAGGCGACACAAGTAATTTTTGTTTTAAATCAATTTATCTACTATGCATTATATCTGATCCATGCTTTAGTGGTTTTTTCCCCCTTTGGAGGGCTAGTGAGGGCTTAGTGCCAACACTGAGTGGTATAAAACGGAGTGAAAACTTGTGTCATGCGGATAATGAAATATAAGATAGGATTTACAAAAAATTGCTTTAGAACTTATAAGCTGGAAAAACTTCAGAACTTCTCATACCTTTCAAGTGTTTGAATTAGAACTGGATTGTTTTTTTTACTATTATCTGTCTGTTGGCAGGAAAAGCATTCAGAGGAGTCCTATAATCTGGCATGCATTCTCACCCTTCCTCCTTATCAAAGGAAGGGTTATGGCAAGTTCTTAATAGCTTTTTGTAAGTTCACGTGCATTAAACTGGCTCTATTTTTTGGGCTAATTTTATTTGCTACTAGCAAGCTTGATGAGCTCTCTTCTCTAGCATTTAGAAGGACCAGTAGTTTTTTGTTTGCGTGATTTACTTAAGTTTAATTTGTTACTTTAGTTCAACAGTTCACCCTTTTTTTGTCTGTTGTCTCACCTTTGTTTTTAACGGAGGTTTTGATCTTTTATGGAACTGAGAGATCAGCTTATGAACTCTCCAAGAAGGAAGGTAAAGTTGGGACTCCTGAAAGACCTCTTTCTGACCTTGGATTGGTGAGCTACAGAGGGTACTGGACCAGAGTTCTTTTAGACATCTTGAAAAAGCACAAGGCCAATATCTCTATCAAGGTTTGCATTTCTGTCACTTATTGAAGTTCAGGGTTTGTAGTCTTATGTGGATTCTATTGCTTGATGTCTTTGATGAAATTTAAAATATTCCACTGAAGTTGCGTTGTTCCTCAAAATTTATTTGAAATGCTATTGAAGCAACAAATAATTTTAGAATGTACTACGAGTCATAAGATTCGAACCTAAAACTTGGCGCATTGGTCATCCCTTTATGACAGGAGCTAAGTGACATGACAGCTATCAAAGCCGAAGATATTTTGAACACACTTCAGAGCCTGGAGTTGATTCAATACAGGAAAGGGCAGCATGTTATATGTGCTGACCCCAAGGTGCTGGATCGTCATCTCAAAGCTGCTGGTCGTGGGGGCCTAGAGGTCGATGTTAGCAAATTGATCTGGACTCCATACAGAGAACAGGGTTGACTCATTATTAAATTTGACGGTAACCTAACTCTGTGTACAATAATAGTGTAGAATTTAGTATAATGCATTAGCGTTGCCATTTCTATCTGATGAATGTAACCTTGGACAACCAAATACTATATACATTGAAATGACAAATGGTATATAAATAGTCTTGTACATTACTAGTTGCTCACTGTTTCTTGGAGAATTCAGCTTTATTCATATCAATATGTGACCCTTGACATTCACATTTTTTAAACTGGAAGTCTTGAAACTTGAATCAGGTGCTACTTGGGAAGGTTATAAGATTAAAGATATCATTGTGTTTTCATTTACAAATAAAATGTAGTTGGGCATGACCATTTATAGTTGTTTATGGTTCAGTGCTCTCCAAATAATCCTAGACCATGATGACAAAAAAATAATGCATGTCATGAACAGTATGATTAAGTTGATGATAATCTTTCAGCAGTACATGAACTCTTTTTTAAATTAATGTTTTTCATATACATTAATTTGTTTAGACGTAAACTATTTGTTTTTATGATTTGATTGAGATTTGAAAATTAGACAAGAAATAACACTTTCATGTCCAGTAGCTCCCACGCTAGACGTGGCAAGTAGACAAGAAAGCTAAACAGCAGGAGTCCAAAAGAAAAGATGATCTTGCTTTTCCATGTCTTCATCCTCAAAAGAAAGAACCCTTTTTTGTGAAAGCAGAAAACGGAGCCCTTTCTGATTAAACTTTCTTGGGGAAAAGAAGCAGATTTCACTGCAGAAGACTGTCTGGTAAAAGTTCTGCTATCCTTTTCAAGTACATTACAATTGCAGGCGAGCTGTTCTAATCTGTTCTGTCTCAATTTTTGTTTAAAATTATGAATAATCCAAATTGATTAACTTGTGCTTACTGTTTCATTTAGAACATGTCCATCAATTTCTTCAGATCTGATGCAAATGTGTTGTTTGTAAGGAAGAGGATATGAGCAAGTAATTTAATACGAATATATCACACAAAATTGAAACTTGAAGAAAAATATGTATGAACATGAGCTACAATCACAGTCTTTAGCTCCTGTGATTGAGACAACCAAAACTAGAACGAAGAACAAGAGAACAGATCATTTACAGAACTCTCCGTTGAATCTATGATCGCCCACATCCAAGTTTTCTCTTCAAACACTCGTAATCTGAAGCCGATGCTTTGGAAGATGGGTTTGTTGAATCTGTAAGCTCTGTAATACAATGCCACCTGACCTCCTCTTCCAAAGATTCTCCATTTCCCCTCCTTCTTCTCCGGGCTTCTGCACTCGCCGGACCACCGGCAACGGCGGATCCAAATCCACAACGCTAAATGAATCACAATTCCCGTTTTCAGAAACACATCTCTTACCCGAAATTGCAGCATTTGAGGCCGCTCTTCTTCTACTCCCACAACAGTTGACACCCGCCGTAGATATCGATGCGGCGGGAGCGGTAGACCTGGTGATGCTGGTTCCGGTGGTGGAGGGGGAAACCAAGAGATTTTTACTGGAGAAAATTTTCTTCAGCTTGAAGTAACCTACATTGGCGTTGCTGCCATTTTTGTTGCTGAGAACGGCGTTCTTGGTTGAAATCAAAATCCTGTGAGAAATCGGAAGACCTGCAACTCTGTTATTCCGCTTAACTTGACCCATACATCCGATTCTCGGCGACAAAGGGTCGCCGGAAAAGGACTCTGTACGGGCTCCATCGCATCTGGGCGGCCGGCCGTCTTTGATCGCCGGCTTAGAACAGAGCATCGGCAAGAACATGTTTTTCTGGCGAAATTTTTGTGGGTTGAAGCGATTGTATCTATCCCCCATTTCTGATTTCTGATTTCTTCAAAAAAAAAAAAACAACGTACTGTAAGAGTTGACAGAGCTTGTTCCTTGATGTAAAATAATGGCTTCCAAGAGCTCCTCAGGCTCTGGTTTTCAGTAAACAGAGAGAGAGAGAGAGAGAGAGAGACAGAGAGAAGGGTTTATTGGGAAGTTAATAAAAATGGTCAAATGGGAACCAAAATCTTGGCGGTGTAATCAAAATGTGCTAAAAATGGCTGGAACTTTGTCAAATATGAACAACGTTGATTGAGTCTTGGCTTTTGCTCATTTCTTTCTCTTTTGGGAAGTAGTTAAAATATTCTACGTGTAAATATCCGGCTCTGAAATTTATATAATCTTTGAGGCTTATATGATAAAATGTACGTACCGATAATCATGGCTTTAGCTAGATTATTACCATATGTCCAAATGGCATGATTAAAAGTCATCTTAAACTTTATTTTAATCTTTAGCCAAAAAATGTTACTTGTCACAGTCGCACTTTTTTTTTGTAGCGAGTCAGTGCGGCACTCATTCTAACTCAGTGAGCAAACCAGCTGTGTCAAAATCGAATTTTGCAGACAATTTTAGTGCATGATAAAGCCTCGAGCTACGTTTTGAGAGAAAAGGTTTTAAAAAACGTAAGCTAGCAATCATACAATAAAAATAAACTAAAAGAAAGTACTACAACATGAAAGCAAGTAAAAGGGTTTGACATGTTATGAGCATGTGACCATGGACAACACGTCCTGAACGACAATGACCGTAACATTCTCAATAAAGATTGAAGACGATCAAGTTATTCCAATATTGACGTTGGTCTCCAATACTAATATCAATTTGTGACATGAAGGTCAAAGATTAGCAACAAAAAAGTAGGATAAGTCCAAAGAAGGGATTGGGATTGGGATGATTGATTGGTGGTGTGTGGAAATTAGAATAAGTTGAGGCAAAGTGAAGGAAGCATCTTTAATAATGAATGAGTGGCCCTCTCTCATTCCCTTTCTTCATCTTTTTATCTTTTACACAATCAATTCAATTCAATTCAATTCAATTCACTTTGATTCATGCCAACTTCACACGCTATGCCCATTGCTTTGCTAAATCAATGCCTTTGTCTCCTTTCATTACTTTTCTTTTTCTAACCCACAAAACTCTATCTTACTTCACTTTCAAATCTCGTGTATAGAATTTCAGTCTTGTATTATAAAATTATTTTGTTCGTAAGTCATTTGTTGGACTCTCACGACATGGGAGTTTATCTAAATTCTTGAGTTGATTTGACAATAATTTAAGGATTTCAAGCAATTAAAAGAAAAATGGTGTGAATCAAAACAAACATCTAACGATGTCATCAATGTTGTTGTCATGAATCTAACGATATCCAACATGTAGATTTGTTGTTAGACATTTAAGAATGTCAAAAATTTAGATTCTCTAAGAACGGGTATCTTCAAATGTTCATTTTTGCATTACATCAAATGAACTTGCGTTATAAGCCATCTTTTTCGTCTAATATCAAGTTTTGTGATAAGTGTATATACTATGTTTTACTCATATAAAATGACTTTTTTTTTTGTATAATCCTACATAATCTTAAATGTTATCAATCCCGATCGTGAAATAAACAATAAAAAATGGTACATTTATAAATAATAAAAAATAATATTGCAACTTTTAAAAAATAACATTATTAAAAAAATCGTAAGTATTTTTTATAATCCATCTAAAAATAATAATATTTTGATGGAGACCTATATTTGAAACTGGTCAAATGGATGGGAGCAACTTAATTAAGTATAATTATTTCTTTTTTTTATCATAACTATTTGACTTAGTCCTATCGCTGACACGTATTTCACAGATTATTATAAAACATTTCAATTAAATTATGCATAAACTTATTTAATTATACAAATAAATTGTTTTATATTAGGCCGACTTATTAATTTAATGTCTTGTCTCCCTGCCCGAAAGTTATATGCGGTAAGCCGTTGTTATTGCCTTTTGCTTACATTCCCATATAACATCAATTTCAATTCTTCAAATCTTGCTTTCAAAACTCTCTTCTGAAATTTCTCTGCCCCCATTTTCTAAAACTTTTTTCTTGAATCGGGGCCAGAGGCTTGAACATACGTCGCTTGGCCGTAGGCGACGCAAGAACGAATAGACTTAACTCACTTGTTGCTGGGGAGTGAGTGCCGCACAATTACAAGTCCGCTGCTATCAAAGTGCGATTGTGACTTACCGTAACTTTAATTTTTTTTGTTTTTTTAAAGCGACTTGCACGGTTCTTTTTTATCCAAGCTAATTATACAAAATGCCGATTATTTTGGAAAGAATTCTCAATTTAATATTTAATATATTTACATTTTATTTTATTTTATTTTGACCTAATGTTTTAAAGATTTGTTTAATGCTCGTAAAAAACATAATGGAAAAAGTCGCATAGAAACATGTTATTAATAAATATTATAATTATTTATTAATAAATTAATAATCTAACTACAAATATGTTAATAAATTAATAATCTAACTGCAAATTATTATTTTTTATTTTGCAAAAAGACCTAATTGATAATTTTAATAGATGAAAAATAAAATTAATAATTTAAAAGAACAATTACAAAATTAAAATAACTTAAAATTTGTCGCTCTATAAATTTTCTAAAATATTTATTTAAAATGTGATTATTTATTAAAATATGTATATGCACATATTTATTAGCGAAGTGGGCCCTTCGTCCAATATCCATTAGCCACGTATACAGAATCTAGACAGGTGGATGGTTCAGATCAGTCGTAACGATAGGGTCGCTTGCCACATCAGAGGGAAGAGCATATGTAGGTCACATTCGAGAGAAAAAGAGGCGCCTAGTCAAAAGGTCCTGGCACGTGGGATACACGCGCATTTGGTTTCCCAAAGTAATTATTTGCCTTTTATTTTTTTTGAATTATTATTTATAAGAAAATATTTATTATTTCCTCTTTTTTTTTTCTTTTTTCTGTTTGACCATTTGGCAATACATTTTGAAACAACCCATTAGTTTTTCATTTTTCAATTAAATTAGTTGGTACATAAATGTGAACTCATTTATTCTAAATTTCTCACTAATATGTGGATCTCATTTTATATTTATTTAAAACAAATTACAAATCTAGTCTATTAACGGCCAGGATCATTCTTTTCGTATTTTCAAAAGTTTTTAAAACATAGGTCTCTCCATATTTAATTTTAAAAAATCAATTCATTATTAGATAGAAATTTAGATCTAATGAAAGTCCGAACTATGAATTTTATGTCCAGTAAATTTGTAAGAAAACAGGGTGACGTATATATAGACACAACATGTATGAAGATTGACCAATCAACCCGTGCACTTCAATTATTAATGCTTTTGGTCCCAAAAATAATATTTTAAAAATGTAAATCAATAATAATAACTTAGGATAAGGCTAAATTATTAAAAATATTCCTAAATTTTATAATCTAAAAAATATATCATAATGTTTTTAAACTTTTAAGAAAATTTCAAAAATACTTTTACTCATAGATTTGGATAGAAACTTTTAATATTTTATTTCAAAAATAACCTTAAATTTACTTAAGTTTAAAAACCTTGTTTAAAAGTTCAAAAATAACCTTTACTATTAGTACTATATTTGAAAATTACTCATAGAATTTTAACAATACCATTAACACCCATTACCTTTATAAAAAAAAGTTCAAAAAAATTCTTCCCATCAGTATATGGACCAAAATTAACTACATAA
Source organism: Cucurbita ficifolia (assembly GCA_033971965.1). Taxonomy (NCBI): domain Eukaryota; kingdom Viridiplantae; phylum Streptophyta; class Magnoliopsida; order Cucurbitales; family Cucurbitaceae; genus Cucurbita; species Cucurbita ficifolia. Next base: position 3,549,948 of record CM066976.1, read on the forward strand.
AGGATATTCTTGAATTTTTTTAAAAAAATTAAAAGTATTTCTGAAGTATAAAATATATATATATATATATATATATATTCAAAGCTTTTAAAAAAAATTTAAGAATATTAATAAACTTTTTGAAAAATTAAGAGTATTTTTTTAACCTTTTATTGAAATTTTTTAGAATTTAGAGATGTTTTTTAGACAAACTACAAAGTTTATGGATATTTTTATTAATTTAATTTAAAGGTAATTTTATTAATTTAGTCTAATAGTAACGGGCATGTCTCCCAAACCTGCATGTGTTATGGGCAATAGACCTAGTTGTAAAGCACTAAGATAGAGTTGTCTTGTTTTGGTGGCCTAAGCTGTAAATTTGAGAAACTTAAGTTGACTAAGAGATACATGAATATAATAATTAAGAATAAGGCAATGAAATACATACATTAATTGTGCTTGTTGATTATGAACGTGTTAGGTGTGAGTTTTAATTTTTGACCTTTCCACCACTCTATGTTTGAATATAACAAAAGTAAACAGAGGTCACAATCAAAGGGAAAGAGAGGCTCCGTCTAAGAAACCACCGCCTATTTACAATCAAATTTAATTGCATTTCCACACCTAACTAATCAGCAAGCCCTGTTTTCATAATCTCACCACCGTCACACTAACCATTACACTCTCCTAAGCTTAATTTTCAAAAACGAGAAGAAACCAAATAGTTATCAAGCGAGATCATAAGAATCGTAAATTATCGACGTGTATTGATATAAAATTCTAAGTCTTATCAATCTATAAATTTATCAGTATGCTCATGAATGAAATTGCTACAATGTGACAAGTGGAGGGAAAATAGAGAGACATACTTGTGGAAACAAGCCATGAAGAAATTGTCAGTCCGGTCGCCATTAGTCTGTCTTCGTGGGGGAGATCTGATTTCCTATCCACCGACAGGTCCAACATTAAGCTAAATTATTGTTGCTTTTCATTGCCATACTCCTCGTCATCTACCTAAGATCAGATCCTACATATGAGATTTGCTCATTGCTGATGGACATAAAATTGAGGAAGCAAAACAAGATATAGCCAGACTGAAACAATTTGATTGATTGGCCTCACAGAAGTTGTTGGAGATGCTAGGATTGGGGCGTCTCGTCGTTTTCTTCTCCGAACAGTGAGGTTCCATCTGAGCCATCAATTATCCTATGTGGCTCTCCGGCTGACACATCATTTGATGTCACATCTCTAACATCTTCAAATTCTTTAAGAGACTCGTGATGAGGTTGGGAGTGAATTTCAGAATTTGACAAAGATGCAGATGCAGTTGTGAGATTCAGTCCTTTAGAAAGGGAAACGTACTTGAAAACAAGTTGTTTGTATTGACTGAGAAGCTCTTCTACATCATTAAATGTAAGATCCCCAGCTTGAGCAAACAAATATGGATAATCTCGGAAGGCTTGCCTCCCTCCAGTGTGATCATTTAAAAGAATAGCTGCTCCCTTATTCTCCAAATCTGAGAGCGATGGAACTTCCATTACTGTTGACTGATCTTTGGCATGTGATGCCTCAGTTCTGGGCTTTTCTACAGTGAACTTAGGTCTAACTGCAGGGTCAGCACCAGTATTTGAAGCTTGAGAACTGGTTTCTACAGGTTCTGAATAACGGACAACCCCTTCATCCAAGTTACTTTTGTTAGAAAGGGCTTGAACATCACTAGAGAGCCCAGAAAGGAGTGCTCGAGCCGATTCCATGTTTTTTTCAAACTCAATTTCTTCCATTGAGAGGGCATTTGCATCAATGTTTGAGATAAAGGACTCAGCAGAGAGTATATTTGTGAAAAAATATGCTGCTTCCCCAGTTAATCGGGATTGTCCCCTGTATCGTTGTATATACAATAAATTTGAGTGCAGTTGTGGAGGGTTTGCCTACAAGAAATTGTGCATGAAAAACACATTTATGACACATGGTGCGAAAAATTTCTACATTTTATACTACAATAGCTATGCTTTAATATATGAAACAAACAATTATGTGGAGTGTTTACCACCAACTTTCCAGAGTAATGCCAAATAGAGATGACTGGAGTTTGTTGGTGATATTCTATAAGGAAACACCATGCTATCAAATGCTGACATGTAAGAATACATGCAATAGCGCAGAAAGTGCTTCATAAGTAATCACATCATTGGATATGAAAAACTGACGTTAAGTAATCATATTACACATCACCTTTATGATAACATAAATGAGGACGGGAAGGAATTCATCGGCCCCCGGAGGATTCTCATTTGAAGCAATAGAGGCATTAAGTAGCAGGTTACTGATGACCTTACAACAACTGAGAAGACACACAAGCTTGTCTCTTGGAGCTTTGTGCATGTTAATCTTCAGGAGTTCTTTCTGAGCAAGCTGTCAAAAAAAAAACGTTAACATGTAGGTGAAACTTGTATTAATGACCTGTAAAGATTCACATTGTGGAAAATTCCACATAATAAAATGTGAGGTACGACGTAATTCAAGGAAAAAAATGTTTCAGTTAGAAAAGACAAGATGTGTTGAAAACAAACATTGAATTAAATAAATTCTTTAATCAAAATTGAGAGTAAGAACCAGCCTGAGAGGAAGAAACTTCGTTCATATTTCCATAACAAGTATGCCTCCAAAAGTTATGTGTTTCATTGTCTTTTCCCGACCACTTACTCATGGAAAACAAAAAAAGTTAACTATGCAGAATCGTCCAGAACATAGGGGGATTCCATAATCATTCAAAGTGAATATACATTACATTTTAATGCTTGTTTTGTGTCCTAAACTTATTTTCTTTCTATAGATAGGCATCAGCTGATCTGAGAATTGGTTGTCTAGCAATTTCATCTACACTTTGGCATTACCAAGAATAGGAAAGCAACAAAGCTTTAGAGAGATTATTTGTGAGACATATTTTTAATGTATACTTGAATGTCCGAATAAAAAAATGCATAAGTTTCATAGATGATAAGCTAAGGGAGAGATGATATTCTTCAGATTTCAGTTAAATTTGCTGGACAAAGTATCAATTAGCTTCCTGATTTAAACTCATGATACATTCTTAAAAATGCTGGCAAAATGTATCAGAAGAACTAACTTCGAAAGTATGATTTTTGCCCAAACAAATAATCGTCAGGATCTAAAGTTTAAGAGAGAGGAGATGATTACTGCAAAAATTACATGAAGATCACTTGACTTTGACCTTTACTCACCAACCATGATGTTTCATTTTGGAAATTTGGTTTGATATCCAAATTTTCTGGCCTAATGAACTGTTGAATCAGTGCCATTTTTTCAGAAAGTTGTTCGTCTCTTTTGACATCATCTGCAAATGAAGCAAATACTCGAGAAAATAACTTTGTCATGACATACTTCTCCAATCCCTGTATTCAATAGACGGGGGTGCATTAGAAAAGAGAATAGAGGTTAAAAATAACAAATATTACTTAATCAGCAAATACTCTAGATGTAAAGCGTGTGCTATTGCAAATTTACATGATATATGATCCATTTAGGAAGACTCTTAGCAGAGATGTAAAGCGTGTGCTATTGCAAATTTACATGATATATGATCCATTTAGGAAGACTCTTCGCAGAGTTTTCTCAAAAAATGTGCACCAAGATAAAAGAACTTGGTTCTTTTATATCATTAATTATATTAATTACGTTAAATATATGGTGACAGGAACAGTATGTGTCTAACTCATTTTAAAGTAGGCTTGTTTTACTTCTAATTTAACAGTATCAAATGTCCTACACATTATATTTTAAAACTGTAGTCTCTTCGTCCAGATCTTTTACCCACTGAAAATTAATTATTCGGCTCATTCTCATTATTGAGGTGAAAAACAAATCATCACTAATTATAAAGATTTACACATGCTCAAAAGTAGTGAACTTACCTCACCAGCACTTTCCAGTTCTTCTTCCGAGCAACCGGACCAAAGTGGATGAGCTCTGAAAGATCCCTCCATTTTGGTAAAGAATTCTTGGACGGAAGCACTATCCCTTTCAGGGTCAGGAGCATTATTTGAAAATGACACAATAAAGCTGCCAGTATAAAGTGCTCAGTCAAAACTTTAGGCACATATATATTACTGTTCAAACTCAACATTCAATGTCCTCTAACTTGCTAAAGACTTGTCTCTAGAGACAAAATAATCAACGTTAGTAATCACTGGCAGACTCTTTCAATATAAGGTAACAAAACAATATCAATCTGAAACTCGACAAACTGAAGCACACTCATAGATATATACACATCAATGCACGAATACATTATATCGGGCGTAGAATCTTCTCAACCCCCGGTGCATACCAAGTTTGAGATTGAAATTGCCTGAACACCAGAGTTCAGAGGATAAAGGGTCTTCAACTAATAACCAATTGTTAATATCCAATGCCTTTACTATTATGTACCCCTCTTGAAGTTTGTCTTGTACATAACGCTACCTAAACTCTGTCACTAGGTACTAACTACAAGTTCTTTTCCATCAGAGACTGGTAAATGTTATTACTACCAGAGTATGCGATCTGAGTTCCCATTAATGAGAGTGATTTTCTCCTTCTAGAATGAGATTGGTTTTAGCTTTCATGGGCAGGAATTTGAATCTACAAAACGGACGGCAACTAAAACCAAAAGCTCAAATGAGGAGATTCGTCTCTAGCGACAACTTCATCAAATTAAGTAATTAGAACTAAATGTCAAGATAACATCATCAACTAGAAAGTCACATTAGGCACTGAATTCAGCTTGCACAACTATACTACTTCAGAAGTCGAATTAAATTCTTTCATTGATAACTACAGGAACCTTTAATTAAAACATACTTAAAGAAAACAAACAGCCGAATTAGCAAGAAACTCGAGGACCAGAAAAAGGAGAGAGAGAAAATGAATAATGAGCAAGCATTGTAATTAACGTGTAAAGAAACCAGATGAAATTTGAAGGAAAGATCACAATAACATTAATTGAAGTCAATTAATATCTTACAGTTTGCACATATCATTGGAATGGAAAGCAGATTAACCTTTTAATGGATTTGACGAAATCCGAGGCTGTTGGTCGACGCATGCGCTCAAGAAAGTCGTGTAGACCCAAAAAGACGTCGGCGTTCTCCATTCCGCAGGGGACGTCTAAAACAAAATTCTCGATCCTTCACTTCTGATCGAAGACCTCTGAGCTCGAAAATGTCTGGGAGCACGAGGAACAGTGAATTGATGTAAAATTCTTAGCTCGATGATGAAGGCTAAGCAGACACCTTCTCGCCATGACCATGATTAAATTTCTATTAATTATGGTCCTGGGTATTAGAAATAACTGGGCTGGGGTGGGCTGGGATGGGCCGGCCCAATCTAATCTCGGTCCATAATATGAGTACTAAAAATGGACCCAGGCTTAGAGCAGCCCAGCTCTGGAAGTGAAAAATAATTGAAAATAAATAATTATAAATACATATATAGAGAACGTATTTTATTTATGTTATTTGTTTTATTTTATTTTTTCTTGAAATCCATATCACTCCACTTACTCAACCAATAAAATTATGTTAAAATTTGTAGTAATTATTAATTAAATTCGTATTGAACTTAATAGAATAATAATAATATTAATAAAACTTTATAAAGTATTGAGAGTTTGAGTTATTATTTAAATTTTGTTGAACTTGCTGACATATATTTTTAAAGATATATTAATCAAACAAATATGAAAAAAAAAAATAGAAAATGAGAAGAAAAAAAAAATAATAACGAAGCAGCTGACGTGTTTTTCCAAATATTTAAAACTGTCACTATCACTGTTTAGATTCACTTCTCACTCGCTGGTTCTCTTTTTATCCACCTTCTCCTCCACTTTTCAATTCCCCTGTTCCCTCTTCTCTCTCTTTCACCCATTTTCTCTCTCCAACTTCGCCGGACAACTACCATGCCGCCGCCGAAGAGGCTATGTATCAAAAGAACCGCCAGCCAGAAGGAGATCCTCTTCAACGTTGGAGGCGCCGCCGTCGCAGAACCTCAACCAGTCGAAAATCCAAGCACCGTCTTCGATCACCGCCTTCTCTTCATGCTCTCATCAAGCAACAATCGAAGACATTCCGATGAATTTCCCTGGTCGTCTCACTACCTCCGTGCTTGCTGCCTCTGCCGCCGCTCCCTCGTCGCCGGCCGTGACATTTACATGTACAAGTAAGTGAATTCACTTCTTCAATAATCGTTTTATTATTTAATGCCACAGTAAAATTTGATCGAAATTTGCCTGGAATCCTTTGAATCGACGTGGCTGATGTGATCGTTGAGTGAAATTGATGCGATTTTGGGTGGAAACAGGGGAGAGAGCGGTTTTTGCAGTGCAGAGTGCCGGGAGCAGCAGATGAATCAGGACGAGGCCGAGGAGAAACGTTCGAGGGTTTCGAAGAAAGGACCGGGACCAACCGCCGTAATGAAAGCCTCCACTATAAATGAGGAGACTGTCGCCGCTACGTAGCCGCCGTATATCACTTCAGATTTAACGGCAGCCGCCACCGCTCCAGCTTTCTATCAACGCATATAAATATATATTAAATATAATTGAAATGTATGGTTTCTATGTAATACTGGAGTCACTTTTGGTCAGAATGGTATTTTTCTTATTTTATTTTTTTCAATTAGAAGTTGTATCGACCAAAATCAAAACAATAGATTTTTAAATTTTTAAATAAACCAAAAGGTTAAAATATAGACGAGTTTATGATTCATGTATTTCAGGAAAATGATTTAAATATTCTTAATAATAAAAATAACTAGATATTTTAGAAAAATAATTTAATTATTTTAAAAGTAAATGATTAATCATTTTAAGAACGGTGTAAAGTATAGTAGTAGTTTATCAAGCAAAGTGTAGTATTTGTTTTGTAATCTCTTATCGATTAATCTTTACTAAAGAACACGAGTATTTCTCATTTTTACAATTTTAAAAATTAGGTTAATATATTTATTTGTTTATTGGACTAGGTATAATACAATTTGAGGAAACGTAAACAAAAATGGGAGACAAGGGGACAAGTACATGTGTGTACGAGGTTGAGAACCTCCATCAAAATGTTACATTAAAAAGCCACGAGTCCAAAAACAAGTAATTCTTAACAATTAATCCTCAATTTTCTCAAAATGAGGGACCATCATTTCCATTCTCGAAAACTCATTTTTCTAAGGCTTTACTTTATTTTGTATTCGTTATTTGGTGATATAAATGTGAAAGGTCGGTAATACAATTAATTGTACGTCATCAATAAATACTGAATTCATAAACGTACCGAAGTATAAATTTAAATTAGACCAAATTCATTATATTTGTAATTAAGAATATTGCTTACTTATATGTTTGCGATGCCATTTTTTTCTTACAAATTATAATAGACATCGAAAATTATAAATTTAATACGTCGTAAATTTAAGATCTTTTAAAAAGTGGTCCACTAAACTAATTATATGGATTAAAATAATAATTGTCTCATTTCTTAAAAGTAATATTTAAAACAAAAATAAGTAATTATTTAAAATACATCATCTCAAATGAATCCCATATTTTTTATGTCCAAATATACGGTGATTCCAAAGTAATTTAGGATATTATTTTTCCACTTCTGGTGGTTGATTGAAGACCTGTGGCCTTTGCCCCTTTCCAATGGGCCATCCATTTCATCGATTCCCCACTTCCCCAAGATTAAACTCAAATAATAATAATTTAATAATAAACAAGTAAATAAAGAATTTATTAAATTATAATATTAGTTTAAAAGAGTGATGATTTGAGACTATTTTTATCCTAGTTTCTCGAACTTTTAAGCGTGATTAACTATAAGGAGAAGAAAATGAGACCTATTGTCGCGTTTAACGTTAAGTTATTTAATTGAATGTTGTATTAAAACATCTATAAATAAAATGATGATTTTCATATAAATCAATAATGGTGCCTTGTAATAATTTTAATACATTAACTAATTTTAAATAATTAAGGGTGGTTAATTAATTTGTTCTTATTAAATCAAATTATTATAATAATTTTAACCGATTCAATTTTATTATTTTTAAAGGAATTAAGTAAATATTTCAACTAACTGATTTAGTATATTAATTTTGTCAAATTAATATGAATTAGTTAATTAATTAATTAACTATATAAAAAATAAAAGAAAAATAAGGTGTAAAATATAAAATCCAAGGGGTTGATAATAATAATAATAATTATTAATCCAAGTAGCAATAATATAAATAAAAATAAATAAGTTATTTGCCTCCATCTGTTTCTCCAACGAATATTACCCAAGTTTCATTAAAAATTAAATAGTTTTTATTGTACGGGATGAGATATTTATTAGAATTATATATTTTTAAAATATGAATTTTGGATCGGGTCATGGGCCATGAGCCATGGTTTTGTTTCTATTATAAGGCCCACGCAGAAAGTTTGTCTATAAGGCCATTGAAACAAACATTATTTAGTAAAATTATTAATTAGAATTATAGCAAAAAATACATATTATGGTAAACATTGAATTTGAATCATAGAAACGGTCAAGATATTTACCTGCTGTAACGGCCGTAATCTTGGATCAATCTCAACAAAATTTCAATATCTGCAAAAAAATATATATATATATATATATAAATTAGAAAATTGTGTTCATGTTAACGAACAAAACAAACACCCTAATTTCACTGAATAAGCATCTATAAATCCCACTAACAATCAACATCTGAAATCAAAAAATAAAAAAAATAAATAACATCCATTTGAAAGTTTAATCTCTGAAATTAAATTTTGCAACTCACCTTTTTGATCCAGCACGGACGGAAAATCTCCAAGCAATGGCAATGTCGATCATTCCGAGTTTGGCTCTGTTCACGATCTGCATTGCAGCGGTTGCGGTTGCGGGTGCGACCTCGCCATCGCCGGCGCCGAGTGCGTTGGATTGCTCGGCAGTGGTGTACCAGATGATGCCGTGCGTGGAATACTTCACGATTGGGAGCACGAAGGCGAATGCCTCTACGGATTGCTGTAAAGTGGTGAAAGACGTGATGAAATCGAAAGGCGATTGTATGTGCGATGCGTTGAAGCAGAACGGGAGAATGGGGATTCAATTGAATCGAACCAGAGCCCTCGGTCTTCCTGCCGCCTGCGGAAGCCCTACTTCCCTTGCCGATTGCACCAGTGCGTTTTGTTCTTGTTTTGAAATCGATCGTAATTTTTTATTTTCTGATTTTTTTTTCTCTTTTTGGCAGTTGCTGTTTCTCCGGTTATGGCTCCTCCTCCGGTTCCGAGTGCTAAAGCGCCAAAGCCAGCAGAAAGGGTGAAAGTGCCATCAGCAATCCCATGCACCAAACCGCCAAAGCCGGCTCCAAATTCATCATCCCCAACGCTTGCTCCAGTTAGCCCACCAAGTCCACCAGCACCACCACCAGAATTGGCGCCAAGCAGAGTCCCAGTGGAGGCTCCAGCACCGTCAGACGAGGACATGGGACCGTCCGGTGAGGACTCGTCGGCATCGGCTCTATCTTTCACCACTTGCTCTAGCCTAATCGTGCTGCCTCTCGCCCTTCTTGCTTCATTCGGAGCTTTGTGATGCTCATTTTTAGAAGCCAATCTACGCCATTTTTGACCCGATTTTCATAATATTTTTTTTCTTTCAATTTCCCCGTTTGAAGTTAGGAAAATATTTCTTTCCTATTGAAATAATGTAGTTTCAGTGTTTCGATTGAGGAGTGGATTCTAGTTGATACATGCAAAAAAAAAAAAAAAAAAAAAAAAAAAAAACACTTTTTTTCCACTTAAATTTTTAATTACACTAAAATCAAATTAAGTTTTAATACATATGGTAATATGATACTTTTAAATATCAAATTAAAATTTATAAAAAGAAGCATATAAATTATTCATATATATTTTTTTTGCATCAATAACTTACTATAAAATCATATGATTTCATATTTAAATACAATCTTCTATACATGAAGAAGAAACAAATCAACCTAAATATTAAAATAAAATTAAGTTTTAATTGAATATAAAAGTAAAATTTATAAAAAGAAGTCAAATATTTAAGAGTATATAACTAGTCATATATATAAATTATTAATATATTTTTTTTTATATGAACGACTTACTATAAAATTATATGATTTATTCAAATAATCGACAATACTCCATGTTGTCAATACATGCATAAAAAAATATTCACTTTTATTTAACCTAAATATTAAAATAAAATTAAGTTTTAATTGAATATAAAATTAAAATGTATAAAAAGAAGTCAATTTAGAAGTATAGTTAGTCATATATAAATTAATTACTATAAAATCATATGATTTATTTATAGTCTTAACAAAAGTCAAATTCATATTTATTTATTATTATTATTATTATTATTTTTTGCATGAACCACTTACTATAAAATTATATGATTTATTTATATGGTCTTTACAAAAGTCAAAGTATATAGAAGTAGAAAGACTAGAGAATATATATAGTAATTATGAAGACCTTTTAGAGAAAAAGAAAATAAAAATAAAATCAGTAGATTACGATTAAAATAGGCAGTAGTTTTTCAAGCTTCTCTATTCTAGTAGACTTGTGCCCAAGGTCAATGCTTCAGTCCCTTGATGCTTCCCAAGTATGTATAAAAGTACATTTTTAAAACACTATGTATATATATGGTTCAGTTTACTATATAAACAACTTTACTAAATATATTCATTTACTACTATATATAACATTTTACTTTAGATATTTACCATATATATATATTTAGTATGTATAACATTGACGAAGCTATAAATAAGCCGGAGACTCCATAACCTAACATCCATCTCTAGCTGGGAAAGGTGGGCCTTCTCCCCAAATCCAACTCAGTTGTCCTTAACGACAATGTGGGTAAGAATTTGTGACACCCCGAGTAAATAACAAATACACAAATGAATCGAGAACACGCAAAACAATTTTAAGAATACGATGATTAAAAGAATTTGTTGTCCATTGAAAGTGTAACTCTGTGGCCCACGAGTTAGCTTTCTCCATTTGTTTATGCAAAATTGATGACAATTTGGCTGGACATGAATTTGGTGGACCTTGTCCTATGTTATAATTCTTCTTTTTTTTAATGTTGAATATAATATAATTTGAAAACATTTCTACAAACACATAATCAAATTAACACTCCATAATTCCATTTTGAGTTGAAAGATTAAATAAATATTGTTACAAATATTTGAACATTGTATGAGATATGTATTAAACGTTCCATTAGTGGAGATTGAATATGACCGAAATCTTAGTTTTTAGATAAACATTAACGGCTAAAACTACTTCGAATTAAACTTAGTGTCTGAATTTTTCAAAAAGGGTTTTCAAGAATGTGTTACAAACATAAAGAAAAACTCCGAAATAATTGGAGTGGCTACCAGCAATGGGTTCATAAGCAAAGCCAACCCAACAGCGGTTGTTCGTTCGATCTTCGAAGGGGAATTTTTGTTTTTTCTTGTTTTCCAATTGAAGTTTAGGGCAAATGGAAGGCGCAGATTTGGGAAAGTGCGGCGAGGGAGGCGTGGATGAACCTAACCCTCAACTATTAACCAACTCAATCCCTAAGAATTTATTTCTTTTTTCCCTCTTTGGCCAACCCATCACCTAAACATGAACGTCTCTCCATAAATGAAATTAATGGATCCAACCACAAACAGACACACACATACTCTGTACGCATCACTTTGGTCAAAATGTGGGAGAAATGTGAATGAATTAAAGCTTGAAGATCGGTGATGGTTCAATTTCGCTGAAATCAATCAAACAGCCGAAGTTTGGTCGCCAACACCACCTTCCCCATAGTCAATGCGCCACCTCGTCTGACAGTGATGCGAGCCTTAAGCTGTTTATGTGTCGTGTGGCCATGGATCTTTCACCTTTTTAGCGATTTGGGTTTCAGTTCTTGGTGAGGGATTCTTGGAATGCGATGAGATTTGTGGGAGATCCTAGAAGTCGTCGTTTAATGTGAGTATCTGTAAACTGTGGGAACTAGCGGTAGCAAATAGAGAAAGAAAGAGAGGAGATGGTTTGGAACTTGGGATGGAGGCATACCACGTGCAGGTTTCCATTAAAGGAGCTTTAAGAGTAAGTGACCCCACTAAGCCCAAATTCCTACCTACCTCCTCTGCCATTTATTTTAAGCTTCAAGTTTTTGGTACCAAGATTGTGCATGATTCACACCGATCACTAATACCCATTTGTTGTTTTTCAAATTTTCTTTTGAATTTCTGCAGTCTCTGATTCTTGATGAACTAATGGTTTGTGGCAATCATTCCGCGAACTGAAGTGTTTTGATCTACTCTTCTCCAATATTTGCTTTATCTCTCTCTCTCTTCCCCAAGGTTTGTGATTGTGACTTCCTTGTGTTTGCCTTCTTTTTTTAGTTTTACTTAATGGGTCGTCTCGTTTGTGTTATTCTATGCTTAATTTTGGTGCAAGACATTTTTGGATTCGGTTTGTGTCGGATCAGCCTGTCGCTTGCTTACTTTTTCCAAGTGGGTGATTGTTGATTTGGATAATGGAATCTATTTGCTGTTATCTGCTTCGTTTAGTTTAGGCTAGAGCGTAAATTTCCATCAATGATTTACTTCACTGGAGATTTATGGCTTGTTTTGGACTTCATGAGGAGAGGGAATCCTCTAACAAAACTGATGGTAGAGGACAAGTTTTAGATGGCATGCACCTGTAAAATTCATGTCTTGTCTAAGTCCTAAAATCATACGCAATCTTGATGTGGTTAGATTCGTTCGCCAGGTCCGCAGATGTTGAAATATACTATATGCTGCACTTTGCACAGGAAAACCCATTTAAGAATGCTTTCTCTAAAAGCTGTATGATAAAGAATTTGATAGTTTTACTTGAAACTTTTCTCTGTCATGGTTATTAAGTCAGCATTTCAGGTGATTGTCTGTTTTGCATCGCTGCAGCATGTCAGAAGCTCAGAGGAAATCGAATGTGATCAATTTTGGGCGTGGAAATGGATACTTGAATGGGGTAATACCCATCAGAAATGCAACTGCGGTTCCTGAAGTTGATGAGTTCTGCCAATCTCTTGGTGGAAAGAAGCCAATCCATAGTATTTTAATTGCAAACAATGGAATGGCTGCGGTTAAATTTATGCGTAGTATTAGAACATGGGCTTATGAAACATTTGGCACTGAAAAGGCAATCTCGCTGGTGGCTATGGCTACCCCAGAGGATATGCGGATCAATGCAGAGCATATCAGAATTGCTGATCAGTTTGTGGAGGTTCCTGGTGGAACCAACAACAATAACTATGCTAACGTGCAGCTTATTGTTGAGGTACATGTTCTTTCCAATCAAATTTGCATTATTATCTCCACATTTCATAAATGGGATTTGTTTCTCATGGAAAAGAAGCAAAGAAAAAAAAAATGAAGATGAACTCTGTCTTTTGATCATTTAAGTAAGTCGAACATGCAAATCACGATAGAAGGTTATGAACTTAGTACCTTCTTGCTCATAAGATGTTTGTATTACTATAAAACTGATTATCATATTAAATTGGTTCACTATTTAGATGGCAGAGATAACTCATGTTGATGCAGTTTGGCCTGGATGGGGCCATGCATCTGAGAATCCAGAGCTACCAGATGCATTGAATGCCAAAGGAATCATATTTCTTGGGCCTCCATCGATATCTATGGCAGCACTGGGTGATAAAATTGGTTCATCATTAATTGCACAGGCAGCAGAAGTACCCACTCTTCCTTGGAGTGGTTCTCACGTAAGTTCATATTATTTTCTGTTTGATCATATCATCCACTCAAGGATCCACATTCAATATATTATTTATTTTGTGTTTAGGTGAAAATTCCACCTGATAGCTGCTTAGTTTCCATCCCAGATGATGTGTACAGGGAAGCTTGTGTTTACACAACAGAAGAGGCTATTGCAAGTTGTCAAGTTGTAGGTTACCCTGCCATGATTAAGGCATCATGGGGTGGAGGCGGTAAAGGCATAAGAAAGGTTAGAATAACAGTGTCATGGATACATACTATATTGGTAGCTTAGGAACAATGAATATACACTTGAGAGTTGAACTTCCATTGATGAATTTGAGAGAACAAAACATTATTTTAATCTCAACCTTCAGGTTCATAATGATGATGAGGTGAGAGCATTGTTCAAACAAGTGCAAGGAGAGGTTCCAGGATCACCCATATTTATAATGAAGGTTGCATCACAGGTCAGATATCTACTGCTAAATCATCATCGTTGCTGTAGGACATGTTTTATTCTGACTTTTCATTGACTTTTGTGTGATTAGAGCCGGCACCTAGAAGTACAGTTATTATGTGATCAATACGGAAACGTTGCTGCTTTGCACAGTCGTGATTGCAGTGTTCAGAGACGCCACCAAAAGGTTAATTCATATGGTTCTTGTTCAGTCTCCTTTTCTTGGGAGCCCATGTTTTTCTAAATTGTTCATACTAGGAGCCTATCATTTAACTTCCTGCCTCTGCCGACTAGATTATTGAGGAGGGTCCGATTACGGTTGCGCCAGTGGAGACAGTAAAAAAGCTAGAACAGGCAGCTAGAAGACTGGCTAAATGTGTGAATTACGTTGGAGCAGCAACTGTTGAGTATCTATACAGTATGGAAACTGGAGAGTACTATTTCTTAGAGCTCAATCCTCGATTACAGGTATTGATGACCTTAAATCTATAACTTGACATACCCATGTTAGTTATCACTTAATTCATCAAAAACTTCATGCATTCATGAATATCTGTCCTTTGTTGAGTACATCCACAAAACATTCATGTGGGGTGACGGTTTCGTGTAAATATTGATTTTTAAATAGGTCGAGCATCCAGTGACTGAGTGGATAGCTGAAATAAACCTTCCAGCAGCCCAAGTTTCTGTGGGGATGGGAATTCCTCTGTGGCAAATTCCTGGTACGATGTCTTAAATTTATGGAACTCATTTGTTTTCATATTTGTCGCATGAGTTTTTATATTTATAATGAAAAAGATTCATATACAATTTTTAAAATCAGAAATCAGACGGTTTTATGGGGTAGAGCATGGTGGAGGATATGATGCTTGGCGGAAAACTTCTGTTGCTGCAACTTCATTTGATTTTGACAAGGCTGAATCCATCAGACCAAAAGGCCATTGTGTAGCTGTGCGAGTTACAAGCGAGGACCCTGATGATGGGTTTAAACCTACAAGTGGAAAAGTACAGGTTGGTTGCGTTGATTACGGTTTTTGACACATGATGTTTTTTTAATTTCATTTTGCAAGATGAAAGACGTTAAAATGTTTCCAACACTATGTAGGAGTTGAATTTCAAAAGTAAGCCAAATGTGTGGGCGTACTTCTCCGTCAAGGTACGCATTCTCATATATGTATTTCCTTCCTATGATTTTACTCTAACATGTATGCTGAATTACATTTGCTGGTATGCTTTGCAGTCTGGAGGAGGGATTCATGAATTTTCAGATTCTCAGTTTGGTAAGCATTAGTTGATAGATACTTTCAGATTCTCAATTTGAGTTTTGAGAAACACTTGTAGACACATAAATATATTTTAATTACTTCAATTTCAGTTTCTTATTAAAAAGTTTGGAATATGGATGATATTTTAATCATAACACCAAAGAGATTATTTTTATTTGGTCATTTGCATGTGTTGCTAATATCTTGATTTCCTCCAGGTCATGTTTTTGCATTTGGAGAATCCCGAGTTTTAGCGATTGCGAATATGGTTCTTGGGCTGAAGGAAATACAAATTCGAGGAGAAATTCGAACGAATGTTGATTACACAGTCGATCTATTAAATGTAATGCTAAAATGATATAATATTTAATTCTGTTTCGAACTGAGTGTAAAGTATATTATTTTCTTTATTCAATTTTGGTGGAAATGCGACTTAAGAATGATATTCTACAGGCTCTAGATTACAGAGAAAACAAAATTCATACAGGCTGGTTGGACAGTAGAATTGCTATGCGAGTTAGAGCAGAGAGGCCTCCATGGTACATTTCTGTTGTTGGAGGGGCTCTATTCGTAAGGACTCGCATTTGATATTGATTTCAATTTTCTAAATGTATGTATAGTTAAATATATTGGTAATGATTTTGCTTTGTTCAACGTAGAAAGCATCCGCCAGCAGTGCAGCCATGGTTTCCGACTATATTGGCTATCTCGAGAAAGGACAAATCCCTCCCAAGGTATCGTAACGTGAGATTATATTTAGGTACCTGGTTTTTGTGGCCTCGATGCATTATCCTTCCTACATTATGTTCTAACGAATTTAATGGCAGCACATATCTCTTGTTCACTCTCAAGTATCACTAAATATTGAAGGAAGCAAATACACGGTAATGCTTCTGTCACTTGATACCAATGCTCGGCAAGTTTGCAAATTTATATAGCTTATTGACATATCATACAATTGTTTGGTATTCATTGTAGATTGACATGGTTAGGGGAGGACCTGGGAGTTATCGGCTGAGAATGAATGGATCAGAGGTCGAAGCGGAGATTCATACCTTACGTGATGGAGGCTTATTGATGCAGGCAAGTACTTGTCTTGAAAGTTATATTTGCGAATATTAGGCATTACTGAAGCCCATAGTCCACTCTTCATTTTCTTTTCTGGTTGATTTTGTATGGGCAAGCAATTTGAATGTGTAGTTTCAATTTTGAACAGTTGGATGGAAATAGTCATGTAATATATGCTGAAGAAGAAGCGGCTGGAACTCGCCTTCTTATTGATGGGAGAACATGCTTGCTTCAGGTGTGTTCAACTAACCCTAATAAGACCCCTTCCCATTCCTGAACACTCTCCAGTCAAGGCTCTTGACATTTTTTTGTGCTCTTTGTTCTTAATCAGAATGACCATGATCCATCAAAATTAATTGCGGAGACGCCATGCAAACTGTTGAGGTATCTGGTTTCAGATGACAGTCATATTGATGCTGATGCACCATATGCTGAAGTTGAGGTCATGAAGATGTGCATGCCACTTCTTTCACCTGCTTCTGGAGTTGTCCATTTTGAAATGTCTGAAGGTCAAGCAATGCAGGTTTGTGGCACAATTCAATGATGAAATATGGGTACTCTAGTTCTGGTGAATTTATTGAACCTCTGTCGTTTTAGGCCGGTGAACTCATAGCAAAGCTAGATCTAGATGATCCATCAGCTGTAAGGAAAGCAGAGCCGTTCCATGGGCGTTTCCCCATCTTGGGCCCCCCAACTGCAATTTCTGGTAAAGTTCATCAGAGGTGTGCTGCAAACTTAAATGCATCTCGGATGATTTTGGCAGGATATGAGCATAGCATTGAGGAGGTGAATGATCTCTTGTCCATTTCTGCTATCATTAGATCTTTCTCTTTATACACACCTATGTATACACATTCCATACTTGTATATCCATTTATGCATATTTTCATATCCATTTACCTGCACACACAAACATATCCATTTATATGAGTACACATTTCAAGTCCTTCTCATAGTAATGAAAAACTAGTGAAAAGTCTTTCTTCTCTCTCAGGTGGTGCAAAACTTACTCAATTGCCTCGATAGTCCTGAATTACCACTCCTACAATGGCAAGAATGCATGTCAGTTCTTGCAACACGTCTTCCCAAAGAACTCAAATTTGAGGTGCGGTGCTCGTCTTCTGAAACCTACTTCCAGTTTTATCCTCAACTACCGGTTTTACAACAATCTGAATTTTCGTTCATTTTTCTTATTAGCTGGAGTCAAAGTTCAGGGAGTTTGAGGGGATTTCAAATTCCCAGAATGTCGATTTCCCAGCTAAATTGTTACGTTCTATTCTTGAAGTAAGTTCCTCCACCAAAATCCTTTCAAGTTCTCGTTGAATTGGCTTTCACAAAAGGTAAACACTTCTTCTGGCAGGCTCATTTAACCTCCTGTCCAGAGAAAGAGAAGGGAGCTCAAGAAAGGCTTCTTGAACCGTTGGTGAGTCTTGTGAAGTCTTATGATGGTGGAAGAGAGAGTCATGCTCGTGTTATTGTTCAGTCCCTTTTTGAAGAGTATTTGTCAGTTGAAGAAATGTTCAGCGACAACATTCAGGTGACTTGTTTTCCCATTTTGATAAATGATTCAATAGTACAAAATAATCATGTTCTCCATGGAGCTAGATGTTGTAATTCCCTTGGTGCATCCTGGTGGTGGCTGTCCTTCCACGTTGGCCATTGTATATGCCTTTCTTTTAATGAAGATTTATTTCTTATACAAAGAAAAAATACATCCTTTTCTGCGTTTGGTGGTGTGGTTTTTTACACTTATCAACCTGAAATTATTATTTCTTGACGTAAAGTTTTATCTTTTCATTAACAGGCCGATGTGATTGAAAGACTTCGACTTCAATATAAGAAAGATCTGCTGAAGGTCGTTGACATTGTCCTTTCTCATCAGGTACTAATTCCTATCTTGCCTTTTCCTGCCTAGTTGATGTTGATTTTTTGCATTTGAATATCGAGTTTCATGCTCGTCTTTTGGCTTACAGGGCATCAGGAGCAAAAATAAGCTTATATTGCAACTCATGGAACAACTTGTCTATCCTAACCCTGCAGCTTACCGAGATAAACTAATACGGTTCTCTGCACTTAACCATACAAATTATTCTGAGGTAGGCTACTCCATTAAAGAAATGGTTTTCATTCTGAGTTAATCAGTTATTTATAGTCAAAGTCATTTTTCTATCATAGGGTGGGGTTTTGATCTGTCTGATATAGGGGGTATTCACACTTCAGACCGCAAAAAACTTGCTGCCAGCATACAGCTTGATTACATTTTAATCCCCCCTCTTAATATGCTTCTAAGCACATGTTCAAATGCTTAATTACAGCTGGCCCTGAAGGCAAGTCAGCTATTGGAACAAACTAAGTTGAGTGAACTCCGTTCCAATATTGCTAGAAGCCTTTCTGAATTAGAGATGTTTACCGAGGATGGAGAAAATATGGACACCCCAAAGAGGAAAAGTGCCATTGATGAGCGAATGGAGGCTCTTGTAAGTGTTCCTTTGGCTGTTGAGGATGCTCTTGTAGGTCTCTTTGATCATAGTGATCATACCCTTCAAAGGCGAGTGGTGGAGACTTATGTTCGCAGGCTATACCAGGTACTTACTAAAACCTCTGTAATCACCCCCCTCTCAGATGGAATCGATTCTTGCATGTCTAACATGTCAATATGTTCCCTATCCAGCCCTATCTTGTTAAGGGGAGCGTGCGGATGCAGTGGCATAGATTTGGTCTTATAGGGTCATGGGAGTTTCTAGAAGAGCATATTGAGAGGAAAAATGGTATTGAAGATCAGGAGTCTTGCCAGTCAGTTGAGAAACACAGTGAGAGGAAATGGGGAGCCATGATCATTATAAAGTCTCTACAGTTATTGCCTACAACTCTTAGTGCTGCACTAAAGGAAACGACGCATAGTGTTAACGAGGCAACCAGAGGCAACTCTCTTGAACCAGCCAACTTTGGTAATATGATACACATTGCATTAGTGGGCATCAACAACCAGATGAGCTTACTTCAGGATAGGTAACGGCTTTACCTGCATACTCTCAATTGAATTCCAGTTTTTGGATGAGCCTTTCTTATCAAGAGACAAATTTGTCGATCATCTAATCTTGTATGCCTGGATGTCAACTCAATAACATAGTATATGTCATTTGTTATGTTGTATTTTTCTTTGTTTGTGCATGCACATGCATTTTTACTGTAATATAGAAATGTCGGTCTTCATGGTCCTATATTTCCCAGCAAACCATGTGCCAGATAGCTTAACTAGATTATAAACTTATCTTAGAATTTATTTATTGGTCTTCCTTTTATCGACTTGTCTTGATGATAAACAGTGGTGACGAAGATCAAGCTCAAGAGAGAATAAACAAATTGGCTAAAATACTCAAAGAGCAAGAAATTGGATCCAGTCTCCGCTCTGCAGGTGTAGCTGTAATTAGCTGCATTATACAGAGAGATGAAGGACGGGCCCCTATGAGGCACTCATTCCACTGGTCAGCGGAAAAGCGGCATTACGAAGAAGAGCCTTTATTGCGTCATCTGGAACCTCCTTTGTCCATTTACCTTGAATTGGTCAGTCATGAAAGCACCCTTATCATTTACCATTCAATGCCACGATTGTCTTGCACCGGACATTGGTGTAATTTTGTGATCTCATTCTCACCCACCTGCATATTATCTCCTCTTCCAGGATAAACTCAAAGGGTATGGAAATATCCGGTATACTCCTTCTCGGGATCGTCAATGGCACCTTTACACTGTTCAAGACAAGCCAGGAGTGATTCAGAGGATGTTTCTGAGAACACTTGTTAGGCAGCCAGTCTCTAGCGAAGGCTTAGTTGCATATCCTGGTTTGGATGTAGAAGTCCGCAAGCCTCTTTCTTTTACTTCAAGGAGCATCTTGAGGTCCTTGATGACTGCAATGGAGGAGCTGGAACTCAATTCGCACAATAGTGCTATCAGACCTGACCATGCTCATATGTATCTCTACATCTTAAGAGAACAACATATAGGCGATCTTGTACCCTATCACAAGTAAGTGTTCTCATTTTCTGATTACAGTCTTTTTCTTTATAGACGATAGCATTCTTAAAGGAGTTTGTGCTTGGATTAATTTCCAGGAGGGCTAACTTCGATAATGGAGAAGACGAGGCTGCAGTGGAGACCATATTGGCTGAACTTGCTCGTGAAATCCAGTCATTTGTTGGTGTAAGAATGCACAAATTAGGCGTTTGTGAATGGGAAGCAAAAATGTGGCTTGATTCTTCTGGACAGGCAAATGGTGCTTGGAGGGTAGTCGTAACGAATGTGACGGGTCATACCTGCACTGTACATGTAAGGATTCAAGTGTCCATTTTTTCCCTCCAAACAATAGATAAATATGTTTGCATGCAACAGTAAACTAGTAAGTAGGACTTAATTGATATCAATCACGGATTCCCTTCTTGATAAGAGGATATATCAATATCCACTAAATTTTGGGCACATCGGGCAATTATTCGAGTCCATTTGATACTAATATCTAGCGTTAGCTGGAGTTCCATTTGTTCGATGAGTTTGTCTTTTATACTGAAGATTACTTTAGAAGTTTATTCGTATAGATGTTATTTGAATACCGTTCAAGTAGAATACAGTTAGTAAGCGAGACTATATAGCTGAAATTACTTGCTGAAATGATGATTTATATTTTGATATCCAGATATATCGTGAAATCGAGGATACAAATCAACACAGAGTACTCTACAATTCAGTCACAAAAGATGCCCCTCTTCACGGCGTGCCTGTGAGTGCACAACACCAGCCGCTCGGAGTTCTTGATTTGAAGCGTCTTTCTGCCAGAAGAAGTAACACCACTTACTGCTATGACTTTCCATTGGTGAGCAACATGTCTTGCTATACTACAAACTGATAGTTCGATTGTTTTGTCTTCCAAGTATGTGCATGCCCGTGCGTGCACACAGACCAAATACTGAAAAACTAAAACACAAATGTTTTTGCAGGCATTTGAGACGGCCTTGGAAAAGTCGTGGGAATCTCAGTTCACCAATGTTAGTAAACCCGAGGGAAAAGTTCTCAAAGTTACTGAACTCACATTTTCTGACCAGAAAGGTTCCTGGGGCACTCCCCTTGTCCCTGTGCAGCGACAACCTGGGCTTAATGATATTGGTATGATAGCCTGGTTAATGGAAATGTCAACGCCAGAGTTTCCCTCTGGAAGAAGTATATTGGTTGTATCAAATGATGTAACCTTCAGGGCTGGGTCTTTTGGCCCTCGAGAGGACGCTTTCTTTCTTGCTGTCACTGATTTGGCTTGTGCAAGGAAACTGCCTTTAATTTACTTGGCAGCAAACTCTGGTGCCCGAATTGGGGTTGCTGATGAAGTCAAATCCTGCTTTAGAGTAGGTTGGTCTGATGAATCTAGCCCCGAGCGTGGTTTCCAGTACGTATACTTGACCCCTGAAGATTATGCTCGTATTAAATCCTCTGTCATTGCACATGAAGTACAGATGGCTAATGGAGAATCAAGATGGGTTATCGATACCATTATTGGAAAGGAGGATGGCTTGGGTGTAGAGAACCTAACTGGTAGTGGAGCTATTGCTGGTGCATATTCTAGGGCGTATAATGAAACTTTTACCTTAACATATGTCACTGGAAGGACTGTTGGGATTGGTGCTTATCTCGCTCGCCTTGGAATGCGATGCATACAAAGGCTTGATCAGCCTATAATTCTTACTGGTTTCTCTACACTAAACAAACTTCTTGGTCGTGAAGTTTATAGTTCACACATGCAACTCGGTGGACCCAAAATCATGGCAACCAATGGTGTTGTTCATCTAACAGTTTCAGATGACCTTGAAGGGATATCTGCTATTCTGAAGTGGCTTAGTTACGTACCATCTCACATTGGCGGTGAACTTCCAATTTCAAAACCTTTGGATCCTCCAGAGAGGGATGTTGAGTACGCCCCTGAAAACACGTGTGATCCTCGTGCAGCAATTTCTGGTGCTTTGGATGGTAGTGGAAAGTGGATGGGAGGAATTTTTGACAAGGATAGCTTCATCGAAACACTGGAGGGCTGGGCGAGGACGGTTGTTACTGGAAGAGCTAAACTTGGAGGAATTCCCGTTGGAATTATTGCTGTAGAAACGCAGACAGTGATGCAAATCATCCCTGCTGATCCTGGTCAGCTGGATTCCCATGAAAGGGTTGTTCCTCAGGCAGGTCAAGTATGGTTTCCTGATTCTGCCTCGAAAACAGCCCAGGCATTGTTGGATTTCAATAGAGAAGAGCTGCCACTTTTCATTCTTGCCAACTGGAGAGGCTTTTCTGGGGGCCAAAGAGACCTTTTCGAGGGAATTCTGCAGGCGGGGTCAACTATTGTAGAGAATCTGCGAACATATAAGCAACCTGTTTTTGTATACATTCCAATGATGGGTGAACTCCGAGGCGGGGCATGGGTTGTTGTGGATAGCAGGATCAATTCACAACATATTGAGATGTATGCAGAAACAACAGCTAAAGGTAATGTGCTTGAGCCTGAAGGAATGATTGAGATTAAATTTAGGATAAGGGAGTTGCTTGAATGCATGGGTAGACTTGATCAACAGCTGATCAGCCTAAAGGCAAAACTTCAAGAAGCAAAAGGAAACGGTATCCATAATCTCACCGAATCTCTACAGCAGCAGATCAAAGCTCGTGAAAAGGAGCTTTTGCCTGTTTATGTTCAGATAGCCACCCGATTCGCAGAGCTACACGACTCCTCCTTGCGAATGGCTGCAAAAGGAGTCATCAAAAAAGTTATCAACTGGAGTGATTCCAGATCTTTCTTCTACAAGAGACTGCGGCGTAGGATTTCAGAAGGAACGTTGATCAAGACAGTAAGAGGAGCTGCTGGAGAGCACCTTTCACATGAAGCTGCACTGGACTTGATTAAGAACTGGTTTTCAAATTCTGGCATTGGGAAAGATGGAGAAGATGCATGGATGGATGATGCCAGTTTCTTTAGTTGGAAAGATGATCCCAGGAATTATGAGGACAAACTCAATGAATTGCGAGTTCAGAAGGTATTCCTTCAGTTAACTGATTTCGGTAGCTCACATTTGGATCTACAAGCCTTACCTCAAGGTCTTGCTGCTCTTCTAAGCAAGGTAAATACAACCAGTTAACGACAAGTTTTCATACTTTATCATGTAACTTAATGCAGGGAACTGATTGTGTATAAACTATGCAGGTGGATCAATCCAGCCGAGTACAATTGATCGATGAGCTACGTAAGGTGCTCGAATAATTTTATAGGTTAGTTATTGATTGTGGCCTCAGATCTGCAATGTGATAGACTTGATATTTCTTATATCTGAGACATTCTTGAATCCAACAATTACTTGGCTGCATATGCAAGGTTACCAATTATTTTGTTGGACAAATGAAGTTTTTCTCTTTATTTGGCAGTGATTAGTCCTAGGAAGCATTTCATTACTTTGAGAGAATAAGATTTTGATCATGCCTCTGGCTTGTAGGAAATAAATTATGTATGTATACTAAGACAAATGGTATTGGTAGGGTCTCATCTGCCTTAGCCTTAGTGTATCAATCAAACTTTATGAAATCGAACCATTTTGGCCATCAAGAACGGCTATTTCATGTTCTTGTTTAGTACAATAATATACCAAATGATGTTGATGTTCTTATTTCCTCTTTCTCTTGTTTTTCTGTTTCTCTATCTTCAATGCTTTCTGCTGTTTCCTTTTGTTTCTCAGATTTTCTTCCTTTTCCCTCGTCTCCTCAGCTTTCCTCTCTTCTTTCTTCCTCTGATCTTCCCGTTCCTGTGCTCTTCTCGCTTCTTCCTTCCTCTGTTTTTCCTTTTCCTTTGCTTTCCTTTTCTTCTCTTCCTCCTTCATTTCTTCTTTTGTAAGCTTTCTTCTGATGTTGAAACACATTGGTTCTATAAAAAGTTGAACCCCTTTAGAGATATCAGGAGGATATGATTTTAAACTGTGGTTATCCTTCAGAGTTATGTGATCTCAAGCATCAAAATGATTCTACTTAAATAGCCATTGCCGTCCAATGGCCTGCAGGGTGTCTATATACACCCTTATTTTTATGGCTTTTGCAGCATCTGGTAAGGAGGGGAAAAGAACCGGCCAGCGCCTAAAATATTTATTATTCCTTATTGAGTTTTACAAAGAATCTAGCATATGTTTCTACCTGTAGTGTAGTGACCCTCCGAGGCAATTGAAAAATTAAGCCTCAAAACGTTCTAAACATGTAATCTCATGAGAAGAAACTGCGTTTCAAGGGAAATAGCTAAGAGAGCAGCTTAAACACAACCCTACACTCTTCAATGGAGTTGTGCCTGTTAGTTGATCCGAAAGACTCTCTTCTCAAGCGAACGGTCGAAGCGAAAACCACCCTTTTACAGCCTTCATCAAACTATGCAGCTGACACTTAGAAACAAAATCACAGTTGAAGAGGACGATGGCTTATATTGTCAAGCTTGAACATTTAACAACTCTGATCACAGGTCGGAAAGAAAAAACTTCCAAATGTTGGAAACGACCAAAATGAGGAGCCGAAATCGATTTACAGAACCAAATAATACATTACATACACTGATACTTCCTACTTACCAATACAGAACTTGCCAAAAATATTAGACAAAACCTCTTCAGAGATATCCTCACCACTAATTTCCCCAAGAGCTAATACAGCACCTCTCAAATCCACTGTCCAAAAGTCAAGAGGCAGCTCCTCTTCAATGGAAGATTTCAATCTTCCAAGTGCTTCCTTGGTTCTAAGAAGCTGCTCGCATTGTCTCTGATTGTATGACCAAAACAACACTAACCCATAAGTTCTATATTGCTCATTACTTTTTCTATCTTGTTTGGTGAGGGGAAGGTAGGAAAAGGTTACCTGGTTTACCGTCCATCTACGTCCAGTTGCAAGAGTATTGTTGAGTCCCATCAGCTCTGATATTGCCATCTCCAGATGCTCTATTCCTTGTCCAGTGACAGCGCATGTAAAAACTTGTTTACTGAAAGAGTCACGGTTTATACTAATCGCATCCATGTTTGCAGCAGATGGAGCACAGTCTATTTTGTTTATGACAAGAAGTATAGGCGTGGATGATCCATCTGATTTCTGTACTTTCAAAGAATTTAAGAGAAGAAAACATAAGCACCAATTTTCAAATTTCTTTGGAGTAGCGGAGCTCTGATTTTGATCAGTTACTCAATATGGTAGAATTCATTGAAGGCAGAGGGTAGTAGAGTATTGCTGTCAAACCTTTTTTGCAAGTATGCTATCGAGAAGTATGGTATCTTCTGCAGTCCATCCATCGAGGGCACTTATAGTCATAATAATGACATCAGCTCCGAGCGCAGCAGCTTCAGATCTCTCGACACCTGTAGAACAGAGTAGGGCCGTGACCAAGGAGTAGAGAACGTATGGTCGAGTTGCAACGCGAGAACAATTAAGGGCATGTTAATACTACTCTGCCAATAAGGCCTAATGTTTGTCAATAAGAATCAAGGGAATGCATGGTCGGTGTAGGTTGAGTTGCAACCTACACCGACATGGTTTGTGTGACCTGCAATCAACTCGTTTTGGGAAAATAATCATATATCTGTGTGGCACGACGCCAAATGTTTTGTCTAAACCCTCGAAATGCTGAAATTCGTAAATCATACCTATCTTTTCCACAATGTCATCTGTTTCCCTAATTCCAGCTGTATCAAGAAGAGTTACAGGAATACCAGAAACTGTAACATTCGCTTCAATTACATCCCTGGTAGTTCCAGCAATTTCTGTAACTATTGCCCTCTCGCTCTGCACACTAAAAAAATAAATGTGACAATGGAATAGTGTGACTAAGAGTAAAAGAAATGGCAGCTAAAGAAAACCACTATATCAAACAGAAATTTCCATCATGAGGTTCGAAATCTTTTAGCATTTTTAAGAAGTTTACAATTTCTTTCTCCAAGAATGTAACAGCTAGCAGATATTGTTTGTTTTTGCCCGTTACGTATTGCCGTCAGGCTCACGGTTTTAAAACGAGAGGTTTCCACACCTTTATAAGAAATGCTTCGTGAGATCTCACAATCCACCCCTCTTGGGGCCCAGCATCCTCGCTGGCACACCTTTCGGTGTCTAGCTCTGATATCATTTGTAACAGTCCAAGCCCACCGCTAGCAATTATTGTCAACTTTGGCCCGTTACGTATCACTGTCAGCCTCACGGTTTTAAAACGCGTCTATTAGGGAGAGGTTTCCACACCCTTCTAAGGAATGCTTCGTTCCTCTCTCCAACCGATGTGGGATCTCCCTCACAGAAGCTGAAGTGCTACAAAAAGACTCCTATTGGCTAG
Source organism: Cucurbita ficifolia (assembly GCA_033971965.1). Classification (NCBI taxonomy): domain Eukaryota; kingdom Viridiplantae; phylum Streptophyta; class Magnoliopsida; order Cucurbitales; family Cucurbitaceae; genus Cucurbita; species Cucurbita ficifolia. The sequence goes on from CM066976.1 coordinate 3,576,904, forward strand.
CATGGCAGACAAGGCGTAGTTGCAGCTAAACATCCCAAGACGAGGCCACAAAAAGCAATCATATTCCAAACATCCTGAGAAGCCCTTTCCTTTACACTTACTTGTACTCCTTCAAAAATTCTCTACTTCTCTCTGACCACACTTTCTCATAAAGGAGACGTAATAGCATCAATTCAAAGAACCTTATACCTTTTTATTTTACAAGGTCTTGCTTGCTTCTTAAACCTGTGGCCACAAAGCAGCAACAATGAAACTTTCTGAATTTCTTAAGCGAAGTGCTGAGAAGTGGCTAAAAGTGTATGGACTTCTACGAACAACTTAAACCTCTTCAAAAACGTGTCGTTGACAAGGTTTCTTTTAGATCTAGCCCCTAAACCTCGTGTTCATGGTAAGAAAAGACACCAGATTTGCTCAAACTTAACAAGTCCCTATAAGTTTTCTCTAAACTTGACCGTGACAAGGTAACACTCCATAACACAACACAATGTTCCTCTTCCTATAAAAGTGAAAGTAGAGCGCCTTCCTCTGCTGAGTTACTATAAAAATCCTCCCTGTTCTCCTCAACTAACTTCCCTTCAAATCAATCCTTTCCATGTGCATGCTAGAGCCCTTGAGCACTCTCCTTAAATATCATTTAGGGAAAAATCTCCCGACTACGTTTCACCCTCTTTTTCAGAAAGACCATGTAACGGCCCAAACCCACCGCTAACAGATATTGTCCTCGTTGGGCTTTCCCTTTCGAGCTTCCTCTCAAGCGTTTAAAACACATCTGCTAGGGATAGGTTTCCACACTCTTATAAAAAATGCTCCATTCTCCTCCCCAACCGACGTGGGATCTCACAAACCATTACTGGTATGAAAGTAGTAATATGGACCAAGATTTCTCAGTCACATATCACAAAATCTGGAACGTCAAGCAAGAAATCCCTCTCTCCCTTGCAGTGATAAATCACTAGGTGATTTCAAGACTAAGTGAAAATACAACCACTCAACGGAAATAACAAGGAAAAAGAAAGAACTGACATGAAGATTATCAGATATCACATCAGACTCACAGATAGAATAAATCATCTTAAGGAGTTCAAGTTGAAAGGGAAAACGAGGACGTTAGGCAGCTTACTTTGCTCCATGCATTAAGAAGGCTCGACTTCCCGACATTAGGACGACCAACAATTGCTATCTGCAAGTTTTTTAAGGAGATGACAGAAGGTATTAACAAATACATGCCTCTATTGTACCAGGAAACAAACTGATCGATCTTAAAAGTTTACCTGTATTCCAGATTGAAGAAGCTTGTCATAATTGGCTGTCTCAAGAGCAGTCTCTACTTCCTGTGACATGGCATGCACTTTTTCCATTATAGTTTCCAAATCCAACGGTGGCATCTCATCATCGAAGTCTAGTCGGGCCTCGATCTCAGTGAGTAATTCGATGCATTGTGTTCTTAGCAATTTGACTAAGGAAGAGAAACCACCCTATCAAAATACAATATACTTCAGTAAACAAGTCGGCAGCCGTTCAGGCAACATTATCAGTCAAATAAAGACCCCAACCTGAATTCCAGCCAACGCAGCATCAGCAGCAGCCGTAGACTTGGCTGAAATTAATTTCCCAACATTTTCTGCTTGTGAAAGGTCTAAGCGTCCATTTAAGAAGGCACGAAGAGTAAATTCACCTAAAAATAAGTTTATGCGTTAGCCTATGCTTTAATTACATGGATGCAAGCAAACACTCCAGTTAATGTAGAAAAATGAGAAGGGGCACTGTATATAGACCATGAATGTAACGCCCAATCCCACCGCTAGCAAATATTGTCCTCTTTGAGCTTTCCTTTTTAGGCTTTCCCTAGAGGTTTTTAAAATGTGTCTACTAGGGAGAGGTTCACACACCCTTTATAAAGGTTGTTTCGTTCTCCTCCCCAACCAATGTGGGATCTCACAATCCACTCCCTTCAGGGTCCAGCGTCCTCAATGGCACTCGTTTCTTTCTCCAATCGATGTGGGACCCCCACCAAATCCACCCCTTTGGGCCCAGCGTCCTTGTTGGCACATAGCCTCATGTCCACCCCCTTTGGGGCTCAGCCTCCTAGCTGGCACATCGCCCGGTGTGGCGAGTGTTTCGTTCTCCTCCCTAACCGATGTGGGATCTCACAATGAATAATTTAATGACTAAGTCATTCCAGTTCAGAAACAAACCTGGTTCTGCAAGCCGGGCTCCAGCTTCCAAACAAGCTTTTAACACACGACGAAGACATACTTCACTTCCGTGACACTGAATCTCGATCACATCTTCACGAGTATAAGATCTTGGGGCTAACATTGGCACCGTCAAAACCTTCACAAAAGTGCACAACCACAGCTCAAATTAATCATAAACGAACAAAAGCCTACACCCATAACAGCATATCGCAGAATTGAGAAATTTTCCAAGCATGGCGAAGTAAAGATTACTGTACTTCGTCAATTACATCGCCCTGTTGGTCCAATACCACACCGTACTCCACGACATGGCTGGTGGGTCTCCATGGATGCTGGCTCACATTCTTCCCCTTCTTTTTCGCGGCAGGGCAAAATAAACTCCCAACGATCTTCACAGCATGAGGACCTGATAAACGCACAATGCCCACCGCAGCAGGAGGACCCCCCATGGACGTCACGATGGCTGCAATTGTGCTTGAATTCTCAATTTGTTCACGCTCAATCCCGGCATGCGAATCCTCCAATCGCTCATCCCGAGTAAAAAAGAATGTAGTTTCTGCACTAAGAAGAAACAAGAATGAGAAAATGGAGAAACCCAGTAGAAGTATAAGTGAAAATAAGAGAAATTGATTAGGGGAATGACCTTTCCCAGAAGCGTGGGACTTTATTAGGGGTTTTGGGAGAACAGGGCTGGAGGGGTTGGGTATATGGAAGAGAGAGGATGGCCTGGAAATAGGGGTATAGAAATGGGTTAAGAGAAAAGCCATTGGCGGCGTGGTTCTGCAAAAATGGGTGATGAAATGGCGGAATCCTGGAAGCAGAGCCATAGCTCTGATTCGAAACCTGGACAACGAAAACAATTAAGAGTGGTTTTTGAAAGATGAGGAGGAAAACGAAACGGAAAATATTTTATTTATTACTTTCACATATTTGTCAAATAATATATATATTTTTTAACTTTGAGGATTTTAATTTTCAATTTCGTGAATTTAAAAAACAAATGTTTAATAGTTAATAAAAACAAATGTTTAGTTAGGATGTTAAAATAGACAAACGACGCTCTCTAGTGGCAACAGCCCCAACCCACCACATCACTCATTCCATGCTTTTCCCTCTCTTCTCCTTCCGCCGGTTCTGCAAAAAGAGGTAACTGAGAATTTGATGCTTCGATTTTGATTCATGGTGGCCATTGATGAGACTGAGTTTCGAAGCAACATCGAACACGGTGATTTGATTTCCTACTGGTAGGTTCATTGCTTTTGATTTTTTGTTTTAAGTTTCTAAATTGGAAGATTCTCTTAGCCTGCTGCTGATTTTTCAATCTGCAATTCAAATCACATCTACATTTCTCGTCTGTGAAATTTGATTCTAAGGAGGAAGAAGGTCTACTTAGAGAGGGATGCTTATTGAGTGAAGAATTTGGAAGCATCAGATCCGATACCGCTAGTTTCTGCATCTTCTGCTGTTAGAGAAAGTTGTGGAAGTTAGCAGCCTTTTGAATCGTATATATACATTCAAATAATATTCTTCCCGTGGATTAGGATGACGCTCAAAGAGGGTGAGATAAGAGGTACATTTTGAATCGCTCATAACTTTAATATCTGAGTTTGTGTTGCACTTTAGTTGAAGAAACGCTATGCTAGAACTGTATATTAAAATTTCTGGTTTGAATTTTTTTTATTATTCTTTTTCTATTCGGGTATGTAGTTTGAGTAGTTTGTATCCAATCGCTACTTGTGAAAAGTTATACAAATCAAACTTGGGAGTGTTTCTTTTTTACAAAAAGTAGGGGTTTAGAGATTTGAATTGAAAGATGGTGTAGATGCTAATTACCAGTTTTGCATTAAACTTTTGAGTTAAACGCTTTAATGTGTGAAATAATTGGATGTATTTTGTTGGATTAACATACCATTTCGGTCCTTTTACCTCTTGCATATTCTGTTGTAATCACGTTAGTTTTTAAGTGTCTAAATTTAGCTATCATCCTTTGAATAAATCTAAAAAATAACCATCATTGTTAGTTCACAACTTGTACTTCGAATAAACAATGTTAGCCTTAGATTAATATTGGTCAGATATAATTAACACGATAACGACTAAACTCACTCAAGTTCATAAAAATGCTCCATGGATGAGAAATTATAGGATGAACAAAGATATAAGGGAAATCTTCTGGGGAAAATTGAACAGAAGAGCAGGCTTCTTCATTAAGTGTGGATATATACATAATGATGTTATTTAGAGACATTTCCGAAGTACAAAAAACCATCACCTTTTACTTTTAGCTTTATGAAAGAATACATAGTTGTGCGCTTCTTTTTTGTTCATTTTTTTCTTTTCCCTGCAGCTGACTCAGGTATTGAATTAATCTTCAGGCATCTATGAAAAAAAAAAAAAAACTGCTGCTTTGTAACTGAGCGGGTATTCACTCCATTCTTCTTCCATTTCATGACTACTTTACTGGAAGAACTAGCGTTCAAATCTTAGACTAGGCCCCTTCCACCAATTTTGGGGAGCAGGACGAAACAGCTTCAGCAACTGTTAGAAAGATATGGTCCTCGCCAATCAGATTAGCAAGATGGGATGCATGGAGTTTGTCAATCACTACAGGCCCGGGGTTTGCCAAAACAAGCTGTTCAACAACACCGCACAGACTTCTGGTTAGGCACATTTCCAAAACTTTACAGCATATATATACCTTTACTGTCCATAACATTCGGAAGTAGTTGCTTTTTATTCTTGCGTGAATTACCTGAATGTCTCTTTTCTGGAGATTCCTGTATAGCTCTTCCAGGGCATGAATTCCGCTAGTGTCAATGTCAGTAACAGCTACAACAAATGAAAAACCAGAATTTTGAGTTCGGAACACACAAGAGTGCGATCTGATCTAGGTTTGACTACTGTGCAGAATTATTTTGGTAAGGTTGAGAGTACTTACGAGACATCTCAACAATCAAAAATTGAGTTTTTGTTGAATAATCCTTCTTTATTTGTTCTTCCTCATCTGCCAACCATCTCAATATCCTGCGAGAAATTCCCAAGTATTATAAGGGCAAGAGTAACGAAATTGAAAAGGCAAGGGCTCCTGTAACTGCCAACCTACACTTTTCCAGACATACATCAAATCAAATGTGTAGCTAATAATTACTAGTTAGAACCCGAGGTAGAAATTTGATTCAATGATATTTAGTTGGAAAATAACACTCTTAGGACTTCCGAAGTTGGCAGTCCCTAGGAGAAACAAACTACGGAAAACTTGAAATACACAAGGGAAATATCTCTAACTGATTCTCCAATGCCTAAAGAAATAGAAACCTAAGGGACAAAGTTGGGAAATTAACACTGATTGCCTAGATATGGATGAAAACGGAAACAGACCATTTTTAAAGATAGGGATCATCTTTACCTCTCTTTGATGTAATTGGAGTTAGAAAAGTAAATTGCAGAATCAACTCTCACAATGAGAATGCCCGGAACCCTTGTTGCCTCTGGATACTGTTGGGTGTTCCTGTATACTGTGGTCCTAGGGATCTTTCCAAGAATGGCAACCCGTGGCCTGGTTACTTGTAAGAGTATCTTAGCAAATGATATAGAGACCTGCCATAGCACATGAAAGTTAAGATTCAACATCTTTATGAGATTAAGCTGGCAATGAGAAAACTGATTAAGCTAGTAATGAGAGAACTTAAAGTAGCAGGCGTAATTCTTACAGCAATTAGGAGGCCTGTCTCAACATTTGCAAATATCACACCAAAGAAGGCTCCCAAACAAGCAACAAAATCAAATTTATCAATCTTCCAAAGCAAAATTGCTGCCTGAATGTCAATTAAGTTGATCACAGCAGTGATTATGATGGCAGCTAGAATAGCATTCGGCGTGTACTTGAAAAGGGGAGTGATGAACTCTAGAGTTAGAAATACAACACAGGACATAACAATGTTTGAGACTGCAGTTTGGCAGCCAGACATGTAATTCACAGCTGAGCGAGAGAACGAGCCTGCAGGTAGGAAACAAACCTTATTAGTTAACATTTACCATTTAATGCTCCTACTTTAAGCCTTATTTAGATGGATACCACGAAGGAAACCATGCTATTACCTGCTTAGTTACTAGTTGAGACTACACTAATTTTTTCCCCTAATATCTTAAGGGCGTGTTTCAAAATTATATCTTAAAAGCACTTCAAGGTCTTTTGAAGAAAGCATTTAATTAGTGTTTTTGTTGGCAGAGTGTGATATTTGAAACACCATTCACATAAGCATTCCTGGATGACGCTAAGAAACACTTTCATACACGGTGGTAGTATATTCAGTAAATAATATCAGTTAGATCAAATTAGCTCTAGCATCTTCCTGATTTGTAGTTGCTTCTCACCTGTTGCCACATAGCAGGAAGTCAGTGAACCAATAACATTCATTGTTCCTAGTGCCACCATTTCTTTGTTACCATCAAGCTGGTAATCCTTCATGGAAGCAAATGTTCTTCCAATTGCTATGGCTTCCTGAAAAGAATGTGGATTTTCAAATAATATGGAAACATTCTTTGGTTAGTTAAACAAATATTAAAATCATTCACATCTACTGTGAAGAAGATAGTTTCACAATTTGCTTACCGTTAATGCTATCATACCGGCCACAGCGCCAATCCTGAACCCCTCAAGGAGGTTCTCACCAGTGAAGTAGATCTGCTTCACTGATGAGGGATTGATTCCTTTCTCTATGTGTTTCACCTTCAAAAGTTCAACAAAACTGCAACTATCAGAGCTGATGCTATTGTTATTATTATTCTTCTTTTCTTAGTGATAATCATATTTCAACCAGGAAAAAGAGTGATAAAAGATATCCTTACAATTGCGACACCTTTCTGGTCTGCATGGGTAATATAAACAAAAAAGGTGGACAGAATAACTGATATTAATGGAGCAATTGCAGGCACCCAAAAAAGGCTCTTGTTCTTCTTTCCCTGAGAGATTGCAAACATGGAAGCTCTTCTAAATCCAAGAATAGAAACAGAAAAGAGCTTACGTAAAAATTTGCACCAAGTAACAATGCCAAGTGAGATTCGTACAATATACTTGGCTAATAGAAGAAAACTTAGAAAAGCTACTCCAATGACTATCGTCTGCCAGTTCCACTGCAAAGGGTCATGAAAGAAGTTAAAATACATGAGATTTAGTTTGCATCAGTGACTCATTTATGTGCAAATAAACACCATAGACATGTGAGGTTTGAGGTTGTAAGGAGGCTTACTCCATGATGCGCTGCCTCAAATACTGAGTGCATAACAGAGATGATGTCTGTTTTCTTTGTAAAATTTTTAATACCAAGAAAGCCTTTAAGTTGTTGAAGGGCAATAGTGATCGCAGCTCCACCCATAAAACCAACAATGGCAGCATGAGATAGAAAGTCAATCAGAAAACCCAACCTGTTGGCAAAAGTCAAGGATACATATTGTTATCAAGGGAACGCCATTTGAGGAAATCAGGGAATGCCATTTGAGGAAATCAGATTCTATTGGGGAGAAAGAAAAGGCACTCAACTACCTTAGCATCCCTAGTGTGGCTTGGGTGATCCCAGCAAAAAACGTAGCTGTAAATGCAAGCCGCAGATACTCTTCTGGATGTGTATGGTAATCAATTTCCTTTTGAAGCATTGTTCCCAGCAAGAGAGAAACAACAGCCACTGGTCCAATCGCTATGTCTCTAGAGCTACCCATCAAAGCATAAACCAGTGGTGGTACAAAGCTGGAGTCTGCAACAATTTAAAAAGTTGGATGAGGGTGGGAAAATCAAAGTAGAGCACTCAAAATCCGGAAGAGACTTGGTGCAAGATGCATAATCAGTGCTTACATAAACCATACTGGGGAGCCAAATTAGCAAGTTTTGCATACCCTATATCCTGTAATATAAAAATTTGACATGATCAGACACTGTTTGTGTTTTTTTTCTCTTTTCTTACATTTGCATGCATATTAAAGCAGCTAGTTTACCTGTGGAATACAGAGACTTGCAATAGTGAGTCCAGCAATTATATCTCCTCTAAATTTTGTCAGATTGTAATTCCTCCCCCATTCAAATATCGGGAAGATAGCCTGAATTCCCAGGACCAACTTTCGGGACTTTGATTGATCCTTGAAGGTTCGCAGAGGCTCATCTGCAAAGAAAGTCTCTTTCACTCTTGCTTTAAATTCGTTGAAGAAACCTTGCTTCGGTGGAACCCCCACCTTGTGAATATACTGAGTATTGTTGGAAGATGAAAGGTTTCTAATGTCCATCTCTTTTGTTTCAAGTTCTCCACCATTGGAATGACCCCTTGAGTCCATGGATAACCAGTTCACCTATGGCGACGAAAACACATAAGAAAAAACAATGGAAGAGTTAAGTTTTCACTAGCAAATAAAGGTAGCTGAAGACCAAATGCAGCACGCAGTCAACTTCAATGTTCTGAAGCTGGAAAAACTAAGTCTACAAAACATTCAATCGGTTTCGAGAAACAGTGCACTTAAGAAAATAGAACTATATGACAAAGCTCAGACCTGAGAAAACTGAATCCAAGCTATTAAAAGATTTGGACGGCAAATCGTACAAGCAATGGTGGAGGCTCTCAACTGAGTTTTATAGGCCAACTTCTTTATAATATAACATCTCGGGAGATTCCAAGTCAAGCTTTTCAAGCTGAAACAGAAGAATGATCAAAAGCAATTTTACTTTATATGTGGTGAATTTAAACGTCAAGAAGTACGTCAGGACTTCAGTTTAAACCAAAGTTTAAACCAGCAAAAGAGATCCACAAACCCATTAATTGGTGTATACAAATATCAGCAGTGCTTGCATACAACCATGAATATTTTGTTATTAATTTTGCCTGGGACTAGCCATGTGAGAGTTTCTGTTACAAGATTTCAAGTCAATAAAGAAATGTTGAAATTCCACCTAGTGAGCCAATCACAAACGAGGAGTAGACCTTTGTGAAAGAGATCCATAAGAATCCTCAGCACCAATTAGGCCCATGCGGACTTTTCTTCACAAGCTGTCTTGGTTTGCATTTTGTCTAGCAATTATTTTGAGGGGGTTTAATGTAGAACTGAACTAGCAAACAAAAGTCTAACAATGGGACCAAATGTTCCAATTCAACGCAATGGTCGAAAGTAAGCCCTTCGATGAGGACAAATGACTAAAATACAAGCAGTGGGGAATAACTTATGGAACCTTACATGCCAATGCCCAGGAACCAATCAAATAGATAGAAAAATATTTCTTGCACTATGCCAAATTTTGAATAGAAATAGTATGTACTATTGTAGTAATAGAACATTTCCCTTAGGAATATGCCTAAAATCCTCCTTCCCAAGAAACTGAGTCCATCCTAAAATGGCAGGACCTGATGGGCTTGTCCCATGTGCAGTAAAATGCACCATCAAAAGCTCAAGAAGTTAAAAAAGAACAAAGAGAGAGCAAATTGTAAGTCAAAACTCAAAAACATGGCCAACATTGCTGGGTTTGTAGCTGAATAATCAAGGGTGAAAAGAGCCTACCGGGTCTTATTTCCCTTCTAGTGTAAACCATCCATAGTGGAGTTCAAAATAGTTCATCAATATTGAGAGAAAACAAATAATAAAAACTTTTTGAGAAGTCAACTTGTTTCCTTCAATTCACACTTGGGCTCCTTTTCTCAGTCACGAAAACCATAAGGAAAAAAGTTCATGAAAGGAAAAAGTAACACTAAGTTCACCATTATTCTATTGAAAAGAAATGGAAAAAGGGAAGAGGAAGAGAAGTAAATGAAAAGGAAACATACCAATCCATCAGCGTTGAAGTCCAGAATCTGTTTCCCACCTTTTTGTTCCCCACACTCGACGGCTTCTAGGGTTTCTTTTCCTAAACAAATTCATAGCCAGTCCCAAGCTCACCCAATAGCTGAAATTCCGTCCAGATTCAATGAAACAACAAATCCGCATAATCATAATTTGAAAATCCCGCTATCCTCCTCTAATCATCAAATCAGAGAGGGAGTTTCCATGTGTCGAGATCTTACCGCTCTGTTTGGCCGCCACGAAAACGCGCCCTTATTTCTCTGTGATACTCCCCATTCGTCGCTCCAAGTCAAAACCAACGTTACGAAATTAGGGCAGCTGCTAAAACAGTCGCAGTGAATCCAAACAAATCGAGTCAAATCGAAGTTCATCTTTTCCCAAAAGTCAAAAATCTCCTAATGCGTTATCTGCGGCCAGACGGTTAAACATTGGAAAACTGAACCAGTAGTGTGTCCGCCGTCGATGAACTTGGACGTTTAAGCGGCCAGATTCCGGTTGATTGGCTCGAAATGATGAATATGAACCGTCGGATGGTTGTAGATCACCAGATGTCGGCGTCATCGTGGTAGATCTGAGTATATTTGTTGATTTGTTGACGTTTTCATTCACATTGGCTTGAGATTTTGAAGTGTAAAAGGTTTCAGCGTTACTTTTTTCGTTTGTTCGTTTGTTCGTTTGCTAGTGTAGTCGAGCCATTTAAAAAAAAAAAAAAAATACAAATAAAAACTTCTCCTCTCCTCCGTCTTTCTCCTCCATGGCTGAATCAACGTCGAGAAGTTGAGTTGATCTTCGATAAGGAATCGACTGTGAGCGAGTCCGACACCGGCGATCTCTAATCGTCATTGCTGATGTCGAGCTTTGGTTATAAAATAAACTGTCGATTATCCACTGTAGTCATGAGAGAGAATGCGGAGACAGGGAGGGAGGAGAGATTATTTTATTTTATTTTATTTGTATCAAATACATATTAGCACTAAAAAAATATAACAATAAAAATTATTTCGTACTATAGCAAGAGGGGGAAAAATAGCGCCAACTACCCTTTAAACCTATTTATTATTTCTCAAAATTGAATCATATTTTAAACAAATTTATCAAAACTTAGAAAATACTATTATTCTTGAAAAAGGTAGAAATCAAAAGGGTAATTTTTAATATAATTTTAGTTCCGAAGTAATTCAATTTTAGTCTACATATTTTTATATATCAAATTTAATTAATTAATTCTTAAGCTCACATTACAAATTTAGTTAGTAAACTTTCATATTTATAACTATTATTTATAACTATTAAACTTATGAACTATAAAAGTATGCAAGTGATTGAATTTTTAATTCTATGCTTAATAGGTTATTAATATATTTTTAATTAATCATCTAAATTTAAACCTAAAAATTAAATTAGGTTTGATAGGATAATTAAACTTTATATTTATATCGTCTACCTATTAAATACTAAATTAAAATTTAAAATATTTATTAAATATAAAATAAAAACACTTTTTAAAATGGAGAGATTTAATAGATATAAAATTTTGGAATATCTTTTAAATTATTTTCGTGTAATTATAATTGAACCTACCAACAAAATATATATATATAATTTCCAAATATTAAATAATACATATTTTTTTGGTACATAAATTTCAAAAGCAAATTGGTTTGGGCAATCATTAACAAACCTCTAAAGTCTGAAGTCAAGTAGTGCTTTTTTTAATTGAGTTTGAACGCACTTTTGGACATTGAACATACAAATAATTACCAACTTCCTAATAATACTAATAATTAAAATAATTAAAAAAAAAGTCCAAGCAATATATTAGATAAGACTTTTGGACATTAATATGTGCAATAATTTCAAATGGGGCCGAAAAGGAAGACCAAAATTATATCAAAATGGACGTTTACTTTTAAATTTAAATTTTATGTATAATTGCGAATGAATATTTAAGGTTTGATTTAAAAATTGTGTTACGTTTTTTGTTTCAAAAATTATTTCGATTGTGATTCAATGGGTTATACTGAGTTACAATAGTTGAAAAATGGTTTTGTTTGGACCCAAAATAACAATTTAGTAAATTCTAGTTTTTATATTTTTTTTAATTTGTAATAAGTTAATAATAAACTTTATTATTATAATAATTTGATTTTTGAACTTTAAATGGAATGAGTTTCTTACGTAGGTAAATTTGATAAATAAATTGTCAATAATAACATTTTATTTTTTATATTTATATTTATATTAAAATTTCAAATTATGAAAATGTGACCATTATTATATTTTGAAAAAATAAAGTGCCATTCCAAAACAAAATTCAAACAAATCTTTATCCTTTTCGAGAAAATTGAGGTTTTATTTTTATTTTTACTTCCTTGCCATTTGACTTTTACAATCCCCATAGAATAGAGAATCTAGAGACAGCACTTTTTCATATTCGAACTTTTATAATTTATGTATTTGTTATTTGTTAAGGATGATAATTAGTTTTCAATATAATATTTTGTAAATTTTAAAAATTAAAGAAATTACATAACTCTTCTATTGATAGATATTATTATAAATTATAGATATGGTGAATTATGACGTTTACTTTTTATGAATTTTCAAGAATATCTTAAAATAAGATAGACGATCTTTTCTTACCATAAAGATTTAATTCTCATTTGTGTCGGATTTGATTTTGTATATTTTTTATTTTACACCAAAAAAAAAAAGGTTAAACTTTATTGAAAAAAACATAATTTTTGACATTTTATGTCTAATTCTTTGAATTCATAGATACCAAATGATGTAATGATGGTTAATAGTGCAAATTATGACCATTTTTAGGACTTAATTATTGTTAGTGTAGTTGATTATTCGTCTAGAAATACGTGTTCTTTTTATTTGGTAGAAAATAGGAAAATATAGTCGAATGAAACTATTGAAGTAAATAGCAAGAAAATTGAATAAAGTAGGCATACAATATGAAATGAAGGCCTCGGCTTGTAGGGATTAGGGACACCATCTCGAGAATCAAGGTTCATAGAAGGTTGGGAAGTAGTACGTCCGGTTTACCTTTGCGACTTACTTTCAATTGCTCGGGGTGCTCTCTATCAATCCGTTCACTTATCTGTAGCTTTCCTACTAGATTGGTTCGGCTGTCGAATAATTGCCTAGGTCGATGAGAGAATTGAAAGTAGAAAACTCAAGAAGGTAGCATTGAACGTAGAAGAAACACACATATATTAAAGGTTTCATTCGTAGTGTCTGCTTGTGCACACGCCCAAAAGGGCACCCGCATGAGACCCTTATGTACATATTTGTCCTTCTTGTTGTGTCACCTCACAATCACGAGGATGTTTATTACTCACCCGGCCTTCTCTCCAAATATGCGGTTGACTCTCATACCTTTATTTTACCACATTGGCTTTGTATTTGCTTACTACATGCTGCCTCATGCACTATAGGAAAGTGTAATAATTCGATTATTTTTTTTTAATTACCATTGAAAGGTTTTTTAAAGAATAAAATTTAAAATAGATTAGAACTGAAAATAGGGAAGTATACGAATACATGGATTTTCTACGTCTCTCCGATTCCCCGCGAATAGAACAGAGGTTGAAGCAGCAATTCATTAGGAGCGGGTCTATCAAATCCTGCAGTCTGCAAAATGGGGGCAGAAGAAGCAGATATGGAACAAGAGAAGCTCGCATCTCAGAATCCAAGGACGATTCCGATCACAGAGACTCAGTTCCTATCCTGGAAGCGGCAGAAGGTACTTTCCCTTCTTCATCGATCTATCTCAGGCTTCGCTTAGGGTTTCTTTTAGGTGTCAATTACTTGTATTAGAGAATTAGGGCTGCGTGTAATGACTATTGTGAATTCGAAAACCTCTAGGATTCATTCAATTTAGAAAGGTATTGAAGAATTTGCTCAATAATTTCTTGCATACATCGCATGCCAAACACCACTGTCATTTGACTTAAAACAATGAATGAAGATCATTGAATGAAGGCACGGTATTTAACCTTCACAAAGAAGCCAATCAAGCAAAGAACCCAATCTTCTATAGATTCTTACAGATTATGGAGAAGAATGAGGGGACTGGAGGATTGGGTTCAGACAGTAAACAGGAAAGAAGACACTTCATAGAGATCATTCCTGAAGGCTCAAGAGTCCATTTATGACGATGGTTTAAAGTTGGGGATAGGCAAACTCCTAGTGCAACAAAAAGGAGATTAGCCAAATCTTGAGATTCATGATCATTGAGGGGCTTCTAAAATGAAAAATCATGATCTTTAAGGAGAATAGAAGAACTGTGACTGTAAGGATTAAAATAGAACGGACAAGCACCTCATTTTGAAGGGAAAATAAAGTGGGGTAGAACAATTTGGAAAGAATTATTTCCGATCCTGAAGTCCTACGAGAAAGGAACATCAGCCCAATTTCCCGTGGAAATTTTAATGAAATTGTTAAAGAAGGGGATTATTGAAATTCTGCTAGAAAATACTTGCAATATGTAAGCGGCTCTCTTTATATTTGGAGGCTATTAATGTTCTAAATCACATGTTTCAACAATTGACAGTGTCACGAAATGTAGGTTCGAGTCAACTGACCTGAAAGGAAACTAAACCATTCCACCAGTCTTTTATGAGGCGATTTGTGTGTCACTGAAGCTAATGAGTTGTTGATGTTTGACATCTATCTCCAACCATCTTCTCTTATTTGCAGGATGCTGAGGCATCTGCAAAGAGAGATGAAACAGCAAGGAAGCGTGCGGATGATATAGTCTCAGGAGCAGTGCAAATGAACGGGCGAGAGCTTTTCTTGCACAAACCATGGGTTTTTGATAATTCTCAATATTGAGGTTGGTTTTAAATGGAAATATTGTGGTGTGGTCTCTTGAGATATTGGTCTTTTACTTTAAAATGCTACATTGTATTGTATTCGACTTTCATCGTTCATACAAGTCGGTAGTTCTTCAGCCCAAAATTTTTATTCTCTTTGGCTATAGTAGCCGTATATGAATCTGTGTAGGTTTCATGCATGGTAAAAGCCGTACAAAACTTTTGATTTGGACCAATTGGTTCCAGAAAAAAAATGTATCCATTTTAGGCGCTGATATGTCCTATGCTGTTGGCCTGAAACGACTTTATGGTATGCATTTGTCTTCTCCAGTCTACAAATCACGTGTAAATAAATGTTATGTTGCCTTCTACAATAGGTCCTTACATGATGAAATCTTTTTCATAAGGACATCAAAACCATGTAGTATCCATGGTTTTAGCCGCTAGCATATTCAGCGCTAAGTAAATTTCAGTCACTAATGCCAAAGTATCTTATGAATCCCAGATGCGTGGTTAATGCATTCTAATATGAAGAGGATAAATTAACCCCTATGGGTTGATGCCATGGTCAATAAGGGGCATGTAAATAATAAAAGACTTAGAGGGAATTGGTACAGACTATACTGGTCACCCGTCAAGAGTTTAATATTTTGCAAGTTACCTTAGCAGCTGAACATAGTAGTACTAGTAGTACTGTTAGGTGATTATCTTGTAAGATTAGTTGAGGTGCATCTAAGGTATCAATTTATCGACACTAACCTGAATCATAATGCAAGATCCTTGAGTGAATTGACTATCTTTCAAGGGTTGATTATTTATATCCTCACTCATGGCTTTGAAGATTGGTACAAATGAAATGATGCTATGAGTTTGAATACAAGGCTTCCTGGTATCATGGATCAGATTAAGTCTAGGTGTAGTTATGCATTTACTATTTCAACACATTCTTAGACATTTTCATGGGCTAGAAGAAAGGTGATTTTTTTTGTTTATACAATGACATTCATCCCTGATGAACAGAGGCCTGCCCATATTAAAGAAGGGGAAAAGTGGTTGAAGGCCCACCGAGTGAGTGAATGACCTTATCTGATCGTCAACCCAAAATGAAATGGTAAGGAATGATAAGCGTCAACAATGGTAGGTTTTGCAAAGCTAGAGGTCCTTCTAGAATTCTTGCAAACGTTCACAGAGAAAGCTAACTTAACGGATTGACTCCAACCAAGAGCTGGTTAGAAGATGAATGACTCTTAGATCGAACTTGGAATCTATGATGGTCACTCTTAGATGAATCTATGATGGTCACTCTTAGATACCAAGACTCTTAGATACCAAGACGACTCACTCTAGAATTAACTTGGTCATGGCTAATCCAATGAATCGATTTTAACATCAAACCTAAAACAAGGTTTGAAAGAAACATAACACCCAAAGGGTTTCAACCACAAGGTTTTTGTATTCCACCATATTTTAAAAATGAATATTACATGCCTTTATATAGGCCAAAAAGATAACCTTAACATAATAAAGTTCAACCACCAACTACAAATTACTAATAAACGCTATTAAATACAAATTGAAGAAAATAGGACATTCATAAATTGTCTTAATTGGTAGTTCAACTACCAAAACCAAGTCTTCTAATCACTTTCCAATGTCAGTCACTCCCTTCTTTTCTTGATTTGATACTTGAATCTTCTTTGTATTGCTTCTTGTAGTTGTTCTTTCGAGTCTATGCAAATGATCAGCTATCGGATTCGTATTAATTAGCCTCACCGAGTATAGGTAGCAGCCTGGATAAGCAGGAGTGGCTCTTGCACTTCCAGACACACAAAAGAAACAAAAAGGAATATAAGGGAAGGGGCCCTGTTTGGACCAACCCATATTTGCTGGTCCACACGAACATTTGATCAAAAAGGGGAATTTGCTACATGAAATCCGAGCGGAATCCTCTCTCTTTCTCTGAAGAATTTCTTGCCTTTCCTTCAAGGGATATTTATCCACTTCATTTTACTTCTTTTCAGGAATGGCTTGGACCCTGTTTGATTAAGAATATTTGATCAGAAATATGCCATTTAGCTTTAGGTTATTCTTTATTCTAAGTGCATGGGATTGG
Organism: Cucurbita ficifolia; assembly: GCA_033971965.1. Lineage (NCBI taxonomy): Eukaryota > Viridiplantae > Streptophyta > Magnoliopsida > Cucurbitales > Cucurbitaceae > Cucurbita > Cucurbita ficifolia. The sequence goes on from CM066976.1 coordinate 3,593,856, forward strand.
GATAAGCTAGAATCAAAACCCCGTACAAGACAAGAGTCACCGACCTCCTTTCAGTTTTGATTTTGATTCTACTTTGTCGGAGATACTTCTTTAATTCTTATATAGAAAAATTGCACAAACTATTAGTTTGATACAATTATATCTGTAAACTTTGGATTATAGATTTGTTATAGTTATACCGTTATTTTTTAATTTGATCCGACATCCATGTAATTTGTTAGTATTGCAATTACCCCTCTTGTTAGTAGCGAACATGAAATCAAAGAAAAAGGGGTAAAGTTATAATGAACATATAGTATTATTATATAGTGAGATCGTCCAGTGCAGAGAATATTGGGATATGAATAATTGATTGAAGGGTAAATTAGCGGCTACATGATAGAGCAAGCATAGGGATTGTCATCACTAAACATTCGAACATAGTTTTCATTGACAAGAGTCTCAGTAATGGTGGCTGTGTTGGGAACACTCCTAACCATGTTTGGAGGAGCCTTCTTGTCGTATGAGGCTGAGATATAAGGATATGGCTCCAATGAAACTGGAACGTAAGGCCACATCTCCACCTTCTTCTTCGTTGCTTGTGCTGCCTTCAGCACCTTCTTTGGCTCTATGTAGCCTGTCACTGTCACCTTCATCTGCTTCACATCCACATCCACTTGCTTAGCCCCTGCAACCAACCCCATCCAACCATACCACGTTCTTAAGTTTTATAACCATCATTAGTTAGCATAGTGGCCATTGTTGGGCTAGTAAGAAAGTAGATGTCGAGTTCAAATCGTAGGAGATTAATTGAGATGTGTGCAAACCGATTGGAGACTCGAAGATATTAGGAAGTCTCTGAGGACCTTTTTATCAAGGGGGTTTATATATATATATATATATATATATATACTGTGTTAAATCACTACTTAGCTCGAAAGCTTATGTGTACCTTTTACACGAGACATGATTTGCTTCATCTTCCGACCGCAGCCCTCGCAGTCCATTCGAACCTTTAAAGATACAGTTTGCATCTGCTTCTTCTTCTTCTTGTGCTTGTAAATCAAATTGGAGAAGTACTCCCATGTGCCTTCAACTCCCATTTTGTTTAGCTTCCTCTTTCCTGTTCTTTGCTAACTACTTATCTGGGAAGATTGGTGGGAAAATGATGTATAGGAAAATCAATGGCTTTGAAAGCTTGGCCTCCTCTTGAACAAGTTCAGGGTTTATGTAGTTCTCTAGAACTGCCCCTCTCTCTTCTTATAAGTAGTTTTGCAGGGACTCGGTTGAAAAGATAATGGGAGTTTTGCATCCAAAGTAGTACTTTTTTACCTTCTGGTTTATTCAGAAAATGGTTCAATTCTTCGTGTATAAGAAAAGGTGAAAGTAAGGACAAAGTTAAAAGCTAGAGAGCCCATGGCTTCTGATAGTGACTATTTCTTGAAAGCTTTCGTAATTTCACTGCTAGCAAATATTGTTTTTTTCTTTTTTCTTTTTGGACTTCTAAAATATGTCTACTAAGGATAGGTTTCCACACCCTTGTAAACAATGCTTTGTTCTCTTCCCCAACCGATGTGGGATCTCACAATCCACTCCCTTTTGGGGCCCAACGTCCTTACTAGCACACCGCCTCGTGTCCACCCCCTTCAGGGCTTAGCCTCCCGCTTGCACATCGCCTGGTGTCTGGCTCTGATACCATTTGTAACAACCTAAGCCCACCGCTAACATATATTGTTCTTTTTGGGCTTTCCTTTTCGAGCTTCCCTTCAAAGTTTTTAAAACATGTATGCTAGGGAGAGGTTTTCACACCCTTATAAAGAATGTTTTGTTCTCTTCCCCAACCGATGTGGGATCTCACAGCCTTAGAAAGTTTCGATCATTCATCTATATCCATATATCTCTTTGCAAGAATATGCATGTATTGTGACATGGATCAGAAACTGCCACGTTCCATTGATTATCATCCACGTGGACAATGTATAATCCAACGTTAGATGGAAAGCCCACATGGCAACCAAAGAGTTCAAAGGGAGCTGGTGCAGGTAGTTGTAGTATGAATTGGTTGCTATATTATCCTATCTCTCTATCATGTTATTAATATTGAAAACTTTCAACTCCTTACCTATTCGAAAGGAATAGTGGAGTGATTGGGCGGTGGGAATTTAGAAAGAAAGGAAAAAAGAAGTATAAAAGGAATATACAAAGGCATACCCAAATGAATGACTAGTTGTAGCTACTTTGCAAGGTGGCAACAATTTGGAATATGGCTTCAAAACTTCCATTATCTTCCCCTCTGATGATTGCTGGCTTTAGATTTCCCTGTTGGTTGGGATCTTAATTGATGAAAACTAAGTTTTTGCCTTTTTCTATGTCAAGTCTTGTCTTTACAAACTAGAATTTGGAGGGCTTAGAACTAATTAGGGATATGTATGTATGCCTGCCCAACATGATAAGTCCCCCACAGTTTGTTTCATTACTGCAAATTATTGATCATCTACACACATCTATAATGGTAGCACTCACTTTTTTTTTCTTTTTTTTTTATATTAATTTGGCCTATTTCTTTCATTCATTTTGGTCATTGAAAGACTATTTTTTCAAAGGGTCGGCAAGACATTGGAGTCTTAGATCATGCATTGATTTATCGAAATCATCTTTGTTATCTTGTTTTCTTCCGTTTAAAAATGTACTTTCAAATTGTTCATTTTAGTCCATATACTTTTAGACTTGATCTTCATTTTGATAGGATTGTATTGGTCGTTTGACTAGAATGGACATTTTGTATGAGACTCATATCGGTTGGAGAGGGGAACAAAACACTACTTATAAGGGTGTGAAAACATTTTACTAGTAGATGCGTTTTAGGTTGAGGTGATACCAAAACGGACAATATCTGCCAGCGGTGGGCTTGGACTGTTACAAATGGTATTAGAACCAAACTCTGGATGGTGTGTCAATGAGGACGCTAGGCCTCCAAGGGGGTGGATTGTGAGACCCAACGTCGGTTGGAGAAGGGAATGAAGCATTCCTTATAAGAGGGTGAAAACTTTTCCCTAGTAAATGCGTTTTAAAAACAGTGAAGCTCACGACGATATGTAACGAGTCAAAACAGACAATATCGGCTAGTGATAAGCTTGAACGGTTACATTTTGAGTCAGAAAGTGCATAAACTAAAGTTATAATTCAACTCTTAGTTCAATTTTTGCTTCTTTTTTAGATAATCTTGAGGCCATATCGGTATTTACCCTAAATCTTAAGAACTTGAACCTGTATATATTTTAACATAAATGATTCCTGTCACGTACGTATCCTTACATTTTTAAAAAATAGCATGTCACCGTGTTTATATCATGTCATATCCATGACCCGTGTTGTATAACTCATTACCTAACGACATACTTATTAGAATATTCAAGATTAAGAGGGATAAAAGAATCTTACAAAGCCAATTACAATGAAAACATTGACTCCAATATTCAATCTGGCTTTGTCACAATTTGTTGGAATCTCTCTATGGGTAAAGGTAAGCTTTTTGTATGCTCTAAAGGAGGTTCTTTACCAAAATTCTATCGAGATTTTTTCAGATTTCATACGACGTCGTTTAATAAAACTTAGAAGAAGTTGAGTGGGCCTAAAAAGGTAAAGCCCATTATTAAAGAAGGCCCATTAATATTTCAGTGAAGCCATGGAAAATGCCCAATTGTATTGACATGCAAGTGACCCTTAAATTATAAACCCTAATAATCCAGTCCCGCCACTCCGTGTCGTGGAAAAGCCTCGTTAGGGTAGGGCAGGGATGCTTCAAACCCTAATTTGACACAAATTATTTTTTTCCTTAACATCCGTAGATTTGGATTGTTTTCATTTCTGATTCTTTCTGTTTCATCTTCCCTTTAAGGATTTTGTAAACCTTTTGAGAAGCGACAATGGCGCCGGCGAAGAAGACTGTAAGTGTTACTCTAACGGTGCATAAATGTTGCATTTCGAATTACTTCAGTGATAATGGTTTTGATGATCTGTGGTGTTGTAATTGCAGAAGAAGACTCATGAGAGCATTAACAACAGGCTCGCCCTTGTGATGAAGAGCGGCAAGTACACACTGGGGTACAAAACCGTTCTTCGCACTCTCCGCAGTTCCAAAGGTATTTGTCCGTCGTTCTCCCTTTCCAAGAAACCTTGTTGATTCGAATTTATGTTTTATTTCTGTACTTTTTTTTTTTTTTGTTGACAATTTTCTGTTTTCCGATCTGTGAAAATACAGGGAAGCTTATTATTCTATCGAACAACTGCCCGCCTCTGCGTAAATCCGAAATTGAGTACTACGCAATGCTTGCCAAAATTGGGGTTCACCACTATAACGGGAGTAAGTATAGTAGAGCTTAAGCAGGATTTTTCTGCTTTATTGTATTTTGGAGCTTCATATGCATGATTTCAGATATATGGGATAGAATTGCTCTCATTGCTTGTATTGCGTTTCGTTTTTCACTTTTGTCGTATAAGAAATAACAGGCTGTGTTCATCTCAACTCCGTATTGGAGGTTGTTTATTGTATATCTGGACAAGAACTTGCTGTGTTTGTAAATCTTGTTTGATCGTATATTTGAGTAACTCGATCGATTACGTATTGGGTGGATGCTCATAATGAGTTTCCCATGACCGGAATAAACGAATTTGATATTCAATGTGTAGTTCGTCCTTGCTAGTTTCATACATTCTTATTGATTTGCTACCATTGTCTTCTACAGTTGTTTTCTCCTTTGGTATATAGCTTATTGAATAAAATAGGTGGGTTGCTTCCATTGGTAGTAATTGGTTCTTCTGACTCATAATATTGATGTGTCAAAGCACAAAACTCACCTCAAGTATCGGCTTGTTCGCCTCAAAGTGATAGGTGATGCCTGAGTGAAGTGAGGTTCAATGAGTAAATAAATAGTATGGAGATCATAAATTTATATAAATATAGTCATGAAATGTCAAAGCTTTAAAAATTAATACTAAATGGTAAAAATATCCAAATGTCAAAATTATCCAATAATAATCATAAGTCATGAATAAGTTTGATTTTTCCTATTTTGATTATTGCATGATCACAATGGGCCGGATAAACAAATGATTTGGCTGCATGGCTTTGTTGGGCCTTTTGTCGTGGGCTCTTATAATGCTAAGCAAAAAAAGGAAATAGCGTTAATTGAATCATGTGCATGCCTTCAACCATGGGGGTGGTGACGCTGGGCAACCACAAGTGTAGTGGGGAGAGTGCTGGACTGAAATCGCTTTCCCCAGCTGCTTACAAGGCCCAACGGCCTCAGGTTGCCTTGCCCTTAACCATAGGCGAGCACCTGGTTTGTCTCAACAACACTAGTTTTTTCCATCCCTTTTGTCCCTTTTTTTTAAAAAAATTGTCAATTAATTAGTGCTTATATGCTCGTTCAGTCTGCTTTACCTTCTATGTATTTCTATGTACGATTTTAGTATTTTTTTTTGCTTCTTCTGTCTTATTTGTTATTTTTGTTATTTGGGTGTACATTTAGGTAATGTTGATCTTGGAACTGCTTGTGGCAAGTATTACCGTGTCTCCTGCCTCAGCATCATTGACCCAGGTACTACAAATTTTATTATTGGGTTTATCGAATTTCATTTTATGTTGTTTATGACGGTCTCTAATTTTCAGTTCTTGAAGTTTGTATAAACTTTTAAACAAAAACTTGATATAATCTCAGTTAGGTGTTCTACAAATTTTATTATGTGAGTGAATATTTCTGCGGACAAATGTTTGAGAGAACACATGCAGTTAGTGTTGAGTTTTGAAATATATTAAATTTTTTGTTATATGATTAATAAAAATTTATGATCGAAGTTCAGAAGGCTACACTTTGAAAGTTGGCACTAAATCAAAACATTTGTATGTATATAAATAAAAGGGAAATATGTAAAACTTTCAGCTGCCTAATACTTGGTTTGTAATGATTTGTTTTACCAATTCTACTGCTACTCTATTCTTTTCCAGGTGATTCTGATATTATCAAATCGCTTCCCGGTGATCAGTGATTATTGTACCCTGTAGAACTTAGTTTTTTTTTTTTTTTTTTTTTTGTCGCACCTTTTCTCTTCGGCAAATGCTAGAATTTTGCATCGATTATAATGTGTCCTCAGAATAGCTTCCTACTTTCTGCATTAAAAAAATTTATGTTGATAACTTGATTTTGTCAATGTGTTTGGTCGAGACGTGGTTTTAAGTAGAATGTTAAAGTAGTTTTTTACATCTATTACTTATATCTATACAATTATGAACTCAGAATGTCTTTGCCTTTTGTATTAGCAAGGCATTTACGTGTTGAATTACAATGTTCTTTAGTTTAGCAATGTGGAGTAAGAGTCAAACATTTGATGAACTGCCTCTGAGGTTGGTTAATCTCAGGGTAAGCCTGAGGAGCTGTTTGACGTAATAGCTTGGTGATGTCATTTATTTCTCAACTAATATTATGTTGATTTTTTATTCTGAAAAATTTGAATTAAATACTTTCTTAAACTTCGGGAGTGAATCAATTTAGCTTTCCAAGATCTTGTTATAAAAATGCATGATGTTTACATGTTTTTAAAACTTCTATATGTTTGAATTCGGTGGGTAAGAGTAATTTTCATTAATATGAGGTTTTTTTTTTAATCTTTCCTAGTTCTTTTAGATTTACCCAACAATTGTTCTTTTGATTGTGATGAATTCTTCGAAGAAGTTTAAAATATTATTTAGATAATTTTGAGTTAGGCTATAATGAAATCAAGTGAATTGCTACAAATTATTCATGGATGGTTCAAATGGATTCATTGATACAATTATTAGTTGAATGTCATTTGATTTAATCTACCAAGGACAAAAAATTAAACTTTGTTCAAAAAAACATGTAGAGGGAAGAAATTTTATTTATTATTTTAAATCATATATATTGTTTTATCAAAAGATTCATTTCTTTGAGTTTTTTTATCATAACATTAATATTTGTAAGATATCGAACTAATTTCCTAGGAGTGCTACGCTTCTCTATCTATTTTCAATACTGATCCAGCAGGATGATATTGTGGTGGTCTGGAATTCAAAGTGAAATTTGTGATGATGTTGTGGTGGTCTGGAATTCAAAGTGAAATTTGTGATGATGTTGTGGTGGTCTGGCATTCAAAGTGAAATTTGTGATTTGCCTATTTAGTTGGTTGGTTGTGTAAGTTTGAAGTTGAGTTATATTTATTTTTATGAATATGAGTCTGCTTTCCTTTCAAGCTCTCCTTGAATTCAAATCCTCATGCATATTTCTTTTCTTGAGTTTCTTCTTATGCCTTTTTTAGTTTTCTTTTTACTTTTTGAAAATGCTAAAAAAGAAATCCGAACAAGAAAAAACGCGGCAAATATGAAAAAGAAAATAATTAAATATAACTGATTTCAAGTTGCGTGTCTCCTTGATAACCACCGCGGACGAAACGTCGCCATTTTATCTTTCACTCAAATTCAACCAGAGGTATATAGAGAGAGATGTTGAAGAAGAGGCGGAGATCAAAGGCCGCTTCGAAGTTCTGGATCCTCTCCATTGCCGCCAATGACTTCCACCTTCCATCCTCGCCGTCCTGTAAGCTTTTCCTTGCCTTCTAACTTTCTTTTCAATCTTTTCAATTGTTTTTGAGATATCCACTCTGTCTACACTCGAACTTGTTTCCAGTTCCACTCTCCGTTTCGATTCATTCAAGATTTCTGCATAATTTGTATTCATCCCGCGATTTACTCCTTAGACTTCGACTACCTAATCGGATAATCATCATACAGATTCGAAAAGATTAAAAAAGAAGAAAAAACCTAACTGATCCACTGTTTCGTGTTGAATTTCGAGTATCTTCTTCCTTTGGCGACAGATGTCTCCCCTTTTATTCATCTCACTTACGCTTTTTTTCTGCGATCGACTTCTTTTTCAAATAAAGAATCATTCGCTTAAAATCTTATTTTATTATCCTTTGGACAAGACAAATCTAGGAATTTAAAGTTCAACAACTTCCCCGTCGTCTAGATCTCCTTCAATGGAGGATGAATTTCAGGTTGCAGTTGGAAATTTGGTACTTAAAATTAATGGCAAGCATAAGGCGTTATGAATTGGGCGAGGGCGTGAGTTGTATTGTGTATGCGACATTGAAGCAAATACGTGGTGCAATTTTGTATCCCACGTATGCTTCCAAATGTTGAAAAACTAGCCTCAACTCTCTTTAGAAGTGTCCTGAGAACCAAAAATCTTCAAATTCCTGTTTATTGCATTTACCATCCTTCCATTTCAATGACACATTTTTACTATGCTTTTCAACTTATTTCATTCACTCCCCCCCTCTTTTGGGCTCGCATTTAAAAATTTTCAAGGGATCCGTTTCTTCATATAAACCAGAGAGCCCTTCCTTTGTTACTATATATATATCCCCATTTCTCGACTTCTTCAAAACACATCCCCATTCCTTCCATCACCCCTCCCCCTTCTCTCTCTCTCTCTCTCTCTCTCTCTCTCTCTCTCTCTCTCTCTCTCTTGATTGAAAATTTGAAATCCCCCATTTGAACAATTCCCTATGCAGAGCAATAAGGTATCCTCCCTTGTCCCTAGAGATATCAACAGCGATGATTACATAGGCGTGGAGAGTTGTATCGATTTAAAAGACCACGACACGGCAGCCGACATAACTCCCCCGGCGAGCTTCCCCGAGGGAGGAAATAGCAAGAGGGACATCAAAACGTCGTGGATGGGGAGGAAAGATCAGAAAAACTATCCCCCACCAATCCCATTATTGGTTCGCACTGAGAATCTGGCTTCCCACATACCATGGGTGATGAAACGGCAGTACACAGGTGATGGACGGCTCATACTGACAGAGGAGAAAGTAAGGCACCACGAGTTCTTCCGTGCCCACAGATCCGATGGACGCCTGATGCTACAGCTGGTGACCGTGGACGACCAGGAGTTGGATGAGGAGGGCGGTGAGGAGGAGGAGGAGGAGGAGGAGGAGGAGGAGGAGAAGGAGGAGTGCACGGAGGCGGGAGGAACTGAAGGGGGGAAATGGTGTAAGTATGAGAATGTAAGGGACAGAGATGCAGCGTTTATGTTCGGAGTGGAAGTGGCTGCAGGGAGCTTGAGGAGTGTTCGAGGGTAAGGAAATGTGTCAGCAGCAGCAGCAGCAGCAGCAGCAACAGCGTAGAATAGGATTTTAGTTGAAGCGAAATAGTTGTGGTGTGTTTGGGAGTTTTGGTCCGGTTTTTAGAGTGTTAGTTAGTTTGGTTGTCCTATAAAATAAAGTAATAATAATATGAAGGGTAGAGAGATATCAAATTCCAAATTAAAGGCCCCATTTCTTGGTTTTCTCCATCTCTGGCTTGGGTGAAAGGGATGAGTCAATTCATGAGTATTGGGTACAGCTATCCATCCATCCATCCATCCATCCATCCATCCATCCCAGATTGTCAGTCCTTCCTTATCATTGGCCTTTTATTCCCCCAAATCAAAATCTCATATTCTCCTCTCTTTTCTATGTACTTTTACTCTACCATCATTTTCTTTTTTCTTTTTCCCCTAGAATGAATCCATTAAACATTAAAAAAAATAAACAAAGAATTAAAGAGTCAAACATATACATTCTAATATATGAGGTGGAAATGAGAGGAGATGAATAAAGTGCGAAGTATAATGAGGAAACAAACAGGAATAGAGCTGTCGCATAACCAGAAATATCTGCAGGCAGATTTTTTTAAAAATTTATTTGAATGATTATATAAATATATTACAACCCTTTCATTGTTAGAGAAAGGGAAGAAGATGAAAGTAGCGGTGGGGAATTTGACACCACCAACTTCGTTTCTCTCCAAAACTAACCAACTTCCTTTTCTCCCTCCCTCCCTTAATTAATGTCATAATTTTCGGGTTGCCACCCAAATTCATTACTCTTTTCTTTTCTTTTTAAGTATTTTTTAAAATATTTTTGCTCTTTTAATAAAAATAATAATAATAATAATAACAATAATTAAGGAAGGTTAAATCTGATAATGAGAACAGTAATTGAGAAAAAGTATTGGAAAATGGAAGTGGGCCCGGAAGATTGAGTTTGAATGCTGCATGGGAACAAAATATGAGTTGTACTGCACACTAAAACCCAACCGCATGCTTCGCTTTTTCACAACGTGTACACCTTCACCTTTTTTCTTTTTTCTTTTTCTTTATTATTATTATTATTATTATCATTTTTTGTTTTTTTTTAAAATTAGTATTTCGATTTAAATAAAAGGGTTTTTGTATTGTATTTAAGGCTTATAAATGACTCAAATTTTCATTTTACTCCATTTTAAAAAAAAAATAATTTTTAAAATAAAAAAAAAAGTTATTTTATAAAAGAAAAAAATTAAAATGAAATGAATAGCAAACAGAGTGTGAATAATCTGTTTACAAGTGCCTAATTAAAGTTATTTTATAATTACTTTAACCACTTAAAAATCCTCTCAAGTGAACGTCGAGGTATATTTTTAGAGATTTTTGTTACTCATTTCATTCCCGCCATGGCTAGGGTTTGGGAGGGAAAAAGAAAACCCTGTGTGCAATAAAACAAACCAAACAATCCGCCATGGATTATTTCTCCACCAAACGCTACTTGTTTTGCAAGGTTAAGATAATCGTTTCATCATTCTACGCCTTCCTTCTCCACGCATCCAGTTTTAGGTTCCCCATCCAAATGCCAATCCAAAACCAAGGTCCAGTTGTCGAGGCAGTACGATTCTCTATTTCTGGACTCAAAGCCCTAATTTCTTCTCAGGAACAAGATCAGGATGTTGGACAAGAAAAGGAAGATCGCGTCATTCGCTGTTTTGGAATCGGCATTTTTAGGTCAAACCTGTTGACTCCTTCTTCTTCTTCTTCTTCGACTGGATCTTGTAATTTGTTAATGGACGATTTGATTGGGACTGTGAGCGGCGTTTCCTTGACTTCGAATACAGAGGAAACCGAACAGAAATTAACTCACGCCTATTTCGATCGTCGTCATAATTGCACCAATCTCCACGGTTTTACAGAGCAAAATCAGCGATGTGTGCCGAAAAAGCAGTTTCCACCGCCAATTCCTTCTCTACCTACACAGGCAGGGCAACGAACCCGGTCGCCATGGATTTTAACAAGATATCGCTCCGATAGAAGGTTGATTTTGAAACTGGAAAGAGTCAGGAATCATCAGTCCATGGAATCGCACCGCGAAAATGGCCGTCTGATTCTCAATCTCGTACCGTCACCAGTACCGCGCGTCGATAATCAGGATCTCCAGTTCATCGAAGAGGACGAAGGAAATGAGGAGATCGACTCGATTGAAAGCGAAGGAGGAGAAGATTGTACAGTTCCCGAAATTTCTTCCGAGAGTTTTACATACGGCGGCGAGGGCATCGACGGCGGAGTGTTTTGTGATGGGCAACTGTTTTGTGGTGTAAATGGGAATTTAGAAGAACGACATGTCGTCCATAGACATTTCGATTCGACTCCTCTTCGTCCGATAGGTACAGTTATGTGATTTAGTAAAAGATGAACGGTCGCAATTAAAGATGCCTGAAGATTTTTTTAAAGTCTTTTTTCGACGTTTTTCTTTTTCTTTTAATTTTCAGTTGAACCAATAGGAATAATTCGGCTATATGTTTCTTTTAATTTTTTTAGCTAATTTTATTTTCAATTTAGCTCCTTAGAGGTGCAAAAAAATGGCATCAAAGAAAAACACAATAATTCTACTTTTTTTTATTCTCTGATTACCATAATTATTCACCGACCAAAATAAATGGACGCAATTGACAAAATATAAAAATTAAAAATGTAATTTAACCTAATCACTTTCTAATCACTTTCTAAATAGAAATTGAAAGAACAAAAGTCCACTTTATTTGGTCCATGTTCTATTTAATTTATTTATTTTCATTGTTGTTCAAAGTCTGGGTTTAGGAAATTGTAAAACATACACGGGAAAAAAAGAGAATAATTATATATGTTTTCGAGGTTATCTTTGGGCCTAATGGGCCTGCCGAAATAACATTGCAGTGGTATCCCTGAGCCCAATAAGCCCACAAATGAAATGAAGTGTCGAAGGCAATCTAGCCCGTTTGTGACTCCCCATCCATGGGCTAGGCCCACTAAGAAGATGGGAGAAAGGAGTGGCAAAGTATGAGAATGGCATGGTTTCATTGCTTTCTCTTGGAAGGTATTTCATTTACTGTACAGAACAAAAAATTACATTTAAATAGAAGAGAAGATCTATACTTGATAATACTCTCTACCCACTGGTGAATGAATCGTTGCAGAAGCTTTCTTCTTATTTACACAAAACTGTTGCATTTTCACTTGTGCAGATGACTCTACGCTCGTAGCGGTTCGGTCCCTGGAGACAGTATTGTCTGTCGACATTGTTCTTGGAGCTATGATGCAGAAGGTCAAAGATGAGGCCTTTCTTGTCATATTTGACCTGAATATAATTTCAACAACTTGTGAAAGAGACCACTCTAGGAAGCCAAGAAGCTATGAGGGAGAATGCTCCCCCCGGGATGACCACGAGGGTCGATTATTGGCGTTTAGAAGTTTCCTGGATGCTCGGACGTTCTTGACAGTCATCATGAGCTTCTGTCTCTCCCCTTCAACCTCTGCAAACTGAAGGCTTAATTGTGAGTAACGGTCATGCATCTCTCTCAGTTCAGTCTCTACAGTTGTGTACTTTCCCTTTAGATCTAACATGTCTTTGATTAGCTCGTTGATGTCGCTAAAGCTTCGGAATATCGCTTCTTCGTCACTGTGTTGCTTCAAGAAAGAACTGCACCACAGACCAAAATTTTGTTGAAACCATTAGACTAGTTCAACTTCAAACAATCTAAACAATTGGCCATGGTTGCACTGGATGATGTACCTTTGAAAATGCGTGCTCGGTTTCTTTTTTGCCCGCAATGCTTCAGCAAGCTCGATCTCTAATGCTAGTACCCTTTCTAATGAATTGCCACGGCTCGAAAATTCCTTGAACAAGGGGAATATGCTTCCTAGTTCTTCATTCACCTGAAAAATAAGCACACGTGTTAACATGTTGAACATGTTGATTTACACATCGGAAGTCGATAAATTAATGGATTACCTTATGTAACTGCATCAGTTGATGTTCTAAACCAGGAAACTCAGATTCAGAAGGACGATCGTCGTGCGCAAGCGAGTTTTCATTTTTCAATCTTTCCAACTGCAAGCAGATTACAAGAGATGAATATAACAACATTCGAAAATGAACCTGTTTGAGTTCATATCTCAGTATCTCCCTACTAAAAGTCCAGGCGCTATTAAACTAAACATGATACGATAAGTCGAACGGAGAAACCTCAATTCTCTTTCTCCAATATAGCTTACTAACCTCTTCATTTAGATGATCCAAGCTAAATTTCAAGCTTTGAGCTCTGAAGTTATCATTTACCAGAACCAAATGCTTCGTCTCCTCATGTCGCGAGTCCTCTTGATTCCCAGGAGAGATATCTTGAAGTTCAACAACACTTCTCGACACCAGAACATCCTGTCATTGACACGAAAATTAGAGTGGTGGTAAGAGTTGCATAATAACAGTCATTTCAGATAATCAGTTTATGCCGAGAAACAAAGCAAAGTACAGTCGATTCGACAATGACATCATATACCTGCTCGGGTTGCCCTTGACCATTAAGGAAAGCATGTGAATTATTGGTCTCATTAGCTGAAACTGATCTTATGCATTCAACTTCTTCACAAGGAGCTGCATTATCTTGGTCTGTGCATTTTCCATCACTGCCTTCCTTGTGCACGCTTGTCTGAAACTTGTAACTCTCCAGTAAATCTTTCATTAAGTTCAGTTCCATTGAAAATTTTAGTTTATCATCATTACATTTCTTTAAAGAAGCTTCAAGTTCTTGTTTTTCTTCCTTGCAGCATTCAAGACTGATAGCAGAGCATTCTTTTTCAGCCTTCACCAAATCATACGCCTTCTCGACTTCCCGCTTTTTGGAGAGAGCTTCATTCAAGTAACCTTCCAACTCCAAGATCTTCTTTCCCAGTTCTTCATTTCTTTTTATATGAGAAGCTTCAGATTTTTTCCTATTTTCAACTTCATTGATTGCATCTTGTAATTTGCACAGCATTTCCTCACTGTGTTTCTTTGACACAGAGAGCTGATGCTTCAATTCCTGCACCTTTGTTTCATATTGTTCTTTAATAAACGCAATTCTGAGAGACTCTTGCATGGCGTTCGACGGTCCGTCGTTCTCTTTCTTTTCACGAAGTTGGAGGCACTCCGCATTGGCCTTGTCTTTCATCTCCTTCAAGTGAATAGACAGGTTTTTGAATTCTTCTGTTTTCAATATTTGTTCAGAAAGCTTCTGGGTTAGATCATTACACTTATTTTTTAAGATTACCATCTCATCGCTCATACCTTGGAGCAAGATCACATGAGCATGCTGTTCATCCAATTTCGACCGGACAACCAACAAACTTACTTCCAACTCTTCCTTACAAAGCAACAAATCATCAATCTTTGTTTCACAAATCATCAACATTTTCCCCAGTTTTTCAATCTCTTGAGCATGATTACTTCTATCAGCATCAGCTGCAACCTCCAAAAGTTTAGCTCGATTCTGTAATTCCTCGGACTGAGTTGTTAGTTTTTCGTTTCCGTCACGAAGCGTTTTGTTTTCCGATGCCAAGGCATCCAACTCCGTTTTTAGGGAGTCGAGATTCATCGACAATCTAGCATTCTCTTCAGCTTGGAGTGCTTCATTGACCATACAATGATTAAGAGCAGTCTCTACACTGAGATACTTTTCCTCAAGAGCAATAAGGTCTCTTTCTGATAACAGATATTGCTGGGAAAGAATTTCAAGCTGTTCATGATACTGAGATCTTGTGAAAACGAGGCTAATATCTGCAGCTATTGAAAATTCATGTATTTCAGACAATTGATTTTCTAAACAAACCAAGGAAGAATTCTCTTGGTCAAGATGCTTAAGAAGTTCCTCGGACTGTAGTAAATGTTTGTCGACTCTTGATTTCTCCGACTCGAGCTCTAATATCGATTGCTTGAGACTTCCAACTTCGGACTTCATTTTCTCAAAATCTAGCAACTTGGAACTCTTCTCATTTAGTTGCCCATCAAGATCTTTAATTCTTTTCTCTAAACTATCTCTGTAACTTTTCTCGATCGTTAATTCATCAGACAATGATTTCGATTCATCTTTCGAACGATCCATCTCCAACTTAAGCTTCATTGATTCCTCTACCTTCTCATGTAATGACTCAAGTAGAGCTTTTTTCTCCTTTGTTAACACCTCGATGGTTAACTTACAATTTCCGAGTTCTTCATTTACCAACCTCAGTGCTACCATTTCATTTTCGAGGCCATTGTTTTTAGATATCAGTTGTTGCAGTTCATCCTCCACATGATCGAGAACCGACAGAAGTTCTTTATGCTGCTCGGTAAAGTTATCTCCAGCTTCACTTCTGTTGATATTTTCAGAAACAGTTTCGATTGCAACGTGCAACGTTTCAACCAGTTCATTTGCCTTATCAAATCTGTTGACCATATCTTGTTTTGCACGTTCGAAATTCTCTTTCATGATCAGATTCTCTGATGCTTCTCTGCTTAAGGAGTTTCGAGCCGTATCTCTTTCTTCCATCAAATGTTTGTTCTCATGCATGAGCTGAAGAACTTTCTTGCACGCATCAAGATGGAGATTTTCAAATTGCAAGACCAAGCCTGCTAAGCTGTTTGGCTCCAAGTTTTCATAAACAGATTCACTTAAGGAAAAGAGATCGTTCGAGTTTTCGTTATGGGAAGCCAACAAATTACTCAACTTATCATACGCAAAATCAACAGTATTACGCAGATCCTCCCTCACTGAAACCAGGCAATCAAATTCAACTCTAAGAGCTTTCAATTCTTCGTGCAAAGACGAAATCTCATTACGAAGATTCTTGTTTTCAATGCTTTCCTCCATCATGGAATTTTCTAGCTCTAACTTCTCCAAAAGACAGGATTGATACTTCTCCTCAAAACTTCTATATTCTGTCACTAACGCTTCACATTCTGTTATTTTCTTGGTAAGAACGGAATTTTCACGAGTAACATTCAATAAATTTTCTTCTAAAGTTTCAGTTTTCGATCCCATTTCGTTGTACTTCGAAACAATTGCAGTCTTATCTTCCTTTAGAGAACGGATTTCTTCCAATGAAGCTTGCAGTTCAAGAAACAATAATTCCTTGGACTTGGTTGATAGCTCCAGCTGCTGACTGATCTCATCTATTCTCTCTTTCATAAGTTTGAAACCAGTATTTGCTTCAAGCAAAGTTTCTTGCAGTGTCTTTGAAAATACGTCCAGGTATATGTTAACCAAATGCACTTCAAAGACTTCATCTTCAACCTTTTGATACAACCCTTCCTGCAAGTAGAGAGACCTTTTCAAATCCTCAGAGAAAATACCTCCACTTGAATGATATTTCTTTACCCCTGCATCATGATTCTGACACTGCAAGAGTTTGTCATTAGAAAATTCCTCCAATTCGATTTTCGGGTTCCAACCTATTTCAGAGAATTCCTGACTGCTTGGAAGTAAAGAACCAGTAACTGCATTCCTAATGAGGTTCTCATTCGTCTCAAACATGGACATGACCTGGCCAGATAGTAGATCAAGGTCCTTCTGTAGCTGGTTTGCGGCAATCGAGTAATTTAAGCGTGCCCTTTTCATAGCCGTCTCGGCACTAGAAGCCCTCCTTTCAAGTTCCTTATTGATGGAATCCAAACTCTTCTTCTCTTCAGCAAACTTCATTAAATGGTTACTCATTTCGTGATGCAGTGCTTCGATCTCATCCTTCGAAGCCGTGATAGTATATATACATGTTGCATGCTCATTTCTGAGATTCTGCAGCTCTCCAATCATCTGTCTCTGATTTTCCTCAAGTTCATGAATAAAAGCTTCATAGTAGCATTCCATCTGGTCCATTTTCTGTGCAAGATTCACCTGTTTTGCTTTTGACTCGTCCAACTCCCTTAGAAGTTCAAAAATTTTCGCTTTCATTGAACTGAAGGCATCTATAGAATTGGGTTCGTAGGACATCAGACCTGGTATAAGACAATGAAGCATGCGATCAGTATGGTAAATGTCTGAATCGAACCCGGTTCCTGATGCCAATATCTGACTAGTTGGGGAGTTCAATTTACTGATCTCATTTTGGTTCGCTTTGACGCTTGAAATTTCCTGTTCCATTCGTTCTCTGAACTCTTGTAGAAAGCAGAGTAAGGCCTCCAGGTCGGCTAGAAGAAACCGAACATCTCGATCTTGACATCCAAAGTGAACCTTGTTTAGCAGATCTCTAATCTTTTCCTCCATTGTTAAGAGCCCCTTTAAATATTGTGGCTCTAACTTTTGACAGACGTTATCGTGGTCAGTCTCTATGATGTCTTTTCTAGATTCTGATAGACTTGATTGCAAATTTTTTAACCTCTCAAGCTCATCTCTAACTTTTAAACACTCGGATTTCAATACTGAAACTTCTTCTGTCAGTTCTTTACCTGAAGCAGTCTCAATAGCAAGCTGCCAAGCAATTTTCTGCGTTTCAACACCCATTGCATCAACATGACTTTGCAAAGAGCTTACCTCTAGCTTCAGCCCAACAATTGAGGACTCGGCTACATCCAAGCTTTCTCTAAGTCTGTTGTTTTCTTTATATGCCGTAGCCAGTTCACCATCAGCAGCAAAGTCAGAACCCCAGTTATGAGCCCAATTATTGGACCCCTGCACTGAATATTGATGATCAATCTGGTATCCTTTCTCTGACACAGGACTCTGGCCAATGGAAAGTCCACCTAGATCACCAGATACTGTGCTCTTTATGCTGTCAACTTCATGCACATCATGTTTCTCAGCATATAAACTTTCTGAAGTATTGGAAGAGCCGTCAAAGCCAGTAGCTGAATCTGCATACTCTTCTTTTTGCCCAACCTCATCTTCAAGTAAAGGGAGTTCATTACATACTTCTTTGGACCTGATTCTTGCATTGACCTATATCAGCCGAGGTGGACGTGGGATGGGAGGCACAGGGGAGAAAAGTTTTTGTAAGTAGCAGAACAATTTCACTGAAATTTGAAATATTCATACAGGCAGCCCAAGCTAAAGGAGTACATAAAGTGTTACTAATTGGCTTAAATGGAGGCGATTTAACGATTAAAAAAAGAGAGAAGACTAAGTAGAAGATTATTAGGATGTTAACTATACTCCATAAATAGAAGAATACAAAAACAACAGGAGATGAGAAAAGTTCTTTGGCCTCCCTGAACTTATTCCTTTTACGCAATTTCTATCTCTTAATAGTAATGTACGAGCAGCAAACGTCATCTAATGAAAGATAGCCAACAAGTCCTTTTTCAGTTTATTAAATGTTATATTTCCATCATTCTTTATTTCCTCAGATAGGGTTGTTTATCCTATAAAACGATTTAATACCATAAGGATCTCTTTGAAATGGCCCAAGTACAAATATTTTTGTAGTTAGCCCCAGAAGATAATAACTACAAAAAACCATAGGCCATGATTTTATATTCCAAACAACATAATTAAGTAAACAAATGATAAGAAAACCTTATTTGAATGATTATTCACTGAATCATCGGTTAGTGACACTTTTCCACTAGGAGATTCACCATGACTATTTTGATCGGAGAATGTCTGTAGCCCCCTCTCCCTAAGCTCCCTTTGCTGCTCAAACTCCCTAAAAAGAATGATATCAATGTCAACAGGATATAGGACAGATTATAAAAGTTTCATTTTAAGTAGTACCTGAAACCAGTTTTAGAAGTAAGCAGCTGTACAGTAACCTGCAATTGAATATGATTGAACAATATGTTACGGTTGAATTATAAATTAGGCCGACACAAATATGGAAAACAAATGAGAACGAGATAGAGTATTGACGAGAGCTTTGAGCTCTATGTTAGAAATGTCGAGCCTTTCCAAATTCTTACATGTAAAATAGTTCCAGATTCACATCCATTAAGAAGCAAATCAACAGCTGAAGGCTTCAACGCATCAGCATAGTCAGCAAGATTGATGTTGGCCTCCCCAAGGATGCTTGAACGAGATGAGCCCTAGAATTGTTGGGATTTGGCCGAAAAATAGGTTAGAGCAATTGTTTAGAAACTGCTAGAGAAGTTTAAAAACAAATTGAGAAGAGAAAATGAAAAAGAATTGATAGGAATACTACCATGGCCACCACGAGTTTATAGAGCTTATCGTCATATTTCTTTGTTCTAGTGTCTTGAAGAAGTCTAGCTGTTTCATAGATAGGATCAGCCCATTTGCAAGCTCCATTTCTCACGTTTGCTTTAGTTGTCTTTGCTGTTGCCTTCCCAGAATCAGCAGGAAAAAAAGATATAAACAGTTTGTCCCATCCCACTTGTGGAATCTGGATCGAGTAGGAGACAACAAGATTCAGTCGTTGCATAAAAAGATTTAAACTGTATTACTAGTAAGTTGAGAACTCCAGCCAATGAAGAAAGAAAGAGAAGTAAAAGAGATTTCAAATGAAAGAGTTTAAGCTTCAGTGACTTGGAGAATCATACTGAAAATGCAGGGCTTTTCTCTTTTTTTTGGAACAAGAAACAAACTACTGGAAATCCAGGCATAAAACCACATAATGCAATGAACTTCAGGAATCCATATTCTTAACAAATACCCGCATGCCTACCACCAGAGTCTGAAAGGATTGTTGGGAGGGAGTTCCACATTGGCTAATTAAGAGGATGATCGTGGGTTTATAAGTAAGGAATACATTTCCATTGGTATGATGCCTTTTGGGAAAACCAAAAGCAAAGTCATGAGAGTTTATGCTCAAAGTGGACAATATCATACCATTGTGGAGGTCGTGGTTTCTAACAATATCATCTCGCGAATCACCACATGCCTGAAAAACATGTCGTCTTTTGCTTTTTCCATAAACATATAACACAATTTTACTTGGTCATACCTACTCTACAAGGGCTGAGCTCCTAAAGATTAGTTCATACGCATGATCGACATCACTAACTGAAAATCCAATATTAACATCCTCATTCTTTTATATTTTACATGTTTTGTCTATACATGAGACATATGTTTGATCTCGTTGTGACACAAACATATTAAAATAGAAAGCACGGGAGACCTAGAAAGGAAAGAAAAGTATATATGGACGACGTCGGCTAATGAAATAGGTTGACTTACATGTGTGGCATAAAATTGAAGCCTGAAGACCACCTTTACTTTTGTCTTCTCAAGCTTCCACTTAGCAATCCTTGACATTTCTATGTAATATCGCAATCATCCACTGCACAAGATTCCATTTCAACAATAGCTTAGTCTTATCCTTTCTACATAAGTATAAAATTTAATTTTTGTTCAGTTGTGCAAAATTTGAATAAAACTAAATTCTCAATGTTGTTAAATCCCAGAAATTAGTGATTTTCTGTGAACTAATTAGGAAAGTGATCACATTGTTATCTTCATAAGCAGCCTTTTGGAATTAACATAATACATGAGGAAAACTCTCAATGTCTGGAAGAGGCTTGAATCATCATCACTTTCAAGGAGCAATATCTAACATTCTGAACACAGGGAAGGAAAGTGACCATTTAAAATTCAACAAGAAGGCAGAACAACTCATTGGATAAGCTGTCCAAAGCCTAAGGTACTAAATAATGTAGGCAATGTTGAGGATTGTTGGAGGGAGTCTCACATCGGCTAATTAAGGGGATGATCATGGGTTTATAAGTAAGGAATACATCTTCATTGTTATGAGACCTTTTGGGAAAACCAAAAGCAAAGTCACGAGAGTTTATGCTCAAAGTGAACAATATCATACCATTGTGGAGGGTCGTGATTCCTAACATGGTATCAGAGCCATGTCCTTAACTTAGCCATGTCAATAAAATCCTCAAATGTTGAACAAAGAAGTTGTGAGCCTCAAAGGTGTAGTCAAAAAGTGACTAAAGTGTTGAACAAAGGGTGTACTTTGTTCGAGGGCTCTAAAGAAAGGAGTCGAACCTCAATTAAGGGGAGGTTGTTCGAGGGCTCTAAAGAAAGGAGTCGAACCTCAATTAAGGGGAGGTTGTTCGAGGGCTCCATAGGCCTCAGGGGAGGCTCTATGGTGTACTTTGTTCAAGGGGAGGATTGTTGGTGGGAGGAGTCCCATTGGGACAATATCATACCATTGTAGAGGGTCGTGATTCCTAAACAGGCAATACATTAGTTTTCCATCACCACTAATCAAATCAAGGAGCTTGTCAGATTATATATATAATTTGAGCAGTTTGAGCAGAAAAAACAGCAGGTCCCATGGAGTCCACTGATACAACTTAAACGTTGAAGTCCAGAAAAGAATGTGCATTCAGAAAGGAATTGGAAGTACAAGCAGAGGAGACTCAAGAATAGGTTAGGGAGAAACAAGCACACAAAAAACAGAACATCCGAACTTTAAAAGGGAAAACAAGAGATTCAGCTCAATCATCTTCAACCCAATTGTTTCTACAACAATAATGTTCATTCTCAATTCAATTGCTCTCCCGATGAACTTGAGTTCAATGGCCACTGGGAGGATTGGACCGTTAATCAGGAATTCAAAAGGGAAAACAAGAAGAATAAAACACCATAAAAGAAAGGGGAAGGGAAAAAGCGAAAGATTACAGAAACAGATGACAATTCTAACACATACCTTCTTGGAGGAGACACAAATTTATCAGAAACGCCAAATTTTACGAACAAAATTCAAAACACCCAGTAGAAAACCCCCGGATCGGACAAGGCCTTGATCTTGAAAACTGCCCCATTCAAAAAAACGCCGCTCGGGCACTGAAACCCAGAAGAAGAAAACTGACAAGAACAGAGGGAAAAACAGATTCCCAAACCATCTGTCCAACCAAATCTGGAAAAAGAAAAAGGAAAATGCACTGTAAGTAACAAGAGAGAGTTCAAACTCAAGAGAGGCTAAAGGAAACACTTCATTTCTCTTGAATGAAACGTCAACAGAAAACCCACCAGAAGGAGAAGACCCAGATGCCAAAAATTCCAACACGAAATGTTAGAAAATTACAGAGTGGAGAAAACGCCAAATGCAGAAGAGTTAACACGAATAAGATTAAATACTGATTTAGTTAAGATTATTAGCACATTTGGAAATTGAAATTAATTGGGGTTAGTAAGGAAATATTCATGGATACCTCGACTAAGCTGCGGATCTGCAAGTGCTTCGGTTGGAAGAAAGAACAGGGAATCTTAAGTGACGCAGAAGAAAGAGAGAAATTGGGGTCCTCCTATGCTTGGAGTCGGCTCTCAGTGTTCGTCAGGAGAAGAAAAATGGAGAAAGGGATCGCGGCGGCGGCGGCGGTGGCGGTGGTGGCGTAGATGAGCAGTAAAAAGAATGTAAAAGTGGAATTAAAAGGCATTAATAAGGTGAGAAGGAGCTAAGATTTCAGCTAAAAAATCAGCCTCAGGAACCCGCCAAAACCCTGTGATTGCCTGTCCTCCAATTAGTTATTTTCATAATCACCCTTTTCCATTTCCTTCATTTACGGATATGCCCTTCTATTTTCCCTTAATTCCACTCATTTAAAAATTAATATATTAAAAAAAAAGAGAAAAACAATAGGGAATAAATTTAAAGAGAAAAATGAAATAAAAATGAAAAATGATGAAGCAATTGCATTAGATTATTAAATACCAAATTACCTACTTTCCCTCTTATTTTAATGGAATTAGTTTTGTTTTATTAATTAAAGTCAAAACAAACAAACTCCAATTAACGTGATTTTTTTATTATAGCTTTTCTTTTCTTTTTTACTCACTAGAAGCTTTAAATTTTATATCTATTAAATAGTTTATTTGGTAGTTTTTAAATTAAAGATGATAGATGTAGTCTCCAAAATTAAATATTTAGAATTTTATTAGACATAAATTTTAAATTTATATCGTATCAATTAATTATATTTTAAAGAATTTAAAATTATCAAAAAAAATTTATATATATCACGTGGCCTACAACAAGCATGAAGGGTTATTAAATAGTAATTGGGTGATATTTTCATGATAGCATTTTGAATAAAATTTGATTTATAAACAAAAATCAAAGAAGGGTATTATGAATAATAGTGAAAAATGGACGTGGAGCCACAAAGAAAAGGATAATTCCTTTTGAAAATAAATAAAAAAAATTGGAAAAGAAAAAAATGCATGCATGATGAGTGGGGATGAAAAGGAAAAGCATAATTCCTTTTTATACAATCTTTTTCCAAATTAATCTAACCATATGATTTAGATTAATTAATTTCATAAAATTAAATCAAAATTAACCAAATTTACTATCAAATGTTTTGAAATAATGTCGAATTTATAATAATAATAATAATAAAGTAAAAGGAATTGAAATTAAATATAAAAAAATGCAATATTTATGTGAGGGTTGGTGGAGAATTGAATGCAGGCAAAGGAGCGGAGCAGAGTTTTGGTATATAATTGATTGCACCAAAATGGGGCGCGCCGTGGGTCCCACCTGCACATGGCCTCCCAGATGCGATGTCGTTTCGTTTCTCCAATCACAACTTTTCTTTTTTTATTTCTTTTTTCCTTTTTGTAATTATATAATGAGTGAATTCAATATCTTTTTCTCACGTGATCTCACGTGCAGTCCGCGCGTGTCACGACACAGAATGTCCACATTTCTCCATTACTTTCAAAAAAGATTGATAAATATAAAATTATGTTATAAACTTTTTTCAATTTTGATTGAATTAATTATATATAATTTAGAGGGTAAAAAATATCAATAAATTAATTAATAATAGTCAAGATATTAAAATTTTAAATGATCATTTACTCACATTAAAAAAAATAGTTAACGAAACTTAACCCATGATTAGCCACGTATATAATTTCTTTTATATTTGGTGGGGCCCATTTCTTGCATTTTTTTTCTTTATTTTACACCATTTTTCTCAATGAAAACTTTCCATTCACGTTAGTTTTTTTTTTTTAAAGTTGAATATTTGAAACTTTCTATATATATATATATATATATTATTTTGTTTAAATTTTTTAACCATTTAGTTCATATATCTCATCTATTTATAATTAAATCTTAATAATATTTTTTTTACATTAAGTCATTAAATTATATTAAAGAATAAGAAAAAGAAATAGAATTGGAATCGAAGTTGTGTTGTCATTAATATTCATAACTTCTAAATAGGATACAATATACCAATAAATAAAATATAAACTAATTAAATATTAAGAATCAAATAAAATATACTACCAACCAAATCGTGAATGAAATGATATATTTCATAACTAAATATATTCTCTAAATATTATATCTAAACAAATTATTACTCCGACTTATGGGAATAAGTAATACAGTAATACCCAATAGTGCTCATTAATGAGTTTCAGGAACTAGATACAGCTTTTGCCCTTCATCAACCATATGGATATCAAGAATTTTACCTCCATCTTCTGATAATATACAACAGTCACCTGAAACTAGTAGCTGATCTGATGATACTTTGATGAGCTCTTCAATGGTGAATGGAACCCATAGCACAATACCAGGCTTTCTATTTTCTTCAGGATCCCATGGGTGGAAGGGGAACACTGTACATTTCTTCGAGTATTTTATGTCTGTTAAAAAAAGAAAAGGTCGTACTTTTTCATTGAGAATCAATCAAAATTCAAATTGGACTATATGTTTTAAGAATTTCTTTGGTGAAAAAGATAATACCTGTGAATTTTCGAAAGGAATAAGAGGATTCTAAGAACTGAGAATCTTTTGCCTCTTCGAAGAGCTTAACCAAGTTATTGTTTCCACAAATTCGGGCTTCATCGAGCGGTGTGTTTCCCCATCTGCAACAAAACAAATATTAGAGAGTAACATAATGGAAGTGCTTTTCCATAAGGTTTGAAGAGGGCTGGCACCATGTTAGAAATCACGCATCTCCACAATGGTATGATATTATCCACTTTAAGCATAAGTTCTCGTGGCTTTGCTTTTGGTTTCTCCAAAAGGCTTCATGACTGTTCCTCACTTATAAATCCATGATTTTTCTTTTAATTAGCCAACGGCCGATATAGAAAACAAAAATGAATGTAATATGTTGTATTTGGGTACCTGTCCTTTGAGAAAACACTACCCCCATATTCTAAAAGCAACTTTGCCATCAAAGTTAGCCCTGCAGAGGCAGCTATATGTAGCGGAGTTCTGAAATCGTAATCTTTGGAGTTGGGGTCAATGCCATAGAGCAATAATCTCTTAATAAGATCTGCATCACCCCTTGAAACTGCTGCACAGAGAAAGCTACCAGCATTATCAACCTTCAATGAAGCACCTTCTTTAGAAAGCAACTCAGCAACTTGATCGTTCCCATTCTTGATGGCTTCCATCAATGGTGTATTGCCAAAATTATCTGGGAAAAGGATAGTTATAGAGAAGATGAAACCTCAAAAACTTGTGTTCTACTGTTTATAACAAACCTTTAAGATCAATGTCTACTTCTTCCTGAATTAGGAAAACTACTATATCATCGAATCCTCTGGATGCTGCAAGATGCTGTTGAAAAACAACTAAGTTCTTCAATATCATCTCCAAGAAAAAGAAAAAAAAAGTATACATATAATATAAAGTAAACTATGTCTATCCATACCAAAGGCGACCTTCCATCATAATCTGTCTTGTTTGGATCAGCTCCAGCTCGAACCATACCTTTCAATTGGTACAGATCTCCATGATATGCTGCACTGTTCACCTTCAGAGCAAGTTCAGCTTCTTGCTTACCAATATGAAATGTGATATCTGATTCCATTTGCTTAATTCGGAGGCTCGTTTCTTTTCCCTACAGATTTGGAATCCTTAAAAGGAAGCAATGCAACTCTTATAAAAATAATTGATCATAAAATCAAAATTACCTCAAGAAGGTTGTTCAAGATTTTCCTGCCGTCGTAGAAGTATATGTCAAGGATATTTGTGAAGGACTGCTTGTCAAGGCGCAGTAGTCTACATAATTCACACACTCGAACTGTATAGGGTTGAGGAATATTGCAAAGAATTGAAATCTCTCCAAAAGAGCTGTTGGGTTCTAGTAAATCTATGGTTTCTTCTGAACCATCTTGTGCTATGCCCACTTCCTCCTGCAGAAATATGGTCAACTTATTGAGAATTTCAGCATGTTCTTGCCAACATTAACGTCAGCTCCTTCTAAAGACAATTACAGAAAGTATGGTGAGTGGAATCATACCAGCACACCATGACAGACAAAATAAAGTTGATCGACCACATTTCCTGGTTCCATTATCACCTCTCCAGGCAGAAAAAACTCTTCATGCAGTCTAATAACCTACCATGACAAAAGAAATAGCATGAAAATCCAAACTAATTTCTTAAAAAAAAATCTACAAACTAGAAAACAAAATGCTTACAATTTGGTTGATAAACTCTGGAGAGCATCCTTTAAAGATAGCGACATTCTGAATGCAAGGCAAGTATAATGTTTGGGAAATCTGCATAGAGTGAAATAATGTCATGCTAGCAATCCAAGCACATTTATGCAAATCATTAGTTTATGCAAAGACATGGCGAAGAAAGTGAAAAGAAGCCAAGTGTTTTCTATTAGGAATCACGAATCTTCACAATGATATGATATTGTCTACTTTAAGCATAAGCTCTCGTGACTTTGCTTTTGGTTTAAAACCCATGATCATTCTTTTAATTAGCTGATGTGAGACTCCCACCAACAATCCTCTCCTCGAACAAAGTATACCGTAGAGTCTTCCCTGAGATTTATGGAGCCCTCAAACAACCTCTCCTTAATTGGAATTCGACTCCTTTCTCTGCAACCCTCGAACAAAGGATGACTTTACTTTTGGTTCCCTAAAAGGCCTCATACCAATGGAGGTGTATTCCTTACTTATAAACTCATGATCATTCCCTTAATTAGCTGATATGGGACTCCCCACCAACAATCCTCAACATTTTCTAACGTCATTGTTTTGTATACGAATTAGTTCTCTTGTCACACTATTTATTACGTGTAAACTAAATTATGTAAATTGAAAATCAGTCTTTACCTTAGCACGGATCGATATTGGAATGTCCTGTAGAACAGTAGCTTCAGTGTAGCTACTTTCATACTGTAAACGTAAGTGACCTTTGATCTGATCACGGATATCCCTGTTAAGTCTATTTCTGTTCATGTATTTCATTATATCTGTCATTTTATCCCTGAATTTCACCGTCTTGGACCCTTTTACAATCAACGCAGTCATGTTACCAATCAAGTAAGCACCGAGAACCATGTCAAATGAAACATAAATCATAACGAATATCATTTCCCTCAGGTTGACTGCATGTATATCACCATAACCTGTTCATAAACAAACAAGAATCAAGGAACACAGCAGATTGTAAAAAAATTATCATTGAAGACGTTAAGAAGGTACTCACCAACAGTGGCCATGGTGACAATAGCGAAGTATAAAGATGTGGTGTATCGCTTCCATAAATCAATATCCCTGAAATGTGAGTAACTGTAGTCCCCCAATTTTAAGCTTCCGATCCATGTGTACCCTTCTTCGGTAGGAGGAAGAGTAGTTGCCAAATAGTAAAAGATGCAGGCCGCAGTATGTGTGCAGTAAAGTTCAACAACAATGAGCTTGACAATTCTAGTAAACATATAATTAATACGTATATCCTTCTCCATCCTCTGAAAAAATTCGTTGACTTTCCGCACCCGAAATAACCTTATCCATAGGAGGCATCTCACCCCCTCTCTCTTCCAACAAGCCTGATCGAACACACATAGAAATATGTTTAAAATA
The DNA here is from genome assembly GCA_033971965.1 of Cucurbita ficifolia. NCBI lineage: Eukaryota > Viridiplantae > Streptophyta > Magnoliopsida > Cucurbitales > Cucurbitaceae > Cucurbita > Cucurbita ficifolia. Next base: position 3,621,742 of record CM066976.1, read on the forward strand.
GATTTCCTTGAAAGATTAGAAAGTGTGCAATAAACCCTCTTAGGTATAATTTGCATTCCATCAGACACTCTTCAGAAAGATCAAAGAAAGCTTTGTGGAGTGTCACCTTATAAATGATGTCCCAGGGCATACAGCTGAGAAAATCAGTCACAAAAGTGGACTTCAAGTACCTGTAGAACAAAAAAGAACTTATCAGGTGAAATCATGGACTGTATCACTGACCAGAAGAAATTTCCACTCCAAAAACAAAGCTATACTAAAGTTGTTTATATTTGGAGAATCAAATAGTGAACGTTAATCTGAGGCTATGTTAGGAATCACGACTCTCTACAATGGTATGATATTGTCCACTTTGAGCATAAGCTATCATGGTTTTGCCTTTGGTTTCTCCAAAAGGCCTCGTACCAATGGAATTGTATTCCTTATTTATAAACTCATCATCATCCCCTTAATTAGCCAATGTGGGACTCCCTCCCAACAATCCTCAACAATCCTGCCCTCAAACAAAGTACACTATAGAGCCTCTCTGAAGCCTATAGAACCCTCGAACAGCCTCCCCTTAATCGACATGGTCAAGTTAAGGACATGACTCTAATATCATGCTAGAAACGACCCTCCACAATTGTATGATATTGTCCACTTTAAACATAAACTCTCATGGTTTTGCTTTTGGTTTTTCCAAAAGATCTCATACCAATGGAGATAGTATTCCTTACTTATAAACCCGTAATCTTTCCTTCAATTAGCCAATGTGGGACTCCTCCCAACAATCCTCAACATAAAGTTCTTTGTAAAGACCCAAAAACAGAGTGATAATACAAATGAAAAGGAATAATTGGGAAGGAAAGGAAACTGACTTGAGTGCTATTGGAGTGCGCTTATAGACCATTAGGTATGTCTGACTGTCTCTGTAGGCAAGGAAGAACTGGAAAACAATGTCAACGAGGAAAGCAATCTGTCCAACAATGTCAAGTATAAAGAGATTATCCGGTAATCCCCTGAAGAACGCGAATTCCATGGGTGTGAAGAAGGAAGAATACACTGCCCATATGAGTATGAACTTCGTCCACGCCCTATACCACCTGCATTTCATTTCATATTATTTACCAACTTCAATCAGTATCATATTCAAATTTAATAATCTGATTATTTAGCATTTACACCCATAAGATGCAATTTATGGAAGTCAAAATATAACATTATTAATAATATTCCAACCATTTAATATCACTACCTCAACTTATCATTCAAATCTAAAAATTAAGGTTATTTTATTTTTTATTTTGAGGATTAAACTTATAATCCCTATAAATATGTTTTAATAAACCAACCTAAAATTTTTAAATGGTTATACGAACACTTACTTTATTTTATTTTTAAAATTGTGCTTAGAATTGTGTTTTTAAGGATGAACATTTAAAAACAAATAATAAAAAAAAGCTAGAAATTTTAAAAACCCATTACACTAAATGGACATCCACTTGTTTGTAAAATTAGAATTTTCAAAATTTGTGTAGAGTCTCAAATCCAAATTTAGACCTACATAATATACACATTTCATCCTGTAAAATCAGTCTGAAATTTCAAAATTTTATATTGTCTTTAATTATAAATGGTTTGATTTTTTCTTTTGTGTATCCTATCACTTCTTCTATTTACTATTATCTATAATTAGCTAAAAGGAAAATGACAAAAAAAAAACAATAATAATTAAAATTTGATTGGTGACAAAAGTGACAACTAAACATTATATGACCATAGTAGTTTTTCTCCATATGTCACTTAATTTTTTTTTTATATATATAAAAAATACGATCCACTCAATTAAATACTTATTTAAATTTTAAATTTAAATAAATATTTTATGGGTTGAGTTAGAATTCCTCCCCTGTTCATTTGGATTAATTTTAATTAAAGTGAACTTATCCAAATTTATTAAATTTATTTTTATTCTTATGGTTGATTTTCCAACCAATCATAGTTTTAAAAAATATATATTAAAATTAAACTGTAAATCTCAGTTAAGATTTGAAAATAAATAAATGCTTTTAATGGAAAAAAATTAGAAATGAAGTAGATGATTGAATCTAAAAATGTGTTCCCACCGACTCAAACCAACGCATCAAAACCTCGACTATATCGCAAGAAATTACGATTTTAAATGTCAAATCCTATCTTCTTTAACGAACATTCTAGATCTCTCGGTTATCTTTTTCCCAAACACAGATTGGCCAAAAAGATGGAAATTCTGTGCGACGTGTGTCAAAATGATGGAAATTCTTGGAGGATTGTTCAAATTAGTTTTGAAATTGAGGTTTCCGTTTCCAGAAGAGCGTACGTACCTGCTGTCAGGGTGGATAATGAGGCCCTTAATGCCATTGATGATATTTTCGCGGCTAAATCTTCTGCGACCCGATTGCATACTCAACTCTTTCTGAACCAGGTCCAGTCGGCTCGCTCGCGACGACGCGATCCGTTCACGAACGGTCTCCACATTATAATCCTCCTCATTGGAATCCATTCACCGCCTTCCGTCCTCCTCTCTTCACCAGAAGCGCACCTGCTTCTACTTCCTGCATATGATTTCCTCGAACAGATGAGACATTGGAGAGACCTACTTCAAAGCAAAACCTAAAGCTAAAGGCACTAACTGAATCGCCGAACTTAATGTTGAACTAGAAAGTTCGCGAACGATGAGACGATCATGGATTTTGAAAACGGATTAATTGCAGAGGAGGTTGAAAGAAGGTTACCGTGCAGAATCTGGCGCTTGAAGCTTTTGATTGTGCGTACAGATGGAAGCTTTTGATTGTTCGGATTTTCACGGAGATCTTCGCGACTATGGCTACAGCGGGAAAGAGAACAAGAAAGAGATTTTTATTTATTTATTTTAATTTTTAAATAAATATTGGAGGATGAAGAAGAACAAGAGAAAGGACTTATATAGATAAGGATGGGTAATTTTTTAATCGTCGAAGCGCTGTTTGCATTAAGCCCCGATTATTTGTTGAAAACTAAATGAGCTAAAATCAAAATCAATGGCATGTAATTTGTTTACTTTAAACTCTCACAAATCATAATTAAAATTAGCTTAATGCAATTATCAATTTGTTGTACAGTAAAACTAAATAAAAGGCTAAGCTAAACTTGCCATAACTATATTGGGTCCTTATTGGTACAATTTTTGAGAAATATTTTATGTTATACCATAACTGATGTTTTGTATTATGAAACCTCATGCACGTCGTGTAAACATTTTAGTCATGGAGTATTTCTCTAGTCATGAGTTACGTGGACACGTACATAAACGATATTTTATTTTTTTGGTTTTGGGTGTGTGAGCTTACCTTATGAGTACATGTAAATTTGCATGAAATGCGTGTCGAGAAATACTATACATTCAATGGACTAAACTCATATATTAAGATATTAAATTAATTCAACTATAATTTTTTATTTTAATTATGATAGATTAGGCATCAATTATGAATATAATTACATATATATGTGATGAATCGTGCAAATACTATACAACTGTCTAATATGAGGTTGCTGGCATGTTATGGAAGGCTTAAGAGTTTTAAAAATTCCATTAATTTAAAATATCTGTAATCATCAGATTTATTTAATTAATCTGCATTAGTCAAGATTAGCTAGTTAAGTGAACACTTGGACGATGGAGATTGCGATCATTGGCATTTTTAAAATAAATTGAATATGAAATTAGAAAACCAAAATTTTAGTTGTTTTTAGGTCCATTTGGTTTTGTGGATATTATTATATTCATAGGTATGGTTAAATATTTGGGATATTATTAATGTATGTGCTTTTTATAAAAATATAATAATTTTAAAATATATTTACAAATCTCACTCTATATTTTTGAACTTAATTACTTCTTAACTTTCCTCTAATAAAATAATGTATATTAAATTACTGTATAAGTTTTTCTTAGGAAAAAGATAATTTAAATTATTAGAATTAATATAATCTTCTCAAGGATTTATTTAATTATGAGTGATGTAATTAGGATATATTACCTAATTTATTTAAAAGCAATTCAATTTCGGTAGGGGTGGAGCGTACACCTGTACGAATGGATCTGGAAACTGTTTAATGATAATAACTTTATAATTTATTTATTTTGTTTTAAAGACTCAAATAATGATTTTACCCCTAATAATTTACAGAATTAGTTGGCAAATTCGTATTGGCTCAAATTATTTTACCCATTTAATAACCTTTTTATTTATTTAACCATGTTTAGTGTCATAGAATTTATATATTCAAAATAAAAAAGTACAAAAAATGATATAAATTTTTATTTACTTAATCATATTCAGATTAACTATATATTATCAGTTAATTACCATAGTGAAAAGCTTTTATTGAATAATGACCCAGAGAAAGAGAATTTGAATCAGAGGTCTCTTCTAGACCATGAGACAATAATAATAAAATTGCAAGTACCAAAAATAATATTGGATATGATAATTAAAAAAGAATCATAAATTATAAGGTGAATAGGCAAGTGGGGGATGGGTTGTGGGTCACAGGGCATACACTGCTATACAGTGGATATATATAGAAGAAGGTGGAAATGTTTAGTTAGTAAATGCATTTCAGATTGCTATACATGCTACATTCACAAGGGGCCCATGCATTCAGTTATTATTAAGTCCATAGAGTACCCAGTTCAGTAGATAATGTAATCCAGCCCAATGGCCAAAATCACTACCCATTCCACCCTATTGATCCGCCCTTGAAGCTCAATTAGAACATAATCTATCGCTTTCCTTTTGATTTTCACAAAAAGTAGTCTCGTACCTACACTGATACTATTCCTTCACTTAAAACTTGTGATATTTCACTTAATTAGCCTTAGCCAACGTGAGATTCCTCTCCCAACAATTTCAACAATCCTCCCCTCGAACAAAGTACACCATAAAACCTCCTCGAGGCCAATAGAACCCTCGAACAACCTCTCCTTAATCAATACTCGACTCCTTCTCTGGAGCCCTCAAACAAAGTACACCATTTGACACTTCAGTCTCTTTTGACTACACCTTCGAGACTCTCAATTTGAATGACTCCGATACCAGTTAGAAACAACGATCCTATACAATGGTATGATATTGTCCACTTCGAGCATAAAGTCTCATGGTTTTGGTTTTAGTTTTCCGAAAAGACCTCATTCCAACGGAGATAGTATTCCTTATAAACCCATAATCTTTCTCTTAATTAGCTAATGTGAGACTCTTCTTCCAACAATCCTCAACACCATTACCACCCTATCATCGCCACACTCTCTCAAACTCCTATGAAACTCAGCAATTTAGGCAGGGGCAGGAACGGGTAGCGATTTTGATGATGGAAAGGAACTACAGTGGGTGGAGTTTTTGGAATCCGGATGCAGGAATGATAAAATAAGGGAACAGAAAGGTCTTCTGTAGGTTTGCTATCATACTTTTAATAATAATGTTTAGATTTCAAGTGGTGAAAATATAATTCATAGTGTTATTAATTTGACTGGCGTTTAAATCAGTCCAATGTCAATGGGAGAGATGTTTTAACTCTTCAAATTGGTATAATGATCTATGGTTCTAAATCTAATCCCACATAATATAAGAAGATGATTAAGAAAAATACTTGATCACAAACCAGTCAGTTTCTTTATTCAATTTCATCAAACCCAAAATCAGAAATAGCAGATCCAAGTCCAAGAGGGCGAGGAAGATGAAGATGAAGAATACTATAACATCACGCAAAGCTAGAGGACCAGACCTTAAGCACGAAGAAGCGTCACAGCAAACGAGATTGTGCAAATCATCAGACCAAGCAACGCCAAGAAAAAATATTTCCTGTTCAATTGTCATCCCAAATACAAAAATCCATCCATCAATTTTCCAAATTGAATCAGATTATTAAAATCGAATCTCAACAGAGAATTTCCCAGAAAACGAACCCGATGGTGAGACGCTTTTCAGGCACGCCAGTGGCGTAACCTCTGAAGTAGAAGAACCGAGCCACGACGTAGAGAACCCCCAACGAAGCGCTAACGCAAGGATGCCTAATTCCTCCCAAAATCATAAGCATGAAGAACAGAGGCATCATTTCCAGCGAATTCTGGTGCCCTCTCTGTTCCAAACACACTCCACAATTCAGACTCAACCGTAACAAAAACAAAAACATAAAAAATCGAGTCAGCGTTCAGAGAATCAGAAACCTGGATACAGTTGAAGAGCTTAGCATCCTTGTTCTCGGATTCCAGAGCGTACAGATTGGGGTAAAAGACCTTATACCTAAAATACAAAATCGAAACAGAAAGATATAACGATATTCACGAAAAAGAGAGAAAACAAAATCCAAAAAAGAAAGAGAAGAGAATGTACTTCTTGCGAGCGCGGCCGACCTGACCGGCCATCCAGAAATTGAAAAAGGAGTAGAGGACAAGAACGAGGACAACATAGCCATATTCTCTGGGGAAAAGGTCGATAGCGGCCATTTTTGGAGATGGAGGTGAGAATTGAAGGAAATGGAAGGAGGTTCTTATGGGTAAGGGAGTGTAGTCGGCAACTTCTTCTCCAAGCCATTGAGTTTACTATTGATTGGTTGAGTCAACTGTGAAACGTGACCGGATCGTCTCTGAGTGCAATTTGGGGATTAGGGTTTCATTATCTAGAATTCTCCGTCCGGAAGTTGTAGCTTCTTTAATATATATATATATATATTTATTTATTTATTTATTTATTTATTTATTTTTTTTGAGAATTTGGCTATTGTGGATGGGGGTAATAAAGACATTTACCTTGCCTACCTTCACCATTGTTCCGTTTCTGAATTTTGAGTACGATTTTTCATTACTCCTTAAATTTTAAAATTTTACACGTTTCATTTTTATTTCATCTCTAATTCTCAAAATAGTTCTTACATTTTACATTTTTATCCGACACTAACTTTTATTCACTTGTGTTAATTTTCTATTACTTAATTTAAAATAATTAAATTAGTTTCATCTTTTAAAAAAATCACTTCATAATTATTTTAAATTAATTAATTAAAAGTCGATAAGTATAAAATCTATAAATTTAGGGACTAAAATAAAATTAGCTCCAAATTCAAATATAAACAATAAAACGTTTTAAAATTTAAAGACCAAATAGAAACTAAACTCAAATTTAAAAAATTAAAATATAACATTTTTATAGAAGGACGATTAATAATAGATAAAGTATATTTTTTAAAGTTTAACATGCGGGTGGGTATGGATTTAAAGATATATTTGCATTTATAAAAATAAAATAAAATTATAATTATTAAAAACTTCTTGTTTTGTTTCTTAATTAAATTATAAGTTTGAGCTCTAATAGTTTTTATTATTTTTTTTAAGTATAATTTAAATTTTGTTTTAGATCTTTTGACTTTTTAAAAATAATAATTTTGGTCTTTACTAATTATTATATTATTTTTCACCTAATTTAGATATTGAATACTTAATACTTAAAGTGTGTAGCAAGTATGCATATTAAAAATTGTCATTAATTTATTAAAATTAAAATAAATACCAAAATAATTATTTTTGAAAGTTCAGGGATTAAATGAAAATTAAAATAAAGTAAATTTAAAAATTTATGAACCAAAATAGATTTAAATCGTGTATTTATTTAATTCCTAATTTTAGCAAATATCTAATATATTTATAATAATTATAATTTATGAAATAATTTAATAACTCAGTAAAGGGAATAATAATTTAAACACGTCTATTAGACATAACCTTGAAGCTTAGAGAATGTATAATAAGTGGTTTATTTAATAGACTATACTTAACTTGACAGGCACGCCTCAACGACCAAATTTGCAGTTTAAATTTAATTTCAATAATGTCCCACTAATCATATTGTTATTTAAATATTTTTGTATTACATTAATTTAATACATTATAATAAGCAATGGAATTTGAGACAATGATGGCAAAAGCAAGTAACAAAAGTGTAAATATTCCTTAAATTTGAGAAAGTAGAGAAAATAATGATGAAAGTTTAAATTTGGAAATAATTCCTCCTATATTCTTTTTATGATTTTCCTCCACATATGGCTCCACCTCTACATGTTACAATGATTTTGAGAGTAGAATAAATTAGCTAACTAGGAGCAGCTTTTAATGATCATGAGCGGCGGTGCTCCGGCGCGGTTGTTTTCCGGGCGGATGGACGAGACTACCAACGACCACATCCTCCAGTTTGCCACACATCACCGACGGTCTCCGCCATATAGGTGTTCTAAACTTCTTGGGCTTCGTGGTCTTCCTCTCAATTTGTCGACCCAGATCCAACAGTTCAGCTTCAAAGCTCCTGAGGCTAAAATTATTCCGATCCGTGGGGTCCAGGAGATCAGACAACCGCCGAGACATGCTGGCAACTTCGTAGCTGTCGAGTAGAGAGGGTGTTTGGGAGCGTCTGATGGCCTCGAGCTTGTAGCGAGAGGGCTTGGGGAGTGTGGTGGGCCTTGTGAGCCCGAATTCGCGCATGGGTTTGGAATCGGAGCCGGACCCATGCTGGTACCAGGCCCACGCCGCCGCCTTCACCGCCGCTAAGTCATCGGTGGTGGGTTCCGTCGGGGGGAAAGGGCTGAGGGAGAAGGATGGCGGCAATGGCATGGGAAAACGAAAGAAGCGTGGGTTTTAGTTTTGGGGAAGATTGGTTGGAATTTATGGGGATATGATGTTCCACGCCATTGGCTCTCCAACTATTTATTGTTCACGGCTTTTTACCTTTTTACCCTTTTAAAAAAACGACCAAAAAATAAATCTAAAAGAACAGAATTTAAACCTTTAAATAATCATATAAATTTAAACCTAACTTATTTAGACTCTTTTCTAATATCATATTAATAACTACATTTAAATAAATTATATACACGTGTAAAATTTATGTATTAATATTTTAAAATGAAATTATGGTAAATAATTTAATTTGATTCCATTATGAAGTTGGTTTAAATTAATACCATTATTAATTTGAAATTTTAAACCATACAAACCACTTAGTTTTTAGGAAGATAAATGTAGTGCTGACATAATTTGAATCTATCCTTTAGGATATATGTCTAAATCAATTATATTACGCTTAAGGTTGGATATATTTGTTTTTTTCTTTTTTTTTATAATTTTTAAAAATATAAAAAAAATAGTACAACAGAAAAATACAGCAATTATCCAACCACCAGAAGTGGAATGAAGAAGAATTGACAATTAACGGACAAAGTTCCATACCATTAAAGACAATCACATGTTCGTTCACAATCGAAATCTCTTCGATCACAAAGAGAGATTTCTCTCTCTTGATTATTGAGTTCAAGGGTCACGTTCTATTTCTCGTTTATACTTTAAAAGTGAAAATTATTATTACAGACCAACACGAGTCTTTCCAGATTATTTTATCCTTAGTCACATGTATCTTATAAAATTTCTTAGAAGATCAGTTAACATAGAATTGCTTTGAGTAAAACACGGAGAAAAAGCAACCCACATCGGGTTTTATTGATGCAAAATTCCGAACTTTATTATTTAAATCTCAAACATGGAGTTTCCCCTTTTGCAGCTGAAGAAGAAAAAGAAGAACAACCAATTCGTCTTGTGGGTAAAACCTGGAAATTATAAAACCCAACGACCAAACAAACACTTTGGTATCCCCTCAACTCATGGCTTCCGAAGGATGGTAGTTTCTGCAATCATGGAAGTGACTGTGTAAGGATCCATGTTGGATGCAGGCCTTCTGTCTTCAAAATAGCCTTTTCCCGATTTCTCCGTGTCTCGCCCGACTCGAATCGAAGCTCCTCGGTTTGCAACACCCTACGCCAATTATGCACCAAATTAAACCAAACTATACTTTTGATTGAGCTTTATTTATGTTGATTTGTTTACCCATAAGAAAGTGTTGATGTCTGCTGTTTCGTGTTGACCAGTGAGACGCCGCTCGTTGCCTTCTCCATATGCAGCGATGTGTTCTTTGTGCCTTAGTCCTAGTTTTTCGATGGCTTTCTTGATCACCTCATAACCCCCCTCTTTTCTCATCGACTTCGTACTGAAAATTTTAATTTTAAAAGATTATAAAAATTATAAATCATTTTCAAAGGCTAAATTTAAATTTATTACCTGTAGTTGGTATGGGCACCAGCTCCATTCCAATCGCCCTAATGTGTCAATGAAGAAATAAAGATTAAGGTGAAATTAAAATATTAATTAAAATTTAAAAATTAATTGGAAAATTAAATTAAAATTTCTAACCGGAATTGGTTTGGGGTCAAAGGAAAGAACCACACCCGCAATTTCCGTAATCCTCTGTTAAAATCACAGCCAGGTAAAAATTTATTAAATGGTAAAAAGGAGGTGCCCAATGCGTCAATTTCTCTAAATTTTACTGGCGGTAATTTTGAAGTTACCTCTAAAATGTACCGAGCGACCCACAGTTCATCGGCTGCTGATATTCCCACTGATGGACCAACTTGGAATTCCCACTGAACAATTTTTAAACATTTTGATTTTAATTTTTTTACATTTTTATAAAATTAACACGAACATTAAAATTTAGATATCAAACTCGTCCGTTTATGAGACATAATAATAATTTTTTTTTTAAATTTTATAAAATGAGGTATTACTTGACCAGGCATGACTTCGCCGTTGATACCACTGATGTTGACACCAGCAAATAGACAGGCCTTATAGTGAGCATCAACAATGTCGCGACCAAATGTTTTATCCGCACCAGCACTGCAGTAGTATGGTCCCTGTCACCACATCATAACGTTTACTCCCTAAATCTTCTCATTAACCAACACTAATCCTCATCAAATTTCATATTCAATTACAACTACACCATTGTTGCTTTACCCATATCACTCCGAAAGTAAAATTTGGCTAGCTTATTTTGGATACTTTGTGTAACAACACAAAGCCATAGTTAGTAGATATTATTCGTTTTTTGCCCATTATGTATCGTCATTAGCTTCACGATTTTAAAACGCATCTACTAGAGAGAGGTTTTCACACCCTTATAAGAAATGTTTTGTTCTTCTCTCTAATCGATGTGGGGGATCTCACACTTTGCCACTCGTTAGCACAATATACCCGTGTTGAAGGCTAGTTGTACAATGTTAATATAGGGTCAATATTTGTGAAATGAGAGAAGATTTTGGTGTTTACCTGAGGCCCAGGAAAGCCACCAATGGGCCATCCAATAGGCCATTTAACATCCTTCTGCAACAGCGTATACTCCTGCTCAATTCCATACCTGTCGTTTTTCCTCCAAAATTTTAAACCAAAATAAAAACACCCAAAAAGAACCAAAATTCAAAACCAGACCAAACCAAACCTCATACCATGGCTCTTCAGCTACTACATCGGGATGGCTAAAGATCTTCGCCGCCGCATGTCTCTTGTTCGTCGGAATCGGCTCCCCCGCCGGAGTGTACGAATCACAGATCACAAGAATATTATTTCCTCTTCTGAAGGGATCTCTGAAAATAGCTTGTGGGCTGGGAAGAAAAAACGTGTAAATTCAGCATATAGCAACGAAATAGCCATTAAATTTGAAGGAAGATAGCAAAGTTATTACTATAAGATGACTTCACTGTCTTCTCCAGGAGCTTGACCAGTGCTGGAGCCATCATAATTCCACTTGGGCAGCTTCGAGGGATCACTAACATACTCGGAAATAGTCTTCATTCCCCAAAAAACACAAAAAAGCACCCAACTTTAAGAAGCAAGGACAAAAACAAACAAAACAAAACGGTCTTTTTGTTTGAAAAAGTTGTACCCTGGCTTTGCTTCGGACGTCTTTGCCGGAGCCACCGACCCTGATTCCATAAGGCAGAAACAAAAAATGGGTATTGGAAAATAAGGAAAATTGAAGAGGAAGAAGGAGGAGGGGACTGACCAAATGTACTCGGCGATGACCTTGTCGGTGTAGCCGCAGAGGTTGAGGTTGATGAGGTCGGAAAGGGAAGACATTTGTGCAGTACGAGGAAGATGGTCTGGGAATTGGGTTGGGTTTTGTTTTTTGGATATAGCTGCTTGGTGCTACGGTCGGATTTATAGGCGATGGAAGTGTAAGAATTCTTGTTAATTTTTTCTTCTTTTTATTGAATTAAAGAACAATTTTGATTCCTCAATTTCAAGTTTATGTTTGATTTAATTTAAAAACAAAAGAAATTGAGCGGTGACCGGTTATCGGAGGTGACTTTCTGAAAAAGGAAATCCGTGTTGTTCAGAATCGGATTTTGATTCAGTCACTCTATTATATATATATATATATATATAATAGAGTCTAAATTAATATAAATTAAAAAATACGATACTATTAATCTTTTATTTCAAAAAGTTTCTATTTTTTTTAAGTTCAAATTAATATTGTGTTTCAAAATATCATGAACTTTCAAAATTAACATAAAAGAGATATAATCTATAAAATTTAAATAGACTATTTCTATTTATATATTGACGGTAATATTTTAAATTTTTTTAATAGTTAAAGGTGGTAGTGTTACTTCTAAACTTTCATGGGTAAATAAATATAACATTATAACCGTAAGAATGTATTTGAGCTTCTTAAAGAAGTTATAAAAATATTAATAAAAAAATTTGAAAATTTAATGATATTTTTGAAACATTATTAAAAAATTAAAAATGATATTTTTGAAACAAATACTAACCTTATTCAATTTTTTTATATTTAAAATTTTGAAAAATATTTTCGAGGAAGTATAAAGTTTTAGAGTTTTTATTTTTATTAATTTTGCCAAAATAGAAATAATATTTTAATGCTAATTTAGTCCGTACTATGTCGGGTCATTACAAGATTAACTTATTCAAAATTTACAATTTTTAATGGATACAGTTCCCAATAAAATTCAACATTTTATTAAAAAAAAAAACACAAATGGAATATCATAATTTTGGAATGGGAAGTACAAAATTGTCGTTTTCCCACCATTCAAGTTAAAATTTTATTTGTGATATTTTCAACTTATATTTGTATAAGAAATTACAAAAATAATCAATAATAAAATAACAATATAGACTATTTTATTAAAAATATAGAAACTAATATAAATAATATTTTAACTCACACTAAAGATAGATAATATGAATCATAAAAAAATTGAATAATGGAAGAAAGGCGTAAAAAAGAGTAACATGGACACGTGGGAGTGAATAATTAATAATGGGGAAAAATAAAAAGAAATAAAAATGTGGGTCAATAATTGAACGAAAGAGAAGACCAAGACGGCAAGATAATAAAAATAAAATAGAAAAAGAAACACCTAATTTACTATTTTTATTTCCACACACTCCCACGTGCCTCCTCTAAACTTTTCCAAAGTTTCTTTTTTTTTTTTTAAAAAATTAAACCCTAAAGATAATAATAATAATAATATACAAATAAGAAGCCTCCAAATATTTTACTAATAAAACTAAAATCGTTGATTCAAAATAGAAATAAGGTAAAAATAAAATATAATAATTAGAAAAATTAAGAAGATGTTAAAATAATTTAAAGATATTAAGATAGCATAGAATTGAAAATTTGAAGTATGATTCGGTTGTAGACAAAACTAAGTGGGCAACGACTTGGTGACTCATAATGGGCCCCCATCATCCAAATTACCAGATCTCATATTCAAATTAAATATATTTTTTTGAAATTGATAAATATAAAAAACTTTTAAAATTATTTTAAAAATACCTTCGAACTTCAAACTTTCACCATTATTATTAGTGTCGAGTTTTAAAAAAAGAATATTATCGCTCTCAACGTTTATAAATAAAAATTGAATTTCCTTAATTAGCTTGTTTTAATTTTCAATGAATATCTAAAAATAAATACAATTTTAAAAATTAAAAATAAAATGGTTAGCTTTTTTCTTAATAAAAAGGAGTGGTTGTAGAAGGAATATTTGAAGTTCCTAAATTCTAAGCTATCAAATGTTGGGCAGTGAAGCGTTATCTCAATCTTTCCTACTTGCTAGTGATTCAAAGAATAATTTTAAAATTTATTATCTCTGCTACAAAAAGTGTGATAAAAATGGTATTTATTTCCAATCAATGGCTCAAAATTTACCATTCAATGAATATATTCCCTAATTTTTGTTTAAATGCCTGCACCACTGTTCTTGCCGCTGCAAATGGTTCCAAGGAATAATATCATTGAGTTGGTAAACCGCATGCGTTCCCATATAACTCGATACACATTTGTGATACTATTATTTCTAATACAGACGTAAAACTCTGAAGGATAATGATTTCTTTTTGTAGTCTAAATAGGGCGCATCTGATTTATTTGCATATCAATAGGTGATCCGTTAAGTTGGAGGGTAGAACGAAACATTCATTATAAGGATGTGAAAATTACTGTGAAAGTCAAAGCGGACAATATCTATTTTAAATGGACTTGGACTGTTACAAGTATGGAGATTATAGAACAAGCATCAATATCCCAAGGAATTGGTTCTCCAAAAACAAAAAGTGAAAGGTTTGAAGGGTTAAAAGAGAGTACAATTCACTTTGGGATATATTCTTAGGCCATGTTCTTGCAATTATGAATTGTTTCACAGGGACCATGGCTTTACTTTGGATTGGGGAATATATAGATATGTATGCCATATGTCTGTGTTAAATCATAAAATGCCTAAATAGAGCATGCGCTTAGTGGAGGAAGTATACGAACAGATATTGGTGTATTATGTTGTGCTTTAGACACGAGCTCTCGTGAATTTTGCTTTTGATTTCACCAAAACAAATGTTTCATATTATAGCACTATTCTCTTAGCTGTATTCTAATTTGTTTCTGTTCCTCCTAGAAAAAGAAAATCTTATGTCATTGTTCTTATAAATACGTTAAGATAAGTTTATGAGAGGTAATTGAAACTTCGACTTCACATTAATACTACAAACTATTGTAAAATAACAAAAAAAAAAAAAAAAAAAGTTGGCTCCAAGAACCAACAGATTCAAGGAATAAGTCGGAAGCTACTAGGCAACCATCTTAGCTGTGGGATCGACCTTGGAACTGAAGTAAATAACTAAAAAGAAAAATTATGTGATGTAAAGTGAAAAGTCGTATATGGACTTGACATGTCGTGAATCTTTTAAAAGAGGGGTGTTTTCGAGAATGTGAACATAGGTGGTGCATGGTTGTCATTAGCTCGTGCCTTAAAATGTTGAATTAAGTATCGTTATAGTGCAACCCTGTAAACGATTGTAAACGATTCTAATATTGTGTAAATTGTGGGATATGTAAATGAAATTATTAAATAAAAATATCCTTAATAATAAATCATATTCTATCTATTTTATAGGCGGAATTTTAAATAGGTAATTAATCCCTAAAAAAATTAAACCATATAATCTCAATTAAAGTTGTAAAATCGAATAGAAAACGAATTAATCCCTAAAATTAGGGTATTAAAAAAATTCATATTCCCATTGACGTATGGTAGTCCAAATATGGGCCTGCAAACAAGCCCAATAATGAACCCGAGATTGACACCACAACCCGAAACCTATTGGCCCATAATACGAAGGCCCAATAAGATTGCGGCCCATAAAGTTGTCAGCTCCGCTCTCCCGCTCGAATTCAAAAAATGTCGGAATCTGAATCGCGAATTCTCAGCAGCGCCATTTTCACTGGGGAGGGCGAGGGGAGATCAATGGGAGTTTCTAAGAGAGAATCGCCTATGGCGGAGGAAACAGTAGAATCACAACCTCTATTGCCTCAGAAAATAGCCAAAATACTCGACGAAGCACGGTCATCAAATGCCACGCACAATCGCAAGCTCAAGGAGCTATCCGCTCTGCGTTCGAAATCCAAGTCTCCTTTCGAGTTCTTTACTGCGTTTTCCAAAACCCTGACTCCTCTCTTCAGTTTCCATCGCAGAGTTACCTCTGCCGAGCGCGTTATTCGCTTCATTTCCCTTTTCGCCACTGCTAGAGATCCCAATTTCGCTTCGCATGCTGATGAGTTCTTGGAGGAATTTCTTAAGTTTCTTCTCGTTGCATCATGCGCTGCAAATAAGTCTGCCAGGTTCCGTGCGTGCCAGATTGTTTCTGAGGTGAGATCCTAAATTGTGTTATGCTTTTCTTGTTTGGAATCGGAAAAGTGATTGTGGGATTATGTTTTTGTCTTCCTTCCTTTTCTTATTATTCCTTGCTATCTAATAGCTTTCTACAGCTCAGTGCAATATTTAAACGACTGGCTAGATTTGGTCACTGAATCCGCGAACTGTAATTGAAAAGGCTAATTCGAATTCTTCTAGTGTTTTGGGGTAGTTTTGTTACTGCTATAGCAAATTTGCAAATCGAAACCTAATTTTCAGGTTTTTAGTGTTGCATTTTTTTTGAAGTTTCTCCAGTAAAGAGCTGCTTACTCACGGGTCTCCGATGTGAACTTGCAACTTTCTTAAGATTTGGAGTGTCTGATGCTCTTGTTCATGAATTTTTTAGGATTTCTTTACTGATTATCTGTTCACAACACTCTTAGTTGACCGCTGGTAGGCAGTAGTTCAGTTTCATCATGGCTAATTTTTCTGGTAAATGTATTGTTGATTGAGATTATGCATTTCTAGATCATCATGCGGCTACCAGATGATGCAGAAGTCAGCAATGAAGTCTGGGATGACGTTATAGACCACATGAAGGTGCGAGTCCTGGACAAGGTTCCTTCAATCCGCATGTTTGCAGTTCGTGCTCTTTCACGTTTTGCGAATGATAGTGAAAATGGTGACATCCTCAATTTATTTCTTGAGGTGATTCCTATGGAACAAAATGCGGTGAGTATTTTAACTGACTTAAGCATCTTTTTCGATGTTTTGTGGACTTGGGTTGCTTGAACAGTGTCAAGCAGGTTACTCATTTGCTCTTCCTTCCTTGATAGCTAAGGATATATAAGCTGCTTGCACTTTGCATATTCACAATCCATTGATGCCTTTTAATGAAAAATTCATTCTTGTTTCACATTTACCAAATGCTTATGATTATATTTAGAAGAGGGCCTTCAATGCCAGTAGTTCAATCTCTTTTTTTTACAGGATGTCAGAAAGACAATATTACTATCATTACCACCTTCTAATGCCACTTTGCAAGTGATAATCGATTGCACCTTGGATGTGAGCGAGTCTGTTCGCAAAGCGGCATATTGTGTGTTAGCTATCAAATTTCCACTTCAAAGTCTCAGGTCAGTTTGATTCAAGTGAAGGAATTTACTGAATTTTTTAATGTAAAGAAATACGGTACATACCATTACTATTAATCTGTGCTAGAATTATGTTACTTATATATTTGTCTGTTTTTTTTTAACAGCATCAAACAAAGAACGATAATTTTACAGAGAGGACTTGCTGATCGTTCTCAAGCTGTTTCAAAGGAGTGTTTAAAATTGATGACAGATGAGTGGCTTAATAAATGCTGCCATGGCAATCCTGTAGAATTGCTAGAGTGTCTTGATGTTGAAACCTATGAACGAGTTGGTGAATCTGTTATGGGGGCTTTATTAGGAGCTAGTTTGTTGAAACTGCACGTCAATGGAAGTATCCAGAACTATATACTAACTTCCAGCAATGCGACAGAAGGTTAGTGTAGCTTGTTCAATATCCAAATATTTGTGGTTTTTCAATTTGTAATTGTAACTTTCCGTGGGTTACCCATGATAGCCAATCTATGCACTGATTCATTCTCCTCGCCGTGTCCTGGCCTACGCCTATCATTTGATAGTTGGAAGGCTCGCAAGAATTATTCTTATTCTTATTTTTTTTGGCTTCATGTGCAAACATTGATTTCATAAACCCGTTACAAATCTGTGGGTAAATGTTCCGTTTTCGTTGGTCATTCAAGATTTGTGGTCGCTGGAGTAATTGCTCTAGTATGTGTCTTAAAAATATTGATTTTATTTTTTATTTTTTATTTTTATAAATAGTAAATTTGGTCTCGTGATTTCTACCCTTCAATTGCTGCCCGACTTATTCTCATTTAACTTGATGAAAGCATGTCATTATATTGTGAGACTGGGTGTTACATGCTATAGTAACATGATTGTTCCCACTCTTGATATTAGGAGACTCATTACATAGCACTCCAAGTATCCAACTAATGGAACCGGAAGTTTCTATTTACTGGAGAACCATTTGTAAGCATATCCTAACAGAAGCACACGTAAGTATATCTGTTCCATCTTCCGTCATTTGATTCTTGACTCGTCGTTGTCAAATCAATTTCTATGAGTACTTGTAGTAAATGTTGCGTGAATAAATCCTTTTAGAGATTTGTAGGCTACATGGAAATATTTTATGAAATGGGGTTCTTTAAAGTTTCGAACCTTAAAGGACACGGAAACCCCAGTAAAATTGGGAGTGTGAGTTTTTCCTCAAATTAATTGTAGGATTTCTTGCCTAGACTCTTAACTTCCTATTATCATTACTTCCGACTTAAAAAGAGTGGAAAATATTTTGGGAGAAATACGAGTGAAGATTCAGCGTCATTTTTATTTCTTCATTTCATTTGCCTTTTCAAAACAATAGTTGTTTAAAACTTTAAAGCGTTTCATTTTTTTTTTAAATTTGAATGGTTATTCTATGTTATACTTATCATTTATAATATTGACTAAATGATGAAATAGTATGTATAGTATAAACTTGGACTAATTTGACATGATGAAGCAAACACATCAAGTAGATAAGTGAATAAAATTAAGTGGCATATACGATGTACCCTCCTTTTGGGGTAACACATGAAATCTCTTTATTAGACTTGTCACACTATTTTGCCTAGTTATACATTTCCTTTTGTTATGTGTCAAATAAGCCAATATTTATAGGAATGTCATGCCATCATTTAGTCGTAGTGTTATGGATAGTGACTACATAAAATCACACTTCAAAATATAAGTGTGTAATATCACCTTTTCAAGTTTAGATGTATTTAATATAATTATTAAAAGTTGATAAAGTAAAATTTTAATTTAACCTTTCCTTATTCATTTCTTTTCAATTTTGATCTTATCTAATAATATTATTATTTTTATTCATCATCGCTTCCACACTCTCAATACTCTCCTTATTCAGTTGGATTTGATTTTCAACACTCCAATGCATGAACGTAATAAAGTTTCTGAAATTGAGTCATCGTGGGATTGCACTTGCTAATTTGAAACTCGTAAAATTTTCTTCTGTAGGCAAAAGGTTCTGATGCTGCAGCTTCTATGGGTGCTGAAGCGGCAGTATATGCAGCCGAAGCTTCTGATAAAAATGACCTTTTAGAGAAAATTCTTCCTGCCACAATTTCTGATTATGTAGGCTTAGTCAAAGCTCATATTAATGCTGGTAAGATTTTCTCATAAACAGCAATATGGTACGTTGTTTGTTGCCAAGCACCTAAAATGAATGTAATTTCAGGGTCCAGCTATCGATTTGCATCAAGACAGCTACTTTTGCTTGGAACGATGCTTGATTTTTCTGATGCTACAAATAGGAAGATTGCTGGTGCATTTCTGCAGGAAGTGTTGCATATGCCTCCAGATCATGAAGTGGACGATGATGGTAACTTGGTTGTTCTTGGGGATGGTATCAATCTTGGAGGAGATAGAGATTGGGCAGTTGCTGTCTCGGGGTTGGCAAAAAGAGTCCATGCTGCTGCTGGTGAATTTGAAGAAATTGTTCTCGAGGTGATTGAAGAACTCGCTCGACCATGCAGAGAGAGAACCGCAAATTGTGTGCAGTGGATGCACTGTCTTGCTGCGACAAGCCTTCTCCTGGAAAACGCAAAATCATTGAATTTTATTAATGGAAAAGTCACAGGACCTGCTCAACTACTGGAGTCGATATTGCTTCCAGGGGTAAAAAAAACATTTTATTAACAGCTGTTTGATTTTGCATATTGCTCAATATTCAACAACCGTCCTTGCCATATTGTGACTTTGGACCATGGTTGCCTATTCTTGTATATGATTAGCTGGTTGGTTAGGCGATGTACTACTTTGTGCGTATGTTCATATGGTTAGCCTAATACGCTATTATTATCACTACGTAGAAGGGTAAAAACCACTAATTTAAATCAGTTGAAGTATGAGGTAGAGTGTTTCATGTTTTGAAGTTTGTAGCTTAGCCCTCATTTATTCAACTCACCAACTTTATTCATTTTGTATTGCAGGCAAAACATGTTCAGTTAGATGTTCAGAGGATTAGTATCCGTTGTCTTGGCCTCTATGGATTGCTAGATAAAAGACCAAATGAGAAAGTTCTTAAACAGTTGAGGCATTCCTTCATTAAGGGACTGCCCCCAATTAGCATAATGGCCTGCAAGGCATTATTTGATCTGGTATTGTGGCATGGTCCTCAGGAGGTTGACAAGGCTCTGGGACAAGATGGCCTGCAGTCTTCATTTGACAAGACATCTTTTAGTCATATCAACTTATCTGAAGCCGCTGAGGATTGGGCCGTGGGATCACTTGATCTTTTATATGCTGGACTTGGCAACGATGAGAGGTACAGCTCTTCAGCAACCAATGAAGTCGAGTCCGTTCAAACCATTGTTGCAGAGGGATTTGCTAAGATTCTTCTGCTGAGTGAAAACTATCGAAGCATAACAGCATCTCTACATCCTCCACTCTTAAGCAAGCTAGTAAACATTTATTTTTCAAGCGAGAAAGATCTCGAGAGGTGCTTCCTTCTGGACCTATAATTTTCCAAATCTAATTTACTGTTTAAACTTAAAAAGCCTTTAAAACTTGAATTGATCTTATCTTAAATCAGGTTGAAACAATGCCTTTCTGTATTCTTTGAGCATTATCCATCCCTCTCAGTTGCTCATAAGGTAAATGAAATTTAACTTCAAATGGATGCATTTTCTTACACCCGAGAAGCTTGGAAGTGTAACTTCTCTACTGAATTGTGTACTTTACTCGCAGAGGTGGATATCTGAGGCTTTTATCCCAGTTATGCGTTCAATGTGGCCAGGCATCAATGGAAATGTTGGAGGTTCTGCTTCTGAGGTAGGAAATATGCGTAAACATGCAGTCCAAGCATCACGTTTTATGCTGCAGATGATGCAGGCTCCTTTATATGCGAATGATACTGAAAGGAAGGATGAAGATGGATGTATGGAAAATCTGGAAGTCTTCGATGGTACTGGAGGAGCTCCTCTTGAGTGCATCGAAGAGGGGCTTTCTATTCGAATAGCTATAGAGGTAATATTTAAACTTATGCTAGTAGGATTGTCCTGTCTATTTAAGTATCATTGATTATGTTCCAAGTCATGTTTCATTCTTGTAGAGGGAGGCACAAGCCTTTTGGGTGCAAGTCAAAATTTAAATTCAGAACATTTGATAAAAATTATAAAATGTAAAATAAACTGTAACTAGGAAATAAAAACTTTTGTAATGTAACATTTCTCTTTTTTTAAGTAGATAGTCTAAAGGTCATTTTCTATGCACGGTTATTATCACGGTATGATCCCTGTAGTTCATACTGGTTTGAGGGGAGTGTAGAATTTGAGCTGTAACTCAGCTCTCACATATTAGTTAAAGCTAGCCAAGTTGAGTAATTTTGAATTGCACAAACTTGATTATTCTGTCTATTTGTTACCATCTTTGCTTTTCATTCTTTTCACTTATTCTTGTAGTCTTTCCTCAAAATTGTCTGTTGAGTCCAATTGAAAGTTGTGGTTTTCTGACTTGTTATCCATTGATTTATACTTTTTTGAGGTTGCAAGCTTTCGTGGAAAGAAGACGCTAGCACAAAAGTCATATGTTTCTGCTTTATGTCGGGTACTTGTGTTGCTACATTTTCGCCCGTCAGAACAAGGCACCATAAGGCTAATGAGAAGACTACTATGTTATGTGGTTGAAGCTGCATCAGCAGATAAGGATCTTATCAAGGAGTTAAAGCGGATGGGGGAGCATCTCACAGCAATTGACAAACAACCAGATCTTGAAATGTCTCCAGATCAAGCTCATCTAATTTTGGGTAAATGTCGTTACTTATCCCTATTCTGCTTCTTGGTTTAAAAACAGTTAAAAAAAAAAGTTTCACTGAACAAAAACTGAAGTTATATTTCCTGAGTAACGAGTTCTTAACACTTCTGTATCTGTAATTTCTGCATCACATTTATTTTCTCAAAAAATTCATATATGAGGGCCTACATAAGATGGTTGTCATGAGATGGTTCTCTTTAGAAACAGTCCATGCAAAGGTTTTTCCGATTTCATTCATTCTAATTCATAAGCATATCTCTGGTATACCTTTTGATGTGTCCTATTTTCCTGTTATTTTGTGCCAATAAACACCTACTTACAGATCAACTAAAATTGGAGTTCAACTTCGAAGCTGAAGTTCCACAAACACCAGTTCCATGTTCTACCCGACCGACGCGTTCCCGGAGACGAGTGAGACAAGATTCTTCATCTTCTGATGAAGCTATGTCACCCACCTCTGTTCCCAATGTTGTTGGGACAATCAGTACACGCTCACAGAGGGCAAGCAAAACTGTGGCACTGACTAGAATTACAAAAAGTGCACTTAAGATCAACGATGTCGTTAATGAAGAAGATGAAGATGAAGATGATGATGATGAAGATGAGGATGATAATTCTGATTCAGATGTGACAGAGGATTGTACGTAAGCATCAGTTATATATTGTACATAGATGTGCTTCAACTGTATGTGTTGGAATTATGATTTTGGCAGTTTAAGTGATGCTCAATGGTAGAACTTGTGCCTTGAGTTATTAATATCCAAGTGAAACAGATTAAGAGTTATGTCGAACCATTCCAATTCCACTAGTTATAGATATGGGCCCTATATAACGAAAGTATTTGGCTCAAATATGAATAGGAAAATCAAGGGTTGTGTTGCCAAAATCAACATTATTGGCCTCACATCAAGTTGGTTGAAGATTGTGGTGGTGAATTTCTTTGGTTTCTAAATGGTCACTTTGAAGATGGGACCAAACCTTATCGCTTGAAAGTGAAAGCGAAGCACATTCTAGAACAGGTTTTCACTTTCTTGGTTTGGCAAAGACTTCTCACAAACCAATAAAGAGGTGTGAAAATTATTTATAGATCTGCCAAATTGAATTCCAATTTAAATAATTATCCAAAATGTTTGATAACATATTCATAGTTCTATCAATTTCAACTTTTATTAATTAATTCATGAACATAGCATGGACACACTCACATGCTATTGAATAGAGTATGCTCACAATTATGGACATATGGGTGAGTCTTCAACTATGATTGTCTAAGTTCTGTTAAAAGGATGGAGTTCAAAGATGGAGTATGACCAAGAAAATAACGTCGAGCATGTTAGTATTGTAATAACCCATGTCCAGGATTTAGATTCGGATTCGAAATTCGAATTTAGCATTTGATGACCTTGACATTTTCCTGCATCCCAGCGACATGGTCACGTTACTTATTTCTTAAGATTGAAAACTACCGTAATTGACCAATACGAGTCATTTCAACATACTTTATCTTAACTCACGCGCATCTTAAAACCACACACGATTTCACATCCTCATATAAGGTAACCTAGAAGTTAGCAAAAACAAAACCAGAACACAGATAATTTAAAATAAAAGAAACGACAAAACATGATTACAAAAGGAGTGGAGGAGTTGGTTTACTGTTATAAAAACTGGGTAAAAGTCTTGAAGTCCGTCAACGATAACATAAAATAAAAGCCTCTCCACATGCAAAGAGGATTCATGCATTTATGAACATGTTGACTTTATGCCATTGTTTTCCAGATCTTTGCAAATTTTGTACATCAAATTAAAATTCCGACACCCAAAATTCATATGTTTTAAACAAACATTAGCCCATCTCAACATATTCCCGACCAATCATGTTTCTGTGTTCATATTTATATGCATGCTTTCCCTTGGTTTTTGTTTGTTTATTTTATTTTTCAAATTTATTAAAATATATATATATTTATTTGCTTGGCTAATGATGAAATTAAGAATATTATAGGGGTTAGTTTGTAATAATGATAAAATGGAAGGACGTAGTTGCAAGAGATGTAATAAATTCTTGTATTGGTTTGTTTGTTTTATAGAGTCCAAGAAAGAGGCGCAGATGCAGGCATCTTATTGTATTGTATCCACGGAATCTGGATTTTCCTTTTCTTTTTTTTTTTTTAATTTTATGAAAATAATAAAAGAAAATTGCGGCTATTAAATTTTAAAAAAAATCAACCTCCTCAAACTTCTATAAATATATAATTATTTAAATGTAAATTACTTCATGTGTGGCCGCAATAAATTATTGCAATCAACCGTCACGTCTTCTTCTTTTTTTTTCTTTTTATTAATTAAATGGAATTTCCTTTTTCCTTTCTTTTTTCATCTATATATTTTTCAAATTCAAAAAATAGTTTTTAAAATATTTATTTTCTTTTTCAAAATTAACCCTCCAGATAGTAAATTAAAACTTGATTAATCTATGAAGAATAAAATTAAAATTTTTAAGAAATTGGCCGGCAAATTGAAAATGATATTATATATATATATATTTTTTAGTTTATATTTTTAGTCGTAATATTTCATTTATTTCTAAGCATTGAAAGGCAGTGGTCAATAATGAGAGACAATAACATTAACATAACGAAAAATGATAATACTTAACATATTAATATAAATAATTGGAGGGAGAAAATGGAAATTAGTCATTTTCACACCAATAAATAAATAAATATATATTATATATATAATTTTTATAATCAAGAAATTGTGGCGGTGGATGATGCTCTCTCCCACGCTCCTACGAATAAGAGCTAATTTTTAATCTTTAAAAAAAATGTTCATATTTCCATCTTAAAAAATGTATAAAATGTATTTTATATATAAATAAAAAAATTAATCCATCTATATATAAATAAGCGAGAGATACTATCTCCACTAATATATATTTTTTTTAAAAAAATTAACTTTCTAAATTAAGATTATGTTGTAATCATGGTTAGAAAAGATTCTTTGTACGAGGCCAAAACCATGTTGGTTTGTATTTTTAAACTTACAAAAAATTAATTAAAATATTATAGAGTGACCACGTTTAAAACCATGAATTTGTTTCTCGAAAGTATGACCCACAAAGAAATAATCGGACTTTTGTAATCTTCCTTGCCTTTAATGTCAGTACTAAAAACGACGAGTGTAAGGAACATCCAGGTCACGATGTTGTTGAATGCAGTGGTGGTCATGACAATTTCATCGACTTCAGTGGTGGGAATTGTGAATCAGGCTAAAGTGGAGGCGGATAATAGATAGAGTAATTCTTATGAAATGAAATGAACCCGTTTTAGCTAACTTATAATCTTATTGATATAAAACACAATTTTAATAAATAAAATTTGGAAACATAAAGAAAAAGTTCATGTAAACGCATTGAAACTTTATATATTCTTTGGTATATAATTCCGTTCATATTCATTCATTATAATTTTTCTAATTTTTTACTGTAAACTAGTCGAAATCTTTTATTGAAATTATTAACAATAATTAGGAAATTAAAATTTGATTATACTATATATATTTATGTTCTATGAAATACTTTGACTTCTAAATAAAATTAATGTATTTTTAAAATATAAAATACCCAAACCCTTCAGTTAGGTGGTTCCATGAACATAAATATTCCACAGATTAATGATTTTTTAAAATAGTGCAAATAATTCAGTAATAATAATAATTGAAATATAAGATATAGTATTAGGGAGACAATATTAAATTAAGGAAAATGGGATATAACGTCAGGAGTGACGGTGCCGTCCAATTTATGGCCAACCCAACCGGATCAAAACATGCAACTCTGTTTCCGTTACGCCATTTAAACACTTTGTCCCAACTCCGTTTATTTAATTATTATTATTATTATTACTATTTTTGTTTAGAGAAGTCCGTTTATTAGTTAATGTATTCGATTTTATTTGCCTTCTTAATGGTCTTTATCATTCACACTCTGCCAAAATAAATAATAAATAAATAAACATTATATTATATAAATATTAGAAGGAATGTTTGGCTTCCCCTGTTCAACCGATGTGAGATCTCACAATCCACCCATTTATGAGCCCAACATCCTGGCTGGCACACAGCCTGATGTCTGACTTTGATATCATTTATAACGGTTCAAGTCCATCGCTAGAAGATATTGTCCTATTTGTGCTTTCCATTCTAGAACTTTCCTCAACTTTTAAAAAGGAAGAGATTTTCACACCCATACAAGAAATGCTTTGTTCCCCTCTCCAATCGATGTGGGATGTGACGCTCTCCCTCGTAGGAGGAGCGAAACCTATAGTTATCGATCTACTTAATATTCTGGATAAAGCATATGTATATACTCACATAAAATAGAGAGATCCCTCGATACAACAAAATAAATATATACTTATCCAAATTTGAGGTTTAAATAGATGAATTTAATAATTTAAAAGTTACAATCAATACGGTTGAGTTGGGTTGGGTTGGGTTGGGTTGGGTTTGGTTTGATTTGGGTTGGGTCAGGAGTAGAAAAGAAAAAGAGGGAGAGAGAAAAAGAAAAAGAAAAAAAAGTGGTGAGTCAGCGACACGTAGGACAAGGGTGCATTAGGATGGTGCCCCCTTTGTGTTGGGTTTGGGCATTATAAAAGGGTCATATGGGGTGTGGTTTCAGTTCAAGGATGTCCACTAAATCTGAATCCACACTTCTTCTTTAATTACACAAATTTTCTTTTCTTTTGGAAAGTTTATTTTTGTTCCTTTCCCCCACACATTGTTGCCTGTTCTTCCCTTTTTTTCTTAGTTCAAATTTTCAAAACCCCAAAAACCCACACACAAAATTCACAAACATGGTCGCTTTGGTCTCTCCAGACAACATGGTCGCTTTGGTTTCTCGTACTGGAAGGCATTTGCAGCGTTATGACATTAGGGGTCGCCGCCAAGTCGTTGGGTAATTTCCCCCCTCTCAAATTTAGCCTGTTCTTTGTCCATTTCTTTCAATTTTGGTTCGTTCCCATAAAACCCTTTCGAAATGATCCCAGAAATTGCTAGTTCAATGAAGAACAAAACCAATTTCTGTGTTTCCAATTTTGTTGGATAAGACTTGAACGATTGGATGCCATCTTGAATTACTTTGTGTTGATGGGTCCCTTAAGAAATTGATGGTTCTTAACCTACTACATGTGGCTACCAATAAAAACCCAAAAATTAAACAAATTTTGATTTAATTTCCTCTTGTTAAATGTTCTTGACTGTTCTTGACTAAATTAAACAAATTTTGCAGATGCATCCCCTATAGGTACAACACTACTAAGAAAAATGCTTTGGATAATACAGAGGAATTGGAAGTGCTTGTGATTAGCTCCCAGAAAGGGAAAGGCATGTTGTTTCCAAAGGTAAAGATTGGACAGATTTTCAGATCTGTGTTTCATTAGAAATTGGCTGATTTCTTCCAAATTTTGTGTAAAAAAAGTAATGAAGTCCTTAATGTAAAAATTTACAGGGAGGTTGGGAAACGGATGAATCTATTACTGAGGCTGCTTCAAGAGAAACCCTTGAGGAAGCTGGTGTTAAGGGAATTGTTCAGGTTTATTTCTTTCTATAATTCATCTCAGATGTCTTTTTCTAGTTAAAAAGGGTTAAGATTTCTGTTGTTTTTTACTGGTTTTTGGTATCTATAATGTTTTTGAGTGAGTTTACAATCATTGGTAAAGAACAGTTTTGGTTTAGAACATGAAATCGAACGTGGTAGGAACGTTCGGGAGCGATAATTAGATTTGTAGATCTAGCAGGAGTTCTTAACAATAATTGTTGTAATGATGATCCAATCTGAAAAGAAAAAGTCAACTATAGTGTTTGTATGATCCAATCTGCTTCATGTTTTCGATGCGAATTCTGAACTCGAAATCGGGTTGTGTGTGCAGAGTGAATTAGGGAGTTGGAGTTTCAAGAGCAAAACCTATGACACCTTCTATGAAGGATACATGTTTCCTCTGCTTGTGAAGGAGCAGCTCGAGTTTTGGCCCGAAAAGAATTTTCGACAACGAGTTTGGGTATAATATAGCTACTCACTCCCCTGTTAAAAACTCATTCCTTGTTGCATTTTTTACCATGATCTAAATGTTTTGGGTACTCGATTCTCTTGTAGATGAGCGCTCGCGAAGCTCGGGAGGTTTGCCAGCATTGGTGGATGAAGGAAGCATTGGATGTTTTGGTAGGACGGCTTTCATTGCAAAAGAAGCAACAGATGGAGGAAGTAATGCCGTGCTCGGCTCGTTGAGCTAGCTAGGTAGGACGGAGGTCGCGTCTCGTCCCTTGCCTTCATGGTTTTCGTGTAAATAAGAAGTTGAAGAAGAAGGAAGAAAGGGATGAAAAAGTCTGCATTTTCTGGATATTTGGTAGAATCATGCAGCAGCTCAAGAACACACCAATGGAAGTCTGATTGAGAAAACAGAAACTTTTATTTTCCTCCACAAAGATGAAGAACAGAGATTTGATTATCATCACAAACACAAACTTTGTTTCTTTTTTCTTTGTTTTTTTGAGTTTCTGTTTTTTTTTTCAAAAAAAAAATAAAATCTCAATCCGTGTCTCCGAAGTGTAATAGTTATTCTTGTCATTGTCGACTTTAATCCATATTCATATCCTCTCATTTCCGCTCGTCCGTGTTAGATGAACACAATTCTCCACAATGGTATGATATTGTCCACTTTGAACATAAGCTCTCATGGCTTTGCTTTGGGCTTCTCCAAAAAGTCTCATTCCAATGGAAATAGTATTCTTTGATTATAAACTCACGATCATTCTCTAAATTAACCGATGTGGGACTTTCATCCAACAGTTCGTTTATAATTAAACCTCTAAATATTCTACAAACTACGTCGAACTATAATTATTATGTTAATGACGACAAAAACTTGTTTAAAAGCTAAATCGAAAGCTATCACTCTTGATTCGGTTTTTATCGGCACGATCATTAGGGTTTAGTGCGCGATTGCCAAATAAGGTTTGTTAGAAGAAATGAAAGAGAGGAAGAAATAAAGGGAAAGAAAAGGGGTGAAAAGGAGAGGAAAAAAGAACATGAATAATTGAGATGGGGAGAAAGGAGAAAATAAGGAAAATTGAAGGGCATGAAAGCAAAATTGAGACTTTTTAAAAGAATGGGAAGGAGTGGAAATGTGGAATGGCCTACTAACATGGAAATTCAAGCCTCATTAATCATCACTCCAATTATCAATAGTTCTTAGGCAAACCATGTGCCTATTTTCTTTCTTTTTTTAATAAAAAAATTTTTTTGAGGGTCGTGGTCAACTTACCAACAAGTTTATCCCATACCATTCTTTTTCACTGGTACCAGCACGTAATCGAGCTATCAAAATTTCCTAGGTTGGTACCGCACTAATGCAACGTTTAGTTTGAGCACACTATAAATTTAAAGGTAGAGGTTAGATACAGTAATATATCTTTGAATTTTTGTATATACATTTTTAATATATTCGTTTTCTATGATAGCAATACTAATTTATTTTTGTCAAAGAAAGAAAAATCACACGTGAAGTGAAGTGATGGAAATATATCTAATTTATTAAATTACAATATAATGTATTGATAAAATAATTTCAATAATGTCAATATTAAGTTCTATCTACTCGATCACTTTTTTTAAAGACCATAATTATTTTTAGGTCGAGTTTCGATCTTCACTTTTATACGGGAGTGTTAAAGTTTGGGTTGAGACATTTTTTAGATCAAACTCAATTGTTGTCCTGTTTTTACCATCATTATTTTACAGATTTGTTTTTTAAATTTCACCGAAGAAAAACACAGAGGTGGTGGGGGCGGCAGGGACGACGTCGGCAACCACGGAGGGAAGAGGGAGAAGGAAAATAAAAGTGGAATTTTTAACAAAATTAAAAATTAAGAATATTGGTCAAATTTTAAATTTTAATATCATACCTCCAAATTTAAAAATACAAAGCTGTCCTGCCTCGTCCCTTTTTATAAAGCTTCTCTCTCTTTTAATATTTATTGTTTTATAGAAATCAAAGAACGCCGCTAATATATGATCTCAATTCTAAAAGGACGTAGAATTGTCGCTTTATTAATAATTGTTGAGTCGAGTGGATGGACATTTTAAGTCCATACGTGCGAGGAAATGATTTGAAATTCAAAGCCTAAGTATGGGTTTATAGGGTTGATGGCGTAGTTGAAAGTGCATTCCATTCATCTTTTCACATATATTTTGACCAAATGCCACTAATTTATTTTCATTCTTTTGAGAGTTACTTTGGTTAACACATGCTTTTTTTCAATTATAATACTTTAATATTTCCCTTTTTCTCTTAAAGTAAAGTAATGGAATCACTTTAAAGCTGTATATTCATAGAATTTACAAAATATTTAAATAACCCAATTAATATTTCAATTTCCTTTTTAATCGTATAAAGTTTTAAGATTATAAGTGACACACATCCATGCTCTCAACCTACTGAAGCTATGGCCCATCTCCTCCTCCTCTTCCTCTCTCTCTCTCTCCTCCCTCTCCTCTCCCTCTCCGCCACAGACACCTTCGTCTACGGCGGCTGCACCCAGCTCCGATACTCCCCAAACTCCGGCTACGAGTCCAACCTCAACTCCTTACTCACCTCCCTCGTCAACTCAGCCACCTACTCCTCCTACAACAACTACACCTTCCAAGCCTCCACCCCACAGGACGCACTCTACGGCCTCTACCAGTGCCGCGCCGATCTCTCCATGCCCGACTGCGCCACTTGCATAGCCCGCGCCGTAACTCAACTAGGCGCTCTCTGTTCCGACACCTGCGGTGGGGCCCTCCAGCTCGAGGGCTGCTACGTCAAGTACGACAACTCCACCTTCCTCGGCGTCGAGGACAAGACGGTTGTGCTCAAGAAATGCGGGCCGTCTGTCGGGTACGAGGTGGAAGCAATGGCGCGAAGGGATGCTGTGCTGGCAGCGCTTGTGGGGTCCAGTGGGGCATATAGAGTAGGTGGGTCCGGGAAAGTGCAAGGCGTGGCGCAATGCGTGGGGGATTTGAGTGGGAGTGAGTGTCAGGATTGTGTCGGGGAGGCGATCGGACGGCTGAAGAGCGATTGCGGGACGGCGGATTTTGGGGACATGTTCTTGGGAAAGTGTTATGCGAGATACAACACTCATGGGCCTCCCGTGTTCTCTAAGGCCCATCATGGTAAGCCATTCTTCACAACTACCACTGCAATTTCATTGGTAATGTTTTTGTTTCCTTTTATTTTTATTTATTTATTATTTTTTATAATATTGAATTGAAGGATAAAATGTGGGAATGAAATGAACAGATAAATTTAGCGGTGATGGTGAGAAGACATTTGCGATTATAATTGGGCTTCTAGCTGGAGTTGCTCTTCTCATTATTTTTCTTGTTTTTATAAGAAAAGTATTTCAAGGATCTGGTGATTCCCTTTTTATTTATTTTTTTATTTTTTTTTATTTTTTTATTTTTATTTTAATGATTTGGTTTGGTTGTTGTGGTGCAGGTAAATAACAGTCAAGTATGGAATGGACGGAAGGATAATGGGTTGTTTTTTATTTTTATTTCCTATTTTTCAAGAGAAAGTTTGTGTACTGTTTACTTCTTCTCTATTCTGGAATCTGTCGCACACAATTTTTCATATTTTTCTTTTTTTTTTCTCTCTTTTTTATTTTTACCCTAAATGATGTAAAACTTACTGTAAACCTTGGGATAAAAGTTTGCTCCTTTCGAGCATTTGTATCCTTTTCAAAGTGGATGGTTAAATTCAAGGTATTAAATGAGTATCACTAGTTGATAAGGTTCTAATTCTCGTACCCCGCTTATTATACTAAAAAAATGTTTGATATCTCCTTTGAACATGTATGGAAATACTTTTATCTTGTGAGGTCTGTCATCACTTATCAAATTTAAATGGGTATTATTTATTTTTCCCTCTCTCAGAGTCTTTTCAAAATATATGGGTTTATGTGTATACCCAAGTAAAATAGTATATGAATGAACCAAGACCAAGTAAAATAGTATATAACAAGCGAAGAGTAGGTAACGTGACCATGTCGCAGAAGATTATCGGGCTCCAAAACATATTAAAGAGATGGAAAGGAATAATTAAGCTAATCATACACTTTTTTTTTTTTTTTTTTTTGAACTTTTGAAAACCATGCATGCTAAAGCAGTGCACTAATGGAATTCTTGCTTGGTTGCTTTCCTTCTTTTCTTTTGGCCTTTGGACAGGAAATGGAATAATTCAGCATATCCCTCACCAGCCTGCCTGCAACAGATCAACACAAACAACTACATATCGACGTGCCTATAGAAATATTGTCATTCACTTATATGCTACGAACCAGATAATTTTTTTTGAATGAGGTGAGATTCATGGTCTAAACGAGGATGAACTTAGAATGAATGAATTGGCAACACGCAACGAGATTAGATTTAAAACTCCGACCTAACTAAGGAACATACGTAAGGTCAAAATAGTAAAAGAGAAAAGCAAGCAAAAAGTATAGAAAATGGGCATACAACTTTAATGCTTTATCCCAAAAAGGTTGCATGGCTTTGTTTCTTTTCTCTATAATGAGACACACTCCTTAAAAGAACAACCCTAAAAAAAAACTTAAAATTGGAGCTTGATTCCATTCAATAATTGTCGTAACCTTGTTGGTTAAGCAATATGCTCTTTAAGGTGGTGTGACACACGAATAAACGAGTGATGCATGAACGAACCGAGAGCATATTTTAAAAATAAGATAGTAATTTTATATATCGAATTGCGAATTCTAATCCAAATCTTAAAGGTGAGATGTATTAGCATGGTTAAACAGAGGGGGTAGTGGTTACAATGAGACAAATGAAAAAAAGTACTAAGTGTTAGGGCTTTAAAATATGGAGTGGAACTCCTTTTCCCATTATTAGTAAAAGCATCGTTATTCTCCTCACTTTCTCTTGCTATTAACCCAATGGCCCAAATGAAAGGAACTAACTCATTGGGCCTAATTACACCATAAACAAACAGCCCATGAACAGAAATGGTCAATGCATTGGGCCCATGCTTAGTCTTTTAATTTTCGATTAATTTTCGATTAATTTTCGATTTTATAGGTGAGATATTGAGAATTTAATTAGGCCTACTAATATGAACTAATTTTTGTATGATACAAATCAATTAACAAATGAATTTTCCTTTCACTAATTTCCAAAGCGAAAATCCCCAATCCAAACAAAGAACAAATCAAATTCATTCAATCACCTCGAACACATCGGCTCTTCCACTATGGTCTCCAACAATGGCTTCCTCGACCTGCACATCGACCTTCGATGACCCATAACCGGCTCCGGTGAGAATTCCTCCCCTTCCTCATTATCCAATTTCAACTTCGCTTCCGATTCCTCTGCTTCCCCACCCCCGACGATCCGCCGCTTCTTCCCGCCGGATACCCGCTCGGCGGCGAGAAACAACGCCCCCATATCCGCCACCGAAACCACCGAATTCACCTTCTTCATCGGAAACATTACGTATGAATTACCCATCTCGAGATCCTCATCCGCCATCAGCGCCGAAAACCGCCGACCCACATGAACCGATTGAGAATTGACGACGAAGAAGTTGGGCATCTCAAACATCAGCTCCGCCGCCTTGACCGGTTCCTGAAACCGCCGAATTTCGCCGCTGGGAAAAATGACCGTCGTGGTGGAAGAATTCGAGGGTTTGCCGCCGATTTGGGTGGAAAGGGTACACGAAACGTAATTCCCCATGAATCCCAAAGGGTGAAATCAGCGCCAAAATGGAAAGAATTGAAAGAAATTTGGTTTGGTTGAGGAAGAATTAGAAGGCAAGGAATAGATTTATAGTGAGAATTGGAGAAGTCGTGAACTCGGAAATGTGGAATGGGTTGATTTTGAAAGCAAAAGCGAAGCCCAGTTGGTTGTGTTTGACATTATTGCTCATTCCGCGTGGAACAAGCCTAAATAAATTAAATAAAATATATTTATTTATTTTATTTTAGTTTAGTTTATAATTATTTACAATAAATTCAAAAAATTGATAATGAATTGGATCGGAAGAGAATTAAAAGGAAAGGAAAGGGAAAGCGGCGGCGGCGGCGGCGACATCCCAAGTAATGCGTGAGTGTTTAATGAAGGCAGCGACGGTGTCGGTTATTTATATAATTATGAATAACATATTCTTCGCCGCGTGGCTGGGCTGTACTCTCTAAACACAGCGTTGCTGCCAATGCCATTCCTTACAAACTTACAAAACATCCCAACCCTATCTTTATCACTCTTCCCTAATTCAATCGACGTGGAACCCCCAATCTACCCCTTCGAGATTCAACCTCCTCGCTGGTACATCGCCTGGTGTCTGGCTATGATACCATTTGTAATAGCTTAAGCTCAAGATTTTGATACCATTTGTAATAGCTGAAGCTCAAGGTTTTTAAAGCACCACGTCTGCTAGGGAGAGATTTTTATATTGTTATAAAGAATGATTCGTTCTCCTCCCAAACCGATATGGAATCTCACGCTATCTTTCTCAGAATTAGAAAAGTTCGTTTAATTCGTTGTGGCATGAAATCACATTTTATATATAAAATGGAGGGAGTGAGGAATGGTTTCTCCGTAAATAACTCGAATTTTACAAAAATAAATAAAAAAGTTATACAAATTAAGTAATTAGTAAAAAATTAAAAGATAATGAGATTGTGCTAAAAAGTAATTAATTATGTCTATAGACAAACTGTCAAATTTAGTTCGAGATATATTTTTTTTTGTTAAAATAAGAAATTAATATAATTACGAAGGTGTAAAAATCAATATACATGACATCATTGATAATAATAATAATAATAATAATAATAATAATAGTTGGTTTATTATAATTATTAAATGCACAACTTGACCATTGAAACGTTTCATAATAATAAAAACAATAATTAATAGGTAGAATAAAAATGAATTGATTAATTCAACCTATAGTCATTACATATTGTTGACAACCCAAAACATACCTGAAGAACTTAAAACAAAATTATAATTAAACAAATTACACAACATTTCAAAAAATATGTTACACTGTTTAAGATAATATAGAATCTAAACTATATTGTAGACGATAAATAGTGAATTAATGGTGAAAATTATGAAGTAGAAAGGAAATTAAACAAAGGGAAAAGGTGGCACTAAGAAATGTAAAACCCAGAGACCCAGTGATTACCAACAACAACTGAACGAACTCAGCGAATTGTTTGTCATTTTTGAGTTTGTAATCATAGGAGGGCGCGTAGTTCCATCCATGTTCATGTTGTCTGTAACTCAAGCACCTCTCTACCTTCTCTCTCATCTTCACCTCTTCCATTCTCTCTCTTAAAACTCCCATGTTGGCGTCTACCATCTTCCCCAACCTTCCTGCACCACCACCATCACAGAAAGACTCACCTTGAGCTCTAACTTGGAAACGGCGACGACGGAGTACAGGCCAAACCATAGCAACACATGGCTTTGCTAATGCTGCATACACACAACTGACTGAAACCATCTTCCAACAAGCTCTAATCTTTCTGGGTTTCTCACAATTTACTAAAAAAAAACAAAGATGGGTTCTCTCTCTCTCTCTCTCTCTCTGTTTGGATCAGTTGGCCTAATTTCCAAGAACAAAAAGCTGTTTCCTTCAGATTTATAAACAAGAATATATTGTTGGTTCGGTGGTCAAACCGATTGAATGTTTCTTTTTTTTCTTTTCTCAATAATATAAATAAGCATTTTGAGTTTGGAGTTAGTGTGTGGATTATTAGTTGTAGTCTAAAATATTCAACGATAATGGCTATGGCTTTTGTGGTTGGAATTCTAAGCTAAGTTCCAAATAAAAATCCATGCTTCACGGTTGGGTTGGACTTTATAATATATATAGTTTTTGTTGTTAATATTTTTATAAAAAATTACCCTAAACCCTAAATAATTGTTTGTAACATTGGTCTAATTCATGCATCTCTTCACTCTTTTACCATATGGAAAACCAAGGAAAATGTGTTTCTTGTTTTTTACTGTATGTTCTGTTTTGTTTCTTTTAGGATCACATTACAAATAATATTTATATAATAATTAATTAATTAATTAATAAATGAGTCCTACACCTACAAGCAAAATTCAACAAATCTGGACTTAACTTAGAAGCTTAAATTAACTTATTGCTTTTATTCGTTCAAACTCCACCAAAATTCAACCACTTAACTTCCAAGTTAATGCCATTTTAAATTATCTCTTTAAGAATTAGATATTAAACAAATATTGATATTCATTTTTTTCATTCTTTGAGAGAAAAAAAATATAAATATATATAATTTTGCGTATCATAGGATCATAGCCTATTCCATTTTTTATACAACATTCGAGAATTGAATACAAAATTGAATGTTTTTAAAGGCATACTCAAATTCAAAGACACATTAAACTTCTGAGATTAAACTTGTAATTTAACCGAATATTTTTAAAAAATATGAAGCTAAGTAGAAGATTCAGATTTCTGATACTTAATCCCTGTCATACAAGGCAGAAGGAGATGTCTTCAAACGCCAACAAATGATGCTTAAAAAAAGATTATAATAACAGAGCAGGTTTGTTTTCTAAGCAAGACAAAACATGAATGAAACCCACCGATCCTATTTACCAACAAAAAGGGAAAAGAAAAGTTCACTACTTTGCTACTAAAGTCCTAAATCAAACAGAAGGAAGTTGGGAAATATTGAACCTTGTGGTCACCATGTGTAGTAATGCCATTAAGGCTGCCCTCATGCGATCCGTTGATGTTTCCTCTTTTGTCCAGAGGATCCCTCGTCCTGTCCTGGCTGAGTTTTGACTGGCATGCACTCGTCCAACGTTCGAGCCACCTCAAAAGCTGAAGAGTAATTTGTGTGATTTTGGATAGCCACTAGTCCCCTGATCCCTTTCCGAAGGCCCATAACAAAACGATGCACCATCTTTGACTGTGTATCCACCATCTCTGGAGCAAAACGAGATAGCCTCAGAAATTGTCGGTCGTAATCCTCCACAGACATGTTGCCTTGTTTCAAGTTCAAAAACTCCATCTCTTTCTCATGCCTGAGAGTCATTGGGCAACGCCACTCCAAAAACATATCCTTGAACTCTTCCCACGAAATAGGACTCTCACCATCATCTTCTTGCGCTGACTCAACAGACCTCCACCAGTTGCGAGCATTCCCTTGTAGCTTAAAAACTGCAGATCTCACCCTTTGCTCATCCGGAAACTTCAATAAATCAAATATAAATTCAAGATCTCTTATCCAGTCATATGCAACATCTATGTCACCTGTGCTAGCGTCAAATGCAGGGGGATCAAATCTTATGAATTCCCGGGCATAATTGATGTTGCCCACTGTAGAAGACTGGGAGGATGGTGCAGAAGAGCGTGCCCCGCTATTCCGAACCACACAATCTATGATCTGTTGTAATGCATCAGGGGACAGAGCTACGGATGGTATCTGCGATCCAGAAGCTGCAGGAATGGTGGTTAGCAGTATATGTGGTGTCTGTGATCCAGATGCTGCAGCATTGACAGGCAAAGATGTCTCAGTAGCTGGTGGATCCCGATCTATGGGGATGTCTGTGCAGGGTGCCATGAACTGGTAACAAATACATAGGGCAAGAGAACATCCTTAATCATACAAACAAGATAAATAATCACACAATAAAAGCATAATGCAAAGTATCTCATAAGCAAAAATAATCCCTACTGATATATAATGTGATGGCAGGGTAGTCTTGAGTGGTTGGCTATTGTAAATTATAGATATCGACTTCCAAAATTCTAGTCTACATAACCTATAGTATATTGCTCTGATCCCAACTATAGCCCTTAACTTAGTAACATCTTTACTAATATACATTGCTTCCTACAGATCTTTCCTAACATTTGCTTTGTTAGATATATTAATCTTCTTGGTCTCAAAGACCTCATCAGTTTATTTGTATAACTGGTTACTTTGCTTGTTCCACACCGAAGGAAATGTCGAGCATTTCGAAACGAGGGGAAGGGTCTGGTGAAATTCCTCAGTACTTTTTCTTGATATTTCAATTTGCAAACGGTAATTAGCTTCAAAAAATATTCTCAAATTTCCTAGTACTGCAAACAGGAGCTTCCCCATTATGCAATCTAAGGTATTTATAAAGACACACGAGGCTAGAACTCAACAAGAAGCCAAACCCCTTCATGAAATGATGGCACAAATCTTTTTGTCTGCTCAAGGATGTTATGCTCTTCAACATCTTCCATACCTTGTAGAACTGATTATAAAGTCATAAGTATGAGCACTAAGGAGAAATAGGAGGTCTAAGCCAGGAAATTTGAATGAAATTAACTACAAACAATTGTTTGTATTAGCTTCTCTAAACCACAACATTCACAAAGTCACAAAAGCTTCCCGAAGACAATGTAGCATGACATGCGAACTTCAGTCTAGTGAAGCGCAACTGTAAAAGAATTACAACTAATAAACTAAATCATTGTCGAAAACAAAAGAAAGTAACATCGACTGCCTAAAAGCCCAATTACGAGTATAACGAATTGGAATAATTTTAGTAACTTTGAATAATAGGAGGCCATGTTTTAAACTGTATTCCTGGCAAAATGTCGAATACATCAATGACTCGTATAAATGATAATTCACCATAATAGCCGTATATGTCTGTCATAAACTACTGATAGAGGATAACTACAATCATCCCTAATAAACAAATTGGATTCTACCCAAAACAAGAATTCCCAAACTTTAATCTTGTTCACACAAGCAAAGATGAAAACTAGGGATTGGAATACTTGCATGTCTCTAATATCACTTATTACTCCTAATTAGCAGATTCATTTCACATTCAATTTCATTTGAGTTCCAAACAAGTGTTTCACCTCAAAAGGTCTACAAACTTTTTGGCTCCTGATTTGTCTAATCTACAAATGGCAGAATCAATTCCTTAAAACAAAGAAGTAAAGCACAAACGATCAAGGGAAAGAAAAATAAAACGCAGCAAGGACAACACGATGTTAGCAATTCAGAAACACAAGGCAAATATGTTTATAGCAATTTCAAGGCAGACGAATTTATGTTGAATTAAACAACTAATTAATGCAGAATGGGGAATAGGGGGACCCAACGAAGTACAGCAACCTACACTCTACATCGACGATCATATAACTCTTAAATTAAACGAGACGAACACCGTTCGCAAGGAAATTCAAGAAGTTTTTCAACACAGATAGTACGAGGAACAGAGGAAGAGAAGCCGAATCTAACCTAGCTGAAGGATCAGGAACAGTCGTATGAAAATCGAATCACTTCGTGCTTCATCTGGTTTTGGAGGGTAACGATGAGTTGTGATTTGGTTTTATCTTCGCCACGGGGGGCTTTGGAGTAATTTTGCTTTGGAAAAAAATAAAATCAATAATATCACATAATTTTATAACCGATCGGCGTCCTTCCTTTGGGCCTCAAATAGGCCCAAATTTTCGTGGGCCAATTCTCTTGGGCTTTGATCAATCACCCATTTTAATAATAATTTTTTTTCTCAGAATTATCTACCGTTTATTATTCTTTTTCTAGAAAGCATATTCTTCATCTGTATTTACTGGAATATTATTGTGGGGTTTATTTATTATTTTAATTCACTACCTAGATTAAGTTTCAAATTTATTCTTTTTGTAAAAAATAAAAATAAAAGGATAAAAGGTTGATTTTTATAAAGAAATATTCTTACTTATCCCTCTTGTATTAACCATTCAATCCAACTAGTAATTAATTGTTATAAAAAAATATTGAGAAAGTTTTTAATCAATTAATCAATTATAATTAATAAAAACTATGGTAAAATATACTTCATCAAAATGGAGTAATTAATCTGATCATAAGTTAACAGATAAGATGTCGATTATTATTCGATCCTCCAGTTTTTTTAACCTGCAATGATTGAATTAAAAAATAGTTGAAATAGGAAAAATAAATTAGGTACTCGATTAAAAGCTTTCTGGAATGCTATTATTTTATTGGATGCAAATTAAAAAAATATAGGCAATAAAGAATTGGAGCTTGTTGTATGCTTTAATTGCAATAAAAGCTTAGAGTTGGTTTGGTCAATATAGGTGAATTGAATTAAAAGATTGGTCTCCCCCGACTTAAAATTAAAGTGGCCTACATATATATATATACATATATATATATATATATTTATTTATTTGGATCTATTTTTTAACTGTATTAGTTTATAGATTTCTAAATTTTGTAGTTCTCAATTTACCATTTAAATAATTTGAGTAAAAATTTATTTTGAACAAATGCGTACATTATATTATAATTAGCTTAATTTAGTGAAATTTTGCATGGGTACCAGAGGTATCATATGCAATATATATATATATATATATAATTAAAATTAAAATAGTGTGACATAACTAAATATAATTTTGGACTCTTAGGAATTACCCACCCACCTCGTACCCTATATTTGAATATGACCTAATGTCATGACTTAGGGTGATTAACAACCATTACATTTCCAACTAGATTTACACGCTCAATAAATCCAGGGCCCATTCTTAATATCGAAAAACGTTCGAAAACTAAATTAAGATTATAAATCATTTATCTTCATAATAAAAAAGTAATAGATATATTCGGTCAACATAGAATAATATATACTTGTTTTGTTTACTGGATTTGACAATTTATAATATGTACGTGTGGAGTATAAGTGAAAGATCAAACTTTAAAAATTTATATGAATTTTAATTTAATATGTTTTCTTACCTTTGAAAAGTGTCGTTCTTAACGAATCTCTATTCAAGTGGGAGTGTAGATAGAAAGAATTTTGAATAGCGGAGTGGAGAAAGATGAAGAATGCAAGCGTATTCTAACATTTTTGTATCTACAAAAAGGTAAATAGTGGAATAAAATTTTCCTCCTTTCTTTTAAAAGTTTCATAAAGTGTCTCCCTTTTTAGTCAATGTCACACATAGATGAGGTGTCGAGTTATAACTCGTTTAAACCGGCTAATACATCTCTTGCTTGTTTGACTTCACTCATTAAAATTGATGTGCTTTTATATGCTACAATATAATATAGCCGTCTGTACAAATAAAAATAAATGGATAAATAAAACAAGTTTAGAATTTTTGGTTTTTTTATTAAAATAAGTTAATTATAAAAATTTATTTTTTGAATCCTTAAAATTTTAAAATATGGATAAATAAAAAATTTAGGAAACTAAAAATATTATTAATATATTTTAAAGTTGAGAAATATGTGAATAAACTATTATTTAAGCATTAATATTTAATTTAATATCACCAAACCTAAACCAACCCTCGAGCTTAAGTCGTTTCATTTCAACTTCCAATCCGATAACGACTTTCATTTCACTTTAAAAACTGCCCCTGCCCCTGCCCCTGCCCCTAACCCCTGCCCTCTGCCCGTCTTGGAATTTGACTATTTTGCCCCGACCCAGAAAATTCAACCGTCAAAAACATAACCTATATACCCTATTAATTAATTAATTAATTAATTAAAATAAACGTTTTTTCTCTCTCTCTAACTGTTGCTTAAAGCCACGCTCTCCTCTTCTCTGCCTTTTAAATCTCTCACGTTTCTCTCTCTTCGCTCAACTGCCTCACACAATTTTCAATCCTTCTTCCTAATGGATTATTACAGCTCTCCCTCCGGGAGCCACCACCGGACCGCCGCGTCTACCGAGGCTGCCGTCCTCAAGGCTCTCCTCCTTGTTCAATCCGACGCTCTCGATTCCAAGCTCCAAGGCGCCTGCGAAATTCGCCGACTCACTAAAACCTCCCAACGATGCCGCCGCCAGCTCTCGGAATCAATCCCCCACCTCGTCTCCATGCTCCACCCACTCCACTACCCCGACTCCCACCTCGAGGCCGCTCTCCTTGCCCTTCTCAACCTTGCCGTCAAAGATGAAAAGTAAATTCCTCTTACATCTCTTTGCCTTCTATATGACCTGATTTCTTTTCACGCTTTCTTGATTTTTTTTTATTAGCTTGCGTTCTTGCGTTTATATTAATCGATTAATTGAATTTGTTACGCTTTCTGAAATTTTCATCTAATCAGCGATATCGATGAGGAGGTTTCTTCTTCTTTTCTTTATTCCCTTCCCGTTCTTTTGTGGTTAATTATATTTTCGCTTGCGTGCTTGGCTGGTGAGAATACGTGAAAGAAAATGTAAACAGTAAAGGAAGAGGAGGAGGAGGAAGAAAATCTGAAACCAAATTTACATGTGTTGGTTGGCCAATTAGATTGAGATATTTTTTTCTTGGATTCCCTTAACTGAACGATTTCTATATTGGCTATGTTTTTAAATTGATAAAGAATTTGCCAGTCTCAGTATATTTCTATTTGTCCTGTTGAGCTTCGTTTATTTTATTGCCAATTATATTGTTGTTATTTTGTGGCTTTAGTTGTTGGAGGCTTCCCCCCTTTCCCTTTTTTTAATGCGGTTGGCATGGCATGCGGTGGTTGGTGTCTTTGATTGCGCAACTTTGGCTACAAAAGATATGAAACTTGTGTATATTTTGTCTGTTTTTCTTAAAAATAAAAGCCCATATGTTGTTCTTGATGATGATTCAAGGTCCATGGAAAAATATGCTGTTATAATTGCTTTGCTACTTTCTGATTTGGGATGATGCTGATGTTCTGTTTTTGAATGGTTTGAAGAATCAGAATTTGAAAGGTTTTGTCAAGTTTGTTTGTTTTTTGTTTTTTTAGTTCGACCCAACATTTGAGGTAGCAGGTTCAAATACTTTATAGACTTAATCGGTTAAACTATGCTTGAGTTCACGATATTGTAGAAAAATATTGAACCTGAAATATTTTTACCCAGGATCCTCCCTTCCCCCATTAGACTACTCTGGCTAAGTAAACCCAATGGTCTTCTATCATTTGCTATGTCGATACCTCCTCCCACTCATGTCCTTGCACACCCAAATAGCTGATTTTATCTTGCAGATGTGCTATTTTGAGCTCACCCCTGTTTTTTCCTTGTTCCATGTACATGATATTCCAATTGTCATGTGCTCTGTTTTGTTCCTTCTAGCACATGGGATATATTGGGGGCCTCAAGTTCTCATCACAGTTATGAAACGTTTCCTAGAAAATGTTGGTCTGCTTTTAGTTTCTCGAACTCCTGTACTGATCAAATTTTGAACTGTTCGAGTACGAATGATACTGTTGGCTAAATAAGATGTGTGCAATTGCGATGGAGTTTCTTTTGTTTAGAAATCTTAGCTGAAGGAAGAATATGATTGCCTGTGGTGTTTCTGGTAATTGATTCCATGTGTAACACTGACTTGTAGAACCAAACTGAGAAGCTGCTTCCTTAATATGTTAATTTTTGGAATGCCTACAGGAATAAGATCAAGATTGTTGAAGCTGGTGCCTTGGGACCAATTGTTGGTTTTCTGCAATCAGAGAGTTTGATCCTACAGGAGAATGCCACTGCTTCCTTACTCACTCTTTCAGCTTCTACTGTCAATAAGCCGTTAATAAGTGCTGCTGGTGCCATTCCTCTCCTTGTGGAGATTCTTAGATGTGGAAGCCCACAAGCAAAGGCAGATGCTGTAATGGCCCTTTCCAATCTTTCAACACTCCCATCTAATCTTACCATCATTCTAGATTCAAAGCCAGTCCCTTCAATAGTCAGTCTGCTGAAAACTTGTAAAAAATCTTCAAAAACTGCTGAAAAATGCTGCTCACTGATTGAATCCTTAGTTGGTTTTGATGAAGGAAGAATAGCGTTGACATCTGAAGAAGGTGGAGTTCTTGCTGTTGTGGAAGTTCTCGAGAATGGCTCTCTTCAAAGTCGTGATCATGCTGTCGGTGCACTATTGACAATGTGTGAGAGCGACCGGTGTAAATATAGAGAACCTATCTTAGGAGAAGGGGTAATCCCTGGTCTTCTTGAACTCACTGTCCAAGGTACACCTAAATCTCAGTCAAAGGCTAAAACCCTCTTAAGGCTA
Organism: Cucurbita ficifolia; assembly: GCA_033971965.1. Lineage (NCBI taxonomy): Eukaryota > Viridiplantae > Streptophyta > Magnoliopsida > Cucurbitales > Cucurbitaceae > Cucurbita > Cucurbita ficifolia. Next base: position 3,665,831 of record CM066976.1, read on the forward strand.
TTAAGGGACTCTCCATATCCAAAATCTGAGCTTCAACCCGACACGATCGAGAACATTGTTTGTAATATTATCTATCAGATCGATGGAAAGGACGATCAATCTAGTAAAGCAAAGAAGATGCTAGCAGAGATGGTGCAAGTAAGCATGGAGCAGAGCTTAAGGCATTTACAACGAAGGGCTCTGGTATGCACGCCCACTGATATGCCTATGAATAATTCATGCACCTCTGAAGTTTCTTCAAAGTAACAAAATTTGTTCTCATGCTTTGTCCATGGAGTTTGTAAGATAAACTTCTTTAGTTGTTACTATTAGAGAACAGGAAATGAAAATAAGATATAGGTGAAAGCAAGCCAGTCCAGGCAGGTCGTGGGAGTGTCGGGAGACTGGTAAAATGCGAATAAAACTGGGAATGGGATCTGTATGGGGTTGAAATCATAGTTCTTTTTTCCTCTTTGCTTGTTCTGTAAAGGCACTGTTGTATCACAGTATAGAAATAGTGGAGTTTCAAAGTGTTCATTTCCCTCTCTTAACTGATTAACCTAATGATTGTAGCGGTCAAGGTCAAGCTCACCGTTAGTAGGCATTATCATTTTTTAGCTTTCCCTCAAATTTTTAAAATGTGTATACTAGAGAGAGGTTTCTACAAACTTATAAGCAATGTTTCGTTCTCTTCTCCAACCGATATGTTATAAATGATATCAAAACCAGACATCGGGCGGTATGCCAGTGAGGATGCTGGCCCCTAAAGAGGTGGATTGTGAGATCTCACATCTGTGGAGAGGGGAACGATTTCTTATTGTGAAAACCTCTCCTAGTAGACGCGTTTTAAAACATTGAGGGGAAGCCCAAAACCCAAAGAGAACAATATCTACTAGTGGTGGATTTGAGCTTGGGCTGTTACAATGATACATGAATAATATGCTAACTCAAGCCTAGTTTAAGTAAGGAGATTATGGGTTTGAACCCTCTTTTCTTGAATGTATATGAATTGTTAGTAGGGTAGTAGCTCCACGTGCATGCACATAGAAGCATAAAGCCAAAGAACTAGATGATCACAAAGCAAAAGAAAGGAAACGAAGAAAGAAGGATAAGGAGATGGGAATAAGTTCTTTGCTTGGGTTACAAGTGAATTTGGTGTTAGAGTCTTGCCTAGGATTCCTTTTCTGTCCATATCGTGTTTGAAGGAGAAAGAGAAAATGAATCATGGTCCTAACTTGTCATACCTATATATTTGCACACATCTGTCAACAAGTAGTTAAAGTTACGTCACATTTTTTAACCCTATTAACATAAAGGCAAAATGATGGACGGAGAAAGATAGTCTTATTTCCATGTATACCAATTACCAGAAAGATAGTGTCTTTGATTTCCATTTTATGGTGGATCCGCGAATTATTGTAGATATATTGCTACTCTAAGTTATATGTTATGTGTTTCTTTATTTACTTGTAGTTATATAATGTTGCTTTCTTCCATTCATTCAAATTGTTGTCAAATTTATTTTCTCCTCAAATTTTCTAAAACATTTCTTGCAAATGTGGCTCGAGGCTCAAACATACGCCGACGTTGTCCGCAACGTCCAAATTTCTCACAGCTGGTTTATTTGCTAAGTTAGAACAAGTGTTACACAATAGATGTCCCACTGTTGCAAGAGTGTGATTATGACAAGTGGTATCCAATGGATTTGAAGTCCGATCCCATTAATCGCTCCGACATCGAGAAGAATCAATTCCAAGCTTTTTCTTAGTACTATGTTCCTCCCTAGGAGAAGTTATCATATATTACATATCACGAATAAAAAAATACGTAATTAACTATGACCTACACTAAATTCTATAGTTTTAGGTTCACTATCCCGATCATTATTTTCCTATTTTCAGAGGAAAAAGTTTTTCCTATTTTCAGAGGAAAAAGTTTTTCCTTTTTTGACTGGTTGTGGACGAGGATGGATCCGGAGCTCTAACACTATAATTTGTAGCCACGAGCTCTAATTCTATGAGCCACACGCTCAATCCTATCTCTACTTCTAGACCACTTTAAAAAATCGTATAAACCCTAAACAGGATATACATCCATCTGCCTAGTGTGGACAGCGATTGAAGCGGACGTTTTTTTTATTATTATTATTTGTCATTTCATACCCAAAAATTAGGACCTGAAATTTCCTTGCATGAAAAACGGGTTTAATTTAAAGAAAAAAACAATATTATATTAAATGTGGGTTATTTCATTTATTATACATTCAAGGGTATTTTGGGTAAGAGAAAAAGTTTAATAAATGCCTAAAATCCTACCAATAATAATTAAGTAATTTTCGTTAAAAACACTGCGAAGGTATAACTTACATCATAAACACATGCCATGATTTTAAGCTATGGAGATCTCATGCATCTTATATGTTCATGTGCATTGGTACACTTTTTCGTTATGATTAGTACAAACGTGTACACTATAATGCCATTGTAGTCCAAAGAAAAAAGATGAGGAATTCATTGATAGTTTAAATTAAAATTAAAATTGGAAGAGCATGAGGCATGCGACGTTCAAGGATCGTATTATAATATTTATATCGTCCATCACATAATTTAAAATCAACGAGTTATATATGCATTTACTAATGTATTTTGTTCTCAAATTTTCATTTAGCATACTTAACAAATATGGGACTTGGTTTGACTTTGTCAAGTGTTGGATGCGTGCCAAATCACGTGTCGGACACATAAACAGTAGCGCTAAACGACCAATATGGTTCGAATCCCACGTGGTGTGGGTTTGAGTGTGAAAGGGTAGGGGGGGAAGCAGACAGGAAAGTGGTGGTTTCAGATCGCCTTTGGGTCTCAAAAACTCAAAGACGTGGGATTGCCGATACATCCGCCGTGCCACCTGAACAACTCATTAAAGTATGCCTCTCAACTCGTAGCTTCCACAAAATGTAATATAAAATAACCCTTTGACTCTAACACCAATTAAAATGTTTTGAATATCTATGTTGTATTAAAAAGTGATGTTGAATATGATACATAGAATAGATGTATAATTGTTCACGATTTAGATCTGGATTAGGTCCCAACATTTCCTCCGATGTGGTTTTGTTACTTGCTCTTTAGTTTTAAAAGTGAAAATTATCTCCCCAAACCAACACAAGTTCATTTAGCATGTTTTATCCTCACTTGCTCTGAGATTCCACATCGGTTGGTGAGGAGAACGAAACATTTTTTATAAGAGGGTGGAAACCTCTCTCTAATAAACGCGTTTTAAAAATTTTGAGGAGAATTCCGAAAGGAAAAACCCAAAGAAGACAATATTTGCTAACGGTGAGCTTGAGCTGTTACACTCGCGTGCTTCCTAGGAAAATTTTTAGGAGGTCATTCAAAGTACGAAAGAGAAAACCCAAAGAAGACAATATGTACTAGCGGTGGATTTGGACTCTTACACTCACATTATTTCTAGAATTGTTAAAAAAAACACGCTTAACTTTGGAGTTCGAGCTACCCATAAAAAAGGAAGGTGCATCTTAGATTACTCTCGTTCACATGTGGACTTGGTTTATTCATGTATACCTCGTTTACTCGAGTGTTATAGTATGGGAGTCCATTAGTTACAACCCCTACAAATAGGGTCTAGAAAGTAGGAGGGTTGTGTATCCTTTGAGTACTTTTAAAGCACTCTGTCTGTGTCAATGGCACTCGCAAATTCAGCTGAACAAGACGCGGATGGCATGGAGAAAGCTGGAAGATATATGAAGAGTTTAGCCATTGGAAAAGACCATGAGAATCCAAATGCTAACTTTGTGTTTCGAAACACAACTAATTGCCAACTTCATCAGTCTTTGCTGAGCTTTGAGCCACAAGGGGTTTGTCAATTAGACACTCACAATTGGGATCAGCAGCGTGCGATGGAGGATCCCAGCCCTCCAAAACATCATGGAGATCATTGCCCTCTTTATGGGTGGCTTTCTGATGCCATTCAAGACGCTCAAGCAGCTCAGGAGATAGCTGGAAATCACAAGCGATCCCATACGACGGTATTAAACCGTTCGTCTTCATTGCTAAATTATAAGTTTCGTCCTTAAACTCGTATTAGATTGATTGATTGACAGGGACATAGCAGTGGGGGTGTTTGTAAGAAGCAATGTACTTTTGCAGCTGAGAAACAGAAACCCAAATCATCAACAGCCAAGGATCCACAGAGCATTGCAGCCAAGGTTTTGTTTTGTCTTGTTTTGTTTGAACAACGTTGGGTTGCAATTAATGAAAGAATGTCTGTTCTGTTCTGTTCTTTATTTTGTTACTTAGAATCGACGAGAGAGGATTAGCGAGAGGCTGAAGATACTCCAAGAATTGGTTCCCAATGGCTCCAAGGTGCTTATTCTTATCTAAGTTAAGTAACTTTTATGGAATTTTGGGCCATTTTTAACTTCATTTTGCAGGTTGATTTGGTAACCATGTTGGAGAAAGCCATTAGTTATGTCAAGTTTCTTCAACTACAAGTCAAGGTACACATTTTCATCCTTTCAGATTAGCTTTTCAACCATCAAAATATAAAAATCTTAACCTTCTCATTGAGGATCGAGTTTGAGTTTGAGTTTGCACGAATCTACTTTGACACGTGGGAACTCTCTATGTAAACTAGGAATGAGCGAGAAAGTAGAGAGAGATTTCTCCCCATTAGCTAGATGGGGCTGAAGACGGAGATTATATTCTCCGCCCCCAACCTTCTCAAATCCTCATCCCTGTTCACTTTTTATATATCTTATATTCGACACTTGAGTCACTTTTGACTACACTTCGAGGCTAGCAACTTTTTTGCTCGACACTTGAGGATTCAATTAGCATGGCTAAGTTAAGGGCATCACTCTGATACCATGTTAGAAATCATGACTCTCCACGATGATAATGATATTGTCCACTCACTTTAAACATAAATTCTACCCACCCGATCTTTCTAGTTAAAATTTTGAATTTCAGATCCTAGCGACCGACGAATTTTGGCCGGTTCAAGGAGGGAAAGCTCCAGATATTTCACAAGTGAGGGAAGCCATTGATGCCATTCTTTCATCTCAAAGAGAAAGAAGCTGAAGCTCAAACAGTCAAAAGAGACGGTGTTTTTGGCTTCCGCGTAGATCGACATTATTCAAATGAGCTAGCAACTGAAGTATATGCATATCAGAATGCAGGCCAATGCCAACCTTCAAAAACTCATCCTTTAATCTATTGAAGAACATCAACGCCTCATGCAGGCTGCAGCCCATCTGGGTCCTTCACCAATACACACAAAAAGGAATCAGCCCATTTTCAATCTACAAACTTGGTCCAATCCAAACCCATTTTTTGTTACTCTTTTATTTGCTTCCAATCATCCTACCTTAAATTCAATCTATATATTAACGTTTAACAAACGATATTGTCCTCTTTTGGGCTTTATATTCCAGACTTTCCTTCAAGATTTTAAAACGTGTCTATATCTTTATAAGGAATGTTTTCGTTCCCCTTTCCAACCGACGTGTGATCTCACAATTCACCCCCCTTGAGGGTCCAGCGTCCTCGCTGACACACTGCCCGATGTCTGACTCTAATACCATTGTAACAGCCCAAACTCACAGCTAATAGATATTGTTCTCTTTGAACTTCAATCGATGAAACCTCACAAGTCTTGCATTTTTCGTAATTCATGAATTTTGTTGCAATATTAGAAACAAATACGTTTTGGATTGTTTCAAACCCGTAGGTAAGAAACTAGTTCTCCAAAATCATATCAATAAACGCCAACAAAAAGAGACAAAACACGGAACCAAAGAGATACTTAAATTTAACTTAATAATTTTGAACTAACACGAAAAAAAAAAACTTAATTTTAATACGAAAAGAAGGTAAAGTTGATTTATGGACCTTCTTTAAGGAAAAAGGAAAAAAGAAAAAAAAAAAGATTATTATAAAGCTTAAAGTATATGAAATTATGTAAATGGGCCTAGGTTGATGATCAGGCTTGAATCACGTCTTTAATAAAAGTGACATCAAAATCTTATCTTCAACCATAGTTTAATAACCATAATATAAAAATAATGAGCTACCCATAAACTCCCAAGTAACCATTTCATTATTTTGGTTCACAATGGTCCACAAAAATTCAAAACTTTATCATAGGATTATTTTTTACTTTAATTTAATATACATTCTATATAATATATTAATCTAATTATGATATATTTTTTCAAAATTTTTCTTACGAAAAATAACATTTTAAATATTAAAATTACCTTATAAACAGATTCGTTTGATATACAAAAATTGTTCAGGAACAACAAGCGAGGAATGTTGAGATAAACTGATACCAATTGTGATAGTCCAAGCCCGCCACTAACAGATATTGTCTGATTTGACCCGTTACGTATAGTCGTCAACCTGACAGTTTTAAAATGTGTTTACTAGAGAGAGATTTCTACACCTTTATAAAAATAAAAAAAAATGTTTCCAACCGATATGAGATCTCACAATCCACCCTCTTGGGACCTAGCGTCCTCGCTGGCTCACCGCCCAGTGACCGACTCTAATACCATTTGTAACAGCCTAAACCCACCACTAGTAGATATTTTCCACTTTGACCCATTACGTATCGTCGTCAGTCTCACGATTTTAAAATACATTTACTAAGGAGAGGTTTCCACACCTTCATAAGAATGTTTCGTTCTCCTCTCCAACCGATGTGAGATTTCACAATCCACCCCCTTGAGGACCTAGCGTTCTCGCTGGCACACCTTTCGGTGACTGGCTCTGATACCATTTGTAGCAGCTTAACCCCACCGTTAGCAAATATTGTCCGTTTTAGCTCGTTACGTATTGCTATTACGCATCTACTGGAGAGAGATTTTGACAATTTTACAATAAATGTTTCGTTTTCATCTCCAACCGATGTAAAATCTCACAAATTCGAATAAAGTGGGATCTAAATATTGGATAGATAAACGTCGAAGTTGTTAAGAACTTCGAAAAGACGAAATTGTTTGGGGGTCGTTGCCATATTTGTGTCCCACCGACAAAAACCCATGGGGGAGAAATGGGAATGAGATTCCCGTGAATAGGAGTTCGCGTTTTGGACCATATGCTCCACACGATATGCTTTAAAAATGTTTTATTAATATCAAAATCAAACTTAGGGATATCAATTTTAAACATTTAATATGCATCATTATCACATTAGGTGACCATTATCTGCCGCCATCTGCCCCCACCATATACACACATTTCCCTTCATTTTCCTCCTAACAATTTTGTCCCAACATTTCTTTTTTCTTTCTTTTTTTAAATACTAATTTTAAAATTTGTCCCATCAACATCATCACTCACGTCTTAATAATTAATTCTTTTAGTTCAACTATACACAAAAACGGAGAAATTCTATTATATAGAACCACAATCTTTTTTTAGTATCTTTTGCAATATAATATAAAATAGGTTTCTAATCTGAGTGTCTCGAGGGATACATATTTTTATTAATTTGTTCGTAAATGATCTATATAAATGTGAACGGTGTTATTCATTCAAATAGTGTTACATCTCATTTAATTAAAAAAACATTAATTGAGAAATTTTGTCTAAATTGATATACTAATATTACTTTCGAGTAACAACGATGCCTAAATTAATAGGGTAGAGAGTATTATTAGACTTTTGTTGTTATTATTAATTGTAGCCGAAGTCTAAAGCATGAAGGAGGCAAGAAGGAGACCATGATGTTACCCCGTCACATAATATTAATATGGAAATCTCGTATTATTCATAAATTCAAACTTTATATTCGCATCTAAATTTAGTCTTTCGTTCTTGATCTTCAAAATTCTATGAAAGTAACTTTTTATTCAAAATCATTGATTTTTTATTTATTTATTAAATTTAAATGAATTCAATGCATCAATTCGTAAAATTTTCAAACTTAGAAGACATAAATAGATATTTAAACTATACATAAATAAAGAGTGGTGTATATGAGTTCGCAATCCAACCAAACCCAACCCTCTATTTTTTATTGGGTTGGTTGGTTAGTTTGTCGAGTTATTTTTTTTTATAATTATTTTTTTAAAAAAATTATATTTATCCACCATACATATTACCTTCATAACTAAAATCTCACAAAATCAAATATCAAATGCATCGCTAACATCGATTACAAACGTTAAATATTCTTAATTTTCGTAATAATCTTAAAACTAAAACAATATTTGGTTGGTCATGTTTACCAAACCAAAAAAATGTCAACCCGCAAAAACTTAGTCCAATCTAACTTTTATAGTTTTGAAGTTTCATATGAATGCCGTAAAAAAAGATTTAAAAATTTATTAGAAGGTTAAAAATAATAATTAATAAAAAAAGTGAATTATATTAATAAGCTAGAAACCGTGCGGGGATGCCACCAAAAAAGACAGGGTTGTTGGCGGTTGGAAACATATGGGGTGGTCACCAAACTACATATATAGTTTTAGTTTTTCTGTTATATAATAATAATATTAATATTAATATTTGTTTTAAAAAAGAATTTAATTAAAATTTATTTCTCATTCGAATATTCACTATTATTTTGTTCTTCATAAAAATCAAAAGTGTTCTGCAAAAGCCAAAAACTCCTCCTTTTGCAGTCATTTTGGAATCTCTCTCTTTGGTTCATAATGGGTAAAAAAGTAAGAAAGTAAATCATATTCACTCATTTACTTCTTCCACTACTAATTTTATGGTAAAAACATATATATATATATATATATATATATATAAATTTTAAAATTTAAATATATTTAAAGTAATAATGTTTTTTATGATTCAAATATCTTTAAAATATAAATTTATCTTATTCATTGAGTTATGCTCAAATTGGAGAACGAGCGTTTAAATGGAATGAAACGTGATTAACTTACTAAAATGACAAAATTAACCTTTACTTGTTTGGGTTCCAACAAGCTTTGTGTTTTAATTGGTCATCTTAATCGTGTTAAATTAATTAAACTTTGATTACTGAAATCATGTCCGTTTCAATCTCTCTCTCCCTCACACGCACGCACACGCAGAGGTCCATGGGGGCAAACACCCGAAGCTCTCTTTTTGTTTATTATTTAAAGATAAATTTCATTTTTGAAAGGTAGAGCAAGCGAGCTACCCATTCACCCATGTCTGCCAAAGCAATTTCCATGGGGACCTTAACAATCTGTTCTTCCATTTCTGTACTTAAATTCCATTATTCCCCTTACTGCATATTCTCCCCCCACCATTGAAGCAAACCCAATTCTTCCCACTTTTCTCCCTTTTCTTTGTGGGTATCTCTGCTTTTGTTTCTTTGAGGGTTTCTAGATCTCTGTTCTTTCCCTCGAGATCTACTTCCAAATGGGTTTCTCCATTGGTACTTGTTCTAACCCAAGGGTGCCCCACCTCGAGTTAGAGCATCAACATTCCCACTATAACGAGCTCAAGATTAAGACCCTTTTGAGAAAAATGATTTGGGAACTTGGGTTAGCGTGTATTCTTCCTCCTGCTCGTCTTCGCCGCATGAATCAGGGCATTCAAGATGAAGATCACCACACCAATGTCGACGGGAAAACCAAGAATCTTGAGCACAATAAGGCTTGGTTGCTTGCGGAGTCTGGTCCTTGTGGTGGGGACTCCTCAAATACTGATCCACAATCGGTTCACTCGTCTTTTCGGTTCAGTTTTTGCTCTCAAGTTGAGCTTGAAACCATGAATATCGGCTCTTCAACCTCTGCGGCCACTGTTTTGATGGTGAATTTGGAAAATGGAATGATGGCTGATGCTCTCACCAAAGAATTGAAATGGCGGAGGATTGAATCATTGGAAAAGAGCATTTCCCCTGTGGCTCATACTTTGATTCGATTCAGATATACCGAAATTCTTTCTGCTACTCGTAACTTCTCAAAAGGTACTCTCAAAGTCAATGACCCTTTTTCTCGTTTTTTCAACAAATTTCTGATATGTTATCTTGAACCATGTTTCAATTTTCCCCAAATTTGGTAGGCAGAGTTCTGGGAAGAGGGGCTTTAAGTTGTGTATTCAGGGGGAGAGTTGGGTTTTTAAGAACAGCTGTGGCAATCAAACGTTTGGACAAGGAAGATAAAGAGTCTGCTAAGGCGTTCTGCAGAGAATTGATGATTGCTAGCTCTCTTCATAACCCAAATATTGTTCCTCTTGTGGGGTTTTGCATTGATCCAGAAGAGGGCTTGTTTTTGGTTTATAAGTATGTTTCTGGTGGAAGTTTAGAAAGACATTTGCATGGTATGGTTCCTTGTTCTTCGGTTCTTGATTTACTTGGACTTCGGTTGGTTTTTTGAGTTTCTGACATTATAACGATTGCAGAGAAGAAGAAGGGAATAAAGGGTTGCTTGTCTCTTTCCTGGTCAGTGAGGTTTAAGATTGCTCTTGGAATTGCAGAGGCTGTGGCGTATCTTCACAATGGGACTGAAAGATGTGTTGTTCATAGAGATATTAAGCCTTCAAATATCCTTCTTTCATCCAAGAAAGTGCCAAAGGTAAAAGAATATGTTCATTTTTTGTGGGTATTCCTTTGGTTGTTTGATGTGTACAAAAGAGAGAGGAGAATGAAACATTCTTTATATAACGGTGTGGAAACCTATCCCTTAGACGCGTTTTAAAACCTTGAGGGGAAGTCCAAATAGGACAATATCTGCTAGCTGTGAGCTGTTACAAATGGTATCAGAGCCAGACACCGGGCGGTGTGCTAGCGATGATGCTAGGTTCCCAAAGGGGTGGATTGTGAGATCCCACGGAGAGGAGAACAGAGCATTCCTTATAAGGGTGTGGAAACCTACTCCTAGACGCGTTTTAAAACGTTGAGGGGAAACTCTGAAGGGAAAAGTCAATATATAGTATTGTGTCAGCGATGACGCTAGGTCCCAAGGGGGTGGATTGTGAGATCCCACATTGGATGGAGAGTAAAACGAAACATTCTAAGGGTGTGGAAACTTATCTATAGTAGACGCGTTTTAAAACCTCGACAAATGCTAACCTTTCATTGTTCTTATTCATTAACTGTTTCCTGGAAATGGTTGCTTGCAGTTGTGTGATTTCGGGCTAGCGACATGGACTGCTGCTCCATCTGTGCCTTTCCTTTGCAAAACTGTCAAAGGAACATTTGGGTATGAACTCATTCTTAAGCCATTTTAGTGTAGGCGAAGGATGATGAGATTCAATCTCGCCCTTCCCGTGTTCTGTTCCATTCCGATTTACGATTTATGAACTTATTTGTAGTTACCTAGCTCCGGAGTATTTCCAGCACGGGAAGGTATCAGATAAAACAGATGTCTACGCTCTAGGAGTCGTGTTATTGGAACTCATAACGGGCAGGAAGCCAATCGAAGAAAGAACTCATGGAGAGGAGAACTTGGTTTTATGGGTAGGTCATTATATCACTTTTGTTTACTTTTGTTGGATGAATGATTCTGCAAAGCTTTAGAATGAAACACCCTAAACCCACTTATCCTCTTTGGCCCATTACATATCACCCATGCCCGTGTTGCATTCGTGTTGCATCCGTCGAGTGCAGTCTCGAGTATATGACAGAAGAAAGTAGTCTTTCAAGTATAACAAGTTTGATATCTTCCTACAGGCAAAGCCACTCTTGCAGAAAGGGAAAGGGGCGATCACCGAGCTGCTTGATCCACAAGTGACATGTACGACGAAGAATTCGAATCAAATAGTCCAAATGATCGAAGCTGCGGCTGCTTGCATCACCGGTGAAGAATCGCGCAGGCCCGGGATCTTAGAGATCATAGCAATATTGAAAGGTGAAGAACAGCCACTGCCCAACAGATCAAAGAGGTCTGGTTTCTTGAGCCATGGATGTGTCACTGATTGTTATTCACAGTTTCAAAACACAAACAGCGAGATGACGAGTCATTTAGCGTTGGCCATGTCGGGACTCCCCGAATTCGAAGAAGACGATTACCTTTTCTGCCGTTGAAAAGTCTAGATTATTTTTCCTCATTTTAGTTGAATCATTGATCATTTTGTAAATATGATCATTTTGTACAGATCTTCTGTTTGGAAGTGGTTGGTTGAGACAGAATCAACGTTTTCCATAATGAAAAATGTTAAGAAAATGGAGCCCATTTGATTTGTTTTTTCATCCAGACATCAAATCAAACACGACAAGCTACATTTAAAATGTAAAACAAAAAACAGAACAAGAAAACAACAACAACAAGAACAATAAACGGTATACAAACACTTAGAATATCTTTGCGACATCTCTGATTAAACCACGGTTGGCACGGGCGAAATCTGTGAACTCTTCGTATGAAATGTACCCGTCGCCGTCGGTGTCGATCTCTGCCATCATCCGCTGCACTTCGTCAGGGGTAACGGAGCCAAGCGTCTTCAAGGATTCACCGAGCTCGGACGCAGAGATCCTACCGTCGCCATTGGCATCAAAGCGCTTGAAAATTCGGTCTCGATCAACTTTGTCTTTAGCATCATCAGCCATTGTGATAATATGAAAAGGCTTAGTGTTTCCAGGATTTTGGTGAGTGAGAGATTGAGAGACAGAGAAGGGAATCATGAGTTATAAAGAGCGAAGTTTGTGGAGATTAAGGTTATCCTCAAATGTCGGCTTTGAAACTGATTTTACCAAAATTATGGTTTCTCATGAAAGAAACATTCTTTGCTATTACAATTTTATTTCTCTTATCATTAAAAATACATTTTTGTTCATCACTTATTAAATTTTCTCCACCATTTAAATTTTATACTTTTTATATATATATATATATATTTATTGTGAGATCCGACATTGGTTGGAGAGCGGAACGAAACACTCCTTATAAGGGTGTGGAAACCTTTCCCTAGTACACCCGTTTTAAAATCGTGAGGCTGACGTCCATATGTAATTGACCAAAACGGACAATATCTGATGGTAACTCAATTAATCGTACAAAAAATAGTGAAGATAATAAGTGTTGAAATTTTAATTTTGTGTTTAATATTTTCTGTTGCATTTCGATTTATATCATACAAGCGGGTCAAATAAATTTAATGTAATTAAATTTTATTAGCTTAGATTTTATATTATTCGTGTTCAATTATTATTATTATTATTTTATCATTTTTAGTCGTTTAGTAAATTTAATTTAATATTGAAATATTAGGTTTTACTATTAAAATAAATTTGGTAACCGTTTTGACGTCCACGAAACCTAAGAAAAACTCCTTGGGCCTTTGGGCCCAAAGGCCCAGATAGCCATAACCAACAAAGATTGAATCAATGAAATTAATATACAATTTTTTTAATTAATTAATTAATAAAATATAACCCTTATTATAAAATTAAATTTCCTAAATTATAAAAGTTGGGTTAATTTTCTAGAACCAAACTCGTTCATTCAGGTTTTGGGTTCACTTGACAAAAGTCCTAGTCAACCCAAATCATCAAGCGCTTCTTACAGCACTTAGCAGATGCCCCTTGCAACATTCAATATCAGCAGATACTCCTCGCATACGCCCTCACCCTCACCCACGCTGCCATACGCTCCTCGCCTTTGCTATCGCCGCCCCCACGCCCATGCCCAAGCTGCCAAACATTTCTCAACACAATCTTGTACACTCCGTGCTAATCTCTTGCTCTGTGAACGTGGAGTCTCCCTCCAATAACATGCTTTTTCTATCATTACTTGAAACAAAAGAAATGTGTATAGTTGATTGCGAAGATGCAAATGCAAGGCTGTTAAGGCCTTCTCAATGTGGCATCACATAGCTTGCAAGTTCCATTTTTGGCATATATATTCTTAGCCTACTATGATTCCACCTTCAACTTTACAATATATGCTTTTAAAAGTGGAAAGTGGGAAGTAAGATGCAAATAAATGGGTAGCTGCTCGGCTCTCTCTCAAGTGGAGCCTCGTCAAAATCAATGGAATCACTTCCAAAATAACCCATCGAGACCCAAATGCTTCGTCACTAACCACTACTCAATCATTCTCATAATCTTAGCTCGTAGCTTATTATGATAGTGTCTGCTTTAACCTGTTACGTATCGTCGTTAGCCTTTCGTTTTTTAAAATGCGAAATGCTTGGAAACCCATTGTTCTTGTTGGCACACTGCCCGGTGTCTGGCTTTGATACCATTAGTGACAGCCAAAACCCTCCGCTATAAATATTGTCCATTTTGGTTCGTTATGTATCACCGTCAGCCTCACGGTTTTAGAGTGCGTCTGTTAAGGAGAAGTTTCCACACCTTATAAGAAATGTTTCGTTCCCTCCTCCAACCGATGTTGGATCTCACATGCTTTGTTTTCATTCCCATTCTTCTAAAAAAAATTCTTAGAGATCACCCAGCACATAATTGAACCACAAAAAGAAAGGTATACTAGACAGTGAAACTTTCAATTATTCATGTGGCTTCAGTTCATTCATGTGTTCTACTTTATTCAGAAGTCACATCATAATCGACATAGTTGTGACTAGCTTGTAAGTTCTTTCAGACTTAATTGAGCGAGAACACAAAGTTTCTATCGATTCTCTCGCTCTACTTTTCTTTATGTTCAAGTATATGTTACCGAACTTGCAAAATAACACGATATAGCATAACAAACTTTTCTTACATTTGCTTTTTTTCTTCTTTTTTTGCGCTCGTAGAAAAAATAAAATTAAATGTCACTTCACCTTTCAAAGTCTCAACAAACGCCTTAGGTAGGAAGAAAAGGCTAAACACCTTTCACAATTAGTGTAACAATGAAAAAGATCGAGACGTGTTCTATCATGTCAAACAATACTTAATAGTGAAGGAGAGGAAAAAATAAGTGAATAATTTAGATATCTATAGATGTCGAGTTATATCGATTTAATATCAATACAAGTATAAATGAGTACACTTTTTCAATCGTATCTCCAAAAATGAGTAAGCGTCCGAATTAGCTTGACTAAAAGTGTGTACGAAAAAAACTTGTTCATTAATTAATTCATTCCTACCATCTCAGCTTTGAGAGGCCATTAATTAATTTGTACCCAAAACTCTAATATTCTTCCAACCATATTCACCTTTTTCTTTTATGATACTTTCATTTTCAATCGTACGAAATCTCGTCTTTAACATCTTTTATAGTATGATGCATGCATCTAAATACTTTTTGTAACAAATAAAGCAGTTCGTATTGCATGTTTGATATTGATGGCCACCTAAAGCAGCACTTATTGTTCTATGAAGAGTCATTATTTTTGTGCAGTTCTTTATTCTAAATTCGATCAAATGCTTCGGAATAGAAAACTTAAGTCCCCTACCCAGCTTGGTTTCATCGTTCGTTTTTGTAATGGTTGAACTAGAAAGAAACAAAAAAGTTGTTAAACTTAGTTAGTATTTTAGAATATGTATGTGAGATCCCACATCGATTGTAGAGGGGAACAAAACATTTAAGAGTGTGGAAACCTCTCTCTAGCACATGCGTTTTAAAACTGTGAGGCTGACGACGATACGTAACAGGCTAAAGCGGACAATATCTGCTAGTTGTGGACTTGGACTGTTACAAATGGTATTGGAGCTAGTGGGTGGTGTGGCAGTGAGGATGTTGGCCCCCAAGGGGTGGATTGTGAGATCTCACCTCGATTGGAGAGGAGAACAAAACATTTCTTATAAGGGTATGGAAACCTCTCCCTAGCAGATGCGTCTTAAAACTGTGAGGCTGACGATGATACGTAACGGACTAAAGCAGACAATATCTATTAGCGGTGGGCTTGGGTTGTTTCAATGTACGGGTATACATATTATATCTTCTTATGAAGGTGTGTAGGAATGGTTTGACGACGAACTCGACTCGTTCTTATGAGACTGGCATGTAATGCAACGTTTTCTCAAATATGGTTTGTTTGAATTAGTAACATTTGGTTTTGTCGATCTTAATTCGTGATATAATGAGTCGGAGAATTATGTAGACGTAGGTCACGTGATTAACTCATTCATATTTACTCGTTCGAATAATTTCATCACCAACCTTCATAATTATATAAGAGATAAACTTGAAATGCTTTATTAAAAGAGATTAAGTTAGAGATAGCAAAATGTTTGGATAGGTAATAATATGATTTGAAAGGATGCCTAATTTTTGACACATCTACTTATTACTTTAGCTTTAAGATTGTTATGAATTTTTTCTTTCAGGCTAATTTTAAAAGAAGTCCAATTTTTTTTTTTAATTTTAAATTCTTATAAAATCTAAAATTTTAATTTTATTTTTGGACACCACTGACACTATTACTAATACTATTACTAATGTTATAAGAGCCAAACGTGTGCCAGCAAGGACGTTGAGCCCCGAAGGGAGTGAACACGGGATGGTGTACCTGCAAGAACGCTGGATTCCGAAGGGAATGGATTATGAGATCTCACATCCCTTGGAAAACCAAACATTTTTTTTATAAGAGTAAAAACTTTTTCCAGACAAACCCGTTTTAAAAACTTTGAAAGAAAGTCCAAACAGAAAAGCGGAAAGATTGCTAATATTTTAGAAATTATAGACATAAAATTATTTGTTTGATAAAAATATTGATTTATTAATGTATGGATTAATTTTTGACAAATTAATACAGAAATAAATAGCAACTAAACAAACTAAGATCGTGCACATGGCTTAGGACAGACAGGTCACTTATTATTTATTTTCTACTACCTATTTGTCACATCATAATATCCAACTCAGCACAAAATTTCCAAATATTATTGTGAATAAAAACTATATAAATTAAATTAAGGCCTCACCATATTTATTGTAAAGCTTCATAACCCAAAAATTATATTATTTATTATATATCATCATTAATCCACCCTCCAAATAAAAAGGCAGAAAAAAGAAAAAAAAAGAAAAAAAGAAAAAACAGGTCCACAAACTCAGTCATTCACCCAGTGAGTCGACTCACTTCGACCCATCGGGAGCGAGTTGCCAAGCTGACGTGGCAATCAATGGTCGAGTGTGCCAGCCAAGCATTAAACACCCATTATTCTCCTCCACCCTGTACCCTTCTCCGCCAGCAAAGAGGGCCAAAAGCATACTGGCCTGCTTGAACGCGTTCGAACCGAGATGGACCGGGTCAAACCCGGCCGATTCAATCCGAGATCTCCACTGCGTCAAGGACTCGTGTCGCTCAACTCGGTCCATTCCTTCACATGCCACCACGTTGCAAATCTGTCTCCCCAAATAAACCTCGGACAACAACACGTCCTCATTCGCGGGTTCGAACCCGATTGATGACCCCTCGAGCGAGTCAAACAGGTTCGAGTAATAATGCAACGCCTCAGTAAACCGGTCCAGGAAAATCGGCCCGTTGTGGTTCGCTTCCTGTTCCACAATCGTCACGATCTTCGGCTGCGTCGTCTTTATCAACCCCAAAACCTTCTCTATCGCTCCAGGTCGAGCCAACAACCGGTGTAGATCGAACACCGAGTTTACCGCCACTGCCTCCACCGCCGTCGGCCGAATCTTCAGAGCCACCGGATCGAGATCCTCCAGATTACTACACACGATATGATTGAACTCAAACTCAACACCAATGGCCTCTGCCATTTGTGCTAACTTCCAACCGACTTGCTGCAACGATTCCGCCGTGTTATCCGGCTGCGGCGGGCTAATTCCAGTCAATCGAAACGCCGGCGGACCTCCAGGGCGTAATGCGAGCGCTTGCATCAGCGCCGGCCACTGCATACCTTGATTGAGACTAAAATCGATTACATGAACTCTCGCCGCCGTCGCGAACGCTTCGAGAATGGCTTGATTGGCAGTGAAATGCGCGAATTTCAGATACGGACAGGTTTCGTAAAAGTGCATCTGTAAGGGATCGGAGTAGGAGGAGTAGAGTCCGTCTTGAGGAGAGTAGATTCCGTATATCCGACGAGCTAGGGCTTGGGCGAAATACGTTGCGACTTTTCTCATAGCGCCGGCTTGCGACGCCGCTAGAAATCCTATATGCTTCACCAATGCATCAGCGAGCTTCATATTCTCTTGCTGCACCGCCTCTGCGCAAGCCAATAAAGCGTGAACAAGTTGAATCCCAGTCTCTTGCGAATCCTCCCCCACAACCACCACCGGCCGCGACGGTTCAGATACAATCCCCGCCGTGGTAACGAACGGCGGTGAAGACGAAGACGGCGACGGTGATAAATGACCCGAACTCTCCCCTCCGATTTTCAATCGCTTACGAGAATGAGTTTCGATTTCTGTGGAGGAATCTTTAGGAGGCAGAAGCGCAACACCAGGAATGGCGCTCAGATCGTACTCAGAATCGTCGTCGTACAAACACGATGTGGTGGATTGAATCCGGTGGAGAGAATCGGAATACAGAGAAGATTGGGGAGTAGGGTTAAAATGGTTGGAGGAATTATTGAATTCAGAAAGCATATTTTGAACCCAAGCAGAGAGATCAGAAGGATTATAATGGACAGTATCAGAAGCAAGATGAGAAATCCCATCCCCCTGAGCAGTTCCCATCACCATCTCCAGCTGCTCCATCTTCAGAGCCACATCCGCCATGTCCGACGCCCGAACCTTGTATCCCAAAACAGCAAGCAACTCATCCATTCCGCCGCCGCCGCCATTAGCGTCTTGCTCCTCCTCCTCCTCCTCCTCCCACATCTTCAGTTTCCCACCGGACAATGAAGAACACTCCCCTTTTACAACCCTCCGGCCAGCACCGGTAGTAGATCTATCATCTTCAAGCTCCCTCTTCATCTGAACTAAACAGAACAACCGAGGAATCCAAGTAGAGAAAAATCAAAATCCCCCAAACATGAAATTGCAAATGAAATTGGAAAACTGAGAAGAATTAGGGTTTCAGCAGATTCAGATTTTTTGTTGTTCTCTCTTGAAAATTTTCAGGTAGAACATGATAGGAAAGGGGAAAACAGTAAGAGATAAGGAACAACATGAATAATTTTGTGTGGGAGAGAGTGAAAATTTTGGGAAACGGGGGGAAACAAAGAGATATATATGAAAAGGGAGGAGCCCTGGATAAATATATATTTTTTTGGGGTACAATAATAAATAAAAAACTTTGTTATATATTAATTTATTTTCCAAAAAAAAAAGAAAAAAAAGATATGGGTTGTGTTGTAGGGACTTTAAATTAATGGCAACTGTGGGGTCCAGCTGTGAAATGCTGTTCCCTTTGCCCGTCGCCTTTCATTCTCACCCACTCATTCACTTCTCTTCGTGTTACTCACGCGCTTTTAAATATGGTATATACTCTGTCTAGTATAATATAACATAACATCTCATTCTTCCGCTTCCTACATTTTTATGCCCTTTTTTTATTATTATTTCGAAAATTATATGACATAATTTTGTTAGAGCGGAGTCATCTATTGTCTCTTTCTATTATCTCCGGCTCCTTTTTTGGTTCGGCTTAGGTCTTGTTTGACTTACACGTGTTAAACATGCCGCCAACGTTCATTTTGAGCCACCGAAATATGTCTAAATTGTGCATTTATATGGCAATAGTTAAGAAAAAAGTTGTGTGAGCGAAAATCCAATCCAATAATATCAACATAACAGTCTGTCTTAGCCACTTGATTTTGAAGTCCCGACTAATTCCATGCCTATAGCTGTGGAAAGAGGAGGTGGAGGGAGGACAATGTTCTTCGGCCAAAACATTTCTTTCTTCATTGTAACAAAGGTCTAATTCGGTTCCAAACCCCCTCGAGACCATGTTTATATTTTAGAAAAATGTGGACTTAGGCATAAACACATTATCATCAAGTACTTATCCACTAGGTTAGATAATAGCTTGTAATGTAGGATAATCTCATTAAGACAGTCTTTAAATAGGACCATAACGTGGGCAGCGTTGCGGTTGTCTCGGATTTGGCCCAATACATTTTTATGAGTTGACCTACCCACCGTCTAAATACATTACTAGTTAAAAAGGAGTTCGAGTTAATAGATATGACAGGAGAATTCTGACACACTTCCATCTATAAAAGGAGAGTGTTATCCCCTAAATATACGCAATACACACCTATTTAGCTTCACATTAATTCAAATTTAATACTTATTTGGACATTAGAATGGTAGCGGTCGAATGTCATAATACTATGAGGTTTTGTAACGCATCAAAATTCAATGCCAACCGAATCCTTTGGCAGATACCATGTCGTCTACCCACTTCATTCTAGGGAGGAGCATTAACATACTATTTTAAATATTTATTTATACCTTTATAAATGCAAGCGTTTGTTATTAATATATGTCCGGAAGTATTATTATTTAAAGATTCAAGCTACTTAATTTTACCTATTTAAAAAATATATTTGAATTTTTAATCATATTTTAAAAATATTTAAAATATATATTTGAATTTTTAATCATATTTTAAAAATATATATTTTTTTAATCTTCATCTTTTGTCATCTTAGCACGAATAATTTTAATTTTGAGTATTTAAGAGAATTCAATAAGTAATTTAATATATTAATTCAATATTTCGTCGATTTATTTATGATATAATAAAAAATATCGTTTCGTTTTTTGTATAAACATTAAATTCAAACATGACCATGAAAATATTAAATAATACCTATAAACTTTATCATTTATTAAAAAAATTAAATTAATAATAGTTTCGGAGTGGTTTAATAATAATAATATTAGTGGTATTTTAGAAAGAAAAAAAAAAGTAAGAGAAAGTGGTGTGCACTCGTGAGAAGTCGCGTGAGGACAGCGTGGAAGTCGAGGCAAGATCCACGTGGGAACAGGAGGAGAGAGAATAGTAAAGAGGGTCAACTTCCATATTCACTTACACTCTTGCCACGTCATTTACCAAACCCCAATCATACTTTACCTTTAAGTTACGTGTTCTACACGCGCCTCAGTCCAAAGCCTTCCCATTGCAACAAACTATTCGTTTTTCTTTTTTTTTTAATATTTATTTTATTCTGTGTTTATGGACCCCACCAGAAAGTTAAATTAAATTAAATAAATTTTGTTTTTTGAAAAAAGGTAGATTCAGACGTCAACATCGGTTTCAGGATCATCACTCGCCGAGGACCCATCCAGAAAGTTACCCTCAAAACTCAACTTAACGCCGTTACAACTACTACTAACGGAAATTTCTTACTCTTTTTTTCTCTATTATATATATTTTTTAGATTAAATTCATAAATAATAATAATAATAATAATAAACATGGAATTTTCTAATACCTTCAAGCTTTATAAAAAAAATTTAAAAAATCGTCAAAACTTTTTAATATTATTTTTAAAAATTCTTGAGCATTTTTAATGAAATTTTTTAAACTAAATTATATTTTTAAAAGTATTTTTGAAATACAATATTAACGATTTTTATTTAAAATTAACGATAATGATATTGATGTTTAAGGATATTATTGAAAATTTTGAAAGTTAATATATTTTTTTTAGACCCTAAGCAAAGTTCACGAGTATTTTTATTAATTTATTCTATTAATTCAAATGTTACGTAAATATATGCTAATTTAAAAATATTAAAAAAACACACAAATAAAATTACATTATTTAACTCTTTTTTTTTTTTACCATATTTGTTCTCAAATTCTCTTTACTTATTTTTTTGTGTTTTCAGCTTCATGACTTTTCTAATTGATTCATTTTTATGAATATTGCTTTATTTGAAGATTATGTGAAATTCCTTGAAGAATCTCAACTTGTTTCTTTTATGAACATTGAGGAACAACCACACATATTCTCTTAAATCCTATTATTTTAAGCGTTCTTTCGAGAATAAGTTTAGAATAGAGATGCATAGGAGCAAAAATAGCGTGTGAACCGGACATATTCTTGTAAAATATACCTATGTTCGAGCACTCGTGTTCTGTCGGTGAAGGCCAAAATAGCTTAAAAATCATGTACATTCAAACGGGTGCATCCAAATAGAGACTAAAAAAAATCTTTCAGTTTTAAAAAAATTATTCAAAACTATTTGTGAAAATCGTTCCCTCGATACCCATAAAATAAAATGGTGAATTTTGTGAAGACGGAGACTTAAATGTAGGTGGAAATGAAGACAAAGTTGTCATGTAGTCCTGTCCCGTGTACATCTTTACCTACGTGTAGATTGAGCCGAACAAGAAGGGTAATATGGATTCAAAATATTGATGTGGTACATTGAACAACACCTTGAAATCCTTAAGTTTTGGATAAAAGAAACTTAGGTTGCAAAAAATTGCATTTATTTCAACCGAGACACTGGACCATGCATTTATTCCTCTTATATCTCATCGGAAAAAATTTCATTTATTTTTGTGAAGATTGAAGTGGAGATTTCCTGAAAGTTGGAACGAGGATGAAGACGAAGAATATAATCCCATTCCCGAACCCGTTTAGTTAATGAGGAAAGATCTGTTCGCTTATTCCCTCATTCTCTACTCTATTTGGGGTGAATCTTCGCAGGACTTTGACCGGCCCGCGTGTTGAATGAACCTCTCCCATTTTATAATTTATGTTGAAATTTTTATTTATATATTTATTTTATGAACCCATGTAAGCACCAAAATCTAAAATAGGGGTTAGGTGCAACATCTATAAATTTATTTATTTTAAATTGATTTTTAATGGTAATGGAAATAAGGAAAATTGTAGGACCAAAATTCTTCAATTTTCTTTTGTATTTTTATTTATTTGTTTATTTATAGAAATTATGGATGGATTTAGTAATTAATTAGAAGTTGCGGGCTTCCATTTGTAGGCTTTTGTATTAATTTCCTATTTTATTTGAAAAAAGAAAATTGCTATTTAAGGTCAATAAATTATTTTTACTTTTTAGGTCATATTTTTAAAATACATATATTTATGACAATTTGACATTTGTAAAATTATACATTCATATGTATATATATAGATATATATTTATTTGTTTTTTTTTTATTATTTTAAGAGTAGTATCTCCGTTCTAGTTAATGTAGTGCTTCATGTCACAATCGCATTCTTGCGGTAGCGGAACAACGATTGTACGACATTTGTTTTAATTTAATCACGAAGTGAGCTGTAAAAAATTCGAACTTCGCGGACAACGTGGGCATATGCTCGAGTCTCGAGTCACATTTGAGAGAAATGTTTTGAATAACATGAGTGGGAATTAAATTGAAAACAATTTGAAAGAAAGCAATGTTACAAGCAAAAAGCGATTAAGTAACGACTTTAATAACATGTAATTGAGTAAGAAAGAATTGACGACTAGTCATATTCATTTTAGGGCATTTTAGCCCTAACAAGTATAGACATGATTTTGGTGATCGCTCATATACTTCCATTATTGACACAATATGAAAGAGTAAAAACCTATTTAGGATGAAACGTGTAAAAGAAGTTTGGAATGGACATGCGGCCATAGATAATACGTTCTGGACAAGCATGACGGTAACAATGCAAACTTACACGATTGCGCTATCGCTATCATGTAGCATTGAGACACTCTCTTTGGTGGCGTCTCGCTGCTGCCTTACTGCTTTTTGGCTTCAGTTTGGCAGCGTTTTAATGCTGTTGGGCAACAATTCCACGCTGCTCCTTTCGGTCTTCTGACTCCCTTTTCTCGTCTACTTCCTTGATTGGATATCTGTTCACCCATTTTTTGGCCAATTGAATCATTGCTTCAAATCATTTGTTTTGCTCCAATGGCTCAATTTCTACCAAGGAAACGAATATGTGCATGTAAATGGCCAATCAGTCATCAAAACTAGCGATAAATAAGTTCTAGAAACAGCTCACAAGGTGTGCTATCACAAAGTCACATTGTCAGGTCATCCCAAGAACAATATTTGGTAATGACAGGGGCAACAACAAACAAACCCACATAGTTATCACTACCAAAGTTTCAGCAAAGTTTCGACTGTTGAGGGAGAAAATTAGAAGAAATTTCATGCATTCAACCACATTCAAGTAAGCGAGCGTATGCATTACTGTGAGATCCCACATCGGTTGAGGAGAAGAACGAAACATTCTTTATAAGGGTGTGGAAACCTCTCCTTAGTAGACGCGTTTTAAAAATCTTGAGGAGAAGCTCGAAAGGAAAAGCCTAAAGAGAACAGTATCTGCTAGTGGTGGGTTTGGGCCGTTAGAATTACTCTTGCCATTCAACCAAAATATAAACCTTAACTCACTAAACCCACTGAGCAATTGTCAACTCCATCCATTTTGCTATCCTAAAAGTTTTGCTATACCCCAAATGTGCTATTTACCTTATGACACCAGGAGCCCATTAGAAGTGGAGCTCAAAACTCGAAGAAAACTAACTTGAAAAGGGCCTCCTTATGACATCTAAGAGTCATCGTGATTATGTCCTATCTATCCCGACTCCCATAACCTCAAGGATAAGGAGTGGTGGCAAAGTTCTTGATTGATCAACGCAAGTGAACTTGTAAAACCACACCGATGGACCCTACAGACCTCAAACCCTCCCCTCTTCTTTGTGGATGGAATCTAACCAGAGAGGCCAGCCAAAAAGTTCCTTATCGACAAAAGAGAGAACCAACATGTCATTTAATCTAACAACTGTCTAAGCCTTCTTGATCCGTTCATATACAGAATAAAAATGCAGATAAGTAGCCTCAAGAATTAGCACAAACAGCCAACAGAAAGCACAGACACTGTTTTCTTGAAGATAAAGTTCCACTTGAATTGACCCTTATCTTATTATATAAGGGCTAGGCTAAACAAACAGTCAATGGTTGATTTTTAACTATTGAATTTAGAATAGCTCTGATTTCTTGCAAAGTATACATAAGTGAATAAATATATAAAAGGCTACAATAATTACCTTTCGAACAAGTAGCTTCTTTAAACGTTAATTACTCTGTCCGAGGAAGTGTTGATCAACGGGTCGGTTCCATGTCAAAACCTGCACATGTTTGGAAACAGAAAATTTTCTATCCATTGAACATCATCAAATTATACAGTTCTAGAGTTTTTCTCGATTACCCTTCTTCAAGTCGAACAAGGTTAATGTTTGATATATTGGTACACTTGGTGTTAGAGAATTATCTTTCATGATCTTCAAATATTTCTCTGCTTCCGCCAATTTCCCAGATTTACAAAGGCTCCAGGAGACAGTAATCTAGCTTCCATGTCATGATAAAGCTTAAGAATCTCTTGAATTTCACCCTTTTTCCTATACCCTAAGGTTAGGTTGGTTTAAGTGGTTTTATCAGGTAAAAACCCTTTATCTAATAAAATGGTTAACATTGCATTAGTCTCTCTCTTTTTTTTTTTCTTCTTGTTGAGGATTGTTGGGAGGGAGTCCCACATTAACTAATTAAGGAGATGACCATGAGTTTATAAATACGGAATACATCTTCATTGGTATGGAGTCTTTTAGGAAAACCAAAAGCAAAGCCACCCTTTGTTCGAGGGCTCAAAGAAAGGAGTCGAGCCTCAATTAAGAGGAGACTGTTCGAGGGCTCCATAGACCTCAGGGGAGGCTCTATGGTATACTTTGTTCAAGGGGAAATTGTTAAGGATTGTTTGGAGGGAGTCCCACATTGACTCATTAAGGGGATGATCATGAGTTTATAAGTAAAGAATACATCTCCGTTGGTATGAGGCCTTTCGGGGAACCCAAAAGCAAAGCCATGAGAACTTATGCTCAAAATGGACAATATCATACCAATGTGAAGGTGCGTGATTTCTAACATTTTTCACATCTCCTTCCTTACAAATCTGAGCTATTGCCACATTGAAAGCTGAACAACTGGGAAGAAACCCTCTTTCTAAAATTTTCGCACACATTATCAAGCTTACATTATCAAGCTTTCTTCTGAATGTCCTGCTGTAGCACACCCTTCAATGAGAAGATTAAAGGTCTCAGGATATGGCTTCAAACCCATGTTCTCCATCTCTTGCATTAAGCAATGAGCTTCTTCAATCTTTCCATCTCTACAATAGACACCAATAAACAAGGTACAAATGAAAGAATTTGCCTGAAACCCTCTTTCAGACATTTCTTCAAACACTTCCCATACGGATGTTAAATTCCCAATTTTTACTTTAGCATAAACAATCAGTGAATAAGCAATGTCATCATGAACCATACTTTTCAGCAACATTCTCTACAACAACGTGCAAATCAAACAAACATTGACAATCAAAGAAGCAGAGCAACGACTGCCATGGATTCTATTCAACATATCAGAAGTTTCTTGCAATTTACCTTCTTTACATAACGAATTAATCATGATTCTAACAATAATCGCATTTGGGCAAACTCTTTTCCGGATCATTAGCTCATAAATTTTCCAAACCTTACGATAACTCAACGAGAACCCTCAAAATAGGAACACACAGTCAAATCTTAATTTAGCAGTCACCTCATAAGAATCCAATAGCGAATCAACAACAGAGAAAGCGATAGAGTTGCCCTCATTTTTCTTCAAAATTGACTCGATTAAAGCTCGAGAATCAATTATCAGCCGCAATTTCACTAAAATATGAATCATAATACCATAAGATCGAAACCCATGATTGAAACTCTTCCTCTTAGCCGACCAGTGGAAGAACCCCAGAGCGCGTTTGGCATCAACGTTAACAAGTTCATCTGCAACTGGAATTGGAATTGAGATGAGTTTTCGAATGGATGAGCTGATGGTGATGCCAGTTTTCGGCGAAGTAATGCCGTGAATTAGAGAAATTAGAGGAAGTGAAGAATATTTTGGAAATTTACGACCAAATTCATAGAGCGAGTCACAATTACAATTCTACGACCAAATCTTTTTTTTAATCTTCTTTTGTCGTTTGAATGACACTTTTTTTTTAGGTATCTTTTGTGGCAAATGACAATTTTTAAACACTTTGTTCTTCACTTCATTCTTCCTTCCTTTTCAACTTCTAAACCATTTCAAACCACTTATTTTTTTGTTTGATTATCGTCGTCTCAGTCTCGTGAACTAAATGATTTGAAACTTTAACAAATTTGATGTATAATAAAATTTAAAATTGAAAAGAGTTCAACCCAAAATTAAAAACCCATAATTTAAGCCTAGAATGATTAAGAAATTAGGAGGCGAAAAACGTGGAAGGAATTATTAAGGGAAGGAAATAAACGGATAATTTTCACATGGTTCAAGAAGAATTCATAAAACAGTACGAAAATCGTCAAAAAGTAATCAATCCAATTATATAAGTACTACAAAACAGAATAAACATATGACCGTTGTAACCAGCTGGTATTATTATTATTATTTTTTTTACTGGCTCCAATATTTACCATGTTTTGCCTTATTTATTATTTTTTACTTCATTACAATTAAATCTTAAATTTCGATACTTCTTGTAATATGCTAAATGCTACATATAAAAGTTTATTTTTCATTTATATCTGATATGCAAGTAACTAAATTTTACTTATTTTAATATGAAATCACTATTAAATTAGGATCACTCCTCCGAGTTGTTATAGAATATTTTAATTAATGTGGAAATAGAAATAAATAACTTTAATATAAAATATCATCCTTTGTTTTATTTTAGTTTTTATATTTTTAAATATTCAAATTTAATTCTAATAATTTCTATTAATTTCAAAATTAGTTTGAAACTAGTTTTTATCCAAATTTAAATAAAATGATAATAATAATATTTGTTTTAGTAAATATATTTTTCAAATTTAACCATAAAATAAACCAACGGTAAAAGTTAGGAGAAGGATCATAATTTAACTTTTTTTTTTTTTTTTTTTTTTTTCTTACGTGGCCAATGCATGGCTTAGTCAGTTTTTTCACTGTCTGATCGATCAGAGATTAAGCATCCACGTGAAATGTGGGTCCCATGGGCCCCACGTTTCTCTCTCTTGCCCATATATTCCCCCGCATCTTTTCCCACTCTTTCCCGGTTGCTTTACCTTGGTTTTAACTTGCCTTCACTCATTCTGTCCTTTCACCGATTCCCCTCTCCTCTCTTTCTTCCTGCCATTGTTGGGCTCTTCAAGCTCTGTTCAAGGAAAGGGGCGGACGGCTATGGCGTCTCAACTGGGTGTTTGTATTTCATTTCTCCTCTTGATATTCTCTCTTTTGTCTCTGCAGGCCGCTGCTGAAGGTGAGAGATGATGGTTTCATTTCTCTCTTTGTTTTCCCCAACTCTGTTCAGCTCTTTCGACTGAATCTGAGCTTTTTTCTTGTTTTCGTGGCTGATTTATCTCACCAGCTGTTTTCGTTTTCTGTAATGTGATGTTTCCATGGTTTTATGGGAGTTTATTTTCATATTCGTGTGAGATATGAGGAACCAGGAACAAAAAAAAACCAAATAGAAATAGTGGAAAAGGGAAAAATCCGCATTGAATGTGTTTGAATCTATGTAGGTCAGGTGTTTGATTAAATGCCCAAGAGAGGTAGTTGGATGGGTAGTGAATGATTTCTGCTCTGTCATTACAAAAATTTATTGCTCTTAATCAAACCTTTGGAGCTTTTATTAATACCAAGTCCAAAAAGATTAAACTAATCGGTGAGGGTATATTTAATTTGTTAAATATGTTCTTGATTCTCTCTCTAACTTGTAGTTGTAGCTAACTTATTCTCTTGGGATGTTATATTAAATTCATTACTAAATCTAAGGGTTTAGGCATATATTCCTAAAACGGATTAATGGGTCCTCACCATTTTTGGGATTTGTTCTTGCAGATGTATTTGTTGGTGTGAATATAGGAACTGATCTATCGGTTATGCCTCATCCAACACAAGTAGTAGCCCTTTTGAAAGCTCAACAAATTCGACATGTTCGGTTATACGACGCCGATGGCGGGATGCTGATGGCTCTTGCAAATACAGGCATTCAAGTTATGGTAGCTGTCCCTAATGAACAGCTTCTAGGGATTGGACAATCAAACTCCACTGCAGCTAACTGGGTTAATCACAATGTGATAGCCCATTATCCAGCTACTAACATTACAGCAATTTCTGTTGGCTCTGAGGTTCTAACAGAACTTCCTAATGCAGCTAAAATCCTTGTCAATGCCATGAAATACATTCACTCTGCACTTGTTGCTTCCAACCTTGATCACCAGATTAAGGTCTCTACACCGCTTTCTTCTTCGATTATTCTCGATTCGTTTCCGCCTTCACAAGCGTTCTTCAACGCATCATTGGATTCTGTAATCGTCCCCTTGCTTGGTTTCTTGCAATCTACTAACTCCTTCCTTATGTTCAATGTGTATCCCTATTATGACTATATGCAATCTGATGGCTTTATTTTGTTGGATTATGCACTCTTAAAGCCTCTCCCTTCAAATAAAGAAGCTGTTGATTCGAACACGCTTCTTCGATACACCAATGTTTTCGATGCTTTGGTTGATGCAGCCTACTTTGCTATGGCTTCTCTAAATTTCACTAACATACCCATTGTAGTTTCAGAAACAGGCTGGCCATCAAAAGGTGGCGCTAATGAGCCTGATGCAACATTGGATAATGCAAACACTTACAATAGCAATTTAATCAGGCACGTGCTGAACAAAACAGGAACTCCTAAACATCCAGGGGTTGCTGTTAGTACTTACATTTATGAGCTCTATAATGAGGACATGAAACCTGGGCCAATTTCTGAGAAGAACTGGGGACTGTTTGATGCAAATGGAAAGCCTATATACATTTTGCGCTTGACGGGATCGGGACTTGTGTTAGCGAATGATACAATGAACCCGACGTACTGTGCTGCAAAGGAAGGAGCCGACCCGAAGATGCTGCAGGCTGCCTTAGATTGGGCATGTGGACCTGGCAGGGTGGATTGTTCAGCTTTGCTCCAAGGGCAGCCATGCTACGAACCCGACAATGTGATGGCTCATGCAACATATGCTTTTAATGCTTATTATCATCAAATGGGGAAGGCATCAGGTTCATGTGACTTCAATGGGGTGGCTGCAGTTACAACCAGTAACCCAAGTAAGATCAGACCCAGCAAAATTCATCACTTTTTTTTGTGTTTTTCTCCTGTTGATCTGCATATCTTTAGATCTAACTTGTGTTTCTGTTGTCCTGATGAATGCAGGTCATGGATCCTGCTCATTCTCAGAAAGGTAAACTTCATAAACTTTGTGCATTCTTTACTGATATAAACTCGATCAGATACTGAGAATTTCTGGGTTTTGCAGTGTTGGGAGGAATGGCACCATGGCAAACATCACAGCCCCATCAATGAACTCCACGAAATCAGATTCTTCTGCAAGCGATTTTGGGTATAATATGTTGAGTTGTGCAGTGATGATGTTTGGGGCCCTGCTTGGGGGTTCCATTTGGTTGTAGACATATTCTTCTTCTTCTTCTTCTTCTTCTTCTTCTTGCTCTGTTTTTGGATGATCCATTAGTGTGGGATGAGTTATATTCTCCCACCGTGGTGATAAGGAGTAGGTTTTAGGTTGCTCTCTTCCTCCATTCAATTTTGTACAAGTCAAGATGGAGTTGTGGAGAATTTGAATTATATATTAGGCTATTAGCTCTACTCAAACTATGTAACATTTATTTTGTCTCCATTGGGAATGAAAGCCTTCTTATTATTATTATTAATACCAACCGTGACAATCGTACCATTTCTTAGCAGAGGACTTTCACGATTGTACGCCACTCATTCCCAACATTAAATTAATCAAGCCAATTTAGGATTGCATCGACTACAACAGGACAACGTATGCTCAAGCTTTGACCCCGTTTTTGAAAAATTTTTTTAGAAAACGAGTTAGAGAGATTTTCGAAAGAAAGTTTGAAAACAAGATTAAAAGCAAGATTGAAAATAGCTTTATATGACTACATACGCTTTAATAGCATATGCAATTTTGGATAGAGAGCTTTTTCTCTCCTTTAAAAATCAAATATTATACTAATATTTACAAAAAAAAAAAAAAAAAAAAACAATAAATTTACATAAATTAGTTATTTTTTTAAAATTAAAAAATATAAAAAATTTAAGAGGCATTTAATTTTAAAAAAACTATTTTTAAGTTACATTCTTAGCCCATGCTTTTTTCTTTAATGAACAATGAATAATTAATATTAAAATTAAAGTTTATTTAACAAGATTTTCCAAATTTTCTTCGGTTGACTCGGTCAGTGAGAAACCCCAACTTTTTTTTTCCCTTTTTTTTTTTTTATAAGAATCGCGAGCCACGTCAGTGAGAAACCCTAACTTTGTCCCACTATAAATACCTCGTCTTCGCAGTGCTTATAAATCACGCTTACTTTTATACTTTTCGCAATTTCTCTCTTTTTAGTTTCCTAGTCGAAATCTTCTCAATTCGTCATCTTTGATTCACTCTGCTTGTTTATCCATGGCATTGGGAGTACGAAAAGATGCGAAATCGATTTCAAAGCGGCACTACATGGACAGGCATTGCCCATCTATCTAGTGGTTTTGCCATTTCTCGATTGTTCATTTGTTTCTTGCTTCCCAAACCCTCGTCAAAAGCATCGATTGACGAATCCGATCACTGTTTCTTGTTTCTAATTTTTTTTTTAAAGTGGTTTTGTGAAATTGATCTGCTCGATGATGATTGTTTTTGCTTTAACCACACCGAAGCGAGCTGAGGTTGTGCCTTGATCCTAATTCATTTAAGCTTTTGAGGAGATGTTCTTCTTGTGATTGGTTTTCGCCTGACGACTCTTCCTTCTACGATTAGAGGATTGTTTCACTTTCCTCTTATTTTAGAGGGGTAGATGAAGGGGAATGCCAATCGTTTGAAGTTATTTTGTTCTGGGCTTAAACGTTTTAGGATTCACCAGCTTCGAGCTTTCGCATGTGGAAGACTTTGGCCTTTTTCTGAGAGCAATTACATTTAATGATTTGTCTGTTACTGATCAATTGAACTAATGTTTTTGTTTGTTGGGAATTAGTGAACCTAATTGTAACTACATAAATTACAATAATTACAACGAAGACGACTTTTTCCTTGACATTCACTTTATTTTGACGAGGAGGTTCTTTTTTTGCTGATGATTCTATGTTCACAAGTATGGGGTCTACGTAGTATCTTGAACTTTTTAATTGTGATTCTAAGTAGTAAACATCCATAGAAGAACATAATGTAACACCTGTATAACACAGATTTGATGACTTGCAAAAGTTAATATTATGGTTGTATCCATTGAAATTTCTACTCGTGAACTTTTGATTTTGGATTAAGGAACGAAAAAACTGTGTAAAATTTCAAAACGACTTGCTTTTATTCCCCAATTACCGACTTATGTGGAAAATTTAAGTTCACAATGAATCCACTGAACAGGAATCTGTTCTGAAATTAGTCCCCAAATTGGTTCTGGAGCATCCAAGGAACTCTTTCTTGCCCAATATTTGTGCCAGAGATTAGAGTCCAGGAAAACTGAGTTACTAAATGGTTGGAAATAGATTTGGACCATACCAAATTCTTTTACACGAGGACTCCTGTTATTGTGTTTGTGGAGTCAAAACTATGTTACAGGCTAGAGGGCCATAGAGGACAACATTGAGATGCTACGGAGAGCATGAGGCTACTGCAAATGCAGCGCCGTATGTAGCATTTCCACGCTACCAATTGGACACCCCAGCAGCTGAAAACACCCGCTCAACACTACTTTACACAGTGTTGTGATGCTACAATGATTTTGGTAAATACATTTGTTGGCAGCTATTCTTTGATAGGGTTGAGAGTTTTATTCTTTGTGTTATCATAGGTAACCACTGTTGGGGTTTCTTGAAGTGGATTTGTAGTGTAAGGTGAGAGCCATTTGTAATTTCCACGTATAGTAGAACATGCAGTGTCCTGAGTTGGGGGTGAAC
Organism: Cucurbita ficifolia; assembly: GCA_033971965.1. Taxonomy (NCBI): domain Eukaryota; kingdom Viridiplantae; phylum Streptophyta; class Magnoliopsida; order Cucurbitales; family Cucurbitaceae; genus Cucurbita; species Cucurbita ficifolia. The sequence continues at coordinate 3,698,573 of CM066976.1, forward strand.
TAGTATATTTTCACACTGTCTTCAATTTTTTTTATGCTCACAACCATATTATAAAGAGGGTAGGTTTGGCTTTCATGCAGCGATAAGCAAAGTGATGACCCTCAAGTGGATGTATGACCGTGACACTCTGCATCCATGTGATTTGGTCAAAAAGGCTTATTTTGTTGATGTATGATTGTGATCCTGGTATCGCCAATGCTTAGTTGATCTCTCCTAATGCATCTATAAGTAATGAAAGCATCCATAAGTTGTGTCTATCGATTATGAGACAAGGTATACGATTCTTGAACTATACAACGATTGCAAGGATGGACCCAATGAAGTATCTCTTTGAAAAGTCAGTGTTGCATAGCATATTCAGTTTGAGTATCGTTTGAAAAGTTTTCTTTTGTATATGTAATAGTAAACTGTTCTTGGGAAGTTGATGTTCATGAAGTAAATTTACAGAATGATATGTCGGTTTGAATGATTCTGTTTTGGAAAATAGTTATGTTTGCACTTTTGAGTTTGGATGAAATCGGGTCTCATCCATTGACAATTGAATTCATTCACAATTGAATTAGTGAGATCATCCATTGACAATTGAATTAGTGAGATGAGAGATATTGTCTTTTGGCGCAGATATTGTCTTTTCTGCTCTTCCTTTCGGGCGCAGATATTGTCTTTTCTGCTCTTCCTTTCGGGCGCAGATATTGTCTTTTCTGCTCTTCCTTTCGGGCGCAGATATTGTCTTTTCTGCTCATCCTTTCGGGTGCAGATATTGTCTTTTCTGCTCATCCTTTCGGGTGCAGATATTGTCTTTTCTGCTCATCCTTTCGGGCGCAGATATTGTCTTTTCTGCTCATCCTTTCGGGCGCAGATATTGTCTTTTCTGCTCATCCTTTCGGGCGCAGATATTGTCTTTTCTGCTCATCCTTTCGGGCGCAGATATTGTCTTTTCTGCTTTTCCTTTCGGGCGCATACACATTGTCTTTTCTGCTCTTCCTTTCGGGCGCAGATATTGTCTTTTCTGCTCTTCCTTTCGGGCGCAGATATTGTCTTTTCTGCTCATACATTGTCTTTTCTGCTTTTCCTTTCGGGCGCATACATTGTCTTTTCTGCTTTTCCTTTCGGGCGCATACATTGTCTTTTCTGCTTTTCCTTTCGGGCGCATACATTGTCTTTTCTGCTTTTCCTTTCGGGCGCATACATTGTCTTTTCTGCTTTTCCTTTCGGGCGCATACATTGTCTTTTCTGCTTTTCCTTTCGGGCGCATACATTGTCTTTTCTGCTTTTCCTTTCGGGCGCATACATTGTCTTTTCTGCTTTTCCTTTCGGGCGCATACATTGTCTTTTCTGCTTTTCCTTTCGGGCGCATACATTGTCTTTTCTGCTTTTCCTTTCGGGCGCATACATTGTCTTTTCTGCTTTTCCTTTCGGGCGCATACACATTGTCTTTTCTGCTTTTCCTTTCGGGCGCATACACATTGTCTTTTCTGCTTTTCCTTTCGGGCGCATACACATTGTCTTTTCTGCTTTTCCTTTCGGGCGCATACACATTGTCTTTTCTGCTTTTCCTTTCGGGCGCATACACATTGTCTTTTCTGCTTTTCCTTTCGGGCGCATACACATTGTCTTTTCTGCTTTTCCTTTCGGGCGCATACACATTGTCTTTTCTGCTTTTCCTTTCGGGCGCATACACATTGTCTTTTCTGCTTTTCCTTTCGGGCGCATACATATTCTCTTTGTGCAGATTGATATGTGCAGTGCTTAAATTTTATGCTTAATATCGTCTTTGGTAGGAAATTCCTGAGTTTGTGCATAAAGTTCAATTACTTTGCTGGAGATCAAGTGACCAAGATTGCAATGTTCTTATTCAAGTGACGAAGATTGCAATGTTCTTATTCAAGTGACGAAGATTGCAATGTTCTTATTCAAGTGACCAAGATTGCAATGTTCTTATTCAAGTGACCAAGATTGCAATGTTCTTATTCAAGTGACCAAGATTGCAATGTTCTTATTCAAGTGACCAAGATTGCAATGTTCTTATTCAAGTGACCAAGATTGCAATGTTCTTATTCAAGTGACCAAGATTGCAATGTTCTTATTCAAGTGACCGAGATTGCAATGTTCTTATTCAAGTGACCGAGATTGCAATGTTCTTATTCAAGTGACCGAGATTGCAATGTTCTTATTCAAGTGACCAAGATTGCAATGTTCTTATTCAAGTGACCAAGATTGCAATGTTCTTATTCAAGTGACCAAGATTGCAATGTTCTTATTCAAATGACCAAGATTACAATTATTCTCAAATTCAAAACACTTCAATTACTTTCTTCACTGAACAACCTTGGATCTAAATTTAGATGTTCAGAATATGATAGCAAACAATAATCAAAGAGTTCTAAAGATGTTTAAAATGTGATACCAAATGAATTTCAAGGGCATTTAGGACGTCCTTCCTTAGTCTTCCAGTCATTGTAGCAAGGACAAACTTCCTTGTTGCCAGAGGTCCCAGGAGGCACACACAGACATGTTGCACAACATTTTTGGCAGTAGAACATACATGGCTTCTTGTGCGATGTTGCCGAGCATCGATATTCGCACCTTGGCTTGCAATCTGTTCATCCATCTCATAAAAATAGTTAAATTGACACTCAAATAAATAAAAGTTCTTAATTCATTCAAAATTCAAGATGATGAATACCTGAAGGACGGAGGTTTGGATCACCCTATTGCAGACAAAAAAAAACCATTACATGAATATAAAAAACAAGAAGAAAAAAGAAAAGTAATAGCTTAAAGGACTTCATACCACAACCAATTGCAGAGAAAACGTGAGAAAAAACAGGACGGAGAAGAGGAAGACGGTGTATGATCGAGAGGATATTGTCATTGCCATTGCCTTATTGTGAGTTAAAATGGGAGTTTTAAGTGAGTATTTATAGGCACGGAATTTATGAAAAGTTAAGAATAATATTGCAACTTTTATAAGAATAAATATATTTTTTAAACTCTTACCAAATTTCTATAATTTTATTTATTTAGTTATTTATTATTATAATAATTATATTAGCATTATCTCCACCGTGGATTTATTTCTATAAATACAAATATCTATTTATTTTTTAGGATTTTTATTTTAAAGATAGTTTTAAAATGTTTATGAATTTTTTAAATTATTTTTTATTTATAATTTAGCCTTATTTTCTATATATATATATATATATTATTTATAATTTAGCCTTATTTTATATATATACATTTTGAAGTAGAATTATAATTTCAATGTTTTGGGTCTTCTAAGTGAGAAGTTTAAATTCAAAACCCTAAAATTTAATCCAATTAAAAAAATATACATATTTGGGAAACAGTTCAATAATTTGTCTTCTTCTAATTAAAAATAACTTTAATTTAAAATTTTTTTAATCTAGGGATAATTTTGAAATATTTAATTATAAAATATTAAGAATAATATTGTATGAAAAAGTAAAAATATCTTTGAAAAGTTTGGAATTTATATATATATATATATGAATATTGTTACTATTTCTTGTTATCCGCATTATTGTAATTATTATTATTATTTAAATTATAGAATGGAGCGTGAAAAACAATGCAAAAAATGTATGATACAACTGGAGAATTTCCATTTATTTGCTGTCAAATAAAAAAGTTCTCATTCTTTTCTTTCTAAGTTGTCGCCATCATTTAAGCTGAATTAACTTTCGTATTAATATTATGGGTGAAAGGAGACTATGAAGCACAAACACAATAACTTGGCACTTGGTGAATACTTAAACACTTCGACACTTGTTGTGATGCATTCGTATTCAAAGTTCAAAAGCATTGCCATTGACTTCTATGAAGATTTCTATACAAAAACGAAGAGAAACTATGAGATCCCACATCGGTTCGAGAGGGGAAACTTCTTTCTAGCAAACACGTTTTAAAACCATGAGTCTGATGACAATACGTAATGGACAATTTGTTAGCGGTGGGCTTGGGCGGTTACAAATGGTATCAAAGCTAGACGCCAAGCAGTGTGCTAGCAAAGGGGTGAATTGTGAGATCTCACATCGGTGGGGGAGGGGAACAAAACATTCCTTTTTTTTGGGGTGGATTGTGAGATCCCACAAAAGGGTGTGGAAACCTCTTCCTAGCAAACGCGTTTTAAAACCGTGAGGCTGACAATGATAAATAATGAGCCAAAGCGAATAATATATGTTAGCGGTAGGCTTGAACTGTTACAAATAGTATCAGAGCCAAACACCGAATGGTGTGCCAGCGAGGATGCTAGGGCACCTCAAAGGAGTGGTAAGATCTCACATCGGTTGGAGAGGATAAAGAAGCATTGTATTGGAAGATTAATTAATTTAACTTAAATAATAATAAAACTATTTAGTATATTGTTGGGTCATGGGCTGGACCCGAGACACGTCCTTATTGGGCTGGGCCAAACGTGTAAGTTGGGCTTTGAGCCATATTCTTATGTGCGTTGAAAATAAACTCACGGTTCATTTTTTAAAAATACATTTTCCTATCATATTTCAAATTTTTATTTATAAATTAGTGATAATTTTAGTGTTTGCTTTTATTTATGGGAGCATTTAAAAAATTAATGGTCATTTAAATGCCATTTTTAAAGTCAATTAATTATTATAATTTATTTTCAAAACGTTATATATATGTAATTTCAATTTTGGTGATTATTTTATAAAAAAATAGTATTAATGTTCTCATATTAAAAGCAAATTTGAAATAAATTGGGAAAAGTAATATGCTTAGACTTTAGAGTTGGTAAGAAAAAAATAGACATTAGCCACCGATGGTGTGTGTTTAGTATGAAATGTGAAAGGACGATCGATACAGATGTTTCTATATCCAACGAGAAAAATCTATCAGCCACGTTACGACAGTTTCATTGAATAATTTCTTAAAATTGAGAGTCGTGTTGTAGTATAAAATGTGAAAGGATGACGGAGAAATAGAGTAGAAATGGCTTGAAGATAAAGCAAAAGAGAGGAATAAAATAAATGGAGGGGGCGAAAATTTTGAAAATGACATCACACAAGTTGGTACGCGTAAATCTACATATACTTCAGTGTTCATACATAAAAATAAAAATAAAAAATAAAAAAAATGGAAATTGCCACCTGGCTACATTTAGCTCAAGTAAAGGCCAAGTCTTTTTCCTCCATATCCATGGACCATGAATCTCTCACTATATATATATATAGTGAGACATTCATTGGGAGTTGATAACTTTACTCATCTGTGAGAAATTGAAGAGAGAAATTTGAAATATGGGAAGGCAACCTTGCTGTGATAAAGTTGGGTTGAAGAAAGGGCCATGGACTGCTGAAGAGGACCAGAAGCTCATCTCCTTCATCCTCACCAATGGCCAATGCTGTTGGAGGGCTGTCCCTAAACTTGCAGGTTCTCCTCTCTCTCTCTCTCTCTCTCTCTCTCTCTCGCTCTCTCTCTCTCTCTCTCTCTCTCTCTCTCTCTCTCTCTCTCTCTCTCTCTCTCTCTCTCTCTCTCTCTTCGTTCACGTTGAGAAAACGGTCGTGTTTGATGTCTTACTAGTTGAATTATGTTTCGTGACATCGAGAAAATGGTTGTGTTTGATGTCTGATTAGTTGAACTATGTTTCGGGAATTTGCAGGATTGTTGAGATGTGGGAAGAGTTGCAGGTTGAGATGGACAAATTACCTGAGGCCGGATCTGAAAAGAGGCCTTTTGTCGGAATACGAAGAGAAAATGGTCATTGATCTTCATTCTCAACTCGGCAACAGGTCTTTTTAGCTTCTTTTTTTTTTTATTATTAATTTAATTTTGAAACGAACTTATTTTATTATTATTTTTACCAGATGGTCAAAAATTGCTTCCCATCTTCCGGGAAGAACAGACAACGAGATAAAAAACCATTGGAACACCCACATAAAGAAGAAGTTAAGAAAAATGGCCATCGACCCTCAAACTCACAAGCCCATTACCCCATCTGCCGACGATACTCATTTACCTCAAAAGGACCAAAACCGACGCAAATCTCAACGAAAGCAACCCTCACCACTGCCATCACCACCGAAAGAGCCCAAGAACGAGGTAATAGGCGATGGAACGAACACGATGGACTTGATTATCGACGGGTTCTGCACGGAAGAAGTTCCTCTAATTGAGCCACACGAAATCCTAGTCCCTTGCGCTTCGTCTTCCTCAACCGCAACAACTTCTTATTCATCTTATACTTCTACTTCTACTTCTTCGTTGTGTTCAAACTCAGAATCAGCAGCCAATTTGCTTCAAGATTTAGCCAATGAGTTTCCAGAGTTTGAGTGGCCAAATATTTGTGAAAATGGCATAGTGGAGGAGCTTTTGGAAGATGATTTTGGTAGCACTTGGGATTTTGTGGCTAATAATTATAGCTTGGAATCTTGGCCTTATGGCTTGCTATAAATCATCCATCTCAAAAACTTTATATTTTCTCAAATTTTATGTAATATTTTCTAACTAGATTCAATAAACTCCGCAATATATTAAAACATATACGATCAAACTTTGAGTTCATTCATACTTTATCATGATATCAGACCCATTCTACTGTCACAGAAAATTTGAGTGCGTCTCATAAAATATAGTCATTGTGATATCTTTGGCTATGCTTTTATCAGATCGACACGTGTTTCACGTGAGTTAGGGGCTTAAACTTCAACCAATAATAGTTGATAGTGACCTCTTACCCTTGAAATTTGAAGTTTATTTTAAAACAACACCGCTAAATTCATGAAGGGAATTATATTTACTTATATGAATAAATATAAACATATATGAAAAATAAAAAATAAAAAATATAATTGAAATTAATGGGGGAGATATTTTATTATTTACGTAAATTATAATACATATTTGATTTTAAAAAGTATTTTAAAAAAAACGCGGGATTGTTTTACATATATATAATAAAATAGTGCCACTCGAAGGAAATCAAATTTTTATTAATTGATTTGACTAAGTTTTGTCCTTGACTTGTGAATAAAAATGCAAATTAATAATAGGAATTATTTATTTTTTCCTTTAAAAAAGTTGAATAAAGTCATTGTTTTTTTATTTATAAAAAATAATAATAATTGTCAGCATTGAGGATGATGCAAGATTAATACAAGAAATTTTGGAAGTATATTTAATTAATTAAGATTGAATTATACAAATTATATCACTTTTAAGTTACGAAAATAGAGATGGTGTATTAGAGTATTTCGTATATTAAGTTAAATATTTTTAAATTTTTAAATTTTTTAATAATAAATTAAATACGAAGATTAAGTTCGAATTTGAGAAAAATATTTATTTGGATAAAATGTTAACAATTAATGAATTTTGAATTTGAATCGTTAAAGTCGGAAAATTAAATTGTAATTAAAAGATTAGATTATATAGTAATATAGTTATTTTTTTATTATCTAAAGTCTTCATTTACAAGCTGGCAATGGTTGTAACTAATGCAATTTTGAATGAACAAGTCTTTAATGAGAAACCCCACGACTCTAAATGTGTTCTTGATAATTGAATTTTTCTATTTCAATTATTTAAATAAATATTTAATTACTTGATCAAATCCAAATGATTAATCTTAATTAACATGACGTTGTGTAAACTATTTTATAACTTGCAATAACGATAAAATAGTTGTTCTTTTTTTTTAAAGATAAAGTGAAGCTAAAGCGACCGTTAAATTTTTTCATGGATTATAATAATAAGTAGAACGGAATGAGTGTTGTGAAATAAAATAAAACACTCTGTTACTACCTCGAAAATCAACCGTTTGATCACGGTTCTACTATTGTAGAACTAAAATAATTCATGGGATGGAAGAGAACAAGAAGCGATTTTGTGTTATCAAAGCTTAAAATGACAAGGATTTCTAATCTATCTTATCTATTTGGCACGGTATGAATGGCTAAAAAGGCCAAAAATATATATATATATATATATATATTATATAGTTGAATTCTGCGAGTTGAGTTCTTGTAAGCTAACAATATGTACATATAATATCATCAAGATTGACTCCTAATATATTTACGATGGATTAGAAGAGGTGATAGCCCTTGTAAAACCTTATGAAAAGTCGTTTTGAATGGAACGGAGAGTTTAAACTAAACTAGATCAGGACAAAAAATGCAGCTTGATTATTGTTATTATTTTAATATATGTGTTTGAATTACCTTAGTTTTGTCTATTAATTTAATGTTTTGTTAGTTATTTTTATTATTTATTTTTTATTTTATATATATATATATATATATATATATATATGCTTGAACTCTACATGATTTAAGACAAGTTGTAAATTTTAAATTTAAGATTTTGGAAATTGCATGTGGACATAGATAATTATCCTAATATCATAGGATATGAAACATTATTTTATTTTTATTTAGATAGTTTAGATTTTTCTCCATAATTCAGATTTTTTCATATTCTAATTTATTGATTTAAAAGAAATAAACGGAGAATAATTTCTTATGGAAAATATAATCTCTAAATTTAGTAAAATGAAATAGAAAATTTTATAAGGACGAGAATGAAAAATAAAATAGAAAATAGAAAAGTCATGCTTAAACAACTGGAGTAAACTAGAATGTTTGGAGACAAACGCCAATTAATCGGACAATATTGAAGTCAAGAAAAGGGAGTAATGCATGTAGAATTCTCAACATGACAATGGAGTGTAAGCTCTCGATCTCTGTTTTAGATTTTCTCAAAAGACCTCGTACCAATAGAGATAGTATTCCCTATTTATAAATTCAGAATCGTTCTCTTAATTAGTCAATGTGAAACTCCTTTCCAACAGTGATATCAACCGTAAATTTGATTATTCTTTCTATTTTAATTTTACCTATTTTCGTTAAAATCAAAACTAATTACAATGACGATGTTCTTTGCTCTGTCAAAATAAATATTTTTTTTAACAAAAAAAAAAAAAAAAGTGTTTTACAAAGCACTCCCAGTCAATGTGAAAGCTTGGATGAACTGGAATATACCTCAAAGAAATTATCATTTACTTCTTGTTTGTATTCTGGTTGACTTTGACCATTCACATAGCCTTAAATATTGACCATTGAAAAAATCAACCAAATAACCAACAAAAGAAGACGAAAAAACAAAATACACCCAACACATTATTCGATCATGAATATAATTTCATTTATATGGATAAGTTTCGTTAATATTTTATTTAAAAAATAATAATATTTTAAAAATATTCTAGAACTTTTAAATGTTCATTATTTTAAAATAAAATAAAAAATATCCATAAAATTTTAAAAGTAATATTAATATATTTAGCACCTTAAAAAGAATTAGTGAAAGCGACACGATTTCGAGATGGTTGACTCACACAGTAATATGAGCGAATGCCACACAATAGCTTGCAAACGTCCCAATTCAAAAGAGATGATGATATAGAAAATTGTATATGCATTGAATTATTATAGGGAAGAGGAATTTGGGGTGTATAAAAGGGTTTGAATTGATTCAAAGTTGAAGTAATACTACACCGATTCCATGTATAATACCTCTACTTCTTACCCTCACCGATTCCATGTATAATGCCTTCACATGCTAATCTCTCTGCTTTGTCAAAGTAATTTCACCAACTTCCACACCAAAACTTTGAATTTATTTTGTGTGAATATAAACACTTCAAGTGGATTAGGTTTGTTATACTCGTGAAATTAAGGTTGAAATTTTAGGTTTTAGTATTGAAAATTGAGGGTTGACACGATTGTGGGTCGATACGATAGGTGAGCGAGCAACTTTTGTCTCTACTATAGACAACATCACAATGATTTGAGACTCATCGGTGTCGACGTTTCATGATCGAAAGACTAATAAGCGTCACTCCTATTTGAGTTCAACAACTCCAGTGCCTAACAATGTTATATCGATTTCAAGTTCGATCTTTTGACGATTTTTCAACGGTAAAGAATTTAATGATAATTTTTTTTCTTGCTAATTTAGTGAGACTTCAAAAAATAATTTTATTTCCGTAATTTTAAGTTGTTTGGTAGAAAGTAGGCTACGGTCCTCGAAATAGCCACTTGTACCCTTATGTTCATTTTCTGTATTTATATATACCTTTCTTTATTTTCCAAAACAACTAAATACCATCCTTTTTACACTATATTTCTATATATATATAACTATAAATATATATTTAGTAAGCAATCTAAACGGTATAAATATGTCATTTTCTCTTGACATGGTTACGTGTACAATTAACTCGTGTTCTAAGTTGCATCAGTAACTTGGTGGTGTCTCATGAAAATAAATGGATATTTATCATATAATCATTTTGTTCTACATGACAACTTATCATTCATATGTATGCATGTGGTCGTATAATTGAGTATGTATCAATAGTACATAATAAGTGCATGTACAACCATCGCATTCATCACATAATTAAGTATGCAAGATATATCACAATAAGTTCTATATATCTAATCTAACCCTAAAGTTGTCCGTTAGAGGAGCCACTTACCTGACTTACAACCGCCTTGGTTCAACCCTAAAATAGTCTAGTGACAATTTAGTAGCTTTGAAAGCATAAACGATCAAGCTTACAAACTTATAAATCTGATACCACCCCTAAGAAAAATCTAGAATTAGAATCCAAACTAAAAACCTATCCGATCTAAAAAACTAAAGGAACTATCATCACTAATGAAAACTCAACCTATCGGTTTTGAATTCATAGTGATTTGATTTTGAACAGGTTCGAATTTATCATTCTTTAAGACATGGGTATTCAGAACTGAGGTTGTTTGGGTTGTGGACACTGCAAGTCATTGAACAACCAAAATCATGACATTCAAGGTTGAATTCACTCTCAACAAGTTAATGTGCATCAATGTCATGAGAGGGGAAAACCCCCATCATCGGACGTTGAAAACTAACCAAAGACATTGTTGTTCGTGAGCTAGTAACGCTATTGTCATAGAATAAAAGTTGTGATCCTGTGCACAAGTGTTGTCGATTAAAGGGAAAGATCATCGCGTGAGGAATACCTTCCAAGGATGGCATTGTGTGGGCTGTTGGCGATTGGATGAAGACCTAAGCAATGACACGATTGGTAGAGAAAGATAATCATCTAGCTAACACAGCAGCTTTCGATGATCAATTAATTAGAAAGAACGAGACGCACAAAGAAAAAGTGTGTATGAAGCCAAAGGGTAGAGAGAGCTAAGAGATGAGAGGGAAGAACCAAGAGGAAACTAACGGGAAAGTAAAGACATGACGAACTCGGTATTCAAAGACAATTTTGTTTAACCTAACCCTAGTTGACATTGACTTGGTTAACCTTAAATTTTGTCATTAAAATTCGAAATTTTCTTACGAACTTAATTTGATGAGTTGAACCCGATCAACCATATTTAAGTCCAAATTAAGAAATTCTAAAATTAATTGAAAATGCAATCCAACGATCAAGAACAAAAATACCATTTAATTTTGTTTATAATATGATGTAATGAGACAAAATTCATAGCCAATAAAAAGAATACATTCGAAGGTCGAGAAAAAAACTCCAAAAATCATATTCTATATTTCAAGATGCTTTCATTACATTACTAAAAGTGGTTATTATAAAATTATAATAAAATAAACAAATAACTAATTAAAGTCAAACAATTAATTAAGCACTAATTAAGTAAACTAATATAAGCTCAAATAGTCTATAAACTTATAAAGACTAAATCATAATTAAGAAGACTAATATAAGCTCAAATAGTCTATAAACTATAGACTAAGACTAAATCATTATACAGTCAAAATTAACACTTAATCCTAATATAAACTAAAATGTTATAAATTAAAAAATATAGAGATTAAATTATTTTAAATATTTAGACTAATTCATTTATATACCAAATATAGTTTTTAACCATATTCTATAAACTTAAAGTAATCTTTATTTAATTTAATGGAATTGAAAATTTATGACAAAAATCAATTCCTTTTTCAAAATAAACGTTGATGTTGCCTTATCAAAGTGTTGACCCAACACGCCTAAACTTTCCAACTTGAACCATAAAAATTAAGTTTTGATAAAAAAAACAAATCGATTTGAAATGGGTTGAATTTTTTTTAAATAAAAAATTTTGGTCGATTCATATGTTGACATTTTTTTATGGGGTCAACCTGATCAACTCAAAAATAGGGTTACAACCCAACCCAACCCTACCTTACTTTTAAGATTATTATAAAAATCAAGAATATTTAACGTTTGTATCCGATTTTAGTGATGCATTGTGACTTTTGAATGTGTTGATGTTTGAATTTTGCGATATTTTAGTTATTATTGTATCGTGTAATGTGAATAAATGTTATTTTTTTAAGTAATTAAAAAAAAAGAGTAACTCAACATTGTATTCTTATAAGTAGGAGTGTGTTATAAACTCTATTCAGATTGTTTGGTGACAGTCTAACTCATGTATGCTCGTAAGTTATTAGCAAAAAATGTCGTTTAAAAGTTTGGTGGAAAATGTCGGAATGGTTCCTTTCCACAAGACAAATATAATAAATAATTTACATATATATATATATAACATAATATGCTCCATCACTTACGGACCACATCTAAAATCTCAAAAAAAAAAAAAAAACAATAATAAAAATATTATTTTACTATTATTATTATTATTATTATTTAAAAGTCAATTTCACAATAAATATTACAAGTGGCTCCTTCTCAAACTGACGCGTAATTGACTTTGTTATTATTTTTACTTTACCATTTCTCATTTTTAAATATATTTATTTTTTCTTTCTTACGTCACCCTCACGTCTGCATTTCATCTACTTCTCCATTTTCTTTTTTTATTTCTTTTTTTTTTCTCTCCGTAAAAAATAGCTCACTTTATTAGTTATTTTCTTTCTGGCTTGAAATTATTCTTGTTATATAATCTATTCCTTCAAATACTAATATTAAAACTAATTTACATTTATTTTTTAATCCACATTATTGCTATTCAAAACTTAATTTAAATCTTTTAAAATTATGTTTCAACGTCGCGTTATATAATATATGGTGTAAAAATTGAGAAAATTATTTTTTTATATTATACAGTTGGATCGATAATTAATATGCTACTTGATCAATTAGATTTACTATATTGAAATAAGTAATCGACTAGCATATCCAATACCAATTATGGTTGAACATGACTAATTAATTTTTTTTTAATCTTTCTTTTTATAATTTTTTTTGTTTAAAAAAGTTGTATTTTTGCAACTATTCTTATTTTTCTATAAAATATCGAAATGTCCATAAAATTTGAACTTTTTTTTTTATTGCAAATGGATGATAAAAATAATGCAATAATAATTAGACGTGATCGCATGATAGAGTATTTCAGAAGAATGGTATGTTGCATGGGTTGTTTCTTTATGCATCTCTCGCTTCATCGTACTAAAATTAACTTATTCACGTGAATTTCAAATCATTTTTTATAAAGGTGTGAAAATCTCTCTCTAACATACGCGTTTTAAAAAGTTTGAGGGAAAGTTCAAAGAGAATAATATCGGCTAGCGATTGCTTAGGCTGTTATATTTATAGGCTAACTTAAAATGCAGCAGATGTGTGGATGAAGATTTGAAAACTTTGGAAAGAAGAATTAAATATTTTAATTCTTTAGAAAAATGGATTATATTAAATATAATTAATAGACAAAATGGTGATCTAAACATGATTAGGCTTGTAAATTTTGCAATTAAGGGCAATGATGTCACTTTGACTTGTTAATTCTTCTATTGAGCTGCCGCATCCTTGCCAAAGGACAAGGCATACTAGAGATTTTCTTATTAATATTATAGTTTTATAATGTTTGAATTATGTTAATTTTTTAGTAATTATAGTCAATTAATACTAGTCCATAAAATATTGAATGTCCACGTCATTTTTTATTTATATTTTACCTAGTACAATAACATTATATTTTATTTAGGACTACCCGACTCAAACCATAAATATTGAATTATGTTAAAAAATAAATTCAGTTTAGGTTGGGTTGAATTTATGAAAAACAAAAAATTCAGGTCGATTCACGAGCTGACATTTTTTTTGTGAGGTCAATCCGACCAACTAGAAAATAGAGTTACAAAACCTAACTATATCGTAAGATTATTATGAAAATTAAAAATATTTAATGTTTATAATTAATATAGTGATGCGTTATTACTCGTGAATGATTGATATTTATGAGTATTTAGTTATTAATCTAACATGTATTGTAAATAAGTATGATTTTTTTTAAATAATAATAATAAAAAAGAACCGCTCGACATTTCAACCCAATCCAATCTGAAAACATTAAAAGTTGGGTTGGGTTTTAAATTCTATTCGAGTCCGCTCGAGTTAACCACTCGACTCATAATTTTATCTAATGATTAATATTAATGATGAGGACATAAAAAAATGTAATTTCAATGCAACATTTTTATTATTGCCAAATCAAAACATATTATTTCATTTAAAATTTAAATAAAAATAATTTTCAAAATAAATAAACTCAACTATGAAAGTTGGAAAACGTACATTTTGATAAAGAAAAAGAATATGCGGGACAGCTTATGACAGCGAAAGGAATGAAAATATAGGTTTTTAAAAAATATAAATATATATGTTAAAATCAAACACTTTTTTTTTATAAAAAAAATCAAATTATAATTTTATTATGTTATTGGAAAATAATGGCTTGAATTTTTCAAATGTCAAAATTTTTATATAATAGCTGTTTTTAATAATTACAAAATACCAAAAATAACTTCGTCTCATATTATAAAGTGACAATATGTTATTTAATATAAAAATATATCTTATTAATATTTTTGTATTATTCATAAATTTACAAAATGATTCAATCATTATCATACTATTATTTATATAATTATAATATTAAATTCCTTTATACTCTAATTTTAAATATTTTTTATGGTTGAAATTTTCAAATTGTCGTGCAATTTGTACGAAATTATTTAATCTATACGAACATTGAGATGTCAAAACCTTTATTTAATAATAATTGAGATGTCGATTATTAATTAAGTTGTCTAATTAAAAATATTTTGGATAGTCGTTCGAACGTAGCTCTCTTGTTTTGAAGCATATATTTTCAATTAAAATGTTTGAATAAAAAAATCCGTCAATAATCATTAAAAAAAAATAGCCTTTTATTTTTTATATTTTTGTAAAATATCATATGTTTCACAAACGTCAATGAAAACAAAACATTAAACTTTTCTGTACGATTTTGTGGGGATAAACATTAAACATTAAACAAAACAAAACATTAAATATCATATGGTTTGTGGGATAATGTTCACTCTTAGAAACGAGGAGTAGCGTGACCATATTGTAGAGAAATGTCGGAGCCATTAAATGTCAAATCTGGATTTCGATTCTTAAGTATGGGTCGTTACACTTTAAAAGACTCGATTCAACCCAACCCACTATGTACAATTTTGTATTGTCGTCAAGTATAGAAAGATTAATGAGAGCTCCCGATAATACTAATTATTATTATTGAATAAGGACAATATAAATACATTTATAAAATATATTAGTGTCCATATATACAAACTTGTTGATATAAATCAAATGTATCAAATATATACAAACAAACATGTTATCTTAACGTCCGGTTACTGACCACATGGTGGTTTCTTTCATGCATTACTTCTTTAATGCTCACTTAATCCTATAACTAATTCATGACTTGAATTGTAGACTTACTTAAATGTATGTATATTGAGGTGTCACATTAGTGTCGATAATTCTTATATCATAAACATTGTCATAACGTTAACGTAGTTTGTTAAGTTGGGTATAGTTTATTTGACTTGGGTATATACTCTCTAGAGTTACATGAATTATTTAAATTTATAAAATGAAAAAAAAAATCAACATAATTCAATATTTTCGATTAATAACTAAACCTAAAGTATTAAATCTTTTTTTTATACCTGACTAAGTAATTAATATTACTTTTTTTATATTTTTTTTGTTTATCGTTTTTTATTTCTTCTTTTTTTAATAAAGAAAAATGGAGCTAAAAAATGTTGGGTTATATTTTCCTTTTCATGTTTTTTATGCATTTTTCTAAAAAATTATAAAATATTTTTCATTTATGACGAAATTTCTACACAATTTTGAAAATGTTTCTGAAAAATCGAGAAATAATTATTAAATTTTCGAAAAATGAATACGAGGAACGGGAAACTAGAAACAAAAAAAAATGCTACCCACCAAATCTTAGATAATCAACATGAGGAGACCTTTCCTTCCCTCTTTTTTTCGTTGATTTTCATCACGAGGAACTCGAAACCCTAATAAATAGAGAGCTCGTAAAAGAAGTCCAAATGTCATCTAAAACTAAATTAAAAGGTATTAACTTAATTAATTTTGAATATGTATTCTATATATATATTCACTGTATAAACATGTGAAAAAGACAAACGTAATGGAAAAGAAAAGGGAATTAAAAAGAAGGCATTATGAACATCCATTGGCTATCATTGTTTGTCACCCACTTCTTCTTCTTCTTCTTCTTCTTCTTCATCTTCATTGGCCAGTCCCCCCACGTGTATTGATTTCATTGGCAGTCATAATGGACTTTGTGACCCTATGGTTACAGTCTATGAAATAAAAAAGTTGTCCATATATATATATGAGATTTCATGATGAACTCAGTGAAATCAATTCTGAAATTATGAGTGACTCAGATCATCATATATATGTTTCCTTCCAACTTTCTATATTCCATGGTGTTAATCAATTGTTATAATGACCTATTTTGTAATATGTTCTTCTCAATGTTACGAGCCGTTCATTATTTTGCTTAATTTACAATGCAACGAGACTTTTAAAACTCGCTTAAGTATACATCTAAATACTAATTAATTAGCCTCGATTTTAGTTTATCGTCTCAAGATGGTTGAGGTACTTGCAAGGTGGCTCAGTTTAAGACTCGATTTTCGTTTGATTTATTGGTTAGTTTCGATATATTTAAAAATCTTAATATTTCAATTTTGCATATAATAATTATATCAAAAATGAAAATAAATGTATTGAACACTTTAAAATGATTTTTTTAATTGAAAATTAGAAAAAAGAAGCCTTATCTTGTGCAGCCACAAATAGAAATGGAATGCTTCTACAATGTTCTTGAACATTGTAAAAAGGTTTTTTTTTTTTTTTTTTTTTTTTTTTTAGGTTAAGGAGACTTTATCCATTTCATAATCAATTGCAATCTTTTTCCATTAACATATGATAAATAACTTAGAATCACTAAAATTGTGACACATAATGTAATCCTCTTAATCATTTGGATTTGTCGGCAGCCTCACTATGTTTTAATGAATTATTACAATTATTATATGATGTCATGTCTTACAAATATAGGTACATTATTAAAAGAAATTCCAATATAGTTTTCAGATTAATGAACAGATTGAAATGATACTAAACTTTCACAGAAAATTGATTACTGATACAAATTGTATGAGAAGCTAACAGCAATCAGAGTTCCAGCTTAACTTGTGTGGTTTGGGAACTGCTGTATTCTGCAACCTTCTTTGGAGTATTTTCTAGCACAAGAGCTCCGCCGTTATAACCGTCCATCAATAGCTTTCCTATTTTCGATCTCCATTCCGAGATGTCCTCGTTACTCCGGTCGTGAACGACTCTGCCACGGTAGTTCAGCATTGTACCCAAGCCACTGTTCATCATCCATCCATAGCTCAGTAAAACTCCTGCCTCACCTTCAGTCAAATCTTCCCCAACCTTCCATACAGAAATGAAGACTTATTGACTTAATGTGGGGAAAGAAAGCCATTGTCATGGCGTCTATGACTTGACTTAATATGTAATATTTCAAAAGGTAAGGACTAATCTAACATAAACGCTTTATTCTAACAGACCAGGTTGTTAGGAACCACAAACCTCCAAAATAGTATGATATTGTCCACTTTGAGCATAAGCTCTCTTGACTTTGTTTTGGGCTTCTCCAAAAGGTTTCATACTAGTGGAGATGTATTTCTTACTTACAAATCCATAATCATTCCCTAAATTAGCCCATGTGGGATTCCCTCCCAACAATCCTCCCCTCGAACAAAGTACACCATAGAGCCTCCCTTGAGGCCTATGGAGTCATCGAACAACCTCCCCTTAATTGAGGCTCGACTCCTTTTTATGGAGCCCTCAAACAAAGTACACCCTTTGTTCGACACTTGAGTCACTTTTGACTACCCTTTCGAGGGTCCCAACTTCTTTATTCGACATTTGAGAATTCTATTGATATGGCTAAGTTAAGGGCATGACTCTGATACCATGTTAGGAACCACGAACCTCCATAATGGTATGATATTGTCCACTTTGAGCATAAGCTCTCATGGCTTTGCTTTAAGACTTCCCCAAAAGGCCTCATACCAATAGAGATGTATTCCTTACTTATAATAAATTCATGATCATCCCTAAATTAGCCACTATGGAACTTATTCCCAACAATCCTCAACAGGTTTGGTGGCCTTTATTGTGTCATTCCTCAATGAAGTGAAGCAATAATAACAATAATAATATAGATGAGACAAACGACGTATGATTACTATAGTTATTACCAGTAATGGTCTGTTCTCAAGAAGTGAAATTCTGCTACAGTTAGTAAGCTTCATAGCAATCACCAGCCGCTTTATCTGCCAGTTGATGGGTAAGGAATCCACAAGCTCAAAAAAATATGTAGCATAGCCATACTCCGGACGTTCCATCACTATTCTGCACTCAAATGCAGCACCATCAATATCTAACTCAGTAATCAGTTCACAAAGGTACAAATTATACTAATTTTACCTTTTATGTCTCTCGAATACAAATATAAAAGACTGGAGATCCCGACACCACCCCCATTCAACAGGCCAGTTCCGAAAATGAAGATATCTTGTCTAGAAAAGAAGGTTGAACAACAAATGTAAATCATCAGATAGGAACAAACTGGACAATTACAAAGTTTGCAATCTTTTTTGCATATATAGAAGATGTTAAATCACCGATCAACCCAAAAGCTTAAATTAATGGGTTACGGTAAATTTATTTATACCAATACTTCAATACTTCAATACTATCCTTCAAGCTTGAAAATTTATAAGGGTTCGAATAGAAGACCTCCTACTCGACCTTCTATGATACAATGTTAAATCACCAACTTAAGTTGATGGCATAGAGCAAATTTAATTATATCAATATTTCAGAGACCAAAAGAATGTGACAATAAGAAAATTAATCGTCTGCAAGGATGAACTAAATAGAAAATAGAAAAAACGATACCAAAGCAAAATAAAATTGTAACCATCAAGGCGTCAAATGGATGGAAAGAAACTTATTACCTGCTCAATAAGTGAAACCAGACAAGCTAGGCAATAGCTTGCTCTTGAAGCTTTCATGCATCTTATTATAGAGGGAAACTTCAAAAAGGAATGGCGTTGAGGAAAAAGCTGTTACCACATAGAGAAACGAATATTTTAGGGTATAGATAGAGTACTAGACAAACAGACAAAAAAATCCAACCATCAACCAAAAGGCAGTGTGCTAGCTACTAGAAACCAATCAAAATTATCAAAAGAAAAAAAAAAACAAAAAATGTCGAGTCTTCATCTTGGATAACAAACCGATATTGTTGAAATTTTGAAATATGACCGAAATCGAGAAAAACAAAAGTTCTTTCTAGTTGGTAACGTCGAATTAGTGTAGTTAGAGAAACTTAATAAGGATAAGAATAAATACAAGTACAGAGGGTGGTATTATCCCAAACCTCCACACTACTCTTTTCTAATACCATCAAAATTCTTTTGTGCCCACGCACACATCAGCGTTCGGTGCAGGAGATAGAACGAACCAGTGATGTGTGAAACCCAAATATGTAAATCCTCTGATGACACGAAGGAATCCACATCTTCCAATGAACACTAGCATTTCAACCTTCAAAGTTAAGAATAGTAACTCCTTCGCAGTGACATAATCCTTCTTAATACACAAAAATTTCACCATATCTTCATCCTCAATAAAAGGCCTGGCAGTACTGAATAACCCAAGACCCCAACTAACCTTTGGAGCCTTGTAAACTTCTCTACAACAAAGAGACTACATTCCTTCCTAGAGGAAGCTTCTCCTCAAAAACATCTCGAGCAAAGACTAGAAATCAAACCATCCTTTATTTAGAACTACAGGGATCTTGGTTACCCTTCCTACCATTATTTGACAGCCTAAGATACTCCAAGAAATAACCACTCAAGCAAAAGTACACGATTCGTAGAAACAAATATCAAATCCTGAAAAATATAAATTAGTTAAAAGTAATATAAACCTCTCCCTCCTTGAAAAAAGTAAACCTGTGTTTGGTGGCCAAGAAGACCAAATGTTTGATAGATTTAAAAACCCTAGGAGAGAGGCATTCATTATTGTCCAAGGGTCTTCATTTCTTAAGTCTGAAAAATATCATAGGTGTAGAATACTGAAAGCTTGTGGCTAGAAAAGCTTACACAAAATAGCCCATAAAGGAAAAAACTAGGGTTTAGGACAGCAAGATCATGAATTAATCAAGCATACATGAGACATTTATACATGAAAGTTCAGTTTCCCATTGAAAAAAGTAATAAATAGATAAAATCATGAGTTATTGCTCACCCTCGTTATCACATCTTCAAGATCACCAAAACTGTCTTCACTAGATGATTCATCTAGATCATCATCACTTTCCGTCTCCCCATAAAGCTTGATTTCATCAACTTGTACACCTTTCTCAACTAGTATCTGCCAATGAAACTAGAATGAATGCAATCCAAATTCGCAAGCACAATTGAACGACACGTGATATTAGTACCTGGAGAAGGCCAGGAGCATCTTCCTCCAGTGCTGTTTCAATTGAATTCCTGCAGATAAATTGACACATATTGTTCCTTAAAGAGAGATTGGAAAAACACAGAAAACACACATTGCAAATGTAAAGTTTTGAGTACATACGTGGCGGTCTTTTTTTGTTTGCGTCTTCGTTTGGTGTTTGGAAAATTAACAGGTTCTGAAACAAGAACGCTACATCCAGGGTCAGAAGGTTTTGGATGCTCGTAATCCATAGATGTAAAACCAAAATCCTTCCGAGATGAGAAAAACTTCATTCGATCTTGCAGTGGCATATCATCTACCTTGTTTTCATAAGGTTCATCAGGCATGGTTGTTTCACACTTTATCGACAGAGTGTTGCTGTAGACATTATTCATATCCTTACCATATATGCTGCAGCCCTCCCCATGATCATAAGGCTCATCCTTCACTCTCGTGGAACTCAATAAATTTGCTTGAAGAACATGATTAGTCAAATGCCGTGAACCTAATTCTGTAGCAACCTTCTCCGATGAGCAGATCTTATCTTCCTTAAGTTCCATATCATTGCCTGATTCAGTTGATTTGTTCAAAGAATGATTGCTTGAGAAATAGGATCCCGAAAGAGTTGCATTAGGTGACCAAACTACTGAAGGGCTGCAATGACGAGGAGAATAACTTCCAGTTTTATCATGCAAAACATTTCCAATTTCCATACGTTCTTCACTAGCAAACATGGACTTCGCCTTCTGTTTCAAGAAGCATTGTAGAAGATCACCCGATGGCACACCAGAACCACCCTGCACAACCCAACACCATATCAAACTATCAACAACCCTAAAAAACATAAGAAAATCATGAAAATCATCACAAAACTTAATGTTTCAATATGAAAAGAACGTGGAAAAAACATCAAAGGCCCACAATAAACAGCCAAGCATAAAGAAAATAAGATAGGCTGTATAATCAATCACAAAAGTTGGGGGGCATATTAAGAAGCTTTTGACCAATTTCATTGGAAAAAACAAGGATTCATAACAAAAACCTATGCTTGCCAATTTTTAAACAGTCATCCAACGAAGAAAAGGAGGACAGAAATTACAAGGCAGGCTTACATTTTTCTAAAACTGAACTTGTGCACTTTAGCCTGATGAGTTTTTACTGAAACGTGCACATTGATTGAGTTTTTTTTTTTTTAATATTTATAATAAAAACAAGATTTATATCACGCACATGGCCAAAAAAATACAGCCTAGGAGCAGGGTGAAGAGAAAAGTCCCTCCCTCACCAAAAAAGAATAAAAGAGGGCTTTCCAATTTGATTGAATCATGAACAAGTTGTAATTACAAAAGAACTTTTTGCACTTCATACACCAGCAACTGCAGCAGTTGTGAAGAAAAAACTCACAACAGCAAAAGAAGAGGACGAGTGAATGCAAACAGCAGCCTTGCGAACTTGAACAAATGGAGCTGCCCTGCCATCGCACACTTGCTACTGAAGAGGCTTGCCGAAGGTATGGTAGACATTTCAATTAGATGGTGGCTAGGGTTTCTGGAGATAACTAGGGATTGAGCTTCGGTACCAACTTGAACTTGAGAAGAAAAATATTAATGTCTGCCTTCTATATTATGGATCAAATATAAGGTTTTCTTATATAGAAGAAATACCATCTATCAATAAGGAAAAAAAAATCTTGCAGATACAAATGATAAATCTATACATAATATACATCTAATATTACAAAAATAAAGGAAATCCAGCCGCTCGCATCTTTTTTAGGAATCAAGCAAATGTAAGGCTCATAGGTGCATTTGTTGACAATCCCTTTTTCAAAAAAATCTTGGAACACTTTTACTAACTTCATAATGTTCTTGACTTTTAAAAAAATTAATTTGTCATAATGTCAAGACCCGGAGACTTTAGATTGCTCAAACTAAGGACTGCCCTATGAATTTCCTCTTCTGTAAAAGGGGATTCAAGCCAAGATTTCCACGAGTTTTGCAAGGGAAACCATTGCATGTGTTTCAGCTCCCATCCTTAGCCCACTTGGCCGCATAGATATTGGAGAAAATTTTCAAAATCTCCTCTTCTATTTCTTCCGAGAGGTTAGAATATTGCCCCTTTGGTCTTCAAAAAAAGAGACAAGCATTCTGCTTTTCCTAACCATCGTCCACCTGTGGCAAATATTAGAGTTCTCATCTCCCTCCTGGAGCCACTGAAACTTACATTTTTATAGCCTCATACGTTGTTCCTTCAATACCAACTCCAAAAGTTTAGCTTTCAAAAACCTCCCTATTTGGTTAGGTCATTGTTCATCCCACCTTGTCTTCAGTCTTATCAATCTCATCAATTCTATCCTCAAAGAATGCTTAACCTCGAGAATGCTTCCGAAGGTTTTCTTGTTTCTCCTAATCATATGTTTTTTAATGCCTTTTAGTTTCTCCATGAAAGAATAACCAGGCCACCCTGACGAATTCAACGCAACCCACCAATCTTTAGCCTGCTTCAAAAAGTTTGGATGGTCAGCCAATCATTTTTTATGTGGGTTAGATTATTTACAGTTCTTCTCTTTGTAAGATACAAATTTAGACATGGAAAAGATGAGCTATTCGAGGTTTATTAGAGTTCTCTTCGAATGCATGGATATCCACGAGGATAGACAAGTTAAGTTGGTAATAATACAAATGAAAGGTATTATTACCAACTTAACTCAAATAAGAGAAAAATCGGCAAGAATGTAATGAAACATTGGGAAAAAGTGAGGAAGATGTTAAAGGCAAAATTCTTACCAGACAATTATGTATTAATCATATCAAGAATGCAAGCAACATAACCAGAAAAAAGATGAATGCACAGGTGAGTGGTACAGAATGAATGCAATAAACAATTTGTCAAAATCTGAGTATCAACAAGTAGCATGGTACATGAAGAAATTCAAGATCGAATTGAATTGTTTCCTTTAGAAGGAATTTGGGAAGCAGTAGCAATGGCCTTGAAGGTTGAGAAGAAAGTCAAGAAAGAAAGAAATGGATGCCGTGGACAATCAAGCTGGAACGATAATCCAAGAACTTCTGATTGGATAGAGGAGGAAGAACATCATTTGGCCGCACAACATCTAATTCAAGAGGAGGCTTAAGCAAGCGAACAGAAATTGGGAATAAAGAAACGAAGCCAACCAAGGAGAAGTAGAATTGAAGACAGCATCTAGATCAAACTATTCAAATAATGGGAGTGAAAAGTACAGTGGGCAGCCTACAAACGTCAAGAAAACAAACTCCAAACCAGAAAAACAATATGCAAGAACTTCAAATTCACAGAACTGTTGTGTGGACAAACCGGTCATTTTTCTAATGAATGTCCAGAAAAAAGAAGATTGTCTTGGTAGAAGAAGGTTCCAAACAACAAAATTACAGCATCAGACATGAAAGAATAAGGAAAAAGCTTTTAGGAAATAAATGATGGTGAAAGAGTAATTTGTGTGCTTCAAAGGCTTCCACCCAAGAAACAGGCCCAAAATCGAATCAACAGCCGAAATCACATCTTCTTTCCACATAACTAGGACAGCACTCATCAAACCCAAAGCGTGTAAGGCAACCCAGGCAATTCGCTTGGCACTCTAAATCAACTTCACCAAATTTATATTCATACAATTCAATTTGTTCTCCTAACATAACATGGCATCTGAATTAATTTTCTTGAAAAAGCATTTAATGAGAGCTCTTTTAGGCAGAGCTCCAATCCCCATAACATTCAAGAAGATCAACTTCATAAAGACAATTCATGGCGCCAAAATGAGCATAGCTTAGTAGTAATTGGCATGCACTCCTCTTAATGTTGGAGGTTCAAATCCTCATGCCACCACTTGTACTAAAATATATATATATATATATATAAAGACACTTCATGGCCCTACTCTACACTACTTTCCTATAACATAAGCCTTTTTCCTAGGCTCTAAGTTGATTAGTGATCTCTCTCATTTTCTTTTTAGCAGTCGTACTACCTTTTGGGAAAGTGGGTTTCATGCACATATTCCACTTTTTCTACGACTTGACCATTTTCCTTGATTAGGGAGATAAATACCCCTCCTCTGTTTCAACATCTTATAGGACTACTGGTTCTTCTACCGTTGGAACTAATTGATTTTCAAACTAAAGGGGGATAGAATCCAAAGCCATCTCTCAATGTGCATATTGATGTGGGTCTTACTACCTCAAGCAAGTGTGGAAATCCAAAGAAGGGTCTTCCATCTCTTCCAAATACTCTATCAGTTATGTTTCAAAGATACCCTTCAGGCTACTTAAGCTCGTCAAGGAGACTTCTAACTCAAATTATGCCTCTTTTCCTTTTCCCTTGTTTGAAACTTTGTGTACATGGATAGAGTTTATAAACAATTCAGGGAAAATTAAATTTCCAATGTCTAGTAACCTGACAATGTATCGCTAATTGTGGAATCATTTGGCTATAGTACACCGAAAGAGAGAAAGGATTGGGACATGACATGGATACATTTATTTATTCTCCTTCCACTTCCTTTTTTTTGGGTTGTATATAAGAGCTTTTCAGATCATACGACGTGCATAAAATGGTGAAAGAACCTCAATCCTAGGAGCTTAGAAAAAGAGTTGATGGTTAAATGTAACCCAAAGGCCGGACGTAGTATTCCTTTAGGAAACTAAAATTGGTGAAAAGGAAAGACGGCTCATGAAATCAGTGTGGAGCAGTAGACGCATTGGATGGGTTGCCTTGGATGCCATTGATTCTTCGGGTGGCAATCTGATTTTGTGGAAGGAAGACGTTATCCAAGCTTTTTATTCCATTAAGGTTTGTTCTCCATCTCTATTCACACTTCAAAACTAATTTTGATTTTGGTGGGTGGATCATAGGAATCTATGTGACCTTCTTGCAAAAATTTGAAGATAAAGCTGCCTCTTTTGATTCTTTTTGGGCTTTTGTTCAACATACCGGCTCTTGGTGGTGCACAAATTACACTAGAGTCTTTGGTAATTATAGCCTTTTGATGACTATTAACAATCGGAAGGCTCTTCTTAATTAGCTCCTTGGGAAGGCTTTTTCTCAACCCCATACCCTTAGATTGTTCTTTTTGGCTCTTTTGATGAATATACATATACCCGTTTATTATAGAAAACAAAAATGTTTAAGCTTCCATGAGAGAGTTCCCAAAAAAGGACAATTTTAACCTTATTTGGAATTGAATAATTATCTTCCCCTACCATGGAGAAAAGCAAGGGTTTGTCTAACCTTCCATTGTCAATCAAATTAGTGAAACACTCCTTCATTGGCTCATACGTTTCTCACATCCCATGTCTGGCCCTTCTAAACGGGACTCAACCCCCTTCCATTGTTTCAATCCATTCTTGTGTTGTCATCCCAAACTTATTCAACCACATGAGCATTAAAAGAAAATCCTCTACTTTGCAAGTCTTCTTCATGACTGTTGACATTCCTACCTTTAGAGCCACTGCTACCGACCCGCCACACCTTCAACTTTTACCCATTACTCTCTGTTTGACAAAGCAGCATCTAGCAATGCCTAATTTCGCATCCCAGAGCTCTACTTCTAAAATGTTCACCTTCCTCTCGGTCACTATCATACAACAGAAACTAAAGTTGTCAAGGACATTGGTCTTGTGTGTGATTCCACCCATGATGTTTAAAGTTGCAGATTTTTTTGCTACAAATTACAGAAGGGCAGTGAATTACCTCCACATGTTGATTCATGAAACCCAAAGCTCGCCTACAATGGGAACAAAAAATAACATCAGATGAAGTCTAATCCTTCTCAAGAATTATATTTAAAAACCATTCAATCAGTTTTGTGATCAACTTTGACTTGATTTCATTTTCATCTCTAAACTTTTGTTTTTTCAATTTTATCTCTCAACTTTAGTTAAATAGCTAATCACTACAGTATTGAACTTGTCCTATAAATATTCCTTTTCAACAAATAAAATCATCAGTTGTCAACTTAGTTAAAACATTATTTTTGAAACATTATTTTTGGCTTCATTAGTTGAGAACTATGTTGTTATGGTTATATGAGTTACTTTATTTATCCTAATAACTAAATCCTATTAGAAAAGTTAATGGTAAAGATTAATTTTAGATAACTTACTGAATTGAAATAATTGAAAGTTTAGGAACTATTACAGAAAGACTAACATTATTTTAACCAAAAAAAACCAGATGCAATCAGAGCCATTCTATATCCTTGTCTAAATATGGGGGGGAAGAGTATGACATAAACAGTACGTGGATAGAAACAGATAACTGCAGATAGAGAAAATATGATCACCAAGAAAATGTGGAACCTTGATAGCAGCATCCTTAGTCGCTCTATCAATAAAACATGATCAAGATCTTCATCGAAGTCATCAAACACCTCATTTTTAACCTTAGTTACAGCCACACCGGCAGAACCAAAGTTATCTACACCAGCTGCCAAGGTACCTGATAAGATGCTTGTGGATTCCACCCTTACCCGATCAAGAACCTCAGGTGGTGTTGGATTCTCAAATGTTGACTTCTCTCTATTTAATCGAGCCCCCTCACTGTAGTTGTCCATACGATGACCTACATAAGGTCACAAGAACTATAGAATAATCGTGGATGAAATCAGAATACCTCAGGAACAATATAGAACACCCCTTCTCCCCTCCCCCAAAAAGAAAAAAAAAAAAAAAAAAAAAAAAAAAAGCCAAATACCATTGGTGTCATTAATTTGTGCTTCCAGTTGTTGATCTCCCAGATTTCTGGAATCACAGGCAGATATCATAGTAGAACCACCCTGCAGCATGGACAAATAACAAATTAGAAAATCAACAACAAAAAAAAGGTTGCAGCTATACTCAATGACCATAAGTTATTTTATATCAATTTCATGCAATTAAAACTTTCGCGAATAAAATAAAATGAGTCTTTAGAACTCGTGTTATCGATATAGTTTTTTTCTGTAATGAAAAACCATACCATTGAGATAATGAACAAACATACAGCTAGGCAAATCATTCAAAACCAAAAAGAAAAAACTAATAAGAAATAAGAAGCAAAGGATAATTGAAAACTCTTTGGTTATATACATCCAGAGAAAGATGTTGAATCTTGAATCTAATTGAAAACAAAACCTCCCCATCTCCACCCAGAAATCCTCCTATTTCTCTTGAGTCATTGTTTCAAGTTTATTTCAGTAGTGCACTTGTAAATTAGACTAGTATCATGTGTCTCTCAAGTTAACACGAACAAAGGCAAACTTGAAATAAGTTGAAGTGGCATCCATATATTACCTGTAAATCACAGCATTCATTTTCTTTCTTGGCAAACCTACATAAGGCCAGAGAGAGAGTTGAATCTTTTCGTACCCAAAACAAAATTAGTGAAAAAATACATACTCACGTTGATATTCTTTTACTCTCATCTTCCAATAATGGGAGCTTACTTTCCTGTAGCATTTTCTGCCTCTCGGCGAGCGAAAGGTGGTCGAGCTCATCAGAACTGATACCACGATTCATTCTAACATCCGAAACAGAGCGTGCTACTCCATGTTCAAACTAATACCCATAGTTCATCTTCATCAGCATTAGATAAAGAAAAACGTGCTGCAAAGATAACAAGAAGGGTTCAAGAACAGAGGGTTTCCCAAGTTCTGTAAGAGAAGACCCAAAAAATTGAAGGTGGAAGGAAAGTTTCCACGGTTTGATGAGGAATGAGAAGTGAACGAGTAAGCAAGCGTTCAAGAGGGTTGCTGCTAACCAAGGCGGAGAGAGGAGAATTTCAAGCCTATTGCCCGAGTTTTTCCCTCTGGTTAAGGCAAAAACAATGAATATAGAGCGCGAAAAAGGGCTGCCTCGAAGCAGGAAGAAGACGGTCTCCCCGTCCAATTCCAGATAGATGCTTACACATGCACCGTTTGGAAAAAAAATGAACCAACCGAGTTGGTTCGGTTGGGTTGAGTGGTTCGATTATTTATTTTTAACTATTTAAAATATATATATATGCGTATCAGAAAAAAAAATCTATTTTTTTTTTAATTTAAGGTTATTTTTTATTTTTTTATTGAAATGGTAATATTTGAAAGTTTAAATATATGGAAGTATTTTTATTAATTTCGTTACAAATTTTAAATATTTTTAATTTTTATAATAATCTTAAAAGTAGGGTATAGTTGGGTTGAATTGTATCACGATTTTTTAAGTCAGTTAGGTTGACCCGACATAGAAAATGTCGACTCTCAAATTGGCAAAAAAAATAATTTTAACTTTTATAATTTGGACTGAATAGTTTAGATTATGAGTTCCAAGTGAAATTTGTTCGTTTTTCTATCTTTTCCACCATAATTTTTTTTCTATTTCTTTAAAATTATTTATTTTTTCTTTTAGGTACTTCCTTATCTTTTTGTTTTTCCTGTTTTTTTTAATTCGTTAGTCATCCTTTCATTTCTTTTTTTTTTAATCATTTTTTATTTTTGTCAACGAACCTTTAGTTATTATTTGTTCTTTTTAAATCTCTATTATTTTCTCTCATTATTGGTAGGGTTTTAATTTATTTTTATTAAATAAATCAACTAATAAGATATTTCAAACCTATTGTAGTTATTATTTTCGCAAATGTACGTATTTGTATTTTAAAGGTAGGAAAAAAAATTATTATTAAATGAAATAAATGTGTGTATGCTCTAATCTAATTAAATAAATTTTAAAACTTAATATTGAAAACATATCCTGAGTAATATATTTTGTAATGAATGAAAATTAAATTGGTTACATTTTTTGAATGGAAGTAAACTAATGGTAATAAATTGGTTGAAAGTAATTATAAAAAGAAAAGAAAATATTATTTATTTATAAATATTTGATTTTAAACAGACATTTTGTTACATTCTATAGTCGTAACGCCAGACTGGAGAAAAGGAGAAATGGGTAAATTACATGGCGAAATGAGTTGGTCCAGTTGGGCCGAGTCGGTGGACAATTCAAGGCCGTCTCTCACCAACTTACGTTACCAGTCACAAAGCGTCGTCGTCTAATGCGACAACAATAATTACCCAATCGATCACACAGATTCTCCCACGCTTTCTCTCTCACACACGCTCCATTTTCCCCGCTCAAAGCCCTAGCTCCGACTTTCACCTGCACGCGCCAGTGGAGAACCTTCCAGATTCTTTCTCTCCGTCGCTTTATTTTCCGATTCTTGAATTCTCAAACAAGCTTGTTCTAGGGTTTTTCCGCCGCTTGCTTTGCTCAATTCGACTTCAGCACTCAATTTCTCCGAGGTATGCGCGTATGCGTACCTTTTTCCGTCTCTGTTGTCTGCTTTCGTTTTCCAGTCTGGCGAGATTCTTTTCTGGAAACGGTCTTGGAGCATTTTAATTATGGTAGCTTTTGCATCATTTGCAGAGATAATTTCTTTCGGTCGCTTTACTGGTTGCATTTGCGTACGCCTGCCCTAAACAATCCCTCGAGCGACCACCGGCCTCCGGACGCTTCAGGTGCTATTTCGTTTTTTTTTTTAATTTTTTAATTACGCTCTATCTTTTTACTTCAGGCGTCAGATTATACGTTACTTTTTCGTTGTGAGATTCTAGGTACTGATTGCCTTGCGTGGTTTTTTATTTAAGGGAAGTTGTTCCTTGGCTACTTTAAGTCAGTTTTCTAGCTGCGGTAGTAGGTTCTTTAGTATTTGTTGGAGTTCTTGTAGTTTTGATCGTTTTGGAATGCAAATTTTATTTGATCTGATTGGGATCGAGCTACTTAGTTTCGCTACTCTATTTTTCTCTGTCGTAAGGAGGGAAATAAAGGTAGTTCGTTGGAATTGAGTTATCGGTTGACTTAACGGAAAGAGATCAAATGTGTTGAATGCTGGTTTTTTACTGTCTGCTTTGTGATCGTGTAGTTGCAATATTTTTCCTTTTTTTGTAGTTAGCTTTGAGGCTCCTTGTTTGGCTGTCTGTTTGTATGTCCTCTCCCCTGATTTTGTAATATTTCATTCTCTCCATGAAAGCTCAATTCTTATTAAAAAAAATATGGAGTCTCAAAACTTTTGGTAACTTTTCCTTGCGAATTGCTGGCCTTTTTTTTTCCTTGAATGCAACTGTGACTGTTTATTTTATCAACATTTAGATTCTAACTAGGCCTTCTGTTTTGTATACTGCTTGTGCTGTGTTGCTAATACTTATCTCTTGTATTGTGAGCAGGGTTGGGCTGCCTGAGTTAAATTCTAGTATTTTCCGAGTAAAAAGTGATAGAGGTCGATGGATGACTGGGGTAATGCTACATGGTTTATATTTTAGTCTCTCATTTTTTTCCTTAGGTGATTGAATAAGCAGTGAGTCTCTATAAAAAAGATGTTGCGTATGTATATATGTTGGTCATTTGAACTAATTTTCCTCATTTTGTTCTAATTATTTTTTTGGTTTGGGTAAGAAACAATTTCATTGATGTATGAAATCATCACAAACATTCTCAATTGGTCATAAGGGAAGCACATGTATAGGAAGCAAAAAATTTGCACTTTTACACCAAGAATAGCATAATAAATAACTAGATCAAAGAACACGTTGAAAAGATTTCCTTTGTCCATAAAAAAAATCTTCGGTTCTCTCCTTCCAAAGAATCTAAAAGAAAGCAGGAGTAGTATTAAGCCACAGTATTGCCTTTACATTCTTGAAGGGATGGCCCAACAAAACAATACTAAGAAGATCCTCCACATCTTTAGGGAAAACCAGGGACCACCCAAAAGCAGCATAAATTATATTCCATTACCTCCTAGCAAATGAACAATGGATGAATATATGACCGTGTAATTCATCATTTGACTTACACAACGAACACCATCTGGGGGATATGGCCAATTGGGGCATATTCCTTTGGAGAACATCTTTGGTATTGATAGTTCTATTATAGTATATAAAGCGCAATACTTAATTTATATATATATATAAAAATTTAGACAACACTTGAAAATGTGGATAGAATGGATGATCATAATCATATAAAATGCAGGACTCGAGTACGACAAAGACACTACAAAAAAATAATAATAATAATAATAATAGGATGCATGTGTATGTTATAAAGCATTGTATGTAACATGTGGTTGTGGTTTGAGCAAGACTAGAAGAGACTGGATATAGGTGCTAGATATGGGAGGAGGAATTCATGTCATTATCCAAGGAGCAGATGATGAGATCTAATTTTAAAATGAACTAAGGGGTAAAAATTGCAGATATGGACAAGACAATCTATAGTTGTGGATGTGGTGGCGTTGGTTTTTAGGAATTAGGCCATGGTCGTTGCAAAAAAAAAAAAAAAAAAAAAAAGAACTGACCTTATCATTATTTTACCGATTTTTATTTTTCTTCATTTTCTCTGAAAATGTGCCCATAGTGCTCTTAACATGACCCAACTCTCAACTGATCTAAAGTTCAAGGTTGTACATCCAAGTACATGTGTAGTCTGTTTATCTGATAGTTAAGGCTCAAAAGTCAATATGGAATATCGTCATACCTAGTGCTGTTTGCTCTTAACATTTCCCAACTCCCAACTGATCTAAAGTTCAAGAAATAGTCATTTTATACATCAGGTACGTCTGTATAGTCTGCATTTCTGTTAGTTAAGGCATCAAAAGACAATATGGAACTTCGTCATCCCTAGTGCTGTATTTGTTCTTCCTCCTAACTGCATGATTCTATGTTTAATTGCCTAGATAGTTGTGCTTATATATGTAAATGTTTTCTTTCAGAGGATGAGAACATTCCACCACTCCAGAAGGAGCAGCCAAAGAATAAATGGGAAGATGAGGATGTGGATGACAACGATGTGAAAGAATCCTGGGAAGATGAAGATGAACCTGCACCGGTGAGAATTTAGTGATTCTCTTACTAATGATGTTTGTTTCATTGACTATTAATGTTAAGACCTAAGATAATGACGAAGAAGTTCTTGGGTGATTGTTAGTGATGAAATTGAACCATTCATGGTCTTAACTAGTCCAACATCTAAAACATTGTGGTGAGTTTTTTATTCTAAGGTTGGCCATCATTAATAGTTATAGGCCAGCTTTATTGAATTTCCTAAAACTGGCAGAAACGGAAGTTTTTTTTTCCGTTGTAAGTTTGTGGTGGAGCTCACGTAGAAACTACGTCTTTTTAAGGTTGGGGTTGGTATAAGTTATATTTTTACACCTTTTCTTCTTTTTTTTCCTTATTTTTTCGGTCTCCCAGGTTCCAGTGGTTAAGCCTCCTCCTGAAACCGCCCCAAAGAAACCAGCAGCAAAAACTACTGAAAAGAAAGCGAAAACTGTTGTGGTAGAACCTAAACAGCCTCTAGATCCATTAGCTGAGAAACTTCGCCAACAAAGGTGATATTAATGTGATTTTCTTTGTAGGACCTTTTAGCTTAACTTTTATCTACTTTATGGTTCTTTGGAAGTAAAATAAGTGAGGTAGGAATTTTAACTTGAAATTGTTATGAATTGTTTTGTTGTGATGGGAGAATGATCCCTGCTACCAATATTGTGGAGATAGTAGGACATGGGAGCAACGATGTTGAATATGCTCTCACGCCTTCTATTGTGCTCTGAGGGGGAGCTTGTTTAAAAATAAACTATACATTTAATCCTAGATAGCAAGGGTGGCTGTGAGGGCTGGTGTCGGCCAAATGCTCGACTAAGCCAGCAACTTGCCTTCCATCTTCCGTCTCAACAGACACCACTGGCAACTTGCTGGAGATGGTAGTGCACACCGAAATAGAATGAGAGAAAAATAGAGCCCATTAAGGTGAACTAATGAGAATGGAGTAATAATCAATAAAATATGATAGCTGGGTCTCAGTGGGAGATGTGTACTAATGTTTAAAGGGCTTCATTTTTTCCTTTCTAGGGGTTTTGTTTTGATTTGTTTGCTGAACCATAAACCATCATAATTAACCCTCTTAAATCATTTATTAACGTAAATGCTCAATTGTTAAATTTACTTCTCTAGTTTTTTTTTTTTACTATTCAAATTTGTAGAAAAACCTAGTCAAGTAATTTGATTTTAATAGACAAATAATATTATCCTATAGAAAAATTGATGTTAAACCCATCTTTAGAAAAGAAAAATGGAAATGAAGAAGCTTTGTTTCATGTTTCTATGTGTAACATTGGTTCTATGTTGAAAGACTAATATTTGAATGTCGTTTGTTTTTTTAAATATTTTCTTTGTTAAACCTAATTTTTTTCCAGGAAGGTTTCTTGTTATACATGTCCTATATTTTTGTATATCTTATATGTAGCACCTCACATCAAAAGGCCCACTTTTTTTTTTTATCTCATTGCGCTTAGGTCCTACTGGCTCTTGTGCTTCAGTGCGCCTTGAGCCTGGTTGAGCGTGGTGTGGCCTATTTTGTCCTGTTTGGCACCTGCACTTGCTAGTCATTGTGCATTCATTTGATTTCTTCTCCTTTCTTTTTTTTTTTCATGTTTTTTTTCCTCTCTTGTAAGCTGAAGGAGATCTCGAAAAATTTATCTTTTCTTGGCTTGTAGCCCATGTGAAAATGAACACCTTAAACTTAATACAAAGAGCCTATGCTTGTGTCTTTGGCTGTAGTGGTATTCTCTACATAAGATCTTAATCACTCGCTGAGGTTTTTTTTTTCTTTTTGTTTCCAAATTGTGGCAGGCTAGTGGAAGAAGCTGATTATAAGTCCACTACCGAGTTGTTTGGAAAGAGAGGTGATGAGAAGACTCTTGATAATTTCATTCCAAAATCTGATAGTGACTTCTTGGAATATGCAGAGCTGATCTCTCATAAACTTCGACCATATGAGGTTTGTACAAATTTTCCTTCATTGTCGTTTCTGTCTTTCAATGTATGAGCATAACTCATTCTCATGAGCTTTCCCTAAAATATTCTTGTTCCAGAAAAGTTTCCATTATATTAATCTGCTTAAAGACGCCATCAGACTGTCGATGACTTCTTTAAAAGCAGCGGATGCTAAGGAAGTTGCTTCTTCTGTTACTGCACTTGCAAATGAAAAACTAAAAGCGGAGAAGGAAGCCAATGCTGGTAAAAAGAAGACGGGTAATTTCTTACATTTATATTCCCAATGCTTACAATGTTTTAACGGACCAAATGAGTGTGTGAAGTATGGGAACTGTTTCATTTTTTTTTTCCTGTTGTGGGGAACTGTGCAGCTGTGAAGAAGAAGCAGCTCCATGTTGAAAAAGCAGATGATGACATGATTGCCAATACGTATGATGCTATTGATGACTACGACTTCATGTAATTGCTCCAGTTCAACATGTAGCCCAAGTATCATCGGTTTTTGGCCTGCGAATGGTGGTCAGGTTATTTGGCATATCTCCCCTTTAATACACCAATAGATTTATTCCCGAGGGTCGTGTCTCAATAAGGTTCATGTATTAGACTTGTGTATGGCATGTCATTATAAATTTTGCTCTTTTACTTCATTATTTTGTTCAATAGAGCCTTTGAGAATGTACAAGAATGCGGTGGTCATTTAATTTCAACTCAGATTGTCAAGTTTTGTATGTCGTGAATATTGTTTCCTCCTACTTGATTTACATTTTCTTGCAAAAAGTCGTTGGTTCTATAAATTCTGAGTGCTGCATTGTTTTGTGACATAATATTTTCTCGATCAATTCTGTCTCTCTCACACACACAACACTATATATATATATATATATATATATTTGGGTTGCGATGTAGCGTTTTCAGAGACTAGAAAAAGCACTAATTTCTCTTTGCAAAAAATTTCTGTGGCCAAGATTTTCATCTTCTGCAAGATGCCTGCACGTTTTTTAATTCATAACTCGATGATAATTTAACTTAACAAAAAGGCTCCCTTTGTTTGAAGGAGGAAAGGATGTGTTTTCCTTTGATGGGGACTAGAGTCCTACAATTTTGAAATGATCTAAGAGTAAAATTTATTCAACGGCAATACATGAAAGAAAAATTAAATACAAGCATAAATCAATTGTAGATATTTCCAAGAAAAAAAAAACTTGATTATTAATCTTTTCGACTGTACAATTTAGATTTAGGATGGGTGATTCTCCCTTTTAGTGGAACACAAGGTGATAGAAAGTGCAATAGAAACCATGATTGATCTTAAGTTCCAACCGTGTTCGCTTGAATTATAGATTTGTTACTTTTTTCACCAAACCAACTTTATAATTTTTCGATCACTTGATTTGAGTTTATATTACAAAAATGATAAATCAATACAAGATTCAAATTGTTACCTCAATGAAACGATCATTACTGATAGAAACATTGAATGCAGATAATTGTTATGAACAAGGAACAAAAAAAAAAATCCATCAAAAGAAAAAAGTGAAATGCCTTGGAATAGAACCATCAGGAACCTTTTCATAAGAACCGGTATTTGGTATCATAAATTAAAATCATATAGGTTGTACGTTGAGAATGAATTAATAACAGATGACTGATAGGAATTATCAAAA
Organism: Cucurbita ficifolia; assembly: GCA_033971965.1. Taxonomy (NCBI): domain Eukaryota; kingdom Viridiplantae; phylum Streptophyta; class Magnoliopsida; order Cucurbitales; family Cucurbitaceae; genus Cucurbita; species Cucurbita ficifolia. Next base: position 3,734,967 of record CM066976.1, read on the forward strand.
TAATGGTATAATGCTTCATCCCGTGTAGTGCTTTGAAAATTAGAGAAAAGAAAAAAGAGGCATTCACTAATTTACTTGCAACTAGAAAGTGGGGAAAATTTTTAGGAGAAAGACGAGCACTTTTGTTCAAGCACCCGGGGTTCCACCAAAGAAGCCCAGAGCTAGTTTTTCATCCGTCGCCTCCACAAGAACTTCCACATTCACGCCCGGATGCTTGCGGATCTATTCATAGTATTTCAGCGGCAGCTTTCTTTTGCTGATGAATAAATGTATTAGTGGAGATTGAAACCCCCAACAAGTCTTAATGCATTGCACTTCTACGTTTTGGTTTTGTCAGAGCCTCAAGAAACCGATACATCCAACGGTCTAGCATTCCTGTGATTTAGCAGAAGAAATCATCTTTTTTGGGGATGGATAATGATAAAGCAATGACTTCAGTACTAAGATATGGGGGTTCCGAGGAGTGATTATGCCTTAATATGATTAAAATTGTGAAGCGAAAAACTATACTTCACTCTGGAAGTGTTCTACTTCTATATGTTACTTTTGCTTAACATGATCACATGAGGATTCCAAAATCACGCAAAGCACATCAATAATTTCTCAAACCTGTCACAGCGAAGGTACCGCCTAACACAGCGCAAAGCCGAGTTATGAAGTGGAGAAAACTTCGTCTTTCTTCTTTGATGGTCACTGTGATTGGTGATAGATCATATAAGAAGTAAACAGCTGCACATCATTGAAAACGATGGTAAGTTTCAACCTGGTTTCTCAAGGAGTTTGAACAACCAAATAACATTTAGTCCTGTCTATAACATTTGATAAATTAATGTCAAAGAACATATATAATTTTTCTAAAGCCTATTCCTCATGGGGTAAAAATACATAGAACTCGTGACTGTAGAATGTAATTATTATAAAAGGAAATTATAACATGAAATTTCATTAACCAACCTGGCCATGACCTATCAAAGTCGTTCATAGGTGAGAAATATTCAGTGACTGAAAACTGATTGGTAGGTAACACATCTTTTGAAATATATTTATATTCAGTTGGAACAATCTGCAACAAAACATGGAAAACATGTAATATAGTTAAGTGTAGTGTTCATTGGTTTATTGTAGACAGATGATAGCTAATGAGAGCAAAATTAGTCGATTAAGGAAAAGACGATTCCTAATTGGAATAAATAGGGCAGATTCAGGTGCAGTACAAGGATCCCATTATTACCATCTAATTTCTCAGATGTTATTTAGTATGATTTCCTGATTTTACAAATCAGTTCATGCTGCACTATGAGCTACACGGGCAATGAAAGGGAGAGGGAGAGCGTTGAGGTGCAGGGAGGTAGCTCCCCACCTCCAACTTCAGTACGTGCAGTAATATACATCAAATTATCTTGCAAACTTTGGAAAAAAATTTATGCACCAAATGTATCTTATGGCCATGCACGGGTTTTTACCTTTATATAATATTTAAAGGTCCCACTTGTGTCATGTAAAATTCGAACTGTACCATCAAGTGGGTTGTGAATTCCAGGGTATTTTGGACCAAAAGACAAATCATGAATCATGTGACTGACATTTACATGTTTAGACCCTTCAAAAATCTGCAAAAAAAGAAAAGAAAAGAAAACAGAAAAAGGTCAAACTAATTATTGGAACAGGGAGGTGGATCACACTTCACAGAAAGACGTCATGAAAACAAGGAAGAAATAAAAGGCAACACATCTTGCATTTGAACTAAACTCCCAAAGTTGTGTCAATTTCTACAACATGAACCCATGTTAATATATATTGGAGGGAGATCAAGATCAGGCGAAGAAATACACAAAAGAAAAGTAAGGCAAACTGACCGTTTGGGCCACAAAAATGTTTAAGCCATGAACTGAAATATGAAAGTTCCCAGCAACCCTCTGAACATCTAGAACCCCATAAACCTGCAAAAAGATTGCACTTGTCTCATATTTATGAACCAGCAGGTAATAATCTTACAGGAATTGCATCTAGATTACCCGACAGCCTTGTCCTTCTGCTATCGCTTGCTTAACCCTTTTGACCAAATCTTTAGCAGCTTGATCAAAGCCGTGTATATGAAGATTATCTTTCTCCTCTTCATGATCTGTCAAAAAGTTATATATAGATGACGTTATTTTGATGCAAAAAGAGAGAAGTAATTTAATTATACAACAGATTTAGGCTTTTCACGAAGTTGGAAACTAGGCATCTCATGAAACAGAAGAGCTTGTGTGGTACACGTAAATCTATCCAGAGTGAGAAGTCACATGTTCTCAAGTTAAGCTCTAAATTCTTTTAAAAGCATAATACTTAAGACCGGGATATCGATTATGTGATAAAAATTTCATTAAATTAACTATGTGTCCATTTCTATTTTAAAGAGAGAATAAACGAGAGAAGTTGTCTTAGTCGAAGGTACTCCAGAAAAGTAGAGTGTAATATTTCTTTACTAAGATTACAAAAGGAGACCATACAGCTAGAGGCATCCAAGGCAATCACCTAAGGCACCGCTTGGGCTTGCATAAGAAACACACCTATCAAAGTTCACCTAAGTTCAACATTGACCATTTAGCCACACCAATTTAATATTTAGAGAAGCAATGGGATATTAACATCTCAAGGAAGGGGATGCAGTGGGAATCGATCCCATGACCTTCTGGTTGAATCAAAGATCACCACTGATATGAAATAAGGTATCGTAATCATGCCATAAAGACTTCAATGATGGATGACAAGATTGTACCATACATGTTTAGATTTAGAAAGGTTGTATTTTTCAATTTTAGAGTATTATTTTTAAAGTTTTAAGTTACCATTAATCAGTGTCATTATGATATTGATGGGCATGAGAGTTACAATCTTTCAATTGACCATATGTTACTTTAAGGTTTATTTTCAAGGCTATAACTAGACATTCATGTTGTTGCTTTAGTAGGAAGATTTTGGATATTAAAATGAAGTTCGCATATTATGTTTCTTAAGCCATAAACTTGTTCCTTTGCATTTCTTGCGTTTAAATTTGCATGATAGAGTCATTCAAGTAGTTTTGATCAAGCTATCTTATGGAGTGATAAACAAGTTTTTTTTACTCTTGATCTTGATCATCAAGGTAATTTATTCCAAAATTTTCCCTTGGATTGATTCCTTATCGTTTTTGAGGTTCTTGGATACTTTAGATCTAAAGGTCTTGTTCTTCAACAAGGTTCTTAGATCAAATCCTAAGAGTTTCATAACAACCACCAGTACGACCTATCTTTGAGGATATTTCGAAAGGCAAATTTTTAAGTTCATTTACGAGGTTAATGGGTAACTGTACATTTAGTAACTGCATTAACCTGGTGTAAACGTTACTCCACTTTTAACAATTATAGCTTGAATGATCTTTTGGCCTCTTGGATGAACCTTTTGTATTCTCCTTTGACCAGGAGTTGGCTTTCTTCCCCTTTAATGTACTTTTCCATTCTTCCAATGAAAATCTCTCATATTAAAAAAATTAACAAAATGATAGTAGTTTATGATGTGGTGGTGCAGATTAGAGATGGAGCTTCAACACAGGAGCCACAAATACCTTGGTGCAAAGGAGAAGGGAATCGCAACTGACGAGGTGGTAAGTATTAAAAAATAATAAATGAAAGTAGTTCATGATGTGGTGGTGCACATTGGAGATGGAGCTCCGACACAGGAGCCACAAATACCTTGGTGCAAAGAAATGGAGAAAGGAATCGCAACTGACAAGGTGGTAAGAGGAAGAATTGTAATGGTTTTTGCAATCGATCCAAGAAAAAGGTGCCACTGAGATCGAGGTGGAGGCTGGCTGGCCGGTGCCAAGTTTGAGGTGGACGGAGATGAAGTAGAGAAGGGAATATGGTCTTTATAAATGGGAGTGACAAAGACCGCTTGGAGAGAATACAAAGGAAAAGAAATGAGGAAGAAGAAGATAGGATTGGCCATTTTTGTTTTCAATCCAAAGCTTGCATTTTAGAGTTTGAAATGAACGTATTTTTTCATAGAGAGAGACAGACCACTTTAAATACTGGTATTTTTGCACGCTAGCGCGTTATATACTTTCTTAATGCAATTTTCATTCTTTCAATTCAAATCTCTCATTAAAAAAACTAATAATAAAATGAAAGAAGTTCATGGATGATATTAGATTTCTATTCTCAGAAGTCAGAATATCTTACCTTCCAGATAAAATAAATGAGGATTTTCCCCCTCAATGAGATAAATTACAATTGATTTAACATACAATTATAAAAGTAGTAACATTTATCTTTTACTCTGATGGTTTAATGACAGTATTATGTATTAAAGTATCCAAGAAGAAATATAAGATAAAAAAAATAGAACTTTATAGGCCAACAATTATGTGGATAATGAAAAAAAGGCAGTACCATGATTGTGAGCAGCGTGTTCCTTCTCCACAAGGTCAGACACATATTCAGTGCCGATGATATGTCCATCCCTGTGAAGACGAAGCTGCAGAAAGCAAGAAACTCTAAACTAATCAGCATGCACATAGATTACGGAATTACCTCAAGACTATGCTTGTAAGTATAGCAAAGAATGTCTGCTGGAAAGCATAAACTGATATGAACATATGAATTGCAATAATCCTTATTTTGGTTGCACAAGTGTAGTTAAGATAGAGTGTTGTGCACTTGAGACGTCATCCTCATACCCATCTCCACAAAATTTTAAATTTTAAATTTAACAGATATTTCTGCGGAGAATTCCTGAGACTCAATTCCACGGGGGGGGGTATGTGCCAATGACATGGGAAGCTAACAAAAAGGAAGGAAGGATTGACTCTCAATCTAACCCCTTCAACCCTAGAGGAATGTGGATGCATGCATTAGCACCTAAATGTCTGGCCCAGCAGAATTATTTAGAAGTTTATGACAAAAAGTCGCTCATGTCCTCATCTCCAAATCTCAAACTAAGCTCATTTCCGCATCTATGTACAAACTTTTCACTCATTTGGATGCCAAGAATAATATTTTCTATGCAGTATATGATTATGAGCTTAAAAGGAGAACTAAGATGTTATGGACTAATGTCGGGAAAGCAGTTTTGTGGGGCACATGGACAAAGGACATAAGATATGAAGTGGCTTCTTGATGTGTTCTTCTGATGTAATTAATTCCCACTGAGGTGCTTTCTTGTAATACTCCAAAAGAGATTTCTTTACATTACATTCATATGTCAACTTTTCAGTGATCGAGATTTCGTACAAAACCAGGATACATTTACTAAGTATTTATTTGGTATTTTCCTTGCATAGAATGCATATGAAAATAGATAACATTTATATATTCGAATTAATTTCATGTTAATGCTCGACAGATTGCATGTTTAATTAATATACATCCATCACAAAATGACACACTATAAATGATGTGCAACAACTACAAGAAGTCAACAAAACCAATTAGATGTTTCTAGGCTGACAGATAACAACTGACAACTGTCATCTGTAACAATCATTTATTTCATGTTTCCATGAGTCATATTCATCTACAAGTGATGATCAGCATGGTTTGTCATTGCCTTCACATGATTGAACGGTGAAAATTTGGGTTCTGTCCAGAAACAATTTATTTGATGTTTCCATGAGTCATACACTTCTACTTTCTCCCATGCACAGTATTTTTTCCTTTTATGGGTTCCTCTCTCTCTCTCTCTCGTTTTTTTTTTTTTTTTTTTGGGGGGGGGGGGGTGGTGGCATTTAATGAGAAATTATCTTACTTTCCACATATTTGTGTCCAGATCCACTTCATGCTTGCCTGACATATCGATTGCATCTACACTTAAGACTGAAAAACAATATAGAAAAACTGAGCATTTGAACATTTATCACTCTGAAACAATTGTAAAGACATCATAAGCAAAACAATATGTGAAACCAGCAGCATACGATTTAGAGGACATTTAATACTAACCATCGCAAGGTAAAGAAGGAAAGGTCATGTTTATGTGAATGGGAAGAGTTTCTCCACGTCTCAAATCTACAGACATCTGTCATAAGCACAAGGTTAAACTACTGAAAACACATCCTCACTTTAAACAGTTCTAAGAATAGGAAAAGAAAAGCTAAACATACAATGATAAAATCAAACCACTGGTTCAATAGTTTCAGAAATAACAAGATGATGTTTTTGGTTGTATACCATTAAATTGGGTTGGACTCGTGGATAATTAGAATTAAGAATTTTTTTTTCCCTAAAGATACTCTAAATTCAATCCTATATTTCTGGTCCTCAAGACTCTGCCAAGGAAAATATAAGACCCAATAGGATATCAGTTACAACCAAGCCACAGCTTGGAAAGAGGCAGAAGGCAATGCATGAGCTAGCAAGGTTAGGCAATTCTCAAGCCTCTAGCTGCTCAACATGCACAGACATGCATAAGCCGAACTAGGCAGCAACACATACAAGCACTATTAGCAGACATGGGAAGGCACCAGAGTGCAAATACATAAGCACATCCAAGATGCTTGTAGGAGCTGGTGGTAAATGAGTGCACAACTGCTAAGCGAGATAGTAGTGCATCGGCAGCACATGAGCTAGCATTTAGTACACCCATCATAGCAGATGAATGTGTATGGCAAGGCATAAGAGAGGACCTTGAAGCTATGCAAGAATCAATATGGGTGGACGTGGAGTATGCACTGGGACTAAACATTCCTATACATGTGTTAACAAAGGTTGATAGAGTAGTCCCATCCTAGGTGTGCATTATAGGTGAAATTTGTATGACCTGAGCACATATGACAGGAACATCTTGTCGCCTCAAGCTCAAGGTGAACTTGGCATTGCCAAACTATATAGAGATATGAGGCCATGTTACCAAAATGGATCAGGTGGCTTGATAACAATGCCAATTCTCTCCCGAAGGTGTTTACTTTGAGAATGTATGACTGGATGATTACAGGTGCTTTTCCAGAAAGTACAATTATAGTAGCTCAAGAAGTCCTAAGGAAATTTGGACAGCTCTTCAACGTATATATTGAAATTTGTGTTAAATATGATTATAAGACAATTAACGAATAAGAGGTAGTCTATGTCATTGATAGAAAAGGCAAGTGATGTGCAAAAACTCACTAAGCACCAATTTGCTTTACCTACAATAGGAGTAATGCAAAGAAGTCTATCAAGACGAGTTACTCACATCCACAAGGGAGTGAATGCAAACTGCAAAGTGAGGACTGTGAGGTCACTTCAATGCCAGACAAAAGTTGGCATATTGGGGAAGGGATTTTAGATGGAAATATGTGAATAGGGAGGACAGTGGTTCAAGAGCTCCATCTTGCATATGCTGAAGTACAAGAAAATGAAAATTAGTGTGAAGATGGTTGAATCACAACAGGGAACAGCAGAATATATTTTGTGCATGGAAAGAGATATGGTGACTCTACTAGAAGGGAAGAGCCCACTACTGCATGAACAAGAGGAGGCATAATGAATGGTCACTGAGTCAATGGTACAAGCCAAGTTAGGTACGGGAAAAACATCCTTTGTGGAGCCTGCTACTGAATGCTTCTCCTCAACCTCATAAGTGAATCAGTACAAATCTCGACTTACCATCCAAAATTATTTTCATACTTATTTCATTCTTTAGGCCTAAACTTCTTATAAAATTTGTTTCCCAAAGGACATAAAGAAGTTCAACGAGAGACATTTCAAGTCAATCCCATTGCAAGCTAACATAGAAAGAAGATAATTTCCCCTTTCTAAAACAATATCACATCAACCAATGAGAAGGCTGGAGGAAGTTGAGAGGACTCAATCCTTTCTAACATAGTGAAACTAACCCTTACTAACAAGAAAGCTAATACAGCAATAAAATTTAGGAAGCTATGTTTCAAGGTTTTGGGTGATCACGGGAAGAGTTATATTTTCTACTTGCTATATGATCCTGGACTATATAGAAGAGCTAAAGTATTATGGATCAGTGTAGTCAAAGCAATTATGACGCATTTGGCCAGAGGGGAATCTATGCATATTCAAAGGCTAGCGGGTTAATTGGGATTAAAGATTAGAGTGGTGATTTCTCGTAATACTTTTAAAGGGAGTTCCTATACATATTTTTCAGTTACTTATCAAATATCAATAAATATTATTTTCAGTACTCCTCTATCTATCAAATAAGTACGAAATCCAAAGCAAATGTGATAAGGGCAGCAAATAGAGAGAATGAGAACCTGATGGACAGTATATGTGGTGAGATAATATCTCAGTTCGTGCAAAAATAGTGTCGCCATTATGACTAATCCAACAACAGACACTGTGAACACAAATAAGAAAAACTATTAGGGAAACAAAACAGAACAACTGAGAACAACATTTCTTTTTATAAATAAATAAATAAATAAAAGCCAAATGGGCAGAAGAAAACTCGCAGAGAGAAAAATCAGGATGTCTGCACAACAATATGACGATAAATTAATATACATTTCTAATTTTCCAACATACTGGCCATAAGAAGCATAAATTGTTCAAAAACACATCGCAAAAGTAGGAATACAAAGTCAGAAACGTGGCATCTCGTATTACCTAACGCTCCAGTTTGTGTTTTCTGCAACAAATGCTCTTCCGCTCGAGGAAACGCATCCAGACTCTTTATCGCCTGCTTTAAACCCATGTTTACCTCCTAATATTGGGGGGAAAAAACACGCAAAACATGTCATAATATATAAACAACAAACTCTAACAAATATCTTGCGTATCTAAACTGAGAAATTCCGACGCCTTCTATCAACACCAAAACGAACCCTTGGACATAATTAAAAATTCAGAATTCGGAAAGCGCCCAACACAAAAGTAGAGACGATAAAAAAGACCAAGAACTCGAAAAACAGAACATCCAGAACCTCAAAGATCCGTTTCGACGAATGAAATTGGAGATCGAGATGTGATTTTTATTGCGAAGATTATCGAAAGAAAATGAATTGGAGCAGAAATCAAACAATTGCAAGAACTGGTCATCAAAGAGGTACGAATCGGAGGTATTGTACCGAATGAGGATGGATGAAGAAAACGGTCGTTTAGATGAAGTCCAACGCGGGGAATTTGCACGACGAAAGAACCCACGGGAGACTTGTAAACATGATTAATCTGTAAATTCCCTTTACACGAGTTACTGTGCCAAAAATTTACCGTGCATTGCTTTATTTATATATTTATATATATATATATATATATATATATATATATATAAAAGATTTAATTATTCGTTCCTATGACTCATCCATAAAGGTTGGACTAGATTAAATTTTTTGTAACCGTACTCTATCGTACATTTGAGATAATTATGAATATTAAAAATATTTGACGCTATAAATTAATGATTAAATTAATGATGTGAGTTGTGAATATTTTATATTTGAGATTTATGATATTTTAATTCTTAAGTAATTTTTTTAAATATTTAAAAGAAGTAACAACTCGACAATAAATCTAAAAATAGAGAGTTGAGTTCGGTTAAATTGGATTGTGAACTCTGCTTGAGTTACTTAGGTATCAACCCAACCAATCGTTGGTTTAAAAGACACGTGTTGTTAAAATGTCTCTCGATTTCTAAATATGCACGTGCCTTATTCCAGTAATTTATTTTGACCGTCGGTAATATAATACAGTTCTATCCATCGAAAAGACGACACCTGAGTTATTGACTCAGTACGCAATTTCACTATTTATTCACTCTCAAGATTCTCCGGATCCCAAAGAGAATGGCGGAGCCGTACGAGTCCGATGATCGGAATGGCACCGTGCCCGTGCCGGTCGAGGTAGAATATGCAACAAGTCACAAATCCAAAGGAATGCGTAGTGAGGATCAGGCCGTTTTTGTACCTGTCCGCCGTCTGATTGCCGAGATTTTCTTCCCCGATGAAACTAAGGGTTCTTTTCTTCAACGCGTCAAGGTCTCCGTCGCCGAGAATGGCCCTGCCGTTGGACAAGCTTGCAGAAACTTTGGTCACGATATTCTTTGTTGGACTCGCAGGGGCAGTCCTCTTCGAGCGCTCCTTGTTATCTCCGTGAGTATTACTGATAATTCCAAAATGGAGGTTGTCTGGACTTGTTTTTTTTTTTTTTTTTTTTTGGAACAAGAAACGTCGTCTGGACTTGTTTACTGAATTTGAGATGCTCTTCGTTCAGTAATTAATTGATTTTGTGCAACTGTTCGAGATTTTGATTTTATCGCTTGAATAGTACTTTATCTGTTGTTTTTCGGTTTTTGTTTGAAGGTTACGATTGATCTGAACGGGATTTGTTGTTAATAGGAATATATTTCCTCAGTAATGAATACTGTTAGAGACAGCTTCAATGTTAATAGATGGACAACCTTGATAGTAACATGCAGGACTCTCAAACTCTATGTGTTCCTCACAATCAAGGAATTTCTTTCTGATGTGATCCTTGTAGTGAAGCCTATTGACATGTTCTTGGTAACAATAGGTTGGCATTGATCATAAAATATCTCTAATTCTGTCTACTTTTGGGAAGTTTGGATACAGAACTGTTATAGGATCTTCATTGATACTCTTATGGTTAGCGAAGATGTGTGAGAGATATTCAATTTCTGGATTTCTTATGGAATTCTCTTAATTTCTTTTGTGATTTTGACTCCTTTTTTATTTGTGCCAATGGTAAGAGTTCGTTCATATCTCTTTTATATCGTTACGGGTCATTGATATCTCACGTCCCTATCTCTTATTATGTTAATGAAGAATTTCCTATCTAAATAAATATAAATGAGGATAAATTGATAGGAATTGTTACCATCAATGGGAAGCAACTATTGAAAAGATATGTAGCACAAGTCAAAGATACCGAATAGTTTCTTACTGATGAATGATGCGTACTCTGCCATTGGTCATCTAACTGCTTTGATCTATTTTGGATCTGTTGCAAGATTTTCACTGTAATAGTCCTCTCTCTATCTCTACACGCATAGACAGACTGCAGTCCTTTTTTATGTTCTGGCCAGAACCCCTTTAAGTTGTTACTTACATTCGGAATTGTTGCAGGTTGGGACAATTGCTCTTCTTGCATCGACGGGATTGCTCATCTTTCTGCTATTCATTCTAGCAGCAACTCTCAATGCCGTTACTATCTCCCTTCTTGTTTCCTTGGCTGCAGTTGGAGGCTTCTTGGCTCTTTTCTTTGCTTGCATAACAGCTGTGTACATTGGGGCATTAACAGTTGCTTTGTTTTTTATATCTACTGCAACAATCTCAGCCATTGTAGCAGTTGTGATCGCCACAGGTACAAGCAATATATACACTTATCTAAACATGTTTCTTGGTGACCTCTCATCCCATTGACATGAATCAGTGATATTGGTTTGACATGGGTCTGTCTCATAAGGAAAACATGATCATATAGTTTTCGGCTTTCTAGCATTATATTTCTGCTTTTTCTTTCGTTGAGGTTATCCAGTTCTCCACCACACAATTTGATTAGTTTACTGAATCATTTGCGTGAATTCACTTGTGTGTACCAATGAAAATGTTGTAAGCTAAGAGTTTATGTGAGATCCCTCCTCGGTTAGAGAGGGGAATGAAACATTCTTTATAAAGGTGTGAAAATCTCTCCCTAACAGACGCGTTTTAAAAAACCTTGAGGGGAAGCCTGAAAGGGAAAGCCCAAAGAGGACAATATCTGCTAGCGGTGGACTTGGGCTGTTAAAAATGGTATCAGAGCCAGACATCGGGCGATGTGCAAGCAAGGAGGCTGAGCCCCGAAGGGGGGTGGACACAAGGCGGTGTGCAAGCAAAGATGCTGGGTCCCAAAGGGGGATGGATTGTGAGATCCCACATTGGTTGGAGAAGGAAACGAAGCATTCTTTATAAGGGTGTGAAAACCTCTCACTAGCAAATGCATTTTAAAAACCTTGAAGGGAAGCTCGAAAGGGAAAATTCAAAGTGGACAATATCTGCTAGCGGTGGGCTTGGGCTGTTACAGTTTCTGTTTGAATCGGAGGATCCTGAGAAGTTCCCCCTTCAATTAGTCGAAGCCATACACTAGTCAATGACTTTCCTTCGATTTGGTTTGTGTTTCATTCAAGTGGACCTCGGGTCAATTGTGCGCTTTTTGGGGATAAATTTCTTTCTTTTCTCTAACATTTTGCATTTTCACAACTCAGGTTGGATTGGGTTCTTCTGTATGGTTTGGCTAGCAGTATGGAAAAGTTTTGGTCTTGCTAAGCGGTCGATGAGCGTGAGCAATTCAGCAATTTCAGCATTTTCTTATGCTAGCCTTGCCCACGAAGACTAGGTATGGTTCAAATGAGTTAAATGAATGCTATGAATTGGAATATGTTGCTACACTCATTTTTTCCTCTCCCGATAGTCACATTTTTGAAAGATCTGCTGCATATGTTGTTGAGTTTAAAGGCCTTGGTAGTATAATATCCATAATCTGTGCTTGTAATGTAAATATTCTTTTATAAGTATAACTATTTTACGGGCTCCTTTATTGGTGAGTGATGAAAATACCAAACATTTAAGATAGAGCTTCAAAGAAATATAATCGTAACTCAAGTAAAATAGGATCTTTACATTGAAATGTTTGAATATGAGAACCAATACATGATTTGGTTGATAATTTACACACCCTTTGCCTTTGCCTTTGCCTTTGCCTTTGCCTTTTGTCTTGTAATGAATTCAAACCAATATCTATATTTGCTTTAAATGCAAGTAATTGGTGATCTTCTCAAATCTTCTAAGAAGTGTGATCCCACCAAAGAGACAAACAAAGTGGCATTTATTGCACAAAATTTCCCAATCAATGAACTATCCCATCAACGGATGTACTCATTCAAGTCAATTCCTAAATTCACCATAAATTATTGAACATCCAAACAACACTCTGTTTATTCCTTTTAAAGGAAGAAGACAGATGAAGCTTTTTTCTTTTCTTTTCTTCTTTTGGACAATTTGATAGGTTGAAGTAGCGTTTGATTTGATTGCGAGAGTGACATAACGAGTTCAAATACATCAAATTCTTGTAAATTTATCGGAAGAATCATTTCTTGTGTTTTCATTTAATATAGAGCTGTGTTTAAACACGTCTTGTTATTAGATGCAAAATTGAAAATTTAGAGACCAAATAAACATAAATCTTAAAATTTAGAGACTAAATTTATTATTGAATATGCCGAGAAAGGAGTAACCAAACTCGTGCAACTATATATAATTTCTCGATTTCTCTCCCATTATCTATTCTTCAAACGAGATTCTTTGCTCCATAGTTTAAATGTACATCTCTACTAAAAAAAATAGTTTTAAACTTATTACTTTAATGTTAAATACTCAAATCTACCTAAAAGCTAAAATTTCACCGAAAAGCTGATGGGGAATGGAATTTGGTAAGATGAGCTGCAAAAATGTGTCCCATGCACATTAATTATGGACCATACGTATCTCAGCAAACTGCCAAATTGAAGCATTTAACTTCCTCTGCGGCAACCACAGAGATCACTGACAAAGGCTCTGTTAATCTTCTTCTTCTCCCATTTTCTTTTCAAATATGTCGAAGCCGCACGTAGATATTTTTTTTTTTGAACTTTTACTTTCGAACTATCTCTCAAAATTTTTAAAACCTATCTTTTAGAGAGAGATTTTCACATCTTTATAAAGAATGTTTTGTTACCCTCATTAACCGATGTGATATCTCACATATACTCTCTTCCAAACACATCTAATTAATTGAAGATAACTTCATTATAATTTCTAGTACTCTCGTAGTATACTTTTCTTATCACATTTACTATTCACAAGTAAAGAGAAGAAAAAAGAGAACAATTATCGCGTTCTTAGTCAAATCATCTAGTATCGTCAGATCTTACCTCATTCATAAATAATTGAATATCCGACCGACAATGAATGAAATGGGAAATAGTATCCTTTGAAAATTCCCTCCAATTTAATACCCTATTCTGATCATTCCCCAGTTGAGAGCCCTTTCCTTTCTTTCCTTTCTGCATGAACTTCTTTCCACAACAAACCTTCGATACCTCTTTGTTCTAGAATGATTGGCTGCTTAAAGATGCCCAATACTCAGTCTTCTTCTTCTTCTTCAACCCCATTTCTTGATCTTTCTCTTCAAATTAGTCCTCCCAACAATTCTACCTTCCCTACCTCTGTTGAAAGCTCCAATGGAGTTCTTGGGGCTCATAAATTCAATCAAATAACTAATGGGCTTTGGCTTTTGGATCATCATCTTCCACCTTCTGAAGGTCATCATGGCCTCTTCAACCCAATTTATGGCTTCCCAATTCATCCCAATAATCCTTCATCTTTCTCTTGGAAAGACTCTAAACAAATGCCTTCTTCTTCTTCTTCTTCAATCTCGTACTCGAAGATCTCTAGCTCCCGGTACCAGCTGAATGCTGGCCAGTCGTCGATGGGTGCGAGAGGACGAGGTGTGAGGGCGCCGAGGATGCGGTGGACGAGGAGCCTCCATGCTCAGTTTGTTCATGCTGTTGAGCTTCTTGGCGGCCATGAAAGTAGTAGTACTTTTTAAGCTTCATTTTCAAAGCTTCTTTTTGCTTCTTTTTTCCTTCTAATTTGCTTTCATGTATGTTGTGTTGTGTTAGGAGCTACGCCTAAATCAGTTCTAGAGCTCATGGATGTGAAGGATCTAACATTGGCTCACGTCAAAAGCCATTTACAGGTTTTTTTTTCTCTCTCTCTCTCTAATTTAGCATAGAGAATCATTTATTTAAATTTTTTATTTTTAATAAAAATAGAATGTTAGTTGTTAAAATGTCTATTTATTTATATTAAAATATTTATTTAAAAAATTGTTAAAAATTATTTTTTAAAATTATGGGAGAATAAATAATTAATAAATTAAAAAAATATGTTATATCGTAAATAAAAATGTAGATATTTTGGGTTACAACTATGAATCCTTATGTTAAGATTATTCCGCTTTCGATTCATCTTAGGTTAAGAAAATTACATAAAAACATTAAGATTGGAAAGATTTTAGGTTACATTTATTTATATATATATATATATATATATATATATATATATAAACATTGAAATCATGATCATAATACAACGTTTATAATTATGAATCCATAAGCTCTTTCTCTTTAATTTTCAGCTTTTATAAGCTAAGAAAAGCAAATGGGTATCTATATTTTTTCTCGATGACTTCTTTTGCAGATGTTTCGTGCTCATAAGACGACCCACAAGCCTCCAGCTTCTCCACGAGATTTATTTGTAGATCTAAAAGTTTAAGTCGATAGAGTTATAATGTGTTTAAAGGTTAGTCGGAGGGTAGCTCCGGCTCTCTTGAGGATGATATGTGTCCTTAGCTTCAATGGGAAATGCCACGATAATGGAAACCTACGACTCCTTTTGACTCGAGGGGACATGGGCTATGGCTCCTCCAATAGTCATCTTTGCTCTATGAATTCCACGAGGTGAATTATTATATTTTAATGTTGATTAGATTGAAATAGTCGTTGCCTAAATTTTAAAAATCTGATGACCCGAAAGATCTAATCAATCTAACTAAATCTGTACGGTTTGAATTGGATTGAAATAAATGAAAATTTTATGAATGAGATTGGTGGATGAGTTCTCCTAAAATTAAATTTATTATCCACAACTAAATATATAAATATATTTTATTTATTTTTATTTAATTTCATAATTAATATTTTTATTATTTATTCACAAAACTTTTAAAAATAACTCTTGCAAAGGTAATTTTTCAAAATATATATTGAAGCTGGATGGTAAATCTTAATTAAATGTTAGAAATAGATAGAACGATGAATTAGCACATATTCAAATTACTTCGAGTAATTTTTAGCCTATTTTGAAATGACTTTTCAAATGTCGATGAGACATCATCATGGTGATCCTCTGAAAATGTAGTACGGTCGGACTTCAGAATGCTAGGCTTCCGTATGCAGGTACAAACACCTAAGGAAAGTGATTTAAAAAGATTCTTTTTTCTCGATGGTGATCGGTTATGGTATCCATAGCGTTGCTTCTTTTTCGACCAAATCCTAAATTCATTTTGCTTTTTCCTGTTGTCGAATCTAATCGACTCCACTCTTTTCTCTACAAACCCAACCGGTTTAAAAAATCTTTTTACTCTGATCTCGATTATAAAACTTCAAAAGCCTTATTCAAAGAGTAAAAACAAAAGGGTTTGATGGGTTTTGTTCATTAAATCCAAAGAATGCATACATTTTTAAATTTTTTTTTTTTTTTTTAAAAAAATCAAACTATTTTAAATTATTAAAAAAAATTATAAGTGATTTTAATTAGTTAAAAAGCACAAATTAAATTTTTTTAACTAAACTCCAAAGCATAAATTTTAACAACATTTGACAGTGAACTCTAAAACAGTTGGTGGATGAATTGTGGATTAAATGGGTAAAAAGAAATGGAATAAGGTAAATAAATGTTACCTCAAATTATTTACCGTTATCATTATTATTTGAAAGAGCTAAAAAAAAAGAAAAGTGGAGAAGAAATAAATACCTCTAAGGCCCTCTAGTACTATCCAATTTACTCGTTATACGACCCACGTGGTCGAGTCGAGCTAGAAGAGTGGGAGTTTAATTATATATGCTATGGCACATGCATTTAACATGATAGTTTACGGTCAGGCCAACATGTACCTCGTGACATCACGTGTTCATCATATGACATATTTGTTTATCTATCTTAAGATGAGTGACCACTCTAAAGTGCGTTTTTACTCGACCATGTCTCAATCAAAGAGTTCTCGGCTTGAATACAAAGATTTCTCTCTCTCTCTCTCTCTCTTCTTTTCTTTTTCTTTTTTTTTTAACGTTAAAAAGTGTTGGGAAAAGTAAAAAAAAATCGACGTGTACTATTCCATTCCAAACTTGTCGTCGAGACATGTTGTCATTAGTCAACTATCGACAAAGAGTTTTGTCGATAAACCCTAAACCTTGTAGCCTAGGCATAACCGAGAAAGTGAGAAGCCTAAATATGAAACTCGAATCTCAAGAAATGAACGGGAGGATATATGTGAGATCACACATCAGTTGAAGAAGGGAACGAAACATTTCTTTTAAGGGTGTGAAAACCTCTCCCTAGTAAACGTGTTTTAAAACCTTGAGGCAAACTCGAAAGGGAAAGTCCAAAGAGGATAATATATATTAGCAGTGGACTTGAGCCGTAACAATACAATTCCCCTTTGGATGAACAGGTGTGTAATGCGTGGGAATCTGTCGAACAGTTTGGATCTCGAGCAAGGGCCAAGAAAACATGAGGTAGATCTCTCTCTTTTTTTTTTATACGTCATGACGATTTTTCAATAACTAGTTCAAGTTTTGATTCGTGTTTGTCTAGTTGATTCGATATTGTAGATGGATAGTACTAGTTCAAGTACAATCTATTATGTATAATATATATATATATATATATTTAATTTCAATAATTGAAAGTGTTATTTCATTGAATTTTGGTTAAAAATTTATATAGACTATCATATTTGACCCAACATTATGACCCATTATAAATATTAAATACCATAGGCCACATGCCCAAACCTAGACTCAACATGCCTTATTTTATGGGTCATGTCCCCAACCCACCCATCATTGGATTTCCGATTTAAATTTGATATTGTAATTTCGATATTTCACACCTTACTAATAAACAACATTTATTTATACTGTAATGATAAAATATGTTCAGAATTTTAAATACAGTTATTGTCACTCATTTAAGATAGATAACAAAATCTCGTAAGCAAGAGTTTGTCATTCACTCACGATCAAGTCAAGTGGCAGGTAATCGTTTATGTAATATTTGGCATTTCTTTTCATTTTTACCAAGAAAGTTGTGCGGAGAGGCTCGGTAGATTTTGTAGTTAAATTTGTTATAATGATTTAATTGGAATACCGCCTTTATTTATATTCAAGATATTAAAATATTTACAAATTACAAGGTATTAAAAGTTGGAACACACTCAAAGGTTAGCTTTTTTAGTGTTGTCTCAATCAGACACAAAATGATATTTTCTATTGGTCTCGGAAAGAATAACGTCCTTGTATCAACAAATTGCAAGTAATTTTTTTTTTTTTTTAAAGAGAATCACACACAAACGACAACAGAAATTAGTCAATTTTGGATAAGTTGGCTCCAACTAAAACTACTAACACATTAGCGAGACTGATTTGACTAAAATCCAATTTGTTTGGTAAAGATGACAATACCGGGGACCCACATTAACCTTCAAAGAAACAATACGAGACAAACTAACCATGATGATTAATAAACTGTAAATATTCCTCTCTAGTCTCATAGGCTGTAAATGAATATACGAACGTTAAAAAAAAAATAAAAAAATAAAAAATCAATTCTTACTTAACACGAGTGAAAAAGTTATCCACGAAACTGTTGTAAAAAGATTCAAGAAGTTCCTCAAAAGAGACTCAGACAAATAATAAAAAAAAATAATAATAATAAAGATGTAGAAAAGAATATCACAGTAATAATATTATGCGGACTAAATTATTTAAAAATAAATATACAAAATTACATTAGCTTAACAAATGTGACATGGAGTTTTAATACTAAGTGAAAGATTATGAAGATTTATAGAATAAAGTGTAATAATTTGTAAAGCTTTGATTAATTAGGAATAAAATCATAAATTTGTATATTTCGCATAAGAATAACATACTTTACTTAAATATGATAAAAATATTATAAAATAATACCCCCAAAAAAAAACCTTAGCAGTGTGTTTCAAGACTCTTATTATATTTATTATTATTATTTGGTTAAGAGAAAAAAGAGAGGGGGAGACCAAGACAGGTAGATTGACTGTTATGAGAAGCTGGAAAAAAACTAAAAAACAACAAAAAGGAGGCAGAGACAGTTGTTTAGTTTGAGGATAAAATTAAATTTAAAAAATAAAAAATAAAAACTCAAAAACTTGATTTTATTGGAAAAAAATGAATAAATGAATCAAAAAAAAATAAAGAAAAGCTTTTTCTCGAGAAAACACGTTTGCTAAAGAGAGGTTTACACTCATTGTAAAGAATGTTTCGTTCTCCTCCCCCAATAAGATCTCACAGTTTAAAAGAAAAAATAACTTTATTATAAAAAATGTTTCGTTCTCGTTCAAATTAATTTGAGAACTCACGATTTAAAACGAAAATAAGGGAAGAAAAGGTTGATTTTAAAGGAAAAAGAAAAAGTAGTAAGAGAAATTCAGAAAAGGTGGACTTAAAAGGAAAAGGATCCAATGCAATTGAAGAGACAGAAGCAGAGCAGCAACCGAACCAGACCAGACCCCAGACCAGACCAGACCAGACCAGACCAGACCAACTTGGATTCCAGCCTTTTTTTTTTCTTTTGTTTTTCTGACAGCTAATGGTCCCCACACACACACACACCCCCCATGTGCTTCCCCCTTCATTTCTGCCACCCATCACTTTGCCCCATAAGTAATAATCCCATCTCTCTCTCCCCCCTAAACAAACAAAATTATTTAATTAAAAAATTAAAATTTTAGAATTTCTAATCCTAATTTATATGGGGGATCAATTAAATTAAAAAAAAATAAAAAATCTCCAATTAATGCAGATTTTGAGTTACTATTCTTCTGAAACTACTACGTCCCACCTTCTTCTCCACCAGGAAGGCTTCCGAGCTAGGCTCTAATCCACCCTCCCATTTCCCCTTCTCTCGTACGCTCTGTTTCTCTTTCTCTATGGGGAAGAAAACCCTGTTGGGAAACAGCCATTTTCTCCTCCTAAATCTCTTACCCCTCTGCTCCATCTTCCTCCCTGCACACCCACAAGAGCTAACCCCTGATGCTCCTGTAATGCTGGCTCTCAAACAGAGCCTAAACCCATCTGAATCCCTTGGCTGGTTGGACCCCAACCCTTGTAAATGGAACCATGTCCTCTGCTCCGACGATAATCGAGTCACTCGGATCCAAATCGGTCGCCAGAATCTCCAAGGTACGCTCCCTTCCAGTCTCCAAAACCTCACTGCTTTAGAGCGATTAGAGCTCCAATGGAACAAAATCTCTGGCCCTTTGCCGACCTTGAGTGGATTGAGCTCTTTGCAAGTGATTTTGCTTAGTGGGAACCAGTTTACTTCCATTCCGGCTGATTTCTTCGCCGGAATGAGCTCTCTTCAGGCTGTTGAGATCGACGACAACCCCTTTTCGGCTTGGGAGATTCCGGCGAGTCTTCGAAATGCTTCCACTCTACAGAACTTCTCGGCCAACTCTGCGAATGTTTCCGGTCGGATTCCGGAGTTTCTTGGCGGTGAGGACATTCCAGGGCTGACTAATTTGCATCTTGCTTTTAATAGCCTTGAAGGGGGTCTTCCTTCTAGCTTCTCAGGGTCTCAATTAGAGTCTCTGTGGGTTAATGGACAAAAGAGTGTTGATAAGCTTAGTGGGAGTATTGATGTTTTGCAGAATGTGACTTCTTTGAGTGAAGTTTGGTTGCATTCGAACTCGTTTTCGGGTCCCTTACCGGATTTTTCAAGGTTGAAGGATTTGCAGGTGTTGAGTTTGAGAGACAACAAGTTTACAGGCCCTGTTCCAAGTTCTTTGCTGAATTCTGAGTCCTTGAAAGTGGTGAATTTGACTAATAACTTGCTTCAGGGTCCAATTCCTCTGTTTAAAACAGGGGTTTCTGTGGATATGATTAATGGTTCGAACAGCTTTTGTTTGACAGATTCTGGGGAGTGTGATTCACGAGTGAATACATTGCTTTCCATTGTGAAGTTTATGGGTTATCCTCAGAGATTTGCAGAGAATTGGAAGGGAAATGATCCATGTGCTGAGTGGATTGGAATTTCTTGCAGGAATCAGAGCATAACCATTATAAACTTTCAGAAAATGGGGCTTTCTGGTGTGATTTCTCCAGAGTTTGCCTCTTTTAAGGGGCTGGAAAGATTGGTTGTTGCTAATAATAACCTCACAGGCTCTATTCCTGAGGAGCTTACAACTCTTCCGTTTCTAACTGAGTTGGATGTTTCAAACAATCAACTTTTTGGGAAGATCCCCAAGTTTAGGAGTAATGTAATGATAAGCACTAATGGCAATCCTGATATTGGAAAAGAAAAGGGTGATTCTTCTTCGAATGGTGCTCCATCGTCTGGAAGTTCACCTGGCACGAAGGGAGCGGGTTCTAATGGTGGTGGAAACTCGGAGGATGGGGAGAAGAAACCTAGTTCCATGGTTGGAGTCATTGTGCTTTCTGTAGTTGGTGGTGTATTTGTTCTTTTCTTGATTGGGTTGGTGGTTTTGTGTGTGTATAAAATGAAGCAGAAACGATTTAGCCAGGTGCAAAGCCCGAACGCTATGGTTGTTCATCCACGGCATTCAGGTTCCAATAATGAGAGTGTAAAGATCACGGTTGCTGGATCGAGTGTTAGTGTAGGTGCAATTAGTGAAACACAGTATGGTGCTAGCAGTGAGGCTGGTGATATTCAAATGGTTGAAGCAGGGAACATGGTGATTTCAATTCAGGTGTTGAAAAACGTCACTAACAATTTCAGTGAAGAGAACATTTTGGGACAGGGAGGATTCGGAACTGTCTACAAAGGAGAATTGCACGACGGGACGAAGATTGCAGTGAAGAGAATGGAATCAGGAGTCATTAAAGGCAAGGGACTTACAGAGTTCAAGTCCGAAATTGCAGTTTTGACAAAAGTTCGGCACCGACATCTCGTCGCCCTTCTCGGATACTGCTTGGATGGAAACGAGAAGCTTCTCGTCTATGAGTATATGCCTCAAGGCACACTTAGCAGGCATCTTTTCAACTGGCCAGAAGAAGGATTAAAACCTTTGGAATGGACAAAGAGGTTGACCATTGCATTGGATGTTGCAAGGGCAGTTGAGTATCTTCATGGTTTGGCACATCAAAGCTTTATACATAGAGATTTAAAGCCTTCAAACATTCTTCTTGGAGATGATATGAGAGCTAAGGTTGCAGACTTCGGTCTTGTGCGTCTAGCACCTGAAGGTAAGGGTTCTATCGAAACTAGGATCGCCGGGACATTCGGATATTTGGCACCAGAATATGCAGGTACTTGCCTTTGAATTTCATTGACTTTCTTTGCCTCTTGCGTTCTGTAAATATAGCTTGACTGCAATTTTCTATCATGGTTATAGAACGAAACGCGGATATATGACTGTTTCATGCACTGCATCTATGTCAAAAAAACCTTCAATGTACGATTTTAAACTTACAAAGTAATTGCTTAGTTAGAACTTAGAATAGAACTTAGAACGTACTTCCTCAAGATAGAAAGAACAACTGATGTGTAGCAACAGGTAGAAGAGAAGTGAATGGCCAATGGAGCGAACTTTTTTGCTTGCAACTACGACTCAGCTTCCAAAACTACTGATATTTATCTGCCATTTTTGTGTTTCTGCATGAAAAGTAGACAGTGCATTAAGTCAAGAAGCTTATAGTTTGTGTCTTGGCTTTCATACAGCCATTGATCCTTCAAGATTCTGAGACTCTCTATCTAGTTAGGGTTCTTTGAGCCCGTATTTGCAATGGCTCGATACTAACATAAAAGACCTGTTCTGCAGTTACCGGTCGAGTAACGACCAAAGTTGATGTATTCAGCTTTGGTGTGATTCTAATGGAGCTAATCACTGGGAGAAAGGCACTCGACGAGAGCCAGCCTGAGGAGAGCATGCATCTCGTAACTTGGTTCCGTCGGATGCAAATCAACAAGGACTCCTTCCACAAGGCCATTGATCCGACCATTGATCTTACTGAAGAAACATTCGCCAGCATCAACACCGTGGCTGAGTTGGCTGGTCATTGTTGTGCCCGGGAGCCATATCAAAGGCCAGATATGGGTCACACAGTCAATGTATTATCATCTCTTGTTGAGTTTTGGAAACCAACTGACCAGAACTCTGAAGATATATATGGCATCGACCTCGAGATGTCGTTGCCTCAAGCTCTCAAGAAATGGCAGGCTTATGAAGGTAAAAGTCAGATGGAATCATCTTCATCGTCCCTTCTTCCCAGCTTTGACAACACTCAGACCAGCATACCAACACGACCATATGGATTTGCAGAATCTTTCACATCTGCAGATGGGAGATAAAAAACTATTTCTAGTGTAAAAGGTCATCTATGATTTTGCAATCTCTTGCAAAACAGTGTTTATATGTAATTGTTCTCGACCCTTCAAATTTCTCCAAATTTCTAATGTGTTTCAGTATGAATGTGTATTAGTGTCTTGAACCAGAAAAGATTGTGAAAAGATGGGGAAAGAGATATTTAGATGTATCTCTTTCACTGTAAAAGATTTTGGGTGCACTTTGTTAGAATTAAAAGCTCCATCCTTGTTCTTTAGTCTCCAAGAGTAAATTTGGTTCTACATCCAAATTACTCAAGAAACAAATGACCTGAAAGTATTCATCATGATGTTAGAAATAGAAGCTAAAAACATTCTTGGACACGTTTCAAGCATGGTCAACTAGTGCCCAAATGCATGGTGGATACTTCTTACCCCATGCGGGGAAACCAGCAAATTTGGTTCTACATCCAAATTACTCAAGAAACAAATGACCTGAAAGTATTCATCATGATGTTAGAAATAGAAGCTAAAAACATTCTTGGACACGTTTCAAGCATGGTCAACTAGTGCCCAAATGCATGGTGGATACTTCTTACCCCATGCGGGGAAACCAGCCATTTTCTTGACCTCCTTTACTAGATCACAAAAGTCACTGCCATTTCCTATGTATTTTTCCACAATGTACATATATACAAGGCAAACAATCACAACTAGAACAACAGTTGATTCTCAATCATACACAACTTTTCTCAACGACCAAAGATATTTGCATGCTTAAAAACACCAGATCTCCTGTAGAATCCACTAAAAAAAGTCTGTCAGCAACCTAATTTATATTTGGGTCTTATACAACTTGGATCTAGGACCAAATTATTGCTCACAGTGCAAGTCCCGCGCCACCTTTCTTTGGAGGCAATCATTAACCTTCTCGAGGTAAGATATGATCCAAGAACAAGTACAATCCAACCACTCAATATCACCCACTACTATTGGTTCAAGACATGTTCCTTGGAACTAACTAGAGCATCTAACTATTAAAGCCAATACTTAACTGATGATACCTGTCATCTCAACAAACATTCCTTTTCCTTTACAGTGAATGTACCAATTTGATTTAAGCTTCTGCCTACGGTCAACTCGTTTTTTCAATGCTGAGTTTGGTTTCAGCACACTTCCTGCGAAGCAACCATTAACAATTTGCAAGACGGACTAGTGTTAATATGAATGAACTGAGAAAGATTTGTACATCCCAAGTGGTTTTGGCTGACTAAGGGAGGGACGGCAGGAATTTGTGAGTTTCATTCATGAACGTTTGTAGGGAAAAAAAAAGGTGTCATATGGTAATCTTTCCATCGTATATGCACACTTTTCAACTCAGCTGTTCACTGGCTAAAACAGGAAATGTCGGTTTATACCTATTTGATCCAATGGTACCGACTGAAAATGGACTGGAACATTCTTTGTGGCATATAAGAATTTGTTTTGTAAATCAAATGGCCCAATAAATAAAAGAAGACATTATTGGGCCATTTGATTTAACAGAAACAAATTCCTGGACTGTGCCAAAGTTGACTAAATAAGCACTGTTTGGGAACAGTAAAAGGAACTGTGTTAGTTATAGACTTTACATGACAAACAGAAGCATAAAATGACTATAGTATGAAAGGGATAGTCCTCACAACATTCTTCTTTGCATTACAGAATGATCGTAGGCTGTCTTCATCGACAATACCGGAGCTCGATAAACGAACTCCATAATTTTCCATTCTTTTAGTATCTCGTGGAATGGGAGATTGCCAAAGTCCATCCCACCATGCCGGAGGGAGAAGAGGGGATAAGGCACACTGATTCGGCTGGCTAGGACAGCTTAAAGGACCTGCAAATCGGTTCCAGATATGCCCCCAGCCAACCTGGTTCTTCAAACCCTCTGTCAACAAATTACTTTGGAAGCTACTCAAGAATGAAAAGTCTGAACCAGTAGAGTTGTTCCCTGAGCACATTGAAATGTTATGTAAGGAACAGTTGAACAGATGTTCCTCAAGGAAAGATTCTTTTCCTACATTATCCAACATGTAAAATGATTGAGAGAGTTCTTTACAATACCGAGATTGTCGAGATTGTGTGCTGCAGCCAGTGCCGCGATTAGCTGAGCATAGGTAGTACCTATACGCCGGTGAGCACCAGATATAACAGCATGCTTGGCACGGGATGCAAGAAAGAAATCCACAAAAGCAACCCATCTGGGTGACGGGCCCCAGTCCTTCACTCTGAAATCCAATTTATGGAATTCATCATGCGTTCCAGAGATGTTTCCTCTAAAGTGTTCGTAATCAAAATGAATAACCTGAAAACAAATTACGAATGAAGTTAGTCCAATTATTTTTTTTTACAAGCGTACAAAAGATCTAGGAGGCTCTAACCGATCAATTATTCCATAGAGCATGTAATCTGAAAATGGGGCTAACAATTGTCCAGAAGTGACTCAATTCGATGAAATGAAATTGTGAAATGAGGCAGTTACCTCTGCAAATTCGCCTAAGATAGGCATGATACTTTTTACAAAGTCTGGAGTATCTGAAACTAAAACCAATCTGGGTTTCGGGCCTGTGGTTAGATTAAGCATGGCTTTTCTGATGCACTGCACTGCGGCCTGTAAACCTCTGACGGACCTGAAATACAGATGCACATTACTCAGTTGAAGGATTACAAAATTGAGGGGAATTTTCTTATACTACGAGTAGTCTGGATACTACTCTCATTAATTAATTGTCACTAATTAATTGTCACGTAAGAATATTTTATGAATGACGTGGGGTTTATCAGCATTAAACATAAAGAGTAGGCGCAACGAGAGTACTAGAAATTTTCTCCGAAAGTGATTAAGATTGGGATAAAAGAAACATCTTGTTCTTTCTTCAACAATTTCTAACCATCTGTCAAAGAAAAAAGAACGAATAAATCTTATAGGATTCTCGAGAAATTCTTCGATTTCTTCCGAAAGCGGATGATTATTCATCTGCTTCTCACGTTCCGTGAATAGCCGGAACATTGAGGAATATCCAGAAAAGTATTTAAGAAATCGGTCTGATTCTATCCCTGTTCATTCCATTTAAAGAAAGGAATGATCCAAAAAAATCGATCTTTCTTTTAGTTATTGAATCTCACCTTGATTGATCAATGTGTGATATTCCGAATCCTCATTGCTAATGGAATCGAAATAATGTGGATCGATCAAAAGCCAGTATTTTATCAAATAAATGGAATTTATTGGAAGAAGACACCGTGGATTCAATTCTTATAGCTAGTGGCAGTAGAGAGAGAAGGAAACAACAGTAGTTAAGTAGTAAAACCACCTATTCATAAGCATCCGCATGTGCAATGAAATATCAGGATCAGCCCCACTTTTAAGGACTGAGAGCACTGCTTCTTCAACATCCTTTGAAGGAGATATAAGAATTCTCATCAGCTCTCCAAATACATTAGGTCTAGATTCTAAAACCTCTGGCTGTCCAAATAAATTAGAAGCAGCAGCCCTCATAGCAGGATGTACATTCTTCAAGAAAAATTGAGCAGCCACAGCATCAGTTGTACCTTGGAACCTGATGCACTCCAGTCAGCATAATAAACAAAGTACAGAATGAGTACCAGATTAATGTAAAATGAAAGTTAATCATACCATATGATAGGATGCTCCCATTCCTTCCAATTGCTGCAAAGAACATTTGTGTGTGCAGGCTTTTCAAAATCGTCAATCCGCATGATCAAATGCCTTTTGAATTTCCTAACACAACCTTTAAGTCTCCACAAATGTTTGATTTCTTTCAAGGTAAACGAGATATCAGAGTAAGATATGTAGTCCCCGAATGGAAACTTACCCCTGAAAATAGAAGTAATAGAATAACTAGTGTAAATATAGATAATTAAAGAGAAAAAAAAGATGACTAGGAGGAAAAAGTTAAAAAGAAAAAACATGCTATCAAAGCACGACTACAAACCTATTTCATAGATATGCCATAGTTTCTTCTGATATTTGTCTGATGGCTTATTTGAAGCTATGCCATCTCATTTGTAACATTTTAATTGAGGAAAGCTAACGAGCTTTTACATACCATACCAGATGCACCACTAGTTTGCCTCTAACTTAAAATGTCAGTGAGAAATAGGAACTATCATAGACAATAAATGCTTCTAACGACTCAATGCAATTATAGTATTCAAAACCAAATTTAAATAGAAATAAAAAGGCTTGATATAGAACCAACATGCCTGGTTTGCCCAATAATCAAGGATCTGTTCAGCATTATACTTAAAGCTCCAGCAGTTAGAATCTTGTACATCTCATTCCCAAAGCCTGCCTCTGAAGATTTGCCCATGACAAAACCATGTTTGCAGAACTGCTCAGGAGGAAGATGTCGCACTCTTGAAGCACCTAAATGAAACTAACTATGTGAACATTTATAGATCTCAAAAAGCTAACAAGTTTTCCACCAGAAAACAATCATTACAGAAGATTTGACAGTGAAGGAAACGTCAAGATGGTTCACGCATAATTATCCATAAAAACGAAAAGAAGATGACATCATTATGAGTTAATGAAACCAAAAGTCAAAAGATGGCAATCAAGACGATTAGCTTTAAAATTGTATTTGAATAAAGAGCATAGACTCGAGCAAATATGCACACCATCAGACATGTACTAATTTTCCTATGATCTATTCTAATTCTAAAGAACAAATATACATACATGAGTCTCCTCCCTTAACGTATTATTTCGTCGGGAGGTACACCATAATTCGCAAGACTCAAGAAGTTCCAGTTTGTGGTCTTCGCCACAACTGCTTGGCTTCACAAAACGCCCTCAAGTGGAAGTTTACTCAATTCAAAGGAAGCAGTTACAAAGCTATTTCACTTGTTTAAAGGCTGCCAGTCTCTTTTACTAACACAGGCGACTACTTAAGAAACCAGTAAGTTGACTATTAATTACAACTGACTATACTAGCCAATAAATCAAAATAGTAAACTGACGGCAGCAATTAACTTCTAAGCATTGAACTAAACCAAACCAGCCAGCGGTTCATTTTCGATTTACTCCATTGGTATCTTCTTTATTATAGGCCTAACAACTTGAAGAACCATTTGTAACATCCCAAGCCCACCGCTAGCAAATATTGTCCACTTTGGCACGTTACGTATAACCGTCAGCCTCACGGTTTCAAAACGCGTCTGCTAGGGAGAGATTTCCACACCCTCACAAGGAATGCTTCGTTCCCTTCTCCAACCGATGTGGGATTTCACAACCATTGAGTCCATCTTCTCAATTCCAAAGCAGCTCAGGGAGACCATTCTGCATGCACATAAGGTACCTTAATGGAATCATGAGTACTTTTAGGTTTTAACCACACAATAATCTACCCTGATCGTTATGGTATTATTATCCCCCACAGACCAAGTGAAATGGTCTCCTCGACCTGCCAGAGAAAGAAGGATAATGATATTCCACCCTTCTGCTAAATTTTTTATTTTATTTTATTTTATAAGAAGCTGGATCTATCATTAAGCAAAAGAAACGAAAAACGGCCCATGGCTTAGGATAGAAGAAAAAGTTGACCAAAATCCTTCTTTTGCACCAGTCAATTGGCATCTATCTTCCTATAAACTTCTAGCCAGGTGAAAAAGTAACGACTCTGTTTAGGAACTCTTACCTTCCAAATTATATCTGGGAAGCCCAAGGTATTCTCTAGTTTCATCCACTGCCTTTTTCAACTACTTCACCCCACTTACTCCCTCTTTCTCCCACATTCCTCCATTTTTGTTTCCACTTTCCTCTATTTTCACTCATCTTTCCAACATGAAATCACGCGTTCATAAAATGCAGGGCACCATCTTCATGACGAAAGATCAATATTATGGTGAGAGTAGCAGAGAGGGAAGCTAATGGAGTTGAGAGAAGATGCAAGAAGTCATGCAGATTCATAAGTTATTCTCGTAAAAGAGATGACATTCTCAATTAAATTAGTGAGTTTGGACAAAATACCTTTGTTTTTTAACATTTTTTACTCAATACCACCAAGTCATCAGTATTATAAATTCAATTGGTTCGGCCATTACACTCACCATAGAACATCAAAAGATTATTAGAATGGAAAATGAAAACCATCACTCAACTAACCTGATCTAATAACCACAATAAGAACTGATTTCTAGTAACTATTAATTATTCGAAGGGAGTGCAGACAGTTGTCAGAAAAGCAAATAAAGAAACATTACCATTCAAATAAAAGTGATTTTGAATAATTGTTCTTACTCTCAGGCTTTCCTTCCAGACACCATCTTTAAAGGCCTCTCCCATCTGCTCCACCGTCGCGCAGGAGCTCCGCCTTCCCTCCATTCCACTCCGAGCAAAACTTTCCTCAACGTCGTCGCCATTACCAAACTGATCAGAGCTCAACTCTGATTCTCGAGATTCCAGCCTAAAAAGAACATTGAGCATCAAGAAACCAATTGCAGCACCGACAGCACATAGAACGACGAGATATCGTACAAACGATGACGATCTCTTCCTCTTGGATCCACCATGCCTCATTCTTCCTTTGCTTCACGATCTGCTGCAGGAGATTCAGATTATCATTCCCAAACAGAGACGCGAATTGGAGCTCATTGTGAAATTCTGTCGTGCCCAATTAAGCTTAAAGCTTGGTGTTTCCAGCGGAGAAATCGGAGAAAAATAACTAATAATTACAAATGGATTAAATAATAAACTCACAATTTCACTCCATAAAATTTTCACCACCATCTGCATAATTTTACCACCGTAAATATGTGAATTTAAATTTCTGTTCTAAAAAGTTAAACTAGTTTATTTTAAAATTTTAGCATATTTAGTAACAATTTTTTAAAATTTTTATTAGAAGATGTAATTGTTTTTATTTATAAATTAGGCATAGAAACAAAAGTAATTAGTTTTAAATATGTTATGAAATTAATATAAAATTTAATCTTTTTTTAAAATTATAAGATAGGGACAATATTTTCTCATGAGTAGATTTACAATTATTATCTAAATTGCCTAAAATTGCCTAGAAATTGGAGTACTATGCTTTTAATTTAAGTTAAAAAAAAATATATTAATAATCTCTAAATTTTTTATTTGGTATTTAATAAATTCTTAAAAGTTTAATTTTATATTTAATAGATCAAATAGATCGCTGTGCTATTCAACCTTTCTTAAAATCTAGTACAAAAATTCGATGTGAAAATTTTGATAAACGTAGCCCAACTTGTACGGTTTGAGTAGAGTTTTGAACTCATTTGAGTTGAGTTATGTCCAAATTGTTGGGAGAGAGTCCACGTTGGCTAATTTAGGGAGTGATTTTATAAGTAAAAAATACATCTCTATGGTTATGAGGCCTTTTGGAAAAACTCAAAGCAAAGTCATCAAGGCTTATACTCAAAGTGGACAATATCATACCATTATGGAGATCCGTAATTACTAACATAGTATCAGAGTCATGCCCTTAAAATCAACCGACTGTGTATGGAAGGGGCGAAGAATTTTTTTAAAAATTTAATATATATATATATATTTAAAAATTTAATGCATAATTTGAAATTTTAATATAAATTTTATTTTTTAAAAAAATAAAGAATATAATATAATATTTAATGAAAATAGAAGAAGGATTAAAAATAGGGTAATTAAAAACATTTAATTTGGGTGGGAAAATAAATAGAAAGAAAGGGGGGGTTTGAGGGAAGCAGAAAGAAAGTCCGACCACAGAATCAGGGCGTGGCCTGCAGAGCCAAATAACCGAAGTCCTCTAAACTCCCGCTCTCTCGCCTCTCCTTCATAACGACCATTTCAAATCCCACCACAAAAGTCAAAAAACAACAGAAAAAACTCCAGACAATCAAACAAAAACAAATTTTCCATAGCATGGACAATTTTCTTCACAATTCCCACCTCTTTTCTTGAATCTCTCCTATTTTTTCCTTCTTCCAAGTTCCACATTCAACGACAATGGAGATGGACAAGAACCAGCCTGAGAATCAACACCTTCTTCAGAAGACCACTAGCTTCACCAGCACTGATGACGCCCCCCGATTGGGCGGTGCTGATGATGCCAATGTTACTGTTCCGGATGCTGCTGTAGAAACCGACGCCGATGTAAAATCTGCAGAAAAATTGGAGGATCGGGAGAACAAGGAGGAGGAGACGGAGAAGGAGGAGGAGAAGGAAAAGGAAAAGGAAAAGGAAAAGGAAAAGGAAAAGGAGGAGGAGGAGGAGGAGGAAAAGGAGGAGGACGAACCGGATCTTCATTATAATCTCCACACGATTCTTGTGGATGTCGATCAATTTCTGTCAACTCCTCACGGTTCTCGTGATCGAGAGGAAGATTCCGTTGTTGAGATTCCGCACTTCATTGACAAATTCTTGGATCTTGTGGATGCGAAGATTGAGCAATACAATAACGCGGAATCGAATGTGAAGGAGAAACAGTATCGAGTGCCGGAGGACGAGTCGTCGTTTCTCGAAGCGGTTGATCGGATATCGAAGCTGAAAACTGCATTTCACGAAATGAAATTGGAAGAGGAGAAGAATTCGTTGATCAATCGCATAGGGAGCACTCAACAGCGAGCGATTTCTTATTTAGAAGAAGAGTTCAGGTTCTTTCTCGAGGAATCCAAAAATAGAGATTTGGATGCTGACGATGCGAAAGGAGATCGTTGTGTATTACCAGAAGCTGAACCCGATCATCACCAGTTTCCAGTTTACTCAGACGAGATTTTGAGCTATTTGAAAAAAATCGCCAATCAAATGATTTCCGGTGGATACGAATCGGAATGCTACCATGTCTACATCGTTGCGAGAAGAAACATATTCGAAGAGGCCTTGTTGAACCTAGGGTTCGGGAAACACAGCATCGATGATATCCAGAAGATGAGTTGGGAATCAATGGAGTGTGAGATCGGCACATGGATCAGAACCTTCGAGCAATGCGCCATCGTTTTGTTCTCCGGCGAACGGAATCTCGCCGAATCTATATTTTCAGCGCATCCTACGATTTCCGCCAATCTGTTCAACAACCTAACTCACGGCATTGTGATTCAACTGCTAAATTTCTCAGAAGGTGTTGCAATGACCAAACGCTCCGCCGAGAAGTTGTTCAAGCTTCTTGATATGTACGAAGCTCTTCGCGATATGCTCCCAAAAATGGAAAGCTTATTTCCAGAAGAATCCGCCGACGAGCTCAGAACAGAGATCGCAACCACTCGAACTCGTCTAGGCGAAGCGGCGATATGCATATTTTGCGATCTCGAAAACTCGATCAGAGCGGACACCGGAAAAATCCCGGTACCAGGCGGCGCCGTTCATCCATTGGCTCGATACACCATTAACTACTTGAAATACGCTTGCGAGTACAGAACCACACTGGAACAGATATTCAAAGAACACGCAAAGATCGAGCGAGCCGATTCAACAAGTCGACCACGTTACGAAGGCGAACAAGCACCGACTTACAACCCTAACTCTGACAATCAATCACCATTCTCCGTGGAACTGATGCGGGTAATGGAGCTCCTGGACTCAAATCTGGAAGCAAAATCAAAGCTATACAGAGACATAGCACTGAGTTCGATTTTCATGATGAACAACGGTCGATACATCTTGCAGAAGATCAAAGGATCTCCAGATATCCACGAACTGGTAGGCGATACGTGGTACAGGAAGAGATCTTCGGATCTTCGTCAATACCACAAGAACTACCAGAGAGAGACGTGGGGGAGATTATTGGGTTATTTGAACCACGAGGGATTGACCTGGCACGGTAAAGTGAACAAGCCAGTGCTGAAGGAGAGGTTTAAAGGATTCAACGCCCTGTTCGAAGAGATTCACAAAACACAGAGCTCGTGGATCATAAGCGACGAACAGCTTCAGTCGGAGCTCCGAGTATCAATATCGGCGGTGATGATTCCGGCGTACAGATCATTCCTGGCTAGGTTTTCGCAGTACTTGGATCCGGGGAGACAAACAGAGAAATACATTAAGCTTCAGCCTGAAGACATAGAAACCTACATAGATGAACTATTCGACGGAAATCCAACCTCCATGGCAAGAAGGAGAACATAAAGCTCGAAGCTCCAGAAACGAATTTGAAAAAGGCAAGACACCATTTCTCTCTTCTTCTTCATCTTCTTCTTCATCTTCTTCTTCATCTTCTTCTTGCTGAGGTTAATTCTGTTGTTTCAGCTTCAATCTGCAGATTGTAATTGATAAATTGCAATAGCAGTTGCAGATTCTTCTTCCTTGGCTTCAACTTGCTGAATCGCAGCTGGGCTGCTCCCCTTTTTTTTTCTTTTTTTTTTCATTTTGTTTATGTTGCATTTTTCCCCTCTCGTTTTTTCAAATGATTGTTTGTAATTGTCAAATCAATGTAATTCTTTTGTTGTTGGCCTTCCCTCCATTGTTGCCTCCACACCCAATAGACTTTTATTGTTTTATTTACAAATTCTATTCTTTTTTTATATACCTAAATGATATTTGATTTGGTATGTCAACTTGGTTGGGACATGTTTGGAATTGTTGAAAAAAAAAAGTTTTCCAAAAATGCATTTCTTTTTTTTTAATAAAATTATTTAATTAGTTTAGAATTAAAACACTTACATTTTTTGTTACAATTTTAGCCCAATAATTCTAGGACAACCATAGGTCTAACACTATAACTTAATTGAGGTCAATTGTACTTATTGGTTGTCTATAATAGTCATTAGCGACGGTTGTTGGACGATAACCAATGTAAATGATAGTCGATGGTGGACGTTAGAAATGGGTAGTAATGTAGAAATGATCTGGTTCTCATAAAAACACCATTTTAAAAAATGTTTAACATGGTTCTCATAAAAACACCATTTTAAAAAATGTTTAACATATCTCTCAACTAGACTTTTATTACATGTATTTTCTATATATAATTTTATTTTCAATATACTCAATTAACTAACTAACTAATATTAGTTTAATACAATTAATCATTTTATTTAATAAATAAATAATAATTTATAAAATATTTGTTACTTAATTTATTCCTAAAAAATAAAACAAAATAAATACTTAAGAAATATGATTACTTATTTCCTGAAATTATTAATTAATTAATTAGTTGAAATTACTTAAATTTAGTTGACACAAAAATTTATTTTTTTTCTAAAAATTAATTAGCTATTAAATTAACTG
The DNA here is from genome assembly GCA_033971965.1 of Cucurbita ficifolia. NCBI lineage: Eukaryota > Viridiplantae > Streptophyta > Magnoliopsida > Cucurbitales > Cucurbitaceae > Cucurbita > Cucurbita ficifolia. The sequence goes on from CM066976.1 coordinate 3,769,304, forward strand.
CCAATGTTTACTTAATTCATTAACATGTCACAATTAAAAAAAATTACAATATTTCTTATTAATATTATTGCTAACCTATCATATTTTGATTTTTTTTGTTTACATTATTTTTTGTGCAACACATTTATCTATATAATTTAAATTAAAACTAGTTTATTAATGTTAAATTTATAATTAAAACGATATATTGTAATACATAATAATATGTTAAATAAATTATAAAACCTAAGTCGAATTATTCGTTGCATATTAAAGAATGACTATTAAATTAGAATTTAATAGATTAAAATTATTTTAATAAATATAAATAAACTAATATAATAAAATTTCAAAAAATATTTACAAAAATCAAACAAAAGTGTTCAAAACAATTATCTTTGATTTTAAAGAAACAATTATCAGAAATATTTTATATCATATATTTGCTGAAAAAGTGTACCTCAAACACGAGGAAAAAACGTCCCATTATAAGAACAGACAGAAACAACACATCAACGATGGCACTCTGACTCCAAAAACTTATGCATTATTCAGCAAATTGTTGAATTCCTGCAAGTTTCAGATCTCAAAGCTTGCTCGTAATGTTGATATTCCTGACCTTCGATGGCCTTGGGGCTGTATCTTTGGGGACAACAATGGTGAGGAGCCCATCTTCAACCTGAGCCTTGATTTTATTCAACTTAACGTTTTCTGGCAGTTCAATCTCCCTGGAAAATCCTCTCTTCCCTGTTTGTCTTTCAGCCAAATGCCAGATTGCCTCCTTTCCATGAGCTTCCTCTTTACCACTCGTTCCTTGAATGTGTAGAACATTCGCCTCGTCAACCTGTACTGTTATCTCGTCCTTGCTGAACCCTGTGCAGATTTCAAATTAGGTAACGCATGGAGAAGAAAAACAGAGAGAATTTAAGAGATTGATGAACTAGACATGTATTTTGTGAAGAGATGTCTGTAAATGTTCGAGTTAAGCTTGCACAATCTCCTACAAAAACTTATGAACTCTTGGTGATTTTTCTTTTCACTTATTTTGTCAAGAATACTAATTTTAGTTGGTCACTTTCTCCAGTTTTGTTCTTCTCTCTAGGATCTAGATACTAGCTTCAAGCGTACAAAGAAAACGTTCAAGTGCTACGCTCATCCATCCGTTCATCCGTTACTTGCCACAATATTTCATCTTATGAGGTGTGAAATGCTGAACAGGAGAAATATGTACCAGCAGGGTTGCAGAGATTTTCTCTTCTACGCACTAACATTTAATCCACCTTAAGAAACCAAACATATAAACACTCGATTTAGTACGCTCAAACATTGTTTAATTTTCATTGATTTTCAACAAGTTTCATAGGCGGCGACGATTCAATCATCCAAGACGGGAAGCACTGTTCAAACTTATTAAACTAAAAGCTTGATTGCACATTGAATCTAAACTCCAAACGATAAAACAATTCCTCCAACTGAACCGAGTAAATAAGTTGTTTATAATCACTCCGAATGAACCAAACAAGTCAACAATCCAAGAAAAAGAAAAGAACTCGAACAAAAGAAAAACAACATGAACAAAAAAAAATTCAATCCACAAAACCTAGAGAACGTCCATTCCGCATAGACATCAGAGGCACAACTTTCGCATACCACAAATCAAGGTCGTATCGCGTAAATCCGAGAATCCAAAGCGAAGCGGAAATGAGAAGTAAAAAGAATAAGAAAAAGTTACCTGGAACGTCAACCTTGAAGATGTGAGCATTGGATGTTTCGAGCCAATCCATGAGCGCAATGGTGCCGGACGGCCCCCGCAACACGGCCGGGCTCCAGAAGAAGCGCCGAAGAGGATATCCAAAGAGATCATTCGCCATTGAAAGCAAGCCTAAGGAATTGAAGTTCCACAGACGGCAGGTGCGGCAAAATTGTATTTATATAGGGAACTGATCGAAACTAAAAATCTCTGGAAATTGAAACGATCTCCAGAGACTTCCGACCTTCGATCATTTTATCTGCCACTGTTTTCTAGACTCTTCTCCTACATCTCTGAAATCCCATCATCCGTCACGTGTCATCCACGTGCAATATGAGCTCTAAATGGAATAGTAATTTTGAAAATATTAGTATAAAATTGATGAATGTAGAAATTATCTAATAAGAATTAATTAAATTTTCGTAAGATTTTTATTGGAATTTATGAGTTTGATAGGTTTATTTCACCACTAAGCATTAATCATGTTTAATGTTAATTTAAAATTTTTATTGGAATAACGACTCTCCACGTTTGTATGAAGCATAAGTTCTCATGACTTTACTTTAGTATTTGGTTTTCCAAAGACACACAACACGAGAGGAAGTGAGACTGTGGGAAGGAGTTCTTAGAGAAACGTGAGAAGAAATGTGGATATTTCACTTGCTTGTTTCATTACATTCATGAATTCTTTGTCCTGTCACATATTCATAAAAGAATAGCTAACACATCACCCTGTGTCTAACTCTAATACCATTTGTAACATCTCAAACCAACTACTAGCAGATATTGTCAGCTTTAGCTCGTTACGTATTATTGTCCGTCTTACGATTTTAAAACGCATTTACTAGGGAGAGGTTTCCACACTTATAAATAATATTTTGTTCTCTTCTCTAACCGATGTAGGATCTCACACCTCTTCATAAGAAGTACTATTAAATTGATCGGATTTCCTATCAAATAGAAAAAAATATTTATATATATTATAGTCCAAGCGGACCCATGTAAAATATACGCTAAACTATGACCGACAGTAAAGGCGTTTCAGAATTTAATGTACGAAAATAATAAAGGAGTAGTCGGTGTAGCGGGTAAAACCGTTGCTTTCCCTTAATAAATAATAATAAATCCTCAAATTGATCTTAGAATAATCATAATTTGGCCCAAACATCATAATTAAAAGCTTGAAAAATATAATTAATTATAGAAAATAGAAAGTGGTTAGCCATGTTGTATCCAAATTATTTGCACTTAAACCAGCTCATCATTTGGAAATTAAATTGTTTTTTTTTTCTTATTTTATATTTCAAAATGCTCAAATAAATTAAAATATTTCCATATCAAAGAGAATTTCCAAAATTCTATTTGGAAATTTGAGAGCATTCATACGTTAACTCACACGAAAACATATTTTAATTCAATTCAACCAACCATATTTAAAATATAATTAAAACTTTTTATATAAAAATGGGCAAATAACGAAATTAAAAAATATATATATATATATATCTATAAGCTGAAATGAAACAAAGCTTAAAAGTCAAGCATTCAAAACAGCCAAAGTCATAATCTAACGGTCCAAATCTACTATTAACAGATATTATCCACTTTGGTTCATTACTATTGTTGTCTACCTCACGATTTTAAGACGTGTTTGTTAACGAGATGTTTTCACATCCTTACCGGAAATGCTTCGTTTCCTTTTCTAACCAATGTGAGATTGCACAATCTACCTCTTTGGAGGTCAGTGTCCTCATTGACACACTGCACGATGTCTAACTCTGATATCATTTATAACAGCCTAGGGCAACTGGCGATTGTGAGATCCCACATTGGTTGAAGAGGGAAACAAAACATTCCGTTTAACGGTGTGGAAACCTCTTTATAGCAAATGCGTTTTAAAACGGTGAGGCTCATGATGATATGTAATGAGCTAAAACGGACAATATTTATTAGCAGTGGGCTTAGTCTTTGAAATACAAGAAGCAACTTGGTTTTAATTACACACAATGGAAAGCTAAATTTAGAGAGAACATGTAAAAATCTTATGGAAAAATCCAAATCCAAAGAATCAACAAACAATTTTATGTTCAATTAGTTCTATAATCTGTCAGCATTCCTCCTTTGAATCACTAAGAGAAAGCTTGCTAGATTGAAGGTGGAACCATGATTGAATCAGCAGAGTAAAATTGCTGAGAAACAGTACTATCCACATCATAAAACTTATCATTGCTCGTCTCTTGTTCTTTCAGTAAGATCGAATGATATATTTCATCGATTCGACTCGTCACCTTCGCCATCGAAGGGCGACTATCCGGGTGTGGTGCTGTACACAACATGGCAAGATGTAGAAGTTGAACCATTTCATCCAAGCCATTCTTGTATTCCAACAGCTCCTCATCGAACACTTCGGCCGTTTTCTTCTCTTCGATCTTCGAGTGCACCCATCGTGGGAGGTCTATGCCATCGTCATTGAGAATTGGCGAGTTCGGAGCCTTCCCTGTTAGAAGCTCTAGAATTACCACACCGAAACTGTAAACATCTGCTTTTAGGGATACTTTTTGAGGATCGGTGACTTCGGGGGCACGGTAGGTTGCAATATGGTTTGGAGTGGATGTAGGACTTGCAATCTGAACGAGGCCGAAGTCGGAAACACAAGCTGTCCGGGATCGGTTGAGGAGAATGTTTGAAGACTTTATATTGCCATGGGAGGTCGGAGGTCGTCGAGAATGTAGATATGTAATCCCCCGAGCGGCTGCGAGCGCAATGCCCGCCCTTGCTTCCCATTTCAATGGAGTCCTACCCGGACTTTTGTTGCCTGAAACCATAAGATAAGCATATAGACATAACACTCATTCAGAGGCACAACATGTGATTGTTATAAACAAATTCTACCGGAGGCAAAAAGTTGCATCAGAAAGAAAAAGCCAACAAAAGATAACATCAGAAATACAAAAAACATCTAAATCGTGTTACAATCACACTCTTAAACTTCGGGTTTAAGTCATTGCCCCAGCCATATGAACTCGTTTCTGCTGTTCAAATTCAGCCCTAGCCCAAGTCCACCACTAACAAATATTATCCACTTTAGCCCGTTATGTATCACTGTCAACCTCATGGTTTTAAAACGCGTCTATTATGGAGAGGGTCTAATCTACTTCGAGCAGTGCCTCGCACCGTCCGGTGACTGGCTCTGATACCGTTTGTAACAGCCCCAAGCTCACTGTTAATAGACATATTGTCTTGTTTGGGTTGGTGAGGGAAACAAATCATTCTTTACAAGGGTGTGTAAACCTCTCCCTAGCACACACGTTTCAAAAATCTCGAAGGAAAATTCGAAAGGGGGAAGCCTAAGGAGGACAATATCTGCTAGCGATGACCTTGAACTGTTACAAAAACCGTGCAAACTACTCTATATAGTTTAGGCAAACCCAATTCCATCCTCTAAATCACGAATTACTCAAAAAAATTCATCAATACTCTAAAATGGAAGAAAGAAGCTCACCATGTAAGTGTACAGATAAGCTTCCCATGGAGACATAATCACACAGCAGCAGCTTCTCATCTCCGCCATAATAGTAACCATTAATGGAAACCAAGTTCTGATGATCCATCATCCCCAAGCTTTCAATCTTCTCCCTGAATTCCTTCTCTGAAACATTGACATCTCTCAACCTCTTAACCGCCACAGTCATCCCTACATCCAGAGCTGCCTTGTAAGTTGATCCAAAAGAACCCTTCCCCAGCACCTCTGCTGAAGCTTTCAAAAGTTCCTCCAAATCAAACGTTCTTTCTCCATTCCCACAGAACACCAAATTCCTCTCACTCCCAATTCCTCCGCTTCCGCCGCCGGCATTATCAACCTCCGACGACAATCTCTCGGAGGTCGTCGTCTGAGCACCAGCGGACCGATTAGTCCTGTTCGTCTTTCGGCACAGAAATATCAATATCAGAACTATGATCAAGAACGCAACCAAACTTCCGATGACTATTCCGATGATTGCTCCTGTGGATAATTTCTTCTTCTCGCCATCGCACGGGCTCAGTGGCTTTCCGCAGAGCGAGTTGCCATCGAAGGCGCTGGCTGGTTGATCGGAAAACCGCGTAGGGATTGAGCCGTTGAGACGATTGAAAGAAACATTGAGAGCCTTGAGAGAGGGAAGGTTGAAATCAGGAATGAATCCATCGAGTTGATTATCTTCCAAGTTGAGAACCTTCAAGTTCGTGAGATTATTGAATCCAGAAGGAATCGAACCGACGAACTTGTTGTGCGCCAAATTCAGGCGAACAAGACTCTGAATACTGAACAGAACCGGAGGAATCTCGCCGGAAAACGAGTTCCGATGCAAGTATAGATTCCGGAGGGAGCGGAGGTTTGCAAAATCAGATGGAATAGAACCTGAAAGCAAGTTAGAGCGAAGAGATAGGGTTTCAAGTTGAGTCAAATTTCCAAGCCCTAAAGGAAGTTGCCCGACGAGTCCAACGCCAGGAAGCCGCAGTTCAGTAACCCTCCCGCCGCCGCAAGTGACGCCAAGCCACAAACATGGAGTCTCATCGGAAAGGTTCCAACGGCGAGTCCGACTCAGAACGCCCATAGCTTTCTGAAGCACCACCAGCGCCGCCGTGTCCGACGCAAGATCCGCCTCTCCTGCAGGAAAGAGCATCAAAACAACAAGAACCGCAGACGTAAACCAAAGCCGGAACGGATTCCGGCGCTCCATTGTCGACAATGAAGAAGAAATCAGAGAGATTGAACTGGAGAAGAATTGGTGAAGAGTTTATTGTAAAATCCAGATAATTAAGAAGATTATTGAAGTCAACAGAGGAATCACAGAGAAGATGGCTCACCATTGTAGAATAACGTGACGAAGTTGAAGTGTACAGGGGCATTGGTTGACTGAGTAAAAATGGAAAATCAGAGAGAAGGATGATGGTGAAGATTCTGAGACATTTATGGGAAGTTGACGGATTTCTTCCAAAAGTGGGCCTCGATAATCAAGAACATGCCGTCCAATATATAATCTTGGTTTAGGCCGACCAAATCGAGACGGCCAATGATTTTGTTTTTCCTTTTTCAGAACAGGTACCCAGGGATTAAGGATTTTTACTCTAATTAATGGATTAATTAAACCTTTCCTCCAAAACTAAATTAAATTCTAATGTATGGGAAGTTTTTAATTTTATGGAAATATTGGTGCATATATGAATAAATTATAAATTTAAATAGTTTAATTTAATTGTTTTTTTTTATTTTTAAAAGTATTTAATAAGTTGTTAAATTTGTTTTTGTTTTCTAATAGATCATTAAAATATATATATATATATATATATATATATATATATATATTTTAAATATTAACTTAAACTTATATCTTATTCTAAACTTTTAATTTTGTATCTAGACTTTTAAAAAGATTAAAAAAAGATTATATATTAAATTTATAATTTTAAAAATTATGAGACAAAATATGGGCTAAAATTATAATTATACTCAATATTAGTCTTTGAATTAAAATTCAAATATAGTTGAGAAATTTTATTTTTATATATAAGAGAAATAAATAATAAGAGTGTTTATATGATTTGAGAATCCAACAACGGACTATTTAACCAAAACTATAAATTTTGGGTTAGATTTTTTTTTGTTGAATTTTTTTAAAATCGATAAATCGGGTTGGTTCACGAGTTGATCCAATCGACACAAAAACATAGGGTTACAATTCAATTCAACCCTAATTTTAAGATTATTATAAATGTTAAAAATATTTAATATTTGTAACTGATGTTAGATGATGAGGTGTGACTTATGAATATTTAATAGTTGAGTTTTATGAGGTTCTTAGTTATTAATGTAACTTGTATAGTAGATAAATAGAATTTTTTAAATTAAATAATCTGATAGTCCAATCCAAAAATAGAGGGTGGTTTAGTTGTGAGCCATTAGGATTTACTTAGGTCACCAACCCAAACAACCTAAAATTTTCGGTTGGTCCAAACAAAATTTCCAACCCAACTCGTGTACGCTCGTAAAAAAAAAACTACCAAATACCACTACTAAAATTATATGATAAATATGTAATTTATAAACCTATTTGTTTCCTAGTAAGCAAATGGATAAAAATTTATTATAAATTTTAGCATATAAATTAATTTGTTACTTTCACAGAAGAAAAAAAAAGAAAAAAAGTTAAAATTTATTTAATGACTAATTGACAGTTAATTTATTGATAAGTTGTTGATTTGGCGTTTAGAAAAAATCAATAATATTACTATAATAAGTTAATATCGTTTTAAAAAAATAAAAAATAAGTCATGGAAGTAATTCCAAATAGATTCAAACCAAAATATATATTTTTTTAACTCCAAAATTATTTGCGTATTTAATTAGTAAAATTAAAACGTGAATTTATGAAATAAAATATTCAAATTGGAAGGAAATAAGTATTTCTTATAAAAAGAAAAAGAAAAAGAAAAAGAAATATATGGGCCGGGCTATTGATTTGCAAGGCCCAATCCACAAATGTTGGACCCGTGATGAACGGAATAAAGCCCAAAAGTCGGAATATTCGGAAACCGAAACCCAATAATCTTCACTGGCCGTCACCGGTTGGGACCGGCACTATAAAAGCCCTAACTTGCGCGTTGGCAGGATCCCTTCCCTCGAACTGCGAGATTTCCTCTCTCTGTTGTCTTTCCCTTTTCCGTTCGACTTCAGATAATTTTAACTTCGGGTTAGGGCTTCTTTCTTCCCGCCCTCCACAGTTTCCGCTACTTAATTTGATTCCCACCGGTATGTGTGTGTTGCGATTGTTTTTGCATCTTTTGGGTTTATAGTTTTTGAGATTCTTTCTTCCCGCACTCTACAGCTTCCGCTACTTAATTTGATTTCCACCGGTATGCGTTTGTTGCGATTGTTTTTGCATCTTTGGGGTTTATAGTTTTTTTAGACGGTCAATTCAAATTTTGAATCCGGGTACTTCAAATAATGTTCATATGTGGGGTAAAAGTAGCTTGGGCTGATGGTATTGAAGGAACTTTAGCAATTGACTTATTTTCTCGGATGATGACTTTTCCAATATACTGTAACATGTGCAGACGTTGGTTGTGGGGATTGTTTTTTTTAAGCTTTCGCCTCTTCCTACCTCTTTATTCCCAAGATGAACATAAATTAAGAATTCTGACGTTGCATTCTATTCATACTCGTGTCAAAACCTGCAGTTATTATCTTATATGAGCTTTTAGCCTTGTATGGGATTTGACATCATTGTTTTACTTCTTATTTAGTGGTTTAAGGATATTTTTGTTTTTACTTTACTAAATCCTCTTGTTATTGGGTTTATCTGTTTTTTAAATATGGTTTGTGAATTCTTTTCATCCATTTATTCTGTTCCGTTTTGGGTGTAATGCCAAGGTTACTGCATTTATGCAATCCATCATCATTTTTTTTTTTTTTTGGATTCAACTATAATGTACGAAATAATTTTTTTTCCTGCTTAAAGGTTTGGAGAAGGCGTATAACCATTTGAGTTCTTAGATATAATCCTATTTATGATAAGTTTTGGTATGAAATTAGAAAACCCAGATCTCTATTGCTGCCTTCATCTAATAAACGAACACAAGCTTACAATTCTAGACATTGACCTTGTGCTAAAATTTTCTTTTTATGGATGAGAAGCCGGGCTTTCATCTAGAGAAAATGAAAGAACAAAAAGGATATACAAAAAGACAGCTCAACAAGAGAAGTTAGATCTGACTATACAAAACTGGCATCCAGTTAATTGAGATAAAAATTTTAATAGGAAAAGTCTTGAAGTAGTCAAGATGTAATAATTTATCCAACTCTTCCAGTCTTTTATCTATCTGATCCTCTATACATATTTTCTTGGCATTTTTTTTAATTGGATGAGTTGTGAAAATTTGATCTAAAATTTGTCTCCTCTTCTTCAACTCAAAGGTTACCCCAGTTTAGATTACTTTCTTCTGTTTTATGATTCATTCATCCTTCCCTCTTGAATCTCTCTTGTGAAAAAACAATTAAAGCCTAGACTTCCATCATGCATCCTATATCCAAGGGGCTTTTTGAATTTGGCCAATAGTGGCCCAAGAGGTGGGTTGTGGTTGAAAGATTTGATGGCACAGGCATACGAGTTGGGAGTGAGTCACCTGTGGAGGCAAATTCTTAACGACTTAAGTTGATGAAATTGGACATGGGAATATTGTAGAGGAAGTAGAAGGCTTTTTCTGCTTTAAAATTTTCATTGCTACTCGTAGTATGGGGAACCTAATAATTTAAACAAGAAAGTGAATGAAGGAAGGCTTTGTTGGCTGCTGACTTTGGAAGGATGTCTAGCCCTTTTTGCCAGCTGCACCACTTGAAGTATTTTCATATCGGTTGAATGTCACCTGTGGAAATGAGCAAATGCTCTTTTCTAGGTGTCTTTTTTTGTTGGGTCCTTCTTTTGATTCTTTTTGTAAGCATAGATCATGTATAGTTCTCATATGCTATCGATGAGAGTGACTGTATTCTTTTTGTCCCTGTAGGTAGATGTCTAGTACTGACCCATAAATGGAGATAAAGACTTGCGGGAAGCCAATTGATTCTTTGCTGGAGAAGGTTCTATGTATGAATATTTTGTCTTCTGATTACTTTAAGGAGCTTTATCGTTTGAAGACATACCATGAAGTGGTTGATGAAATTTATAACCAAGTTGATCACGTGGAGCCATGGATGACTGGGAACTGCCGTGGTCCTTCAACAGCATTCTGCCTTCTGTACAAGTTTTTCACCATGAAACTTACTGTGAAGCAAATGCATGGGCTGCTAAAGCACGAGGATTCCCCTTACATCAGAGCGGTAGGTAGAATCCTTTTGACCTTTAATTATCATATTTATAATAAAGACATAAAACATTGGTAACATTTATGTCGTGGGCTGTTTGTACTCCTTTTGTGGATTCCATTCTACTTATTCATTTTTTAGTAAATAATTATTTTGATCTTCTTTTATTAAGAAAACAGAGAGCTAGTATTTATACTCGTGCACACCCAACCAACAAAGTGTCTGTAGGTAATTTGAGTAATTTGCTGCCGAAAGCAGTAACTCAGTCTGTAAAACGCATGCAATAAGTCAGAATGTTTGATTAGTTTTTAATTTCCACTTGAACAATTCAACTTTTCTATGAAAAGAAAAAGTTCCTCTTTTAGACTTGTAACCATGCTGAAGTCAGGTTCTCTTTCTCATTCAAATGCACCATTTTACAGGCCTTCAATTAGGATCACAGGTCTCCTTTCTCCCCATCTCTCTCAAACTTACTATTCTGATTTGATGAAGCTTGTGCTTTTATTTGGATTGAAATTTAGGACTTGATATTAGAAAGCCTTTTTGAAATCTTCTCTGATGTTTGCCTTTTGCCTTTATGCTAGTTCCTGCATTATTCTATTTCTTTAGTTTATAAAACTGCCTGATACATGCATATGCTCGATAACATTCTTGCCTGCTCACCGGATGTCATGAACAAACGACGAGCATTGTCACTTTGGTTGCTGCGTCCTTTCTCACGTTATAAATTAATAGTGCCTTTGCTTTGCTTTGCAGATATCCAAGGTTTGAGGTGACCTTTTTTATTTTTTAAAAATATCAAGATTATTTCAATCCTTTGAGTTTATTTATCTGTAAATTGATATATGATGAGTACACAAAGTTTTTCTTATGGATATTGCCGCCTCTTTTTATTTTACACTCTTAATAAGGTCTGCATACATCAGAGGAATTAACATGGTTACTTAAATTCTTGCATGCCTCTTTTTCTGCATGATTTGCTTTCTTATCTTATTATTATGATGCCCTTATTGGTCTGATGTTTAAGGAATTATGGTTCTAGCTGTATTATTTACACTCGGTTCTGTTACCATTTGATGTATTTCTTAAATTAATTTTCCAGATTGGATTTCTGTACTTGAGATACGTCGCAGATCCAAAGACTCTCTGGAATTGGGTTGAACCGTATGTTAAAGATGAAGAGGTATGTGATGCATATAGGTGCTTGGTTTCTTAATTTTGTGGATTGTTGCTAAAGCATAACGGTTAGCATGCATGTGGTTGGCTTATAATTTCCTTCAATGCGACTGTAAGTTGTTTTCTTCTGCCGTCAATATATGTTGATAATTGAGTAAGCGCTGACCAATATTATTGAGATGTCATATATGCTTGTGGAGATGAATTTGAACTTGAGGCTGTTTATACTTTCTAATCTAGTGATTAATCTGTGTTCTTTCAGTTGACATTATACTGCAACCCTCCCTTTTGGAGGGCATTTATGTGACCCCTTCCTTTTGGAGAGGGGACACCTTGCTTCTTTGTCTGTCAGGCTGTCTTGGCTGGGTTAGTGCTGTTTGAATGAAGTTTAACCTTTTCTTATCTGGAAAAAATTTACTTTCTTGTACAAGTCTAAAAAAGGTGGTTTGGGGTTCATCAAATGTATTTCCAGCGTTTCTTCTTTGGCTGAAATTTATTTGTGGCATTTATTTTGCCGGTTATGAATTGCTTTGCTTGATAAGTGCAATAAATGGCCAACCGCTGAAGATACTTGCCTTCTCTTGGTGGATGAGAAGTCTTTTATGGGGTTTTCATTTTTGTTGTTGCATAATGCTTAATCAACCACCAGTTGGTCTTTTGTTTGGAAACCCAAAGTCCTCATTACTGGTGGCCTTTATTATTGCCGGTAATATTTGACCTTGCATGTCAAGATCATTAATGAGTAATAATGCTGTCCTCTTTAATTATCATATAGTTAATTATCTTAAGAGTTCAATGATCCCTTCAATTTGATTAATTTGGTCTGGACTTCGAAGGGTTTTCCTCTTTATTGAGGAAAGAGATGGGGGATCTTTAATAGTAAGTGTAATCCAATTTTTTTGAAGTTCTTTATCGGATTTGAGCTTCAACTGAAAGCAAGTTCTTATGTGATTGCTCTCCTGTCAGATCTTTATATGAAGTCAGTGTTTATCTTCTTGAATTATATTTCGTCTGCAGAGTTCAATGGTGCTGTGCTGTTGATAAAGAAAGCTTATGCCTAGGTTTGATTTATGTCTCTGTTTATAAGGCTTAGACTATTATCTCTGGCATTTGGTGTTGGAAGGTTGAGTAGTGGAGTCTTTTTTAAAAGCCTTCTGAAGCCAGCTTTTTTCATGGCTACTTAGTTTTGTTTTTGTAGCTCTTATAGTCTATCTGAGCTTTATTTCTAAGTTATTACTTCCTTTTCTCATCGAGGTATTCTCCTATGTATTTTCCTTTGTAATTCTTTCACTCCTTTTTGGAGTTTCTATCCTTCGAGCATTAATCTCCCTTCATTTATCCAATGAAAAGTTTTGTTTTTTTTTGTTAAAAAGAGGGGCAAGGCCATTTGATATCGGTTCAAAGCCCATCACTTCACTTCCATAGAAAACAACACTCACCCTAGTTGAATTCCGGCTCTTGTTCCTTCACAAGTGGAAGTGAAAACAGATAACGAGAGTCCTATACCTTATTAGTTATTCAAGGGGATCACTTTTTTGAAGTAAAAAAGAAAGATAAGGTGTGGTACCCAATACAAGCTTTTTATTTCATTTTTCATTATGTTTTGAGATTATTATGACATGGAAGAGAAAAATGTAATTTTTTTTCTTGAAGCTGGAGTAGATGATATCACAAAAGCTTCTTTTATGGATATGCAAACGACTTCCAACGACTACTCGCACTATAGGTTATGATCCAATGAAAGTCAAAACTAGTATTAAAGCTTTCATATCAATTACTTGTGACATGTCTATAAAACATCACTGCTAAAACTTTGGCAGATTGATTTAGGGAAGTGCTTCCTATTACTATTTCCAATGCCTAAGGAGCATTTATTGCAGGCTGTCATATCTTAGGTCGAATGTTGATTGTTCATGAAGCCATGAATGCTATAGGAAGTGAAAGAATGGTGTGATTTTCAAGATTGATTTTGAGAAAGCCTTTGATCATGTTGATTGGGATTTTTTTTTTTTTATAAAAAAAATAAAGTTCTTCGATAAAAATGTTTTGTTGCAAATGGAGAGTGACCCCTCTTGCCTTCTCTGCTCATTCTTCTTGTTGATATTTTGAGGTAGTTATTGTCTCTGTTTGGAAAAGAAAGTGGTCGAGGGTTTTAAGGTGGCGTCAAAGAGTCGGTATTGTGTGGTAACCCAAGGAGGGTTCCCCTTGTGGTGGAACTACTTCTTTTTTCTTTTTGTTCCCCTAGTGTTTGAAATTTCTATTTTGGTGTGAAAACATGGATAGATTATTGAGGAATTTATTATGAGAAGGAATTAATGAGGATGGTGGACCCCACTGGTTAGGTGGGAGGAAGCTTCAAAGGTAGTGGTGCTGGGAGGTTTAGGCAATAGAATTAGTGATGAGGCTTTGTTCTCGAAATGATTGTGGTGTTTTTAATGAACCATATACTTTTATGGAATACATCTATAGTGATTAAGAATAGTCTGTATTCTTTGAGCAGGTCTGAACGTAGGAATTAGTTTAAGAAATTTTTTTTGAACTGCTAATGCTTTGAGTTTTTCTTTGGTCTCCCCGTTTATAAAATTCTTAATTGGGAATGACCGAAAACCTAGCTTGCATTGAAGCTCGCCTTAAGGGAAACTTAACTTTTAGCCTGGAAAGCTCCAATGCCACCTTTAAAACATTGGTTTCACTGCTTCATCATCTGTCAGATAAGGTTGCATTTGGCGGCCTCCATACTGCCTTCCCCTAGTATTTCCTCCTTGTTACTTCGGATTTCGGTGTCCCCTAAGTGGTTGAGTGATGTCGGATGTGGTTACCCTTCTTTCTCTCATTCCTAATTAGCTAGTCCGTCCTGGGAGAAGGGAGTTTCTGGTTTTGGTCTTTAACCTCTATCGGAGTTTCTCTTGTTAATTGCTTTTCCATATTTCTTGGTCCCTTCTGAAGTCCTTTGCTTAGCAAGTTTTGAATGGGCTGGATGGTTATGATATCTATAAAGGTTAAAGTTCTTTTCTTGGTACATTTTGCATGGGAGAGTGAACATCTAAGTACATATTTAGAGACATCTTTCCTTGGTGTTTTGCCAGCAATGGTGCGTTCTCCATAGGTGGTAAGAGGAAGATCCTCAACATTTTTTGTGAACTTCCTATTTCGCTTATTCCCTTTGGAGTTGGTGTTTATGGTCGTTTGGGATTGCTTTGGCTCGTAGCAAAGACTGCAACTTTATGATTGAGGAGGTGCTCTTGAACTTTCCCTTTCCAGATACATGCAGCTTTCTGTGGCATGTTTTTTATACTTTTGGAGGGTTTTTGGTCGGTCCATTTGCTGTTTGTACTCTCCTTTTCCCCTTCCTCAAATAACAGGAAAACAATTTTCTTCCGTACAAATCCATAATGTTTTGTTTGCATGTTTTCATTTTTAATGGATTTAAATAGTAACTTAAAGCTACAAAAAGCAGAATTGGAACTAACAGACTTGATGTGTTACAGGAATTTTCACCAGGATCCCATGGACGAATGACTACAATGGGTGTTTATGTGCGTGATTTGCTCCTTGGACAGGTCAGGTTATATACCAACATTTCCCCTTTAGATATCATGTTTCTTGGTTGTCTTTCTTTTTTCTTTGTGTCACATACATGATAAATTTGTGTGTATATGGAGTTGCTGTTGGCATTTCTCTAGTGTTTAACTATGGGAGCACTGCATTGTCGATTCATGGTTGGAAGACATTGTTAAGATTTATATATAGAGTATACTAGAGTTAAAAGATTTTTTTTTGTCTTTTCTAATGCATCCAATATTTTCTTAACTCTCCTTATATAACCTTTTCTTTTAGTTTTATTTCCTACTTATGCACCTTGTAGGTAGATTAGAGGAAGCCCTTCACGAACCTTCTTAATCGTGATGTGGAAAGAAAAGTTTTGGCTTAAGTTTCTAACTATTAATTTTCCTCGAAATATTTCAAAGTTCAGATCATGAATGAATTTTTTTTTAGGAATGTTCTTGACATATTTAAATCAATCATTGTTTGGATTCATTTTTTTTCTTTTTGTAGTATATGATGAAAAGAGATGAATGAAGTGTATAAGATGAACAAAATAAAATATGGAACCAAGGTGTTGATTTTATCACATTGTTGTTATCTAAAGGTGGAAAAATTTGTGATTCGTTGTGGCAAAAAATGTGTTCCGATGTTTTAACTGGAACATATTAACGTCATATCTTTTGTATCTTCTTAAATCCCTCGTCTTTGTAGCTAAGCGTGCCCACATTTTGTTTGCCCATTGCAGTACTACTTCGATACTCTTTTCCCTCGTATTCCAGTTCCTGTCTTGCGACAAGTTGTGGCTAATCTTGAAAAGATGAAGCTTCCAAGCAAACATTCAGGCGTGACAGGGGAAACCCATCGATTGGGGTCTGAAGACACTGCACGGCGACCACCTTCTGTAAAAGCTTCACTTTCAGTTTCCTTTGGACAACGAGCCCCACATCGTGCCTCAACTAGGGACTCATCTCCAGTTCGTCGTACACTACCGACATCAGTTATTGACAGAGATAACACTGATGATCTACGAAGATCTCCAAGCAATCGCCGCAGCCAAAGTCGTGAACATCCAGATACTAGGGAGAGGAGCAGGGATAGAGATTATGACAGGGAGAGAAGCAGGGATAGAGATTATGACAGGGAAAGGAGCAGGGACAGAGAATATGACAGGGAAAGGAGCAGGGACAGAGAATATGACAGGGACAGGGGAAGGGATAGAGACCGAGACCGAGAACGAGAACATGATCGGGACAGAGAAAAGTATAGAGATCGGGAGAGGGACCGAGAAAGAGATAGAGAAAGAGAGAAAGCCAGGGATAGGGAAAGGGACAGAGAGCGAGACAGAGAACGAAGTTATGATTATGATCGAAGGACTCATTATACTGATAGAGAGGGTAGAAGGGACTTCGAAAGAAGTAGCCGTGATGGTGGTACAAGGCATTACCGAAGGAGTCGTAGCCGAAGTAGAAGCAGGAGCAGAAGTCGAAGTCTACAAACAGGAGGGAATGCCCATGGCCATCACGAACGAGAGCCAAGTCCTGCAAGGGGCAGGACCTCAGAGAAGACGTCGATCATATCGAGCAATCTGGCAAAACTAAAAGATATGTACGGTGATGTGAGCGAGCAGAAAGGAGGAGGAGGAGGAGGAGGAGGGGATTCAAGCAAAGAAAGAGTTAACAGAAGGGATAGTAGCGGTGAAGAGGTGATCAGATTGGGTGGTTCCTGGAAATAGGGAGAGATGATGAAGATGATAATACTAGAAGAAAGAACTCCCACTGTATTCAATACTCTCACCCATCTTTATCTTTATTTCAGACAACAAACAGAATTTAGTTTTCTCTATTGGAAAAGGCAAGAAAAAAAATGAGGTATCCGTCACTTTGAGTTTTTATAGTATTTTCATCATCTCTCTCCCAATCTATTTCTCATCAGTTGAATGCTCAGACTTAGGCATGCAACTGTGGTGGCTGTGTATTAGAATTCAATTGACTTTGATTGCTCTGCTTCTTTTATGTTGGAACTTCTTCTATTCCTTCTACCATATCCATATTTCTCATCTCGGAATTCTCTTGCGTTTTTCTTTTTCAAGGATAGTTTTCGTTCATATACTGATGATAAGAATATTTTTTTAATATTTTAAGAGTATTGGTGAGACTTTTTATCGGATGATAAGAATATTAGAATTCTAATATTTTAAAGGAATTAGTGAGACTTTTAAGAATATTTTTAAGAATATTTTGAATTTTTTTTAGATATTTTAAAAATAAAATATAAAGTTGTAATATTGTATGATATGATATATTTAATAATTTGAAAAGAAAATTGAAAGTGACTTATTTTAATTTTATAAAAAATTATGGATAAAAGAGATGCAAAGAACTTATAGAACAAAACCAATAATTTAAGGTAGGAAAAAGATAATAAAAGTAAAAGAAAAGAACAAACATTCCTCTTGGGTATGGAATACTTGCGAAAGAGAAACTAAACTAGCAGCTTCAAGAACCTTCTTCCATTGTTATAAAAATCCAAAGCTCCTCCCTCAAACAGAACACTTAAACAGCGAGACATAGAGAAATCACATCATATTGCCAACGAAATATGTCAGAAAACATGGAGAAGGATCACAACCGGCGAGTTGGAGTAGCCATGGATTACTCCGCAACAAGCAAATCAGCTTTAAAATGGGCTGCTCATAACCTTCTTACTCATGGAGATCACTTGATTTTGATCCATATTGAGCCTCCCAATTCTGATACTCCCAGAAAGCTCCTCTTCCAACACACTGGCTCACGTACCCTTTTCTTTTCCCCACTCAAATCTCTTCAATTTCTATGCTTGTTCTAACAAACCCTTTGTTTCTTCTTTGCAGCTTTGATTCCTCTCGAGGAATTCAGAGAGATTAAGTTGGAGAAGCAATATGGACTGAGAAATGATGCAGAAGTTCTTGATGTTCTTGACTCATTGGCTACAACCAAAGGGGTCTCTGTTTCACTCTGTTTCTCTCTGTTTTTGTTTCAGTGATTTTGTTTGATGAATGAAGGGATTAGTTCTTAATGATGGGTTTGTTTGAGAATGAAGCAGGTAAGAGTTGTGGCTAAGGTTTATTGGGGCGATCCAAGGGAGAAATTGTGTGAGGCTGTGGAGGATCTTAAGCTTGATTCGCTTGTTCTTGGAAGCAGGGGTTTAGGCTCTATCAAGAGGTAATTAAACTCTTATCAATCAATCTCCTTTGAAATTGAATAAGAGAAATGGGTTACCAAAATGTTTGTTTGGCTAAACGCAGGGTATTGATTGGGAGTGTGAGTAGCTACGTTGTGAAGAATGCTTCATGTCCTGTTACTGTGGTGAAGGGGAAGCCATTGCCAAACTCCAAGTCTTGATTCTTAAACTATTTCGCTTATTGTTTGTTGAAGCATGCTTGGGATATGAAAAAATTGAGTATTTAGAGACGTTTTTCGTTATTTCTAATAATATAGCTCAATAAACAGCCCACCACTAGCGGATATTGTCTTTTTTGGGATTTCTCTTTTAAGCTTTCGTTCAAGATTTTTAAAACGCGTTTGTTAGAGAGAGGTTTCTACACTCTGATCAAGAATGGTTCGTTCGATGGGGGATCTCACAGTTCACCCACTTTCAATATCCAACATCCTCGCTGACACTTGTTCTTTCAATCGATGTGGGATCTCACATACTAACAATCCAATTAGTTTTCTAGGTGAAAAGATATTAAACATTTCGTCAAATTCTTCTACAAATTTGACGTTTCTTAGTAAACAAGCGACAGTTCTCCACCTGTCTATGTGGGTACTGAAACTTTCATCACCTTTCTGACTTAAAACCTCGAGATCAGATCTTTTTGGTTTGAAATCTAGGTCTCGTCTATATCACTAAAGTTGGGTACATGTCTTAAATCACCTACTCTTTGGCAAGCATTAAGCCAATTATCGACTCTAGTCGAGTGCGATGACGGGTGGAAAAACATATTTATTCTATATAAGAGTAATCAACCAACATAGATTTAAGGAAAAGGATGACAAGTTTGCACTTGAATTGAAAAGTGGAGGTATGCTGAATACAAGCAACATCTTTAACAACAAGAACTCTAAACAAACATTTTCATTCCCCAACTACAAAGCTCATCCGTTCTCACTTCACACAAACATTTGTAAATCATAGACATAATCCCTTACTTTCAACTCTTAACAAACTCCATTAGTCTTCTTCTTGTTCATCACAAACTTCCTCCAAACAGTTGTGATCTCTCTCTGTGTCTCGAGTTCGCTCTTCTTTGGCACCATGGTCTTGATATCGGCCTTCGATGGGAGGATGTCGAGCTCGTGCATCGTTTTCTCAATATCTGCCACAAGACGCTCAGCAAGTGTGCGAGAAAAGTCTTCTCGGATCACAACTCTTAGGACTGTTATGTGTTGTGCGTCTGGAGGCATGGTGTAGGCAGGCACAATCCACCCGAATCTCCTCAGCATTTCTGAGACCTCAAACTCTGTATGACGAGTGCTATCTTTCAAGGAGAAGGCCACAAGTGGGACTCCATTGTCCTTCGACACGATGTTGAAACGACCTGTTTTTTCGAGTCCTTCCTTTAGAACCATCATGTTCTCTCTGCAGTTTTCCATCACGTTTTGGTATCCCTGATGAACAAAAATGGTACCTACTTTGTTAGATTGAGGGGTCATTCTGTTTCTTTTGATGAAGTTGCTATGCTTATCTTGTCCATTTATCTCATCAATAGATGCCTAAACGGGCATGCGATTAATATACGCATAATAGCTTATAACTGTTGAGGATTGTTGGGGGGAAGTCTCACGTTAGCTAATTAAAGGGATGATCATGGGTTTATAAGTAAGAAATAGATCTTCGTTGGTATGAGGCCTTTTGGGAAAACCAAGAGCAAAATCATGAGAGCTCATTCTCAAAGTGGACAATATCATATCATTGTGGAGAGTTGTGGTTCCTAATATGGTATCAGAGTCATGCCCTTAGTTTAGCCATGTCAATAGAATCCTCAAGTGTCGAACAAGTGTCAAAAGTGTAGTCAAAAGTTGCTAGCCTCAAAAGTGTAGTCAATAGAATCCTCAGAGTCTGCCCTTATACTCAAAGAAGTTGCTAGCCTCGAAGGTGTAGTCAAAAGTGACTCAAGTGTCAAACAAAAGATGTACTTTAGTCGAGGGCTCTAGAGAAAGGAGTCGAGATTCGATTAAAAGGAGACTGTGTTCGAGGGCTACATAGACCTCAAAGGAGGCTCTATGGTGTACTTTATTCGAGGGGAGGATTGTTGGGAGGAAGTCTCACATTGACTAATTAAGGGAATGATCATGAGTTTATAAGTAAGGAATACATCTCCATTGGTACGAGGCCTTTTGGGAAAACAAAAAATAGAGCCATGAGAGGTTATGCACAAAGTGGACAATATCATATCGTTGTGGAGAGTTGTGGTTCCTAACAATAACTCTCGAGCTACCAGATGACATCAATTCTTTAATGTAAAGTTTAGAAGCTAAAACAGAATCTATGAATATAAAGATATAACGAACGAGAATTCAAGAGCCAAACCCATAAAAGATTAGTGAAATAAGACAATGAATAATAAGAATCTCACCTCATAACCCAAGCGGATCATTTGGTAATACTGAGCAATAACTTGGCTAGATCCTGCAGTTAACAAAACTCAAATTCAGCTTCAAAGTAAAAAATTAGGCTCCATTGAGCATCTGCTAGAACATATAGTGTGTACCTTTGGAGAAATTGAGGGTGAAAGTGGGTTGGTCAGCTCCAAGATAGTTGATATGGAAGATGAGTTCTTCAGGCAAGTCTTCCTTATTCCTCCAGATGGCCCAACCAATTCCAGCATAAACAAGCCCATACTTGTGGCCACTCACATTAATACTCTTAACAAGGGGTAGCCTAAAATCCCATTCTAGATCAGGGTAAATGAATGGGGCAATAAACCCTCCACTCGCAGCATCAACATGAATAGGGGTATCCCATCTGTGAAAATCATGCTCGATTTCAGGTTTGATTTCATTATATTCAATTAAAGAGAGAAAAAGAGAAAAAATCTTACCCAGTTTCCTTGTTCTTCTCGACCAAGAGATCATTTAAGAGCTTTACATCTTCGAATTCTCCATTGAGGGTGGAACCCAAAATGGCTGCAACACAAATGGTGTTCTCATCAACCAACTCCACAGCTTTCTGTGGATCCATCACGTAGTAACCTTCCCTCAATTTCACTTCCTTCAGTTCTACCTCAAAGTACCTTGCAAATTTCTCCCAGCATACCTTCACATTTTTGTTTAGGACGACGAACACAATATGAGCAAATCATTGCCGAAATTTTTTTCTTAAAACAAAGGGTGATTAGTTACTTGGGAATTGAAAAACACCTTAATGATCAAACATTCTTATTTTAAGAACACTGTATATAGAACTAAGAACAAAACAGTAAAACAGTAACCAAAATGGCATGACCCAAGCCATCTGTAACGGCCCAAGCCCACCGCCAGTAGATATTGTTTCTTTGGGCTTTCTCTTTTGAATTTTCCCCCAACCTTTTAAAACGCATCTACTAGGAAAAGGTTTTCACACCCTTATAAATGGTGCTTCGTTCTCCTTTCCAACTAAAATGGATATCACAATTATATAAATTGAAATGAGAATGATACCTGGACATTGGCACCAGTGACAATGTTAGGGTTGTCATAGGGCTTGCCTGCAGCCTTCATTTTGTTCTGCCACTTTCTCTTGAAAGCCAAACCAGCCAACATTATGGCCTCCGACGATCCCACAGTTCCAACTCCCACCGCCGTCTCAGATTCCCCCAATGGGGCATTGAACAAGTGAGCTATCATGTTCACACATCGGTTCTGCAGCCAATTCACAACACCCATTTATTACTCCCAACACATATACTAATCTCAATCTGTCAAATTTAATTTTTTTTTTTTGGTTATGAAAATGGACATTAGTCAAATGAATGTATTAAAAACATAGTTACATGTCCTTTTCAGTTGGAGACATGAGGGCCAATAATTTGAAGTCGGTCATAGGAATAGTCTTATTAAAATGTAAAATTAAAGAAATAATTTATTCGACCATCTAAACCTTAATTTTAATGATTTGATCTAGGATAATTCTTTTATTTTAAAAAGTAGTCGAATATTAAAATATTATTTGCTAGACTCAATCATTTTGAACTTAAAATATCTCCACCCATAATAAAATTGTCCACGGTGACTGAAAATGATTGTGTCCCCACATAGGCATGGGCAATGGAACAAAAAAATAAAAATAAAAAATAAAAACCAAAAAATATATATTTACTACCAACATTCCAACTTAAATAAATTTAATATATATTTTAAAAAATTATCTCCTAAAATAATTAAAAAAAATTAATTTTAAGGATGGTTAGAGAATTAATTATAATAAAAAAATTAGAAAAATAAATAAAAATAAAAATAAAATAAATATTGTATATATAATTGTATCGTAAGAAAAAATATATATTTAAAATTAACAATAAATTTGAGTTAACCCATTCTAGTTCTGGGGAACTTATGAATCAACACAATCCGGTCCATAAATTTTTTTATTTATTTTGATTCAATCCAATCCGATCTAAATAAATTAATAACTCAACCAAAATTATACTAGTTGGGTTAGATTAATCAATTTCTCTAAATAATAATATTTAAAATCAGACAAAATAAGGAGGACAAAAGTGTAATATTAAGTTCCCTCCCAATAGCACAAGGCGACACTACTTGGGAAGTTAGGAAATGGGATGGGCCATTTGTGGCCCATTAAGCTATTACTTCTTTGTCCCTTCCCATACCGACAGTGGGTTCCATTCCGCAGACCCATAAATCTCAACATGAAAAATCCATTATCTCAAAGATTTTTTTTTTCTTTTTCTTTTAATTTATAATTTAGTTTTTATTTCATTCAATAATCAACATAAATAACAGCCAGGGCTAAAAGTAGTAAAAAATCAATGGTAAAACAGTAACTCCAAAAATCTGAACACCAAAAAATAATAATTAAACACTTAAAATATAAAGTTTTGAAATAAAAAGTATTATTAATAGATGAATTATTTTTGCTTTTATAATTATTATTATTGTGGAAGAAGCTTTACACAGCCTTCTTCAAGGAAGTGTGAAAGTCTCCTAGATGGCAAGTTCAGGACTGCTTTCTCAAGACATAATTGAAATTGTTTCATTATGTAATTAATTAATTAATTTAAAAAAAAACTTATTATTATTATTATTATTATTTTGAAACAGCGTCTTCACAGGAATGGACAGAGTGAATTGGGGGTAAAAAGTGGAGGAAGGCCCAATAAGGCTCACACGCTTTGTCTTCACGCCAACCCAACAATACCAATCATCAAAAAGTTTATTGACTTTAAATAAATAATCCTACTCATAATGTCCCACACTTTTTTTATTTTTTTTTATTTTTTTATTTTTTACCTATGTTTTGTCATTACTCCTTAAATATTATTTTTATTTTTTTAATTTAGTCTCTATTTTATAAAGTTTTTATTTTAATTTTTATCTATCTTAAGCATCGTTATAAAAATTTACACAATTATTACATATTTTAAGACTAAATTATAAAAAATTTAAAAATACATGCAGAATGAATGAATGAATGAATGGTTATGCAATAAAGTTATTTTAAACTAATATATTTAAATTAAAAAAATATTTGTTGTTATTTTTTAAGAAAAACGTTTTATTATTCTAAATATATGTATGTACAAGTCATATTATAATAAACGATATGACAACACATAAAGGTTTATGTGATCCTAAAATTATATTATAACTGGAATATTGAATCATGCTGAGATAAAAAGGATTAAACAACTAATTTATTAATTATGAAAGTTATTGAACTGTTTTTTTTTGTTGTTGAAATATTTAATTAAACTTCGTTTTTTAGACTTGAACAAACTCACTTTGAATAATTAAACTATAGTTTTTGCTAATTTTCTTAATCTCGATCGTAGGATTCAGCCATGACCGAACGCTATATTTCAAAATTCAGAAGAATTTGCAGAGGTAAATCGTTAATGGAGAGAAGCGATAGAACGAAATGGATCTCGATTAAGGCTAACAAAGAGATAGAGAATCGTACCTGAAGCTCTGTAGTGACAGGATACTCATCCATATCAACGTAATTCTTGTTAATGGAGGCCATGATGAGTTTATCGCACTCAGGCTCCATCCAAGTGGTGACGAAGGATGCCAAATTCAGCCTAGGGTTTCCATCGAGCATGAGTTCGTCATTAATGATCTGGAACGCAGCATCCTTAGGGATCGAATTCTCCGGCATTTTGAATCTACAACAAACAGAACATTATTGAAATCGATCCAGAAAGAAGTCGAAGAAACAGAATCACAAAAACACAAATCAGAGATAGCAATTCCAGAAATTAAATTTCGAGATCTGATCAACCAGGTGAGAAACAACAACAATGAATCGATCTTAGCCGCGATCAATGAAATGAAATGAATTACCTCGGGAGAGAGGTTCGCACATATCGAGAAGCGAAGGTAGAGTGGACGGAGACATCCGTCTGAGAAACAGTCTTGGACAAAACCATGGCGGATCGAGATCAGAGAAAGAGAAGAATAAAGTTACAGAGAAGATGAACGGAGGTGGATGAAGAAGAAGGGAGACGAAGGAGGGGGGTTTAAATAGAGTGATATTTGGTCAGCTTTGGAAGGCTGATTGCCTCACAGAACGGAAATTCCCTGTTCCTTCCTGGAGGAGTGGCAATTTGTGTGTGGTCCTCTTCCTTTTTTTTCTTTTAATTAATATAAATAATATTTCAATATTATGTCCACTACTTGCCTCAACTTTACTATTCAATTTTTTTATTTTATATTTCAGTCTTACTGTCAATATATCACCTTCTTTAAATTATTCGCTTTTAGTATAATATTACTTTCTTTAAATCAATTTTAAAAACGTTACTTTCTTAATATCGATTTTCAAACGTTTTCTAAACCTTTCTTCATCTCTAATATTTTTTGAGTTACGAGACTAAAGGCTTATGAAGGTGAGAATAAGTATCGCACAACTGCATTACGAGTCCTCGTAGAGTGCAATTGGAATATTTGACATCAATTCTAGTTGACTGCAAGAGTCAGAGTGTCACACAACCGCATTACTAGTCATGACATAGTGCGCTTGTGGCAGTTGGTATCAATTCTAGCTAACTACGAGGGTACGAGTAAGTATCGCACAGTCGCATTACGAGCCCTGACAAAGTGCAATTGTGACAGTTGATATCAATTCTAGTTGACTACGAGGGTAAGAGTAAGTGTCGCACAACCGTATCACGAGTCATGACATAGTACGATTGTGACAATTGGTATCAATTCTAGTTAACTGCGAGAGTAAGAATAAGTGTCACATAACTTCATTACGAGCCCTGGCATATTATGATTGTGAGAGTTGGTATCATTTTTTAAAATTATTTTATATATCTTTGAAAATTCTTTTAAATAATTAAATAACTTGTCACATGGTTTATATGTATATTTTTATTGGATGATTTTGGTATTTTTGTTTAATAAATATTTAGAATTCGATATTTTTTAAATAAAATTTATGGTCTTATTGGACATAAAATTAATTTTGATGTTTAATAATATTAATTTAATTTCTATGAAAAAATATTTAAGATTTTTTTTATAGATTAAACATATCTAAGAATAGCAAAAAAGAATTATGTATATATTAAAAATATTAATTTAATTAAAAAGTACTAATACTCCCTAATATATAAATAAAAATATTAATGAATATATTTATATGCGTTATTTAAAATAAAATTTAATAATGTCAACTAAAACTTATCTCAAACTAATATAATTCTCGATCAAGAGATCGATACTTGAATAGATTACTATAAGCTTTCTTTTCTGTTCAATCAAATTCGGTTGGGTTTTTATTTTTTATTATAAAAAAAAAAGTTTAAATTTGATTTCGATTTGTCTCTTATTAAAAATGTTAAAAATTCGATGATCCGAACAACCCATTAATCCAACTCAACTCTGAATGGTTTGGGTTAGATTATGAATTTATTTAACCTCGGTTAGATTCAAATAAATAAATACTTTATGGGTCGGGGTTAGTTCATGAGTTCTCTTAAAATTAGATTGAGTTCAACCAAATCAAGCGGAATTTATTATTATTTTAAATATATATATTTTCACTTAAGATGAAATTATAGATAAATATATTATTTTTATTTTTATTTATTTGAAATATATATTTAAATTGAATAATAAATCTTAATTAAATATTTAAAACTAGATGTCGTAAAAATTAATATTTAAAAAAAAATTAAGGTTGTAATTTATAATTAATTTTTATGAGGAAGATATTGATATTTAAAAATTAGGCGTCCATGTCGAAGTAAGGAGTAATTAAATGAATTTGATAAATTTGTACAAAATTGACGTTTAAATAAAGTTAATTAATAATATATATGCAGATACTTGTCCCTCTCGATCACGTCACATCGTCGTCGTTAATTTAGCAATAAAATGTTCATAATAAAATAAAATAAAGTTTTAATTAATAATATTTTTTAGCCTTAAAACGTCTTTGAGGATATAAATAAAATTTTTAATTAGAGATTAAGAATCTGTCAACAATACAAATATCTCTTCTTTTTTTTTTAACCAGAGAAATTTATTATTTAAATTTTGTTTCATTAATTATGACTTTTTAATATTTACTTCACAAATATTTGACCATCAACACATTATTAATATTTTATTTGCCAATTTATAGATTATCAAAATTATTAATAAAAAAATTAAGCCAATTAATAAAAGAATAAATCTTTTTTTTTTTTCCTTTCTATGGTATTAGACTATCAAGGGTAAAATTGGATATAATAAAAAGACTAAAAGTCGATAAGAGACCCGAGAGAATAAGTCTAACGTGAAAGTGGACCTGTGCTCAAATAACTATTGTCCCAATCAGATCTAATTCTAACTTATTTATGATTAGGAAAAAAGATTAACTCTTTTCATTTATTCTCGACATTTAACTTTTTTGAACGGGCACAAACTTTCTATCCCATTTTCTTCCAAATTACAACTTTACCCTTGAAATAAGGGTGGGACATTTTCATGCCAAATTTTAGTGTCAACCGTTAGTTCCATCTAGGGAGAGAACCCGACGACCAGCGTGGTTTTCAACGACGAATGGCAAGCAACCCACATGATTCAAGCTCATCGGTGACCTCAGTATTGCTTCACCCTCGACGAGATCCTCATAAGCAACGTACCCAAGTGGTAGCCGACGAAGATTGTGTCTTCGTGCCAACCTTTTTCTCTAGCAAATGTCAGATCTAATCAAAGAATTATTGATTATTTATAATATTAATATATTTTAGATAATGGAACGTATAAATCCCATATATGTAGCTTTCAAAAATTCAATTTTGTACCTACTAAACAAATTTTCCAATGTCATGGGAAATTAATTTTATGGGTTTGGGCCAATTTGATGTTGAATTTTAATTTTATGAAAATTATTTTTCATTTTATTTTAGGAAATGTCAATTTGTTTTGAGTGTAACAAAGCTATGGGATTCTCTCCCTATCAACTTTATATATATTTTTAATTTAGCAAAATTACAATTTAATTAAGGTTGTATTGTTTTCTTGTCTATATTTTCAAAACGTCCAATTTTGATTCTTATACTTTTTATTAATCAGAATTTTGTTTTAAAATTATATAAATAAGAAACAAAACGGTTACTTTTTAAACGTACATAGACTAAAATTTAACGTTTTAAAATTATATAAATAAAAATGAGCGAACATAGAATTAGATGAAGAATAGTATAAATATTTAATTTAATAATGGAAAAATAAGTAAATCCATTAATTTTGTATGGAGGTTAGAAATATAATAAATATAATAATTGAATAATTATTCATAAATAGAATAAATGTATGAAATATAAACTATAATTAATGAAAAATTGAAAAAATGTTATCCTATTGTTTTGAGTATTGAATTATTAGAATAGAAAAGATATTTATTTATAATTTTTGTTGGGGGAATTTATGAGTGTGGGGGTCCAATTTGATGTTGACTTTTTATAATTATAAATCAACCACTAATTTTATCTCAACAAAATATCAACAAAGGAGTGGGGAATTCAAAGGTTTATTTTAGATATAATTAACAATGGGTTAATTTTTTTTACTATAATCTTTAATTTAAGAGATGGGTCAATATTATCCTCTCAATTAAATAACAAGAAGACTTTTCAAACCCTAAATAAATACCCAAAAAAAGAATAAATTATATATATTACCCCACTTTGATATTGATGGTAAACTTGCTTAGCCTTTACTAGGGAAGAGACAATTAGATATTTTTATTCCCATGAGCATTTACAAATATATTCTTTTTTTTTTTCTTTTTTATATATTTCTTGTGTCCTATATGTAAAATTTTTTAACAAATTATTATGAAAATAGTTTTACCTTGTAATATCTTTCTCTCTTTTTAAGCTGCCATACTAGAGAGTGTCAAAAAAATAAAATGAAAAATACAAGATTCCTAGAAAATTAGCGGTATTCATTAGATTATTTTTAAAAATTAAATCAATATGAAAACAAATTATTCTATTTTATTTCAATCAATATGAAAACAATATGAAAAGAAATTCAACATCAAAATTAAATCAATATGAATCTATTTTATTTCTCAACTTTTCAAATGTTTTACTTTTTTTTTTCTAGAACCTTTGAAAGTTTTAATTTTTTTTTAAAATTTGTTTTCTATATTTTAAAAAAAATACTATTAATTTTCTGCATAGTTACTTTATAGCTAGAATTAGCTAGAATTGACCCAGATTTGGACGCTCGAGTCGAATTTGAATTTGATTTGGAGAGTCTTAGTCTGATGCAAGATAGCTCAGTTCCTTTTTTTTTCCTTTATTATTATTATTATTATTATTATTTTCATCAAGATCAGGTAAAATCAATAATATTAGATCCACAAATATTGGGATTTTTGAAAATTTGTGATTATGTTTGATGGATCATAATTATTCATTTGTAATCATAAGTGGGTTCAAATTCAAATTTTAACCCTGTTGGTTTGATTGAACACGCACACCAATAACTTTTTAATTATAATCTTCCAGAAAGCTCCTTCCTAATTATGACTTTTTAAAAAAAAAAAAAATAATAATAATTAAATGGTCCTACCATTAACTACTACATTCGATTATTGCAGCTATTTTAGTTTAGGATGTGCATTAGTGGAATCAAAATATTCCATTGTCTTGGTATTACAAATAATTAATTGAATCATTAATAAAATCAGCCATAAGATTAAATATAATATCAATAATCTAAAAGTTGTTGGAACATGTCAAAGGCTACCTGTTCTTGTTCAACCAAAGTTAGCTGGACGCTTGAGGATAGCATTATGGGACCGACACAACAAGCTTGCCCTTTTGTGGATTGTGATAGGAGCCCTTACCACCAGGCTACCTAGTCAATATGCAAAACCACTTGCAAATATCTTTAGCTTAAGACCTTTCAGCACTTCAAAGCTCTCAACCACCTTTACTTGGTCTTATGGACTACGCGTTGACTACGCATATGCCTCATACCCATTTGTCGAAAGCTCTTCTCTCCCGAAGTTTTAAATGTCAATGTCAATTCATCCCTAATTTTGAAGGTGAGGCCATAGACATAGAATTGTGAATGAAAATGATTAATTCACGACGTCCACCTACAATAGGAAAAACTTGAAATAAAGAAACGAGACTCGTGCCTCTGCCAACCACGACACTACTCGTCAATTGGGATGCTCTTAGCTTTCTCAACACATCCATTTAAAGAAGGCCGTGTTATCTAATCTACCCACACTTCCTTAGTTCCCAGACACAATTTAAGCCCAAGCTCGAGTATCATCTAAATGTTCGACATGAATTGAATTGGGCAACAGTGACACCAAGGAAATGGATGACCACCCGAGCTTAGACTCAAAAGTCGCCTCACCCAGATTGGGGAACTTGAGGAGTGTCAATACTTTCAAATAACAAAAATAACAAAGAACCTTGGACAAACCAGCCCCATTCAAATGGACTCGAGATTCTTACAAACTAATGGGCTACCTTATCAAATTAAGCTAACAAAATCCCTCCTCGTCTGTACCATTTAAGTCAATATCTAATGCCTTCACTCTACAAACTACTTCAATAACAGTCTCAATACAGGAGCACAGCACATGCCCTTCACACTACAATAACAGTGCCCTTCACACTACAATAACAGTGCCCTTCACACTACAGCAACTTTAGGAGTGTGAGAAATAACCAGGCTCCCCGACCTTTCCTTTGCCCCATTTTTTCCCAACTAAACACTCGCTCAAGCTTGCTTATCTTTCCATTGGCAAATACTCAGGAAAGCTGATTTCTATTCAACCCTTTATGGAGGATTAATAAGGGGTTTGAGACAATAACTAGTTCAAATATTCAGATAAGAAATGTTTAGAAGATTGTAAAAACGTCTAGAGGAGAAATTGAGGCCATAAAGCTTACTATTTTCTTTGTGCGCTCCACTGGCTTTCTGAGAAGAATATACAAGCCGCAGCTTGGGAGTAAAATATAGCACATTTTTCCTGTAACTATAAAACTCTTCAATGACGAAGTATAAGATGAAACAGTGATTAGATGATGAAAAAAAAACAGCCTACGAAAAATTAAAGTCATTTTCCAGCAGAAAACCATGATGAATAATTATTGCAGCTCATTAAACTGAAAAAGAAAATAAAATGCATATTCCATTTTCCGGGAAAGGGTAAAATAGAAATAGTTATAACAGCTGAAGCTTAAGCTGTCATTATTTGAAAATTGACGTTGAAACATTTCTCAAACACAGAACACAACAGTAGCCTCAAAGCTCCTAACGGTTGAATTGTTCCATTAGATTGTCTCCTCTCTAGTTCATTTCATGGTATTTCAGCAGTCAGTCTTCACAACCTAGCCTGCAAGGTTCAGCTCTAATGAGTCTGGATCGTCCCCAAAAAATAACACGGGTGAAATAAAAAAGTATGTGTAACTTTGTAACTTTTATTTGACACAACATTGTCAAATGGCTAAACAATTAAATGAAAAGATTCCCAGGAAGTAACCGAACGTCCAGAAAGTCTCTGGTGCCCACTAAACATTGCCCGTGACTCTTGAAATTACCAAGGTGGTGATGGAAGACCACTTTATAATTTTTTTTTCCCACTCCTATGTCCTGAAAAGTCTTTCTCACACTCTTGTGGTCATTTATATTATTCCGGATCATGTATAAACCAAAAATTAGTCACTTGGTAGCTTAGAATCTCCTAGCACGAATAGGAGATAGCTCTGAGTAGATCAGTTCAGACTAGAGAGTGATAAGGAATCTTCAAACCCGATGTAGGAACAGGAAAAATTTTCCAACATAGATCTAAAAGAAAGGAGGAACCCAACTTAGATCTAATCGAGAAGAACAAGAAACAAAGGAAAAAATTGGAATTTTTTAGAGCTTTATTATCTAAATTTTGGAAGCAATACTTTAAGATATAATCTGCTGCACTTTTGATAGCTCAAGGAAAAGAGATCTGCAAGAGAAAACACTCCCAGACCATTCAAGGACCACAATTTAGAATCTTCACTCTCCCCTGTTGAATCAATTATTTTACCAG
Source organism: Cucurbita ficifolia (assembly GCA_033971965.1). NCBI lineage: Eukaryota > Viridiplantae > Streptophyta > Magnoliopsida > Cucurbitales > Cucurbitaceae > Cucurbita > Cucurbita ficifolia. Next base: position 3,801,349 of record CM066976.1, read on the forward strand.
AACCCTAATTTTTCTCCGGGAGGAAAACAGTTCCAAAAGAGGACTGCAAAAGAGCATGTTTCTTTGTACAAAAACAAAAAAGGGATCATATGGCTTCACAGTGGCCTGAGAAAAGCCAAGGAATCCTCAACAATTTTCGATTGATTCGACCAGCATCCACCAAAAGGATTGATATGGAGAAAAATAGCAATATATAAATTGAGATGGAAATTTCAGAACTCATTATTTAAACTTCAACATTGATTATGCCTGAGACTGACACATTCTACTTTTCAAGCATAATTTTGCCCATCAGGTTCTCTTTCCTAGCTCCCTCTTTGACATGTGGTGTGCTTTGTGCAAATAAGAAGTAAATTCCAACGACACATTTATCCCAAATGCTCTTTTGCAGATAAGCTTTGATCCTTCCAACCTTCATCCTTCAGCCGGCGTGTATCTTACAAGTAAACTACCTCCTCTCCATTTGGCATGTGGCCATCCATTCAAAAAGGGAAAAAATGAGAAAAGAAGATCCTTTGGCTTCAATTTAATACATAATAAGACTATCTTTTGGCAACTCTGGCTTCAGAGAAACAATAGAATATTCAATAATATAATGAAGTCCTTCGATAGTTTCCTTAACTCTGACTCCTTATTTATATTTATAGCCTATGGAGAGAAAAAGACGATAATGTCATATTGAATAGAACTCTTGATGCCATGGATTTTTTCTTCTGACGGAAGATACTAGGAATTTGATTTCATCATATGACTACCAACTACTCAGAGGAGTAATGATTTAAAGGAGACACGTCTTCAATAAGAGTGGAGTATGCTACCTTTTTTCTTGAGACTCAAAATATCTAATTTGGCATTCCTCATTCAACAATTGGTGGTAGTCAAAATATGAAACAAGTAGAAGTAGGGGGGTCGTCCTTCAACTAATAACCCACCAAACATGTGTCCTACACCTTAAAACAGTTCCTACGAGTATGCCAAAGCAGTAAGAGAATTTATAAGTCCATAAGAAAAAGGAGAAGGATTCTACATCAGGAAGGAGTGAACATCTCAAGTTCAACTCACAACAATTTCAATAGAAAGCAAAAAGAAGCATTGAAAAAATGAACCAAGAAAGGAATTAGCATTTTCCACGAGCAGGCATTGTCTTTACACACTTATTTACACCAAGAAAATGGTAGTCCAATTACCAAGAGAAATGAAAAGGACGTGCAGGTGCCATGGGAAAAAGGATTGTAAAAGAAGGAATTATTTAACAACCTCAAGTTGACTATCCTAAATTCAATGCACTTTTTCCACTTCTTAATATTGTTTAACTTTAAAAAGTTTGATAGTAAACTGCCAAATGCATTAATAGCATTCCTCCCACTAGACTAATTATCCAGGAAAGAAGAGAAAATGAGAAAGATGTTCTTGAACATTTAACAATTATTCACCATTGAACATTTAAAATACCACTATGCCTTAAGTAGTCTGGATTTTAGTTCCTCAGCTACAGCATCAACGAACTCTTCAGTATTCAGATAATGGTTTCGAGAAAGCCTGCACCAAACACGGGAATAATGTGATAAAATTTTCAATCTAATGGCAAAGGAGTGGAAAGAGGTCATTCATGACGATGACTATTATGGAACTTACTTGGATCCATGAATGATAAGAGCAAGATCCTTGGTCATCTTCCCAGATTCCACGGTACTAATACAAGCCGATTCTAGTTTCTCAGTGAAATCTAAGAGACTAGCATTGTCATCTAGTTTTGCCCTTTACAAACAGTGATAAATAGTTAACTTTTAAATAGCCTTTGACCTCAAAATGTTCAAAGGACCAAAGAGATATTAACCAAATGATAACTAACCTGTGAGCAAGGCCACGAGACCAAGCAAAGATGGACGCTATACTGTTTGTGCTGGTTTCACCTCCTTTTTGATGAACCCTAAAATGTCGTGTAACAGTACCATGAGCTGCTTCTGCTTCAATTGTCTTTCCATCAGGGCAAACCTAGTTTCAAAGTGCAGACATACTTCAAATTTCAACAAGGATTCACATTAATACTGAAGCCTTATAGATATAGTACTCTTTATACACTTCAAAACCAACAAAATTGGGTAATCTAATACCCATGTGAATTTCAATGGTAAGAATGCATATCAAAATGACAAGTTGGAGCACATTAGAAATCATCGTTTTTGTGGAGGCCCACAAGAAAGCAGCTATTTTTCTTCAAATATTTTCCAAAGGCATAAATTGATACTTTATTTCTTTTGATGAATAAGCGAACAAAAATACAAGCCCACAAAAAGAGATATCCTTTTCATGTTGGTAAGTAAAGCAAACAAATGTAATTGTTCGGTCTTCCTTTTTTTCCTTAGATATCAATGAAGTTCAAGGAGATTAAACATAATATAGAAATCAAACTCAAACTGCTAATTGAAGGACTTGCAGATTATAAAAATTAGTCTTGGTAATAACGTATTGAAGACTTGAATGGAACATACCAATACAGAAGTCATCAACCCAAGAGATCCAAATCCTAAAACCAAAAACATAAAGTTAGAAATGATGGAGAAAATGCAAGCGAAGTATAAATTTTTTAGCATCCCTAAGCCAAGAAAGCACCCACATGAAAGAAATGTTAAAAACCAAAGGCCAGAAGAAGGAACGTGCTCAAATTTTCACATACCTTGTGCTAAGAAATCACTCTGAACATCTCCATCATAGTTCTTGCATGCCCAGACATAACCTCCTTCGCTCTTAAGTGCATAAGCCACCATATCATCGATGAGACGGTGTTCATACCTTAAGAACCAGAATAATTAGTTTAGCAGTTCAAACTGGGAATGGCTTAATAAACATTTATCAAGTCATTAAAAGCTATTCACCATATGCCAGCAGCCTCAAACTTTGATTTCCATTGGGATTCATAGACTTCTTGGAATATATCCTTGAATCTTCATTCAGTTCATGAACATAATGAAAGAAGATTATTGATACAGGTGCAAAGAAAAAGCTGCCATAAATATTTCATATAACAGTCCATATACAAAATAACAAATCAAAGTGCATACCTTCCATCATATTTCTTTAGAATAGTGTTTTTGGTGCTAAGGTAAAGAGGCCATTTCTTCTCATAAGCAGTGTTCATTGATGCATCAGCAAAGGAGCGGATGGACTACAAGGCAGCATTACATTGTAGGATTAATTTGGGAAACTTGCTGAAACATGAAAGGGGTTGAGAATATTTTATTAAGTTCTTAACTAGACCGTGGGGATACTATAACAAACCTCGTCAGTGTTATACATGGATAACGCTACTCCTCCAGCACCAGTAAAATTGAAGACCTCTATCTCCTGCGTCTCTTGCCCCTCTGCAACAGTCAGCATTTTAAGAAACTATCAAATAAAAGCAATTGAGGATTCATTAGACAAGAAATGCAGTTTTTAGGATCTCAAATACCAAAAACCAACTTCAGTTTTCCAGGTCCTTTGATAACTGTATCAGTAGCTCTGTATTGATCACCAAAAGCATGTCGTCCAATACAGATAGGCTTCGTCCAACCTGACAACAACCACAATCAGTACAATATTCTAAACCAAAATATAAAATCAATGTGGACAGCAATTACCTGGTACAAGGCGAGGAACATTTTTGCAAAGAATTGGTTCTCTGAAGACAGTACCTGCAGAAGATGCCAATTGGTAAGCCTGAAAGTAAAAACAAATAACTACAAAACAGGTTGAACCAAAGGAAAGCTATTCTGAGACAAAATTCTCTCTTCCCTGTCAAATAATTACAAGCCATTACAAATATATATACAGAAAATACAGTGGACTGTGACAAGAAACACAATTAATATTATTTTCAAATCCGCTTGGATTTCAATCAATATAATTGATAAAGCAAAAATGTATATTTTAGTCATAAGTCTTTAAAGCCTTTTCAAATAATTCGACAAACCAGAATAAAGTACAAATAGTGGGGGCACTGACCATTCAGAATATTCCTGATTGTCCCATTTGGACTTCTCCACATCTGCTTCAAGCCAAATTCCTTAACACGTGCTTCATCTGTCAATCATCATTCTTCCAATATAAGAACTCCAGATGCTCATTAAAATATAGTAATGTAAAATCAACAAAACACAGAATAGGCCGATATATTGGATGCTCTTTTCCAATTTAGAAAGGCAATTTATACCTGGAGTAATTGTTGCACATTTGATTGCTACATTGTACCTAGAACAAAAGAGTATACCCAAATAAAGTACGGTCGTGGTTAGAACACACTGAGTTCCAAAACATACAAGCCATAAAGAACTCAAAAAAAATAATGCAAATGAAGTCAACTATAATTTCTCATCAAACAAGCTCTTCAAGATTGAGTAGCTAGAAAGTCCAATTAGATACATGACGCATCAGATGCTTTAATCAAAGGAACTTCAAATAATCCTCGATGGTAACACCACATACTTTAAAGTAGCTTCTGCACTTTCAATTGTAACTTTATCATCTGTGGCATCACGGTGTGGAAGGCCAAGGTCAAAATACTTGATGTCCAATTCCAAAAAGGGGGAAATAAGCTGTAAATAAGACAAGAAAAATAAAAATGCACATATAAGCCAGATACTTGCAACAAAAAAATGCACATATATACATTTGTAGTAATCAATACCTTATTCTTAATTGATTCCCAGATAACTCGAGTCATTTCATCTCCTGTACAAAGGATCCCAAGAGTAACATTATGCAGAGTAAAAAAGAAAACAACAGAAACAATGCTGGGGAAAAAAGAAAATAAAATCTACAATGAAGAAGAGAGGAAAATCTAATAACATTCACAACCCCCAGTTTCTGCAAATCCATAGAAACTTCTAGGATGCACCAATCATGCATTACATAAAGTTATTTATATTGTTCGTTATTCCACATCTTACCAGGACTTCATTGGCTGTAAAATCATTATATTATTCTCTAAAATATGACTGCAGGATTCATACCAGGGGAAAAGGTAGTTGTCTCATAATTAGAGTTCAGTAATAAAAGTAAGTACAACATGCAACACAGTTATTTACGATGATAAAGATTTAGATGTTACTTCCACTAGATTCCTCCCAGCTTACAACATATTATTACGTTTAACGGAGAAGAAACAGAACACTGATCCATATGACGGGAAAAAACAGGGGGGGGGGGAAATTCAACAACCTCTAATTTGATGTAAAACACAGGCAGCTAACCGCCACCAAAGAAAAGAAACAGAAGTGCTCATTTCTTAAAAATCACAACACCAAGGGAAAACAAATGAAGGTTGAGGCTTGGCCTCATAGATCAGGAGAAGATGACCAGCAGCAGAACCACTTCCCCCAAATCACAACACAACAAATCAAGCATACTCACAGAACCAAGAAACACCTTCTCATACACCAAAACAAAAACTCCATGATCTACAAAATTACCGACCTTCACAGATCCAAATACAGTAAGAACAAACACGAACTCCCTCCTAACAGACGGAAAACAAAAATCCCCATCCCCTACGATATTTATCGATTCAAAAGCAATCCAGCAGCATCGATATGATAAGACATACGAAACTCAACAAAAAAATGAAAAAACATGAACATATTGCAATAGAAAAAAAAGATTGAAATCAAGGTATATGGTGGTCGCACCGTCCATCTCAACGATGGGGTTGGCGACCTTGATCTTCTGAAAAGCCATGATTTGAGACCTCCCTCACTCCGAACGAAGTAATCACAGAGAGGATCGACTGTGGAGAAAGCAAGAAACAAACAGAACCGATGCAACAAAAAAATAAGACGAAAACGAAGAGTTGGTGGTAGGTGGAAGAAAACCGTCGAAAGCGGCACCGATTTAAAAACAATGTTTTTTTATTTCCTTCTTTCATATATTACCCTTTAGTCCGCCTATTATTTACACAATTGCCATCTGTTACCAAACTTGTTACAAAATTCTTTTTGCATTTTTTTTATCGAAATATTTATACATCGATTAAATTAATAGGAATATTCAAATTTTGTATTTTAAACTTTCATAAAAATTCAAAAATACCCATATATTTAATATATATATATATAATTAATACCCTTAAACATTAAAAAAAAAACCCTTAAAAAGAAATATCATAAAATTTTAAAAGTGTTTTTACCTTTATAAACAATATTAATGAAAAATATTTTAATTATTTTAAATTAATTAATAGAAATTTAACACAAATCACTAACTAAAAAATATAAATATAAATTTGTGAATAAAATTAAAATTTAAAAAGTATAACTTTTAGGAATAATCCTAAATATTCCCTAAAACTTTCCAAATTTAATAATTGAACTTTAGAAAAAGATTCTTAACTTATAAAAATATTCATAAAAACTAAAATAAAATAAAATAGAAATATGTCGTATTAATATAATTATAAATTATTAAACTTGAATACGACCTCGGAGTAATAAATCTATAAATTAATAATAATTAAATATATTAATCATACGACATATATTCATTAGTATTATCTTAATGAACTATTAAAAAATATTCCACACTTATTATAAACAAGTTTATTGGATAAATATTAAATTCATAAAATTATTGAAAATCCCAAACCCTTTTGTTATAATAGAGACAAAAGTGGATTATTTAAAAAATAATACCTATGACAAATTGATAAATTAAAGTTAAAAAATAATATTTTTTTGGTTATAAAAACAAGGTTAGATTCTCCCATACTACACACATGTATGTGAGTTGATAAAGATCCGACATTTTTTCATGTCAAAAGTGACGAACTAGTCAACACTGTTGACTTTCGTTCCATAGATATAAAATTATTTTCTTCTCTAACTAGCTACTGATAGAATAGATCCCAACCTACGACACCGGGGTGAAATTTTCTCGTCTTGTAATCTTATAAACTATCGAGTCTCACTTTGACTATGTTGACTTTGTTATTGAAAATAAAATTATTTTTATTTTAAAAATGGATGGAATCGGATTGATTGATCGATTTAGTCAAACCTACTAAATCCCTTTGTTACGTGTAAAATTTTAAAATTCCAACAATACCCTTAATCATTAGGTTTCAATGGAGGATAAATAATAATAATAATAATAATAAAAGAAGAAGAAAAAAAGAGTTATGATGGCGAAAGGCAATTTTGGTTCTTAGCCGCCAGAAGGGCAAAACGGTCATAAGGGTGGTAAAAATCAGCATCGTTGGGCAACTGTCAGAAGGAAAATATCTAAACTCAGAAGGGTTTCATTCGTTTCTTAAACATTTGATGGTGACAATGACATTTAAGCCCCAGAACTTTTATCAGAAATTTTATTTCATCAAGTTTTCTTTTTTATTTAAAAAAATACATTTATTTATTTTTGTTGGTTCTAATTTACAGATTGTGCAGCAATGGAGAGAATTCCATGAGATCTTATACTATTAACAACCCAAAACAAGATGAACTACAAAATGAGAAGAACTTGAGGCGTTTTCTCTTTGAAATTTGACTAAAAATTCAAATGTTAAAACCAAAACGAGAATCATTATCAAACGGGACCTAAGATCATAAAAGAATAAGGAGAAAAGGAGGAAAACCGAACCTACCAGTGCGAACTCTTTCACCCGATTCGCCATCAAGGATGTCGAATTCTCAATTTCTATCAGATAAGTGCTTGTCCAGAATGGCTTTAGCCAGATTACTGAAGCTCGCACTCTCAGCCACTGCATATCTCTTGATGACATCTACCACTTCTGGTTTCATAATCTCTTCCTTATTTGATGCATTGCAGAGGTAATATAAGGCGCCAAGCGCGTAATTCACCTGATAAGAATCGTTCAGTTTACCACATGAGTGAATGCATTTTCAACGGACACACCCTTATAAAGAATGCTTCTTTTCTCTCTCCAACCGATGTGGGATCTCACAATCCACAATGGGGGTCCTACATCGATTGAAGACGGGACCCAAGTGTCAGCGAGGACGCTGAGCCCCGAAGGGGGGTGGATTGTGAGATCCTGCATCGGTTGGAGACGGGAAAGAAACATTCTTTATAAGGGTGTTGAATCCTCTCCCTAGCAGACGCGTTTTAAAAACCTTGTAGGGAAGTCCGAAAGGGAAAGCCCAAAGAGGACAATATCTGCTAACGGTGGGCTTGGGTTATGAAACGGGATTTCTTTAAACATCGTGCATATGCCCAAGAAGAGATGATCAATTTCTTTTCTGAAAACACAACAAGAAGTAACGCACACAAGGTTCTCAACTTACAGTATTTCTTACAGGGCTTGACAAGCATTCAATGATGAGAGGAATTCCTCCACACTGAGTTATAATAGAAGCATTAGCAGGATCTGCACAAAAACAATAACTATAGATGTATCAGTGATCAGCTAGCCATCCCATCCCATCAATAGAACAAACAGCACTCACATCCAAATCAAATAAGTACTAAATTACGAAACCACCCAAGGTTCGAATTCCAAATCGCACCAACGCAAGAATTGCAGATCCCTCCTATACCAAATTCAACGAGCTTCTCATTTGGCTCCGTCATGCAGTCCAAGAAAAGCTCCAGAACGTTTAGCTGCTCGCAAAGTTACAGTTCAGTAAAATAGTTTCAAAAAAGAAACTCAGAAACAAAGCATAGCAATACTAGAAGTAGAGATTTCATACTTGGCGTAAGAAGGAATAATTGTAAGGATCATAAGCAAAGTTTGCCAAATTTGCAACAACTCTTTCTTTTGTTTCTGCGAGTTCAAGAGGTCCGACGCAAACTGTTAGCTTCTCGAGTTTATAACAAAACAAACATAACATTTTGGAATTTGTCCTCATCACTGTAGAATTCTTTAAACCATATTATTACTCTATGAGACAGCGCTATCGTTACAGAAATATCAGAAATCGAAGAATATTTGGTGATGCTTAAAGGGATCTGTAAGGTATGCCCTTAGGCAATACAAAATGCTCCCAAGCATTTATAGAGGGCTAGAAATCTCTCATTCCCCCCACAACTTTTCAAAACGAACAAAAACTAAACAATAATTTCTATTAAAATTCTCGTGCTTAGTTCAGAACGAGAAACGTACCTTGACTAGTTGAGCTCTGAAATTCATTCACTAATTCCTGCAAAAAAGAAAAACCCGAAAAGGCACCAAAAATCAAATTTACTACAAATAAAAACACATAAGCCAACGAACAATAATAAAACTCCATGTTTTAGCTTCAATGAAAGGTACCTGAAGGTACTGGAGCCTTGGAGTTCCATATCTTCCAGTTCGCTCCGCTTGCCTCTGGTCGTTAGTGAACATAGCTGTCGACGTTGCAGCAACTTACCATGAAACCTTCACAACTGAAGATATAAACAGAGAAATGTAAGCAGTTTTTGAATTAAAAAAGTGTGGTAATAAGCGCCTTTGGTGTTTCATCCGAGCTCGGTGGGAAGTTCTTGAATTAACAAAAGTGTGGTAGTTTTAAAACGTACCAACAATTAAACAGAATAGTTCCCAACGGAAGGTAAGGTTTGGTATAAAAAAAATTAAACCTCCAAAACAATTTGACATGAATCATACCAAGCAAAGCTCATGAGGTGTAACAGCTCAAGCCCCCTGCTAGCAGATACTGTCCTCTTTGGGCTTTTCCTTCCGGGTTTCCCCTCAAGATTTTAAAACGTGTCTACTAGGGAGAGGTTTCCACATCCTTATAAGAAATGCTTCGTTTCCCTCTCCAACCAACGTGGGATCTCACAATCCACCTCCCTTGGGGAACCAGAGTCCTCGCTAGCACACCGTTCGGTGTCTGGCTCTGATACCATTTATTTCAATTTGTGTTTTCACTCATTTTTGTAAACAATTTTCCATCTACTTTTCCCTTTTCTTTTTTTTTTTTAATCACTTTCCATCAACCTTCTTAAACAATAGTTATGTTGAGAAGATTTTAGATTCATTTGATCTTAATGAAGAAACTCAAGACTCCTTGGCAATCCTTAAACATCTACACAACCTTCTCATTATCTCTCTCTAGTTCTGGTCTGAGTTAAGCTTTCATCAATGGTTTAGGGAGTTCGAATTATGATGGGTGAGGGTGAAAGCCAGTACCAAAAAAGCTGAACAAATTGAACTTCCTTTTTTGAAAAACGTTAAATTACCAATCAACCCAAAAGCTTAACGAAGCAACTTAGACTCCTTGGCAATCAAGGGATCGAAGCAATTCAAATTTCTCTACAACTTTGTAATTCTCTCTCACTAGTTCTGATCTGAGCTAAGCTTTTATTAATCTACAATAACCCCAATTCAACAATAACAGCTTATAGATGAATACAAAGATGAATCAAGCCAGAAAACGATAATCAGTTAAAATTATAGCATCAACAATAACCCCAATTCAACAATAACAGCTCCAAATATCAGCAACTACAGTTCAATACAAAGATGAATCAAGCCAGCCAACAATTTCCCATCACAAGAAATAAAATTCATAATTAGGTCAATTGAATAAATCAATTTAAAGCAAACGTCAGTGAAGATAATTACCTAATAAACAAACGTGAGAGAGACCCAGAAGATGATGAGAGTCGAAGCTCGTTCTCCCGACCAGAGAAGTTTCCAATACAGAGGGACGGCGACAGTGGGTGAGTGTCAATGATAACCGCAGCTGAAAAGTTGGCGGCAAATGCGAGAGTCGGAGTGAGAGGGGAAGGATGCTGAGAGCGGGAGTCGAAGGTCGTTCTGATGAAACCCCAAACACCATTTGGGTCTGTTCGGTTAAACCGATAACCCGACTAACCTTATCATCGGGTCGGGTCGAATTTTTTTAAAAAAAATTTAAAAAGTTTGGAGATAATCAAGTTGTCTATAGACGTTTTTCGTCTACTTATACTAAAAAAGTTGAATATTGATATACTTCAAAATTTAATATGTATTTTTAAATATAATATACGATAAGAATATTTTTAAACTTTTTTAAAAGTTAATGATATTAATGAAATTTTGTAAAGTGTATTTTTTAAACACGGTTAGAAATTAAAGGATATTTTTTAAATAAAATAGTAACCATTTCCAAAAAAAAAAAATAAAGGTAATGTTATTATTATTATTATTTTTTTTTTTTTTGTCAAAATTTAAAAGTATGATTAAAATAAATTTATGAATATTTTATAAACAAAGTACAGGTTTATGGTTATTTTTATTAATTTAGCCATAATTAGTTTTCAAAGAAAATATAATTTTGTATTTAATAACTCTCGGTCTCATTTAATTTTTTTTTAAATTCATGAACTAAACTAAAAAAAAATGTATAATTAATTTTTAAACATTTATATTATTTTAAATAGATCCCTAAAATTATCAAATTTGTAATAATAATAGGTTATTCATTTATACAACTTTGTTATGAAATATCTAAACGCTCATTTAGTCTATATATTAATTTAACTATTAAAGCGTGTTGTTTACCTTTCCTACGATAAGCTCGGTAACTTAATTAAATATGTCAACAAGGAGTCCGAGATGATATTGTTATGAAACAAAAATAAATTTAAAAAATATAACATAAAACGATTAAAAAAGGAAACTAGGTGAAACATTTACATACCCTAAAAAAGAAAAAAATAATCTCATCTTATTTGATTGGCTATGATATGATGATAATAATAATAGTGGAAGAAGACAAAATGTGACACCTCACCATAAAAAAGCAAACTCGAAAGTTCCAGCTTTCCAAATAAAACGCCACGTGTCCATTACCAGAGCTCGGAAAACCGCCTCGTAATTTTTGTGGTTCTCATAGAGTGCACCCCCAATGAGGAGTCAGTTGGACGGAGACATCCACAAGGGCGAGATTCTATTGGTCCATGAATGTACACGTGGTAAAGTGTACAGCCGAAGGTGACGTGGCCGAAAAGCGCACTTGAAAACAGGGACAGCCTCAAATCCATCTGTCGTTTTTTTTTATTTAATAAATAAAAGAATTTAATTTGAAATTAAATAATTGCTTGTCTTATGAGAACAACTACTGTCCCCACCTTCTCCGCCTACGTGTCCAAGAATTATAGGCTCTCAATTATTTATTTATGGTTGACAACTCATATTTTCAAATATTATTTTTCTCTTCTTTTATTTGGTGGATAATATATTTTTTTATTTGTCGACATAATTTGAACCAATTTTATTTTACATCTCTACAAATTTATTTATTTATTTTTATAGAGATCGACCATTCCACAACAAATTTTTTTACCATATTTTATTTATGGTATATATTCATTTTAAATAATTTTTTAATTTCTAATATAATTTTTATTAAAAAATTAAAAATATTATATAAATCTAATATCGTTTACAAAAATATAATATAATGTTCTATATTTCATGGCGGTGGTGATTTAGATAGTCGGGCAAGGCCATGGATTGGAAATATAATCTCAATCTCCACAGCTTCTAGAGTTTAGACAGGGAGAGAGAAAATAAAATTTTAAATGAAAAAAAAACTATAAATAAAAATTAAAATGAAATCGAGTATTTAATGAAAAACAAATATTGTAATATAAATTTTGGAAAAAGTTTTCTTAACCATATTTAATTATAATTTTAAAATAAAAAAGAAAAAGGACAAAAGGTAATAACATAAATCACAATAAAAAAATTTAAATTTTACCGAAAAAACTAATGGAATATCGATAGAAAGTCAAATTTTGAAAAAGAAAAAATAAAACAAATTTTATTTGGCCGAGATTTTTTTGGTTTCCCTTTATGGATTTGATGGATTTACCAAAAATTCAGAATTTTCATTTACAAAATTAAAAATTAAAAATTCATAATATCGTCATAAATAATAATAATCATAAAGTAATTATTTAATCCCATTTTCATTAATATAATAGACGAACGTCTTTTTTTTATTATTTAAATGACGTCATAAATGGGTTTAAAAGCTATCCAATATAAAAGGGTTGCTACAGAAGATAATAGAAGAACTGACACGTGTTATATACACAAGTTTTATTTTTTTATTACACTTTTTTTTATTTTTCTCATTAAATAAAATAAAAAATCAATTTATACCATAAATTATATTAAAATTATATCCATTTAAATATTTACAAATTTCATTAATATTTAAAATTTATTTAAAAAATAAAAATTATAGTGGGGAAGAGTTAAATAAAAACTAGATAAATTTAAATAAATAAATAAACTTTTTCGATCCCAAATGTCTATATATATATATATATATATATATTTTTTAATTTTTTTAAAATTTAAGAGGGTTGTATAAAAATGATAATATTTTTTTTAGAGGAGTACTATAAAAAAAATTATAGTATTTTTAGAAATTTTTAAAAATTTAAGGATATTTTATTTTTATTCGATTTTTTTAATATCTACTTATCCATTATATATGAAGGAAATAAATTTTTAAAAAAAGAAAAAAGAATATGCGGTAGCGACTTTTATTGCTCTTCACCGGAAGACAAAGTTCTCAGTCGCCTTGTTGTCGAGCTACATCATAATGTCTCTTCTTTCTTCTTCATTTACAGCTTTTCTTCTACTCTGAATTCCATCGCCATTTTCTCTATCCTTATCCTTCTACATCTTCTTCGCATAACTTCTTTCTTCCTCAACTGGCGGAAGTTTCTGGTTCTCCGTTTCGAGTTTTGATTCGGAATTTGTACGTAACGGACTGGTTTTTCTGGTCGATCGGAGTTTAATCTCTATATCTATTTTTTTCGAGCTTCTCTGTTTTTTCCTCTGTTTATTGTTTTCGGTGTAATTTGTTCTTCAATCCGTTGTCTCCATACATAGCAGGGCCATTGATCGGGTTTGTTTGGTTTCTGCGTAACCAGGAGTTGTTTGATGTTAAGAATGAACTTGTTGTTCATAATTTTGTTGTCTTGTTCTTCTCCACTTTCGCAATCGAGGAATTAGTTGTTCTTTTGTTGCTCTTGTACGGACGTAATATCTTTTCGTTTCTCTGAAGTCTACTGCCGGGAATCTGATTCCCGTTGTTTTCCTAGGCTTGAAGCCCTAGACATTAGTTCAGTGGCTGGTCGCTCAATTTTAGGGTTTTGAAGCATTTGACCTTGATATTTTGGTTTAGAGTCATTTACTCCTGACTTGAATAAGGATATTTAACCGTGGGAGTGGAACTAAATCAGTTTCATATCAAGTTTTTTAATGCAAACCGTCAAATATATGGCTATTTAGGGGTTGTTGATTCGGATTGTTGAAAAGTACAGAGGATTTCTTGGTTACTGTAAATTGAACAGCAATCAACTTCGTGAAGACAGAGGTGTTTGGCTCCGTTAAAGCAGAGGAAGATTTACACAGCAAAAGTATCCATGGGTGCTGCTGGCATGCAATTACAAGTATGAATATTCTATTTCTTCTCCTTCTCTGCTATCACCTTTCGAAACGTAATTTGGACCAATGATTCGTTTGGTCCGTTTTTGTTGCTTGAAAGCGTTCAGATCTTGTTAATTATTGGTATGAGAATCGAGAAATAATAGGGAGAACGTGTTTTACATTTCTTTTTTCATATGTCCATGTGTTGAATTTGATGAGTTTTGGTCAATATTGAAATCTGAACCAACAGAATTGTACAGTCAGGCTAAAGTTTGGCCTCCTAAAATTACTCTTGAAAAGTTTTCCGAATATCTCTGCGAAATGTTAGAATTTCTTTTTCTCATTTTAGTTTTTCGTTTTAGAGTTTGTACTTTTCACGAAACTGGATAGATATTTTCCCCATTGGTTAAGAAGTATATACAGGGCCTCAGGGGAGAGTGAAGACAACATAAAACCTTTACTTATCTCCTCAACATTTTTTCGGTTAATTATCGCTTGTATCTGTTCTTGATCATACCCTTGAATTTGGAATTGGAATTTGAAATTCGGAATTTGGAATCGTGCTATATTGTCATCATATTCACCATTTTTGGTTTGGATAATTCTGGGAATTTTAACATGGTAAGATTCCAGCTCTAGTTCAAGTAGTTTATTTTCAATATTTTGAACATAATTCTGTGTGAAGAGTGAATTTCTTGATGTCTCTTGAGGCATGATTTTTTTTTCTTTTATTGTATTAACTTATCCTCTGATTCTTCATCACTGTAGAACACTGGTGGAGGTCTCTGTTCTAACAACATGAATTCGGCTGTTTATGAATCAACTGTGACTCCTGATCAACACTCTTCAGCAAATGTCCAATTGAAGGAATTTGCACCCAAGGTTTTGCCCAATTCTCTGTTTCAGAATTCTGATATGCTTCATTTCAAGAATTTCTAAATAACTTTACCCTATGTTTCTCATTGGTTAGGCAAGGAAACCTTACACAATCACAAAACAAAGAGAAAGGTGGAAAAAAGAAGAACATGATAAGTTCATAGAAGCTCTAAAGCTATATGGCCGTGATTGGCGACAAATAGAAGGTATGGTTGATCAAAAAGAGCACGATGGCATATCCTTATACTATGTTTTTCTTTTTCGTTCTCTCTCAAATTGATCTTTCCTAACAGAGCATGTGGGCACCAAGACTGCAGTTCAGATTCGTAGCCATGCTCAGAAGTTCTTCTCCAAGGTATATAAATATTCCGATTCATGAATGTAAATAATTGTTGAAGGATTAATACTTGTTCTTCATGTTCATGATCTTCCACCTTCTCATTTGTTTTCCTTTTGCCTTAGGTCACGCGTAATTCAGATGGATGTAGCACAAACTTAGTAGGATGCATTGAGATTCCTCCGCCACGTCCGAAACGAAAACCAGTGCATCCATATCCCCGTAAAGAAGTAGCTCATTCCCATAAGCTATCCTCCATTTCAGAACAGACAAGGTCTTTATCTCCACAGCTTTCAGAAAAAGAATGCCAGTCTCCAACATCAACCATCGTAGCAGCGACGAGTGGTTCAGATATGCTAATTTTTGCCAATTCAAGGATTCATCATGATAGTGCATCTCCAGATTCATCATCTGTTCCATCTTCATTGGACAATGAGTCTCCAACAGCAGCAGCCCCAGTACCAGAAAATTCAACTCTCCATGAGAAAACTTCAAAGGTGCAGCTTCTTTTTGTCTCCGCTTTGATAGTCATTTTATTCATTATTAATTGTGAGAGATTATTAATTGTGAGAGAATGAAACACCCTTTATAAGGTTGTGTAAACTTCTCTCTGACGCGTTTTAAAAAACTCAAAGAGAACAATATTTGCTAGCGTGGTATTAGAGCCAGATACCGGGCAATGTGCCAAGTGAGAATTCTGAACCCCGAAGGGGGTGGACATGAGGCGATGTGCCAGGACGCTGGCCTCGAAGGGGTGGAATGTGAGAGAACGAAACACCCTTTGTAAGGTTGTGGAAACCTCTCCTTACGGTTTTAAAAACATTGAGAGGAAGCGCGAAAGGGGAAGTCCAAAGAAGACAATATTTACTAGTGGTGGGCTTGGGCCGTCCCATTAATTTTAGTAATCTTCTTGGATTATATACCTCTTGCTGCAACTAAAAGCTCTTTTATTTTGAATGACAGAACCTGGAGTTATTAGATGATATGCATGAAAAAGATGACTCTACAAAAGAACCATCACTCCAAAGTCTTAAGCTCTTTGGAAGAACTGTATTAATATCAGATCCCCACAAGCAAACTCCAACCATAGAGACCTGTTCATCCAAGGCTGACTCTAAACCGGAGGAAAACCAAAAACAAACATCACCATGGAAATCTCCTACAGGAAATCCAGAGGGCACTTGGAATCATGGAGCTTTCTATTTCATACAACTCAATAGTGTCGACTCGAATCAAGGCGCAGGTTCTACAGTCCCGGTATCATGGTGGAGTTCTTATGGCAGTTATCCACTTTCTTTTGTGCACTGTTTCAATCAAGCACATTCGAACCCGAATCAAGAAGTCGATGATAGGGAAGCCCAGAAGGATCAATCATGGTGCGGGTCGAACACGGGATCGTTAAACAGTGGGGACAATGATATCCAAAGCAGCAGCAGAGTATTTCAGAATAGAGATGAGATGATTGGAAAAGCATTGTCTTGTGAATTAATAAGTAGCCATGAAAAGAATACCAAAGGGTTTGTGCCTTACAAAAGATGCATGACAGAGAGAGCTACACAGTCCCATACAATCACAGATGCAGAGAGGGAGGAGAAGAGGATTAGGCTTTGCTTATAGATGATTCAAACTAAATTCTGTACAGCCATTAAGGAGAAGCAGAAGAGGCTTGGTGATATAATCTCAAGGTCTAAAGAATCTGAAAACCACCACTTATCTGGCCTTGGCTTGTTAAAATTTTGTTTTAATTTTTTTTTAACAATGCCCTTTTTTATAAATTTTCTTCCTTTGTTCATATTATACATAATTATATTCTTTCTCGTTTATCTAAATAATTTTATCCATTTTTCTAACGGTCCATTCTCAGATTAAAAGTTTATTATGCCTTTTTCTCTCGTTTATCTCTTACTATTTGACTTTGCATGTTTAGTATTTGATACTGTAACGTTTGATGTAGAAAATTCAATGCCGAAACGGGCATAGCTAGGTCAAAAATTTAAATTTTCGTTATTAATAATATAATGTTCGTTTATTATTATTATTATTATTATTTAAAAAAAAGACAACATTAAGACGTTTGAAAAATAAAGTTGAAATGTCTAACATGGGTTGCCGTATGTGGGTCATGTAAAATTAATTAATAAATAATTTGGACTAGGACTATTTTAAAAAATAAAATAAAATAACGATTTAATAACCCATAAAATAGAAATTAAATATTTTCTAGGAAAAATATAATAAAAAAAAAAGGAAAAAATAATTACCAATAAAGTGGGAGTCCACACTTGGATGTATGCCTTGGCAGCCTGCAAACTACTCAATCCAGCTACCCAGCCAATAGGTCAAATTAACAAGTAAACAATAACTCGATTCCATCTGTAACCAGCACACAATTACGTCCCTATCCCTATTGCTCCGAGGTGAGGGCGTGAGAGTTCAAATCTCTGACTTCTAGTCGATCATTATACTTTAATCATTGACCTATGCTCAAGTTGACCGTATGAAAGGTACGCATTTGAATTTACAGTGCACTCGTTTCTATCGCGAGAATGAAATAATGTCACAAATCAACTTAAAACCGAGAATTCTTATGACCCAATATTAGAAAAGTGAAGAAAAAAACAAAAAAAACAAAATGTTCGTAAGTCTAATGAAACGAGAATGACTTATCTTTTGAAAGAAATGAAGGAATTAAAAGAGACTCTCGATACTCAATCAAAATACCTACACTTACTAACCCAAGCTAGCGAGTCAAATTGAAGCATTCGTCAATTATTTTCTTCTTCACCGTAGCGTTCTTTAAACATCTCGGATTCAAACCTTCGATCTCTTAAAACTATTGGACAGTGCTCGTATCCGCACAGCGTTAAACCTTATCCTATAAACTTCAACGTCTTTCACTTTCCTCACAACCAAGCATTTTTTAAAGGTCCCATATTCAAATTTTTTCCAAAGAGTTGGAATGGAAAGGACCATTCATGATTCACCATTTCCCCCTAAACCGACAATCACCCATCACTTTCTTTTACCTTTAATATATTGATATTTAAGTTTATACTATAATTTTATTAAAATAAAAAAAAAAACTTATCCACATTTAAAACTTTCGTATCGTGTCGGTCGAGCTGTAATCATCAATTTAATATCTATTAAGGTAGAAGACAAAATTGGAGCGGTTGACTGCGACGTCTAATGTAAGTCTTTCCAAACGAAATTTATATTTCAGTAGAACTCGAGAGAGTTTTGACTATTCAGAATTTACTCTTCTGGAGTTACTGACGAGAATGAGTGAAGTAGCTCAACTAATAAGGAGAGAAGTCAGCCATCGACTTTCGAAACTATTAGCACGAATGTGCTTTCCAAAAAGTAATTTAGTAGTAACTACTAAACTCGAGAAATAGTAACAGAGTCGATTTCTCGGTTATTTATTAGTGGGTTAATTATTATATATATTTATTTATTAAAATATATATATATATATATAATAAGTTAGTTTGAACCTTACTTTTTGATATATATAGTCGGGTGGGGATGTGGAATAATAATTCTCCGCTCTCAAAAAAATCTCTTTACTCTCTCATATTTTTTTATTTAAATAAAGATTCTCTAGTCTAGTTTTAAATGAATATTTACGGATTAATATTCATTAAACTATATTCAAGTTGATTATGAAATTCATTATTTTAATTTAATAATATTATTATTTTTTTTTTAAAAAAGAAAAAGGTATGGGAATGATTTTTATCTTTAATTCAAAAAAGAAAAGAAAAAGGCAAGACTTTTTCTTTTCTCCCTCGATTCCATAACCGACATGAGGAGATAAGCATATTATTTTAAGCGGAACCAACAAAACTATTCACTTCATTTTATTTTTATTTTATTTTATTTTATTTTTAAAAAAAAACTTTATAATTATTTTTCTACCATTAATATAAATAATCAATGATTTCAAAATGAGTAAATTACAATTTTATTATCTTCCCCACTTTGCCCCTCGCTCTCTCTGCGGAGAGATGTCGCCATCTCTTCCACTTCACTTCCTTCTCTTCACACTTGCAGCAGCTCTCATATCTCCAGTTACCTCCCATTTCTCGTCTGCAACCTCCTCTCCGTCGCCGGAGGTTGCGCCGTCACTTTCCGAGTGGAGATCTGCTCGGGCCACGTACTATGCTGCTGCCGATCCTCGCGATGCGGTTGGCGGAGCTTGTGGATATGGTGATTTAGTGAAGGCAGGTTATGGCATGGCGACGGTGGGGCTCAGCGAGGCGCTTTTTGAACGCGGCATGATCTGTGGAGCTTGCTTTCAGCTTCGGTGTGTGGAGGACCTCCGGTGGTGTATTCCTGGCACCTCTATCATTGTTACTGTTACTAATTTCTGTGCGCCTAATTATGGCTTTACGGCTGAGGGTGGAGGCCATTGTAACCCTCCTAATAAGCATTTTGTGCTCCCTATTGAGGCGTTTGAGAAGATCGCTATCTGGAAGGCGGGAAACATGCCTGTTCAGTATCGGAGGTATGTGTTCGGTGCCTTCTTTCTTCTGGCTTATTTGTTTTTCTTTTAGATGATTTGATCCATTTGATTGAGGATTGAAATCTGCGAAGAGATCTGTGCATGCGTTACTATGTACTCGAATTTTACTCGCTTGTTAACAATTGAAATTGCCTTTTTGTCCTGATCATTTATGTTTTATTATAAAATTTCATCATATAATTCCATCGAGATGTAAACATCCTGAAGTTATTTTAAGTACATGATTTTATGTATGATTGAGCTATCTGATTTATCTGATTCTGTTACATTATGTATACATTGTGACTGTGGATTCCTTTAGCTATAAATTAGGCGGACTTTGTTAGACTTTTAATCATCCATGCCTTCGAAAATTATAATAAAATTTAAATGAGGTCCAAGTTCTAGAGAAAACACATTGTGCACGCGGGTTACAAATTGGTGTTGATTATAAGACACGATTAACCTTCCCTAAACAAAGCCTAATTAACTGGTTAAGGTTAGAACAATAAACCTTCCTTAACATACTCGCCCCTGATTTATTTATGATGTTATCAAAAGTAAACACCACTGTAATTGAGCTTTTACAATGTGATAGTTCTATATTAGATGGAAAAGTACAAGCTTGATGATAGATGGCTGACTTTCTAATTAGTTGGGTGTTCTTGTAACAACTGACAAGAACTCAAATAATGTTATGTTTGATAGTCATTTAGAAGCCTTAAGATGTATGATAATCATGTTTATAAATGATGGACTCGTGTGATCTCCTCTTTAGCAATAATATTGTAAAAGGTGTTTCTTTCAGTGTTGGAAATCTATGAAACCTTACAACCCTGACGTAAAGGTAAACTCCTTGTTGCCTTATTTTTTGGCAAACTGAACAAAAATATGGAAAATGTCAGCATACACAAAAGCACACATATAAGACCAACAAACTCATGTCTATAAGTTCGTTCTCCATCTAGAAGTATTAATAGTGTGAAGAAATTATGAAGAATAGCTTATTAGCTTTAGTAAAGAGTACAGCATCATTTCCCAACTGAAGCTATGAAAACTAGCCTTCTAGATTGAGAATGATCTCAAAGCATTCAAAACAAACACAAAAAACGATGTGAAACGACCCTTGCCTAGTACCCGTTGAAGCTTTTATTCTCTCATGAGGTCTTCCATTCAGGAAAATGGGAAAAGTTGGCATCCTAATGCCGCTGCTTGCCCAGCTACTCCAAGCCAAACTAAAGTCTTTTCTACCTCTAAGAGCAGATCGAATAAAATCCAAGTTAATTCTCTATTACATGCTCCCTCTAGTTTAATTTTAGTTACCCCTCCTCTCATCCATCAACCCATCAGCTACAACTTACGAGAGATGCAGAATCTCACTAAAGGCAGGGTTTTAATCGAATTTTTGAGGGAAGCACCTTTCACATATTTCCAAGAGGACCTTAGCAATTATCTTATACAAACTGGTGACAGAAACTTATCTGCCCATCAGGGTTGCAAGATTTATCCAGCAAAAACTCTTTAAAGCTTCACAGAATTACAAAACTTCAAAGGAACCCTTTCATTACCATGAATTTCACAAGAAACCCATCTAGGTTATGAGAGGTTAGTTCTAAAGCTTCATGGATTTAAAACGTTAAACATCAATATAAAGTTTCCTAGTATTGTCTTTCATCTATGCTTCATTTTTGTAATGCCTGTCTTTTGAATTTTTGAATTTTTTATTTTTTTTATTCAATTGAAAGGACTTTGTCTCTTGTTTGGAGTAATTCTTCTTGAAAGCTAACAGAATCAGAAACCCATGGTTCTTTTTCCCACTATCAAGTGCCAGCACCTAATCATTTCCTTCTATGATTTTAAGGTTCGTACAGATAGTTGAGTTAGATATCTTCCCAAAAACCTGTGGATTGGTAGTGATTCACTTGCACCTGTGCTTCCATGTACTTTGACTCTTCATAACTCTAAGACAAAATGGTACATGGCTGCTGAAATAGAAATTGTTGGAAGGAACCGCAATATTTGCAGTCCTTAGTGATTTGGTCTAGAAAGAGATTCTAGCTAATACTTGAATCCCGCTGTAGGCCCTTGCATTAGAGAGAGTTAATACTAGCGATCAAGTTCAAAAAAGCTCATCTTTTTGCACATCTCGCCCACTTAGTGCATTATATTCAAAAGAACGGTGATAATCAGAATCACTTTTTTTCTGCGTTGTATATTTGCTGCTGACTTACTTTCGAGATCAGATTCTCTCTATGTTCAATTTGAGTGGTGGGCCGTTCACTATTAATATCTTTTGGACCAACCTCTTCATGGCCATATGTTCAAAAGGAAGCTAAAGTTCTATTCAAAATTCTATGGTAGCTACTTCTGATGAGGTATATATAAAAAGAAAAAAGAACTTCGGTTGAGGTTCTTGACTTGGTAAAATTGGTGATATCTTTGTGTACTCTCTTCAAAGTTCTTTCTACCATTACTTTTTCGCTAAGTGCCAATTAGAGTAGCTTCTTTGTAATTTCCCTTGGTGAATATATCGTGTCCTTTCCCCGAAAATCTGTATGTTCTTGCCAACTAGTGCATTAGAATTGTGGGAATATACAGAATCTGGTCGGTGCCTCCTTTTGCCCTTGCTCCATCTTTCTAAACCAGTGAGTCTTAACCTTTGTTGATATGGTTTTTGCAGGATCAAATGCAGAAAGGAAGGGGGTATTCGATATACGGTTTCGGGGTTTGGCATCTACCTCTCAGTGTTGATAAGTAACGTTGCAGGCGCTGGAGATGTCAGTGCTGTAAAGATCAAGGGCTCGAGAACCGGTTGGCTTTCGATGGGTCGTAATTGGGGGCAAAACTGGCACATAAATGCTGACTTGAACAATCAGGCCCTTTCCTTCGAAGTCACTAGCAGTGATGGAGTTACAATTACGTCCTACAATGTTGCTCCAAAGGATTGGAACTTTGGGCAAACTTTTGAAGGTAAGCAATTTGAATATTGAAAATTTCCACTGTTATATTAGTTTCCATTCTCTCCCGTAGGTATATATTCTTCAGTGTTTATTCCCAGTTAATTTATCCTCTTTTTTCTTAGCCGAAGGGTAATAGATTTTGATTTTCATATCTTCATCAAGTGTACAAGAACAGTGCTCGTCTCAATGAGGCTTTGGGATGATGTTTGTAAAGGATAAGTGCATGACAATTTGGTCTATTAAGTATAGCTTTATATTATATATTAGTTTATTATCTTAATGTATTTTAGTTTACAATGATTTAGAAACTGAGCTTTTAAATTTTTAATGTAGCTTATGGACTTCAAAATTTGTAACAAGGGAGTCTATATGGTAATAATTTTCATCAAAGTCGAGTATTAGGTAATCTTTCTCCGACCTCTAAGTAACACAGGTCAATTACTGCTAAATTAGGTTCATGTTTGTATCTACTAAGTTTTTTTTGTTTGTCATTAATGGTTGAACTATGTTCATATTGATATCTATTTTTTGGACTTTCAACCTAAGAAATACATGTCAATTATCACTCGGTTATGCTTATATTAACACTCATTAATTTTGTGATGGCTGAACTTATTATTTTGCATCATGTGACCTTATATTAACACTCATTAATTTTGTGATGGCTGAACTTATTATTTTGCATCATGTGACCTCGAGCACTATACATATTTTGTGTGTAGACCTTTGGTTGATTAGTTCACCTTGTAAGCTACAATTCACTCGGGCTAGGAGACTCTTTATTGGTCGCTAAGACTACAATACACTTGGATATTTTAGCTTCTTTTCTCGCTTGGTTGGGTTAACATCTCTAAAGTAACTTCTAATCTCATGTAATTTGGATTACAATTTATTTAATAGTTCCTTGTCCCAACTAGTCGAGCTATAGATCACTTAGTGATTTCTACCTCCACCTAATTGGACTACCATCAATTGACTTCTATTCTCGTTCTTTTTATATTATTATTTAGTATAACTTACTACTTACCTAAACAATGATATATGGCATGTATGACTTAATTGGTCAAAAAAACGGATGCGTTAACGCCTTTACTTGAGATCTGGAAATGAAAATGAAAGAGAAAATAGAAAAAGAAGTAAATTCCTTTCGAGTTTCGCCTTCACTCGTCTGTGCACTCGCTTTAGGCGAGGCCGATCCCACGGCTAAGATAGTCGCTCTAGAGGTCGCGCAGCAGCTTCCGGCTTCGCCCGCGAATCCTGCCAGTTCTTGGGGCAGTCCAACTCCTATTAAAACCCCCATCAACAACTGGGGGCGTTTCAAGAGGTGCTGCCAGAGGCGCCAGCATCGACGGAAGTTCCGCACCGCGATCCCCATCCCCTGAGGCACTTCTCAGGGAAACTCACACGTTAGTCAACCCGTGTAAATTATTTTTACTTTAAAAATCTTGACCGTAATATATTTATTTTCCATTTGACGACTTAAATATTAAAGTTTATAAACATTGCTTTATTTTATTGCTAAATTTTGAAAACTAAAAAATAAATAAATTATCAAAGGAAATTCATTTACCCTCCTCATAAATTATGACCGAAAGATTCATCTTTTTGAATTATTATTTTATAATGGGTCGCAAGAAGGTTTCCTTTACCCTAAGGTTCCTTAATTTAGTGATAAATATTATGGAAAAATAAAAATAATATTAAAAAAATAAAAAGTAGCTGCAACAAGGATTTCTTCGGTGGTACCACCAAACCGCTTGACATTATTTACATAATTAATGTATTTTTTTTATTGCCTATATACGTATATGTATTAAGGCATACAATAATATTCCAAACTTTATTTTAAAAATATATAATAATAATATTCCAAACTTTATTATAAATATATATATATATAATAATAATATTCCAAACTTCCTCCCTATACCTTTTCACCAAAATATAATTATTATCTAAAGACAATGTATTTATCCATCCATCCCAAAATTCATTTAATAATTCATATAAAAAAACCTTTAGAGAAATTAAAATATAACATATTATTAAAATATTTTAAATTCACAAGAGAAAATAAAATATGGGTAATCGACGCATAGTATCAAGTACGATCTATATTTCTATATATAAATGGTATGGGACTAAAGTGACCACGAATTTTAGCTTTTTTCGACCTCGAGAAAAGAAAAAAAAATATCAATTTTCTCGATACAAAATATACCGTTGATATTTTTGTCGATCATGCTAATAATTCTATACAAACAATAAACACCCTTTACTATTACTTACAATATATTGATATTATTAAGCTCGAGTAGCTATATAGAGCTTTGTTTTGTTCATAATATAATTTATTCTTATGCATTCATGATATTCATTTTTGCCATAAAGTTTAAATTTGAATAATTTTAATTTTTTATTATTATTCTTTATAATAAGATCATTACTTTTATTTTTAATTCACACACCTACCCTAGGACATAGGTCTAGACGTCACTATAGATTCTTTGGCTTCATTAAAAGGGTTTCCTCAAACTCAAATTCATATATATATATATATATATATATATATATATATATATATATATATTTGAGTTCTCGTAAAATTGAATAGAGATAAATAGAATCTATTGTTAATTTTAAAAAAATATATTTTTACTTACTATATATATTTAATTTTTATTTAATTTTATAGTTATTGAACGGAGCAGTAAATCTTATTTAAATGTTTGAAAATAAAGAAATATATGTTTTACAAATTAATATTTTATTTTTATTTAAAAAAGATTAAATAAACCATCCAACCCAACTCAATCCAATCTGTCAGCAAAATGTCTCAAATCCACCAAATCCAATCCCATGAACATCCCTATTTTAATTCTATTTTTTCAATCTCGACGAATCATCAAAGACGTGAACCAGAGGTGTTTGAGGTGCAGTAGAAGGAACTGACTTTTGTTATTTTCGTAAAAGTTTATGGATTAGAAGAGTTTTTTTTATCGGTTATTTTATACTAAAACAACAATTTGTCGGCTAGAACATTAATTCAATTGGTTAAGGTATCGAGTTTAAATTCTTAAATTTAATTTTTTTTTTTAAATTCATAAGTTGAATTATTACACAAAAGAAGAATTAAAAAAAGAGAGAAGAAAATGAGTAAAAGAGGAAGAGAGAAAACATAGACATAATAAAAGAGGAAAAGCATCAAAAGGAAAAGCATTATTGATTTAGAGAAATTTGGAACATTTCCATGTCCCCACCAAACCTAATTTATAACCTCCACGTCATCCTATTTTTCCACGTGGACAAAGCTGGCCCCACATCCTCTGGCCACATGATCTTTTCTCTCTCAAGTTCTTATTCTTCCCTCTTTCTAATAAAAAAATTAACCATTATTTCTTTTAGTAAAATAAATGAAAATACCAATGGCTATAGATTATGATAAGAGTAAAGATTTGAGTGAAACCAATCAAACGGATATGATCTGATCAGGTTAAAGAAAATTCGGGAAATTGATGGGTCTATTGATAAGTATGGTCAGGTTAAATTTTTTTCAACGGTTTCTCTCTTGCTTCAGTCTCACTCTCTCTCTCGAGTCTCTTAGCCTCTCAAGTATTAGCCAATAGTCATACGTTATCTATGGTATGTCGCATGCTGATTTAAATGCCAAATCGACTGATCTAACCTATACCCACAAGACAATTAGTCGTCAAATGTAAGAAATCAACGAGTTGAACAGTCGTAGCCAATCCTAACCGAACACTAAAACAACCCTAAATTACATGGACTAAACCACAACTATACTCGACCATATAGTCGAATCATATGACTACAATGGTCTAGCTAGGCTAAGGTTGATAAAAAAAAAACAAAGGAAAAAGAAAGAAGACAATTAAGGTAAGGTGGTTTGGATGTTCCTTGTACGACACAAAACAAACAACCAGACATAAACATGTGGATCCGAATCCAAGAAAGAACAACTACGAAGCTTGGGATAATTTCCATACAAAACACTCATAATAAAACTATTCATTCTTTCTTTTTGTTTGCATCTTAATCGAACCCTTCATATCCAATCCCAACCTCCCACCTTCTTCTCAAACTCCCATTTTTTTCCATCTCCAAAGGTCTTTCTTTTCTATAATTTTCTTGTTTCTTAATATCATTGCTCACCCATATGGTATTTATGTGTGTATGCATGTTTTTGTAGGGTTTTGTGTGTCATGGCTCCTGTTTCATTGCCTCCCGGCTTCCGATTCCATCCGACAGACGAAGAACTCGTTGCGTACTACCTCAAGCGCAAGATCAATGGCCGGGAGATCGAGCTCGAGGTCATCCCTGAAGTCGATCTTTACAAATGTGAGCCATGGGATTTACCAGGTATTCGTGAGCTCTATGGCTTCGTTTAACTTTTACTCTTTCGATTTTTCTCTTCTTTCCCGTTTTGGCGAGATTTTGAACATATAAGTAGAGGCAATATCAAGTTCGACGATCCAACTTTAAGGTGGATACACCATTTTTTTGATACTCCATGAAAGATTATTTCTTTCTTTCTTCTTCATTCTTTATGATTAGTGATTAGGTGAAAGAGAGAATATATAGAAAAGAGGAATTGAGGGTAAAATAAGGATGGTCAATTTTGTTTGTGGTGGGGATTAGCTTTATTAAAAAAAAGTGTTCCCTCTCTTTTTCGAAATATTGTTTAGGGAAGTCGTTGCTTCCGAGCAAGGATCTCGAATGGTACTTCTTCAGCCCTCGAGATAGAAAGTATCCAAACGGGTCGAGAACTAATCGAGCAACCAAAGCTGGATATTGGAAAGCTACAGGCAAAGATAGGAAAGTGAATTCTGAATCGAGAGCTGTGGGGATGAAGAAAACCCTAGTTTACTATCGCGGTCGAGCCCCGCACGGCGCTCGTACTAATTGGGTCATGCACGAATACCGTCTAGATGACCGAGAAATCGAAGTTGCTTGTTCTGGCTTGCAGGTTTCTCTTTAAACTTTTGTTAGTCATGATCTATTCGTTTAAGTTTACGAGATTAAACATGATTTGATTGACAATCTGTTTGATTTGTCTTATGATCAGGATGCATACGCACTTTGTCGTGTGTTCAAGAAGAACACAATAATAACACCGAAAATAGAACATAATCATCAATATTGCAATATTTCCTCATCTTCAAACCAGTTCATTAACAGTGACCAATCTTCCGAGCTTTACTCAGAAGGAAGATGTGAAGAACCCGAGAGTTCAAATTATTCACTCGACATCGACATGTTTTCCGGAAGAAGAGAAGGAAATTGGTCTCAATTCTTATCTCAAGAAGCCTTCAATTCTACTCCTTTACTCCCAAGTTATGCAAATATTCCATACCCTCCTTCCAAGGTGAGCATTCATTTAGGTCAAACTTCTTCATTAAATTCTTCGATTCGAAGTTTTTAGGTTAAATAGTAATTGAACTCGAGTCAAAATTTGTTTAGCCAATCGATCGATATCGTAGGTCGTGCCCGTGCTCAAATGTTCTCGATTTCATTCCTCATTTACTTCAAACATATGATTTGGAATAGGTGGACATAGCTTTAGAATGTGCAAGGTTACAACACCGCTTCACTTTGCCACCATTGGAGGTGGAGGACTTCCCTCACTCTGGCTACTCCGAACACTTCAAGACGCCGATCCCGACGAATCCCACCATGCTCTACGGTGGCTCGAGCGAGGCATCGACCGACATATTGCAGGAGATTCTTTCAGTAGCTGAGGCCTCTCAAGAGCTGGCCAACCAATCTTGGGATGGAGGGATTGGCAATGCTTATGCTTGTTCTAAGGAGGACTTCACTTTCATGGCTGCCAAAGATGGGTTTGAAGATTGGAATTCTATAGCAAGATTTGATGTGGAGAGCTTTTGGGAGGATCCATATTCTAAGTGTATAGACGCTGGCAATGTCGGAGACGATATCGCGGTCGAGAACTTGAGATGGGACGGAATTTCTAACAAAGATCTCGACAAGGTATAAACATTTTCATTTTGTTTTATCTACTTATTTCATTTATGTTTGAATTTAAAATATTTAAAAGCCGACAAAAAAAAAATTAGGACAAGATAATAGGATTTAAATCTATTTTATTAGAGGTTTTCAAAAAATTGGATGATCCGAAAAATTCGATCAACTCAACCTGACCCATACATCTGGATTAGGTGGGTTCAAATAAATGAAAACTTTATGCCATTGAATTAAACCAATATGAATTTATTATTAATTTTAAAATATACATGTTTTTGTAACTTATATTTATTTTATTTTTTAGTTAATTTCAAAATTATTTTATTTAATTATTTATTCTCTAACTACCTTTAAAAATATTTTTTTAATTATTTAAAAAGTAATTTTTTAAAATATATATTCAAATTGAGTTATTAATAAATAAATAAATATTTTATCAAAAAAATATTTTAATTTTATTAAATAAAAAAATTTAAAAATATGATGGGAACTATCGAAACTAACCCAACTCAAAAAGTTTATAATTGGGTTGAGTTTATTATTTAATAAGAGTTGTTTTGGTTGAAAAATTTACAGCCCGAACAATTGGGTTAGTGGGTTGGTTGTAAAAAATGTCAAAACCTGACTCGAGCCAACTCATGAACACTCATAATCTTTTTCCTACCCGTTTCAATAACTAGTTTTTAGTTTTTATTTTGTGAATTTGTGAAAAATTATTAAACCTTTTAACACATTCAAGCATGTTTCGGACAGAATTGCATGGAAGATTCAAAGCTAATTCCCATACACAACATTTCAAACTTCCAAATTGAAGATCATCAAAACCACCTTCAAGGTAACATACAATACACCTAATTAAATTAATCGAACCAAACTAGATTAAATTTACCATAACCCATTAACGTAAACAAGATTTTCTTGCAAATCAAGATCAACCCATGAATCCCGACAACTACGTCGTGGAAGGATCGAGCACCTCGGCGAACCATTTGAGGTCCCAAAGTTTCGAGTTGGTCGAAGAAATGAAAGTAAACCATGGGCTATTCATCTCAACAAGACAAGCAGCTGAGACGTTGTTCCACCAAACAATGCCTTCAGAGACGGTTAAAGTCCAAAGCTTGAGCTCTTTCATGGCGCCGAATTTGAGTAGCCGCCATGAAAGGACAGCTCAAAAGACAGGCAATTTCTTGTTAAATGGGTCGTGTCTGAAAAAGACATGGAGTATGTTCCAAAGGAAAATGGGTTCAGTTCTTGAGGTTGTGTTGAATGAAGATGAAGAACACAGATCAAAGGGGAAGAAGAAGGGAGAAGCTTTGAATATGATTTTGAAGAACACAGGGATTTTCTTTAGCATTGCCTCCTTGGCTGTTTGTACCATTTGTTTGGGCAAATTATAATTCCTTTTTTTTTCTCTTTTTATACATTTTTTTAAAAAAAATGTTTATGTGACATAAAGTTTTCAGTTAAATACTAATAATATTAATTATTTATTTGATTACGACGTTCACGAGTTAGGGATGAGGAAGCCTTTTTTGTCCTTTGTTCCCTTCCCTGCCTTCTATTTCAATCTTCATCTCTGTAAAATTTCTCATTTATTTTTGCAGGAATCCGGGTAGAGATTATCCCTAAGAAATTCGTGAGAATTGGGTTTTCCGAGGAAAATATTTTTTTATATTTTTTAAAAAATATTAATTTCAAAGCTTTTTTTCACTTAGTATCGGTGAGTTTGATCATTTGAGTTGAGATATTTTTTTAAAACCAATCGTTCAGAGTTCTAAATTTTTTTAACCCTATTTAAATAATAAATTCAACCCAATCCAATCATAAAATTTTTGGGTTAGGTTGGTTCAGATTATTGAGTCATTTATTCATTTTTTTTTTTAATAAAAATAAAATGTTAAAGATGCGATATTTATTTATTTTCAAATATTTAGTTAATATATATTTTCAAAAAATTATCTTTTAAATAATTAAAATTATTTTTTAGAATAGAGAGAGAATAAATAATAAAATAAATATATATATATATATAATTGCTAGCAAAAATTCCTTTTTTAAAAATTAACATAAATTCGGATTTGTTCTGTTCAACACAATCTAGTTTCAGTAGAACCATAAACCAACTCAATCTATAAACTTTTCAATTATTTGAACTCAACCCAATCCAAATCGTACGAGTTGGGTTAGGTTGATTAGGTCTTTTAAGTCATCGATTCTTTTGAACACCTCTAAAAAAACGTGTCATAAAAAATAATGTAAGTGTAAATTAAATTACTTTTTATTAGCTCAACAATTACAATGATGAAATCGAATCATCGACCCTCCGAGCTATACGAGCTATGGTGGAATCAACGATAGAACATTGAAATTATTGTGTTCTTGAATATAAGGAAAAGGGATACATTCCTATCATATTATATATTATGATTGCTTGAGAATACATATATTGTAGAAAGGAAACACTCTGAAAAAGCTTTTCTTGCTTAGCTTACACCTTTTTCTGCTCCAAAAAACCTGAACGTAACATAATTCAAATTCTGAGTTTATTTCATGAGCATCCGAACGTGAAAGTTTAAAGAAGACAAACCGATCTCGAACCGATATTCTTACTTTTGAACCCGAGATTGCGTGCGCTTCGAGCTGCAAAAGAAAATCAAATATCACTGACTAGTTTTCTTCATTCATATTGAAGATTGTATGTATAAAAGTCATGTCTGTTGGTGTTGCTTACTTTTGTGGTAGCTGTAGTTTTGCTGGCTGTGGAGCTTCGTCTACCGCAATCGGCACGGTCTTCACCTGAGATGCCAATGAAAAAACTCGTAACTCGGAGAATGATGAAAAGGGGTTATGTATCTTCATGATTATTGTAATAGATATTGTTCGCTTTAATCCATTACGTATCGTCGTCAGCTTCACGATTTCAGAAAACGTCTACTAGGGAGAGGTTTCCACACCCTTAAAAGGAATGTTTCGTTCCCCTCTTCAACCGATGCGGGATCTCACAATCTACCCCCTTCGGGGTCCAGCGTCCTCGTTGGCATACCGCCCGGTGTCTGGCTTTGATACCATTTGTTATAACCCAAGGCCACCGCTAACAGATATTGTCCGCTTTGACCCGTTACGTATCGTCGTTATTCTCACAATTCTAAAACATGTTTACTAGAGGGAGGTTTCTTCACCTTTATAAGGAATACTTCGTTCCCCTCTCCAAACGATGTGGAATCTCACAATCCACCCCCTTCAGGGCCCAACATCCTCCGTCTGGCTCTGATACCATTTGTTATAACCCAAACCCACTGTTAATAGATATTGTCCGCTTTGACCAATTACGTATCGCCATCAGCCTCACAGTTTTAAAACGCGTCTACAAAGGAGAGGGCTCCACACCCTTATAAAACCATGAGGCTGACGACGATACGTAACAGGCCAAACAGACAATATCTACCAGTAGTGGGCTTGAGCGGCCAAAAATGATATCAAAACCAAACACCAGGCAGTGTGCCAGCGAGGACGCTGGCCCCCAAGAGGAGTGGATTATGAGGTCCTACATCAGTTGGAAAGGGGAAACAAAGCATTTCTTATAAAGATGTAGAAACCTCTCCCTAGTAGACACATTTTAAAACTATGAGACTGACACCCATACGTAACGACCAGTGACAGACAATTATAAGCAAAAATTGCACCAAAAAAACATACCAAGTTCTTGAAAAGCAGATTATAGAACAGTTGAATGTATCTTTCCTTTGCATGCTTTTGGTCCTTATTCAATTGCCTCCAAAAAGTGTAAGTGCTACCCATATTCAACACCTTCTTTGCATATATTTTCCAAGTATAGCTACCAAAACACAACATCATCAAAGTTTCATATCAAATTCAAGAACATAGTAACAATTTTTAGTTCTTGCGATTACCATTCATCGATCCGTTGCAGACCCCGGTTCGAAATCTCGTTCCAGTAGGCTTGATCATTCTTGCACTTCTCGAAGAAGTTAGCGATCTTTCGGCTCGATTCGTCGCCGTTGTTCGGGTCAATATGGAAGCCAGAGATGCCATCAACTATGATCTCAGCTGGACCACCTTGGTTTGTAGCAAAAGTTGGTAAGCCACAATTCATTGCCTCAATGACTGTGAGACCAAAAGCTTCATACAGAGCAGGCTGCACGAACGCTCCTTTCGTGTCGGCGATGCATCGGTATAGTTCCCCGTTACGACGTCGATCGGTCTGTGCTGCTATCCACCTGATATGACCTTTGAGTTGGTATTTGTCAATCAATTCATGCATATTTTTTATCACTGTAATTTCTTCTCTATCCTTTGATTTTGAAGGATCAAAGAATCCACCAACCACTACAAGATTCACCAAATTTCTCAGCTTTTCATTCTTCCCAAACCATTCAACCAACCCGGTGATGTTCTTGACGATATCGAGCCGTGCCATCGAAAACACGATCGGCTTTGTCCGATCAGCTAGATATCCTCTGTTTGATGAAAAAACAGAACAATGGTTCATATTGCAAAAATGCAAAACATGTCAAAACCATGAAAAAAACACTCACATATGTTCATTATTCTCAATTTTACTAAAAAGAAGTTCCTCAATCGCGGGTTGAAACGACACGAATCGGTGTTCTTTCGCCGTGTTAGGAAAATAGACTGATTGATCAGCTCCTGGTGCTGCAATGTTGAACTTAGGATCGAACACATTGATTCCTGACACGATTCGACATAGACCCGGAAGCGTAAACGTCTCGTGGCTTTCATATTGCCCTGGCTTCTCCTTGCTAAAACCATGAAAAAAACAATTTAAGCACGTAGAAAGTCATTCTAAACATGCTCGTAATCATCGAACGTTCGCTTCGTTTTTACCAACCTTCCTGCTATCTCTTGGAATGTGCTTGCTATCACAAAATCTGTGGCGTTCATAGCAAGAATATCAGCTGTAAACTGACATGAAAAGTGATATTTAGAGTCCAATTCCTTCCACTTAAGATCTGAATCTTCGTACTTTGTTTTCTCCAAGGCATGTGCAATGGTGCCCTGTTTTTAGTTTCCATACTTAGTCAAATTTTTGTGATATTAGGGTTTAGATATATCTAAGAGAGCAAATGAAGAACTTTAATACTTGAGTTACTCCTAGTTTGCTGGCCATGAGTGATGCCACTAGATTCCCATCTGTGTAGTTTCCAATGATTAGATCTGGCTTTGCTTCCATGAGTTCTAGTACTTTGGTAGTGGCATCCTAATACGAAACGAAACGAACACGTGTTAGAACATGATTTCTCGTTCGTTTGATAAAGATTTTGTTTTTAGGTTACTGACACGTCGTTTTTTGCTTGGACTATGGTATGGAACGAAGAATTAGTTAATGAATGTGTATCAGCTTAAACCCACTACCGGTAGATATTGTCTTTTTTGAGCTTTTCCTTTTGGGTTTTCCCTCAAGGTTTTTAAAACGCGTCTACTAGGGAGAGGTTTCCACACCCTTATAAAGAGGCTTCGTTTCCCTCCTCAACCGATGTGGGATCTCACAATCCACCCTCCTTTGGGGCTTAGTGTCCTCATTAGCATTCGCTCTTCTCTCCAATCGATGTAGGATGTACATTGATTGAAGAGAGGAACGAGTGTCAGCAAGGACGCTGGGCCCTGAAGGAGGGTGGATTGTGAGATCCCACATCAGTTAGAGAGGGGAACGAAGCATTCTTTATAAGGGTGTGGAAATCTCTCCCTATTAGACGCGTTTTAGAAACCTTGAGGGGAAGCCCAAAAGGGAAAACTCCAAAGAGGACAATATCTACTAGTGATGGGTTTAGGCTGTTACAAGAATCATATGTCGATCTAGATCCAAATTATGTTTAGAATCTACCTGCGCGAACTTCTCGAGAAAAGGGTAAACGTCGAAACGAGAAACCCAACGACGAAGGATACCCTTTTCAGTCCTAAAGGGCACCCTTACAATCTTGGAGTAATTAGTGCCAAGAACAGGTTCTATTTCTTGGTTGCACTTAGTCCCCTTAGCATCCGGTATAAGCCTCGTAATCTGCATACACAAACTTTTAAGTTTAGCGATGATTTAACATAGTATCATCGTACTTTCTTTATCGAACACTTACGATAATAATTTGAGGCTTGAAATCGAGGCCTTGTTGCTTAATTCTAACAAGAAGTTCTTCTTCCATAGCTTTAACTTGATCAAGAATGTACACAACCTAAAAATCACATAAATTTATACGCGTCGATCGTATGAATAGTCTCTTATGATTCCGATATCTATTCGATCCCGATATCGATGAAGACTCGTACCTGGCCTCCGGTATCGGGCAAGCCAAGAACATCAGCTTGGCCAAAGTATCCATGAGGAGACAAAATGACAACATTGAAAACAGTAGGAAGCCTGCTGAAGAACTTCTCCATTTGGATTGGATCATAAGCTTGGAATATTTCAGACAGACATCTTATGGTTTCCTTTACTCTTCCTGCACACTCTCCCCATCCTCTCTCAAAGCCCCATTGCTTGAATCTGGGTAACGTGGAGCGGAACACGTAAATTATTTAATATCGAACTCGTAACGTTAACTTTTTTAGGGTTAGTATAAGGTATGTATTCGGAATGATCTCTCGTTCTCAAATATTTTTCTTAGACATGAAGTTAAGAAGAAAATAACTTTACGAGAATTCAAACTTACAACTTTGTGCTAAATAATTAATGTTCTCGGGTTAGGATATATTCTTAGCCGAAAGCAATTAGGGTTACTCACTTGAGATAGAAGTTTTCGTAAGGGGTGTCTGGAGGAAGTACAGAGAGGAAAATATCAGCGAGAATTAGTGCCATTTGGAGTTTGGAAGCTGTGTTCAGAGTCTCGTCTATCATAAGTTTCTGTGACACAAATTAATTTCACCTTCAATGAGAAAGAAAAAGTAACAAAAACCCCATACGTAAGAAATTTGTTTTCGTTTTCGGGTCGAGTTGATAACGATGTTGTTCTAAAAGTAAGTTTCTAAAAAACTCTTCTTTTTTTTTCGTGTAAGCTATGAATTCAATTTTTTTTCTCGAGAAAGATAAAAGAATAAGGGTGCTTGTGGGTTAGGTTGAGTTGGGTCGGGTTGAGACATTTTCTAGACCCAACACGATTATTCGAGTTGTAATTTTTTTCAACTCAAACAATTGAACCAAACTGAACTCAACCCAACTATAAAATGTAGCTCACAACATTTATTCAAATTTTAAATTTTTGTTTTAAAGGAAAGTAAATATTAGTTCGTCTATTTATTTATTTTTAAATATTTAATTAAAATTTACAAGGTCAATATATATATTTTAAAAAATTACCAGTCAAATGGTTAAAAATTATTTTTTGAAAATTGGTAGAGAATAATATTAAAAAAATATATTTATAAAATTAAATAAATATACGTATATATTATTATATCGTAAGCAAAAATATATTTTTAATTCAGCTAAATTCATGAATCAATTCAATTCATAAAGTTTTCATTTATTTCAACTCAACTCAACTCGAACAAGTTTATAACTCAATTTAAATCGTACCTGTTGAATTGGATTGATTGATCGGGTTTTTTGAATGATCAATTTTTTTTAACACCCATCTTAAAAAAATTACGAAAAAACGAGCACGTTTTTCAAAAACTCGAATTTTTCGTACCTCTCCTTGATAATCAAGGGACAACAAGTAATCCACAAGAGGTTGTGAATTTTCCAACTTTCCACTAAGCTTTGAGGTGAGAAACTTTGTGGTATAACTAAGGCCTTCTCCAATTGATGAGGGAATGGTTAAGTGAGGAGTTGTGAATTCAATGGCTCCAAAATCCACTTCCAATGCATTTTCATCACTTGCCCTACAACATAATCCATATACTTAAGCATGTAAATGAAGAAACTTAGTATTAATAAGCACGTTTTCGTACCATTCTTCGTCATAAATCGTCTCCTTTAACTTGAGAAATTCAGCTGAAGTGAGAGATTTGACCGAGAGATCGAGAGAGCTGACTTCAACGAATTCCCAACATCCTGGCTCTGGTCTTATGGCAAATGCAACATATGGAGGAATGACGATTGCTACCTATGCATAACAACAGTGCATGTCGTAAAAAATTAGGGTAAATTAATGAAAATTCCCTTGAAGGGTATTAACGAAACTTTTTAAAGTTTAGTGGTACTTTTGAGACAAAGTGCAAAGTTCAAAGGTATTTTTTACTAATCCCTAAAGGGTATTAACGAAAAATTTTAAATGTCAGGAGTATTTTTCAAATATTTTTTAAAGTTCGAGGGTACTTTTGAGACAAAGTGTAAAGTTCAAGGGTATTTTTACTAATCCGTGAAGGGTATTAACAAAACTTTTGAAAGTTCAGGGGTAATTTTTAATTCTTTTTAAAGGTCAAGGGTACTTTCGAGACCGAGTGCAAAGTTCAAGGACATTTTTATTAATCTCTAAAGGGTATTAACGAAACCTTTTAAAATTCAGGGGTATTTTTTAAATATTTTTTAAAGTTTAAGGGTACTTTTGAAACAACGTGCAAAATTCGAGGGTATTTTTACTATTTACATTTTGTCAGGTGCCGTGAGTAAACATTAAGAGAGAGATGGATTAGACGAACCTGAGTAGAAGTGAGCATATGACCGAGCACGCCCTCCATGACCCTATTCCTCTCCGTCTTATCCTCAATGGCAAGCTCCATTTCCTCCATCAATTGCTTCACCTTCAAGCTCCTATTCCCCTTCTCAACAAACTTCCCAAAGCATCTCTTCATATAGTTATGGCTTTGCCTCAATGCCTCCGGCATGCCATTAGAAATCAACTTAGCACCACCGTTGGCATTGGCATTCACCATTGAAGAAGCCATGATATGATAATCAGCAAGATATGCCAGAAGAGGTGAAGCCATGGGGCATTTATAGGAGGCCCCAAATGGGAGCATTGGTTTGTGAAGATGGTGCCCTTTTGAGTTGAAGACAAGGAGGAAGAACATTCTTGGAAAAAGGGGAAAGAATTATTTGTGGGTGTGAAGATGAGATTCTTGAAACACAATGAATGAATTCTAATTGCCAATTGCTAAATGGATACCCTTTCTCTCACGCAATGGGTGTTGTTTTGTTTGATATAAATGCATTATTCTTTCCTTGTATTGAGTGATGACTCCAAACCAATTCTATTTGCACTATCTTTCCTTGAATTCTCGACCATTTTCGCTTACCTCAATTGGTTAAGATATTGTACTCACATCCACATCCACATTTGAAACGATCTGACTTTCTAGAACCAAGTTCATTATTATATGCATTTTGACATCATTTTAAAGCGGAAGAACAAAAACATGAGAAAGTCTCAAACTCATTCATAGAAATGTAAGTTTAACCCGAACATGGTGGAAAATGGGAAGGAAGTGGAGGGAGATTTTTCTTTGTGGAGAATCTCTACAAAAATAAATGGAGAATTTCGTTACGATGGATTGAAATAGAAGGCGGAGAAAGGAACAGGGAAGACTTCTCGTCCCCATCCCGTGAACATATACATTTCTGACAACAAGCTTTGCACCGAATATCTTTTTGTCCTACAATTATAATATTTTCTTTTTAGGAACACAACTTCAATCATTTACAAGTTTTGAAATAATTACTTGCAAAACTCACCTAAACCAAGAATTGTATTCCCATCAAAGGGTTGAAAGCAAACCCTACCCTAAAACTCAAATTACATCCCCTTTCTAATCTTCATATGTTCTAAATTTTTACACAGGTTTTGATTTTACGGTTAGTGGGTAATTTAATTTAAGTAGTTGGCCATAAAAAAATTTACGTTCGTCTCATTATTAACATACATGACTCGACTATAATAAAATAGTACGAGATTATATGTTCAAAACTTTAAATTATATATATATATATATAACCTATGTTTACCTAATTCAATTATATCGATAATGTGTAACAAGAAAACAAATCCTCCATATTTGATAAATAAAATTTAATTATTAGTTTATGTTCAATAAGTACTCTCTTCACATTTGTATTAGTGATATTTTGTTATTATAAAGTTAAATAATAATAATAATAATAATAATAATATATAGAGGGACACATGCATACATATAAAAGTAAATTTTAAAGTAATATATTGAAATTATTTCCCTACAATATATATTTGAAAGGGAAAATGAAGAAACCAAATACATTATATTTAAATTTCTATCTACTTTCAATTATTTAAATTTAGTCCCAATAAACCTTCAATTTAACCTTTTAAAATCAATTAGTTAAATAACAACCATAATAATCTTCTTTTATAAAAATTACGATACTTTTTATTTGAATAAATAACAATACTATTTTTAGGATATACGAAAAGTAAGAAATAAACTAAAATAGAAAGAAATTACATATAGAAAGACCAAAGTAAGAATTTAATTTATGAAAATTATTATCTTCTCTAGATATTTTTCTCTATAGCCATAGAATAAAAGCAAATGAATTATTCCATTGTGGGAATCTTTTTTCAAAAGGAATATGAAAAAGATTAAAAAAAGTATATTCTATGAATGTACCTAAAGGAATAGAGATATATGAAAAGTGAGGTTATAAAGTATAGACAATGAGAACCAAAGAGATGTGACAAAAAGAAAACGTTATATTTGGGTTATTTTTCTTTTAAAAATTATTTATTTAGTATCTCAATTTCTAGTAATTTTGTCTCAACTTCGCAATAAATAGAAAATAGACAATAATTTCAATTTATATTTAATACATTTTTATAATTTTTTTGAAAGAATTTAAAGTTAAATAAATGAATGGTTATCGATAAATAGTATTTCCTATAACTATCTACTTTCTAAAACAAATAGGCGATAAAATAAAAAATAAACTCAAAATTAAGGAAATAAAGAAAAACATTTAGAATGCTTAAGAATATGCGGCTACCTGTCCTATATTTCATTTTGATGTATAAAATAAACTGAAAAAAACAATACTAAAAAAGGAGATTCTTAGAGAACTTCGAATTGGAGTTGTCAAAATATCTTGTAGAACTTGTAAACAATTTTAAATGAGATTTTCATATTGAAAAGACCTTCCACTACGCAAAAAGCTATGTGCAAAAAGAAGCGAATGGCTTTACTACAGTATCTTTTCATTTCTTTTGTATATAACATGTATTTGGCCAATTTTATATTATGGCCTAAGATACAAGTAACATTCAAGAAATTAAAAAATGAAAATTCAACAACAATTAATATTGGCATACATATCATTCTCCATTATAAGCGGCTAGTAGTTGAGAACTGATGCAATAGTAGATGTATTTCCTCAAGGATTAGGAGACAAAGTTGGTGGATAAAATGATCGCAGCATCTCAACCCATGATACACCAATAACATTCATCCAGAAATTGTACTCAATAACATTCATTTGCTACGAGATCAAGAACAGTTTTGAAAAGTCGCAATCCTATGTCTAGTAGGTTCTGAAATGATGCTTTTCATAAAACAAAACGATCATTAAAAATAACAATGTGAAATAACTGGCTGACATTTTTTAAGCTCATATCAAAACAGCAAATTCACTGTAATATAGAAGAATTTGATGGAAATAAAACAATATTATACATGCAATTGATTTATTCAGCTTCGAAAAACAGGCAGGTAGTTTGCAATTGATTCCACAAATTCTTTAATGTTTCTCTTCCAAAACGTCTACCAGTCGAGAAATTGTTTAATAAAACTTTTAATCAAAATACTGTGTTACTGACCGGAAATGGTTAGAACCCACGTTACAGACGTACGAGAAATTGTTGCGTAATTCATCCAGAAGGATATTGATTCTAAGCGACCAAGAAAATGAACCGTAGTCCATAACGATTAAACCATCTCAATTTCAGGAAACACAAAAAGCGAAAGACAGTTCAAATATATAAAAGAACTGTTTCTAAAACAACAAAAAGAAAGACGATCATCATAAATCCGAATTTCAATAATATAAACGAATATGCTGGAAGATGGATCAGACAAAAGTGCTAAGAGCACCAGCAAAGTATAATCAGCTTCGATCGTTTGGGGAAAGTGTCATCACTTCCATCTTCAGAGCACGCATTCAACTAATATCACTAGAAAACAGGCATTTCATGTCAAAATAACCAATGAGAAAATAATAATAAACTTTGATAGAAACTCACGATCGATTGGATATTCCAAGGTCTAGAACTCAACTAAATCAAGTCGAAGAAGATGGATCAGACAGAATGTGATAAAGACACCAGCATAGTATAATCAGCGTCGATCATTTGGGGAAAGTATCATCACATCCAACTTCATTCGAACCAAAAACAAACATCTATATGCGCTCTATTACCGGTAAAAACAGCATTAGAACCGAAGATCAACGGCAGTTGCTTCGAAACATTAAAATAACTAAACTACAGAAGCCAAGGGAACAATAAATGGAGAAAATCTATTCAATCAAGATCGAGGAAGATGGATCAGACAAGAGTGTGGTAAACACACACCAGCATAGTATAATCGGCGTCGATCATTTGGGGAAAGTGTCATCAATTCCATCTTCGATAGATAATCATACATTTCATACAATGAAAAACATGTATACACACAACCATAGAAATCAGTAGTGGCTTTAAATTTATCCAAAACTGCAATTCAGCGGCTAGCTTCATAAAGAAGCCATGAAAACCTCTGCTATTCACAGAATTGGAACAGTTATCGCGTCGGCTCATACGAAGCAGCCGATTATGAAACAAAGTCTCGCAGTTGCTCGTAATCAGTATTCGACGCCAAAAAATCCACTACGAAGAAATGGAAAAGAACTACCTGCTATGGATCGAAACCCTAATACTATGCAGTGGAGAATGGCCGTATGAAGAAGACGATTGTTTGCGATTGAGATAAAGATTAAGAAACTTATATATAGAAGCAGAGAGCCGAGAATGTCGGCTTCCAAACCCTAAAATCGCATTTTAGGTTTTACAAATCTCATGACACGTGTACGGTTTCAATTTATTCTATATTTAAGTAACGAAAATATTAGATGAGTCTAATAAGGATCACCTAAAAATTTTATGATTTATTTTAATTAATTTTAATTGAACTTATTATTAATTTATAATATAAAAAATTCGAATGTAATTTTTAAAAATATATATTAAAACGGAGATGTATATTATAATTCAATGTTTTAAAATAAATACATTAATAATCTTTTTTGTTTTTCTTGTAACAAAAATTTGAGTAAATTACAAAAAATAAAAAAATAAAAAAATAAAATGAGCAACTAAAATGGCTCATTATGTAATGAGGTTGGATTAGATTACCACTAGGGGTATTCATATAGCTCGAGAACCGACTAACTCAAATTATCCAACGTAAATCATAAAAGGTTGTCGTAGGTTACATTTTTTTCGGTTGGAGTTGAGTTAAATTTTTAAAAAATCACTTGAGTCGGTTTGTGGGTTGATATTTTTTTTGTCAATTCAACCGACCAAATTACGACTCAATCCAATCTAACCCTGCCCTAATTTTAAGATTATGTTATGGCTCGTGAATATTTTATATTTTAGTTATTAATATAATAAAAAAAATAATTGGGTTAAGTTGTGACAGAGTCTAGGATTACCAACCTAACCAACCTGAAGAGTTGATTCAAAAGAGTTGTACCCACAGAGTTGTACTTAATCAACTTCTGATTAGTTTAAAAGAAAAATGACGAATATTAGCTTATGACCTAATTTTAGAAGGATGGAATAATAAAAGTTATAAGATAAAGTTTATTCAAACATTTTTCCTTAACAAATATAATACGTAGGGCCAAAAATGTGTATCGCTAAATTTGAAATGAAAACAAAAATAAAAAAGGGTAATGAAAAGACTTATGGAATGGACATCCACCATTTACTTTTAAAGTCTCGTCACGTGTACATCAAATTGTTAGGTTATCACGTGTTCGACCAAATCTATCTATTTCTCTCCCACCCGATAAAGTTATGATTGTTTTTCACGTTTTTCATCTCAAAAAATTCTAAATCCTTCAATAGGTTAGACCTATACCCTCGATCAAGAGGTTAAAGATTCAACTATCTCCACCCGAACGAGACCCGACACCCTTCATACACAGTCAAATCACTAGCAACGACGTTGCAAGTCAAGTACAACGTCCCCTCCCTCCCGAATAAAAAAAAAAAGACAAAAGCACCTCGAAAACAAATAATGAAATTAGACTATGGCTACTCGAAAGGGCATTGTATAGTTAAGAATATTGATCGTGTTTGTTGAATATATAGTGATGTAA
Organism: Cucurbita ficifolia; assembly: GCA_033971965.1. Taxonomy (NCBI): domain Eukaryota; kingdom Viridiplantae; phylum Streptophyta; class Magnoliopsida; order Cucurbitales; family Cucurbitaceae; genus Cucurbita; species Cucurbita ficifolia. The sequence continues at coordinate 3,844,678 of CM066976.1, forward strand.
GTTCATCAAGGGCTAAGGAGAGACCTTGCATAAGCCATTGGCAAAGCCAATAGTTTCTTGGCTTTGCTCACATATGCTCTCTTTGTGAAGTTGTTGTAGTCGTTTGCTTCAATCTCGTCCAATATTTGGCGATATAATAGCAACGAAGCCCACACCTATATACCACAAGTGTTTATGAGTGTATCTTCTTACGAAAATTATCGTCTTTTTAAGGAGAAGAAAAGGGAAACGTACCGGCCATCGGCTAGCTTTATTAAGCTCCAACACTCCTTTCTCGGCCTCATCGAAGAATAGTCGGGCTCTTTTAATTTGACTCTTCATGAAGTTTCTCCATTTATCCGTTACTCTTCCGGCAAATATGTCCTCGTCTGATAGTCCAGCTTGAGCTAGCTCGTCTTGTGGTAGATATATTCTTCCTCTTCTAGCACTTTATACACATTTATTTCGTTATATTACATCACATCGAACGTCTTTCCATTCATCTTAAAAACAAAAAACGAATCATTTGAATCTACTAACATCTTTTTAAACCCGACGACACAAACTCGTGAGTATTCTAACTAGTTTGTGTGTACCTCAGACAATCGTTTGACCCTAGGTTATCTGGGTGGATACCGTGGTTTGGATTTATTTTAGAGATCCTACATCGGTTGGGGAGGGAACGAAAGATTCCTTGTAAGGGTGTAGAAACCTCTCCCTAGTAGACGTGTTTTAAAACCTTGAGAGAAGCCCTTGAGAGGAAAGTTTAAAGAGGACAATATCTGCTAGCAGTGGGCTTGAGCTATTACAAATGGTATCAGAGCCAGACACCGGACAGTGTGCCAATAAGGACGCTGGCCCCCAAGAAGGGTGGATTGTGAGATCCTACATAGGTTGGGGAGGGAACGAAACATTCCTAATAAGGGTGTGGAAACCTCTCCCTAGTAAACGCGTTTTAAAACCTGAAGTGAAGCCCTTGAAGGGAAAGCTCAAAGATGACAATATCTGCTAGCAGTGGGCTCAGACTATTACAAATGATATCAAAGCTAGACACTGAACAATGTGCCAGCGAGGACGCTGGCTCCCAAGGGGATGGATTGTGAGATCCTACATCGGTTGGGAAGGGAACGAAACATTCCTTATAAGGGTGCGAAAACTTCTCCCTAATAGACGCGTTTTAAAACCTTGAGTAAAACCCTTGAAGGGAAAGACTGAAGAAAACAATATCTGCTAGACCGTTAGACGTACACTAGACAAGAGACAACTAGAAAGACAACAATTGAGACATGAACCAATTTCATTAAGGTTTTGAGCTGAGAAAACACTACTAAAGGGCAGTGAACTTACTCTTCTCCAACGTCTCTAAGAATGTTTGTAAGCTGATTAGCAATGCCCAACGCCAAAGCAGCATTATACACACTCTCTGTGCTTGCTTGTGAGTCAGGTGCAACGCCCATGACAGGAACACTCATCAACCCAACAGTTCCAGCAACATAATAACAATATAGATACAGTTCGTCAAAATTCTTGTATCTCGACTTCCTTAGATCCATCCTCATCCCTTCGATCATATCTTTGAACGGCTGCAAATATCAAAAACCTATTAGACTTCAATCCGCTCGATAACCAAAAACACCATGGCTACTACATCCATGAAAACAAGTACGAACGTATAAGATTTAGTATGACATTAGTGTTAGATCGAACCATATCCAACCTGAATATCAACCGGAAACTTAGTAACGGTATCGGCTAACGCTGCGTCGAGCATATCAAAAGACCTCCCTTGGAAAAGATCTTCCAACCTTGCCTCCCATCTGTCCAATGCAGAAGGTGTTATGTGTGAAGCATTTGGCCCATCAACCAGTTCATCTGTTCTCCTACACCATACTTCATGCCAAGAACAAAGGCAAGTTTTCTCTCAAATCAATGGCTCATAAATGGGAAAAAATGTATACCAGAAACTTGCAGATTTCAGAGATGAAATGATATCAATAGCATTAAATTCCATCAAATATATAACGACAAGCCCACCACTAGCGGATATTGTTCTCTTTGGACTTTTCCTTTCGAGGTTTCCCTCAAGGTTTTTAAAACGCGTATGCTAGGAAAAGGTTTCCACACCCTTATAAAGGGTATTTCGTTCTCCTCCCCAACCAATGTGGAATATCACAATCCACCCCTTTTCAGGGCCCAGCGTCCTCGCTGGCATGTGGGATATCACAACCCATCCCCTTTCAGGGCCCACCTAGTCTGCTAGGGTTTGGTGTTTCGTTCTCCTCCCAACCAATGTGGGATATCACAATCCACCCCCTTTCAGGGCCCAGCATCCTCGGTGGCATGTGGGTTTTCCCTTTCGAGCTTCTCCTCAAAGCTTTAAAACGCGTATGTTAGGAAAATGTTTTCACACCCTTATAAAGGCTTATAAAGGGTGGTTCGTTCTCCTCCCCAACCAATGTGAGATATCACAAAATATATATGAAAAAGCAACTAGGCCAGCTGTTTTTGCAGCACTGGATAACGATCAAACCAGAAAAGAAGAAAACCCCTTACCATAAATTGCCCAAATAGCCTTTTGTCTCTCAGGAGTCATCAACATAGTTCCTAAGAACAATAAGAACACGAATCAGATAAGAATCTAATAAACAGAGATTTTGGTTAGAGAAATCTCAACAAAAAAGGCTAACCCAGATAAAATGTCTTGGCATACTCTGCACAAACTTCACCACAACGATCATAAGCTTCATTCAACAAGCTCAGACTCCCCGGAAGAACAATATCCGGCTTAACATCCAATTCTCCGGCGGTTCTAAGTTGCCGTTTCACCAGAGCAGCCTGTTTCATAACTACGTTATACACCTTCTCCTCCGCTGAAACAGCCATTTCTCCGGTGGGATTCGCCACCATACTTGCTGTAATAACAGACCCATATCCACCTTGACAAAGAATTGGGTATGTCAATTCTGTAAAGTGAGAGTGATTCCCTCGTTTCTGTTTCTTGTTCATCAGATTCGCCGCTCGATTTCGCGACAAGAATCTAGAAGAATCGAGAATTTGGGATCCATCTCGAACTGAATCAAGAAACCCGAAGATCGATGGGGAAATTTCGACGTTGGGAGAGATAATCAACGATGAAGCAAAAGACATATCAAATTATCAATCGATTAATCAACGAATCGCAGAGGAATCGAGAAACCCAGTTGAAATTTGGATAGAAAAAGCGAATTAAAATCCGATTGAACCGTCCAAGAAATTCTAAGCAATGCTTCGACACGGAGAAAGCTACCACTTAGCTTCTCTTTTGTATCGCACCTGTAATTAGTCCAAGAATATACTTAAAAAAATACACCCAATATGGATTACAATAAATTAATATAAGAACCCGATAGAATGGGTATAAAAAATTAGTTCATAACCAACAAATACCAAACACCCACATGATGATAATCCTCAAGAAATGGCAAAAAATTTAAAAGCGCAGTTCACTGTTTCTCTTTTTGTGGGTTAGTGGCAAAGGGTCGGTTTCTTTCGTCATCGAAATTTGACTAGTGATAAAAAAAAAGCAAGAACACGAGGCTATTACATGATATAAGAACAGGAACGCTTACGATTGATGAAGAACAGCAATGAAACAGAGAGGGCTCTGGAATTTGTTTGTGGGTTTTGATTCCACTTTGGGGTTTGATTGTGGAAAAGGGTGATTGAATTGGGTGTTCTTGTTGCGGGGAAATGAGTTGAATCGAGGCGGCTGTGCACTTTTTGGGCTTGGTGGTGGATGGTAGCGCTCAGGGAAGCTTGATGGTTGCGGAAGAATTTGATCCGCAAACTGTGTGGTTGCATGAGCTCGGCTAGTTCTTTTTTATATTTTCCCCTGTGCTGCGGGTTGAATTTTCTGCAACTTGCAGCTCCGCTTGGGGGCAGGGACAAAGAAGAGTGTCGGAATTGTAGCTTGCCCTATAAAATATTACTTTTTATTTATTTTTAGTATCAATTTAGCATAATTCAAGTGATTAAAATAATAAAATATGAGATTTTACATCTTAAGGAGAACAAACCATTTTTTATAAGGGTATGGAAAACTCTCCCTAACATACGCGTTTTAAAACCGTGATGATAATAGCGATACATAACGGGTTAAAAGTGGGCAATATAAACGCGTTGTAAAACTGTGAGACTAACGACGATACATAACGTGTCAAAACGGACAATATCTGCTAGCGGTGAGCTTAGGCTGTTACAAATGACATCAGAGCCGGACATTGAGTGGTGTGTCAGCAAAGAGACTGGGCTCCCATAGAAGGTGGATTGTGAGATCCCACATTGGTTAAAGAGGAAACGAAACATTTCTTATGAGAGTGTGGACACTGTGCTATCGAAGAAATGACATTGTGGACATTGTGAGATCCCACATCGGCTTAGACGGTTACAAAGGGCATCAGAACCACACACTGAGCAGTGTACCAGTGAAGACGTTGCCTCCCTAGGAGAGTGGATTGTGAGATCTCACATCGGTTGGAGAGGAGAACTGAACATTTGAGTGTAGAAATCTCTTCTTAACAAACACATTTTAAAATCGTGAGACTCACAACAATACGTAACAGAGTCAAATCGAACAATATCCGTTAGCTGAGCTTGAGTTGTTATATAAAACTTTGAATCATCTCACCTTTGTATATTAGACTGAGAAAAATTAATTTTAGTCAAATAGATATTAAAGTAGATGTTCCGATGTCACCTCTATTAATGACTTGGGATTATTAAGAATTATAACCGTTTAATTTTATTTAAAAATTTGTAATTATTTTTCATAATTCATAAAAGAAAACAAATTTTTAAAAATATTTATTGAGTTTTAAAACTTGATTTAAAATTTGAAAATATGTATAAAATAAAAAGTAATAATAAAATTAAATATTTATTAAAATAGATGATTAATTGTGAAAATAAATGAATTAAATAATTATTTTTTGTAAATTTAAGAAGGATCTACGTAACAAACTCATTGTACGGGGAAAGAAAGGAAGAGAGAGACATTAAATACGGGAAAACGACGTCATTTCATGTCATTACAATGATTTAACTAATTAATATTAAAATATTAAATAAGCTTAAAAAAAGAAAAGGATAAAATAAGATAAAAAGAGAATTGTGTGGATAATAAAGGAGATGACACGTGGACAGGTCAGCCCAATCAGCGGAGGATAGCGTTATCAGAAAATCACTTTACCGCGAGATACACTGTATCCTTAGCTGCACACGTGTCAAACGTGGAAGCTGAGAAGGTCCCGTCCTATTAGGATTACCCATCCTAGTGTATGGCCCACTCGACCTAAAAAATTACACATTTTAGCCAATATACTCTTAAAAAATAATTATTTTTCTCTTCAAAATAAAATAAAATTTATAATTTACTTTTTTTTTTTTTAGTATAGACACAGATAAATATTTTTAAAAATTTAAAAAAAATTATCTTTTTTATCATTCAATAAATAAAATATTAATTACGATCTAAACTATCAACACTCTCATACTCATCCAGATATATATACGAAGATAGATTGACCAAACTTAGTGGACATAATTTGAGTTAAAGTGTCGATTTAATTTCATAATTTTAATTTTTTTAATTTAATCTATAAGACTACACAACTCACTCTAATAATTCGAATTTAATATTATAATTATTCATAATTACAAACCATATTTATTGTCAATTTAATTTTAATAGTTGTCTATATTTTATAGTTAAGTAAAAATAATAATTATTAAGCCCGTTTAATATGAATATTAAATTCAAATCATAAATTAATCGACTAACTTAAAAAATAATCTTAAATTTTAAATAGTATTTTAGAAACATTTTTAAACTTTAAAAAATTTCATTAAAAAGTTAAAAATTATTTTTATTATGTTTATGAAATATCCATAAAAATTTTAAAATAACATTAATAATTTTAACCTTTATAAAAAAAAAATTATTATTGTCAATAATATAGACAACCGACTATCTACCTTATTGGTTATTTCTAAACTTTTTATATTTATTATTTATAAAATTTAATGATATTAGCATTACTTTTGAAAGTTCACGAGTATTTTTGAAACGTGTTAGTTACAGTTTCGTCCACGTATTAATCGCTTCGATATTTTCATCTTTTAAAAAAATTTATAGCTAAGTAAAATTTTAATGTATATTTTGAAAACTTACTTACTTTTCAGTTAAATATTTTTAAATAATAATAATTTGTTTAAAAACATTTAATATTATTATTAAAACTTTTAAACGTTTTAAGTTCAAAGTTTAAAATTATTATTATTATTATTATTATTATTATTAGTGTGGTTGTTCCTTCTAGAGGGGCTAGAAAATGGGGGATACACAGTGGAGGTTGGCGGGGCCCAGCGGCGGCCTAATTTGATTGGTTAAATTTGTCGGAGTTTTGTCGTGTAGTGAGACTTGGAAAGTGCTTCTACGTGGAAAATGAAAGACCCAATTCCAACGAAACACCACCACCACCACCACCACCACCACAAGCTTCGAGGGTTAACCTTTTGACGCGTTCCCCCTTCCTTTTTTTTATAATTATTTTCACATCCTATACTTTATAATATTTGTCTCCATCCCCACACGTCTCTTTAGTCGTTACCAAACTAATCACTTTCCCGAACTTTCAACATTTGAGTACTCTCGAACACAACTCAATTGGTTACAACGTTATGCTTCTCAATCGAGACTACTCGTAACAACCCAATTTAGCTTGGTTCTCAGATTTGCATTTTTTTAGTCGGGTTAACTCGACCTACTTAAAAATAAGGTTATAATCCAACCCAACATACGGTAATTTTAAAATTATTATGAAAATTTAAGAATATTTGACGTTTGTAATCGTTGTGACTTGGGCATGTTTGATATTTGAATTTTACGATATTTTAATTATTAATGTAACGTATATCGTAGATAAATATGCTTTTTTTTAGTAATTAAAAAAAATAACATGACAGCTCAACTCAACCTAAAACCGAGCGTTGAGTCGGGATATGAACTCTGTTTGCATTGCTCTGATCACCCATCCAATCAACTCAAAGTTAACTTGATTTTACAAACTAACCTAATTAAAAATAAGTAATATTAATATAATTAAAATTTTCATAATTATCAGTGGAAATTGTAATAATCAAGCAATTATCGAATATTCTTATCGTTTATAAAATAAAATTTTAATACAACAAATATGAATTATCCATATTTAAATTTCTTATTAAATAAATAAATAAATATATTATATATATATAAACTACCACTAAAAAAAATAAGGTTTAGGAAATACAACCATTTATGAAAAAAAAAATTAAAATATTAAATCTCAGTTGTTATTAATAGATACTTTACAAGTGTTTAATAAATTTATGAATTTTTACACGTGCATATCTAATTTTTTAAATTTTTTATTGTAATTAGTTATATATCAAATTTTCTAATAAAAATAATAAAATTTTATTTGGCATTTGTTTATTGTTGGTTGTAATTATTTATTGTTTTTGGTTCTACAAAATTAAATTTTAAAATGTTAAAAAATTACATGAAAACAAGTTTTAAAATCAAATAATAAATATAAAAAGTTATGCTAATTTGTATTTTTAGATATTGGATGCATATTAGATGTAAAAATAATAATACAATTTTGAAAATGTTTATAAAATTTATCTCGTGCTTTACTCAAATTCTCAACGGGCACATAACCGGGCCTGGGCCTGATCGTGGGCTTGGGAGTTGGGTTCACATTATACAGTTCAGAGCCCAGCCCATTTTATAACATTTTTGTTTTTTTTTTAAATAGAAATTTGTTTTTATTTGAAGATTAACCTAAATTATAATAAATTAAAATATATGTGCTTTATGTTAGAAGGAATAATATCAATTTATTATATTTTAAGTTTAGATAATTTTATTAAATTCATTTATACGAAAATAATTGTTAAAAACATTTTATATAAATTTAAAATTCTAAAATTAGTATACGATGGTTCTGTAATTACTTATAAAAAAAATGATGTTCTCTTATATTTCTGTTAATTTGTTTTTTTTTTATCTATTATTTTATTTTAAAGGTACTTAATTAATTACTTCATTTTAGTTGAATAAAATTAATATAATTAATTATTTAAGTTGAATACATCAATAATAATATATTTAAACATATATTTAATTCATTTTTACGAATAAAAATAATGAATTACTCGTTTGTTAAAATTATTAATTAATTAGTTAATAATATCTTAAGTAAATAATTAATTGATTTGGATTAATTAAATTACATTAATAAATAATAATTATTTTTTAATTTAAATATTTTTAAGGTAAAATATAAAGTTTAAATGTATTTTTATTAATTTAGGTGTAATTTTATTTAATTGTTAAAGCAAAAAAGAATGTGATGGGAGCATTCTAAGTTATAAACACCCTGCCGCTAAGTAAACTTCAATCTCATATCTCTGGTTTGGTTTCAACCGGAGCCCAAACCATAACCATCATCTCACCGGCGGGATTCCTTTTCTTTGAGTGAGTTTGATGGAAATCGCCGGCAACCTGAACCACAGCTCTCATCCAAAGCGGAAGCGCGACGACATAGCATCCAATGGAGCTGACCATATCAACTTGGCTCTCCTCGAAGCCGTCGAGAAGTCCCAAAAGGTAGTCGAAGTATTGGACCTTCGAACGGTGAAGAAGCTCTCTCTCGCGTTCGAACGCCGTCTCAGAGACAACACCGAAGCTCGCCTCAAGTATCCCGACCAGCCTGAGCGCTTTGCCGATTCTGAAGTCGAGCTTCACGACGAGATTCAGAAGCTCAAAGTTCTCGCCGCCGGTCCCGAGCTGTACCCTGATATCGTCAAACTTGGTGTAATTTCGTCCGTCGTTGACCTCCTTTCGCATAGTAATACTGATATTGCTATTGATGCGGTCCAATTGATTCAGGATTTGACTGACGAGGATGTTCTTGAGGACAACGATGAACCTGCTCGCGTGTTGGTCGATGCGCTGATTGAGAATAATGTTCTCGATCTGTTGGTTCAGAACTTGCATCGATTATCGGAGACGGACCCGGACGAGATGAGTGCCGTTTACAATACCCTAGCGACCATTGAGAACTTGATTGAAGTGAAACCGGTAGTTGCCGAGTTGGTCTGTGAACGCACGAAACTATTGAAGTGGTTACTGGGGAAGATTAAGGTGAGGGATTTTGATAGCAATAAGCAGTATGCATCGGAGATACTGGCGATACTTTTGCAGAACAGTACGGTGAATCAACGAAGGCTTGGACAGATGAATGGGGTCGATGTTGTTCTTCAAGCGGTTGCAATGTACAAGTCCAAGGACCCCAAGAGCCCTGATGAGGCTGAGATGGTGGAAAATTTGTTTGATTCTTTGTGTTGTTTGTTGATGCCACTGGAGAACAAGGAAAGATTTGTGAAAGCTGAGGGTGTGGAATTGATGATAATTATTATGAAACAGAAGAAATCCGCCTATGGGTCAGCTATAAGGGCTCTTGATTTTGCCATGACAAATTACCCGCCTGCTTGTGAACGATTTGTTGATGTTTTGGGGTTAAAGACGGCCTTTGCTGCCTTTATGGGTAAGGTAGGGTAAATTACATAACTTCCTCTAGTCCTTGCATTTTGTTGTTTTTCTTATTCTCTATTATTGAACGTAGTCTAGAGTTGAATTCTGACATTCAAAGAGTAGCACAGAGTGATTTTAAAGTAAAAGCTTGCATGTGTGATAATCAATTATGATTCTGGGATCATATGGAAACATAAATCTGATTGGAAAGCGGGTCCATGGTACAATCTTATAGTTATTTTGTTAATTTATATTGAGAGAGACATTCTTATCAAAAAGAGATTTGAATTCTCTCTTTGATGGCATCTTGTTTTTTAAAATGCAACTGGAAAAAGCTTATGATATGTGAATGAACTAGAGAGGGTCCTGAATTTCTCTGGTTTTTAGCGAGGATGGTAGTGTTTATTGGTTGTGATGTGGAAAATAAGTTTTTTCATTGGTTTAATTAGCAATTCAGGCTGCAGTGTGATTAAATTGGAGGAAAGGAAAGGCGTTTCTTATTATTCCATTTCTTTACTTTACAATCTTTTAAACTCTCTTATTCCATTTTAGTGCGATCAAATTCACTGGTTGGAACAATCATTCATTGAGCTCCTACCAAGCCCTTTGAATCTTAAGTTTTTCAAGAAAAAGCAGATTTTAATAGGGAACTTGTTGGCTACAGAAAATTTCAAAACAAATATTGGTGGTTTGTTTGAGGTCTCCACCTTGTCTAGTGAATTGAGAAGTTAAAGAAGTCGCAGATCCTTTAGGAGTAAATAAGTTAACATTGTACTGTATTTTGGGAAATGGTTGATGAGTGCTTAGGAAGTTTTTCCCTAGCAACGCAAATGATGGTGGGCAAAGGTTTGGAAAGTTCAAGAGAATGGAGACTCAGGTATAAACATGGAGAGATTCTTTGTACAAGTTGTGAATGAAAGTCTGAGGGAAAAGAACCTTGGGCAAACGTGCCCTCTCGCTCTGGGATTCAATGGAGGCCGAATCTCTATTCTCGCTTTTCAAGTAATTCTTTTGTTGTTTAAGGAAGGAGGGATTTTATCTCTGGGCCTTTTTCTTCCAATTCTCTCTTCTCTCTTCTTAGGGTGGCCTCGCTTTCCTTGGTTGTCGTAAAGGGTTGAGTTTTTAACCTAGTAGGTCTTGCATGGAAAAGTGAAAACGTCAGACCGCGTGCAAAGAAGCATCGAAAAACCTCGACCATGTTCTCTAGAGTTGCCATTATGTTAAGTTGATATGGTCCAACTTGATGTCTTTGGAGCCTCCGTTCTGGAGCAGCAATTGTAAGGCTACAATGGAGGAGGTTTTGCTTTTCTCCCTTCCCAAGGAGGACATAATTTGATGAGAGACTTGCTTCTTCAATATTTGGGGATTTTGCGTGAGAGAAATGATGTATATTTTAGAGCTGTGGAGAGATCTAAGGGGGATTTGTGGAAGGTTTCTAGGTTTAGTTTCTCTTATGGGCCTAAGTGGCTAAGGTTTTTTGTAATTATCAAATGGATTTTTTCTTTTAGATTGAAGTGTTCTTTCTTGTAGTTCTTTGGACTTCCTTTTTGTGTGGGGCTTTTGTTTTTATGCCCGTGTACTTTCTTTCATTTCTCTTGATTAAAGCTCGATTTCTTATTAAAAAACAATGCATTTTTTTTCCAACCTAGCTATCTTACTATGGAATTAGGTTTTGATATAAAATGTGAAATTGATGTCTAAATCTTTCGTTAATATATTTTTCTGTGAAATTGTTCCAAAATTTGACTTCTAATCACTTATTCGATGATGCTTACTTCACATGTTTTAAACTTTGTAGATCCCTTTGAATAAGAAAAACAAGAAAGAGCGTTATCAAGAGGAGTTGGAAGAACGTATCGTGTCTCTTATTGCATCATTATTTGGTAAGCAGGCAAGTGAAATTGTACATATTCTTTACCATCTGTGTTTATTTAACAAATTTTGCTCCTTTCTGGCTGCTGCCAAGATATTCCTTCAACTTATATGATAATCTTTCCAACTTCTAGTATTGGATATGAACCCTAATGAGTTTGGAGTTATTATTGTATGAGAGAGGAGAGATGGTCTGATACTGGACTGTAGAACATGAACTGATTTAGAATGACAATAGTTTGACAACTTGGCTTTCTGCAATACCTGGGATACTTCACTTAATTAAAGAATTTTCGTGGAGCAAAACAGTGGTTGCAGCCTTTTGTTCCTTTTTCCTTGCAAATAGTTTGGCCGGCTAGATAGGCCTGCCTTATGTTTAAATGAATACTGATACTAAAATTGTCAAGGGATAAAGAGAAAAAAGAATCCTGGTGGACTGGCAGTAGAAGTGCAAAAAAGAACGTCTTTTTAGTACTGCTCGAATCATGTAAATCGTGCTGGAGAAAATGCACAATGAAATTGTATGATGCATTCACTGAGGTTTTATATTTACAGTGCATTTTTAAGCGCTTTAATATTAGGTGCTCATCTCTTAAAGCAATGATATGTTTCTGTTATAAGAGTTTGTCATTGTATTCTAATTTGCATTTTATTGCAATCGTTGGCCACAAACACGTGGAACTACCCAGCTTTCTTTCTTTTTTTTAATCTATCCTTTCTCCTATTCTTAGTTTCAACTAATGTTCCTTGAGCTTACCAGGTGGTATTTTGAGGGGTACCAGAAAGGAAAGGTTGTTGAGTAAATTTGTTGAAAATGAGTGTGAAAAGATAGACCGGCTGATGGAACTCTACATAAGGTGGGTTCATGTTCACTTCTATTTCTTTGCATTCCTATTGTTCAGAGATGAAGTCCTCTATTTATTTATTTCCTTGAACAAATAAGAATCTCGCATGATTAGTGATAGTTTTATTTTTATAGATATTCTGATAGAGTCAAAGTGGAGATGGAGCGGCTAAGCGAGATTGAACTCGATGATTTAGAGGTTCCATGTGATTTATATTTAATTTCATACATTTTAGAAATTAGTTTATGCTCTAATATGCACCCAAAATTGCAGATGGATGAAGATGAAAAGTACAACCGCAAATTAGAGTCTGGACTTTATACCCTTCAGGTTTGTCTTCGTGATTAATGTTTCATTACTATCAAAGCTTGTTACTCAATGGACTTTGATGATTGGTGCATACGTTAATGTTAGGTTGTTGTAACAAGAGATAGTTAATCTCTCAGTCCCTGTGGATCATTGATATGAGCTGTTTCACTCGATATTGTGTTGTATAAGCTGGGGATTAACTCCTTCAGAAGCTTTTATGTTCATCAAGTTCTATGACAGCTTGTTCTGTAAAAGAGTATTTAAAAACAATTGATAAGAATTTTGATTAGGTAGCTTGTAATATTTAGATTTTGGAGCAACTATTTATGGAACTATGATTTTAAAAGGAGCAACTTCATTTATCCTTAGAAACAAGCTACCCTTGAAAATAATGCAAGAGAAAATACGGAAAAATAACTTTTAGAATGCATTAAGCCTAACATGTTTTGTTTGATAATATGGATTTTAACTGCCTGATATCTTCTCCATGATACAGTTTTTATGAACATCCAGACAGTTCTATATCTTACACTTCAACCAGCATTATCCTTTGGTCCAATGTTTCATAAAATTGACTTATTAAACTTTCTTTTATTACTTTATTTTTTTATTTTCTGATAACCGGGAGTTGGAGCTTTTCTCCTTTATATCTGGGGGCATCTGCGCCCAAAAGGCCCGAACCCGGTAGACATCAGAAATTTTTGGTATGAAGGTTTAAACTTGAGACCTCTAAATCAATATGACCGAGAGACCCCCAACCCTTGGGGGATAAACTTTGTTTTAATTTGATTTCCTAGAATTTAGAAATGTCAACCTTTCTTCCTTACATGCAAGTTTTACAGTTTTTAGGCTTGAGGGCATCTTATCCTACTGCTTGATGGTTTTTATCTTTTGTGATCAAAGTTTTATTGACAAAAAACAAATAAACACATTAATTCCTTTGAGGAGATGAAGCAAAGTTTATCGAGGGATGTCATTCATATTTCAGCATTAGATGAAGTACATAGTCTTTGCTGGAAAATCATTTTATGTTCTTTATAGTGTTTTATTTTCTATTAAAGTTTTTATTGATAAAAAAACGAAAGTAGTCTAGCATAAATTTTGTGCACATCAGCTTAGGAAAATTCAAATTGGAAGTTGGAGGCACATTTTGAAATTAATTTAAAGGTAGGATTTATGAGTAGCTTAAAAGGTTCCAATGTTTGAAAATTTGAAATTATTTACGTTGTTAATTATTTTCAATACTCAATAGGGGTTAGTATTAACATCAATCCTTGTTCTTGCAGTTGATTGCTGTTATTTTGGGACATCTATGGTGCTCCGAGTAAGTGTTGCATCAAACTACATTCATGATGTTCTAATTTTATGTTTTTTTTTTTTTTCCTTAAGAAAAAATTAAAATTTATTGAACAATGGTTTCTTGTTTTCAATTCTCTTTTTATGAGAAAATCAAAAAATATGTTTGGCAATTATTTTTGCCTTATTTTCTAAAATTTCGATTTAAGAAGTGAAAGATTTACTTTAAAAATAAGTATTTAAAAATATTATATTCAAAATTATTATATCCTTTTAATTTCTAAAAATATTTATTGTACTGTTATTACGAAGTTGGAAACAAGAAACCAAAACAATTAGAGATGGGAGAACAAGAAATGGTTACCTAGCAATGAGAAATGAGAACAGAACCTAACGATCTCTTTGAGATTATGTTTCATTTGATTGTTTCTCTTGTAGACACTCTCAAATGAGAGCAAGAATTGAATTATTGCTCAAGCAACAAAAACTCACTAGGCAGGACATCAAGAACATTCTTCAGGTCTGCTTCTCACTTCACCTTTTTTTCTCCAATTTATATACATGTTATTTTTGTTTCAAGTCTTGAATGGGAAGTATGATGTTTAAGCAAACATACGGGAGTAAGTTAGGGCCTTTTTGGCATACTATTTGGATACTAATTATGTTTTCAGAGTCACAGAGTCAAATGGATTTAACAAATATCTATTTGACAGATTTGTTTTGAAACCTGTATTTGCATTTTGTGTTTTCACATAGTGGAAATTCTTTGAACAACCTTTTATGTTACCAAACACACATTTGAAAACGCTGAAAACATGCCGTTCAATTATTTATTTCATTGATTTCCTTCTTTATTTAATAAATCCTTTGTTTTCCAATTTTTCTTTTTAGATCACTAGTTGAATATAAACCCACTTTTTTCGTCTTTTTGGTCTCTATAGAAGTGACTCCTCATGAACTAGGTGTTCTTTATGTTGCATTTCTTGCCTTATCTCTTCTTCTACAGAACTTTTTATTCTTTCCATTCAAAGAGAAATATTATTCCGATAAATCCAGTATATTGATTACAGAGCTGCCTTTTGAATTATTATATTTATTTTTGTTTCATAAGAAATTAATAATTTCATTGAAATTATGAAGTATACAAAGGCAAGCTCAAACCAAGATGTTATAAAAGGACCTAATTGAATACAAAGGAGGAAATGGTATTATAATGAAAATGTTGAGAGAGAGGACCAAGTGGAAGAAAGATTTACAAAATCATTCCAAAATTTCTTTGAAGATCTTCCAATCTCTTCTAAAACTTTTCGCTCTGTTTTGATAGTCCAAATGGTCCAAAGCGTAGTCCTAAGATCCCTGCCCATTCCCTACTAAGCCACTCCTTCCTGGAGTTCCTCATGTCCTCTAGTTACTTTCCTTGATTATCCTTTCTTCCTTTCCCTTACCTCACACATGTGCATCTATCCATTTTTCTATTCCTCTCTCATAAGTTGTGTGCGTTTTGAGGCTTATCAATACTTCATTCCCTTAGAGCCAACTTGTCCTCCAAGTGGAAGCCAAGAAATTACAAAGCCATGCAACGTGGCAAGAGCGAACTATTCTTTTGTTTTTTACTAAAGGTGGAAGTTGAGAAATTGTTGAGCTGATTGGTCTACTGACTCTAAAGGGGCCTTCTTGGTTGACATGCCCTTCCGCTAGGTTAAGGACCTTCAAAGCCTTACAGCAATACTTTTAACAACAAACACTCAAAGTCATCACTGGTTTGATCTCTAGCAGCTCAAAATTGAGATCGCGAGGAAGTGGCAACATAGAGCTATTGTCGCCTACAACTTGTCAAAGTTGCAATGCACGAAAGACTTGATTTGGTAAAACATATTTGCCTGCATTTTAGTGGACCTCCTTGCGTTTGGAATTGCTGTACTAATCCAATTTTTTTCTGCCCAACGAATGCCCTGTCTGAGAACATATGATCTCTATCCAAAAGATGTTGATCAACCTTTAAAATTGCCAATGAGGATTGCAAGGAAGGAAATATGGATGGGTAGGGGCTTTTAGAGGGTTAAACTTGTCCGTTAGTTTTGTACCCAGCTCTTGGTTAATGGAAAACTCGTTGGTTCTTGCCCCTTGCAGAACCAGAAAGTGATCTTTAATTACCTTCAAATCTAAACAAGCCTCAAATTTCCCGTTGATGACTTCCATATCTGCATAACTACATTTCCACAAGCTGACAGCTTTGACATGCTGAGTTCTGTGACTTCTGGGATAAGGCATTCATAGCCCCATTAAAATTCGTTTGCTTGTACTAAATATCAAAATCATATCATACAGGGTGCTGGTATTCCCCACCAATTAGTCACTATTCTAAAAGAAATTTCAAATAGGCTTTCATTTTTTTTTAACCCCTATAGTCTATGAGTTAGCCAATAACTTTATCGTAGATGGCCTTATATGTACTTCTGAAAGGTAAGACCTGACTGAAATGAATAGGGCAGGGTCCTTGCATAAGGACATCTCCACAATAAATGGTAGGATATGACAGAATGGAAACCATTCAAGTGCTTATATAGTACTCTGCAGAAGTGTATATTGAAAGACAAGATAATTCTGCCTCTATCATCTCGTCTAATCAGAATGCTTCATTCAAGCCAGATAAGTTCTTACCCCTCGAGGAGTTTGAGATGTTTGAAAATACCTTCCAAAGTCTTGGATTCCAGTCTCTGATTACAAACTTAGAACTCTTTCTAAAGCTGGTATTGGAGTGGGTGAACTCTTCGCAAGATTAATAATAGTGGGCATGAGCATAATGAGTAGACCAATAAATTGTGAGATCCCACATCGGTTGGAGAGGTGAACGAAACATTGCTTATAAGGGTGTGGATACCTCTCCCTAGCAGACGCGTTTTAAAACTTTGAGGGAAAAATCCAAAGAGGACAATCTACTAGCGGTGAGCTTGGGCTGTTACAAATGGTATCAGAGTTAGACACCGAACGGTGTGCCAGCGAGGACGCTAGGCCCCCGTGAGATCCCACATCGGTTGGAGAGGGGAACAAAGCATGGCTTATAAGGGTGTTGATACTTCTTCCTAGTAGACGCGTTTTAAAACCTTGAGGGGAAGCCTTGAAGGGAAAACTCAAAGAGGACAATGTCTGCTAGCGGTGGACTTGGGCTGTTACATAGATAAAGTAGAAACGAAGTAAGAAAAAAAAAGGTTGATTGTTCAAACTTGATTTCAAAAAGGCCTATAATAAGGTGGAATAAAAAGGTAGTTTTGTGCCTTCACAAACCTCCCACCAGCTCCACGGACTCTCATGCACCCATCGTCATGCTACACCTACGTAGGAGTCTTTGTTTGGGCAACTTTAGGCCCCCCATTATCTTCTTAGGAACAAAGCTGTGGGTGGCTGTGTAATCACTTTTCACAGATTCATAAAGAAATTCAATTCTATATAGAATAATGTTCTTCACGTGCTTAGTAGTGAAGTGCCTGCACTATTGTTTTGTCCAGAGTTTTGTTATTCTTTCAACAAGAATATGTTTCCTTTCAAATACTCTAAATTAATCGATTCAATTCGTTTTGTGAATCAAAGGAGTATCACGACAATATCGGGGATCTCGATGGACCAGAAGAGAAGGAGCGAACGCAGGGGAAAATTCAGAAGTTCATCTCAGCTCTTTGATTGTTGACTTACCCTTCTTTTATTGGTTTAGCCAGTTTTTAGGACACTGAATTTGCTTACGAAAACTTTTCTCTTGTTTTAAAAGTGTTTAATAGATATATGAACTTTTAGTTCTACGTATTATAGGTTTTGAGCTTTTTTTTGTAGTCTTTATAAGAGTTTCTTATCGATCTCTAAACTTTTAATTTTATGTATAATAGAGTTTTAAAATTCCAATTATGCTAGACCGCTTACAAATTCATAATTTTTTAAAATGAATCGACTTAATATATGTAAATTTTAAAAATTTATTATCAAAATTGAGGGACTTTGGAATTTAACTGTTTTTTCTATTATTATCAATATCTAAAAGTTTGAAGGAAAAAAAAAGGAAAAAGAAAAAGAAAAAGAAGGAAATAATAAATGATGAATCAACGTTTTTTAAGAAAACATTTTGTTGTCTGTTAATCATAGCTTTTTCCTGGGAAACTAATTGTTTCAGTAATTATGGAATTCTATCATAAAATACTGAATTAAAATATTAAATGCCATTAAATAAGTAAATAAAACAAATCACAAGTTATTCCCTTTGGTGGAGCCTCCTGTTTTAAATAAGGGTTTATTTTGTACCTAACTCTGTCTTCACATTTAATGTTTTTGCAGTTAATAAAAATAATCTAACATACTAAAAAAAAAGAACTATATAAATGAAATTATATATATATATATATATATATATATATATATATATATACATATATAGTTGGTAGAGTATATATGGGAGTTATACACATAGTATATGTTAAAGTTTTTGTATACCATGTAACTAATTGGGACCTTCCCTCAACTTGAAATGTGTATGTATAATACAAATTCAACTTAGCATTTAATTCTCTCACACTCGATTAAAGTTTTTTTTTTTTTTTTAACCAATTGGGGCCTTCCCTCGAGATCAATTAGAGGGATGAAGAAAGATTTCTTATAAATTAATTTTTTTTTTATATTTGCTTCGTCTTACAATTACCTTCCATTTGATTTCGGCCTATTATATTAGCTAAACGTGTAAAGTTTGTGAAACTAGGTTAATGTAAAATTGGTTTTAAAAAATATATGATTTCTTATAAATATTATTACTTATGTATTGCAAATGGTTTTGAAATTTTGTGTAGAAAACTATGCTATAATATTAAAACACTAAAATAAATAGAAAATTGGATGAAAATAAAAAATAAAATAAAGGTCAAATATTTTTATGGACAGGACATAAAGGAAGAGAGAGTGGAAAATAATTTAAAAAATAGAGGGAAAAAGGCTATTAAATAAAAAGAAACAGCCAAAATTTATATTTAAAGAGGTGAAAGAGAGAGAGTTGGTATTCCATTCAACTCATTCAACTTATGTAACGGCTCTAATTGTCAGAGATTTTTGCCCTCTTTCTTTGCCTCTCTGTAACTCAAATTTCGAATTTTTTTCCTCTTTCTCTCTCCTCTTTCTCTCTCTTCATTAAAATAAAAATTGCAGAATTTTGAAAATGCTTCTTGAACAGAGCGCCACCCGTTAACCCTCTTTTCTTGTCTCTCTGTCTCTCTTCACTAAACTCACTTTCAAATCTCTCTCTCTCTCTCTCTCTAGCTGAGTTCCTTCCATTTCCCTAACTCTTTGGAGGATTTCCAGAGCTTAGTCTACTAAAAACCGCCATAGATCCTCTCTAATGGGTGCTTGTTTGAGCAAAAAGAAGAAGACTTTACCTAAGATTTCTTCTACTGAAGTACCTCCAGATCCCAGCTCCTGCAATGGCGGCAAACCCATCATCCCAATTTCTCAGCTGCCCACCACTGACCTGAAAGTCAAGAGCAGCAAGAAAACAGGGCAAGAAAATGGTGAGGGGAAAGAAGAAAGAAATGAGTACCCTGTGAAGAAGAAGGAGGTTTTTGTGATTAAGCACAGGAAGAGCCACGATGGAAGAGACAAGAATGGGGCTTCTCTTCTTCTTGTTCCTCCTCCTGAAGAGGGTAATGTGTCTTCTTCTTCCTGTGAAATTTTGGAGTCTGGAGCTTTGGGTGAAAATTTGAAGGTGGGTTTGGTTAGAACTTCGAGCTGTACTAAAGAGGAAGTTGATGCCATTTTGATTCAGTGTGGAAGATTGAGTCGGAGTTCATCTGCTAAAGGCAATGGAAGAAGGTACTCTGGTTCTAAGAGAAGCAATGATTTTGACCATTGTGGCAATGGGGATGGTGTTGATTCTGCCAATTTTGGTGATGAAGATGAAGATGGGAAGAATCCCTTTTCTGTTGAGGTTGATGACGTTGGAACTCCGGCGGAGAAGCGCCACCACCAAAGGCAGAGCCACCGCCAGTCTTCTAGACACTCTTCCTCTCGAGGGAGGAGGAGAACCCCAAGTAGGGAGAGAGATCAAAACCAACGGTCCAGCAGTCGAGAGAGGCGTGTTAGCCGGTCACCTGGCCGACGGTCAGCGGAGCCCTCTGCAATGAATACTTCCAATGTCAATGCCAATAACGGCGGTGGTCTCAGTCGACCAGCAAAAATGGTTTCGGTCCCGGCAACAGTCTGTCACATGGAAATGGACAAGAGCAACAGTGTCACTAGTGCTTATGGAGACAATGATTCGGCGACGGTGACTGCTGTTAAGAGGATATCGGTTAGAAGAAACGTCGGCGAGGCGACTGCCATGGCGGGTTCAAGGGTTGCGTCATCGCCTCGCTCACAGTCTCCTGCAAGAAACATTGACGTGGACGAAAACCAGCAGCAGCAGCCATCTCTCAGCCGCAGCTCATCAAGAAAAGCAGAGCAATCTCCTTACAGAAGAAACCCATTGAGTGAAATTGATACAAATTCACAGCCACATAAAAGGATAAACAACAGAAGCAAAAAGGAAACGGAAGAACAGATTGCTAAGGACTCCATTAATGGTGTCTACCAGGTACATCAACCTACACACACCCTATTCTTTCATGACTTCAAGTGTCCAGAAAGTCTTTTAATATTGATTCATACCTTGCAATCTTTTGTCACAGAAGCCAAAAGCTGATTCCAAAAGTTGTCACAAAGTAACAGTTTCCCAAGTGAATAGCAACAAATCAGGCAGCGCAGCTACCAGAGCTGTTGTGAATATTATAGCCTCCACAACACCATTGTCAAACACAGAGGTGGTCGTGGTAGAGCATCAGAAACCACAAGGACTGGCAAGGAGCAGATCTGCAAGGCAATCAAGAGAATTGGATATTAATCCAGAAGCTTTGTTGAATCAAAGTCAAACACCATCTTACACCAAGATGTTGCTTCAAGACATTAAGAATTTCCATCAAAAGAATGCTAACCCTGTTTCTCTTCCAGCTTGTGTAACCAAGGCCTGTTCCATTGTTGAAGCAGTTGCTGATCTCAATTCCACAACAAGTTCGAATTTCTCCTGTGTTTCCTCTGAGGATAGAAGCAATCCACCAACATACCAATACAGCAGAAATGAGCATAGCGTACCTTACAGTGGCAATCTGAAGGGCATGGCTGATATCAGAGACCCTTTTGTTGAATCAGAAGTTGCCGTGAATGACGATATTCTGGAACCGAGCTTTCACAAGTACACGACTGTGAGAAGGGGCGGCGGCCCTGTCGTTGCTGCTGGAGGGGGAGATACAGATGATCAGGAATCCTCCGGTAGCAGCAGTTTTGTGGGCGGCAGTGTTCAACAGCACCATTGGGGCATTTCAACTGACTCCTGGACATCAAGACAGAACACCAAAGAGGAAGGCCAGCCACATACTGGCTCAGGGAGTAGTCTGCAATCAAAGCCAGGGCTCACCGGAGATGATAACAGGCGGAGAACAGCCGAAAGGAGGGAATCCAATTCCCAAAGAACTGGGATTGGCCGTGGCAGACTCGGTGGCGGTACCAGTAAAGTTCTTCATACAATTCCTGTTGCAGCCACTGGCTCCACCTGATTAGAATTGTATAGATCTCTCACCTCGGCCATTTGCCTGTTTCTTTTTGTGTTGTCTTTTTCCATTCCTCGGCCTTCTGCTTTTTTATATTCAGTTGCAAACTTGCAACAATTTCTCCTGTTCCTGAATTCTTCCACTCAATATTAGCAGCGCAAAAATTATTTCAGTAAATGTGTGCTTTCCACTAGGTTCTTGTTAATATATGAACCATTAACTGAATTATATCAAGGTTATGAGGCAAGAAAAATATATAATTACAATAAGTTTATATTACAAATGCCATAATTACATAATTTGAATACAAATGCTACGAATAGGCATCGTCCTACGACGAACGGTCACTAAAATTACAAATGCTATGAATGATCTTCCCCTGACAGTTCAAAACTCACATGAGATTTGCGCGATGAGGGCTCTTGACAGGCAGCTTAGCAGATGTCCATAATCATGCATCATTGCTAAGTGCGTTTGCACGCACAAGATTGATCTGTCTACCGCACATGTACTATCAGATTGCAGCACAATAAAGTATTGCATCAAGTATATCCTATCGTGGAAATTTCTTCTAAATTTAGTACTATGTAAACTGGCCTTTCATGTCCGGTAATGAATGATAACCTTTGTTTTGAACGTTGAAAGCGTGAACAGATCTTGTGAGCTCATTCCAAACTACTGCCATAGTTGACCACGTATATAGCAACCACAGTGACAACGGCTCCAACCAGTTGAATAGGTGAAAATGTCTCTCCCAAATATAGAAACCTGACATAAACGAACAGAGGAAACATTGAAGTGTCTGTAAAGTAGATATTTCACTCATTGTATTTGTGGCCTGCTGTAAAATAGCGTGTAGAACATTACCCAAAAATTGAAGCAAACATTGGAGTGAGAAAGGTGAGAGAGCTAAGCTTTGTCAAACTACCTGTTAGTAAAAAAACCATCCACAATGGAGAATTAGCACAAAAGTGGAGATTAAGTAATGAGCCATGAATGTCTACAAAGTATCATGGGGCATTAAGCATTTGATCAGATGCACACAGCATATCGGAAAACCAGTGAACCTTGAAGCTAAATGGATTTCAAAATGCCTATTAACCCGGCACGGTGAGACCAATAAAGTGATGTTATTCTTATGTCTTTGATCATACTTATAAAATTTAAAACTGTGTAACAATAGAAATAATAAAGAATAAAGCAACAAGATGAGAGAATTTGAACTTCAAAGCAAAGCACGCCTTAAAAACTAGAGAATGCTATGAGGGAAAGGGTAAAACCTTTTGTTGCACTATAGAAGAAAGAACCGTAGCTAACAGCACTTCCAAATATGGATGCATAAAAGAGTGCTAGTATATCATTTGTTGTAAAATCCTGAAGACTCCCACTGACTGCAGGCTCATGATTAAGGAAACAGATCGCCAAAAGCGGGAGACCACCAATCACCATGTGCTGCAATATAAAAAAGTTACATTTATTTAGTTCAATAGACTAAGGCCTTGTAAAAGGCATCCTTCAAGTATTTCATAACTTCCAATAAGGAACTCCATTGAAGTTTGATGCTTTCTATATTTAATAGCCTGCATGCTACACTGGACAACAGCTCTTCCTCTCACTTCTGATGTATCAAAATCATAAAATGATGGGCTAACTGGGTGAAGGGGGCAGGAAATTTCCCATGAGGACTATGAACATGTGATGAAGGTAGATCGAAAACTAATTTTCTTCAATCATGCGATCATATACTTTTTTAATAAGGATGACGAAAAGGGTCCACTAAAAAATCTGTATACTGAAATGCATAAGAAAGAACAGTGATATGATTTCATAAGAGATCACTTCAACGGTTTATCCTACCCATCCAGTTGCCATAATAGGATCAGAATACTTTGAAACCCAGCGGACCATGACAGTACCTACTGCCATGCTCTGTGCAGCTAGAAACATCCACCACTCTCCACTTCCCCACAACGAAAAGCTACTTGCATCGAGAGTAAGTGAAGGAACCTGTCAAACCGAGTGCCACATCAAACAGAAGCTATGCTTTGATAAAGTGCAGATAGATGGGTCTCGTGATTTCGTTAATGTCACATCTTTTCATATGATATAATTCTTGAACAATAGTACTAACATAATGCTTAAAAGAAAATAAAGAAATTCACGCACACTGCACACAAAAGACCATTATTCTATTGTGGAAGAGAAAACAAAAGTGGTTTATTTAAAAGAGGTCAAGAAGCCAAGCTGAGCATTTATAAGATGGTTAAATCAAAGTTTACAAAGAATATGAAAAGTGAGATTGAAATATTAAAAGATTTGATCAGATCGCAGTTCTAAAGATTCCGAAGAGTACACAGTAGTTCTCAAAATCCAGTATAAATTTTATGTTCAGAACCACCCTGCATTACCAGAGCGGAGTGCTATAAAATTACGGTTTTCATTTCTTACAAAAATTGGGCCTCATCATCCCAAAAGCTCGCCAAACCCGCCACAAAGTACATAAATCAAGCTTGTTGATAGTTACACTTTGTTAGTCTCATTAATCATGCACATCTCTATAACCATCCAGTTATATAATGCATCTGTAAGACAGTAACACTAACACAAGGGCCCCAACTATACCGAGGAGGGGAAAAACAAGTACCTCAAGGAGTAAAAGTCCTAAAACTCCAAGTACAAGTCCAGCGGCTCCAACTAAACCGATGGACTCACCAAATAAGAAGGCTGCAAGCACTGCCACGGTTAATGGTTGAGAATCAATTATTACCTGCAAACAAGAGATATAAATATAATTTTTCGTATGATACTTGAATGAGTACAGAGATGTAGAGAGAAAAGTGCCAAATGTGAATTTTTCCCCCTTTTTTGTCATTGGAAAAATGAAAAGAATGATAATATATAAAGCCTACGAAAGCTAATGTTCCCCCCAGTTGGTACAAATGAGAGACAGATCATAAATACAAAAGTTCTTATCAAGAGAACTCCAAGTAGAGGAGTATGGGTGGGATGCTATAAATATCAATGGAAAGTAATCGCCATAAGTTTGTCCACGTTTCTCAACTTTATTATACTTCCAATGGGAGCATACATGAAGTTTATCTTGAGAATGTTCTAAAATTCCTAAGGAATTTTCTTGTGAATCCATGTAAGTATGAAATACCTTGGCTAGTGGTATCTCTCGCTTCTCTCCTGAAATCGTTGCAAGTCCACACGCTCAAGTAGGAATCTACTCCTATAATCTCTAAGATTATAAATTCCGAAAAAACCCGATTATTTCCTCCTGGATGTCATTTCCATCTCAGTATTCAAATTCAACCTTCGTCCTATAACAATTCACAAATCAAAACTTCCTCTTCCTTTCAATCTTACAATGCGAAAGAGATGAAGTTTCAATCCTGTTCTTCAACCATACCAACCTACATTACTATATAAATAGGCTTTGGGGGCAATAGCTGGGCATCAAAGAAATAGCATGTGGTGGCATCGTCAACAATTGAACTCAGCTTAAGGGAATGCAGGAAATTACTTGATACGTTTCTAATTGTATGGATCATACACTTCAAAACACCCGGAGGTTAGTTTATCTTCGAATCTTCTTCAAAATCATAAGGGATACAATATTAAAGGATCCCTTAATCAAGCAAGCAAAGAAGATGAAATAATTTTCTCGTCTTCAGTTGTGTTCTTGATTTCTTTTTTCATTTCTGCCTAACAGCCCTACCAACATATACATTTACTAATACACCAATTACCAATTCCAGAAATCTGCAATGAACTAAGAAGACATTTACATAACAAAGCAAAGGATGCAAGAAAAATGGAACTTACACTACCCAAGCCTGCGGATGTCCTCTGCAAGCCTTGAGCAAGAAAGCCCTGAAATAATGTAGCGTCGACTAAAGCGAAAACAAGGATGGAAATCCAAGCAGAAAAACCAGAAGGGAAGGGGCGACCGCGGAAAGCAGCGAAGGCAATCAAGAGGAAACCGGCAGGTACAAGACGAAAGGCGGAAACGAAAAAAGGACCAGACCTTGGAAGCACCTCTTTCATGGCCACCATAGCCGTACCCCAAAAGAAAAACGGCGAAACCAACACACCAAACTCCCAGGCTTTCTCCAAGACTGCCACAGAACCATCGCCATCATTATCAAAATCGGAAGAAATCCCTAATTCTTCATCAGTCGAGGAAACCACACACTCCACATCCTGAGCAGTCCCCACGCAATCGATCGACTCTGTAAAATCCAATTCGGTATCCGAGCCACTTCTGGCGCAATTCGACACTGGAATTGACCGGCCTTTCTCATCGTACCTTCTGAAACCTACTCGTCGACGGAGGATTGGGTCTACGGAGGAAACGCCCAGTCCGACAATTTGCCTCCTGAAACTGAAAAGAGGGCGACAGTTCAATGGAGAAGAAGAGGAAAGTTGAGGGGAAGTGGTTGTAAGAGTGGCAGTGGCTAAACAGCCCGCCATTGTTGTCGTCTCTGCTACGATTCCTTCGCTTCAAACAGGAACCAATTAGTCGCCGACGAGCGTTAACATCCCGCCATTATTCTCTCTGTTATCGCTTTGTCACCACCGCAGATCGATTTGGGACACACAAAGTCCAAAATCTTACCACTTCCGAAGTTGTTGGGTACTAACCATCTATGTTCAAGCATTCGAAGTTCCAAAATAAAATTTTAACTTTTTTTTTCAAATTTTTTAAATTATATTTTAAGTTAAAATTATAAATTTAGTCGATAATGTTTATATACCACCTCACCCTCATGTATATACCTAAAATTTTGAGTTAGTTGTGTTAGCTATCGGAACCATTCGAATAGAGTTTACAATTTAAGTTAGGTTGGGTTATGTGTTTTTTTTTTAATTATTTAAAAAAAATTATATTTATCTATAATATATATTACATTAATGACTAAAATCTCATATAAAACTCGAATATCAAACATACATAAGTCACAACGCATCATTAACATCGGCTACAAATATCAAATATTTGTAATATTTGTAACAATCTTAAAATTAGGGAAAGTTGGGTTAGGCTGGATTGTAACCTTATTTTCAAGTTGGTTGGGTTGACTCGACCAAAAAAATGTCAACTCTGACTCGAATTTTCGTTTTTTAAAAAATTCAAGCCAATTTAAACTGAAAAAAAATTTAACATAATTCAACTGGTTGGATATTCTAGTCGGTACCTGGACCCTAACAAATAAAATTTATAATTTACATTTATATTTTTAAAAGTTTATAATTAAATTGATGCAAATATTAAAATTTCAAATTCTTTAGACTTTATTATTTTTTTAAAATTAAAGTTAAAATACTATTTTGATATCTATTTTATATTAGTTTATCTTCTTTTAATTATCTAATTTGAGTATATATTTGTAGTCTTAGTTTTTTTTTATCATACTAAAGACATATTTTCAGTTCCCTTCAATCATAATTCAATAGTTGATTTCTCGAGAAACGTGCATTATAACGTTTAACATGTTTTTTCGTACATTAAATCAACTTAGTTCAAGCTTTATGACGTGCTTTTTTATATCATTCTTCCATACATACTACGAATATAGCTTACTTGGAAGTTTCGAGGTGTCATTTATTTGATATACATGACACTTTTTAATCACGGTTGGATCCTTAAAAATTTCAAAATTTTCTCCGAACTCCTTAAATAGCTACTAAAATACGAGAAAAGATGAGTATCATTAAAGATAGATTAAAAAATAGAAGAAAAAATACTCAACTTGAACGAAAATATCACTTTTTCGTACCTAAACGGTCTCCTGAATAGTGAATGAACAGTATCAATAATATATTTTTT
Organism: Cucurbita ficifolia; assembly: GCA_033971965.1. Classification (NCBI taxonomy): domain Eukaryota; kingdom Viridiplantae; phylum Streptophyta; class Magnoliopsida; order Cucurbitales; family Cucurbitaceae; genus Cucurbita; species Cucurbita ficifolia. The sequence continues at coordinate 3,872,038 of CM066976.1, forward strand.
AAAAGTTGAAAAAAAATATTATTGAAACTTTTAAAATTTGAAAAATATATTTAACACCAATCAAATGCAACACAACTCTCTATTCTCGGATCGTTAAAAAAAATTATTTATTAGAATAAAATATATTAAAAATTCATAAACAAACAAATAAAATCAATTATAATTATTTAAACAAAGTTGGTATTTTGAAATCATGTTGCAAGTTCAAGATAAAAACAAACTAAATACAAAAATATTTTTTATATTTTTTAAAAAATTATGAAATTCGAGAAATATTAGATCAACATATCACAAATTAAATGTCTTATTTTAACAAACAAAAAAAAAAAAAACAAAAAGTGGCCATTATCGTTTATCTCTTATTAGATAGATCTGCCAATGGACGTGGTGGTGACTTATGGCTGTCTGCCACTTTCTTCATTTCCCCATATTTTTCATTAAATTATAATTTTGATTTATTTCCACGTCACCTTAATTAATAATTAAGACCTCTATTTCTTTTCTTTTTTTTACATTTAAATAATTTATGGTCGTGACGACGATATATAAGAAAGTGAACCATATCTATTAACAGAGACCTGAACTGTTACAACTCTACATAAAATAAAGTAATAATATAGATAAAATAAGAAGTTTTCCGCTTACCACACAAAATGGACAAATTGGGGACATTTAGTTTGAATTAAATATCTAATAAAAATGGACAAATGGGGGACATTGCTAAACTTCTGGGTCAGAAAAATATCTAATAAAAAATAAAATTTAAAATAAAATAAGAAATGTTATAATTATTGTGAAAAATAAAATTCGCTATTTAAAAATATTATTGAAAAAAATTATTATTTATATGGCTTATACAGCTAGAGTTAAATATTAAAATTTAATTAATTTTAATTTTATTGATTTGAATTACTGACTTTGGCTCTGTTTCCGGTGCTCGAACCCACGTGATATGGTTGTTCTTCTAATATTTTATGTAAAATAATAAATGTAATTAAAAAAATATTTGTTCTCTTTATTTTTTCCTGTTTTTTTCTTTGGCTGTGGGTTGGTGGCTCCCTTACGACTCTTAGTTGGCCATTGCAGCACGTTTTCTTTTTATTTATTTATTTATTGACTATATTCTTCAATATTCTTTTTTTTATATTTAATTTAAAACCAAAGTATTATTTATAAAGTTTTATAGTCATTTTCGTAGGAATTGTCTTTCAATGCCTTCTTTTAAAAAATAAAAAAAAATTGAAAAGTACGAGAGTTCAATTTTTCTAGAATTCTCGAGATACGACCATAATTTTTAAGAGTACGAGGCGACGATTAAATTTAAGGGTTGAAAAAATAAATTTTGTTTAGCTAAAAAAAAATATGTATAAAGGAATATTCTCTGAAATAGTTAAAATAAGACTTTTTTTTTTTTTTAATGTCTGATTTAATTTATATATTTTTTAATTCTTCTAATAAAAATAAAATAAACTAAATTAAATTAAACTTAAGCTTATATAGTTAATTTGAAAGGCAACGGCGGTTACCGATTCCAATGTTATAGGAACAAAATAGAGTGTTTATTATATTAATGCGAACGTGGACCAATGAGTTTCTTCTACAAACGGCTCCTCCCGGCTGGGCCCATTGACTTGGCCATGTCTCTGAGGACGAATTTCTGGATCTTTCCGGTCGATGTCTTCGGCAGCTCCGCCGTGAACACCACCGTCTTCGGCACCATGAACCGCGGCAGCTTCCCTCTGCAATACTCAATGATTTCATCCTCCGTCGGTCGCCGAGTTAAGCCTTCCTTTAAGCTCACAAACGCACAGGGCGTCTCTCCCCAGAACTCGTCCGGACGCGCCACCACTGCCGCCTCGTTTACGGCCGGATTTGTGTACAAAACTGATTCCACCTCCACGCTGCTCAAATTCTCTCCGCCGCTTATAATCACATCCTTCGATCGGTCCTTGATCTCCAAATACCCGTCCGGATGCATAACCCCAACGTCTCCGGTGAAGAACCATCCCTCGGCGGTCATCGCTTTTGCCGTCGCTTCTGGATCTTTCAAATACCCTAGCATCATCGATGAACCTCTCAGAACGATCTCTCCGATTGAAGTTCCGTCTCTTTTCACGCTCTTTCCGGTCTCTGGATCCAACACGTCAGCCACCGCCATCGCCAGCGTCCGCACCCCCTGCCGCGCCTTCAACCGCGCCCGCTCCGCCGCCGGTAGTCGGTTCCAACCCGACTTCCACGAGCAGCAAATGACCAGTCCACCAGTCTCCGTCAGTCCATATCCATGACTGACATCGAACCCTAACGATTCGGTTCGAAACAGAACTGCCGCAGGCGGCGGCGCTCCAGCGGTGAGAATCTTGACTGGTCGATCAAGTGGCCGATTGTCAGGGGAGTTTGTTAGCATATTGAGTACCACCGGAGCTCCGCACAGGTGCGTCACGTGATAGCGATGAATTAGGGCAAAAATCGCCGCCGCGTCGAATTTTCGTATACAAACATTTGTGCCACCTACGGCGGCGATTCCCCATGGAAAACTCCATCCATTAGCGTGGAACATCGGTAACGTCCATAAATAAACCGATTGCTTAGGAACTCCCCATTCAAGAAGCGAATCGAGCGTCACCGTGAAAATTCCTCTGTGACAGTGAACCACTCCCTTCGGCGACGACGTTGTTCCGGAAGTGTAGTTCAAAACAATCGGATCCCACTCGCTCACCGGCCGAATCCACTGGAACAGAGGATCCCCTTTCTGAACCATTTCCTCATACGAATCGACAAAATCGGCGCGATTCGAAACAGAGGATGCCGATGACGATGACGAATCCTCCGCCGCAGCGTTGTCGGCGATGAGAACGAGCGGCGGCCGTTTCATCTCCGGCGGGAACAAGGCCAAGGCGTCAGAGATTAATCCACAAGAGGCTTGATCGACGAAGATGAGATTCGTTTCGCAGTGGCGAAGGATGACGGAGATGGTTCGAGCATCGAGGCGGAGATTGATGGTGTTGAGGACGGCACCGGCCATCGGAACAGCGAAATGGAGTTCATACATGGCAGGAGTGTTGGGAGAGACGACGGAGACGACTTGGCCTCTCTGGATGCCGCTGGATACGAGGGAAGAGGCGAGTTGAAGACATCGACGGTGAGTTTCCGTCCAGGTGTAGGTGGTGGAGTCATAGATAATGGAGGGACAATCGCCGTAGACGACGGCGGCTCTTTCAAGGAAGCCGATCGGCGTAAGGGGAGAGGAATTAGCAGCGTTCGGCTTCAAATCTTCCATGGAAATTAATAACGATATTGTTCAAGCTCTGCTCTGTTTCTCCCTCTGCAAATATATATATACATATACACACACACACACATATATATATATTCAACAACTTGTAAGATGATAACGCTCATGATGATGATGATGATAAGAACCACACGCCATTTTGGAAAAAAAATAAATGGTTTAAATTTCTAACTACCAAACTATCTTAGGGTGTTACTTAGAAACACAATTCCATGGATAATCATGGACTTTACACTGAAATAGACATGTCGTAGCCATCTTTTCGGATAATTTATAGTATGTATAATCAATATTACCATTTTTTTTATAAAAATTTATCTGGGTTGGTAGTAACTATCGTGGATCAGAGTTTTCGGTAAACGAGCCATATTTTTCAAAATTAATATCAATATGTCGCTATTAAAAAACAATGACCTAGATCAAGTCATCATTGTCGTCCTTTGTTTCAAACGCTTGTAATATAAAGTTCTAAGCTTTGTATCCTCATAACTTCGATATATACTTGTCACCGGCTGTACAAGCTCACGTGTCACTTGAAAAAGAAAAGTAGCAAGAACGAGTATAAAGAGCTTTCAACTTCGGCATGCACTTGTCACGAGTTGTATAAGATCGTGTACCACTTGAAAAACAAAAGTGGCAATAATTAGTATAAAAAGCCCTCAACCTCAGTATGAAATCGTCACTAGCCCTACAAGCTCATGGACCACCTGAAAAACATAAGTATTAATAATGAGTATAAACAGTTTTCAATTTTTGTGAGATCTCATATCGGTTGAAGAGAGAAACGAAACATTCTTTATAAGAGTATGAAAACCTCTCCCTAGTAGATGCGTTTTAAAATTGTGAGGCTGACGATGATACGTAACGGGCTAAAGTAGACAACATCTACTAACGGTAGGTTTGGATTGTTACAATTTCGATGTGCACTTGTCACAAGCTGTACAAGCTCATGTACCTCTTGAAAAATAAAAACAACAAATATGAGTATGAGAGTTATCTAAATAACAAGAGCGTGATATTGCGAGTGACTCTAAATACGAGTCAAAAACATTCTTTATAAGAGTATGAAAACTTCTCTCTAGTAGACACGTTTTAAAACCGTGAGGCTAACGACAATACGTAATGAGTCAAAGTAGACAATATCTATTAGCGGTAGGTTTGGATTGTTACAATTTCGACGTGCACTTGTCACGAGCCGTACAAGCTCATGTACCTCTTGAAAAATAAAAACAACAAATATGAGTACGAGAGTTATCTAAATAATAAGAGCGTGATATTGCGAGTTGCTCTAAATACGAGTCAAAAAACTTATATCTCCACGAAGTTTTCGTGTGGTTGATATACACGTTGAAGAACGTAGATGAATAAGATATTAATTACTGTGGCAAACTTGGCTTCATCTCCACCGCTAATTGCGAAATTCAATAGAAAAAGAATCTTAGGTAGGTTTGTGGATTTATTCTGTCCGTGAATAGAGAAAAATTAAAAAAAATTAAAAAAAAGGAGAGGAAGAGAGCACAGCGGCGGTGGTGGCGGGGCGGTGACAGTGACCGGTGGTCGGAGGAGGAGAGAAAAGCGGAGAGAAGGAGTGGACGGAGGGGAGAGAGAGGAAGAGAAAACAGTTTTTTGTGTCTAAAACCAGAAGTGGTTTTGAGAAAACCATGGGCTCTCAATAATTTTTAATTTAAAAAACATGGCTTATAGATTCGTATTTTTATTTTTTATTTTATAAAAATAATGGGCTTGGGATTTACTAATTGATTCGATATTGTCCAAAATATCATATTACAAACTAAAACTCATTTTTTTGTTTTTTTTAATATTCAAATTTTCCAGAATCTTTAACATAAAAAATATTTTTTGAAAAAATTAAAATAATATTCTAAAATTTTAAAATCTTAAAAGTGTTTAATAAGCCTCTAAACCTGCGTCTCCGTCTGATATATTTTTTAAAAATTTTAAAAATTTAAATGTTAATTAATTTATTTGATATAAATTTAAAATTTACGTTTAATATAATTCTAAAAATTCATAAACTATGAATACATAAATTAATTTAACGATGGAATAAAAATACATAATTAATATTGCTAAGTAAATTTCTAATAAAATAAGGATTTTTATCTAAAAAAGAGTTTATAAAAAAGGAAAATTGCTACTTTTGAGTTTAATAAAACGGCCAACTTTTTTTACATTTTTATTTATTTATTATATTAGAATTTCACCTAGTGAAATGGCATTTTTGTCCTCACTAATTGTAGGATAATTCTACCAAAATAATTTAGGTAAAAAAAGGCTATTTATGTCAAAAATAGTAATTTCACTTGGAAAAGCATTTATGTGATTCTTATTTTCTAAAAATAGTAATATTCCATCTCATTTAGCTAAAAACATGTAACATCAAATATTTAAATCCTCGCTAAATTTAATAAATTAATTATTCGATTTTGTAATATTAGGCTTATAAAAACTACCTATAACTATATTTTTTATTTGAATTTATCGTATTAAAAAAAATTATTAAAATTTTAGTTTAAAAAATAAAAGAAAAAAAAGAGGAAAAAACGAACTTGAACTTATGTCGCATTAAATTCTCACTCGTTTATTAAATTGAAATTAATTGATTTAATTCAATAATGAATCATTGAATTATTACATCTTAATTAAGCCAAGTTAGTTGAATTAATTCCAACTAATATTGTTGATTAATTACTTTACTTAATCCCTAAGATTATTAAGTTTGTTCGATTATAATTAACTTCTATCTTGTGTAAATTAAAATGACGGGTACTTGTAAACGAAACTCTTAATTTAAGGGTGAAAATGAATCGAACTTGGCATTATTTATTGACTTTTTGTTTATTTTTTCTTCAACGGGTTAATTGTGAAAGTGATACATGTCTAAAAAGTTCGATGTACATTAAACTGATGTGTATTTAAATGATTTAGGGGTAGTCAGGTAATTTCTAACAATGAACCTGTCTCGATCGACAGGGTCTGCATTTGTCCCTATGTGATTTACGAGTTGGTATTGAAAGGGTTGGGCTCTGCGATGAATGAACTTTATCGAGCAATATGAGTGCGCACGTTCGTACGAAGGAAAGGAGGAGAAGAAAACTAAAAAGATAAAGTTTTAGGTCGAACTAGTTTAAAGTTATTCAGCACATGATGCATGTGATTATATAGACGGACCCCACCAGTGAGGTTATTTATTGAGTATTTATAATGCTCAACATTTTCGTGTAAAACGTTACCGGTAACGACGGAAATGTACAGGAGCTATTTAATTGGCATATGGTATGGTCTTCATTATGGTAACTTTTGTGACGTATTAAGCTCAAACCGAAATAAGCATGTTGATTTGAGAAGATTATAACCTAAAATCAGCCTGTTTATTTATGTTCGGTAATCGGTATACCTTATTCAGTCCAGTTTGTACAATTAAGGTAGACCGCAAACTATATATTTTATGTGTTCAATCCATCTATACGAACAACTCTCAATAATGAACGTTCATTCCCGACATAATATTTAAAAAAATTTAAAATATTTTTTGAATTAAATTCTCTTTAATAATTATAATATTGGTCGGGCCTTTCCAAAATTTTATTTAATAAGTCTTAAAAATCTCTCATATTTAATATATATATATATATAATAAATTTATAAATTATTAATATTATACCTAAAAAAGTACAATAAATTTTCAAATAATTATTATGTTATAGGTTCCGTTTATCTAACATAATTATTGTTTAAAAATTTAATTTTTATTTGGTTGACCGTTTTTATGGGTAACTAATTAAATGTAAGAGAATAAATTATTATAAATTTAAATAAAGTACGACTTAATCCATTGTTATTAATTAAATAATTAATAATTAAAACAAATGAATACTCTTATATTAAAAACAAAATAAAAGTAATTAAATACGTATAAATTAATAATAAATTATAACAAATAGTTAAGATAATATAATATGAATTAGGAACGTATTAAAATTTATTAGTTCTAAATAACATATGTCTTAATATTAATAATAATTAATTAATTTGAATATAATCCAGTGTTTTTTATTAAAAGATTAATGTTACAATTTTTATATATTATATTTTTATTAATTTTTCAGTGTATATAAGCTTCTTGTATATGTCGGGATTTAAAAATTTAGGTTAAATAGAGTTTTAAATTTAATGGATAATAATAAAATAGGTGAACAAAATAAGAATATTCAATATATTTTTAATAATTATTTCTTTAATTTTGAGTGCCCGATTTTATTATTTGAGAAAATAAAACGAAATTGTTATTAAATTGTTTACGAGAGAATATTCAAATCGAAATCTGAATAAAATATCATGATCAATTCGCCAAGTGTTTAACACGTTCAATTCTCCGAAAAGAGAAGAAAAACTTCTGAATTTGCGTCGAATGATCTTTTGATCGTTGAAGAGAATCCACTGTTCGTCGAAAGCGGCAGTCGTCGTTGGTGGCTATGGCTCGGGCAGGTGGTCGGAGTAGGAGTGGGAACGAACCGTCGGGGGGAGGGTTTCTTAAGGCGGTTTTCAGATTCTTGAAGATGGCGGAGTTTGAGATCCTTTTCGTTCTCTTCTTCATCGTGGCTTTTATCGTCTTCAAAGATCTTGTAAGTCTCTCCGTTATTGGTCTGTTGTTATTCCTGCTCTGTCTTGAGGCATATTATCTTAATTGGATTGGATCCGACGATGTAGATCGAAATGATAATTGTAGAGAAAGTATGTCTTTACTCTTTTTCGTTGTTTTGTGATCTTGTTATTAGGAATTTCGTGTATGTTAATGTTCTTTGACCCTCGAATTAGATTTGATCGGGCAGCTGATGATCTTATCTTTTCTTTCCTCGCCGTTGTATATAGTCACTGGTTTAGACTAAACTTATGATAAGATTAGAAATTTTCGCTAATTTTTTTAATGTAAAATACAGATTTGTGGAAACTTCTGTCTTTTTAGTTTTCAGAATTTGGCTAGGTAGAAGGTAGAAAGTATCTTTGAAAGTAGATTAGAAAACAAGGAAGACAATTATGCAAGTATGAATGCAAGGCAAAGAAAAAAGATATCGTTTAGGCTCATAGATATTCCAATAAAAATTCCATTTAACAAGGAGTTAAAGAAGTTGAAATAATTCCTGGATATAATTGTCCTCAACAGGCAATGGTTGATTTGGCTACTGCCGTTGGCTTGTGAGCTTTGCTACTCGAACCGTTGAATGTTTAGGATTGCCACATGGCAGCAACCTCTTAATGTGAAATTTACTGATGGGAAAATTGCAAACTAAGCTTTTGAAATGGTAGAACTTGCAGTTGTTGCAAGCTCACTTTAGCCAAGCTGATGGTTATAAATATTCCTGCCTATTTTCCTCTCATTGTGACTAAGAACTTGGAGAAGTCTATTACAAATTTTTCACAGAAAGCTATCGATTGCGATTGTGATAGCCACCACTGCATGAGATGGAACATGGTTGTTTCTGTTCGTGGAGAAAGGTCTCATATCAGGCACATTAGAAAGCAGAGTGAGGCTGGCCAATGGATTTACCATTTTCAGAAATAAAATCATCCAAAGCAAGTGGTAGGAGATCCTTGGGGCTGGAAAATAGGTTGTTGTCGCTATAGTCATAGTAAAAGACTGGTTTTATATTGCTAAACATAGCTTTCTTACTGAAGATTGACTTTCAAGTGAATGGTAGTGCTTTGGTCAAGTTCTTAGAAAAACTATGTATGGGAATATCTTTTGAGTCTATCCTTCTCTAGGCATAGGCTATATTCCAGTGTGGAGAATGAACTGTCAAATGTTGGTAGTTCTTAGATTGGTAAGACCGAAGTGTTGAACACAACTCTTTATGGGAAACACTCGCACTCTTTTAAGACCAATTGAGAAGAGATTACAAGACACTTTGCTCTACTTTAGACTACTTGGGATGAAAACCTTGGTAGGGTGGAGGGATATTTATAGGAGAAGCACGACAGTTTATTCCTAAAATATCTAAATTCTTTTCCTAAAATACTTAGGTATCTTTATTCCTAAAATACCTAAATCATTTTCCTAAAATATCTCGGTATCTTTATTCCTAAAATATATAAACAATGGACTCATACAATTATTGATTTGATCCTATTGGGCTAGTGACTATATTTTAACACGATTCATTTGTGGAATTGGGAGTAAAATACATGTCTGTATATACAAGTATTCACGATATATAAGGAAATAAAATGAACATTTTTATTGGGTAAGAAGGCCAGCCTATATTTGGTGGACCCCCGATAGTAACTACACAAATGAGAGTGGGCTAAATAAATGGCTCCAAGCAACCAAATTACATTTATGACACTTTTCCTGCAAGCTAGGTTATAGATGTTGAGTAACCCATGCTTTTTCTTGACTCCCCATGTGATCAGATTTCTCCATACGTGTCATTCCCTTTGTATCTCAATATTGGTTTAACTCCTTGCATGTCTTCTTAGGTACACCCAAATAGTTTTGGGAAAGTATTGGAATCTACTTTTTTTGTGAGATTGTAGGATAGCTTAAAACAGATTTTGAAAATTTACCATCCATGAGGGCACTCAGTTAATTAAGCTACGAGGTGAATGGTCCCATCCCAACAGTATTATAGGATGCTTGTGGAAAGCATTAAGCATCTAGCTACTTCGAAGGGTTGCTTGTTTTTCTTTTCTGCTATTCCATTTTGTTTAAGAGTTTCAATACTAGAGCTTTAATGGGACTATTGTGACCCAATCAAGATATTATTATTTCTTAAAGTGGAATTAAAACATGCACGTGCATTATCAGTTCTGAAAATTTGAATGAACTTCGGTATTAAATTGAGCTTGAATAATATGACATACGTTGTTTAAAATGTTTGACTTTGAAGGTTTTATTTTCCATGACCAAAATTCAAGAGGTTCTAGTATGCTTATCTACAAAACAAAAGAGGTAAAATCACCAGCTCTATTTATATTCATTATTTAAAGGCTCCCCAAACAAAAGAGACAAACCACTAACTCTATTTATATTGTTGTCTCAAATTTTCTTTGCTGACACAAGGAAAATCACCCCAACATTAGTATTCATTGAATTAATTAACTAGGACATCACAAGGCTGGTCAGTTTTCAAAGATTTAAACATTAGGTCATATGGCTGCTTTGGCAAGTGAATACTTATCTTTTCCTTTCTGACAAATAAATAAATAACTTTTGTACTTCACACTATGACCTTTGATTTGGAATTTGGAGTATGTATGGCGTTGTTTCATAGGAGATTTGCCCAGTTATTGCTTCCTCCGATTTTGATGTTGCTATTTTGGTAGTTGTGGTAGTTATGGATATCGATGCCCAATGAAGGGTATGTTCTAGTACCCATGTAGAAAAAGATGAATGGACAGAGAGACATCGTAGAGAGAAACGATTTATGTAATCTTGCTTGCTACCGGGTGAAAAATCTAAGCCTAAAATATGCTAAGTATTCACAATATGGAAGGAGAAGATTTGCACTAGAGGAAATAAAATACATTTGATGAATAAGAGAGCAAGCCCTGTATTTGGTCTTTAACAACGGTAACTGCATAAAGGGAAATGGTCCAGATTTCTTTTTATAACATGGAACCCTATTTTTCTAAGAAATTTCATGGGTCCAGAATGAAGATTGGATACTTTTGAAAATATCTAGGAACTCTTCTCTCTTCTTCACTGCAAGATCAGAGGATATCGCTGATGGAGCATTCATGCCATTTAACAGTATTATTTCTCTCTTTGTTTCTTTCCCTTTTTTCAGAATCACTATTTCATAAGATTACTGTTGTGGGTACCGTCATTCGTTTCTTTTCGAGCTCAATTGGAAAGCAAAATGTCCTTAGAAGGAAAATTGTTTATGTGACCGTACTGAAATCATTCGGAAATTGCTTCTCACCTTAGTTCTATTGAGCTGGTATAAATTTAGTTGTTTGTTTTCAATTCAGAGGTGTAGTCAGTTTGAGATTGCCAGAGATACATGATATTCATATGGTAATGGAAAGAATCTTCATATCTTGGATTTTCTTGGATAAAAATTTAGACAATTCTCATATAGATTCAGTGTTCATTATTCATTTTTGTGCTGAATTTAGTTGTGAACGGTGGTATTATTTATTTATGTTTTCTCTGAGCATTGGGCGGGTTCTCCGTAATAATTATGATCCATTCCCTTAGCCAATTTAGCTCTTAATACAGGGAAATTCTTTTCTTTTCTTTTCTTTTTTTTTTTTTTTTTTTTTTTTTTTGTTATTAGGATAGGTGAATTATTGTCTTGGTCTTATTGTTTCTTATTGGAGCTCGTTTTATTTGTTAAGGTGTTAGAGTTTGTTTTGTGCTTTGCATTTTTTGTATGCCACTTTTGTATTATTTTACCTCTTCTGAATGAAAGCTGAGTCTATGCATTTATATTTTCGCAAGTTTCGTACAAAAAATATTTGGGAAAAAATTAATTTATATTTAAATCTTAAACTTTCGTAAATGAGTCGGTTTAGTCTCTTCAATAGATTTTTTCTACAAAAAAAACTGTTAATACATAACTTTCACATTTGTTTAAAACTTTTTAAAATGTGAGAATTAATGTAAATTAGATCAAAATGCATGACTTGAATGGATTGTAACAGTTTTATTTAAATTTGTGTGGTTTAATTTGTCTTCTATTTTTCTCTACTAATTTTTCTTGCTACTTTTGTTGAATCTTTGGAGAATAATTTTGTTCAGGTGATTTTGAGTTTGTTTTAAATGGAATAAAGTGAAAAATAGCCATAAATTGTTAACGAACGGTCTAAATTGGTTCATTTATAAAAGTTAAGGGTTTAAATTTATACAATTACTAGTTTAGTTTGCGGTTTTAATTGATACAACTCTGAATGATTTTTGTCCATATCTTTATGTTAAACTATTCAACAAAAAAGAAAAATCTAGTATAAACGGATCGTGAACATTCTTATTTTTCTAATTGTCTTCCTTTATTGATGTGCAAATGAATGGTAAGAGATTCTAATCGTGTGGAATTCAATTGCAGACATCAAGGCCAGAGTACAATCAGATCCTTGTAAAGAAGCCTGAGGGTTTTGATATGTGGCCATTCCAGTAAATTCTTGACCTTTTACATTCATGTGATCTGAAATATTCACTCCCCTTTCTAACTTTGTATCTTTTTTATCATGATGTAAAAATGTTCATCGATGTTTGACATTTTAAGAAAGATCTTGCGGTAAATATTGGTTTTAGAAATGATTTGGAATCGTCAAAAAAAAAAATATATATCAAGGAAAGAGATACATTTGAATCATATTGATGGATTGTGAAACCCAGTCTGAGAGGAAGGCTATATCTGTTAGCACAAGTCTGAGAGGAAGGCTATATCTGTTAGCACAAGGCATGAATTGTTATAAATAGTATCAAAGTCAGACATTGAACGGTGAGATAGCAAGGACGTTAGGTCCAAGAAGGTAGAATCATTACTATTTAATTCAGATCTATTCTAAAAAGGTCTAGATATTTCAAATTGTTTCTGAACCTCAATTCTAATGGAGTCAATATTTCCATATCCTATTGAACATTGAAATGGTTTCGTGATGGCCATCATGTTATCATGTCTGAGCGGCGACCAACACCGTACGCCCTCAAAATTTATCTTTTGAATAAACAGCGAAAGGTTTCAACATCAACACAGTAAGAAGTCATCGTCACAAGTCCAAAATATAAACAGGAAATAAACAGTTAGTTCAGCTTCAGGTTTCAACAACGTGGATACAAATACAATTAAAGCAAGAGGGTCCATAATTAAGAATCGATTTTCACACCTTCAAGACAATTTCGTGGTTAATTTGAGGCCAACAACATAACTACTCCTGCTTGGCCCTCTGTGTTGCTTCCTCAGGAGCATCGCTGCTGCTGAATCTAGACACAAGCTCCTCGACCGGGATTTTAACAACATCGCGACGCACTCCGATGTCAGAAACATATCGACTAACACAATACATGCCCGCACCCACAAGCACTAGACCGCTACAACTTGTGGTTAAATATCGAAGTGGGGAAGAAACAATCGCACTTGTGGCAGCAAGAAACGATGCAGCCTGCCCGCTCCTACCCACGCTGAGCGTGGTGTAAATAAGCAATCCTGTTTTACAATAGATGGCGAAGTCTTCACAATTGTTCTTGAAGATGTTGTACATACCAAAGCCATTCTGGAGAAGAAAAGAAGCACGATGAAGGACAACTTCAGACGAATCGGAATTAGCAAGAGTGCAAGTCCCGCCACGAGCTTTCGCGAGAAAGAACATAGGCGTGACGCCATATTCAAAGACGTAAAGATCACCACTTCCAAGAAAACAATCCAAGCACGAACAGATTACTCCGTCGCTATTTGACTGATCACCACATGCTGGACATGGATTGTCTGGAGATTGAACAGATGAACTAACAAGGAATCGGTCTAACACGGTTCCAGAGCCAACCTCCAAGCCTCCTCCACGAGTGAAGTGGATCACCTTTCCATCACCAACAAAAACCCCTGGAGTAATACAAGATATTCAGGATTGAGTACTTAAAAAAGTTGTAACATTTAAAGAGAAGCTTCTACTAATAATTGGGATCAACACGTCACTTAAGAACGATATTTTCGATAACTTTTTATATTCTCGAAGAATTCCTCTATGGTATGGTATGGTATGATGAACATGCAACAATAGATTAAGAAACAACTTCCTCGGCATCATTCACTTTCCCTATCAAAAGAAAGAGCAAATACACATCCATTAGGAAAGATAATACTCAAAACACTAGAAAATCTATTATATAAGAGCTTTCAAAGCCACTTTAAACATCTAAGTAATGAACCATCACATGGGGCAACCGCCCAAGCCCATCGCTAGCAGATAATGTCCTCTTTGGGCTTTCCCTTCCGAGCTTCCCCTCAAGGTGTTTTAGATATTGTCTCTTTGGGCTTTCCCTTCTGAGCTTCCCCTCAAGGTGTTTTAGATATTGTCTCTTTGGGCTTTCCCTTCCGAGCTTCCCCTCAAGGTGTTTTAGATATTGTCTCTTTGGGCTTTCCCTTCCGAGCTTCCCCTCAAGGTTTAAAACACGAGAAGAGGTTTTCACACCCTTATAAGGAATGCTTCATTCCCCCCAACAACCAATGTGGGATCTCACCCACATGGCCACCCTGGCCCCAACCAGAAAGAGTGCTCGATATTGCCTCTCGGGCAAATATTAACAAGTGCAAATAAAAGTAGCCAACATGCAGGACATGGATTGTCTGGAGATTGAGCAGATGAACTAACAAGGAATCGGTCTAATATACAATTCGAAGGGAACTCAAAGTAGCAAATGGAGATCCCCCATATGAGTCACTTCAGGGTTTAGAAAAAAATCATGAGCAACTCCACTGGAAAGTCATCAGAGCAAAAGGGAACTCAAACTCTTCAGATCATAATCAAAGAAATTAGCATAAATTATAGCTAACACCGTCCCTTTCCACCCCCATAGTTTAAGAATAAGCCTCAATCTATATCTGATAACTTTCAAACTACGCAAACGACAATGAAATGACAATTTCTAAAAAAAATCAAAATAACCATGAAAGAAAAACAATATAGCAATCAGAAGGGAGAAGAAAAAAGTAAAATCAGACACATCTGCCATATTCGGGTAGTGATCACAGAATGCCGTTACGCAATTTAGGGCAAATCAGAGCATGCTATACAAAATCAAAAAGGGGCGATCATCCAAAATTAGAACAAAATCACAAATCCAAAAGAAAGAAAAGAGAGAAAGAGATGAAACCGTGATGAGCATAAATATAGGCCTGCCTCCAAGAATAGATGTGATCCCCCGGTTTCAATTGCTCCCTCGAAATCTTATTCGACAGCACTCCCATCTTATGGACTACCAAAAATCGATCTCAATCTTCAGGATTCCATTACAAGGACAGAAGAAATTCTTAGGGAGAGAGCTGAAGAAAGAGCGGGAAGCGAAATCGGAGGGATTGTGGAGAAGATCTAGCGGAGAAATGAAGCAAAATGCATAAAATAGGAAAGGATAAACTTTATACCACTCAAATTTTTAATGTTGTTTATTTCCATTATAATCCAATTTAATTTGTCTTTAAAAATAATTCAATTTAATTGTTTTAAAACAAAATTCCTTCATGTATTTGTGTCTCGGGTTTTGGTCAGGTTGAGACATTAGACTCGACTTTTTGTATTGTACAAATTTTCAACTCAAACGACTTTATTAAATAATTAATTCAACCTAACTCAATTATAAATATTTTTGTTTGGTTGATTCCGTTGTTTAAGTTATTATTATTATTTTTTAAAAAAAAAATTATTAATCCGTAAAACATATATTTATTTATTTCCCAACATTCCATTAAAATTTGTAACTCAATTTCGTTTTTTATTTTAAAAAATTACTATTTTCAGAAGATAAATAATTGAAAAAAAATTAATTATGAAATAAATTTATGTATATTTTAAAATTAAATATAAATTCCATTTATTTGGTTAATTCAATCTAATTTTAGGAATTCATTTAAATAAATTACACGGTAATTTATGAAATTTTAAAATTTAAATAAAAATCTTAATTAGAGAGGGTAAAAATGATTTTTAAATTATAATTTATAAACTATTAATAATAGGTTTTTATTTAGAAATTTCAATTTCAATTTCCAAAGTGTCTAGAAAAAATAATTTTGATTCATTCATTTAATAGTAATTAATTTAATTTCAATTTCCAAGTGTCTAGTAAAAATAATTTTAATTCATTCATTGTAATTAATTAATTTAATTTTTTTGGTTAACAGTGAAACAATTTGATTTTATAAATAATCAAATTATGCTAATATTTGATTTTTGCATTTATCCAATCCCTAAATTAAACCCAAAAAAATGTATTAATTTTTTATTTCATAAATTTTTAGTTCTTAAAAAAGTTTATGAAATTTTTAATCAACTTTCATAAATAAAGTTCGTGTTTTTTAGATTAAAAAAAATTAATTTCATGTATAATAATCAATTAACTTTTGTCACAACCTTTCACATACAAAATAAAAAATATATAAATTAATAAATTTTGATTTTAAAATTCACTTTTTTTAGATTTTTATTTATTTTATTTTGTTGTAAGCTTCTAATTTTGTCTATAATTTATTTATTTTGGTTTTGTTATCCAATTAAAAAAATTTAAAATTTTAAAATTAAAATAAAATAGTTATAAAACGCAGAAAAATAAAAAATAATTAAAACTAAAATTGAGTGGAAATAAAGTTATTTACAAAGATTTTTTTTTTAAATAATAATAAAATAAAAGTCATCAATCTTAATATCTTTGCAAAGGAAGAATAAATTCTTTAACCAAATAAGATTCGTCCAAATTTAAGTCGGAAGCTTTCTTTACCCAAAAAATTGGTCATGTTTGATACAAATTTTTCGTTCTCGTGTTTGTTCGGGTTTATTGAGTTCGAACAATATGTGTTTGACAAATGTGTTATTCTGCATCCAACTAAATCTTTAACCATGGAATGAGAGAATTATCGCTACTACTGGCAGGTCAATTGGGTCGTGATCATGGTGCAAACGGACTTCCCAAAAAGCTAGTTCGAGGTTGGAGTCATCATGAACAAGGCTACTAATATCGTATTCAGGTAAAACTCTATTTATACCCTAATTGCTTTGAGATGCCCTCGTCACCAACCATAGAAACTCGAGTATCGTTTGAAAATAAATAGTAGCGTGAGTGTAATAATACTCAATAGGTGACTCACTTTCAGGACCACTGTTACTTAAACACAACGAACGTCCATTTATAAGCTTAATTAATCTAAGCACGCAACTAACTAGAACCATGCCAAAACTAACTAAGCTATCTACCTGAACCAGCCATGAATGACTGTATTACTCGTAGTAGAGGTAGTTGGTAACCCTTTAGAGTCCCGTTGCGGTATCATTATACCGTAAGTGGCTCAATGTCGGTCAACTAAGATGTATGTGTGGGCTAGCTACATATGGCACTTTCACTTCTAAAGGCAGTCAACGACTCTTTATAGTCCCAACATAGTACATCGTAACGTGTTACGACACAATAACAAGTAGCATCGAGAATAAATCCAAATCACGGGCATAAATAGGTGGCTCAACCACCACGGTAGTGGAATCAAACGAAAATTCAACTGAAGCATTATGAATCGATGAAAAGTGAAGCAATCGGTGACAAGTTTTTAGGTTAAGTTTTCAACGACTCAAACAAAAGAGGATAATTAACCCACATATAACCTTCAAGGACCGATCGCCAATTAATTTTTTTTTTTAATATTACAAATTCTCCCTCTTAAAAACTATTCTCTCCGATCCGAACGATACTAGCTCTGAAACAACTCTGAATAACTAATTTTCACTTCATCTTCTCGTCTCCATGTGGCTTCTCCAGTTCGAAGATTATGCCAATAGTCTTCCACCATACTTTCATGTTACGTAAAATCTCCACTGCTCTTATAAAAATTTATATAGGCTTTTCCTCGTCTCATAATTTAGATTCCGGCTCAAGTGTAACGATTCATACCCTACAACAGGTGAAGAACATAGTGTATAATTACGTAACATAGAACCGTGAAACACGAGCTAATTAACTCGACATTTATGGATGAAGGGACCAAAATTTGACTTAGGAATCTCCACTGCTGACCCCTGCACCACCAGAAGCATGCTAGCACGATTCCCCAACAATGTCATACACTCACATAATTCAACTAAAGAACACAATTTTTTAATTTTATTTATTTTATTTTATTTTAAAGAATCTTTATCACATATAACTCAATAGTTATTAATTTGTCCTTTTCATTTGTTCTGAATTTAATATATACATACACACACACACACACATATATATATATATATATATATAATATTATATTATATAAAATTTTAGTATATAATATCATTTCAATAATTTTAAATATTTACATTAAAATATAGTTTATTTATTTATTACTTTCCTTTGTAAATTAAACCCGCATAAATGTATATGGAGATCTGTTCGAATGGAATGAAAAATCTATGTTTAATGTAAAATAACGGAGGGGTGAGGTGAGTTTTTTTTTATTAACTAAATAATATTCACTTATTAATAAATATGCGGGATATACCGTGTTCTAATAATAAATTTTCATATTATATTTGGTATTTAAATATTTAAAATGAAACAAAATTGTTTATTTAAAGTTGGATTTGAGGAATTCTTATGAAAATTTTATTTTTCTTATTTTAATTTTAGCGATATCTGTCACTCCAAGCTTGACCCGCTCTCTTTTCATTCATAATCCAACTTCACCACTCTATCTCGCTGTGGCCACCTTGATGGAGAAGATTAATGGGCTAGCCTCCGTTCACTTCGGTTGCCATCTACGAATGTCAGGGTCAACCCAACTGTACTGTTGAACTAATTTAGTAATCCGAATGGTGTGAAGGGTGTGTGAATGACACCCACAAAATCGGTGATGTACTGATGAGTCGTTCCATGGAGGATTTCCAATTCACGAAATGATTTGGGGGCCGAGATTAAAGATACGTGGGGCCTGCATTGTCGGTCGATCAATCAAATGATCCACTTATGGAAGAGTTTTGCCATCGCACAGTGAGTACTATATGACATTACCAAGTAGTTTATTGCAATTTCAGAGTTATTGGGATTGATGTTTTTCGAGTTATTAGTGGTTCGATATTCACCGTATCACAAGGACCAATCCTAACCTTGACCTCGGGTAACTTTTTTAATTTTTATAAATAATATTTTTAAAATATTACATCATAATCTATGAACTAAAATTAATTTTTTCCCATTTTAATAAAGAGGCATTTAAATTAAAACCAAGGCAAAGATATTTTTTAAGCAAACAAGAAATGGAGAAAAAATAAAAGAAATTAACGTGGAAAAAAAATAAGAGAAAAATAAAAGAAATAAAAAAAAAAGAGGAAAAAATGAGATTATTTAACATAATCCGTACTTCTGACAAGGACCAGTGGAGGATGGTTGGCACATGCCTGCTGTCAAATCAAGGGTGGAGAATGAACGGTGAGGATCAAAAGATATGGAGAGATAAACGGCTGTGATTGCGTCGTCCTAAATTAGTATCTCCTGGACTCCATTCTCTTTTTTGGGTTTAGATTTTCTCTTTTTCTCACTCTTAAAACATTTACAGAGACACCGCCTTGACCGTGCTTTCTCTCTCCTCTGTCTCTGTCTCTCTTTCTCTCTCATCTTTTGGGGTTTTGGAAGAAGCCACTTTGAACCACCTCTTCTCTTTTACGCTTTTTTTTTTCTCTCTCTCTCAGTGTATTTGTACTGACTGACATTCTCAGTCAGTCCGATTGTGGTACCGGCTTACTCTACAATTGTTTGTCAGTGGCGGGCGTTCTTTTTGGGTTTAATTTTTCTCCTCTTTCTCGGATTTTTCCCCACTTGATTGTTGTAACCTTTCGTTTTTTTTGTTTCTCTCTAGACGATCTTGTACGGATTGGCTTTTGATTTGTGTGGATTGAGGTTTGAATTTGTTTGGATTGAGTGTTTGATTTTGGGGGATTTTGCGCTTAAACCCTAAAAAACATTATGGGTTTGCGAGGATGGATATTGGGTCGGTTTGATTTGGGGCGAGGGGAGATGGGAGAGCGCGGTCGGGTTGTGAGTGATTGCGTTGGGTTTAGGCAGCGGAGGAATCTTCTTGATGTTATCGGTTGAGAGGTATGAGTTTCAGGCAGGGTTCTTGTCCTGTCGATTAGGGTTTTACTATTCGTTTTATTTTGAGTTTTTCTTTTTCTGTGTGTGTGTGTGTGTGTTTGAGCCTTTTTTTAGTATTGGGGAAAGCTTGATATGAAGCTTTCAACATCAGGGTTTGGTCAGCAGGATCACGAAGGTATGATTTGTTTTCTTTCTTTTTTGATTTTGATTTACTGCTTCAATTTGGGACGATCGAAATCCTGTTTTGAGCTGTTACTATTATTATGATGTGCCCCCTTTTTCGTTTTGTTGTTCTTTTTCTCTCTTTACTAAATGCTATGGTTCCCTCGTCACCCGCCATTAATTTTGATCTTCTGTGCTGAACTTTAATTATGGCGATGTAATTATGATGATGATTATAGGAGGGGAAAAGAAATGCTTGAATTCAGAGCTATGGCATGCATGCGCGGGGCCCCTTGTGTCCCTCCCAGCTGCTGGGACTCGGGTTGTTTACTTCCCTCAGGGTCATAGCGAACAGGTTCTATGGTTTTTTTTTTTTTTTTTTTGTTTCATTTTTGTGGCTTGCCTTTTCCTTTTAATTTCTTCTTTGTATGGAGAAAAGTTGAGAAGTGCTTTAATTAAATTAGTTGTCATTGCATAAACCTGTGAAATTGATAGGACTTTTCTGTTGTTTCGTTCGGTCTGTAGGTTGCTGCGACGACGAACAAAGAAATTGATGGACACATACCCAATTACCCGAACCTACCTCCCCAGTTGATATGTCAACTTCACAACGTTACAATGCATGTGGGTTCTCTATATTTCATGTAATTTGAGTGTGTTTAGCTTCGTTACATGATTAATGGCGTAAATCTTCCATTAATCTCCTATTAACCATGAATGAGGAAATGCAATTGATATAGCTAGGAGGGATTTTAAGCAGGATTTTTATGTGTGACATTTCAGGCAGATGTGGAAACGGATGAAGTGTATGCCCAGATGACACTACAGCCGCTGACTGCAGTACAATATCTTTACAACTCTGTTTCTCGTTCAGTTGTTCTTGCCACATTTATTAATATACTTAGCTCAATTTATTTCATACGTACAGCAAGAGCAAAAGGATACATTTCTACCCATGGAATTGGGGATTCCGAGTAGACAGCCAACAAATTACTTTTGCAAGACGTTGACAGCAAGTGATACGAGCACCCATGGAGGTTTCTCTGTACCTCGTCGTGCTGCTGAGAAAGTTTTTCCTCCACTGGTACATACATATATTCTGTTCTATGATTCTGTTGGATCTGATGGATGACTTTTGCCATCTTTCTTTGTTATGGTCCTGCAGGATTTTTCACAACAGCCACCAGCACAAGAGCTGATTGCAAGGGACCTTCATGATGTCGAATGGAAGTTTAGGCATATTTTTCGAGGTAAGTCCCGTGAAGTTCTGTTCATTTGTGGAAATACGTGCGAAGGTTTTCTTTGTTAATGGTTTCTTAGTACTCTGATTTTGTTGGCATTTGGAATGAAGCTTTCAAGGAAGTTATTAATATAATAATTTTTGCTTTGCTACGAAGTAATTGTGATATCAAGTTCATTAGATATACGACACTTTGTTTTGTGCAAAAAAGAAACTTACTTCCAAGAGAGTTAGTTCTTACTAGAGTATGATCATTGAATTACATTCAGTGAAGGTTTTGATAAATTAAGAGAAAGTCCTAAACCAGCCAGAATTAAATTCAAGATGTCCCATCAATTTTGAAGAACAACTGTTTCATTAGGGCAAAAATGATTGTATCATCAGTGTATTGAAGAAGGGAGAGTTAAACCTGTTTCTACCGAACATAAAGCCCTTCAAAATTTTCTTAAGGCAATAATGAACTGAGTGACTAAGAGTATCTCCTATGATAGTAAAGAGGAAAGGAGAGAGGGGTCTCCCTGTCTCAAGCCTTTTGTAGTCGCAATCTTTCGTCTCAATTGAATGCTGATTGGGTTTTGAAGATGGTGAAGAAGGTAGACTAACTCCTTGATTGAAGGTTGGTTGGGTTTGATTGATATTAAGTCCAAGAACAGGAGTCTTCTTGCAAAGTGGATTTGGATATTCTACAAGGCAAGGATAGCCCTGTGGAGACGTTTCATTGCAGCAATGTATGACACATTCCGTCTTGGTAATCTCCTGGGAAACTCTAAGCTTAAAGCATCTTGGTGCCTTGAAGATACATTATGGAGTAGAGAGATATGGTCTATGATAATACAGTGAGTTTAATTGGTAATGGGAAGTCCACATCCTTATGGAATGACCGCTGGATTGGTTCAGTGCTAAAAAACACCTGCCCAAGTCTCACGCTCTAGCCTTATGCAAAGACAACTCTATTGCAGATATATGGAAAGAGGAGGCAACCACTTGGAATTTGGGCCTGCGTCCAAGCCTTACTGAAGAAGAAATGAATGAATGGGCCAATCTATTCACATTTCTTCTCCCTCCCCAAAGACCAAATTTCTGAGTCCATTGGAGATAGGCTCTTGATACCAAAAGCTCCTACACGGCCAAATCCCTCACACGACATCTTTCATCCAATGGCAACCATCTACATTATTTTTATTCACCATAATGGAAAGGACCCATTCCAAAGGTCAATGTGGGAGTTAGGTTATAAATGTATCTGTTAATCACCACTAAACCCAAAAACTTAAACTAATGGGTTATAGTAAATTTAGATATTTCAACAGTTCAACACTCTCCTTCACTTGTGGGCTTGAAAACTTGTAGAAGTCTCAACAAGTGGAAATCAATATTACTTGAGGAGGAAATGATATTATAGAGGTTTGAATGCATGATCACCACCTGCTTTGATACCATGTTAAATAACCACAAAACCCAAAATCTTAAGTAATTTAACTATTTCAAGAAGCCGCATGGATTGTCTCCTCGCCAGGATTGGTGTGTTCTTAGTTAAAAAAGTGGAGAAACCATGATGCACCTTTTCACCACTTGCCACTTTGCTAATTCTTTATGGGCAAAATTCTGGAAGGCTTTCAACCTGTATTACGCACTTGCATTTCCAAATGATCCAATCACTCTTTTAGAGATGCTCTTCATGGGTCATCCCTTTAGCAAAGAAAATGACGTCTTGTGGGCTTTGTCAACAAAGCCTTCCTTTGGTTAACTTGGTTTGAGCAAAATCTCGCATATCTAAGGACAGAGCTACAAATTTCAATTCCATTTTTTAATCTTACCTACATTCTCTCATTTGGTGTAAATTCTCCCCCATATTCGAGACTAGCATTACTTCTCATACTACTCACAATACTTTTGCAAATCTTCTCAGCATCTTTGCCACTTTTGTAATTTCATCTCACCAATGAAATGAAGGGAACTTTTTCCTCATAAAAAGTTGCCGGCTGTTGGAATCCACTTAAATAATTTTTCCTTTCCTTTAATGCTAATCTCCATCAAATCCTTTCACTCATGGTCTTTTTTTGCCACTTCCCCTAAACCTCCATAGTTGTTATTGATTAGCTTGAAAGTCTCTTTTATTCAAGGAGAGGCCTCCTTCCTTTATCTAACCCTTGTACGATGCCATTTATTCACCAAAGAACTCTTGCTTCCAGGATTCATCAAGGAAATCGAAAGTGCTCACTCTCTGACAGAGGATATGTGCCTATTTTGTTTTTTCACTGATAAAGATGGCTTTGTTGGGTTGAAATGGGCTGAGTTAAAATAAGGTAATATGTGGGTTTGTGAAGCACTGAAAATCCTATACCACCTGTTGTGGATGGTTTTCCTTTGAAGGACAATGATGTGTTTGATTTGAAGGGAAGTAAGGTATGGGTCTTTGAGTTTGTTCCTATGGAGTACTGCCCGAGCTTGTGTTTGGGGAGAGGGAGCAATGGATTAAAGGAGATGGGTCTGATGATTGGCCTTTTCTATTTTCATTAATGATATTTGTACTAATAAGAACATCTTTGTAAGTTGGTCTTTGGTGATTAATAGCCCCTTTAATCTTTTTTGTTCCCCTACTTGGATAAGCAACCTTCTTTTTCCTCAATTGTAGTGTCCAACCTAACTAACTTAGTTGAGTATCCATTTGTTTGTGAGTTTCTCAATCTATAAGACTTGATAAAAAATTAATCAAAATTGTGTATCCTTTTGTTTGCGAGTTTCTCAATCTATAGGACCTGATAAAAAATTTAAACAAATTTATGTAGCATAATTAGTAACTATTTTGTTATTTTCATTTGAATGGATAATTGTTTTAGTTGGTACTTATTTAGTTGTTTACCTAGTTGTAGGCGGTAGGTTAACACTCCAGTTAGTCTTGAGAGTTAAGCTTCATAATAAACATTACCGAGATTTTCTTCTTTGATCCTTGGTTTCATCAACGATTCTCTTTTCTTTGAAAAATTTGTGGTTGGGGGGAAATTCAAATAGAAGCTTTAAATATCTCATAATCCATCAATAGTGCATTCAAATAGAAGCTTTAAATATCTCATAATCCATCAATAGTGCATTCGAATAGAAGCTTTAAATATCTCATAATCCATCAATAGTGCATTCAAATAGAAGCTTTAAATATCTCATAATCCATCAATAGTGCTTCAATGCGCACCAATGGAGGAAGCTTTTGCTATATCTTCTTCTAGTATTTGAGGTCGACTACAAGGGAGAAGGATTTCAGTTTGATGGTGGCTAAGTGATGGTTTACAATTGTGGCTAAACGATGGTTTACGACTAAACCTTTGAACCAAACGACTAGTTGGTTATTAACCGATGGTGAGGACATGGCTTTGTAGCTAGGGTTACTCAAGGGCAGAGCAGGAACAAGGATGGGGATGGCTTCCTTGTCCCCCACCTTGCCACCATTTAATTCTCCATTTTGCAAAATTCTCTAGTTAACTTTGCAGGTATTGGGGTAAAGATCACGGTAGGGAGTTCACTGGGTCAAGTTCCCTGCAAGGAGTTATTACCTGTTTAGTTTTTTCTCCAAAAATTTCAATTAAATATTGTTTTTGGAAATTTATAATTAAATGTTCAATTCTCCACTGGAATACCCATCTAAATGAAAAGACAAAATAGTATTTCATTTTAGTCCAAATAAACTAAATATATATATGAACGTGGGCAACAGGGTAGGGTGGGGGGCAAGATCATTTTCCTAACCTCTTTTAGGTAATGGGGAATAATTCCCCATCCCGCCTCCATTCCTTCATTTCCTGCTTAATCGTGGATTTGGAGCGAGTTCTTGCTTGAAAAATGAACATCTCTATTTGCAGCTAAGAGGTGGAGGCCGAATGGGTGGGAAGATAGTGTGAGAGAGAGAGCGAGCCACTACTAGCAAGGGTTATATTAATCATGCATAGTGAAATTAAATTTATTTTTCATTTTAAAAAGTTGGATCCTTTATCCATTGAAGTTCTTGCCTCTTGAGAAGGCTGGTTCTTTTTTTGGTATTTCCTGCTTGTATTCCCTTCATTTTCTCTCTGACGGCGTGGTTTTTTTTTTTTTTTTTTTCATAAAAGAATAATTATATCTAAATTAATTATTTGGTATTAATATTTGTAAATTACTGATGCACCATGGAACCCCCTGCTTGCTTCCCCAACTGCATAGCAAATGCCTCCTAAAAGATAATTTCGAAGTTTAGGTTTTAGATGGATCAAATTATTAATATTAGTACTTTTTGGTGATGGAAGAACAACTCCTTTGTTCCCTAATGAAAGGGTAGAAGCACAAGTGGCTGACTGACACGGAGGATGCAAGTCATTGTTTCTCACCGCCGTCTTATACTAATATTTCCATTTTTAGATAATATAATATATATAACCTCGTTTGGTTTTTGTAGGTTGGGAGGATGTCTTATTTTCCCTCCTTGTACTCTTTCGTTAATGAAAAGTAAGTTTTTTATCAATACATACACTCACAACTAATTATCAAATTATTAAATATACCTTCTACTATCTATTAGTCTGGTTCTAGGCTGCTAACTGCTATTGGCTAGAGGATTGGTAAGTTGACAAGAGTTGTTTACGGGAAGGGGTAGAAGAAAACAGAGAGGAGGTGTATCTCACTTGGTGAAGTGGGTTCTCTAAACCCACGTCTACAGGGCCTTGGAGTTGTAAAACCTTGATTTTAAGATCTGAGCCATCCTTGGGAGATGGCTCGTGGGATTAGTGGTCATGGGTCGGATTGTCTCTAATGGCATTCATAGGAGGTATTCCATTGTTCAATGATCCATTCTTGCAGATGAGCTGTGGATGAGTAGATCTTCAATTAAATCATTGTCCGTTTTCCTAAGGTGTCACGTGCTAGCTCCATCAAACTTTTGAGCTTTTGAACTTGAAAAGAACAAAAGGATTTTTAACAACATTGATGGGATAGAGATTAAGCGATTTCACTTTGCGTATCTACTGTTGCTGCATCTCAAAATTTTCTTATTTTTTTCATTCCTTTATTTTTTTTCATTCCTCTTATTTTCTCCTTTACCTGTATAGGTTTTGTAAAGGTTGCTTGGGGGGTTCCTGTGTTCTGATTTTTTCTTTTCTGTATGATGTGCTGTATTCCTGTGCGTTTCCTTGCACCATCATCTCGCTTGTTGAAAGTTTGTTTTTCCATATAAAAAACTCTTTGGGAATCGTAAACTGCATCTGCAGCTGACATGGCTTGTTCTCTTTCTTTTCACAGGACAGCCAAAACGACATCTTCTTACAACTGGTTGGAGTGTGTTTGTTAGTGCCAAAAGATTGGTTGCTGGGGATTCTGTACTTTTTATATGGTAACTATTCCAATTTGTTTATATGTGTTTTCACACTAGGGCTTCCGTTTCGGAGTTTATTATTGAGCTCCCTGAATCACTTATCTAGGAATGAAAAAAATCAGCTTCTTTTGGGTATACGTCGTGCTACAAGACCACAAACTGTGATGCCCTCTTCTGTTTTATCAAGTGATAGCATGCACATTGGACTCCTTGCTGCTGCAGCTCATGCTGCTGCAACTAATAGCTGTTTCACAGTGTTTTACAACCCCAGGTTCGGAAATTTTCTTTCCTTTTGCTACTGTTATAGCTGGTTTATAATCTACTTTGGCTCATCTTGAAACAATTTCTTTTGCAAAAATTAATTCCAGGGCTAGCCCATCAGAGTTTGTCATCCCTCTGACAAAGTATGTTAAAGCTGTATTTCATACCCGTGTTTCAGTAGGAATGCGTTTTCGGATGCTTTTTGAAACTGAAGAGTCGAGCGTTCGAAGGTATGATAACTCTAAATAATTCATTATCATCTGTTTGTTGTAGAAAATTCTTGCATATCTCCATCTTCTGCACCTTTGATTGGCATGTTCTTCCTTCCTATATCACTAGTCTTCTCAACATTTGCATTGGCAGTCAGTCCTTGAATGTTGAAGCTATATGTAAATTGTTTGAATTTTATTCAAGATTTTCATTCCTTCGGACATTCAATTTGGTTGTTGGCGATAATCATGAAAAAACGTGTGGGGTTTTATTCAACAAACCGACATGGTACTTGATTTCAAAATCATACTCGATTAATTTTGTCAACCTATTTTGATACTCTAGAGGTATCTCTCTTTATTCGAGCAAATGACACCAAGATCTCTAATCAGTTCGAACCTTGAACTTTTGTCTAAGCAAGTAACGCCTCCACCTTGGATTCGCTAGGATGGTGGTCATAAGTTCACGTTCGTAGACTGATTTAATTCTGGCCTTGGAAAATAAGGATTGACTAAAGAAGCCTATTGGCCATTGTCATTGTGGCAACAATGCTTCCAATTACGTTCTCGAAGCGTTCGCTTCAATTACTAAAGGAAGGATAAATTTTTTAAGTGATAACAAGGGTAGAGTAGCTATTGCTTGTTTCAGAACCTCAAAAGCAGCGGTCACACATCTTCATCTTCAGTCCATACAAAAGAATACATTTTGAGAAGTTGGTTTAAAGTTGTGAGAATTCCATAGTTTAGAAAGAGTGGCGTTAGTGCCTTTGAAAGATTTCTGGGAATCTTTGGTAATTCATATTGAGCCCCAAGAAGCTCTGTAATTTAGATTGAACGTGGAATGTGTCACTGCAACATTGTATGGATTTTCTCTTCAACCGCTTCTACCCCCTCTGTTAATACTCGATGACCAAGGTGTTCGATTCTTTCCTTGGAAAACACACATTTCTTGCTATATACGAAAATTATATAACGATTTGTCGCCAATGCCCTAAAAGTAGCATAGAATCTAGCGAGAGACCAAAAATCATAAGGACCCACTCTATACCTCTATAGGTTCTGTTTGTTTCTCTTCTCCCAAAGACCTCATATATTAGCACAGATCCCCTGTTGCCAAGGAAATCTCCCTTTATCACAAGAAAGAGGGTAAGTAAGAAGCTCCTATCATCTCCCTATAGTCTCTGTGTCTAGCAATCTGAACACCGAACACTTCAAAAACGTGATTGCAAACAGAATAAGAAAACTTGCAGCTCCATAGGACATGGTCTAGGTCTTCCTCCACTTTTCGACAAGGGATGCAACAGAACGATCCAATCAAGGAAGACAACTTCCTTAAAAGCCTATCAAGAGTATTAACTTTTCCCTGGATAGCCTGCATGAAGAACGTAACATTTTTTTTTAGGATTTTCACATTCCAAAGAGTGGAGAGAACAAACTCACTAGGTGGAGAAGGGTTCAACAAGTATTGACAAAAGGAGCTAAATGAAAAGCCTTTAGTTGGGTCAAGACTCTTGAGACAAAGTCCCTTCTTCACAACTTCAACTTAGCCTTTCCAATCAAAGATAAGGGAGCCATGACATCGGTTGCTTACTTATTAGATGAATTACGACGGAACCCAAGCGAAAGAGAGTAAGAGCTCCTAGATCGAACAGCATCAACCACCCGACAATTTTTCATACAACACAGGTGGTATAAACAAGGAAATGTATTGTAGATGGTTCTATCCTCCATCTACTTATCTTTCCAAAAATTCATAGCATTCCCATCACCCACAGAACAATGAACCAAGGTTTCTTTGGTGCCTTTGGCCCTACTTGGCATCTTCCCAAAAGTATGAGAGTCATATTTGCTTGCTATAATCCAATGCCAAAAGGTAGTAGACTCAAGGAAAAAAAGGCACGACCATTAAGTCAAGAGGGCTTTGTTATGAGATTTTAAATTCCCTAGTTTTAACCCCAGGCTCATTGGTTTTCCCACCCCCGCTCACGATTCACCAAATGGGCACCTATCCCCTCATCAACCCCTTCCCACAAAGAATCCCTCATCTTCTCTAGATTCTTACACATTGGAGAAGGATCCTTAAAGAGAGATCAAAAAGTAAATGGGGATTCCACTCAAAATTTAACGAATGAGGGTTAACCTATCCATCTTTGGAGAACAACCCTCTCTTTCAAGAATTTAGCCTTTTGCGTATCTTATCCACCACTTGATCATACCAAATGTTGAAGATGACCGTCAAATATTTCACATAGGTTGCAAGATCAGGGTTTGTGAATCAAAATATCATTTAAAAACGAGTATGAATTTTTTCCGTAAGGGATGAAACACATGGGGTTCATTGACGATTGAAAAGTGGCTGGAGCATTGGATAGTCTGAATGGCTTCACTAAAAACTTCGCAATGTCTTTCTTGCTTTCAAAAATGGGATATCAGACCCATGTATTTTGATCGGATGGTACTTAGGTTTCAAGTCAAGTTTCGAATAAACAGTTGATAGGTGGAGCTCATCTAGCAGTTCCTTAATGGCAGGTGTGGGAAAATTATTTGATACAATCACCTTTAAAGTATGGCAATCCACATTGAGTCTCCAACCCAATCTTTCTACTTAAATAGGAGTATTGGGCTTGAGAAAGGGTTGTTACACGGTCTGATTATCTCGAAAGCCGACATTTCAATGATTAATCTCTCTATTTCTAATTTATGGGAATGAGCCTTCTTGTAAGGTTGTACATTAACTGATTGTTGGCCCTCCAACACAATTTGATGGTACCATCTCTTTTAGGTGCTTATAATTCCTTAAGTTATGCAGACATTTCATTCGGCGTTAACCCCATTGCCTTTTCCTTGAGGTTAGACCCTTGATCTAGATCTGACCATGTTCGAGTGAGAATCTTTTGAGAGAAAAGCCATTTGTTAATAATGGGTCTCCCTCCATGGTGACCTTATTCTTCCCCAATTCCAACCTAGGTAAGAAATTCTCTTGAACTGTCAACTCGGGTAGTCCTTACCATGACAGACTTACAAACTACCTTGCCTAGCATCACAAATCCCATTCCCATTACCACCTCATAATTTGACGATGTTGTGTAAGAGGTAACATCAATTCATCCCCAGTTATGAGATGAATTTTTATGGGTGACTCCCCAATTGATTAAAACCATTGCCTCTTTTCACCTATCAACCCTTTGGCCTTTATTGTTCCCGGAGCGAAAACCCAATATCAGATTTCAGGTCCAATTCCACCATATCCCTACCTCCAGATTTTGTGCCTCATGTGGTTCTTTTGCTGATTCCTCTCTGACGACTTCAATCTCTTCAAGGCTGTTCACTATCAACTATCATATGCTTATCAGATTCATGATTTTTGAAAACCCAATATCAGATTCATGATTTTTGAAATCGTGCCCTATCATATGCTTCTTGTTGCACCTAAAGATGAGCCCTTTTTCTCTGTTCATTGAAACTCAACTTCAAATACCCTCTTGGGTTGGTATTCCCCTTATCAGGTAGGGTAATTGATTGGAACGGTATTAAGCCGGAATTGGATTTGTGGGCTTGATGGAATTGGAACTTGCAAATTTTTCTAGGGTTGGTTGGGCTGATTTGTCTGGAGCAGCGCTGGGTCTTGTTTCCTCCGACTCCAAGTCTTATTTCATTTCAAAATACTTCTTTGCGAATTCGGTTTCGTAATGATAACATTAGCCCTAATGGTTGTATGAAGTGCGTTTAGGATGGTGTTCTCCCACACATCTTCAAGAAGCTTCAACAATGGTGTTGATTACGTCTTGAACATCTCCCTAAACTCAGCCATTGGGCCATTGTTCCCTTTTGTATAAATTGCCCTTTTGTTTTTAAGGCCAAAACTTGGCGCATAAATTACCTTCCTTTCACGATCTAAACCTTGCAAAAAACTTGGTCCTCAAATCATCCCATGACGTGAATTCTTACCTTTTTTTTCCAACGTTACAATCACGACACCTTGCTCTAAACTCACAATCAAAACCATCGATATTTGACAACTAATGAATTTAAAAAGGCCTCTTTGTCATGAACAAACACAAATCTAGATTTTCACTAGATAAGATTGATGTCTCCAGGTTTTTCTTTTAAACTTTAATCACCTTCTTCGTTACCATCAAGCCTCTTTCTCTTCTCGTTTTTCCCTTGCCTCTTGTTTCTCAGAAGAACTTCTTGTGACGGTTGACGATATTTGACCTTTACCATGGGAGAATTCAAGCAACATTGTAGCCATGGTTTTTGTTTTTCATCTCTCACATATTTTCCTTCACACACGCCCCATTCTTTCCCAACCTTTGTAGTACTTATTTGATCTCAACAACTTCCTTCTTAGGGCTTTCCATCCTCTCCTTTAAGTTGTTTTTGCGCCAATCTTTGCGTTCTCTTCGGATGAACTTGTTTCTCCGAAGAACTTCTTGTGACAGTTGACGATATTTGACCTTTACCGTGGAGTATTCAGGCAACATTGTTGCCATGGTTTTTTTTCTTCTCCCACATATTTTCCTTCACACACGCCCGATTCTTTCCCCACCTTTGTAGTACTTATTTGATCTCAACAACTTCCTTCTTAGGGCTTTCCATCCTCTCCTTTAAGTTGTTTTTGCGCCAATCTTTGCGTTCTCTTCGGATGAACTTGTTTCTCCGAAGAACTTCTTGTGACAATTGACGATATTTGACCTTTACCGTGGAGTATTCAGGCAACATTGTTGCCATGGTTTTTTTTCTTCTCCCACATATTTTCCTTCACACACGCCCGATTCTTTCCCCACCTTTGTAGTACTTATTTGATCTCAACAACTTCCTTCTTCGTGCTTTTCGTCCTCTCCTTAAGTTGTTTTTGCGCCAATCTCTGCGTTCTCTTCGGATGAACTTGGACCTAATACTAATATGTTAGGTGTCTATCTAGATTACGAAACACAAATATTGCATACAAACAAAGGAATAATTTAAAAAACCAAACACTGATTCTATTGATAGTTCTTCAATATACAGTTGGTTATTCAACCGATCACAAACAAAAAAGGAACACGAGACAAACCATGGGCTATCCAAGTGAGTTGAATGTCTTCACTAGACTAAAGTCCCCAAAGTATTCTACACCATCAAATGGCTACTCAAACTGCTACAAAAATCCTCCACTCTCATATGGTACATCTGTGCACCATTCATCCACGTATGGTCCGCCTAACCACGATCTATCTTTCTTACCCTTCCCAGTGCAAGTGTTCACAATTGGAGGTCTCACAAGTTCTTTCCAGGAGCAGGGATGAAATATGGTTGACATCGACCAATAAATTTGAACAGTTAAAGCCTTGACAATGATAGTGAGGAAGATTGTTTTTCTAGAAAATTAGCAAAATTGGCGATAACATAGATATTTGGCAATATTTTTCCAATATCAAGTGATTTTATTAGTTTGTTTCCTTGATCATTTGCTGAACTAATTCGTTCTATTTTGGTTAATGTTTTTTTTTTGGGGTATGAAATCAGTACAAAAAATATTAAAAAAGAAATATATAATATATTGATATGTTTAGAATACATAAAAAACAAATATAGGACTGTTGTAAAGAGTTTGTAGTATTGAATAAAAGCCCCAAAGCAAAATTCTAGAAAATAAAAATAATAGAATTTATCCTTCAAATGTTATTAAAATTTGATCTACAATATCACCTCCTACTCTAGCCAAATTTAAGTGACATTGGCTTACAATAGTCAGAGAGAAAGAAAGAAAGAAAGAAATAGGGGCACATGAAAACTGAAAAAGAAACGAGAAACGTGTTGATTTTAAAAATTTTAAGTGACATTGCCCCAAATTGTTTTTAAAAATTTAGAAATGAGAAACGTGATGATTTGTATGTTTGTTAAAGAAACCAGAAATAGAAAACGAGAACGTTATCAAACGAGCCCCTTAATTAATTGTTCTCAATTTAATATCACAAATAATAATAATATTATTAATAAAGGAAAAAAAAAAATAAAGAAAGCTGTATTTAGTTAGCTGTTACTTGTGAACTAAGCAAATTTTTGTTCATCTATCAGTAGCCATTGCTATCTATTCTTGTAATAATGCACATATTTTGTCTCAAGATATTGATAAACTCCGATGAGTTGTGATTAAAGTTTGTTCAAGAAATGCACACAATTCCTATAAGTTTCCAAGATATCTAGGATTTTTCCTTAAATATTAGTTGATTTACCTGTGAGGTTAAGAAGTCTACCTTTTATTATAGATATCTTACCGCAATTTGCATGTTCTGCATGCTAACATGTGGATAGTTGAATTGTCAGGTACATGGGTACTATAACTGGAATAAGTGATCTTGACCCTGTTCGTTGGCCGAATTCTCATTGGCGTTCTGTCAAGGTGTTGCAGCGATTTACGACGTCATTATTTCTCTTTACTTTATGTAGTAGCGCATGTTTAGATTTTGGGCTACAGTATGAATGGCTTTCTCTACTGTACTGCTGATTTGGTAACCTGTGTCCTTCTGTGGTTTCTCAAAGTAGAGTCTATAATCCACATGGTTTGGTTGTTTAAATGTGGGCTAATTGTCTATTGGCCATACCTTCTTTTGTTTGCAGGTAGGGTGGGACGAGTCAGCAGCTGGGGAGAGGCAGCCAAGGGTATCGTTGTGGGAAATTGAGCCCTTAACTACATTTCCTATGTATCCGTCTCTTTTTCCACTTAGGTTGAAACGTCCATGGCATCCTGGAGTCTCCTCTGTTCATGGTATTTCTTTTCTATCTACTTATTTTCTGAAGTTTATGATGCTTTTTAATGCATATTCTTTAGATGGAAAATTTATATGGATTAAAGTTGTTTCGTTTTTGGGAATCAGATGAACTGATTTTGGTTTATCGGTTGAAGTGTATGTAGAGTTTTGAGGATTAAGAAAGGTAGTTAGCGTGATTGGGATCTCACATTCATTTTGGATTATGTTGTTCGCCGTTCTAAAAAAAATTCCAGTACCCTGAACGTTTGATGCTATTACCTAGGCTTCTAGTACCCTGAACGTTTTTGTAATGGTTTTACAGATAACAGAGACGATGCTTCTAATGGCTTAATGTGGCTTCGGGGAGGAGTCGGGGATCAGGGTCTACACTCACTGAATTTGCAATCCATGGGCTCACTACCATGGTTGCAGCAGAGACTTGATACTCCCATGTTCGGAAATGATCATAATCAGCAGTATCAAGCCATGTTAGCGGCTGGAATGCCGAACCTTGGAGGTGTTGATATGCTGAGACAGCAAATTATGCATCTTCAACAGCCTTTCCAATATATTCAACAGGCAGGCTTCCATAACTCTCTATTGCAGCAGCAACAGCAATTGGTTCAACAATCTATGCCTCAGAACATCCTTCAGACACCAAGCCAAGTTATGGCAGAAAACCTACCCCAACACATTCTCCAGCAAACTCCACAAAATCAACCAGAGGATCTTCCAAACCAGCAACAGCGTACTTATCACGATCCCCTTCAGGTTCAAAG
The DNA here is from genome assembly GCA_033971965.1 of Cucurbita ficifolia. Taxonomy (NCBI): domain Eukaryota; kingdom Viridiplantae; phylum Streptophyta; class Magnoliopsida; order Cucurbitales; family Cucurbitaceae; genus Cucurbita; species Cucurbita ficifolia. The sequence continues at coordinate 3,906,839 of CM066976.1, forward strand.
CAATCAATTTCATCAGGGTGAAAATTCAAATGTGCCATCACCCCCATTTCCCAGGACAGAGCTTATGGATTCCAACACAAATTACTCTGAATCCATGATCTCTAGAAGAAATATACTTGCTTCATCGGGTGCTGAAGGGACGGGAAATCTTTCCAATATCTATAGAAGTGGGCAGTCGATCCTAACTGAGCAGTTACCTCAACAATCTCCTGTTTCTAAGAATGCTCATCCACAGGTTGATGCTCACTCGAACTCGATGACATTTCCTCCACCATTTTCTGGTAGAGACTCGATTTTGGAGCTGGGAAATTGTAATTCAGATTCTCCAAGTCCTACACTTTTTGGTGTAAATATTGATTCATCTGGACTTCTACTTCCCTCTAATGTGCCCACTTATGCTTCTCCATCAATTGGTCCTGATTCATCCTCAATGCCATTGGGAGATTCTGGATTTCAGAATTCTATGTACAGTTGTGTCCAAGACTCTTCTGAGTTGTTGCACAGCTCGGGGCAAGTTGATCCATTAAATCCAACTCGGACATTTGTGAAGGTGTGAACCTGAAAACACTCGAGGTAAATGGTGTTTATATAAGTTGTATGCTGGCTTATAACTCTTCTTCTTTCAGGTTTACAAATCCGGATCTGTTGGGCGCTCACTAGACATCTCCCGGTTCAGCAGCTATCAGGAGCTGCGAGAGGAGCTGGCTCAGATGTTTGGGATCGAGGGACAGTTGGAAGACCTTAATAGATCAGGCTGGCAGCTTGTATTTGTCGACAGGGAGAATGACGTACTTCTCCTTGGAGATGACCCTTGGGAGTAAGTTCTTGACGTTTACTTTCCTTTTTAATATCTCGAGCTCAAGACCATACTCGACTTCCATGCTTCCCCTTTTGTAGGCTTATGCTTAAAATGAACATGGTGCCCTTGTTCCTAGAATTTCTTTATCTTTTCTATGATAGAGACCAAAAAGCACCTGGCTTTCTCGACCAGTATCGACTTCTGAGACGAAGATTTTTGTTTAGTTTATATTCTGAGTTGAATCTTTTTGCCCTGTATGCACCTGGAATCTGTTGCCTATGTGCATGTTCATTCATCTACCGTCTGTTAATTTTGCATATAATGTTCTTATGTAGTTTGAAAATACTTCAGCAGACGCTTACCCTGAATATATTGCAGGGCATTTGTGAATAATGTCTGGTATATCAAGATACTCTCTCCCCAGGACTTTCAGAAACTAGGGGTTCGGGCAATTGAGTCCTTCAACCCCGTCGTTGGTCAGCGACTTACCAGTGGTGGCAATGAAGCTGAAAATGTTTCAGGGCTTCCGTCTGTCGGTTCGCTAGAATATTGAAGTTGTAAGGGAATTATACGAGGTTTGGGAGACGTTTACCTTAGAACTTGCAACTAAACTAAATATGCAGTTGGAATGCCCTCACATTAGATCAGTGTGTGTAAACTCTTCTGTATTCATAATTCCTTTTGCTTACATATACTCTTTTATCATTTTCGAAGATTATGTGGTAAAAATACATGTACGTCGTGTACTTAGATAAGAAATATAACACGTTGAACGTTTCTAGCATACATGAGATGCTCTGTTCATTATGGTTATGACCTAGGATTATTCACTTCATTTGGAGAAACCACCAAAGTGGCACCATAAGTATATGTTCTTGATTTTTGTTTGTCCCTTAAAAAATGTGTTCAGTCTTTCCATTATTGATTCACAGTTTTTTAATGGGTGATTTATTGTGATTATATATTTATGAAGGTATAAATTCGAGTTTATGATGTATTAGGGGAGGTAAGCATTGAGTGCCTAGCTGATTCAATTGGTTAAAGCATTATAATTTTGGTCTCGACTCTCGAGTCTCCAATGATTTTAAAATAAAGAATTAACGTCCACCTATATTTCTTGTTTTCAAAAATGTTTTCAAAATAGTAGAGGAATTTAGAAATAGCAAAAGCATTTGTAGTGATTGTTTGAAGCTTTTCAGTCTGTAATGGGTTCCTCTTCATTTGCTTCAAGAGCACCAACTTCAAGTCCATATGGAGTTATGGCACGGTTAAGCAGGTAAGTGAAAGCTTTCGATGTAAGGGTCTTGTGTAAAGCCTGTCGGCCCGTTACAACATAACAGCAATCTCATCCTGGTCCATTGAAGGGCGGTCTCCAACATAACAGCAATTCCTTCATTACAGCTCATATTTGCCAGTTGATGATCCCATCAATTAGGGAGAATGTTTTGATGCAAAAGTAAAAAAAATGGGAAGTCAAAATAAAATATACATCACTCAGCAATCCTTCCAATGATGTCATTCAATCGAGTCAAATAGGAATAAGCCAAAATTACTTATAAATTACACTGCCTTGCTTAATATATCAAGGAACTTAAAAGAATCTTACAATCTAACCACTATGTGAAAAGGAGGTACCTATGAAGTTGATAAAATTCATGATCTCCAGATAGTAATACTCAGAAAACATAGTTTAAGAAAGGAAAAAAGAATTAACTAACCCAGACATTCCATTATATATTTCTTGTAATTGAAGCAGGTGAGACCTTACTCGGCTAACTTCATTTCGAAAAGGAAGATGACTTCCCCAACTTATTTTGCAACGGGACGGGAAGCATGCTCTCAATCTTCCAAATTCGAGTAACGTCTTGTCATATACTAATCAATAATTAAAATAGGCTACAACTATCATGGTGCTCCAGAAACCCCGGGGAATAGTTCTGATATCTTATTGAAAACGTCCATAACCTAAAAGGACAATAAGGAAAAGAAAAGGGAAAGAATGAAAGAAATGAGCTTGAGTGAGTGATATCATACTGTTACTTTCTAAGGAAATAAGGCAGCGGAAATCAATACTCATTGCAGGAGGAGAAATATAAGTCCAAAAATATTACATCAAGCATTTGAAACAATTTACTGCTAGTTTTTTTTATCATGACTTCAACATGAGGGCTGGGAATTCAAATCCCCGACCACTTAGTCAAGAGATATATGTCTTTAGTAGTTCAGTAATGCTCAGGTTGGCAACATAAAGGAATGAAAAGTACGGTTTTTATTTTCTTTTTAACTGACGAAACTTTCCTCAGCATGAATTGAATAAGACGAACAACAGCTAAACGACAAATCTACAGACCATATACCACAACAGAAATTGACTGTTCCATTATTGCTAAATAGAATTGATGTGAACAAAACTAGAAAGTCGTGAAGTGAAGCTGAGAATGAATATGCTAACTAAAGATATATACTAACAATATGCAATATCAACTTAACGTACCTCTTTGTCATTTTGATACTTCGTTATGCTCAGTGGATTTTGTGAACACTGCAAAAAGCAAAATAGGAATGGTTATGTTTGAACCAAAAACTTACTAACCTTAAGTAGAACATACATCCATGATGGCTGCTTGAACTCTTGGATTTTGGAATGCCATTGCGATTTCAGGATTGGCCATCATTTTTGAAATAACTTCTTCAGGTGTCATCCCAATTTGATCTGTCAAGGTTCCAGAAATAAAGAGTAAGCCTGTATGTTAATTTTGCTTTTTTTTTTTTTTTTTTTTTTTGTGCGTGTGGGGGGTGAGGGGAGTTTTCTGCCAAATAGAAAAACAGTTTTTTATTCTTAAAAACATAAAATTTGTTTCAAAATCTCATTTCTAAACAGGAATCAAGTAACTCACCTAAACATATAGATATACTAAATGAAGCATTCATGAATCTTATTGAAACTAAATTTCAAAGAATATATTTAAATCAATTTCAGCAAAAAGAGAAAATGACATCGGCATCAGAAAACCAAAACTGAAGCCAATTTTACGGACTTCTAAGCTTATAAATTATTTTGACAAAAAAGAAAAACAACAAAATGTTGGTCCATAATTTTTAAGAGTGGGAATATATGATTGCAACCGTCATAGAAAATAAAAAATACTATCAACATTTCAGATATATATGAAATATATGATGCACAGCAAATCCAACTAGAGAGTAGTGATCAAGCAATTTAACTCCCAAGATATAACCATTGACAAAATGTACAAAATCAAAGAGATCGACTTGACTGACCAAATTGCTGCTTAACTTCGGGGCTGCTAAGATCAAAGTTTTTCAAAGAATCCATGAGGCGATCGTCCCATTGAGGGCTTCCACTCATATTGTTACTGAGAATAATGATTAAAGCAGGGAAAAAATCATGTTAGAAGACAGCGTTGTGTCACATACTTCAAACATATTATGACTCTAGTCCAATGGAACCAAGTATTCCACACAAATAAATAATCTCCGTCCCTCGCCCCGTTTAGTTAACGGAGAAAAATCTCTCCTCACTCCATCCTCATTCCCCATTTAAACGGGGATTCCCCACCCCATTCGGGATGGGTCCCCAACTATGCCAACAAAGGATGCACCATTGCAGGAGCAACACAAAGGAAAAGTGTCTTTGAATACGGTATACAGTATTGGCATTCCCCTACAAAACCAGCCACACTAAAATTAACCTTCCTAGGGATTTTAAATGGAGGTGGTTTGGCATAGGGAAGGAATATACAACACAGGAAAAAAGAACGGAAAGAAAAGCCCATGAAAGAGTCAAGAGGTCCAAAACCTAAAGTCCCTTCTCTCTTGGTACACGCGATCAGATCACAAAAAAAAAAAAAAAAAAAAAAGGAAAGAAAGAAAGAAAATTTGTCATCTCTAACGCCTGTCTATAAAAAAGAGGTCGTAGGAAGCCCAAGAAAACAAAGAGGGATCCAAGGACAATGAAATGGAAACCACAAAATACGATTTCTTAATCAAAAGATAATAAAGACACGGAGCAACACACAAAAGTGGCTTATCACCTGCACAACAATCTTTCCAAAATTAAACACTCAAACATTGTACTATTAACTTTAAAACATTGTACTATTAACTTAAAAAGCATTTTCACAGTTCAGTAAATCATGACAAACTCACTCTTCAAATTCCAACTTTGTATGGAAAATAGGATCTTAGCCGCTTGCAATATGCATTTAAATTACTAATAACGCTTAATGGGATAAACATTGGATTCCAACATCACCAAGCATGTTCTGCAATTCGATATCTTACAAAAATGTTCAATAAAATCAAATATAAGACTATAGTTTAGAAAGTATGAAATCGACACTGTCACAAGTCACTGTAAGATTTTAGGAGCAAACACAAGAAAGCAAAAGCACGAAAAAGATAAGAGATTGATCAGTAATTTTTTTTACATGAATGTTAAACTGACATGATATATAAGAAGCCTTTGGACAGAATTAAATAATTATTTCTTTAAAGGAAAAAAAAAAAAGAAGAATAAATAAACTGAACTTACAGCATTTCTTCTAATTGTTGACGATATAATGGATTTTGCATCATCCCTATTCAAAATATTTCAATCAATAAGTGATACCTTGTAGAAGATTAGAATATAGAAACTGATCAAGTAAAATTTCAAACTAAGTTGCCAATCCCCCAAGTATTCACCAAAAGAAAATCACAGAAACTCCAAAAATTTAATCTAGATTGTGAAGATCACAATAAACGTTTAGAAATTCCAAATTAATAGTAATGTCCGTCATCTGAATTTAAGTAGTAGTGTCGCTATAATGTGTGTACTATAATAATTATACTTCCAAGCTGGGGTTGATAATACAGTTAATCCTGTATTGTCCAAGAGACCACCAAATTTTTATTCTAGAAGATTAAAATAGAATTGAAAAACTAGCTTGCATCTTGTTAGAATCACTAAGTTAATTTCTTCCTTGCATTCACAGTACCCACTAGTTCACACATTCATTTCTTTTTTCGGTTCATTATTTTTCTTCCAGCACCCCTCCCCCCTCAAGGGTTTCTTCTTCCATCCTCAGCAGGAATAGCCCTGCCTCACATCTATTTTCTTTTCTTTCTTTTTTTTTCTTTTTGGATCCGTAATTTTCATCTTATTTACTTCCAGCATAACCTCCCCCTCCCAGGGTTCTTCTTCTATCTTCAGCAGGAACAACCCTGGGCCTTCATCTTGATTTATTCCCACCTTTCTCATTGCTTATAGAAGGCGTATTGCTTGAAGATTGCATTAATCAATAGACTTACACTTGAATGTTTCTGGATTTCTCATCTCCTCGGGCAGATGGCTGTAAGATGAAAAATAAGTACACTTTAAGAAATCAACACAAGAAGTACTCAGGAATCAAATTTAGCTGTCAGCTGCTTCAGGAAATGGTCATACAAGTTACATGCAATGCAACAAGGCAAACAATAAAGGAATCCAAAAGGCAGAAAAGATATTCCCCTAGAAAAAGTAGAAGGTATAGAATACCCAGCACATGGTGGAAAACAGAATTTCATATTCATGCATAATGGAGAGTCTAATGACCAAAACTTAAATTTAATGGGAAAAAAATGGGTTGGTTCAAGGATATTATTGTATCTGATGAACACGGTTTCTTAAAGATATCGTCTGAGTTCGAAATAAGTGAGGTTGTTAACTCCACCACCAATGTCAAAGAGAAGATGGAAGGGATGGAAGAGCACTCATTTTTTCAAAAGGTGGCAGAGTTACACTTATTTCCTCTCAACATCAAGACTACCGAAAAAACTATCAGATTTCCTTGAGGAGATAAGGCCGCATGAAGGTAGTCATTTACTCGGGTGGAATATTAATTCCCATCATAAAAATTTAGGTGAGCTTGGCTAGGGTAGTATCCAGTATAAAAATCAAGCTTAAATCTCCAAGAGATCGTGAAGAACTCCTCTTGATCCTCTTCTCTGCGGAACTTTATTATAGTAAGTACAGTTTGGGATGAGTGAACCCGGCAGATTACAGGGCCTAAAGTCACCATCCTTGGATATTTACTACCGAATTGGCTTGATGGATTGTAAGTTCTTTATATTTACATATGTGAAGCAATGCCTATTCCCACACATTTCGGTTTACTTCTTTATTTTGAATACAGCAATGTGTTTCCACTGATATAAACATACTTATATGGGGAAAGCAAACTATGAAGTAGATAAACAGTAAAAGCTGCATACGGATATATCATCTTCTGCACTGTCGGATCTTCCATCATTTTCTCCACAGCTTCCACTGATAAGGTTGAGCCAGGTTTTCCTAATAGATGAGAATATCAGAGATTTTATTGAACATTTTTGTAATAACTAAACTGCAGTAGTACACATTCAATCATGAATGACCTTGCAGCACAAAAACAAGAAAATTGAAGAAATAACCAAAGAAAAATTATGAGACAGAAATATCAAATAATGGGCTTTAAGTAGGTCAATGTGTAGGTCAAAATTTTCTTAAACTCTTACTTTTCAAGACTGGGTTTTAAGTTGGCAAAATTGAAGAAATAACCAAAGAAAAATTATGAGACAGAAATATCAAATAATGGGCTTTAAGTAGGTCAATGTGTAGGTCAAAATTTTCTTAAACTCTTACTTTTCAAGACTGGGTTTTAAGTTGGCATACTATTTTGTTTTACTTTATATTTAAGTAGGTCTTGTATACCCGGGGGGGGGGGGGGGGGGGGGGGGGGGGGGGTTAATAGAATTAACGAAGAAATATTATCATTTATCATTTATTGTTTTCAACTTACGGCTGAATTGTGATCCCTCTGAACCGTTAAATGCCTGCTTTGAAGCAGCTCCATTCTGTGGAAACTTCACAAATAAATCAGAGTAAATTGGCATATCAACGCTAGCCACCATAGCAAAAATAAAAGAATAAACTTACTTCCACAGTAGGCTGAGCACTCTTTGAAACATCGGTGTCTGTGGCATCATCCTTGAATGGACTCTTTTGGTCAGTTTCTTCAGGAGAAACGTCTACAAAAGCTGTGAAAAGAAGTTTCATGAATTTGCCTCCGATCTTGAAAGTCAAGAATTGAATATATTATAAATCCTTCAGAGTTGTGACACCAAAATGTCATAAAGTCAGATTAATATCTTATAAAGTTAGTTGAGAAGCACATAGACTGGCTTCAGCACCTACAATTTGAACATATGAGCATATATTCACAATCCTTGTACTGTGCAGTGCATAGGTACGTGCAAAGAAATGAAATTATGCCATATAACCTGTTTCACCAGATCTTACGAAGCCTGTTCCAAATAAATTGAAGCCTAGACATCGAGGACCTATTTATCTAGGCATACTACTAAGCAAAGTGGTGGGATGTTGCACCTAGAGAGAAAAATGAAATTTTGCCAGCTTGAGTATAGCTAAATAGGTTGAGGTATTATGTTATCAACCAAAAGTTGGAGGTCCGAATCCCCACCCTCACGTGTGGTTGAACTAAAAAAAGAGGAAAAGGAAGAATTTCTAAATTTCTTCAAAGGCATCTAATAAATAAATAAATATATACACACATAAATACATATTGTTTGATATCCACGACAACAAGGCAATGAAAGTATTTGAACCAAAACGGTCTAGTAATTTTACTAATAAATGCAGGTATCCATAAAGGGCATTCACCAACTAATCCTAAAGGTTACGGAAGGTTCACACCCCAATACCAAGATAGAATAAAACCTAGATGATTCCTAGTAAAGCTTAACAACAGAACTAAAATGTAAACCTTGACATTTGTATCTCATATGTTCAAGCCTTCAGTCAAGAGGGTTGTCACTTGGAAGCACAAAAATGAAATCACAATCAATAAATTCAGAAGAACCAACGTATTGAAATAATATAATAGGAGGAGGATCCTTAGATACCAAACTTCTTTGCTTCCATGTTCTCTGTCTCACTTTTGACACTAATAACTGGCTCATCTTCAACTTTTGTTGCAGTAACATCAATTGATGCAGCAGTTTCAGAAACAGATGGAGAAACTGTCGTGCCAGTTGCAAATGTCGGAGGTACTGGAAAAGGTGATCCAAATGGTTGTGTAGAATTACTCATCGGGGTGTTTTGAGAATTCATTTGAGACATCATCGTCTTGAAAGCTTGTTGCATTGCATATTTCTGGAATGCAATTACAATAAAATATATAGGAACAAAAGAAACACAGACCGGTCAAGGTTAGTACTGATCGAAGTTGTAACTTATATGCAAGAAGAAAATGGAAGAACAATCTTATAGGATCGAAAGACCCATGGAAATGTAGAAGGGAAAAGGAAAGAAAATGTACTGGAAAAGATTCTTCTTTGGGAGGAGTACATAGAAGCATTATTATGTACTAGAACGCAAATCTTTTTACAAGAGAAACTGAACATTTTTATAGGCCCCCAATCACTAAAGCTTACAAAAGAAAACGTGCAGAGGGTGGGGATCAATTTATTAATGGAAGAACTTTTGTTATTCACCACCTTTTTCCGACAACAAAAGTGCAGAAAGTTCTGTAAAAAGGAATGATACAACTTTTCAAAGGTCAACAACTCCATGGACAATAAACTAGTATCGTGTAAAACCCCAAGCATAGAGAATAATATTTCAGAAGAATATCTGTGCAACTTCAAGCAATAAGAGAGCTATGGAAGAAAGACTCTAGCAGGAACAACAGCAAGCAAAGGACAGTCTATAAGGCACAATCATAATCCCATACCTTATTGAAGAAAACTCACCTTTAAATAAGAAGCCACCTGCAAATTTTTTTTACAAATTGTTAAAAGAACATTCGACCAAAAAAATTGTTGCTAAATTTAATAACATCCGCATTCGAAAAATATGTAATTCAGACATACAGGTTCCGTTCTCACTCACCCATGTAAATAATGCTGAAACCCCAACACCAACGCCAACCCAAAAGAGAGGCGACCCTCTAAAAAAGATGACAACCATAATGTTAAAGATTCATAAAAATAATAAGAAAAAGCAGAGCAAACCTGCCAGGTGAATCTAAGGTAGTGAACTTAGTTCATGACATATCCATTCAATCAAATCCGTGTATTATGAGAGAAACAAAAATCGTAAAACTAAATTCCAGAAACCTAAGATAAAAACGAAAGATAAGGCAACGAAAATTTACACATATGAGGAGGGAGGAGGAACAGATACTGATGGAACACCAACAGAAGACGATTCATTGCTAGTAGTCGAAGACGAAACACTTGCAAACCGTTCAGCCACTGCTTTTTCACGAGAGTAAACAAAACAGAGAACAATCAAATACGGAGTGAAGATTAAAATAGACGTTCAAACATCATTTTCAACGGAGAATTCGAATATTACCGACGATACGGTGGTTGGATCGACGATTTAGAGCAGAAGCAAGAATTCTGGGAGGATACTTGATCCTGGACCTTGCCAAGCGCCTGTTTCCACATAATTGATTGGTTGTAGTGGGATTGGATATAGAAGAAGTAGAAGAATATCCGAGGAAAACAAATTTGGGAGAAGATGTTAGTGCTAAATTGAGCCTATCCATTGATTTGTTCTTCCGTTTGCTGGAATGATAAACAGTGAAGGAATGAAGAAGATAGGCTTAGAACCCTTGAAAAGCTTTCGGTTTAGTTCAGAGAGTGAAAACCGAGCAACCTTTCTGGGGGCAGATTACTGCTGGCCTTGATTTGATTCAGTGGTCCGGATCGTCTGCCCGCGGCCTTATGTTTAATCTATGTGTTTTTTTTTATTTTTCCAACTTTTTTTAATGTTTTATATTTATTTTTTAATGGCAATTTTGATTTTTATCTCAAATATATATATATATATATTTCAAAATATTAGTACCTTAATTTTGAGTTCAATTTCTTTTGATTCGTTTTTAATTTTCACATCTCTTTTTTTTTTTTTTTTTTGTATATAACTTTCAAACAATTAATTTAAATTCTTTTAAATTATTATGATGTGTGAATTTTAATTAATTTTAATAGTAACAAAAAAAACTACGTGAAAAATAATTTAATTCTATTTATTTTGAATTATTTCATAGAAATTAAAGATTAAACTGAAACTAGATTCAAGACTCGAGTGAAAATGTAACATTTTTTAATTTGAATGATCCAATAAAAATTAAATGTCAAACACATTTTAAAATATAATATTTTAAAGTTTATGAACATAATAAAAATGGTATTCAAAACTCGACTAAATGAGGTAAATGCTAACAAAATAATATCGCCTATTTGAATTATTAAAAATAAATAAATGATCTAAAATATAGGCATAATTGAAACCTATACCCATTTTATTATATTAATAATTTAACTAATTTTAAATATAAAATAAAGTATTTTTTAGAAGTTAGATCTCAAAAAAAAATTTAAACTTGGAGAGGAAATTCAAACTTCTAACATTTGGATCGATAACATAAATCTAAATCAAAACTCCTCTTGATTTTAAAAACTAGTCCGGAATCAAATAAATAAAGAAGTGGATGGAGATGTAATCAAATAAATAATTTTAATTAAATAAGATTAATGATCACGTCATTCAATAACGTGAGTAAATTCAGATTATATTATCGATTAAGAGATCAGATTTTCGAATCTCCAAAATAATTTTCATGTTCTTATAAGTTTCGAACTCTAGATCAGATTTTCGAATCTCCAAAATAATTTTCATGTTCTTATAAGTTTCGAACTCTAGAATGTGCGTATGTATGTGTGTGTCTAAATATATATATCATCCATCTTTGATCCCCATCTCGAATAAACAAAATAACCCAAAACTGCTTGTAACTTCATTACAAGTTTAAAGTGTGATCACAGGTAGCTAAATTTACAGCATAAACAACTTTCCAAAGCTCTATCGACTTCTAACAACTAAGGAGAACATCAGAGAGATATCAGAGGCTACATTGAAATTTAATGCACAACATCACATGGTGGTCGAAGTAACCATAGAAGGAAAAGGGTGAATAGTGTTCACAGCTTAGTTTCAAGTTGAGATGGATACCGTAGCGTTCGCGTTATAAACCATCGTTATCCCTCTGATTATCGGCTCTGTTCGCCATCGAAGGCAAGGATGGGTGAGATTCCATGCGTGGAAATAATAATTTTAGACGAAATGCATCAACTCCATTCAAGTAATAATGGAAGAGTCGTTTTGCCCTGATAAACCCGAGACGACCATATAGTGCTAGTGCTCCTTTATTTGTAACTTCAGCTTCTAATGTGACCTTGAGAACAAACAACATCAGGTGGTAAGTTAGCATGTCAATTTCCTCTAAAACAAAATATTCCATTGCCTAAAATACAGATTAAGACAAGTAATCGTCTCTCGTGAGACCGGAGAGATTACAGAAAACGGTGCTAATTGGCAAAGCTAATAAAAAGAGTGGTTGCAGACGTGTAATATGAGAAAAGCAACATGAAAAGAGTTTGTTGATGTAACAGCCCAAGCCCAAGCCCAAGCCCAAGCCCACTACTAGCAGATATTGTCCTCTTTGGGTTTTTCCTTTCGGGCTTTCCCTCAAGGTTTTTAAAACGCGTCAGCTAGGGAGAGGTTTCCACACACTTATAAAGAATGTTTCGTTCTCCTCCCCAACCGACGTGGGATCTTACAGCCAACATCCCAAAGGAGGTTTAACCACGTTTATCCAAAAGTTCATTGATTTTCTTCTGAAGGGTGAGAGCATATAATTGCAGTTAGCATCTACTCAAACAACTCAAAACATATTAAGAAAACGATAGCCAAAACTGTTCTACAGAAATAAACACAACACGGTACCACTTGGTTCAATTTGTCAAAGCAAATAAAAAAAGATACGTGCTACTCAAGGCAGTAACACTGCAGGTAAATTCAACAGAAGCCCTTAATCTCAAAGTCAGATCAAGTTCCAGCTATTTCCATACCATCAATTCAGGATAACTCCTCAAGAACATTCCTCCGGGTAAATATCTATACATTCAACACAATTTAACATCCTAACTTGCCATTTAAACTGAGTGTCGAGAACAAGTTATGCACATATCATCAAATTGACAAATCCTACATGATTGTAGCCTAGCTATACAACATTGGAATGGAGAAACTCATTAAATATTAACATCGAAGATAGGTGACCTTGAAACCATGGTTCATGGTCCCAAAAGTAAACAAGTTCCCATCATTTTTCCACACCTTAAACCTTCTTAGTTAGGATTAGAAGAGGTAATGAAAACCTATAAACCCTATATTTGTAGCATGTTTTCCCTTATCTGTATATGATCGTTTTCCCATATACGAAAACCTTATATTTGATTCAATGCATAGAAATCAAGATCATATCATTTCAACTTAATTTATTTGATAGTCAGGACACTCAAAGAAATACTCGATAATTCAAAGTAGCTAGGTTCAAGGAGTTTCAAGATCTTTTACCCCTATTCTACCAGCCCTTTGGGTTCCTTTCAATAAATTCATCACTACTTTAGATAATTTCCTTTGAATCCTTCTCATATATTCCATTTTCTCCATTGTAAGTGAACGAAGGTCAACTTAATAAAGCCAATTTTCCTTCCAACTGTCGTATAGAAGGCATTGGCTTGTATTGAAACCGAGCTTGATGAAAGCGGAGGTCTCCAAATCCAACTTACTAAGCAATGCCAAATGGGCATGGGGGATTGAAAGATATCTTGTCTCGAAAATACCAATTAGGATCTAAAGGAGATAACATAACAAGTATAATATTGCAGATGCAACACATGCTCGAGCTTCTTTTCTTTTGTAAAAGGTCAAATTACTTGATGGTGCAGGCTATACAGCCATCCACTATTAACTAATAGTTCAGTGATTTGGGTAAGAAAGTAACAAACCAAACTATATAATATAGAGAAGAGAACGCACAAGTTATTTGCTTCGACTCCTTTAATGAGTTAATAGAGGAAATAAACATTTGAACACACAAGACAGAGGAAATACCATAATTGATGTCAATATACCTCATCACAGCCTGATTCCATCATGGCTTTTATAGACCTCGTGACGAGCTCGGTAGCTACAATATCAAGAAAAATAATTATGATAATGAAGATCTATGAACCCTAAGAGGTTTGTGACAAAAAAAGTGTATTAAACCCCATTTAAGATAGAAAACATTATGAAGTACTGTACATGTTATGCATACAAATAAATGATATTCTAGTCAACTAAAGGAAGAGAAAATTGGGATCACACCCAAGAGTATCAATTCTTGACAAAGATCGTTGACGGCTCAAGCCCACCGCTAGCAGATATTGTTCTCTTTGGAGTTTCTCTTTTGGGTTTTCCTTCAAGGTTCTTAAAATGCGCCTGTTAGGGAGAGGTTTCTACACCCTTATAAAGAATGCACTTGTTCCTCTCTCCAATCGATGTGGGATCTCACAATCCACCCCCTTCGAGTCCCGCTGGGACATCACTTGGTGTCTGACTCTTATACCATTTGTAACGGCCCAAGCCCACCGCTAGCGGATATTGTCCTCTTTGGGCTTTCATTCAAGGTCTTTGGGCTCACAATTGAACAGAAATTATTCTAACACTGATATTGTATTCTAATAACATCTAAATCCAAGTAAGCCTTGCAACGAAATTACAGCAACAAATAAATGGGCAGAATGACAAATCAATTTTACAAGGAAAAACTAAACCATAGAATTCATTGATCAACAACCACTTCTCAGAAACCAGAGAAATTTTTTTTACCGATGCCTTTTCCTCTATAGGGCTTGATGACAACCAACATGGCAATATACCCTCTGAAAGCCCCCCGATGCTCCCCCATCTTACAAACCACCGTCCCGACACATTTTCCCCTATGGAAGGCCTGGGGAAACAACAAAAATAGAATGAATGGAACAGAAATTAAAGGGAATCGCGACAATCACGATCTAATTGGTCAGAGATTTGATACAAAAGCGAGATTAATACCAGGAATGAAAGTTGGGGCCAGAGGTATACGAAATAACGATAAGTGAATATGGAGTAGGGTTCGCTGAGTTCTTGGTCAACCAGATTCATGATAAGAGGTAAGTGATGCTCACCGCCATAGCTTACGTACTCAATCTCCGATGCATCAAATTCAACTTTCCTCGTTTCTCCTCCTTCTACCACACCGTCCAACTTCGCTTCCATTCTCTGTTCTTTTCGCCGGAAGATTTCGCCGGAGACTGCTACGTCGCCTGAAGGAACCCGGCCGAATTTTGGAGTATTAATCGGTAAGAGAGGATTAAACTTATGCCTGCAAAGTATTGAAGCCCACATTCCCTAAAAATAAAAATGCTGAATAATTTTAATTATTCAAATTACTAAATAAAATTTAAAACAATTAGCTTCCAAATAAATATTAGAATTACACATTCAACCAAATATAATTATTTTGGAATATATATATATATATTATTATTATTATTATTTTTTACATGTATCCTCACGTACCTCTCGTCGTTATTACTTGTTAAATATTTTTAATCTCGACTTAAAGCATAACTTTAAAAGTCAATATTTCGACATGAGTGTCAACATACGACTCTAGAGTTAAGTCCGTTCGTATAAAATATGAAAGTTCACTAAATTTTGTGTCAGTCAGACGCTCGATAAATACTCCACAAGTCCACACGACTGATGGCCCAAATCACGCATACTCCAACTATACTAAAAATGTATTATAGGGGAAGTATAGTGTAGCTTGCCACCACACTCGGCCCATGTGCCCTAAGCGAACTACCCTGTGACACAAACGTCTGTCATGGTGTGGGCAAGTGTCACAACCGTAATAAAAAAACAGTAAGTTGTGACCTCCAATAACAGTTATATGGTGACGTAAAGGCTGACTAAGAATGTCTCATCCTTAAATACAAAAAAATCTAATTGCTCGAGTAAATATTTTGCACGAAACGTCTTTAATGCTTCAGCTGTCAATAATAGGTTCGTTTTTGCATCTCAACCCTTAACCGTCTCTCTTCCTCCTATAACCTAATAATTTGTTTGAAATATAAAATTAGTAAAATGATTTAATAAAAATACTGCAAACATGGATCATAATAATCAGTTATTTAATTTTCACATTTTCAAGGTTGGTTTCTAACTAAGTTGTGCCATTAATTTATTTAAAAATCAAATAATATTTATAAAATTAATTAAAAAAAACAAATAATCAAATAATTATGAAATTAACCATAATTTTATATTTTTAACTAAAATATTTTTTTAGTAGATGAAATCACTTTAAATAAAGAAAAAAATACAATTAAAAAATGTTATTTTTAAGATTAAATCAAATAAAGACGTCTACAAATTTAGATTCAGTTTTTTTTTACGTCTCTCACAGTTCAAGTGTAACAAACTCGGTTACACGTATAAAATAATAAAAAATTAAATTACAAATTTAGTTTATGGTTTAAAAAATTTTACATTTATATATAGTCCTCTGACTTTCAAATTATAAATTAAGTCTTCAAAATTTTAATTTTTTTTAATTCACACATCTACCCGATTATACATCAAATTTTAAAATTAGGATTTCATTTAGAGAGGCTCACGGTGCGGGATCAAAACACGAAATTATTCTTTGTCACCGTACTAGCCTCCTATTTTAATTTTTATCCCACAAAATTTTCTATTTATTTTTGGAGATCGAAGTACGAATTCTTTGCAATGAATTAAGAGACATCTCTAATATAAAATTCAAATATTATCTAACATATCTCTTCTTAAAAAAAAATGAAACGATAAATACAAAATTAAAATTTTAAAGAAGATATAAAATATTTTAAAAAGATTTTTAAATTATGCGCATATATTTAATATTTAATAGGTTAGTTTATGTTTTATGTCCTTCATTTATTTAATAAATAAATAAGTTTTCAAAATAAATTTTCTAAAACTAAAAAAATTATAGGCCTAATAAGGTTTATAAGGTTAATTTTAAAAAATAAAAAAT
Source organism: Cucurbita ficifolia (assembly GCA_033971965.1). Taxonomy (NCBI): domain Eukaryota; kingdom Viridiplantae; phylum Streptophyta; class Magnoliopsida; order Cucurbitales; family Cucurbitaceae; genus Cucurbita; species Cucurbita ficifolia. The sequence goes on from CM066976.1 coordinate 3,923,645, forward strand.
CAAATAATTATAAATGTTCTCTCTCACCGTTTACATTCCCTTCTATCGTTCACGTGTAAGATAATAAAAATTAAATAATTAAAGTTAGTCTAAATCTTTGTTTAAAGGAATTTAGGTTTATATGTAGTTCTCACCATCTTAATTATAAACTAAGTCTTCAAAATTTTAATTATTATTTTTTATTTTTTATTTTTAAGTTTAAATTAGAGAAAAAATGTACACACATTTAGATTCCGTTTTCTTTTTTCTTACCATTGATGTGTAACGGTTACACATAAAATATATAAAATAGTATGAATTCTTGTTATTGTTAAAATGAATTTATGTTTATAATGGAGTCCTCGAACTTTCTAATTATAAATTAAGTCTTCAAATTTTCAATTTATTTTTATTTTTATTTTTATTGTTAAGTTTAAATCGAAAAAAATGTACACAAAATAGTTTTTCTCTTCTTTTACTGTTCTACACAAAATAGTTTTTCTCTTCTTTTACGTTCACGTGTAACAAACTAGTTCTCCCTCGTTCTTATAACAATCTAGTTCTCCATATCTTCAGTTCTGTAACAAACTAGTTCTCCTTCATTCTCAAAATTTCAATTTTTATTTTTATTTTTTTTTATTGTTAACTCTAAATGGAAGGAAATTGTACATAAAATAGTTTTCTTCCTTCCCTCTCCACGTCAACCCAAACTAGTTCTTCTCCCATCTCCCAATGTTTTGGTTTATGTGTAACAAATTAGTTCTCCCTCCCACTCTCCTCCCCTCTCTCACCATGTGTAACAAACCTGTTCTCTTTCTCTCCCTCACCTGTGTTTATGGTAACAAACCAGTTCTCTTTCCCTCTCTCACCTGCGTAACAAATTAGTTCTCCTTCCCTCTCCCACCTACAAATAGTTTCTTCTCTCTCACCCTTATGTAACAAATTAGTTTCCTCCCCTTTCTCACTATAATAAACTAATTTTTTCCTTTCTCAGTATAACAAAAACTAATTCTTCCCCTACGTCACATGTCTTTAAAATTTCATTTTTTGATTGAGTTTAAAACGAAGAAAATATAGTTTATTTTGATCGTTAAGTTTAAATTCAAGGAAAATGTACACAACATATTTTTTTTATTTTTACTCTTCAGTTTAAATCTAAAATATTTATCCTATCCTCTCTCACCATTCATGTGTAACAAACTAATTCTCCTCTTTTTTTACATGGGTAACAAACTAGTTCTCTTCCTCTCTTACCATTCACGTGTAACAAATTAGTTCAATTTTTTTTATTGTTCAGTTTAAATGAACGCAAAATAGTTATTCTTCATTTTTTCACTGTTGTCATGTAACAAACTAGTTGTACACAAAAGAGTTATTATTCATTTTTTCACTATTCACATGTAACAAACTAGTAATCATCCCCTATCGCATTTACGTGTAACAAACTAGTTATCAACTCCTTTTCAAAACTGCAATTTTTTTTTTATTGTTAAATTTAAATGGAATGAAAATGCACACAAAATAGTTATCCTTCTTATCCATGTTATCCTTCCTTCTCTCCAATTCACGTGTAACAAACTAGTTCTCCTTCCCTCTCTCCCACTGTTCAACAAACGAGTTCTCCTCCCCTCTCTCCCACTGTTCAACAAACGAGTTCTCCTCCCCTCTCTCACGGTGTCTTTTATTATTTATTAGGTTTAAATCTTCTCGGTGTCTTCAAAATTTCAATTTTTTTTATGGTTAAGTTTAAATGGAGGGAAAAGTTAAGTTTAAATAGAAGAAAAATGTATACAAAATAGTTTTATTTCATCATTCTCGTTCCCTCGGTTTCTAACCGTTCAACAAATTAGTTCACTCCCTCTCTTTCACTGTCCAACGAGGAAAATGTATACAAAATAATTTTCTTTCCTCATTCTCCTTTCCTCCGTCGTCGTCTCTGACCGTTCAACAAAGTAGTTCACTTTCCCTCACCGTTCAACAAAGTAGTTCACTTTCCCTCTCTTCTCACTTTCAACATATTAGTTGTTAGTCGGCCTTAGAACAAACGAGTTCTCCTTACCTCCCTCTCTCCCCTTCAACAAACTATCTCTCTCACCCTTCAACAAACTAGTAATCTTCTTCCCTCCCTCACCATCTCTCATCATCACTTCTCACTATTTATGTGTAATCTTCTCCCCTCTTTCACTATTTACGTGTAATCTTCTCCCATCTCCCACTCTTTACGTGTAATCTTCTCCCCTCTCTCACTATTTACGTCTAATCTTCTCCCCTCTCCCACTCTTTACGTGTAATCTTCTCCCCTCTCTCACTATTTACGTGTAATCTTCCCGTCTCTCTCACTATTTACGTGTAATCTTCTCCCCTCTCTCACTATTTACGTGTAATCTTCCCGTCTCTCTCTCACTATTTACGTGTAATCTTCTCCCCTCTCTGACTAGTGTAATCTTCTCCCCTCTCTTACTAGTGTAATCTTCTCCCCTCTCTTACCATTTACGTGTAATCTCCTCCCCTCTCTCACCATTTACGTGTAATCTCCTCCCCTCTCTCACCATTTACGTGTAATCTCCTCCCCTCTCTCACCATTTACGTGTAATCTCCTCCCTCTCTCTCACTATTTACGTGTAATGTTCTCCCCTCTCTCACTAGTGTAATCTTCTCCCCTCTCTTACAATTTACGTGTAATCTCCTCCCCTCTCTCACCATTGACTTGTAATCTCATTTCTCTCTCATCTTCCCTTCTCAACATTCTAATTCTTCCATTCATCTTCCCTCTCTCACCATCTCTCTCATTTATCACCATTCACGTGTAATCTTCTTCCCTATCTCCCATTCAGTAATCTTCTTCCCTCTCTCCCATTCACCTGTAATCTTCTTCCCTCTCTCACCATCTCTCTCATTTATCACCATTCACGTGTAATCTTCTTCCCTCTCTCACCATCTCTCTCATTTATCACCATTCACGTGTAATCTTCTTCCCTATCTCCTTCCTTCTCTCATCCTTCCCTCTCTAGCTATTAACGTTTAATTTCCTTCCTCTCTCATCTTCCCTTCTGCCATTGACGTGTAATCTCATTTCTTTCTCATGTTCCCTTCTCACCATTCAAGTAATCTTCTTGAATGTAATCTTCTTCCCTCTCTCACCATCTCTCCCATCTTCCCTTTCTCACCATTGACGTGTAATCTTCTTCCCTCTCCCACCATTGACGTGTAATCTTCTTCCCTCTCCCACCATTGACGTGTAATCTTCTTCCCTTCCTCTCTCACCATCTCTGATCTTCCCTCTCTCTCACCATCTCTGATCTTCCCTCTCTCTCACCATCTCTGATCTTCCCTCTCTCACCATCTCTCTCATTTATCACCATTCACGTGTAATCTTCTTCCCTATCTCCTTCCTTCTCTCATCCTTCCCTCTCTAGCTATTAACGTGTAATTTCCTTCCTCTCTCATCTTCCCTTCTGCCATCTTTCTCATGTTCCCTTCTCACCATTCAAGTAATCTTCTTGAATGTAATCTTCTTCCCTCTCTCACCATCTCTCTTCTTGAATGTAATCTTCTTCCCTCTCTCACCATCTCTCCCATCTTCCCTTTCTCACCATTGACGTGTAATCTCCTTCATCATGTAACAAACTATCCTTCCCTCTCCCACCATTGACTATGATGTAATCTCCTTCATCATGTAACAAACTAAAACTAGTTCTCCCCTCAACTGGTTCTCATTTTCTCTCTCACCAACAAACTATTCTCCTTTTCTCTTGACCATGGATGTGTAATCTCCTTCTCTTTCTCATTTTCTCTCTCACCTAACAAACTATTCTCCTTTTCTCTCTTGACCATTGACGTGTAATCTCCTTCCCTCTCCCACCATTGACGAGTGATGGTCTTCCCTTTCTCTTTCCTTTCCCACTATTAACCATTAACATGTAATCTCCTCCCCTTTCCCGTTCTCTCTCCCACCATTGACCATGGACTAGTGACGTGTAATCTCCTTCCATCTCCCACCATTGACCATTAGGCCGTAATCTCCTTTCCTCCCTCTCCCACCATTGACCATTAACATGTAATATCCTTCCCTTTCTTCCCTCTCCCACCATTGAGGGTGTAATCCCCTTTCCTTTCTCACCTTCCCTCTCTCTATATTGAGGTGTAATCTTCTCCCCTCCCTTTCTCACCATTTAATCTCCTCCTCTCTCCCATATTGAGGGTGTAATCTCCTTCCCTTTCTCACCTTCCCTCTCTCACTATTGACGTGTAACATTTAATCTCCTTCCCTCTCAATTCCTCCTCTCTCCCATATTGAGGGTGTAATCTCCTTCCCTTTCTCACCTTCCCTCTCTCGTGTGTAACATTTAATCTCCTTCCCTCTCACCATTGAGGGTGTATTCCCTCTCCCAACATTACTTGTAATCTCTTCCCTCTCCCACTATTGAGGTGTAATCTCCGTCCCTCTCTCACCTTCCCTCCCTCACTTCACTCTCTGACCAGGTGTAATCTTCTTCCCTCTCTCACCATGTCATATGTGTAATATCCTTCCCTATCTCTTTCCCGGTGTAATCTCCTTCCCTCTCTCACCTTCCCTCCCTCACTTCACTCTCTCACCTCCCCTCCCTCACTTCACTCTCTCACCTCCCCTCCCTCACTTCACTCTCTCACCTCCCCTCCCTCACTTCACTCTCTCACCTCCCCTCCCTCACTTCACTCCCTGACCACGTGTAATCTTCTTCCCTCTCTCACCATGTCATATGTGTAATATCCTTCCCTATCTCTTCCCGGTATAATCTCCTTCCCTCCCTCTCTCACCTTCCCTCCATATAATCTCCTTCCCTCCCTCATCATAACGTGTAATCTCCTTCTCTCTCTCATCATAACGTGTAATCTCCTTTCCCCTCTCACCATTGACCTCACCGAATCTCCTAAATAATTCACAAACTAGTTCTCCCTCCCTCTCCTTCCCTCTCTCACCCTAGTTCTCCTTCTCTCTCCATCTCCTTCCCTCTCTCACCCTAATTCTCCTTCTCCCGTACATTTTTCCTCTCTCACCCTAGTTTTTCTTCCCTCTCTCACCCACGTTCTTCTGTAACAAAATTCTCCTTGTCTCTCACCCCGTTCTCCCTCTCTCTTCATCTCCTTCCCTCTCTCACCCTCCATTCTTCTTCTCTCTCACTATTAATGTGTTACAAAATAATTTTAATTCTTTCTTTCACTATAACAAAATAATTCTAATTTTCTTCCCTCAAAATAATTCCTTCTCCTCCCTCCCGGTTCACCTCTAACAAAATAATTGTAGGTAAAGGCTAACAATTCTCCCAAAATAATTCCAGGTAACAATTCTCCCAAAATAATTACAGGTAACAATTCTCCCAAAATCTCCCAAAATAATTGCAGGTAACAATTCTCCTTTACACAGGTGTAACAATTCTCCTTTACACAGGTGTAACAATTCTCCTTACACAGGTGTAACAATTCTCCTTACACAGGTGTAACAATTCTCCTTACACAGGTGTAACAATTCTCCTTACACAGGTGTAACAATTCTCCTTACACAGGTGTAACAATTCTCCTTACACAGGTGTAACAATTCTCCTTACACAGGTGTAACAATTCTCCTTACACAGGTGTAACAATTCTTCTCCTTCCCCAATTCTCCTTCTCCTTCCCCAATTCTCCTTCCCCAGGTGTAACAATTCTCCTCCCCCGGGTGTAACAAGTAACCATTGGTGTAACAAGTAACCATTCTTCTTCCACAGGTGTAACAAGTAACCATTCTTCTTCCACAGGTGTAACAAGTAACCCTTCTTCTTCCACAGGTGTAACAAGTAACCATTCTTCTTCCACAGGTGTAACAAGTAACCATTCTTCTTCCCAAGTGTAACAAGTAACCATTCTTCTTCCACAGGTGTTTCTCATTCCTTCCCTCCCTCCCTCGTGTAACAATTCTCCTTCCCTCCCTCATGACACCATTCTTCTTCTCAGGTCCAATGACACCATTCTTCTTCCTAGGTCCAACAATTCTCCTTCCCTTCTTCCCAGGTCCAACAATTCTCCTTCCCTCCCTCCCTCGTGTAACAATTCTCCTTCCCTCCTTCCTGACACCATTCTTCTTCCCAGATGCAACAATTCTCCTTCCCTCCTTCGTGTAACAAAATAGTTATCCTTCCCTCTCTCACTTCATGTGTAACAAACGTTCTCCTTCCCTCTCTCACTTCAAGTGTAACAAAAGTTCTCCTTCCCTCTCTCATTTCAAGTGTAACAAAATAATTCTCTTCCCTCTCTCACGTAACAAACGTTCTTCTTCCCTCTCTCATTTGAAGTGTACCAACTAGTCCTCCTTCCCTCTCTACCATTGTGTAAGTTAATACACATAAAATAATCAAAAGTCAAATTATAAATTTAGTCCAGGTAATTGTTTAAAGAATTTTACATTTATATCTGGTCCTCAAACTTTCAAATTTTCATCCTCCATTTACAGATCTTCATGGGAAGGGAATATGACAAATTTTCATTTTTATAAAATTCACACATCCATTCAGAGATGTTATGGGGAGAGAATAGGAAATCTTCTCCTTTCAGCCTCCTATTTTAATCTTTTATCCCATGAACAAAAGATAGTTATTAAAAAAATATAGTAATCCATTCTTTCCTCCGTACCAATCTCTCACATCTATTTCTATATATAGGCTCACATCTCTTTCCAGATATAAAAAAAAAAAGAAGAAAAATAGTTATAGAAAAAAAAAAAAATAGTAACAAATTCCTCTCTTCCCACCCATCTCTCTCATTTCTCTCCAAATATCTCTCCTCAACTCTCTTCCAACCACATAGTGATCAACAATTCTAATAAAGAAAAAAAAAACAAAAGAATGAATCAAAATGGAAAGAAACATAACAATCGGAGGGAAAAAGAAAAAAAAATACAAAAGAATAAAACAAAACAGAAAGAAACTGCATAGTGATAACAAAAAGAAATATGTTATGGTACGAGATAAGTGATAATTTGACATGTTTATGTTATGATATATTGTGATGCAATATGTTATGATAGGTATATGATGAAATGTTAGGTTAAAAGCATGGAACGTGTTAAGAATGAGAAATAAAATTGGGATAGAATGTTGTATTCCCATTGATATTCATAACAGATACAAGCTACCCTAAATATAACCTAATTAAATATTGAGAATAAAATAAAATATACTACCAATCAAATGAAAACAATATTAAGATATAATATTTGAGATATATTCCATAACTAAATATATTATCCAAATATTATATCTCAACACTCCCCTCAAGTTGGAGAGTGTATGTCAATCACATTCAACTGGTGTTAGTCAATAACACTTTTGTCTCCCCAGTAGTGAAAATATCCGTAAAAAAATAGACCGCCTTTGATTGGTTTGCATTTTTAGACTTTCAAGAAATGATAGGTATATGATGAAATGTTAGGTTAAAAGCATGGAACGTGTTAAGAATGAGAAATAAAATTGGGATAGAATGTTGTATTCCCATTGATATTCATAACAGATACAAGCTACCCTAAATATAACCTAATTAAATATTGAGAATAAAATAAAATATACTACCAATCAAATGGAAACAATATTAAGATATAATATTTGAGATATATTCCATAACTAAATATATTATCCAAATATTATATCTCAACACTCCCCTCAAGTTGGAGAGTGTATGTCAATCACATTCAACTGGTGTTAGTCAATAACACTTTTGTCTCCCCAGTAGTGAAAATATCCGTAAAAAAATAGACCGCCTTTGATTGGTTTGCATTTTTAGACTTTCAAGAAATTATTGAATTTCCAAGGAGGCAAAACTCAGAAATAGACCGCAATGATTGACTCGAGGATTGATAACTTGTCCCATTTAATTTGACTGGAACAAGTGAATATCCTCCCTGATCACTTCTTGGTCCATGCATAAATGATTTACTCTAGGATTTGTAATTTGTTCCATTTAATTTAATTGGAACAAGCGAATATCTTGCCTGATCAAAGTGATGAATATAATAAGTATGTGTTAAATAAATATCCGAACTTTTGAAGTTGGATAATAACACCAAGATCGGTGCTTTGGATCACTTGAGAGGTTGTGAAAGAAAATACGAACATCTTGAATGTGCCACCTTTGAGCTTGGTGAGAAATTTGAAGATGCTTATAACGTATTATTGGATGATCGGCGACTGTAAAGGTTTCACTGATTGAGTTAGGGTTTGACTTTAGGTTTAATACTCCCCTTGGACTCTGGTACCAAGGATGTATTAGGGATACCAAGATCGGTGCTCTGTACCATGTTAAGAATATGCTCTGATACCATGTTAAGAATGAGAAATAGAATTGGGATCGTAGGTATGTATTCTCATTAATATTCATAACCTTTAAATAAGATACAAGCTACCCACAAATAACTACAAATAAGGAAAATATAAACTAATTAAATATTAAAAATAAAATAAAATATACTACAAATCAAATGAAACAATATTAAGATATAATATCTTAGATATATTTCATAACTAAATATATTCTCCAAATATTATATCTCAACATAACGTTATGTTATGTCTCCTAAATTGTGTGTATATAGCATGATATGAATTACATAAAATCACGATAAATGACATGAAATATAACCCGTTAGAATTATGTATGATATGAGAATTGAAAAAATGAGATATATAATATGAATGAAAAACGATAGCGGGGTTATATTTAATAATGTTGAAAACGAAAAAATATTGGGACCCATGCATTATGTGTGCTCATGTATTGGTAGATACTCCTATTCCATCACAAGGGTACAGACATGTACACCACTAGACATGTGAAGTATCATTATGTTTTACATAATATTGCCCTGACGGTTACTAATTCTAATGAGTGTCCAGCATGAAGGAGCTACCGGAGCAGGCTCGACCGACAAGAAAATGGGTCAAGTGGTGTGTGAACTGTCTAGTGAGCTCATACTCGTACGTATGGGCTGTGTGTAGAGTATATGATACACATCCAAGCTGCCCATTAGGATAGTGCCATAGGAAAATAGACTGACATGATAAGTCTCATCATTGCATTCGTATGTCTTTACATTTAACCCCAATAGTGGGTCACCTAGAGTATTTATTTAAATACTCAAACCACATGTTACTTCTATTTCAAGTTAAGACAAGACATTCCTGTACGGCTGACGACGACATCACAACTCGAGACCATGACACATACATAAGAAAGTCGTATTTATTTTCTTAGACTTAAGCTAAAATAAGATGTTTTTAATTTAAACGTTTATTTATTTTATTTAGTCATTTTTTTAAGATGTTTTCAAAACACGTAAGTCTATAACATTTTATGAAAATTTAAACAAAGTATTTCCACATTCAATGTTCATGACATGTATACAATGACGACCTTAAATTAAGTAGAAAATTTCGAATCGTTCGGATTAAACAAACATCTCTAGACATAAAATTAAAAAATATATCTAATCGATAAATATAAAATTAAAATTTTAAAAACATATTCGGAAGAACTAAATTTATAATTTAACCGAAACGAACTGAGGTGACGGAGAGTCCAAAGCTAAGGGGTCTAAAAGCCCTTGATTAAGGAAGAAAGAAGGAGAAGGGAGGGAGGGAGTAGGGGAATTAGTCGTTGCATGCAACCTCAGAACTTTTGCTCCACCTGTAACCCTTCTCCTCTCCCCAACTTTCACTCCACATCCCACCGTCCCTTAACCATGGTTAACTTCTTCCATTATTATTCCTCAACGCTTCCTTCACATTTGTCACTCTCCTTTAACCACTCCTCTCCTCTCCTCCCCTCCTTCTCTTCTCCCCCCCTCACCACCTTCCAAATATAGCACATTATCCGAATCATGCCCTTTTTCGACTACCAATCTCCGCCGCCGCCTCCCCACGATCTCGCCGCCGCTGTTTCCGCCTTCGCTGCTTCTCTCCACCGCAAGAAGCGGATGCCGAGACTCCGCCGCCGCTCTTCCTCTAATCTCCACTTCTCCTTCCCTTCTTCCTCCGCTCCCCTTCTGCCTCCTCCGCCACGGGTACTCTTCTTCTCCCTTTCTTTCTTAAATTTTAAATTTATAATAAATAAATAAAACTTTACCCTAATACTTCATCTATTAAATCTATTAAAAATAAGAGAAATTGATAATGAAATGATTTGGGTAACTTGGTAATTAAGTACAATATAGAGGTGAATTAAGTAATTTTCCAAGTGCTATTTAAAAAAAAAAATTCAAATTGGGTAATTTAATTAGTTTTTTTTGGGGGGTTAAAATTACAAAATTCAAACAAAATTTAATTTTTAAGAAAATTTTCTAATTTATAAATTAAATACTTGCGAAATTATAAATTAAAAAAATTATAATTTTTTTTTAAACAGGTGATTGATCCAAGGAGGCTCAAGTTTCTTTTTGAGAAGGAGCTTAAGAACAGTGACGTCAGCTCTCTAAGAAGAATGATACTCCCAAAGGTTTTTTTTAAATTTTAAATATTCATATTTCTTAATTTAGATATATATATATAATTAATTAATTAACACGTAATTAGTTTATTTAATTTGATTAATTAATTAATTAATTAATTATTCAGAAAGCAGCTGAAACTCACCTCCCAGCTTTGGACTCCAAAGAAGGAATTATAATCACCATGGATGACTTGGATGGGTTGCATGTTTGGAGCTTTAAATACAGGTTTAAATTCATGATTAATAATTAAATTTTTTATTTTGTGATAATAATGACGTAATAAATATGCAATTATTTTGTAGGTTTTGGCCAAATAACAATAGTAGAATGTATGTACTTGAAAATACAGGTAGGCTCTCTTCAATATTTTTTTTATTATATTTAATAAAAAAATGATGAAATTGTTATCGAACCGAGCTTAGTTTGATTATTTTAATGTTTTTTTTTGGTCGGAGAATTAAAAAGTCGAGTCGAGATATAACGTGTTTTGTTTTGGTATTGAGTTATGGCAGGGGACTTTGTCAATGCTCATGGCTTACAACTAGGAGATTTCATCATGGTTTATCAAGATTGTGAAAACCTGAACTATGTAAGCTTTATATTCTTTCTAATTAGTGAGCTTTATATTCTTTCTAATTAGTGAATTTGTAGCACGTATTGTCGGGTTTTTTGGCGAAATGGACGAAAATGCCCTTAATCGACTTTAAGTAGTATAAGAGAAGCTTACGACATCATGGGCAAAAAAGTAATTAGCTCTCATGCAAGTCAAAAACACGATAAGGTTTACTCTCTTTGGCTTGCATTTCGACAGGTGATTCAAGCGAAAAAGGCTTCCGATCAAGAAATGTACACTGGCATAGCAACCAACGTCGTGATTAATGGTGACATTGTGTTTCAAGACTACGATCCTAATAAAGTGGGAAACTCGATATATGTGCCTAGTTCGATGATGGATGATCCTGTGTCGTCGTTCATCTACGACACTAGTTCTGCGTTTGACAACGATTCACCTTTCGACTTTATGAGTGGATCAGTGACTAACTACTCGAGAATGGGAGGTCTTGAAGGGTTTGGATCGGTCGAGAACTTGTCTCTTGACGAGTTCTACTAAGAGGCATAGCTATATATATGTATAGCAAAGAAGCTTTGGGCATGGTTTCACAACATGATCAAATGTTTAGCTAGAAAAAATCCTTTGGAGGGGGAAGGGTTTAGAACTTCATGTTTGTACTAACTATTTTGATACAACAAAACACTCTTTTACGTTGTTTTGGTGCTAAAATGTGACCATGCAAGTTTGTATAATAATAAAAAAAAATGTGAAGCTTTAAGGTTTTGTTGGCTCGTGTGTTATACTAATTTCGGTTTCAGTTTTGTTACAACCTTTGAGGGAATTTAGGTCTTACTAACGTCTCGATCAATCAGGAAGCCGAGTTTTTTTTTATAGTGTTCGAGTATGGAAAGTTACTCGTGGACGATGAAATTACATTTACGATATGAAACGGACCACGATGAAATGAAAAGCTACACGTGGTTATGAAAAGCTACTCGTGGACAATGAATATAGAAAACTACTGGTTATTTCAGCGGGAAAGCTACACGTAATTATAAAAAGCTATTCGTGGACAATGGATATGGAAAGCTACTAGTTGTTTCAGCTGGAAAGCTACACGTGGGCAATGATTATGAAAAGCTACTCGTGGACAATGAATATAGGAAGCTACTGGTTGTTTCAGCTGGAAAGCTACACGTAATTATAAAAAGCTATTCGTGGACAATGAATATGGAAAGCTACTAGCTGTTTCAACTGGAAAGCTACACGTGGGCAATGATTATGAAAAGCTACTCGTGGACAATGTATATAGGAAGCTACTGGTTGTTTCAGCTGGAAAGCTACACGTGATTATAAAAAGCTATTCGTGGACAATGAATATAGAAAGTTAAGCTGTTTCAGCTGAAAAACTACATGTGGGCAATGATTATGAAAAGCTACACGTGGGCAATGATTATGAAAAGCTACTCGTGGACAATGAATATAGAAAGTTACTGGTTGTTTCAGCTGGAAAGCTGCACGTGATTATAAAAAGCTATTCGTGGACAATGAATATAGAAAGCTAAGCTGTTTCAGCTGAAAAACTACACGTGGGCAATGATTATGAAAAGCTACACGTGGGCAATGATTATGAAAAACTACTCGTGGACAATGAATATAGAAAGCTACTGATTGTTTTAGCTGGACTGAAAGATGTCAAAGTTGTTTCAGCTGACTGAAAGATGTCAACTTTAAAAACACTAAATATAACATAATATCAACTTTAAAAACACTAAAGATATAATGTGACTGTTGAAATCATAAATAATAACTTTGAATTATCAAGAAAAATTTATGTTAATTTCTAAAAATTCAAATTTCAACGTCTTTACAAAAATTATAAGTTAATTTTCAATTTTAATTTTAATATATATATATATATATATAATTCATATGGGATGAATTTCAATTACAAGTATAAATTATTAAAAAATATATATATTAAATTATTTTATAGATCTTATTTTTATTAAAAAAAATATTGTAGGCTTCTCAATTCACTCTATCTTAACAGAATAACAAACAAACATGTGGCAATCATGCATCAACTTACTTTTTTATCTCTATATTTTTTTGTTTCTAATATATATTTTTAATATCAAACATTTTTTTCCTTCTCGTTGTTCTAGTGGCAAGTTCGATCTCAAAAAAACGGCAATAATTGAATTAGTAAAGATGTCAACTTTAAAAATATTAAAAAAGTTCGTCGTAGATGACCATAACCGTAATAAGCTCAATAGAATCAATTTAGAGAGATCGACTCTCCACATATAGCATAATGTGACGGTTGGAATCATGAATAATAACTTTGAATCACGAATAATATACAAGAAAAATATAATAGAATGTTCTAATAAAATTTCTAAAAATTCAAATTTCAACATCTATACAAAAATTATACAAAATTATAAGTTAGTTTTCCGTCTTAATTTTAATATATACATATTAATTTGACATATTTGATGAATTTTAATTACTATAAGTTATTAAAAAAAAATACATTATTTTATTTTATAGATTCCATTTATTATTAAAAAATATTGAGATTTTTTTACTTTTATCTCTATATTATTTTTTTTGTTTCTTATATAATTTTTTAATATCAAACATTTTTTTTTCTTTCTTCTTCGATCTCAAAAAAACGACAATAATTAAATTAGTAAAGATGTCAACTTTAAAAATACTAAAAAGTTCTTCGTGGATGACCATGGCCTCAATAAGCTCAATAAAACTAATTAAAAGAGATCGACTCACGGCAAATAACATAATGTAACGGTTGTGTTAAGGATGAGAAATAGAAGTGTGATCGAAAATATGATCTTCATTAATGTTTACCACGTTTAAATAGGATACAAACTATGAACTAATACCTAAAAACAAGGAAAATATATAACTAACTAAATATTGTAAATAAGATAAAATATACTACTAATCAAATCATAAAATAAAATATACTACTAAACTCGAGAAAAAATATTAACTTGAGATATCTAAGATATACTCCATAACTCATTATTAAAATATATTTTCCAAATATCATATCTTAATAGATTGGAATCATGAATAATAGCTTTGAATCACGTCAGAAAAATATAACATTATGTTTAACATAATTTCTAAAAATTCAAACTTCAAAAAAAAAAATTATAAGTTAGTTTTGAATCTTAATTTTAATAGAACTAACTAAAAGAGATCGACTCTCGCATATAGCATAATGCCCTTATTGGAATCATGAATAATAACTTTAAATTACGAATAATGTGTAAGAAAAATATAACATGATCGTTCAACGTAATTTTTAAAAATTCAAATTTCAATAAAGTTATAAGTTAGTTTTGAATCTTAATTTTACTTAATATATAATTTGATTTCAATTAAATGTAGTATAAATTATTAAAAAAATACATTAATTTATTTTATAGCATTTATTATTACAAAATATTGTTATTCCTTAAGTGTCAAAAGATATCTGAATTGAGCACTGTAACAGAATAACAAACAAGTGACCATCTGAATTGAGCAAGAGTCATAACAGAATACTCACTTTTATCTCTATATATATTTTTGTTTTTTATATATATTTTTAATAATAAACATTTTTTTTTTCTTTCTTCTTATCATTCTAGTGGACCTCCAAACAAAACAACCATAATAGAATTAGTAAAATTGATCTAAAATCAAAGTTGCTCCAAAATAAATTTGTATCAGTATTAAAAATAATTTAAAACTTTTAAATCATAGAGATTATTTTATTTATTTATTTATTTTAGTATAGAGAATTAATTTATAATTTAATTAAAATTAATCTAAATTTTAAAGATGATGTTTTTTGTTTTTTTTTTAATTTCGAATTTACGGTAAATTCTTGGGGTGAATTTTGAATTTTCACCTGAAAACAATTTGGAAAGGGAAATTGTGAAGTTATGAGACTGGCCGGAAACTGATCCCTGCTGCGGAGCAAATCAGGAGGGTTTCTCCGATTGATTCTGCGAAGATTTTCTTGCCGTTGTACAGTTCTTGTTGAAAACCCTAATTTGTTTCGTCGATTGGCTCTGCAATTAAGGTTTTGCGCCACGTTAATGGCGGAAACTGCCAGTAGAGAGGAGACTGAATTTGATGCGCAGCGCAAACCTGCTAATCCCAGTATTCCAGGTCTGATCACGTCTTTACAATTTCCAGGAGTAGTGGACTTGTTGCTATGATTAACATCCTCAGTGGTATAAAAATTCAGGAGGACAGTTCTTTGTATTCCAGGCCTAAATTTTCTTTGAGTGTTCAGAAAATAAAGGGATGTCACAGTGGCTGCATTCTGATCAATGAACTAATGACATGAATGCGTATCTGTCAAAGATAATGGATCAGGCTTTCATCCTTTCTGAATGTATTGAAAAAGTTGGACCAACAGAAGATGCTGTAGGGGCAATGCTTGATTATGGGCTGAAACTAACCTACCATTACCAGTTTCTTGAAGTAGAAGATCTTGAAAGCAACGAAATATGGAGTTTCCGCCTGGCTCGACTCCGGTTACTGCAATTTAAGGACAGACTGGAAACATTTCTTGGCATAAATATGGGCAGGTATATTGACTATTGATCATAAGCCTATAATTCCTTGTTTTTTTTAATGAGAAAGGGTGCCTCTGACCAATTAATACATTTGTAGATTTATGGATATGATATGTTGTTCCCTTTCTCATGCTTCATGGTTATTGCGAGAAAGAATGAGTGATTAGCCATTGAACTGGATTGCCATTTGAGCATTATAAGTTTTTTGATTCATTTATATTGCATATCTGTGTTGGGTTCTTCATGAAGCTTCATTGTTTTTGTAACTTATTTTGACTAGCAATTTGACAACACAACTTCATCAGGTTTAACGTGCAGGAATATAGTAGCTTCCGCATGAAGCCTATCAAGGAAGCTGCTATTCATCTTGCAAAAGATGGAAAAATTGGAGCCTTAAACCTCTTGTTCAAGCGCCACATGTATTCTATGAGTCCTTTCTTGTTAGAAATTTTATCTGCTATTCCTGAAACAGTTCCTGTGCGGACTTATTTGCAGCTTCTTCCTGGAAGGTCTCCTCCTACTAGCATTGCAGTGAGGGAAGAGGACTGGGTTGAATGTCAGAAGATGTTAGACTTTATAATGAAATTACCGGAAAACCATGAGCTTAGTTCACAGATTAGAACTGAACCTATTGTCAAGAAATATCTCGGACTTGTCTGGCCTTCAATTAGTGAACTTGCTATGTGGTTCATGAAAAGAGCTAGAGACATTGATACTTTGAGTGGACAGCTTGACAACTGTCTCTGCTTGCTTGATTGTGCTATCCGAAAAGGTATTCATGAATTACAAGAATTTTGTGAGGATGTCAGTTACTTGCATCAGCTAATTTATTCTGAAAGAAGCGATGATAATATCTGCATTGATCTTGTTTCTTGGGAGCAGTTGTCTTCATATGATAAATTTAAATTGATGCTAAAGGGTATAAATGAGGAAAGTGTAATCAGAAGGTTAGTTGAAAAAGCAGTTCCATTCATGAGAAAAAGATCAGCTGATATGACCTCAGTTCCTAAAGAAGAAGAATCTGGCCTTTTGGAAAACCAAGACATGACCGAATCGTTTTTAGTTAAATGGATGAAAGAAATAGCTTCGGAGAATAAGTTGGAGATATGCCTATTGGTCATTGAAGAAGGGTGCAGAGACTTCGAAACTATGAGTTTTTTAGGAGTGACGTCAAAGCTGTTGACTGTGCATTACAGTGCATATATTTATCTACTGTAACTGATAGATGGAGTACCATGGCAGGCATTTTGTCAAAACTACCTCAAATACAAGGTAATTTAACTTTATTGATGTCGTAATCTTTTTCAGTTATGCAAGTTTTAAACTAGTATTTTTCTCTCTCTTTCTTTTTTGTTCTGATAAGATTGACTATATTCATCCATAGCATTTTAGCTGGGTTCCAATTCCTCAATTGCTGATTCCGAAATGACGCCTCCCTAGTAGTAGTGAGATCTACTTTCCACAATTGTTTTGCAATGTTGATGCTTCTATATTGTAAAGCTATCTTATCTGCACATTAGTTCTACGTAATTGTTTGCCCTGCCGCCTGCTGTATTTACAGCTCAGTCATTGATAATCTCTAAATCGCTATTGGTTTATGTTCAAAAACACTTCAGACACCAAATCCTTTGATGACCTGAAAAGAAGACTCAAGCTGGCAGAAGGCCACGTTGAAGCACCAAGGCTTTTGTCCTATTACCAGGTTGGTAGACTTCTAATAACCAGTTGAGATTAGTATTATAAAACTGAAACTCTTTACTGTTTGTTTTCTTCCCTCTTACTGTCAAATTCAACAATACCCAATTTGCTTTCTAATGTTCCAGGTGCCGAAGCCAATGCAATTATTCTTAGAAGGTCGTGATGATGGTAAAGGTGTAAAACAAATTATGCGCCTTATACTCTCAAAGTTTATTCGTCGATCGGACAATGATTGGACAAATATGTGGCATGACATGCTGTGTCTGAAGGAGAAGGCATTTCCTTTTTTGGACCTGGAGTATATGCTGGTAGAGTTTTGTCGTGGACTCTTAAAAGCTGGGAAATTTTCGCTTGCAAAAAACTACTTGAAGGGTACAAGTTCGGTCTCTTTGGCAGCAGAGAAGGGTGAAAACCTTGTCATTCAAGCTGCTAGAGAGTACTTTTTCTCTGCTTCAAGTCTTAACGGTCCAGAAGTAAGTTTTCATAATTTTAATAAATCAGTTATTACGTATAGCCGAGATTTTTTAATTTTGTTTTCTTCAGAACTTCAATTTGTGTATAACTTTTTCAAAATACTTGAAATGGACTCTTTCCCCTTGTTTTGTGGATACCTAGATAGTTATGTGAATCTTAAACTTAATCGACACTGAACAACAATTGTATCTCATCCTTAAGACGAGCAGATGACATCTTACTCGATGAGTAACTGGAAGCCCAAATGTGAACTTAACTACACTGTGTTAACACCGTAAGCATGGTTGAATATGATATTATTTCCAATTATTTATAGTATTTCTCTTGTGAACATTTTAGTATGTATGATTTGATCTGGTTGGATGGACTGCAATAGTTATAGCAGCCACTATACTTTTAAGAGAACTGAGTAATTAATCTTAACTCACTGCATTTTTTTATTTATTTCGCATCTTATTTTGGGGGGATTTTTGTATCTCATACTCTTGAAAAAGGTCAAGGGTAAGAATGCAATAACCTATACATAACAAAACATAGTGCCCTAAATGTAGTAGACTTAAATTCTACCCTAAACTAGGATGTAGTTTGTTGTGGATTCCCCCCTACCAAGTAGTGCATACTAGTTGAATGATAGCCATGGTAAATCATTTTACAGGTCTGGAAGGCAAAGGAGTGTCTCAACATATTTTCAAGCAGTAGACATGTCAAAGCGGAGGTTGATATTATCGATGCTCTCACAGAATTACTACCAAGCCTTGGAGTGACTCTTCTGCCCATGCAATTCAGACAAATAAAAGATCCAATGGAGATAATAAAAATGGCAATTTCAAGTCAGACTGGAGCTTATATACATGTTGAAGAACTCATTCAGGTTGGCAAGCTTCTCGGATTGAGCTCTCCAACCGAGATATCAGCAGTTGAAGAAGCTATAGCTAGAGAAGCTGCAGTTGCTGGTGATCTGCAATTGGCATTTGATCTCTGCCTTGGTTTAACAAAGAAAGGGCATGGTTCCGTTTGGGATTTGTGTGCTGCAATAGCAAGGGGTCCTTCCCTTGAGAACATGGATATTAATTCTCGAAAGCACCTACTAGGTTTCTCTTTGAGCCACTGCGATGAGGAATCAATTTCTGAACTCTTCCATGCACGGAAAGAACTTGATATGCAAGGGCAGTGCACAAAATTAATGCTGATGGCTGGGACAGACTGTTCAAACCCTCCAGTACAAAGTTCTTTGCTTTCCTCACTAGGAAACAATATTCAAAATATTGGTGAATTGAAAGATTGTTTTGAATTGGTTGATGGTGTTGGCAGGAACGATCAAGAGTCTTTTCTAGATAGTACTGTGAATAGGCTACTTTTTGTTGCAAAAGACCTACCTGTTGAAAATAGGACTAAATTGGCTACCTTTCTGAGAGAGAATGGAAAATTTTTGTCATTTGCTTATGTGCAACTCCCTTGGTTGCTCGAACTGAGTAAGAATGCAGCAACTAAGAAACTGGATCCTGGAACAGAATACTCAAGTTTGAAAACGCAAGCTATTGCTACTATTTTGTCATGGCTTGCTAGACATGGGTTTGTTCCTAAAGACAGCTTGATCACCTCTCTTGCAAAATCAGTTATTGAATCTCCTACCAAGGTGGCAGACTTGATTGGCTGTTTGCTGTTGTTGAATCTGGTGGATGCCTTCAATGGGGTTGAAGTTTTTGAAGAGCAATTACGGACGAGGGAAGACTACCAAGAAGCTAGTAGCATAATGACTGTGGGAATAACATATTGTTTGCTGCACGACTCTGGAGTTGCGTGCGATGGTCCAACTCAAAGGAGGCAGCTGCTTCTTGAAAAATTTAAAGAAAAAAACACTTTTAGCTCTGGTGATTAGCTTTGCTTGTTATATTACTTTGATGGTTTATTATTATTATTATTTACAATGTTTCCTTTTATTACTTTGAAATGTGATGAAAACTTCTTTCATGTTTTTCTTGTTCTCAGATCAAGGTAGAAAAAGTAATGAAGTGGAATCAACATTTTGGCGGGAGTGGAAGCTGAAGCTAGAAGAACAGAAACATATAGCTGATCGTTCTAGAATGTTGGAGAATATTATTCCTGGTGTTGAAACATCACGTTTTTTATTTGGAGACCCTTATTACATTGAGAGCGTCATTCTGTCCTTAATTGAATCCGTAGATTTGGAGAAGAAACATATTTTGAAGGATATTCTTAATTTAGCTAATACCTATGGCATGAATCGCGCTGAGGTATTCAGGTTTGCTAGCTTTGATATCTTTAAGTGCAAGTACAGAAGACAATGGCCTTATTTTAACCATGAAAAATAATTTTTCCTGCAGGTGCTACTGAAATATCTAAGTTCTATCCTGGTTTCAGAGGTTTGGAACAATGAGGATATTATGGTCGAAATCTCAGAATTCAGAGAGGAGATTATTAGTTGTGCTGCAGAAACCATTGAAACTATTTCCACGGTTGTGTACCCATCTATTAATGGGACTGATAAGTTGCGGCTACACAGTATATATGGGTTGCTCGCTGACTGCTACTTCAAGCTGGAAAAAGGTGGATGGTTACCACAAAAGGCACAACATGACGAAGTACATGCCTCCAGCTTGGGTTTGGCTCATTTCTACAAAATTGTTGAACAAGAATGCAGGCGAGTCGCCATCATAAAGGATCTCAATTTCAAAAATATTGCTGGATTAAGTGGGCTGAATTTCGAACACTTCAGCCGTGAAATCTACTTGCACATTGACGATGGTAATATAGAAGCTTTGGCACAAATGGTGGAGACGCTTGCTGGTATCTATTCTGATCCAGTGCCGGAAGGTCTCATATGTTCCCAGGACATTTATAAACACTACATCCTGAAACTGTTAACGACTTTGGAAGCTAGAATAAGCATTGATTTCAAGAACAGAAGCCCAGAGAATTTTCAGGCTTTTGTTAGTCAACTTGGCCACATTTATGACTTGAGCTCTACTTATCTTAGATTGTTGTCTTATTCAGATGCTTTGGATGCTATGAAACAGTATTTCACTATCATTTTACCCCTATATAGTAACTACGGAGATATACCTGACAACTCGGCATGGCAGGAGTGCCTTATCATCCTTTTGAATTTTTATATCAGATTGCTAGATGAAATGAGAAAAACTGACACCAGAGGTGAATGTTTGAAGTTGAATCCTGAATGTTTAAAGAATTGTCTAAAGGTTCTTATTAGATTGGTTATAGAGGATAGTGTCTCACCAAATGAGAGTTGGAACACCATTGTAAGCTATGCGACTTATGGTTTACTAGATGATTCTGCTTTTGAAGCTTTTGTTTTCTGCAGAGCGATGATTTTCTCTCGTTGTGGCTTTGGAGCGGTAGAACAGGTATTTTCTGAGTCGGTGTCACTATATCCCACTGCATTGAATTCTGGAATTGAGATTGGGATCCAGGATATTTCTCGTCTATACCTGCAAATATTGGAACCTGTTCTACGTAACTTGGTCAATTACTCCCATGAGCACCAGAATCTGCACCATCTATTATCTTCACTTAGTAGATTTGAAGGTGATCTGGAGAATTTAAGAAGTACCAGAGGTAAAGTTTGGGAAAGAATGACTGAGTTCTCTGATAATCTGCAATTACCAAGTTCTGTCCGTGTCTATGTATTAGAGCTTATGCAGTATATCACAGGTAGAAATATCAAAGGTTTCTCGTCTGAGATACAGTATAATGTTTTACCTTGGGATGGTTGGGAACAGTTCCAGTATACAACCAAGGAAAGTGACCTAACAAGTATTCCAACAACATTAGACGATAATAAAGATACTTCTAGCAGGTTTACAAGTACTTTAGTTGCCCTGAAGTCAACTCAGCTTGCAGCGACAATCTCACCTAGCTTAGAAGTCACGTCTGATGACCTTTCGAGCATTGAGACTACAGTTTCTTGCTTCATGGAATTGTGTGCAGTTGCAACTACAGATGTCCATGCAGATAGTTTGCTGGCCATTTTGGCTGAATGGGAAGGACTTTTCCTGATTGAGAGAGATGAAGCTGAAGCCTCGGTAGCCGTCAGTGGAGGAAATGACTGGAGTGTAGATGGTTGGGATGAAGGGTGGGAAAGCTTTCAGGAAATGGAACTGGCAGAGAGTAGAGGGAGTGCGACTGTCCCGGCTCCTACACCTCACCCTCTACATGTCTGTTGGACTGAAATTTTCAAAAAACTAATTTCTCTTTCTCGGTCTAAGGATGTGCTGAGATTGGTTGATGAATCATTGTCAAAATCTTGTGGAATGTTGCTTGATGAAGACGATTCCAAAACCCTGTGCGACATTTTGGACGATAAAGATTGTTTTGTGACTTTCAAGTTGACGATGTTGTTGCCTTATGAAGCATTAAGGTTGCGGAGTCTGAAAGCAGTTGAAAGCAAATTGAAACGAGATGGAATCTCAGAGGAACTAGGCGGAGACCTCGATTTTTTATTGCTTGTATTAGCCTCAGGAATTGTATCAACCATTGTCATCAATGCTTCTTATGATAACACTTTCTCCTATCTCTGTTATCTGGTGGGAAACTTTTCTGGTAGCGACCAATTAACATGCCTCAAACAGAAAAGGAGGAGTATAAGTACTAACAGTAGGAGAGAGGTGCTTCTCTTTAGGAAGATTACCTTCCCTATCTTCATATCAGAGCTTGTAAAAGCTGATCAGCCTGTTCTTGCTGCATTTATGGTGACGAAATTTATGTGCACAAACCCTGCAGTCTGTCTTGTCAACGTGGCAGCGGCTAGTCTTCGTACATATTTGAAAAGGGAGCTCCACGTTGGTGACATGGAGGAATTAGTGCCTGAAGTCTTGAGAAACACTGCTTCCAGCTTGAGAGAGAAGCTGGGAAGGCTAATAGAATCCGCATTGTTGTTGTTGTCTCAAAATTGAGACGATTTCTTTAACAAATATTCCTTACGAAATAAGCAATACAAATGGGGATTGAAACCAAAGGTTTGTTATAACTTCACTGTCAGTCTGCCATTAAGCTTATTACATCTTTATTTACGTAAACAAAGCGAGTTGTATTGTGTATTAGGCATTTGAATTCCAAGTACAGAAAGTAAAAAGGTGAAAGTAAAAGGTGTTTCTGCATGCTAACTGGAATAAGTGATCTTGACCCTATTCATTGGCCGAGTTCTCGTTGGCGTTCTGTCAAGGTGTTGCAGCTTTATTTCCACAACGGTTCCACGAAAACAGTGGTTCGATTTCCAATGTCGTTATTTCTCTTTACTTTATGTAGTAGCACATGCTTAGATTTTGGGCGACACTTTCCTTACTGTACTGCTGATTTGGTAACCTGTGTCCTTTTGTGGTTTCTGAAAGTAGAGTCTATAATCCTCATGGTTTGGTTGTTTAAATGTGGGCTAATAATTGTCTATTGGCCATACCTTCTTTTGTTTGCAGGTAGGGTGGGACGAGTCAGCAGCTGGGGAGAGGCAGCCAAGGGTATCGCTGTGGGAAATTGAGCCTTTAACTACATTTCCTATGCATCCTGGAGTCTCCTCTGTTCATGGTATTTGTTTTTTTGAACTTGAAGAAGCTTAAAAGTTCCATCTTTTTTTGTCCACACAGTATCAGAACTGTTAGATGTGTTTAAAAATTGTTGATTACACCTTGATGGAACTTAGTACAGATGTAAACAAAACAATGTTACTACAATTTCTAATACCATGACCAAGCGAAGTAATAAATTGGGTTCACTCGACCCCTTTCCTATTCTGCTTTGCTGCCTATTAAGATAATGGTCCCGTTGAAGCGGCTCGCCCGCCCTTGTAATTGTTAGATGACATATAATAAGTAAACTAAATCTATAGGAAAATATCTTGCATTTTTTGTAATGGTCTATTTTGTTCTACAGATGATGCTTCTAATTGGTATGTCAATTCGAGTAACTTTTTGATATATATTATTTTTTTGTATAAATTTCTGATAGCAACATGTTATGTCAATCCATATTTGATTTCGAGTACTATAGTAGTATAAGTTATTAAAAAAATAATAATTTATTTTATAAATTTCATTTAATTGTTAAAAAACATTGAAAAATTGTAAGCGGATATCTGATTTCATTACCGTTTAAACAAAATAACAATCAGGTGATGATCATACATCGAACTCACTTTTATCTGTTTCTTTTATATATATATATATATATTTCAAACATTTTCTTCTTTCTTCTTGTCGTTCTTCTGGCGAGATCGATCTCTAAAAAAAACGACAGTATGAGTATTAAAAATAATTTAAAACTTTTAAATTATAATTAATTATTTATTTATTTTAATTTTAGCTATTGAGATTTAATTTATAATTTAAGATATTTTTCTTTTTCGAATTTATGGTAGATTCTTGGGGTGAATTTTGAATTTTCACCTGAAAACAATTTGGAAGCGGAAATTGTGAAGTTATGGGAGTGGCCGAAATTTGATCCCTGCTGCGAAGCAAATCAGGAGGGTTTTCTTGGATTGATTCCGCGAACATTTTCTTGCCTTTGTACAGTTCTTGTTGAAAACCCTAATTTGTTTCGTCGATTGGCTCTGCAATTAGGGTTTTGCGCCACGCTAATGGCGGAAACTGCCAGTAGTAGAGAGGAGACTGCATTTGATGCGAAGCGCAAACCTGCTGATCCCTGCTGCGAAGCGAAAGAGGAGCGTTCGAACAAGATTCAGAAGCTTGAAGTGGTTGAGAGCGAACCCTGTAATGATGTAAAGAAGAATGGCGACAATGGAGACCATAAGCAAGGTGATGAACAGATTGATAACGTTTCTTCGGCTGCGGAAGGGAAAGATGGTGGAGTTCTTGCAGCTGATGTAGATGCGGGAGACGAGGGAGAGGATCACGATGATGAGGACGACTGTGAGAACGGTGAAAAGTCGAGTGGTAAAGCGGCTAAGGATCGTAAGGGAAAGGGTATCATGAAGGATGACAAAGGAAAAGGGAAAATGATAGAGGAAGACGACGACGACGACGACGATGAAGATTCCAGTGATGATGGAAGCGAATTTGACAATGAAGAAAGCGATTTGTCGGATGATCCACTTGCGGAGGTCGATCTGGACAACATCCTTCCTTCTAGGACGCGGAGGCGAACGGTTCACCCTGGAGTTTATTTTGCTACGGATCTTGGGAACGAAGACGATGATAGCAGCGATAGCGATGCTTGAAACGCGAAAGGTCAGTAAACTCGGCAATCGAACCTTGAGTTAGTAGAAGTAATGTGAATCCATATTACTCAGTTTTTATCTCCTTTAGGGATGATCATGTAGCAATGTAATGAGTTCCCCCATACAATTTGATTTTGAAGGTTACATATTTTCTTGATTGCCCACTTTGACATCCGAAGCATCAAGGTTTTCTTGCATCAGCTTTCTTTCATATGCCTTTTCTGAACCATGTAGAAGCAGTATTAAGCCATTCTTTGTAGGGGGATTGAACTCATCACTCTTAATTGGAAGCCATAATGTTACCCACTAAAGCTTAATCAATGGATATTAAGGAAGTTTGTAACATTTGATTCTTCACCTATTGGAAAGCAGTTTCTTGAAGTGAATTGCCGCTTGGAGTGAAAAAAATTCCTGGGAAAAGATTCACTTGATGACAATAATTTGCTAATCTATGATGGAGAAATTCTGTTCAATGAAAGAGTTATTCTTTATAAATCTTTTCACATTCTTGAGATCTTCTTCTCTCAAAGATAGCAGTCATGCAAATTCCTCTTGACTCACTTGATGACAATAACTTGCTAATCTGTTCAATGAAAGCATTGTTTTTTACTTATCTTTTCACATTCTTCGTCTTCATTTTGAATGTGTTTCCTTTTTCTTTTTCTCCTCTTTTTTCGTGTAAGATATCTGTGTACCGCAGGATAAGGGCTAGTTATGGAGTTTATGTTGGATGCTGTTTTTTCTGCTTATTAGTGCGTTTGAATGTGTATGTGATTGTGTGAGTCTTCTGTGATATTGGTTGAGCTTGTTTATTTGAGAAATCTTTATCTGTGGTATATTGTAGAGATGCTGGTATGGTATGATTTTTCCTAGATACTTTTCCTCTTATTTTTTGTGTATATATATAACATACACAAACTGGGTAGGGAGGGTATGTTGTAATGGTCCAAGCCCACCGCTAGCAGATGCTATTCTCTTTGGGCTTTCCCTTTCGAGCTTCCCCTCAAGGTTTTTAAAACGTGTCTGCTAGGGAGAGGTTTCTACACCCTTATAAATGCTTTGTTCTTCTTTCCAACTGGTGTGGGATCTCACGATCCCAAAGTCGTTACCAATGTAGTGATGGTGTAGGAAATGTGCCAGATGAGAGGAAGTTGATATTGTACCAAATCCAAAAGGCCAAGGGGGAGGGAGATCACAAAAGAGTCTTCAGTTGGTATAATCAGAAAAGACACAAAATCTTCAACCATATTAAACAAACTCCAAAGTCCAAAGTCCAAACATTTCAGCCCTCGAAGTTATCACTTGGTAAAGTGGCTTCGCTCTTCGAAAGACACTTAGCGAAAGACACTTATCTCTTAACCTGAAACAACTTAGGCTACCCCACCCTAGCGATGGGTTAGTTTTGAAAGAATTTAGGTATAGAACTCAATTTGGATGCTAGTTAATAAGCGATAAACGGTTTGTGGTTTTCTTCTGATAGAACTTTTCAAAGTAGTCTTTTAAGGTGACTTCCCTTCACCTTACCCTCCTCAGTAGCCACTCACCCCTTCTTTGAAAACGACTTGTGCTATCTCTTCTCAAGTAGCGGTGGCGTAATTTGGATAGAATACAAGCACAAAACTCGAATTAAATGTGGTTTGTCATATGCGTAAAAGAATTATTTGGTTCTCTTTTGACAATTCTTTTAAACGTGTAACTATGTCTTTGCCACCTAAACAATGCTTTTCAAAGATTCAGATTCTTATCTCGGAGATCGCAAGTACTTGAAGAAAGTGTTCTAGAAAAGCTGACTATGTTATGAATGTCTTAACTATTGAGTTATGTTATGTTTAGATAGGTGCTTTATATTGGTAATGTTCCAAAGAACATTTGGTTCTAGTATCGTCACTCTACAGCTGTTGACCGTGTTTTGTGATTTAGAGAAATAAGAGAATCGTTTATATAAGTTTTAATCATTTGGAGTCGGGATGGAATAGAATTTTGATTCACTTTCCATTATTTATTTATTTATTTTGGTTTTATACCAAGATGATCCGAACAGATCTATTCTCTTTTTTAATCAATAACTATAAAAAAAAAAAAAGGTATATATACACAATTTATATATATTTTGTACATACTAACATTAATATTGTAAAATGAGCATGTAGATTTCTTATGATAATATGGTTTGTCTCTTAGACACTCACTCTTTTGCTAGAAATGATTTATGTTATCCCACCAAAAAAAAAGCTACACGAGATTTTGAAAGAATAAGATGCTAGTTTATAAGTGACATCTAACGTAATCGTCTTGTAAAATGGATTAGGTGGATTTCTTCTCGTACAAAATTTCAAACTAATCTTTAAGGTGACTTCGCTCTTCAATAGTATGAAGCGTCTCGTACTATCTCTTTCCTAGTTAATGAGAGGTAGTTTTGAAAGAACTCGGACATGATAACGAATGTTGTCATTATTATCACAAAACAATTGTGTGGATTTCTTATGACAAAATTTAAAACTACACGTTAAGATTCTTTTATTTTCATTAGCTACTCATCCATTATCTTTCAAACGCTTTAGCTATCCCTCCCAAATAGTCGGGTTGTAATTTTGAAGATTGACGAGACGTCGGGTTGTAATTTTGATAATTTTGAAGATTGACGAGACAATTTTAAAATAATAATTAAATACACAGCTAAAAAGTTAAATTTTGTATGTAATATTGTTAGTTTATTTTTAAATTAAATAATTTTTTAAAAATAGATAGTGTTCAATTTCATACATATAAGGTAAATATTTTAAACTAAGTCAACGTTCTAATAGAAAAAAAAATTAAATTTTTAATTATTTTTAATAATATTTTCGTAAAATAAAAAAATAAAAAAAATAAAAAAGAACACTCTAGCTCCCCACCCATTGCTTACACTCTCACTCTCACCTACACTTCCTTTTTCCTCTCCGTGCTTGACGCTGTTGTCGGCCCGCCGCCTCTCCCCATTCAGTGCCGCCGCCGCCTCTCTCCCACTTTATCCCGCCCCGCCGCCTCCCTACCAGTACGTCTTTCTTCACAGCAACTCAAATTAGCATTTGTGTAACGAAAGAAACAGGGAGTTGCTTTACTTAACAGAACAATCTCAGCTTATCAATGAGTGTAAATTATAATTGGGTTTCAATGTTCATTGATTCTGGTTCACTGTCCCATACCCATATCATCGATTCGACAAAACCCTCTTCTGCAATTCCCGTTTGCTGTTTCTTGAACTTATCCCTCTCAGATTCTTGCTTCTTCCACTTGTTCTTGTTCTTCTTTATCGTACTCTTAATTTTTCTGTTGAACTTTTCTTTAATCGTAGAAGTTGCATTCATTAATGAGTTCAAATGGGGTTTTCTGTAGGTACAGGGAGCCATTATGTTCTTCCACATAGTTTTGGAGAGGAACATGCAGCTGCATCCACGGCACTTTGGCCGTAATCTCCGTGAGAATCTGGTGTCCAAACTCATGAAAGATGTTGAGGGTACTTGCAGGTTTGTTATCTTTACCCCCACCGCTTGTATGACGCTAGAACATTGCTGTTGATGTTGTTTTCTTTTTGTTAAATTTACGTTTTCGATAAGACCCTATGTGAGATCCCACGTCGGTTGAGGAGGAGAACGAAACATTGTTTATAAGGGTGTAGAAACCTCTCTCTAGTAGATGCGTTTTAAAAACTTTGAGAGGAAAGCTGAAAGAGGACAATATCTACTAGCGGTGGGCTTGGGCGGTTACATTCTCCTTCACAACTAAGTATCCAAAAAGCATTCACGGTTTGAACTAGTTTAGCTGGGCCAAGATGGTTGTGTAGTTTCTTGTAGGAAAACCTCCCTGGTAAGTCTCCTTTTGTGAGATCCCACATCGGCTGGAGGGGGGAACGAAGCATTCCTTATAAGGGTGTGGAGAAACCCCTCCCTAGTAGACGCGTTTTAAAAACCTTGAGGGAAAGCCTAAATAGGACAATATCTGCTAGCGGTGGGCTTGGGCGGTTACAAATGGTATCAAAGTCAGACAGTAGACGGTGTGCCAGCGAGGACATTGACCCCCAAAGGGGGTGAATTGTGAGATCCCACATCGCTTGGAGAGGGGAACGACCTCCAAAGGGGGTGGATTGTGAGATCCCACATCGCTTGGAGAGGGGAACGACCCCCAAAGGGGGTAGATTGTGAGATCCCACATCGTTTGAAGAGGGGAACGAAGCATCCCTTATAAGGATGTAGAAACCTCTCCCTAACATACGTGTTTTAAAACCTCTCCCTTATAAGGATGTAGAAGAGAAAGTCCAAAGATGGACTTGGGCTATTACAATAAAAACGGTAAAACTGTTTGTTGGATGATATTTATTCTTATAAAAGGTTTGATACAACTAGTGAACAATCAGAGAGATTTTGTTATTGAAAAGTTTTGTACTTCGACAGTGGTCGGCATGGTTTCGTAGTAGCAATTACAGGAATCGAGAACATTGGTAAAGGATTGATTAGCGATGGGACAGGCTTCGTCACTTTTCCCGTTAAATACCAATGCGTCGTGTTTCGACCGTTCAAGGGAGAAATCTTAGAAGCAATTGTTAGTATGGTAAACAAGGTAGATATCTAGCACCCTTTTTTGATATCTAGCATGTAATTAATGAAGTTCTTTTGCATAGTAAATATGAATATGAGTGGCATTGCAACTATTGTAGATGGGTTTCTTTGCTGAAGCTGGACCTGTTCAGATTTTTGTTTCAAACCATGTAAGTATATGTTTATAACCCATTTTAATATCTCTGATGTTTCAAGCCACCAAGTATCTTGGGGCTTGGGTATTCTTTTCAAAGTAATCGCATAAAATCTATGAAATCGTTCTTCACCAAAGATACGTGTGTGTGGGTGTGGAATTGTGAGATCCTACATCGGTTAGGGAGGAGAACGAAACATTCTTTATAAGGTGTAGAAACCTCTCCTTAGTAGACGCGTTTTAAAAACCTTGAGGGGAAACGTGAAAGGGAAAGCCCAAAGAGGACAATGTCTGCTAGTGATGGGCTTGAGCTGTTGCAAATGATATCAGAGCCAGACACCGGACGATGTGCCAGCGAGGAGATTGATCCCTGAAGGGGGGTGGATACGAGGCAGTGTGCCAGCAAGGACGCTGGGCCCGAAGGGAGGTGGATTGTGAGATCCCACATCGGTTGGGAAGGAGAACGAAACATTTTTTATAAGGGTGTATAAACTTCTCCCTAGTAGACGCGTTTTTAAAACCTTGAGGGAAAGCCCAAAGAGGACAATGTCTGCTTGCGGTGGGCTTGGGCGGTTACAAATGGTATCAGAGCCAGACACCGGACGATGTGCCAGCGAGGAGACTGACCCCTGAAGGGGGTGGATACGAGGCAGTGTGCCAGCAAGGACGCTGGGCCCGAAGGGGGGGTGGATTGTGAGATCCCACATCGGTTGGGGAGGAGAACGAAACATTCTTTATAAGGATGTAGAAACCTCTACCTAGCAGACGTGATTTAAAAACCTTGAGGGGAAGCCTAAAAGGAAAGCCCAAAGAGAACAATATCTGCTAGCGGTGGGCTTGGGATGATACAGGAATAGGACAGTAGTGATGCTCAGGAGGTTCGTTATGCCAATTTGACTTTTGTTACGATGTCCACAATATCGTGCAATGTGTATTTTTTTTAGAAGAGTAAACTCCCTTAAATTAAAAAGCGGATTGTAAAAATAACGAGAAAGATTCATAAATTCATTAGAAATACCGTCACTGACTTCAGTTCTCGTGTTCGTTGTGCAGTGAAGTATTTAAGCAAGCTAACATTAACACTTTTTCTCATCACGTGTTTCAGTTGATACCCGATGACATGGAGTTCCAGTCCGGAGATATGCCAAACTATACCACTTCGGATGGATCAGTATATATCTCTATTTGACGTGCATTCTCTAACATAACGCTCTCTTGTCGTGTTTTTTGTACCGATTTATTTCTGTTCTCGTGTAGGTTAAGATTCAGAAGGACAGCGAAGTTCGATTAAAGATAATCGGGACTCGAGTCGATGCAACGGAAATAGTAATGCCTTTTCTCTATTTAGTATCGTTAAAGATAACTCCATGTTTAACTATTGCTTTTGCTTGCAGTTTTGTATTGGAACCATAAAAGATGACTTCTTGGGTGTCATAAATGACCCTGCGGCTGCTTAGAACAATCTTGCTTTGGCTTGAAGTTACCAGCTTGTTGTACACATTGTTAGTTTACTAATTTTACTGTTATCTGTCGAATTAAACGGTCCGTTTGCC
This sequence comes from Cucurbita ficifolia, assembly GCA_033971965.1. NCBI lineage: Eukaryota > Viridiplantae > Streptophyta > Magnoliopsida > Cucurbitales > Cucurbitaceae > Cucurbita > Cucurbita ficifolia. Next base: position 3,954,933 of record CM066976.1, read on the forward strand.
GATTACTTGGTGTAGCAGTATTTGAAATGAGAAACGTATTTACAACGGTCTAAGTCCACCGCTAGTAGATATTGTTCTTTTTGGGCTTCCCCTCAAAGTTTTTAAAATGCATCTGCTAGGAAGAGGTTTCCACACCCTTATAAGGAATGTTTTGTTCCCTTTCTCTAACTGAGATCTCACAATCCTCCTCCCCCTTAGGGCCCAACGTCCTCGCTGGCACACCACACCTTTATAAGGAATGTTTCGTTTCTCTCTTCAACCGATGTGGAATCTCACAATCCTCCCCCCTTAGGGGCCTAACGTCCTCGCTAGCACACCACCTGGTGTTTGGCTCTGATACCATTTGTAACGGTCCAAGCCCACCGTAAGCAGATATTGTCCTCTTTGGACTTTCCCTCAAGGTTTTTAAAACACGTCCGCTAAGGAGAGGTTTTCGCACCCTTATAAGGAATGTTTTGTTCTCCTCTCCAACTAATGCGGGATCTTGGAGTATTACTATTTGGTTAAATTACAAATTTGGTTTCTATGGTTTGGAGGAAGTTAGAATGTTATTCTTGAGGTAATAAAAACGAGAAGTTCATCCTTGTGGTTTGATAAAACTTCATAAAATAGTTCTCGGTGGAGACTGTTCATGAGGATTTTATCGAATCGTAGAGATGAATTTGAACTTTTTTGAAACCCATAGCCAAACCCTAGCCGTTGCCCGACCTCCGCCCTCTATTTTCCCTCCCCCACCTCGGCACACCCGTCGCCACCCGACACTTCCACTGCCGAGGTTGTCGTTGGCCTCTTCCTCGACACCACCTTTACGAACCCAGTGTCTCTCCTGTTGTTGCACGACCTATCCTACCTCGTTGCCTTCCAATGGACTTTTTCCAAACGGTAGGCGGAGTCGTAAACAAATGATATATCAACCTCAAATTTCGCCTCGAAAATGGCCTTGATTTTGCTGTTAATAGGCAAACATCAAACTAACTAATGGCGTTGACCATTGCCGTTGTTGGCTGTGAGAGAGTGATGACTACGCGATAAAGAGTGAGACTGAACATGTATGGAGATTATTGTAAACGTGAGATAACGACCATTTGAAAGTTTGAAAAAGTTTATTTTTCGTTATAATTTTCTAATAAGACTAAGAAATAAATACATATTATCTTTAAATAACATTATTTCAATGAAATAAATACATTTATAGTTAGTATTATTTGAAATTTAAGAATATTTTTCAATAGAGTATTAATAATTTTTTCGAATATATATATATTTTTAAAAGTTTTAAGGATATTTTTAAAATAAAAATATAAAAATATCCATCAGAGGTATTTTTATTAATTTAATAAAATAGAGAATTTAAGAGTAAAAATTGTTAATTTTGGACAAATGAAAAAAAGATCGAATAAACCGATGATGAATTCTGTGTCGCATACACGTTCATGGTGTAAATCGATCTGAGCCGTTGAAAATTTTAGAGATCTTGAGATGACGTCAATGAAATAAGTAGATGAGAGAGAGAGAGAAAGAGAGAGAAAGCTCTTGATCTCGGCTGCATCAGCTTCGTTCTTCTCTCTCGCTCTCGTTTTCAGTTGATACTTCGACAGCTTGGGAACAAAGCTGTAATGGCGAGCAGATACTGGATGGTCTCTTTACCTGTTCAAGGCTCCGCCTCTTCCCTATGGAATCGCCTCCAAGAGCAAATCTCCAAGCATTCTTTCGATACTCCTCTATACAGAGTACTGATTTCACTGCCAAATCTTCAAATCTGCTTGATTTTCATGATCTTACTTTCTTTTAATGATTCTGATTTTTCTTTTGTTTAGCTCAATGTTCCTAATCTCCGCGTAGGAACGCTGGATTCGCTCCTTTCCCTCAGCGATGATCTTCTCAAGGTATTGCTTTCCTATTTCTGGTTAAAATGTTGTTTATGCGTATTTGAATTTAGTTTGAAGTCTGTTGAATTTTCAAATGCGATTTGATTTGTTCTTAAAATGCTGTTTTTGTTTATAAAATAAAATTAGAATTGGGCCGAAAATCTACGCGATCTTTATGTTTCCAGTTTTTAGTATGGTATTAGAAGTTTCAAAAATTCATTTCATTGTGCAGTCGAACAGCTTTGTGGAAGGAGTTTCCCAGAAAATCAAACGGCAGATCGAGGAACTAGAGAAGGTTTCTGGTGTGGAGAGCAATGTTTTGACGGTTGATGGAGTCCCCGTTGATTCGTATCTTACTAGGTAAAATGGGCGTTTTCTTAAGAATTGATTTCATTTTTGGGAAATTAGGTTCGGATTCTGTGATCATTTGTCTGCATGATTTGATGAATTTTGTTTGGTAATGGAAGGTTTGTGTGGGATGAAGCCAAGTACCCAACAATATCGCCTCTGAGAGACATTGTGGATAACATTCACAGTCAAGTGGCCAAGACTGAGGATGACCTGAAGGTAACGTCTTTTCTTTTTTTTTTGTTTGAGCTGATGCCCAGGTTGAGATGTGGCTATCATAAGTTGTTGAAACTCTTGTCTAGGCTGTGGAAAATTTTCTCCATAAGATTTCCAAAATCCTATTGTAACATATGGGAAGATTAGAAGAAGTTGGTTATCATCCATTAGGATATCTTCCTTCATTTTTAATAATTTATGACCGTTATTATTATTTTTGCTTGATGGAGTAGGTATTTGTTTTGCCCTTGCCCATCATGATTGCTGCGAATCATGATCTTCTTTATCTTGTTATTACTTCCGTTCTTTGAGTGCATTACTGCCTTCAATTGGTATTCCTATCCTACCTACGATAAATAATAGTAAAAAAAAAGAATATTCAAGCACTAATGGTTAGGTGTTAAAAACTTTTACTGGTTGTTTTATTGAGAAATAATGGCTTGGAAGAAAGTGGGAGTTGATGGACAAGGTATAAAATTTCAAGTCTTGTACTGTCAAGTTCAATTTGGTTCCCTCTACCCTGGCCTTAGTCTATTTCTGCTCTTTTTGGAATATATCTTTCGATTGTTTCTTATATAAAAAAGAAGTAAATTTTAGGATGTTCTTAAATTTTTAGAACTATCATGATCATATTATAATCATCTTCATCTCTTTTTATCTAGCCTTATCAGCAAGTAGTATGAGACTGTAGCAGACTTTACTAGAACTTGAGATGATGAGCAAGTGCAGACACTTGCATATGCAATTAATTAGGAAACAGAAGTGTTGAAGATTTTGTAGTTATATCCTAAGAAGCAAGAACATGGACATGACGTAATACTTCATATTCTAGAAATTTAAGATATGAACATGTTCTGAGCATATGCGAGTATTTTCATTCAGTACATTGATTTTCACATTAGAACTAGTTTTTAACTTTTAATTTGAGAACATGCAATCATTCTGAGTGAGAAATTATTACAATTTTCTAAAGGCTCTCTTCTTTATAGCAAACGTTTTGAAAAATTGTAACCAAACAATAATTTTATAAATTATAAAATATCTTTTGATAAAATTAATTTAATCAATGTTGACGTTTTCCACTCTAGTTTTTCTCACATATTTTATAATGTATTTTTCAAGACAACAACAAATATGAAATTTAACACTTTTTTTTTAATTATCTAATAATTACTAAACAAAGGTTCACAGGTGCCTAACATGTGTGTATTATGATTCAACTAGGGTTCAACATGTTTCTAGCATGCCTGACTAGCATCCAACACATGTTTGACTTGTGTTTGAGTGTTAGATATGTGGTCAACTGGAACATATTGTCCACACTAAAGTGTCAATGCTTCCTAGGTTTTACTGTCACGCCATAACCTAACTCATTGATTTCCTAACTTGCAACATTTTTCTGGTTTTATTATCAATACAGATATTTCTTCTCAATGGCAACTTAATGTATGCTATTTTATTTAGTGCTCTCCTGAAACTTTCTTAATGTCAGGAAATTTCTTTACTGCCAGTGGGTGCTAGACTAACCAAAAATAGCTGAAACCTTTTAATTATTTACTTAATATATTTCATTTAGTTTTTGGACGCTTAGGCATTTCCGGTAGAAATTTTCATTGAAAGCTATTTCTTTTGCTAGATTCGCGTTGCTGAGTACAATAATGTGCGGAGTCAACTTAATGCCATTAACAGAAAGCAAAGTGGAAGGTATGAATGCTCATAATTGATATATTTGTATTTAGCCTATTTGATGTTTCTAATTGATCTTCGTTTCATCAGCTTAGCAGTCCGTGATATTTCCAATCTTGTAAAACCAGAGGACATAATTATCTCAGAACATCTAACAACCCTTCTTGTGGTTGTTCCTAAGTACTCACAGAAGGAGTGGCTATCTAGCTATGAAACACTGACTAGCTATGTGGTAAGTTTATGTTTTTAACTTCTAACTCCCTCTTGTACAACATTTTTATAGGATTATGATTTGCATGGTAAGCTTTCCATGGCTGAGTTAGATTATGTTAGGGTAGGTGAGATGAACTATTGTAGCCTCACAATGTTGAAATGTCTGGGACTGTAATGCTTCTACTTCTTGTCTCTTGTTCTGTTATTTTTATGTTCTCATAATTATGCTAAGCTTTTTTAGGTTCCCAGGTCTTCCAAGAAGTTATACGAGGATAATGAATATGCCCTTTACTCCGTAACACTCTTTAATCGCGTTGCAGACAATTTCAAAACAAGTGCACGTGAAAAAGGGTTCCAGGTGAATATCTAATACATTTTGAATCAATTTTTATAACCAATTATTATTATACTGTAGTTTTCAGGCCTAATTTCTTGTAATCTTAATGTGTTGGAGATTCGTGAATTTGAATATAGTCCAGAAGCACAAGAGAGTAGAAAACAGGAGTTAGAAAAGTTGGTGCAGGACCAGGAAAGTTTGAGAAGTTCTTTATTGCAGTGGTCCTACGCTAGTTATGCTGAGGTTGCTTCTTCTTCCAAGTGTAACTATAAAAATGCCGGTAATTTATTCCTTTCCTCTGATTGAGTTTCTTTCAAATCTGCAGGTTTTCATTTCCTGGATGCACTTTTGTGCTGTACGTGTCTTTGCTGAGAGTATCCTGAGATACGGCTTACCACCATCCTTCTTGGTATATGTCTTGCATTTTCTCCTTGGTTTCTGCCAACCATTTCTTCTTTCGACAAAGCTGATTCTGTCAATCATTTGCAGGCATCTGTTTTGGCACCATCTGTTAAAAGTGAGAAGAAAGTACGATCAATCCTTGAAGGTTTGTGCGAGAGTGCTAACAGGTAAGTTATGAGTATTTTCATGTTCTCTTGGCATATAATGGATGTTTGCAGAGTTTCTCTCAGTAAATATTCAACTGCACATCATGTTGACTAACAGTAACTGGTTAAAGATTCAATTGTTATGCTGCCATGTTTGTTTAGTTAAGAACCAACTATGGTTTACTGGTGAGCATGAAATTGTCATGTCAGACACCTGTCACAAACACCTTATCTGGATATGATTTAGGATGCCATTTTCCACTTGCTAATGCTGCTTCCATATATTATTTAGACGATTAGATCATTAATAAGATGTAGTTATGTGCAAGAGAATTCTTCACCCCATAAAAGATGAAGTTATTGTCAATTCAGGTAGAATTGAACTCAAAATTCCAAAATAGGAGTCTTAAAAGTTCCATGATAACTGTTGTCTCGTTGGGTTTATTAAATTAATATATATAAAACTGAGGCATTAATGTTTATTTGATCTTTGCTATCCGTATGCATGGAAACCTTTCCCATTGTTTACTATTGTTGTTTAGTTAAGGGACGGTTTGATATGTTAAGGTCTGTTTGATAATTATTTGTTTTTTCAAAATCAAGCTTATAAGCACCATTTCCACCCATAAGTTTCCATGTTTTGTTATCTATGTTCTACTCATATTTTCAAAAACTAAGTTTTGAAAACTAAAAAAAATAGTTTCACAAACTTGTTTTTGTTTTTAAAATTTGACTAGGAATTCAAGTGTTTCTTTAAGATTGATGAAAACCATAATAGAGAAATTGAGAGGAAACAAGCATAAATTTCAAAAAACAGGAAACTAAAAATGAAATTGTTATCCTCTTTTAGTTTTCTGTTTTCAAATGATGAGTTTGTTTATTAACATCTTTTTTTTTTTTTTGTCACCTATCTTTAAGAATATTTTTACAACCTCAGCCAAAATTCATAAACAAAAAGTAGGTTTTTAAAACTATATCCAAAACATTTTTGTGCTTATCAAATCAATTTTTGAGCTCTATGATTAGATGTTAACAGGTGGTTTTTAAAGGTTGAGTATTATGCCTTTCAAAATCACGATTCATATATGTCCATAAATTTAAAATGGAGAACAATTTTTAGTTCTAGAAAATAGGTTAATAGACTAAGAAAAAACAATTTTTATTATTCAGTTAAAACATTTATTTTTGTCCTGAAAAATACAAAACTAGTTTAAAACAATCTCTCAAACTGTACTCTTTCAAAATTTTAAAGTTTTTCTAGAACTTCAAGACTATTTTGAGAAGTTCATAATAAAAATGAACTATTGGCAAGTTTATTATCTGAACTTATGCCTTCTCCGTTGTAACAATAGTGAACTAAATTGCCTATTTGAATTTTGAGTTTACCTTCTTTGTGCTTTCTGAAGCTTGATAGCATCTATTAAGGTTCATTGAACCGTCCTACTCTTATGAATCATGAACTGGGTGGTGTGTCCCAATACTTGTTGGACACTCTTAACATTCTGGACTAGATTATTGACGATTTCTTTCTTATTTAAGAAATTCTTGGGCGTAAAAATAAATATAGAATATAAAAAGACCAATTTTGAGTGGAAAAATATTTAACTCAACATAATTTTATATTTCTATTGTTCCAAGATATGGAGTTATTTATACTGGGTCTGGAAACAAGTAGTCTAAGGTTTCTATTAAATGTACAAATTTTTTACAAGAAATGTAAATTTAGGGACGAAAGTAGGGTTTAAGCATATATTCGGCTAAACATGTCCTTGCTATATTTGTGTCCTACCAGCTTGTCTCTATGTTGCAAATCTGAATATAACTCAATGGATAAGACACTTCCTACCTTTTCTTGAATTTGAGGATCTTGATCCTAACCTCTGCCATTGTTGAACTCAAAAGAGGGGAAGAAAGCTTGTCTCTATGTCCATGTGCTATGGATTTTGTGTATATGGAACGCATTTTATGGGCGTGGCTGTTTACAATGCAAGTATTTTAACGATTTATAATTTTGGTTGTGCAGTACATATTGGAAAACTGAAGATGAAGTGGGAGGAGCAATGGCTGGTCTGGGAGGAGACTCTGATGCACACCCATATGTCTCCTTCACAATCAATCTTGCCTAATTCTCCTTCACGTCCAAAGTTCAGAAGGTTTGTTCCCTGTAGACCAATAATAGTGGAGTGGACCAGACCCTACATTTTACTATTTCACCGTCATATTCCTATTCATGGTTGTTTATGAATAATTGCATCTCAAGTTGTTCATGTGAGGGTTCTGTGCAAGATATGAAGCTTACATATTTATTATTGGATTTGTCAATAATCTTATATTCTGAGAATTACTGTTCGAGGACTTCAGCATTTTTGTAAAGGTACGACATTCGGCACCGAACAAAATTACGATATACAATCTATAGAACAGATCTTGTTCAAGTAAAGTCGTTTCTTGATGTTTGATTTTCTTGCACTGAGCTTCCATACTGAACCCAGTTAGACTATGTGCATGCATTAGGCAACGGGATAAGCATGAGTATGTTGGTTTCCATGGTGATTCTGCCATGGCAGACATTTATTGCAAAGAGTTTTGAAATATAGGATCATGTCTATGTTGAATATGAAAGATATTAGTGTTTTGGTTTTACTTTTTACCTGGAATTGCTGTTAAAAATGTTTGTCAATAGTGGTTAGTTATTGGAGGTGAAATTGAAATTTACTGACTTAATATTTTGTGTACTTCAGCCTTTTATATCTAAATCTCTTAATTAATGAGAACGAGCTTTATGAAGTAATCCATAATCGAGGATTACAAATATATGGTAAGAAGATTTGAACTTCTATTTTTAAAAGAACGAGTAAATATCAGTTATTGCTGAGAACGAGTAAATATCAGTTATTATTGAGTTACATTAATATTGATAAATGATACATTGATATTGATAAATGTTATGTGACTTATTTGTACTTATTTGTACTTCACTTTCTTTTTCATAAAGTCCTTTTCTAAGAGAAATAGTTGAATTTATTATTTATAGTATGCTATCATGGCTTTAATTATTTTTATGTATAATCTATTATAATAATATGCGTTCATATACTTCTATATCTTATATCTTATTTTGATGATTAATATATTTGAATATGTTATTGAATTACTATATGATAAATATATCTAAAACATTAGCACCATTATCCAAAAGAGTTCTAATTAATTGGAAAAAAAAATCTATAACTTAGTTAACATAAAATATATATCTTCAATCAAGAAATTAGAATTTTAAATTCTCTTCCTCACATATGGTTGAACTTAGATATATGGTTGAACTTAGAAGAAAAAAGTGTTTATTGTAGTATAAAATTTTACATTATAATGGAAAGTTTTCAAACATCTGACTAAAAGTGAGAAGACACGTACACTTAATTAACGTTAAATTATACCCAAATTAGCATATCCTTCTTTTCTTAAATAACATGATTCGAACAATGGTGGCATAAATTCTTGCTGAGTTTTACGACGAAATCTGTAATTGCGATATTTCAAATGACGCTTTATCTCACCCCAATGTTACGTATAATGTAACTTAAATGTAATTGTATGAATATTTTTTCTATCTCTCTTACTTTACCTTAAAAGCACCAACTAACAAAAAAAATTAATTACTTTTTCACTTAAGAGTATATTTGCATCCTCAACGAGCATCTTCTTAAACAAAAGATCGTTAAGCTTATCTTTAAACATGATCAATAATTATATTGAGTCTCCTTTAATCATAGGACTTCAATATATAGCATGAATATTTTGGTCCGCATCGAAGGATTTATCAAAAACTTTTTGTAACACTTTTAGGCTCTTATTTACGTAAATACTAGGACATGACTCTTATATTACATATTAAGATAAGAAGTCTCTTCATATCTCTATAATAGTACGATATTGTTCACTTTAAAATTATGATTGGATAATTTTTTCTTTAAACACAATATAAAAACAATCACACTAACTAAATAGGTGCATTTTTACATCGAAGATCTTTTCTATTTCTATCTAATTTGAGATATATTTGCCTCCTATAATTTTAGAATATTAGACATGGGAGTCGAACCTTATGAAATTAATATATTGATTATTACCTAATATAAAAAATCAAATTTGGTTTAGAATTTGAATAAATGGAGATAACTTTGTTAAGGAATTAATAATGTTGATTTAAAAAAGAACACTTGATTTATTTATTTTTTATTTTTTTTTGGACTTTTTTCTTAACAATATTATCGTGTTGATGAAACAATTGTTTGACCAGTACACTGTCATACTTTGTTTAATTGGTCTACACAGAAGCTTAATTTAAATAAGTAAACATAATTCTAAAATTTCATACACTAAGTTAAAAATAAATCTAATACCTAACACATTTAATACGTTCTTCAATATTAAAAAATATTTAATAGGTATGTGTTTTATAGGTTCACTCAAAATTAATTTTAATTGTGTCTAATTTAATTTCTAAATTTTGAGTCTAATAAATTATTAGTAAATTATTTTAAAATAAATTAACGTAACTATGAGACATAAAATTAAATTTGGTAGATTTTAAAAAGAGTGAAAGACATAAATTTGAATATTTATAAACTTATCACATACGATTCAAAATTTATGAATTTATAAACTGTTTTTTAAAGTTTAAATTAAAAGTTAAAACTCTTTCTAATAGTTTTTAAAGCTCAGAGATTTATTAAATGGAATAGATTTTTTTTACCTCTTAAATTATTATTAATAACAAAATTAAATTAAAAAATCTAAATCTAAATTTTAAAAAATTAGAATAGATTCTACCCTTAAATCTCTAAACCAATTTTAAAATATATTATAATTTTTTTTAGTATAGTTGCCCAATGCATCTCTTTCTGACTTTTCTGTTAATTATCGTTAAAATATGTTCATATTAATGATTCATTAATAATTTCATTTTGAAATCTTAATTAGTGGACCAAAAATTACTCACGATTTTTTTCAGTAAAAATAATTTAGAATCAATAAATATATTGAATTACTTATTAACTTGAGCTGGCATATTTAAACATACCTCTCGTCTTGAGAAATAGTTAATATATAATAATTTTTAATTTTGTATGTAATAGGTTCTACGTGGCATTGTGTCTAATATATAATAATTTTAATCTTTATAAATTTCAGGTTAGTGGAATCCTAAATTGTAGGCCGATAAATTTTTAAAAAAATTTAAATAGATTAACAATTTATTTAACATGAAAATGAAAATAACTTATAAACACAAAATTGAATTTTAAACAACTATTATACATTATTAAAAGTTGGCAAACCAAATAGACATATATCAAGTTTAAGGGACTAAACTTAAACTTAAAATTTACTGCGAAAGTTTAAATCTGTTGGGCAACCTCTAGCACGACTATCTAAGTCTAGGTCACGGGAGGAAGTCCAAAAAGGAAGTTATAAACCAAATTATTATAGCATTCCAAATCATTGAAGTGTTGAAGGAAATTAAGAAATTAAGAGTAAAGTGAAACGAGTTACGGGGAGGGGGGGGGAGCTCAACATTTAAATAAACACAGACCCAAATATGAACAGGTTATTAATCATATATTATTAAAAACAAGCGACATTGAGACATTTCAAAGAGCACACACTTGAAGAAGCAAATGAAGAAGTATTAAAAAAAAATAAAATAAAAAATAAAAACAAGCACAATTAAGGAAAGATGAAAATATATGATTGGGAACTGACCTGAAATTGAGATGGCATGCGTGATGAAGATTTGTATTAGTTTTTCAGGCCAATTCTGGACCGGTGGGGAGCGGCTCATAACCATCGTGGAACTCGCTTGTGGCTTTGCAGTTTGAAACAGGAATGCATTTCAGCACCATTGCTATTGGCAGACTCATAGCTCCGATTACGATGCTGGCTGCCCATAACTTCCAGTTTAATCCCACTGTTTCTGCGAATGTCCCAAGGAATTCAACTATTATGATCTGGAAACCTACTGTGGATGCCATCACTCCCATGAACACCCAACTACCAAATATCCCTCCGAAAACGTTTATCCGCTCCATGTCACGGCTGTTTATTTCGTTAAACACCTGTCAAGTTTGGCACGATGTAATGCACGGTCAGTGCGAGTGAAGAATGTTCGTTAAATTACAAATTTAGTACTCGTTACCTGGCAAAACACGAACGTGTTGAAAATGAATGTGTCGAGAACGATACTTGAATCGGGACCGGTGAGATCCAACAAGCGCTTTCCTTCGAATTTCAAGATTAATAAGACAGTGATTTGATAGATACTCTGACCGATGATGTTCCTCCACATGATCCCAGTGATGATACTAACGTTTCTTCCAATTGGTTTTCGTTTCATCAGCCCTTCGTTAGGAGGCTCAGTGGCCAATGCCAGAGCTCCAAGTGTGTCCATTATTAAGTTCACCCATAGCATTTGAACAGCAGTGAGAGGAGCAGAACCTGAAACAGTCCATCACTCTCAAAAACAGTCCATTATCACGATTTCAGATAGAGGATGAACTGACCTGAAACGCATGCGGATATAAAATTGAGCATGAGAGCGACTACGTTGACTGTAAGCTGGAACTGTACGAACTTCTGAATGTTGATGTAAACTGCACGTCCCCATCTTGCAACATTCACAATGGTTGTGAAATTATCATCCATTATGACTACGTCCGCGTTTTCTTTGGCAACCTGTATGCATTTTGCAGCAAACAAAAGGGTTAATTATTAGGATCATCGCTTAGAAGTGTATGATCTGAAAGCCAAACCTCTGTTCCCGCAATACCCATGGCCAATCCAATGTCGGCCTCGTGCAAGGCAGGGGCATCATTAGTGCCATCGCCTGTGACAGCCACCACTTCTTTGAACGTTCTCCTCAGCTGCCCTACCAAGGTATGCTTGTCAAGAGGAGATGAACGAGCCATTACCTACAGATACAAAGAAACAAACAAATAAGAACCAAACACAAAGCGATAACATGGTCTTGTTTTGATCGGGTTTTGTTTATAATATATATAAAACCTGGAGTTTTGGTATTAACTTCTCCATTTCATCTTGGCTTTTGTTGCGGAATTCTGGCCCTTCTATGGCTAAACCACCTTCTGTTAAAATACCACACTCTTTGGCTATGGCTTTAGCTGTATTGATGTTATCCCCAGTTACCATTCTTACGGTAATTCCAGCAGCCAAACAAGCCTGTACTGCTTCCCTTACACCAGGACGTACAGGATCTTTAATGCCAACAACAGCTATTAAAGTAAAATCATCATCTGGGATTCTGTCTGGTGCTGAAGAAACTTCTGTTATATCCTTATAAGCGATGCATAGAGTTCTGAGAGCGTCGTTGGCGAAGCTATTGATGATATTCGAGATGTTTGTTCGTTTTTCGTCTGAAAGAGGCAATGGTTCTCCATTAGAACTGAGAACCTTGTCACACATGGATAAAATGATTTCTGATGCTCCCTTGCAGAATGCTCGAAAGCCACCACCGGGAAGAGCCACAAGAACAGACATTTTCTTTCTGTTTGAATTGAATGGCTCAACTTTGACTATCTTATAATCATCATTCAATGATCCAAAAGCACCACCTAAAAGCAAGCCAAATTCTAGCAATGCGGTCTCAGTTGGAGTACCTAAAATGGTGTTCCTTCCGTCTTTGCCTTTCACCACCTCTGAGCTGGTATTTTGAAATATAGATTGTACAAGGAGCTTGTATACTGTTTGATTTACGGAGGATTTCAATGCAATTTCGTCTTGGGAATTTTTTATTGTCCTCGTTTCATCACAAATCCACATTTTGTCGACGACCATATGGTTCGTTGTTAATGTACCTGTTTTATCGGTGCAAATGCAAGTTGCAGAACCCATAGTTTCACAAGCAGAGAGATGCCTCACAAGTGCCTTGTCTCTCATTAACCTTTTCATGGCAAAAGCAAGACTTAGTGTCACGGCCAGAGGTAATCCTTCTGGAACTGCAACAACAATTATAATTACGGCAATGGCAAAGTAATTCAGAAGCGTCGATGCATCTTTGGATGTCCAGTGCCCAATCTCATTGTGTAATGTTTTATACACAATAAATCTTGAGATCAGAACTATAAACGTTAACACCGCAAAAACCAAGCCGACCTTTCCAATAATTGTCGCAACCCCGTTAAGCTTTACCTGAAGTGGCGTTTCGTCATCTCCTCCTTCACTCAAAGTGACCATCAATCTTCCCCATTCAGTTCTCATACCAACAGAGGCTACTAGCATTTTACCAGACCCGTCCTGAACTTTCGTCCCTGCTAGAAGGAAAGGCCTATTATCATCTACATTTACAGGTTCGCTTTCACCTGACAAGCTTGATTCGTCTATTGATAAGCTGTAGCCTGACACCAAAATGCCATCAGCAGGGACTTGATCTCCAATAGATAAATGAACAATATCTCCAACCACCAAATCATAAATAGAAACCTTCTGTCTGCATCCATCTCTAGTAACTTGAATAATAATATTTTTCTTCTGTTTTTCCAAGTCCTTAAATTGCAAGGACTGATTATAGTCACTGACCGCGGTTACTATCACGACGAGAAAGATACTCATTATTATTCCAAGTCCATCGTACATGCCTTTAGGCCAACCTTCAGTTGCATTTCCAACGCCAATGGAAACAACGGCAGAAACCAAGAGAATGACGAGAGTCAAATCATGCAGGGCTTCCCACACAAACGTCCAAAACCCTCTTGAAGGTTTCTCAACGTAACGGTTGATCCCGTATGTGCTCTGCCTTGAACTTACTTCACTTGTAGCAATTCCATCTTTCAGAGAAACATTTAATTCTCTTGCCAATCCCCCAATGCCCCCGAAATGTAACAAACTCTTGGTATTGTGGATTTGAACCATGGATGCCAATACATCAGGTTCAACTCCAAAACCAGCTTCCCTTACTTCTGTGGAGAGCTTGTATTCACCTTGCTTCCCGGCTGGTACATAGCGATTAAAGAATATATAAGTATAAATATATAATTTTGAAAATGCGAATAAACATGCAATGAATATAAGATACAGTGATAGGGAATTAGAAGACATACCATCAATGAAATGCAATGCTGCTTTTTGTACGTATAGAGCTACTCGTATCTTTTCCTGTACAGCATACCGGGAAAAGCAGGAAAAGCAAGAAGTTTTAACTTAAATTTTTTTGGCAATTGGTTGGACTAAAAAAAAGTTTCTTAATCAGTTGCCTTTCTGTTCTTTGTTCTCAAATATTTCATATATTCACACCGATAGACAATGATTATGATCCTATTGATATGTGGAGGACTAGAAATGGATCTCCAACTATAAGTTATGCTAAAATAAACATGCAATCTACAGATATTTACAAAAGAAAAAACAATTTAGACATTTTTGGGTCATCCATCCATAAACTTTCAGATAATGAAATTATGAACTTTATACTTCGAGGCAGAACACAGAGACAGTGAGATTATTTAAGACTGGGATTCACATGGCAATAGTAAAAAGAATAATACAGTCTATTAAAAGTTTTATCTTTTTGGTTACATAAGGATGAAATGCTTAAGCACTTGATTGCTATTCTTTTAAATATTCATAAAAGTATCTTAATTCACTTAAGAATACTACTAACTCAAAACTCAGTATCATACTCCTAATCACTTGCCAGAGCCATCAATCGATGCAACTCTAAAGCCTACGCAAGGGTACGTAGTTTTATGAGAGACTGAAATTATATCAAAAGGTCATCTCAAGCTAGTTATCTTCGCTATTCCCTGATCTAGTTTCCATATTTTGTGACTGGAATGGTTCTTTTATGAGCCCGGACACATTGGACACGAGTGGGCATGAATATCTGTTAGAAGCTATAATGGGAGAAGGATAAGTAATCTGATTATGTCTTAAGCTTCTAAATGAATATGAAACCTGCTTCTAGCTGTTAGTATAATGAACTTAAAAACAAGTGGCTGTATCCATTGACCATGTAAAAGAAATGTAATTATGACCGCATTATACAATAATGATGATGATGATAATGATGCAAAGGAGGAAGACTTTATAACTTGCACTACGTACACTGATTAACAAATAGACTAAAGAAGAAATTGTGTCCACGTAGGGGGTGGGTGCAAACTTAAGCTAGACATAAACATTGTGGGACAGAGATATGCACGACATGATAAGAAAGAAAATGATGTTGATAGGACAGTTCGTCTTGATCCTATTGATAAATGAGATGACGAGAAACAGAGAAATTTCTAAGAAACTTCCCAAAATTTTTGAACTTCAGGATGAAGATATGTTCTGTCTTGACCGAATTAAATTACATTATATTGAAAAGTTGAAAAGTATTAATAATAAAATTTTCAATGGATTATTATACTAAATAGGAAAAGAACAGAACCTATAGAAGTTTAATCATAACCCCTTCTTCAATAATTAATTAGAACACCACTGATTCAAAAACCTTAAAAGTTGCCAATATCTTGGCGGTTAAGGTATTCATGAGGTCGTAGGTTCAAATTTTCATCCCATATCTCTAGTAC
Organism: Cucurbita ficifolia; assembly: GCA_033971965.1. NCBI lineage: Eukaryota > Viridiplantae > Streptophyta > Magnoliopsida > Cucurbitales > Cucurbitaceae > Cucurbita > Cucurbita ficifolia. The sequence continues at coordinate 3,970,735 of CM066976.1, forward strand.
TGTAGAAGAAATAGTTAAGAGTTTGTCTTTAATTAAATTATTTAATATATTCTCAAATGTATTAGAGCGTTCCCTCATTCTTTCTCCCCCCGTTCAGAGATAGATTAATTAAATTATCTAGAAATTATGGAGAAACTACTCACCCTGATCTTTCTAATTCCTCCCTACAACTAAATCTGCCAAACAGAAATTATCCGGTCTTGATTTTTAATACCGTTTTTAGTGGATAAATTCTACATGATTGTTTTTTTAGAAGCTCAAATCTTCTTTCTAAAGAAAGTCGGATGAAATATACAACTGTTTTCAGGTTTCATTTTCGAGTTCTCATTTCTAGAGAGCTAAGAACAAACGAGATCTAGCAGAACATAGAGCAAGAACTAAAGCTTAAGATAAAAAATTCATAATCAGGAAGCCTCTGGAGCAGGTTCTTAATCTGAACGACTTCCTGTACTGGTCCCTGCAGACAGTTTTTCCAATAAGCTTCGTCCCTTTTTTTCCTAAACATTATGTACTAATTTGAGTAATGTTTTATTCCGCAAGTCATCATAATTTGGTTACTATGAACAAGAATTTTGAAATCCGCGGTACCGGGCTTCATTTACAAGCCAATATGAGGTTGACCTGACTCTTCCACTTTTCTCCAAATTGACTTTTATTATTCGTTCAGAATTGGCTGCCTATCCCGCGTGGAGAAAGAATTCCATCCTTGTAACTCCGCAGAAAATAACTTGATCGTTTCCTTCAACGACTTCTTATTCGTAGACCACAACATATATAGCTAAACAAAGAAATTTCTTCGTCTACGGTAACGCTTTAAATCAATATCAAAATCCAATGACAAAAGCGGATTAAAAAAGAAAACTAATATCAATCTTTTAGGTATTATTATGCAATCAACTATGTAAACTGATCAACGAAACCTTCTTGAACTGATACCGCAGAGAAAGACAGCTTACACAAAAATGCAAGATCTCACGAAATAAAATATAAAAAAAAGGATGGCGCAAATAGGAATCAATTAGATCGGAAACGATTAAACGTAAATGCAAATGAAAACCTGGAGTTTCCTGCGCTTTTCCTCAGCCTGAGCTCGCTTATCGAGATCAGCAACCATGCGAAACCTCCGGCGGCGATTCTTGACAATAGAAACGGCGGATCGCCATCGCATTTGAGCCTCCTCGGACGGACTCTTCGACTCGAGCTCGAAGTTCTTTCTCAAGTAATTCTCCATCGTCTCACTCATTGTTACCAATTTTTTTCCCTCTGCAGCTTGCACCAATCCGTTTGCGAAGAGGAAGAAGAAGAAAAGTTTGGTGATGACGAGGAAGAAGAATTCAAACAGCTCCGAAGAAGGCGGGAAAGAGAGAGAGAAAATGAGATGCACGAACACCTGACGAGGCCATCGGGGGATAGAACAGAATGATTTGCATTGTTTTCGTATTCCCGCTTGCTATTTATACCGCGTCGTAGCGCGAGGAAAACTATATTTTTATTCAGTCCCCAACTATATTATCAATTGAACCAATTTTGTATAACTCCATTTTTACCCGACAACGACCACCAGTTTCAAGGATATTTCAGTCTTTTCCATGTAACAGGTTGGATTAAACTATTTTTCCATTATTTACAACTTATTGGATTTGTTTTTGGCGTAGAAATCAAACCATAACTTTGGAGATGATAATTAGTGCATTATCCATTAAACTATGCTCGATTTAGTTCGTTTTAATAGTTCGTTACATATTCACGTCAGCTTTACGGGCCACGGTTTTAAAATGAATCTACAAATGAGAGGTTTTCACACTCTTATAAATAATGTTTCGTTCCACTTTTCAACCAATGGGCCAGCGTCCTTCTGCACCACCCAGTGTCTGTCTTTGATACCATTTGTAACAGCCCAAGCCCACCACTATCAAATATTGTCCACTTTAGTCCGTTACTATTGCCATCAACCTTACGATTTTAAACACGTCTTCAAGGGAGAGATTTCCACACTCTTATAATGAATGTTTCGTTCTCCTCTCAAACCAATGTGAGATCTCATATCTGTTGACTTTAAATCATGGGTCACAATTGAGTTATCATAAGCTTTAATTTGTTCTTTGATCTTTTAAAAGTTTTAATTACATAGCTGTATTGATTTTTTATATGCGTATATGAGTTCGAGACCTGTTGTTGGGTCAGCGTGTGGGTGGTCGCCCTACTTCCATTTTTTTTATATCTAATTTCAATGTTAATCCTAATTTTTATTGCTCTAAAGTCTTTGGGAGGAATTTGGTGCAATCCTAAGCGAAAATAAGAGATAAATTGTCCAAATAAAAAATAACTAGAGTCAACCGACGTGACTATTTAGACCAGTCCATTTAATGCTGGCTTATTAAATAAGCATGTTTATGATTAATATGAATAAAAATTATTAAAGTTAAATTATGATATAATCTAAATTAAAAACGAGCTCTAACTAAAACAGTAAATATATGATTTTTGTTTTTTAGAAATAAAAATCCAAAATTAGAAAACACAGTTAAAAGAAAAAGAAAAAAAAAACTAAGGCCATTTGGCTTTTTTTTGGTTTTTAATTTCTTTAATTTGTAATTTACTTTTTAGAGTAATTTTAAAAGAACTATTTTTAATATTATTTTTTTATTTTGGAATTTAACTCTAAATTCAAATGTTTCTTTTAAATAAATTAATAATAATTAAATAATTATCCCACACTATTAATATTTTAAACATGTTTATTAGTTTTAAATTTACATTAAAATAAATTTTTTCTTGGTAAATTTTAAAATTTATAAGTTATAAGTCTCGATTTTGTATTTTATATGTTATTAATTTATATTTGACTTCATAAATATTTGTTTTTTTAGTGTTAGTGGTTCCCACATAATTTTTCAAATAATGCTAACGTCTCTGAATATCTAAATTTTTAGTATTCCATTTGGATTGAAAAATTATAAATTAAATTATCATTATTTTTTTAAATAATAATCTTGAGTATCGATGAATTTATTGAGTTTTTTAATCTTAAAATATATAAAGAGAAATAATTACAAACAAAAAAACAAAAGTAAAATAAAAAATTTCCTTTTTAATTTTTTTAAAAATCAAGAATAAAATAGGTTTAATGTTTAAATTTTAAAACTAAAATTATAATATTACATTTTAATTTCACGATTTACTAGTAAATTTGGTATTTTATCTCAAAAATATTCTTAAATTTTCGGTATTTTATTGTAATAATACTTTTAAATTTTTAATAGTATTTCAAAAATACTTTCGTGCTTTAAATTTTTTTATTAATATCCTTTAAATTTTAAAAACTTTAAAAAATACTTTTATATCGATCAAATATTTAAAAAATATTCATCAAATTTTAAAAATAGGACTAACACCCCCTTTAACCTTTATTTTAAAAAATCTATAAAAAAAAAAAAAAAAAAAAAAAAAAATCCTACGGTCTATTACACTTCACAATTCGTTAATATTTTTTAGTTAAAAAGGTATTTTTTTACAAATTTCCTAAAGTTAAAAACGGCATCTTGAAACATTTTTTTTAAATATAAGAGGTTGCAGTATGTTCCAAGGGTCGGGCTGTTCGCCCATTAAAGCGGTACGTGAGCTGGGTTCAGAACGTCGTGAGACAGTTCGGTCCATATCCGGTGTGGGCGTTAGAGCATTGAGAGGATCTTTCCCTAGTACGAGAGAACCAGGAAGGACGCACCTCTGGTGTACTAGTTATCGTGCCCACGATAAACGTTTGGTAGCCAAGTAGTGTTTTAAAACAAAATATCAACCATTTTCATCTAAAACGAAACCGTAAGTAAGGGTCATTTTAATTTTTTTTTTGAAAGTTTAAGGATATTATTGAAATTTTAAAAATTTGAGAATATTTTTGTAGACAAAGTGTAAAGTTTAAGGTATTTTTTTAAATTTAGCATGTTTTTTAAACGAGAAAAAAATTGGGATGGCTACACTAAGATAATGTCGTGTTTACCGTGATGTTCCCTATGAGTTGACAAGACTTCAACAAACAATTACCAACTACTTTGGTATTTTTGTAGCATTATTTGCATTAATTTTTATGTCACACACTATTCATTACATTATTTCTCATTGCATTGCAACCATAACTTAATGTCACATTATCTAATGAAACCCAATTATTGGTCACTATTCATAAGTACAATCTTTATGTCATATATTAATTCAATAATGTATTCAATTCTCAACGCTTCAATTATTCTAAATATTATTAATAATTTAAAAAACAATATATTTGAGTTATTTTTAAGTTTTATGATTTTAGAATGTTTACTTTTAATTTTAAATTATAAATTTTTAAATAAAACATGAATTTTGGATTTTGTCTTAACAAAAAATTTCAATAATACTCTCAATTTAAGAAAAAAAATATATAATTTTAAAAAGTTTTAATAGCACCTTATAAACTTTTTAAAAAATAAAAAAAAAAATATTTTTAATTCTTTTATATAAATTTTTATTACTTTGTTTTAAAAATACCTGGCCTTCAAATATTTTAATTAATATCCTTAATTTTTTTAAAAAAAATTAAAAATATATTTATTATTAATGTTGGATGAAATCCTTCAAGCACCATGTTTCAAAAATACCCATTAACTTTCGAAAACAACATTAATACCCTTTTAACTTTTAGAGGTTATTTTTTTAAATAAAGATAATCTATAAAGTGTAGATAAATGATTGCCGTCTATAATATTGACATTAAATAACTTTTTTTTTTGAAACATTAAGGATAAAGAATTTGGTCACCAATCTAAGACTTTGACGGAAGCATCACTTAGGTGAACAATGGGCTTATCCTAGATGCATGCAATGGGATCGATCTGTGGCCCAGCGGTTAGAATGTTTCTAAATGCTTCTATTCTTTTAGTCATATGAATCCCAACCGACATAATAAATCCACAGAGTCAAAAGATCGATACAAATAGATAGAAAGTCAACGTTTTTTTTGGTTCCGAGCTAAAAGAAAGATTTTTTTTTTGTAAGATTTACATTGACAAGAGAATTAGAGTGGCCAAGCCAAAACTACATGTCAATCCATGTCACTCTCTCCGCCACTTTACACTCCTCCAATCTCCAGGACCTCTCTCCCATTTTCGCACACGTTGAGAGACGCTGTGGGACGAAGAACGCTAGCTCTAAGAGACGCGACAAGAGTTTTCTTTCTATTGAGATCTCGAGACTTCAACATTCTTATGAATTTTGTTCATATTGACGAATGTAAATGGATGATCTTACATGATGAGATGAAGAGGAAGCTAAATCCCGACTCTGCACATCGTCGGTCCGCCCGTGCTCATATACAATCCAATGGCTCCATGGGCAGAAGAGTGCCTGAAATTGATACACATTTCTCACAAACGGCAAGAGAAAAAGGGCCTATGAGCCCTGCACTCCATGGGCTTTCTTCCTCATCAATGAGTATCCACATTGTTAAAAGGAGTACGCGTTCAAAGAGATCTACACTCGCTCACACGTAAAAATTTTCGATCCAACTCGAGCAAACTATTAAATAAAATGAAAGGGATCAGAGGTCCATGGATCAAAGACTCGTCTCCCTACGACCGTTTGCTATGAAAACGTCTTTACAAAGAAGAGATTATTTATAATTTAAATATATGTAAGAAATAGGGTACAAAAGAGCGGAAACTCAACCAATCTAGACACTATATCTGACTCAACATTCTTGAAAAACAATCGAATCAAGCGTTTGGAGGAGAATTAATAGTTTTCCTCCTACAATTTAATACACAACTACTATTTTAGCACGCAAACACAATAAGAGTGCCCATATGATCTGAGAACTCAACCAACTAGGATTATTTCCAATTTGGGTTGGGTTGGATTTTCTGAAAACCGAACAATTCGAGTTAGTTCGCAAGTTGACATCTTTTCGTCCAATCAACTCAACTAACTTGAAAGCAAGGTTGCGACCGAACACTACTTTTAAGATTGTTATGAAAATTACGAATATTTGATTTTTGTAATAATATTATAAATGTGTCGTGACTTATGAACGCTCGAGAGTTGAATTTTAGGAGATTTTAGTTATTAATGTAAGATATAAGATAGATAGAATTATTTAAATAATAATAATAATAAAAAGATTTTTTTAACCCAATCGATGTAGGGTACAAGATAAATTTCCCTCCAATTTTTTTTTAACCACAGTAAAATGAAGGCAAAAACCCTCCAAATTTCGGCGCCAGTTTTAGGAAAACAAGTGGGAAAATTTGGAAGTCTACCCACAGTTTCTCCCCAAACCCTCCTCTACTTTTACGATCTTCTCCTTCACACCGCTAGATGCTCTCAAGCTCCCTCTTCTTCTTCTTCATCTTATCTCTCAATTCGGCTTCTTTCTACTGTCTCTTCTTTCGATTCAGCTTTCGCTCTCGTTCCTTCCTGTATGGCGCGAGGTAGAAAGAGGCGGCGGCCGGAGACTGTTGCGGAGCGTGAAATTACCGAAATCAAGGAAGGGCGTGGCGATGGAGGGACTGAAGTTGGAGGCGTTGGTAATGGAATTTTGGGCGACGGGGAAAACGAGGTGCAATGGGGGACGAAGAGAGAAGAGGAGGATGGATTGGTTACAGAAGGTGTAGATGGAAAAACTCTGCGGCGAACTGAAGGGGAGGACAATGGCGAGGAGGAGAAGGGTTTTAATGGTGGGGAAGATGGTGGATTGGAATGTGGGGTTTCTATCACGAGTCCGACTAGGAGTTTGAGGAAGAAGGCGAGAGTTTCGTACAACGATGAGGTTTACGAGTTTGACGAGTCTGATGATGATGATAAGATTCCTTTCAAGAATTCTGGGCGAAGGGGTAGGAAGAAGAAGGTATTTTCTTCGAATCGGAATGTATCTGACAAGGAAGAGCAACGGAGTCCTATGGAAGAAGATGATAAAGAGGAGATTCCTTTCAGGAAGCCTGGGCGAAGGGGTAGGAAAAAGAAGGAATTTTCTTCCAATCGGAATGTATCTGACAAGGAAGAGCAACGGAGTCCTGTGGAAGAAGATGATGAAGAGGAGATTCCTCTCAAGAAGCCTGGGCGAAGGGGTAGGAAAAAGAAGGTATTTTCTTCGAATCGGAATGTATTTGAGGAAGAAGAGCAACGGAGTCCTGTGGAAGAAGCAGACGATGGTAGGGAGAAAAATTCTGGCGATTCTGGAAATAGGAGAGGCTCTTCTAGAAGGAAACGCGGTGGAAAATGTGCGGTAAGAACGCAAATAGTTGCCAAACCGGAGGGCGAGAAAAAGATCAATAAGTTGGATCCGGAAGTAAGAACTGACAGTTTCTGACTAGTGCAATTCTTTGTTTTTTCTTGCTTATTACTGTTATGATCGTCTTTTTTCCATGTGAATCAACAGTTCATCGAGAAGATATCTTTAATGTGCCATCAGTGCCAGAGGAATGACAAAGGCCGTGTGGTACGTTGTACTAAATGTAGGAGGAAGCGATATTGTATCCCTTGTTTGCAGAATTGGTAGGCAAATCTTCCTTATTTACTTCCAACTTTCCCCCCCTTGTTTATACTGTTAAGTTAGCAGGATTATTTATGCTTGATTGTTTATTTACTTTGTGGATGTATGTCAATGGGCGTGGTGTGCTTATAGCTGGATGTTTATCAGGCACATTGTTGTGTTTGTACTCTTACCTTGATGGTGGGAGAGGTGGGGATCGATTAATGTGTAGCGAACAATGCATCGTAGGATGCATAACTTTCTAACGTAATGATGGCCTACATTTAATTGTTTCAGTAGACAAGTACTTAACCGAAAGATTCACGATGTTTTGCCCTCTTGGTATTTGGTGGGTGTGCAATGCTATGACATGAATATGATTTGGACTAGCACATGCACTTGTGGCCATAAATTGATGCACCACTAGTTCTTAGTCTCTCATGGTACTAGTGGAATGTTTATTGCGGTGGTGATCTGTCTAGTAGATTGTAAGAACATTCTATCCCACAATTTAAGCTTAATGTGCCTTTCCCCCCTCGTAAGTAATAACTATCATAACTGAAGAAAAACACCAGTGGAGGACAGGAAATCCTCTCTATACGGGGAGTTCATTTACAAACACTTCACTTATGTTACTTTCTAACTATAGTTCTTAACTTAACGGTTTGGCAGCATACCCACAGAGAATCTGCCCTAGAGTTTCTTCCAAACTGTCGGGAGAAGCATCACTTTAATTTGAAAGTCTGCAGGATTAGGCTAGACCATTAATAAGTGGAAGGGGAACTTGAGCACACATGCCTTTCATTTTAATTTATACTGAGGTCGCACCAACTCAAAGAGATTTAGATGTTGGGATGAGTTTTTAATTTTTTTTTTTTTTATTACTATTATTGTTTTTTTAATTCTTTCCTTTTTGTTGATTCCTTCCAAGTATATGGATTTATAAAAGCGATTGATTTTCTTGGGAATATTCTTTTCTTTCATATTTTTATACTAACAGTGTGAGGCAGGATCAATTGTAGAATTTGAGATGTATTACTTGCGATTTACTAGAGAATTTGATTGAAGGATCTAGAATCCAATCCTTATGGTCTTCAATGGTTCTTCTCACTGTATCCAATCATGATACTAAAGGAGATCCAGTTCTTGGTCCTATCATTGGAGATATAAGAAGGCTATCCAGTTAACACTGGTGGAGGAAATAGAATGGTTGTGCATATTGGTACAAAATACCGGATAACTGATGTCCTTAGTGAAGAGTTAAATCTAACCAAGGAATCATTACTTCTCATTTAAGTGCACGGAGAATTAAGCTAAAGAAGTTAGCTTTTTATTAAAGGGCAGCCATACTAAAGTTGTAGAACTATTTTATTTCTTTCAATCTACACCTCATAGAGCAGCTTTCTATTTAAGGGAAGCCACACTAAGGCTGTGGAAGATCTATTTTATTTCTTTCAATCCACACTACACAGAGCAGTGCCTGGATAGCATTGAGCTAAAGCAGTTGCTTTTTGTTGAAAGAGCAGGCACACTTAAGTTGGAGAAGACCTATTTTATTATTTTAAGTGACCACATTGGAAACTATCGATGTTTGATAGCTTCCACTAAAGTTTGAGGTTGGAAGGGAAACCAACCAAGGATAGATGTTTAGCATCTTTGTTGCTTCCCTTACACAGATATCGTCCGCTAGAAGAGAGTGATCAGTCACAGTTTGATATGAAAATCTAGTAATTTGAAATTATGAAACCTTTTGTTATGAGAACCCCTAATCATCAATTACAAAAACCCTCAAATCTATTTGATTTCATACCCAATGGAAGGAATACATAATGATTACCTTGATTAGGAGGTAAGGAATGATGGTACTCTACTCAAGGTCTGAGCACTCCACAAGCAAGTTGATCAAGCCTACTCAACTGTTCTTGGCGTACAATTCAGACTCAAGAATTGCAAAATGGCGATGAAGCTCTGTCATTAAACCCAAAAAGTTTCACTCAAGAACCCAAAAGTAACACATGCAATGTTCTCATCATGATTTAAACCTAGTCTATTTAGCTAATTAGCTAAAAGACCAATTCCCCCTTAAACATAGAAGTCATAACTTTTACCCAAACACAACCACCTAAAAATAATAAGTGTATAGAGCTTTGGTTCATTTTCCCTTTAGACTGTCATTAATTGAGTTTACCACTGTCTGTATGGCGGTATTGAAAAGCATTTGTAGTTGATTGACCCTTGAGCGCTTGATTGGTCTTCGAGACAAAGCAAGGACATCCTGGTTCATATCATAGTTTCTATAAGCTGAAGCCTGCACTTAGACTTTTTCACAAATACAAATTCTTCCAGGACTTAGGACCACAAAACCAAATATTTTTCATACTCTGATTTTATGGACGTTTGAATTGTCATAATGAGGAAATAAACATACCCAATCAAGAGTTTGGTGAACCTAAAGGAACCTTTATCTTGAGTTTCTATGTCCTTAAAGCCTTCTTGAAAAGATTACTTATTTGAAATAGTTCTTGTATCCTAATTATAAAATCAGAAACGTGGTGAAGTTGTAGTTTTTAGGTTTCTTTGTTTGTATGATTTATGGTTTTTTCATTCTTCCCTATCCCTTTGGAAATTACTAGGTGTAATTCTTATTCTGCAGGTATCCTCATACATCAGAAGAGGAAATTGCAGAATCTTGCCCAGTTTGCCGTGGGAATTGTAATTGCAAAGCATGTTTGCGTTTAGATGTTCCTGTTAAAGTGAGCCTTTTCTCTGATTCCTTCTTGAGTATTATTTGTTCATTTGATGACTTTCTCTATTTGAATTAATAATTTCTTGTATTTATAGAATTTAAAGAACATGGAACCGGAGCTCACAGAAGGCAGCGAGGTTGAGCATGCAAAATATGTACTAAGTAAACTTCTACCATTTCTAAGATGGCTAAATGAAGAACAGATGTTGGAGAAAAAACAGGAAGCTACAAGGCTAGGTACTTTTGTGTTATCTATGAATTAGGGTTTAGTCATTGACTCCGTTCATAAGCAATTCTCATTCTCAGTGTTCTAAAACTGTTTAATTTGGAATTTGATTTTTTTTTAAAAAAAATCTCATATAAATGGACTAATATTTGTACAGTAGTGTGTATTTAAGGAATTTACATTCTTCTTAAGTGCTTAGCAGAAACAAAATTTTTGACATGGTTTGTTTGAGTTTTAGATAATCTTTGGGCCATTCAGTTATGAAAATATATATTGGTCCATTTCTTTTTGTGGATATGCTCAGTTTCTTGTAATGGATCACGTAGTTATTTTGTTTTCATAATTCTTCAAGTAGCTTTTCTTTTACATCATAGTAAAAAGATAATCAACAGGATTAGTTTATATCTATATATATAATATAATATAACCTCCTTATTTAGACGAAAGATTACATTACAAATTTGGTTCCTATGGTTTGGAGAAAGTTAGAATTTAGTCTCTATGGTTTAAGAGTAAGAATTCATCCCTATGGTTCTTTAAAACCAAGGGTTTTATTAAACCATGGAGGCTATATATGAGGTTTTATCAAACTGTAAGGACAAAATTCTAACTTTTAAAGCTATAGAGACTAAATTTGTACTTTCTCCAAGTCATTGGGACCGAAATTGTAATTTGACGTAGAGAAATTTATGTTCAATCATGTTTTACTTCATAATTGGTGGGTTACTTTCGGCAGATTTGCCTCTTAATGATCTGAAGGTGGAGAAGGTAGATTGTGAAGACAATGAGCGGATGTACTGGTACAGGCATTCTTTATAAGATTTCTTCCCTTGATATGTGTGTAGTATTAGTTTGAGGATGTTCTGATATCAAAATTTCTATTTGCAGCGACATTTGTAGAACCTCAATTTTTGATTTTCATCGAACGTGTGTTTCTTGTTCTTTTGACCTTTGCATCAATTGTTGCCGAGAAATCCGTGAAGGAGATATGCGGTGTTGTGAGAAAAAAAAGATAATACCATATACTAATCAAGGATTTGAGTACTTGCATGGTGGAGTGAGTAAAAAAGCCAAAGTGCTTGCTGAGTCTTGCCCTAAAGATGATGTGGAATCAGCATTCATATGGAGAGCGGAGAAAGATGGAAGGATTCCTTGTCCACCACCCAACTTGGGTGGTTGTGGTAATGGTTTTCTAGAATTAAGATGTATATTGGACGATTCGATCTCTGAACTGGTAGATGAAGGAGAGGAAATTGCCAAAACCCACAACATAAGTGATGTGGATGAAACTGCAGGAAAGTGGTGCCCATGCTTTAACTCGGGTGGTGAAATTGATCTTGAGAGTGGTGTGTTGAAGAAAGCTGCTTCCAGACAAGGTTCGATTGATAATTATTTATATTGTCCTAGGGGAAGGGATATCCAAGCTGGAGAGTTAAAGCATTTTCAGTGGCATTGGAGCAAAGGTGAGCCTGTGATTGTTAGCAATGTTCTTGAAAATACATCAGGTTTGAGCTGGGAACCCCTTGTCATGTGGCGTGCCTTCCGTCAAATTACGCATACGAAACATGGTCAGCAGTTGGAAGTTAAGGCCATTGATTGCTTGGATTGGTGTGAGGTCAGTTTAATTGCTTTTGCTAGACATTGAGATAATTTAAAGCTTCTAATTTCCTCCCCCAATTTGTTGTGAGATAGTTTCTCTGCTCACTTCAGCTTGAAAATTTAAGGAAACTCCACATATTGATTCATCAAACGAAACCAGACCCCCTTCCCACACTCATGTGTGCACACACGGGGAAATAAAGTTTTAACACCCCTCCCATAGGGAACTATTTTTCCCTTCAAAATTCATTCATAAAAAAATGATAACTGAATCACAGGTTTCTTATTCCACAGATACTGGAAAAAAGGTCATCGTGTAATCCAGAAGTTCAGCCAAAAACTAACAGCAAAAGACTAACACCCAAAAATTAACATACCTTTCTGTACCATGCTATTGGCAAGGGAGAAAGTAACATAAAAAGAAAGAAGGCATGCAAAGGAAAATGAATTAGAAATCGGAAAAGCTTCAGATATCCAAACGAGTGAGGAAGAGGAAGCCTCGAATGTTATTGAGACCAATTTTAAGCCACGAGGTACTTTCAATCCATCAAGCATCCATATAGACTAGCCAAGAGTGATGGAGAGAAGCCTGCAACCATAGTGAGAGTGGAAGAGTGGCTGAGAGGTGGGAGCTGTATTTTGATGGATAGAACAAAGAGGATGGATCAAGGGATACCTGTGTTGTTTCTCTGGTTCAATCCCGTATAAATTCTGAAAACCAAATTAAATTTTGGTTCTCATTTTCCCATGAAGTAAATTTTCCTGAAGTTCAAAAAGGATACCTAAGTTGGCCTGTTGGGTTTGGGTTTTTTGTTTTTTTAGCATACCCCTAGTAATAGATAAGGAATGCTAGTAGAACATCTTCAGGAAAATAAAATGTTTATCTTATTTTGTTTGTTATTTTTTTAATTGATCGTTGTATTATAAAGCTGTGCTTTATTTTGGTTTCAAATCTTACTATCTTTTCAAATTTTGCAAAGGAATTTAATGGTTCTTTTCTATCGTTCATTCACTTTGCACATTAGGTAAAGCTTGACATTTGGCAAATGAAACATTATTTTTGTTAGGATCATCTAGGCAAAGAATTATCTTTATCTTGTAGTTTTAATCTGATAAATTGGGTTTTAGTTGATCTGGATGCTGTCTGGTGATTGCATTCCGAATTTCAAACCCTTCTTTATTTCTTTTGGTGATTCCTAAAGTTAATAATTAAATGCGGAAATTCTGGAAAACTTCTGTATAGATGAAACCAATGGCCTTTAATCTCGACCAGAAATATTCAGCGGTTTCAGGCCTTTAATGTATAAAAATTTTGTGGTCTAGATCTATGTACATTTTAGAGATAGTCTAATTTCAATTTGGATAATATCTACTTTTGAGAATTACTGCGTCCTTGCTCCTTAATACTGAAATATATCAGTGTTCAGCTGCACATGCCTTTTATTTTATAATTATATTTTAGGGTAAACTTTATTTTTAAACTATGTAAACTAATATGAACTTGTTGAATTGCAGCTTGATGTCAATATCCACAAATTCTTTATCGATTACACCAATGGTCAGTTTGATGCGAAATTATGGCCCCGGATACTTAAACTCAAGGATTGGCCCCCTTCTAGTCATTTTGAGAAATGCTTGCCTCGTCATAATGCTGAATTCATCAGCTGCTTACCTTTTAAGGAATATACACATCCTTATAAAGGCAGTCTAAATCTTGCTGTTAAATTGCCGGAGAAATCTCTAAAACCTGATATGGGACCCAAGACATATATTGCTTATGGAGTTGCACAGGAGCTTGGTCGTGGGGACTCCGTTACCAAGCTTCATTGTGATATGTCTGATGCAGTATGTCAATATCTAATTTTCTTCCATCTTGTAGTTCTATATATATATTCCCGTTTTAAATTTGAGATAATCAGTATTCCATTCTTCATGGATTTTTTTATTTCCAGTTTTTATCAGTCACCATAAATGCCAGCATGAGATCGTCTATTACAGGATATGCTGTGTAGCTAAGACTTTTTCATTAGACGATCAGTTTCATTATATCTAGTTCTTGCATTGGGCAGACTACTCTATCACATGATAGACAGATTTACACATCTTACTGATGTCTCCTTCTGCACCCTATAATTCTTTAAGAATCTGCACATCAGTCAGTTAAGAGAAAACCATTTTTTTAAAATTTTTTGAGATTGTTCAAGGGAATTGCTCGTTTGAAGAGTATTCTATCATGTGCCTTGGAAATTTTGTTTGAGCTGCTGCTTGAAAATTTGTACTCTGATGAGGGAGGTTGATTGGTTGATTTCTTAACTTCTGATAATCTAGTATTTCCATTTGCGAGTATTAAAGTTTTGAATCTGTTTTGATAACAAAAATTTAATTGTTGATCTTCATTTATCACCATTTAAGAATTTTGGTTTGCATAATGTTTTAAGATTTTTTTAATCATGTTTGATTGATACTGGTAAGAAATGGTAAATGTTACAGCTTACAGCCATAAAAGTAAAAAATATGCAAATCCTTTTTCTTTAATGGTTGTTATCACTTCCTTTAATTTGATTAGTTGCCTTGTTTTTACTTGAATCTTAATAATCTTATGCTGGCTTGTTTCAGGTAAATGTTCTTACTCATGTTACCAATGTCACCCTTGAGCCCAAGCATTTACATAGTATTAAAGAATTAAAAGAAAAACATCTTGCTCACGACCAAAAAGAAATTTATGGTGCCACGACTGATACTAATACTGTCGACAAAAGCAAGTCTTGCAATGACCCTTGTAGCATGACTGAAAATGGGAAGGAACTTGCTTGTGAAGTTGGTCATCAAAACAATAATGCAGTCTTGGAGAATGCATCTAGCCCTAAGAAATGTGATGCTGAAGAGGGTGATCTTCAAAGTTTGAATGAAAACAATGGAACTGACCCTGATGAGTCTGTAAAGGTAAATCTAGCTGAAGAAACTTGCAGTGATGCGAAAATATCAGAAGCAATGGAAAGTTGGGAGGCGCCTGAAGGTGGTGCACTTTGGGACATTTTTCGTAGGCAAGATGTCCCCCTGCTGCAGCAATATCTCAACAATCATTTCAGAGAATTTAGGCATATCCACGCTGGTCCAGTTCCACAGGTTACAATGATTATCAATTGGACTTGCATTCTTTAATTATTTTGATATTAAGATAGCAAATCATAGTTCTTTATAATTACAGTACTTTCAAGCTGAACTACCATTCCGTGTATGCAATATTATGAAGTATCCTTTGTTCAATTGGGCCTCATTGTTTATTCCATTTTGAAGTAAAAAAAAAGAAGGAAATCAATTCTCTCCTATCTGCCCAAAATGCTATCAGTTGCTTTGAAGGAAACATAGAGGAATGTTCTTCCTTGTGATTCTCTTTGCTAGTTGGCCAAAGCTGTTTTGCATTATATTTGAACTGGACTTGTTTTGCATTGACTATAGATTAGAGCAAGTTTATGAAGTAATTTGTTTACTAGGTGTTCTTGCTTTGGTAATCCAGGTGTTTCATCCAGTGCATGATCAGTCATTTTATTTGACTTTGGAACACAAAAGAAAGCTCAAGGAGGAATATGGTTAGACTGTCATGTGTTATTAGGCTACACTTTTTTATCATCATCATTCTTGACAATAATGTTCTTCTGCTTGCTTTTTGTACAGGAATTGAACCTTGGACATTTGTCCAAAATCTGGGAGATGCTGTCTTTATTCCTGCTGGTTGTCCTCATCAAGTCAGAAACTTAAAGGTATCTATTGTGTTCTTTAAAAACTGATTGATGTGATTGTATGCTTTTTAAAAAAATCTCTTCTTAATAGCAATTCTAATCAGTTAGTTTTTTAGCTCATCTTTTTTTTTTCGTTTGAGAGTTCAATAACATGTGGGGTGAAAATTCAGACATTTGGGCACACATATTTTAACTGGGTTAGATATTAGCTGGTCCATATTGCATCTAGAAACACAACTTGGTCAGGATACACAGCCCACATGAACGAACTTGGTTTTTATATATAAAAAAAACTTGATTCTTTTTTTAGCTGATTCTTCACTGGTTGGACCTTTTGGTTTTACTCTTACATTTCAAGATTTGTGTCAGTTCATTATCCATTTATTCAGAATGGTATTTGTTGCAAGTTTAAATTTGTTTTGTTTTTTCTTCTTTTCAGAGAATTTCATGTCCCTTTTATAGGAAAAGACTAGCTAAATCCAAATTGATAAATAATCTATTAGATACTAAGTAATCTAAAAAAATTCCTATAAGATAACTAAATCTAGTAATAATCTCTAGAACTAATTCTAAATTATAAACTTAGATACTAGGTAACTAAATCTAAATAATAATCCTAAATACTAAGTAGCTAAGTCTAAATAAATCCAACCAATATAATAATCCCTATATACTGGCCAGCCACTAAATCTAAATAAATTAAATAAGATAAATTGGGAAGGTCATAGTTATTTAATGGATTACAAATATCATTATTAACTCACAAATTATACAAGTATCTCCTACTTTAGGCTAATTTTTTTGACACTCTCCCTCAAGCCAAGAATGAATATTTCTATTACTCAGCTTGGACGGGATAGACTTGTGTAAATATCTCCTAACTTTAGGGCTAATTTTTTGACACTCCCCTCAAGCTGAGAATGAATATTTCTATTACTCAGCTTGGATGGAATAGACTTATGTGTCAACTGCTTTCGTTATCTAATGCATCACAAATATCGTTATTAACTAACGAATTAGACAAATATCTCCCAACTTTAAGACTAATTTTTTTTGACACTTCCCTTCAAGGTGAAAATGAATATATCTATTAGTCATCTTGGACTGAATAGACTTATGTGCAATATTGATCTTACGATTTCGACGACATGACTTCAACGGTAGTTATGAATGCTCTTTGGTCCAAGTGGATGATCGGTGGCTATGAAGGCTTTGAACAAATTGTTCAATGGTAGCTATGAAGGCTTCGGATAAATTTGTCAACGGTAGCTGTGAAGGCTTCGAATACATTTGTTAAGGTAGATGATCGGTAGCGATGAAGATTTCGAATAAATTTGTCAACTGTAGAAGAAGATCATTAGTAATGAAGGCTTTGAATAAATTTGGTCAAGGTGGAAGGCTTTGAATAAATTTGGTCAAGGTGGAAGATTTGTAGCTATGAGACTCCGCATAAATTTGGTCAAGTGGATGGTTGAAGGGCTGTGGAGAGCTCTCCATGCAGTCTTGACAACGATTCGATCATTTGGAAAATTGTTGGAATTAGGGTTGAAGCTTGCGGATGGATGGGAGGAGATCTGGACCAAAAATAGGAACCCCCTTTTTGTGATATAGCAACATTCATTCCACAAACTGCATAACCAAGCAAGGCTGCCCCATCACACTGTACTAGGTCCAATAGCAACCTTTATACAAAGGTTGGCATTATGGTCTATGATCAATAGTGGAATATAGTGGTTGTAGGCGGTAGTGGACTTGATGCGATAGTGGTTTGAGGGTATTCTTGCAGCTTGGAAGCAGAAGTAGAAAGTTGGACTTCGCAATGGTGACCTTGCGATGGACTGTGATACTTGATTGGATGAGTTATTGTGATACTCGGTTGAAGGAAGTAGCAGCGATTGAGTTGCTATAATGCACAGAAGGTCGGCAGCTACGGAGGCTTCACTGATTGAGTTAGGGTTCGATTTTAGGCTTTGATACCATGTTGCAAATCTAAATTAGATGGCTGTTTTTCTCATGTTGCAAGTCTAAATTAGATCGCTGTTTTGGACTGCTGTTGTTGTTTAGGAAAGACTTATAAGTAACTAAATCTAATAATAATGTAGGTAACTAAATCTAAATAATAATCTAATACTATGTAACCAAATTTAAATAATAATCCTGGATACTAAGTAATTAAATCTAAATAAATCCAACAAATATAGTTGTAACAGCTCAAGGTCAAGCTCACGGCAGATATTGTCCTGTTTGGACTTTCCCCTCAAAGTTTTTAAAACGCGTCTTCTAGGGAGAGGTTTTCACACCCTTATAAAGAATGCTTCGTTCTCCCTCCTCCCCAACTGACGTCACAATCCACTCCTTTTGAGACCCAGCATCTTGCTGGCACTCGTTCTCTTCTCCAATCAATGTGGGACCCTCCAATCTACATCTCACAATCCACCCCCTTTGGGGTCCAACATCCTCGCTGGCACTCGTTCCTTTCTCCAATCAATGTGGAATCCCCCAATCTACCCCTTTTGGGTTCCAGCGTCCTTGCTGGCACACTGCCTCGTATCCACCCTCCTCAGGGTCTCAGCATCCTTGCTGGCACATTGCCCTTTGATACCATTTGTAATAGCCCAAGCCCACCGCTAGTAGATGTTATCCTCTTTGGACTTTTCCTTTCGGGCTTCCCCTCAAAAAAGAATGTTTTGTTCTCCTCCCCAACCGATGTGGGATGTAACAATAATACTCTTCGACTACTTTCTTATTTAATGGGATTACACAAATATCCTTCGACACTCATATTATTCATTCTCAACTTAAGCTTATCCTTGTACAGTTTCAAGAATATATATGCTAACTAAAAATGCATATTATTTTTTGTATTATCAAATCAAGCACATTTGCATGGTACAATATGTATTTTTATTAATATTGATGTGTTTGTTAGGCTATTATTCTAATTACGTTCCAATTCATGTTCCCCATAGTCATGCATAAAGGTTGCTATGGACTTTGTCTCACCTGAGAACGTGGGAGAGTGCATCCACTTGACTGAAGAATTTCGCAGGCTTCCGTCAAATCATTGGGCTAAGGAGGACAAGTTGGAGGTAATCCATCATTACCTCTCATCAACCTCATCTCGTCGATTAATGTCTGACCATGTTTTTGTTTGTTGGGAACATATTGTTTATGTGGCTGTCTGATAACCTTTTTATAACAAAAATATATCTGTCTGTGCTGATTGGAAGCAAGTTTCTATCATGACTTATGCTTGAAACAGGTAAAGAAAATGAGCGTTCATGCTATGAAAGCGACAATTGCTTGTTTGAAGGAAAAGTGCAAGTGATTTGCCTAATTTAGGATATTTCTTATGAGGTTAGTCAAACTATTCTGAATTCACACATTGTTTCTGAGTTCTTGTTGGCATTTGAAGTTGATTTCAATCCATCTTTCGAACTCAAAACAGCCTCAGGGGCGATCCTGTGACCAGAAGAATGTGCACAAGGTTTGAGTTGGTATGTAGGATGACTAATCCTGAACTTTTGTGATACCAACTGTTTTGTAGCAGTAGAAATATGCCCCATACATTTTGTACAATGATTCATTGGCTCTGTTACTCCCTTGTATGATATAATAGTTCATCAATAACTTATGCCGCTATGTCATTTATCAGCGACGAGATTCGGGGTATCGCTTTCGACCCCTTTTTGGCATTTTTGTATAGATAACATTGCTGCTGTTGCCATAATGGGGAAGTCAAATGCACAAGCATGATATGCATGTTTTGGAACCCTCATACTCCCTTTCAAATTTCTATTTTTGTTAGGTTTCTATTGTTTTGCCAGTTATGACAACTGCTCGGATTCGTACTCGGACGTTAGAAACCAAGATCAAGACTCGCCAGGTACGTGTCGGTATAAATGATTGAATCTTTAAGGGGTTTAGACTCTGCAGTTGCATATCGATCGATCAGGTATATGTATGTAATGATCAGACAAATTGTCCAGAATTTGGCAAACTGAAATATTTCATAGAACAAAGTATAAGTTGCACTAAAATCTTTAAACTATATAAATTAGGTTATATTGAACGGGGGATATGCTTCATTTAAACTATATAAATTAGGTTACAAAGTTTACAAATATTTTTAAAACCATGTATTAAAGATTTTCGTCCCCCATTATATGAATATAAATGGCATTAAGCTATCTTACCACTCCTAACTAAAATAATGAATTGTAGACTCTACCTAACTTCAAAGCATTATTTTGTCAATAACTGATGGGGACCTAATTTTTATCAACATTTTTTTATTTCATTGTTTATTATTTTCTAAAACGCTCTCTTAAAATGATGTGGCAATTATCGGTACATATATTTTATTTTTTATTTTTAATTTAAAAATAAATCTTTCTCCATTCTTCCATCCATCTCTTTGTTTGGTCAGCATTTGTGACATGATATTAATTTTTAAGGATGTCTACTTTATCTGTGGAGACTTAGGGGAGGAGGTGATATTAATTTTAGAGATGTTTATTTAATCTGTGGAGACTTGGAGGAGGAAGTGAGGAACATTTTTCAACATTCTATAAATGAGGTCGAAGATGGAATTATATTCTTACATTTATACAATTTCTCACTCGTTTAATATAAATATATTTCAAATATGTATTAAAAAATGAATTAATTAATTTTGAAACTTTAATTTTAATAATAAAACTAAACTTTAATTTTAATAATAAAACTAAAATTTAGGTTATAGATTCTTTTAATAATTAAAAACTATTTAAAAATTAGGTTAGGGGAAGATTTTATTTATATATATATATATATATATATTTGTTTGTGAGATTTGTTAGGATTTTTTATAAATTTTTAATAATGATTATACTGAAAAATGAAAACCTTAAAATAATTATTTTTTTGAAAAAATAAACAGGTAAATATTATACCCATAAATCTCTCAACTAAATAAATAAATGAATAAATGTAAAATTTGGAGGAATAAAAAATAAAATACATATATAAAATTAGATGCAAAATCGGATAATTAAAATAATGGAACAAATTCAGAGAAATCTAGAATCTTCTCAGGACGTCGAGAATCTTCAAGAGCCAATTGCACTGAAGACGAGAATCATCACTCCTCAACAGCCAATGGAGTTGACGACGATGGCGTCGACACTAATAAACCCGCCGTTCTTCCTCTTCGCCCATTGTTTTTCCAATCTTTTTCTCGTCTCTTCGAATTCTCTAACATAAAATACTCTTTTTCTTCTCTTTTTCTCTGCGATTCTCTCACTGGTTTTCTGCGCGCGTTTGTATCTTCTTCGCAGCACCACAATGTTCTCCACCGCCGGTCTCGCCGCCGTCGACAAGCCTTTCTTCTGCCACCAGTGTGATCGCGCCGTTACTGTTATTCTATCCCCTTCATCGGATCCTCTGTGTCCATTTTGCAATGAGGGGTTTCTTGAAGAGTACGAGAATTCCAATTCCAACTCGAATGTCGATCTTGATCGCGGAACACTTCTCCTTCCCGATCCTTTCCGTGGTTTTAATCCTCTTGTTGGCTCCTCTTCGACGGTTGTTGATCTTCAAAACCCTGGTTTATTTTCAAGAACTTTAAGTTTGGCTTCCCAATCCAATTCGTCAGTTCAGCCTGAGCCGTATGACCCCTTTGTTTTTCTTCAGAATCATTTACGGGGCATCTTCGATAGTGGTGCGGATGTTGTGTTTGAAATTCCGCGCCATGCTTCCCACTCTGGCTTTTCGATGCCTCAAAATGTTGGCGATTACTTCATTGGACCAGGCCTTGAGCAGCTCATTCAGTTACTGGCTGACAATGATCCGAACCGATATGGAACTCCGCCGGCTTCTAAATCGGCGATTGAGAAGCTTCCGACTGTGACTATTACAGAGGATCTTCTGAATTCGGAAATGAACCAGTGTGCCGTCTGCATTGATGGGTTTGAAAAAGATACTGAGGTTAAGCAAATGCCCTGCAAGCATGTATTTCATGATTATTGTATATTGCCTTGGCTTGAATTGCATAATTCATGCCCTGTTTGCCGGTTCGAGTTGCCTGCGGATGATTCTGATTACGAGAATCGAACTCGTGGAAGCCAGGTGCAGGCGAATGAATCTTCCGGAGAAGAATCAGGGTCAGGAAACAGAGGAAGCAATAGGGGGCGTGTTGAGAGGAGGTTTAGAGTGCCGCTATGGTGGCCGTTTGGTGGGAGGAATGATGGGAGTGACTCCGGTGATGGGAATGTCAGCGAATGAGTTGGTGGGGTGCAGGACAAATTCTGAATATGTTCTGGTAACTTTCTTTCTCGCCTATTGTTACTTGTAGTTTTAGCTTTTGCATATTGCTTGCTGTGCTGTTCTGTGGAGATGTATGGGTTATTAATTTGTAGCAAATGGAAACCTAGGAAGATTAGGATGATCATGGTGCGGCTGTTATTGGTACTTGTGATTAATAGGTGAAGATCATACTTCCCTCGTTGCTCTAACCATTGAAGGAATGCCATACAACAGATCTTTGAGGTCACCTACAGATTTCATTAAGATATTGAATCCATTTACTTATTAGAAACTATTACGTTGCCCAAGAGAGGGAGATAAAGGAATTATGTTCAAGCGGTTCTATAACCATGCTTTGACTTCCAAGTTATCAATGAATATGAGGTGAAGTTTTCCTTAACATTAGTCCTATTTATTTGCTGGTTAATAACAGTTTAGGCTTAGTTCACTTTGTTCTAAGTGTTTCTTTTGGATTGGAACTTTCTTTTTGTTAGCTGTTTCTTTTAGCAGTTGTTTTTCAGTTATATTGCAACTTTAGTTCCTGAAATTTCAGAAATCAAATCTATCTCTAATAGATAAGTTAGCTTTTTTAAAAGTTTTCTATTTTGAAATTTCAAATATGTCATAGGATTACATTGGATACAGAATTGAAAGTTTAAGGACTTATTAAACATTTTTTTTCAGTAGGGGAGCGAAAGGTTAGGCCTTAGAAAGTCAAGGAACAACGGTTCTTCTATGTAGGTATGATGTTCCCCCTCGACTTTTACAGTTGGGAGACCTATTAGATATAAAATTGAAAATTTAGTTAGAAGACCAAATAAACACAAAATTTGGAAGTTTAGGAACTAAACTTACAATTTAACCTTGTGTTTTCTTGGGCTCTTCTGATTTTTTTTTTTCATCTCTTCTCAAAAGAAGCTTATCTGCTGGAATACAGGTACCTTTTAATAGATTCTTTTGTGTCTACTCTCAAACTCTTTTGAAACATTGTCTATCTAGTTGTTTTAAGTTTTCTTCTCAAAGCTATTAGTATGTGAGCAGCTCTGCAAGAATGAAGGGGGGACCTCTTTCAGTCTGTCTTGTATTCCTGACTACAATCTTCTCCACTTTTATAGAAGTCCAGTCATTTGGTTATACTGCAGGAAGAGGATTTATAGGGAGAGGAATGATCAGGTGTGAATGTAAGTGAGGAATGTTGTTTGGAGCCAGCGGTAATTATGGTGTGGGCTTTAGTGAATAAGTGAGAAGTTTTATAAGTACATGGCTCTAGCATAGTGGGTATCTTTTGTGGACATGCATCAACCATTCCCTTTTTCGTTCGACATTTTTGGATACGAAAGAAAGACATGTTTTTAACAAGAGGTTGAATGGGTCGAGAGATTTTGTTTTAGAGGCATTCATTATCTGTTGTTAGACCGTCACTAGTATATTAAGGATTGTATTTGACACATAGGTTAGGTTCATGTAACTTGAGGTTAGTTTCTATGTTTATTCTAAATTATAGATTATGGATTTGCTAATCCTATGAACCATATACTACGTTGTAGTATTAAAAGCTTACGAAATGCATCTTTTACACTGTAATAGGATAATTGAGCTGAAGTGATTGAAGTTGAGATTTTCTTTAAGGTGATCACTATAGCTCGATTAAGATGTGTAGATATGCTTGTTTATTATAGAGATTATAGACTATGGATTTGCAAATGCTATGAGCAGCTATGTGAGATTTCACAATAGTCGGGGAGGAGAACGAAGCATTTTTTATAAGGTTGTGAAAACCTCTCTCTAGCATACACGTTTTAAAATCTTGAACGGAAATCCGAAAGGAAAAGTCTAAAGAGGACAATATTTGATAGCGGTGGACTTGGACCGTTACAAGCTATATATCTAAGTTATAGGTAATACAGGAGTGTGGAAAATATGTTTTACTCTTCATCTTAATTTTTCTTTGTTACCGATCATACAAACTTGAGAGTGAGTTTTTTCAAGTTTAAATTTAAGTTTATCAAGACCATCTCATATTGTGGATGTGAACACCCTAATAATATCTGATAGCAGCGATGGTATACCATCACTGATTCTGGCAAAATTGGGTGCCACTGTGGATGAAATATCAAAGACTATAGTATTTACTCCTCACCATTATGTTTGAACTCTCTTTTCAGGAATCAAGAATCTATTTTGAAGTTGTCTCACAGATTTAGAAGCAATTTCCGCTATGAAAATACATAGAAAAGTTGTGGTTTTTAGCACTCTTTGTTTGTTTTTTTTTGTTTACTAAGAATTTTGTTTCACAATGCCGACATCATTATGTACATATGCGTTCATTTTGGATGACATTTTTTCTCAAATCTCTCGTTTGCTTCATAGCTTTGATCCGATTGCATTCCATCTATGAAGAAATTAGTTATATGTGTTACAACGTTCCAGAAATTACAAAAGTATCTCAAATTTCTATCCATGAGTTATTCGGGAGCATTGAACCTTGTATAACATTCTAGATTCGTGTTCGATGAGTATTTGTCTTACTAATTTAAAGTTTATTTTTCTGTAGAGAGAGAGAGAGAGAGAGAGAGAGAACATGCAGGCAGAAGAACTGTACGGCATGAGGAAGGACAACTCAGTCGGTGGTCACCGTTTGCATTTACATCTCTCTCTCAGCTCAATTTGTTCTAAATAAAAATTTTAATTTGTTTTCATTTTTTTTATAATAATAATAATTTAATCTTTACCCTTTTGTTTTCCAGTCTAATTCCTAAATTTTAATTTTTTTTAACAATTTAATCATTTAACTTTTAGTCATTAAGCTGTTTGTTTAACCTATGTTTTTCAATTAAAAAATATTTAATTTTTTATCGCAAAATGAGGAGTATTTTATTTTTTTGATTAATAAGATGTGGTTATCTTAATCTTTAACCATTAAGTTATGCTTAATTGCATTTTACTTTCATTATTATAAGTATAAAAAAGTAAAATATTACATATATATATATATATATATACTCAAAATCAAAAATTGAATTTCCCACAAAAAAAAAAGAAACTAGGTTAAAATTAAAAAAATATATATTTAGAAGAAAAACAATCACAGGACAATATACTTTATTTTCTTCTTAATATATTTTTATGAATATTTTTAAAAATAAAATATAGAGATATTTTTATTAATTTAATAAAAAAAAATTTATATAATAAAGATGATTAAAGAAAAAAATGAGGGTATTAAAGGAGGATTGTGGTAAAGATTGGGTGAGATGGCCAAAAATGATGACACATGAAATAATATTATATTACAGACTTTATTAAGATATTTCATGAAAAAAAAAGGAAAAATTGGCATGATTATTAATCATATCATAATCAATTGTTTAGTAGTATTAACTGATTCCCATATGCTTCTTTATTGACAATTTATTGGGTTTTGTGCTCATAATTATTAATCAAAATATTATTAATTTTAAGATTATGTAAAAAGGACGACCGAAAAATCTGATCAATCTAATTTAATTGAATTAAGTTAAAAAAAAAGATTATATGGGTCGAGTTGAGTAATGGATTTTCTTAAAACGAGATTGAGTTATACTAAATCAACATGAATTTATTGTTAATTATTTTTTATTTAATTTTATAATTAAGTTTTTATTATTTATTGTTGAACAACTCGTTAAAATGATTTTTTTTAAAACTATTTGTAAGTATAATTTTTAGAAGATAACAGTTGGTTGGAGATGTGAACTCTATTTAGGTTATTCAGATCACTCATTCAACCAATCTGAAATTTCAAGTTAGTCCAAAAGATTTTTCAAATAATTATGTATTAAAAATCTAATTTAATTATTATGTAAATAACATATTTTTATTTAATTTTGTTATTAACTTTATTAATAGGACATTAATGTAGCATATGATTTATATAAAAAAAACATAATATCAAATCTAGAGATATATTTAAAATTTGTTAAAATTTTGAGATAAACTAAATACAAAATCTAATTTTATAATTTAGATCATTTGGGCAAAGATGTCATTTTGCTTTTGAAAGATTTAGGTGAGGACTTAATTAAATTATTATCCATAAAGTTTGAAAATAATATATCTCCGTTACTTTATAATAATTATTTTATTATACTCCGTATTATTATATGGTTGCATTTTTTTATTTAATTAAGACTTAATGCTTTTAAAGAATGTTTTAGGATAAGATTGAGTCCGGTCTTACTATTAAAAAATACAAAATAATAAATACAAAATATTCCTAATATTATGTGATTGAAATCGTTTTAATTTTATTTTTTTAACATTTTAAATATTATAAATTTATTCAACAATCATATCAATTTAAATATTAAATTTTTATAAATAAATGATTCTCCTTCGATTATTTATAATTATTTTTACTAAATTTTATTTTAAATTAGCTTTAAATTAAAATTTTGTTTCATTTAATTTCTTTATTTAAAAAAGTCATATTTTACTTAGCTTAATTTAAATTAAACCTTGAAAAAATCACAGCTTTTTGATTCGTTATAAAATAAAAAGGTTTCCCAATTAACCAAATAATTATATAAAAGTTTTTTATGGACTAAAAAATAGAAAAAAAATTAAAATTTTCAATTGGATTAAAGATAATTCAATAAAATTAAAGGTTTTTGTAGATTAAAAAAAAAGTAAAAGCTTTTAAACCATAAAGTCATAATTCGACCAAAATTGTGTGTTTTTTTTTTGTTGTTTAAACGACACCGTTTACCTCTAACTACCAAAACAATATCCAGGACAAAGCTAGAGATTACAGACCGACCCGCTGTCGGTCCAGAGAGAGAAAACCCGGATTCTATAACGGTGAAATATCATAAAAAAGAATTTTAATTTTAAATTAAAAAAATTAAAAATAGAGGATGAAATTACCAATATAGCCTCGAAACTTTTATGTGGGACCATATAAAGGAAATAGGAAAAAAAGAAAAAATATAGAAGTTAGAGATGTGGGACCCAACAAGAGTGAAATTAAAATAAATAAATAATAAAATAAAAAAGAAAAGTGGGGACCACCACCCATGTGCCCTCCTCCTGTCTCCACCAGCTCCTGCTTCTCAATGATTAGAGCCCCTCTGTTCCCAAACCCCAAACCCCTTAAAAAGTTTTTTAAAATAATAAAATTAAAAAATAAATAAATATTTCAATTCCTCCATTGACGGCCCTTCAATCTTCTTCTTCTTCTTCTTCTTCTTCGACGTCTTTCTTTGTTAACCATGTCTGGTTCTGACGGCGTCAACGGCAACAATGGTGCCATTATCGATCATTCTCAGACTAACAACAATGGCGGTTTGGCCGTCAAAAAACCTCCGTCCAAGGACCGCCACAGCAAGGTCGACGGCCGCGGCCGCCGTATTCGTATGCCCATCATTTGTGCCGCTCGGGTCTTCCAACTTACCCGCGAGTTGGGCCACAAATCCGACGGCCAAACCATCGAGTGGCTCCTCCGTCAAGCGGAGCCTTCGATTGTTGCTGCCACTGGCACCGGCACCACTCCGGCTAGCTTCTCCACCATTTCCGCTTCACTCCGCGGTGGTTCCGCCGCTGCTTCCTCTCTCGACCATAAGCCGCTTTTGGCTCCGGCGCCCTTCATTCTCGGCAAGCGCGTCAGAACGGACGACGATGGAGCTAATAAAGACGACGGTAGCGGTGGCGGTGGCGGTGGCTGTGGTGTTGGTGGTGGCATTTCGGTCGGCCCTACTGTTAGTTCGTTTATGGGTACGGCTGCCGCTGGTGGATATTGGGCAATTCCTACGAGGCCGGATTTCGGGCAGGTGTGGAGCTTTGCAGCAGCGGCGGCGGCGGCTCCAGAGATGGTGATTCAACCAACCGCGGTTTCTCACCCGGCGTCGCTGTTATTTCAGCAGCAATCGATGGGAGAAGCGTCGGCGGCGAAAGTGGGAAATTACCTTCCAGGGCATCTGAATTTGCTTGCTTCTTTATCTGGTGGACCGGGAAGTTCCGGCAGAAGAGACAACGACCACCGTTGAATTCGTAATCCCGCCGCCGTCCACGACGGCCTCGTGTTCGTGTTCATAGAATTATATAACTACCCTAAACCCCCACCCTTCAATTTCTCTATCGTTTTTTTTTTCCCTTTTCGTGTGGAGCTTAGAATTTTAGGGTTTTTGGCTATCGAATTCTTAACTTAGATCGAGTGAAAATTAGGGTTTCCTTTTTCTCTTTTCAAATCATTACTCTGAATTTTGGCTGTTTTTGCCAGATTTTGCTCTATGAACTCTGCTAATTTGGTTGAAGTTCTTCCGCCATTTCAATGGAAATCCATGGCGGAACTCAGCTCTGATGGCTTTCTGGTTATGCTTCTTCTTCTTCTTCTTCTGATTTTGTGTTTGATCCGCCATGGATGAGTTTGTTGAAGTTCTTCTGATTCTGGTTGAAGTTCTTCCGCCATTTCAATGGAAATCCATGGAGGAACTCATCTCTGATGGATTTCTGGTTATGCTTCTTCTTCTTCATCTTCTTCTTGTTCTTCTGGTTTTGTGTTTGATCCGCCATGGATGAGTTTGTTGAAGCTTTTCTTCATCTTCATCACTCTGTAAGGCCTCTGTTTTTGAGTTTTTTCTTCAATTTTCTTAATCAATTGCCATTTAGATTCATCAGAGTGAGAATAATCAATAATTTTGTTGTTTCCATCTATGGAATTGGTTCTGATTTCTGTAACACTTGTCTCAATTTGCTGTAATATCAACCTTGAATCTTGGAAGTTTCGATTCCATTTTCTCGGGAAAGAAAATGGAATTTTGTGGGAGGGAAAATTTTTGGGATTGGTTTCAGCTTTGAATCTGATTTGACTCATTGGATTCTGAAATTTTTTGTTTTCCCTTTTACTCGGAGCAAGAAATGAGTGATTTTGTGTTCTTCAATGGCATTCATGGTACCCTGACCTGGTTTTATTACCATTTATTGTACATTTCTCTCTCATAAATTATTTTAGAGCCCTAACTAAGAAAGTCACCATTAATGTGAACGAATGACGTCACGATCAACCATATTAAAATTTTGTAAAGAAAATATTATGATATGAACCGATGGAGTATGTCCAAGTTTTGTTACTAACCTCACCCCTAGTAGATATTGTCTTGTTTGAGCCGTGGGTGTAATAGTTCAAGCCCACT